>OY998259.1:57233698-58483698 GCA_963922045.1 Persicaria maculosa
CAAGCGCGCTCTCCTAGCTTACTGGTATCTCGTAGTAAAGGCAGTGCGGCTCGCATGTCACTACTACAAACACATACACAAGGTGTCGTGCTACACCTCTTCGTACACCGGAGAGCAGTGGATTCATGACATTCTCGCCCATGAGACCGACCTCCGTTGTGTCCAAGTGTTTAGAATGTCGAAGCACGTCTTCACCTCACTGTGTTCCACTCTTCACGATAGATATGGATTGCGAGGATCGAAGCACATGACCATCATGGAGAAGGTGGGGATCTTTGTTAACACCATGGCTTGGGGTGCGTCGCTCCGGGACTCTTGCGAGCGCTTTCAAAGATCGACATCCTCGCTCAGCGAAGCCATTACCGACGTCCTCGAAGCACTTGTCGGGCGTAGCAGTGGTTGGAATGGCCTCGCTCGCGACGTCATCAGACCCGTGGACCCAACATTCTCTGAGGTCCCGAAGCAAATAAGCGAAGACGCCAGATACAGCAGATACTTCAAGGTCTTAACTACCCCCTTGTTACTCATGTCCCTTTGCCAGTCTTTAGAGGATGTGAACGTGCAGTTGATCCCTGCAGGGATGCATTGGGGCCCTAGACGGCACACACATCGAAGCTGTTATTCCGCGTGACGAGCAGCTGCCTTACAGGGGACGCAAGGGCATTACCACGTTCAACGTCCTAGCGGTTTGTGACTTCGACCTCAATTTCACATTCGTTTCCGCCGGGTGGAAGGGCAGCGCCCACGACTCTCGAGTGTTGGAGCACTCCCTTAGCACACCGGGGATGCATTTCCCCCACCCGCCCGCAGGACGTTATTACTTGTGTGACAAGGGATACCCTGAGCGACCGGGTTACATGATACCGTACTCGAAGACAAAGTATCATCGAGCTGCGTTCGTGCAGGAATCGGCGGACAATGAGAAAGAAGCTTTCAACCAGAGACACTTCAGCTTGTGCGGGGCTGTCGAACGGACGTTCGGTATCTTCAAGAGTCAGTGGAAGATAACCAAGCCAATGCACAAGTATCCCGTAGGCAAACAGGTTGACATCATCATCGCGTGTGTGGCATTGCATAATTTCATCCGGCGATCGGGGGGGGGGGGGGGGGAAGGGGGCAGGGGAACCCGTCACCGGATTAGTGGATGACAGGTATGTTGAGCCCGGTGTTGAAGGTGTCGCGGAAGCAGCCGTCGCATCCGACGACGAGAGCAATGAGGAGCTCGTCCTTTCTGACAGCGATGCGGGGGCATTGCATAATTTTATCATGTATGGTTAGTTGTTATTTGTGAGCATATATATGAAATCCTACTACAATAGCAACGAAATGACAAAGAAGTTTTTTTGCAAATACTGACCTACGCCCTTTACCTACACAAAAAATTGACAATGGAGTCCATTCTAATTAAACATTCACCTACACCATTTACCGCCTACTTTAGCAAAACCTGACGATGTATCTTACATGCACACCTACAAGTGCGAACGTGGACAAACCCATAGTTGTTTGCGTACATTGCAACATACCAACGCCCCCTACACAGCAACAAAAAGGGACTAGAGAAGGGGGAAATGCGTTCCGCTACACGATGTCTTCGGACGATCAAACCATACAGTGAGGGATTCGAATCCCATTTCATACTACATACGAATTTACACAAAAAATGTCTTCACATTCCGGGAAGCTTCAGTTCCTTGCCAGGGCCGCTAAGGCGACAGCAGTCATGGCGATGAACATCCATTTCTGGGTTTCCAACTGGGACCTTGCGCCAAGCAGCTCCCCCCAGACTTGCACCGATTGGTTGGAGAGGGTAGCGAGCTGTTCTATCAGCTGGTCGTTCAGTGCATTCGCCCTCTCCAGCTCTTCGGCAGTCCTCTAAGCCGTTGCCTCAGCTACGAATACCCTGGTAGTGAGGTCCATCGCAATGTCCTCAAGCTACTGAATCCTGGGGTCCTCGGGAGCTGGTGGGATAGCCTGAGGAATCTCCTGAAGGGGGGGCATGTTCTCGTCGCCAGACGGAACATTACTGGAGCTACGCTCAACCCACAAGTCCCTCTCCTGCACATTACAGTCACCAAACATTAGCATCCTTTTAACAAACAAAAACAGGTTGACAGGGATAAGCAATGGATGTACAAACCTACTCGTACCACGGGGGAATCCTCTCCTCCCCCCCCCCCCCCAAATCCATGGGTATTTCTCAGGACATCCGCTTGCCCAGCTACCGGAGGAAGACATGATGTATCTGCGGGGGCGCCATTTTGGAGTAATTAGTACTTGATATAAGAAACATACTCATTTACAATGTGCAGCTGAGACATGACGAAGTTAAAACCAATGGAAGATGAAACTGATATGCTAGCAATGGATGAAACTAAAATAAGAGGGTGATATTGCAGTTTATGGCCCCTGTTGCATTGTTTTAAAGAGATAGGGTCAAAGGGATCTCACAGTTTATTATAAGATTGCTGGTTCAGTTTTATGGCTCAAATATGACACAAAGATTCACCAGCATTGGGGAAATTTTCCAAGTATCTCATGTTATACACTAGTGGGGAATTTTGAGGTATGACTTTTAATTTGTGTATATATTGATTAACCTCTGTACTATCAAGTATGTTGTTAAGTGTTGTTTGAGCATCTATACTCTTGCTTAACTGGAATGTTCCTAGTTGGGATTATTATAGGCTGGGTGAAGCAGCTAGACTCTATACCAGTGGAAGATGAAAATGAAAGCAATGGAAGTATGAATGCAGTTCACAAATTGGCTGAACAAGGTAATTGCAAAGCCTGTGACAAAAAGAAACTTTCCCAACATCATCTCAAGTTCACAAATATCTCAATTGGAAACCAACAGGACAATGAATACAAAAGTGGAGCACTACAAGCTTGTACACTGCATCTACCAATTAACAGAAAATGGGAACATATGGAAAAGTGGTACATTGCAGCTCAATATCAAACAAACAATTGCTAATCATGATGACAATGGTACAAATAATTGACAACATGGTAAGAACCCAAAAATTTCAGGTTTGTAAAAGACATTGAGTTGAGATTTTAAATAAGGAAGATGAAAATGAAAGCAATGGAAGTATGTATGCAGTTCACAAATTGGCTGAACAAGGTAATTGCAAAGCCTGTGACAAAAAGAAACTTTCCCAACATCATCTCAAGTTCACAAATATCTCAATTGGAAACCAACAGGACAATGAATACAAAAGTGGAGCACTACAAGCTTGTACACTGCATCTACCAGTTAACAGAAAATGGGAACATATGGAAAAGTGGTACATTGCAGCTCAATATCAAACAAACAATTGCTAATCATGATGACAATGGTACAAATAATTGACAACATGGTAAGAACCCAAAAATTTCAGGTTTGTAAAAGACATTGAGTTGAGATTTTAAATAAGGAAGATGAAAATGAAAGCAATGGAAGTATGTATGCAGTTCACAAATTGCCTGAACAAGGTAATTGCAAAGCCTGTGACAAAAAGAAACTTTCCCAACATCATCTCAAGTTCACAAATATCTCAATTGGAAACCAACAGGACAATGAATACAAAAGTGGAGCACTACAAGCTTGTACACTGCATCTACCAGTTAACAGAAAATGGGAACATATGGAAAAGTGGTACATTGCAGCTCAATATCAAACAAACAATTGCTAATCATGATGACAATGGTACAAATAATTGACAACATGGAAAGAACCCAAAAATTTCAGGTTTGTAAAAGACATTGAGTTGAGATTTTAAATAAGGAAGATGAAAATGAAAGCAATAGAAGTATGTATGCAGTTCACAAATTGGCTGAACAAGGTAATTGCAAAGCCTGTGACAAAAAGAAACTTTCCCAACATCATCTCAAGTTCACAAATATCTCAATTGGAAACCAACAGGACAATGAATACAAAAGTGGAGCACCACAAGCTTGTACACTGCATCTACCAGTTAACAGAAAATGGGAACATATGGAAAAGTGGTACATTGCAGCTCAATATCAAACAAAAAATTGCTAATCAAGATGACAATGGTACAAATAATTGACAACATGGTAAGAACCCAAAAATTTCAGGTTTGTAAAACACATTGAGTTGAGATTTTAATTAAACCCGCATAAATGACAATCAATCATTATTGGAAATCAAAATGAGAATAAAGAAAAATCGAGATTTTCCTTAAACCCCCACTGCTGTCAGGTTTCAGGCGTTCTCCACCGCCGTCGGTGGGAGGTGCCCCGTCGGTGGGAGGTGCCCCGTCGGTAGACGACCCAAAGTACACACCCTCCCCAAATCCCCCTTGAGCGTCGATAATCTCCTCTAGGGGAGGAGATCTCCGCCGCCCGTGGGAGGTGGCCGCCGGTGGGAGGTGCCGTGCACAGGAGACGAGGGCGGTCCTCAGTTTCCCAACCCCATTTCCCACCTCGACCTTGGAGAACAGCCTCCCGGGGAGGATATCTCCGCCGCCGGCCCCCAAAGCCCCTCACGCAGAGTCCGACAGACAAGGAAAGAGATGAGAGGGAAGGATTGTACATACCTTGGTGGCGGTGGTGGCGAGGTGCCGATTTCTCAGGCGCGGCGGCTCTCCTCTCTCTCTTCTTGCGCACTCCCAGTCCCAGATCTGAAATTGAAGCGTAGAGGAGAAGAGGGCAAAATTGGATCTCATATACCCAAATCCCCCCACAATCTACACAATCTTGGGGTCCGAAGATTGTGAAATAATCTCTCAAAAACTCCATAATCCCCATCCCAGATTGTGCACAATCCCCCCGCCGAACACCATCGCCACCCCTCAAATCTAATTTGTATTTCAGAGGAATCTCCACAATCCCCCCACAATCCCCTACCAAACACACGCTAAGACTTTATACAAGTGTTATTTTCACCTAATCTCTAGCATGACACCTAATTTATAGTATGCATCAACAATATGCAATTTTCCAATATATATATATAATAACCAAAACATGTGTTATTGTCACCTAATCTCTAGCATGTCTGTCATATTATCCTAATGCTAATTTCCAATCTTCCAGTAATCTAATTTGGATCATACATACCTATACCTTTCCCAATTATCAAAATCACCCAAGTAAATGACAGAAGCAATCAGTAATCTATTTCGCAAAAGGGGCAAAACTAGAGAACTACCAAACCTTAGTATGGACACAACCACTAAATTCTTACACAAATTCGCAGAAGGGGCAAAATTGGAGGACCATTAATGTAGCAATAGTGGTGCAACAAAATTCATCAACAAGGCTATAGAATTCTTCCACAAATAGCAGCAAAACCCTATTTTTGCAAAAGGGGAAAGATTGGATATAATACATACCTCATCACCAGGAACGACCACCTCTTCGGCAAACTATGTCACCTCCAATCCTCATCGAGGTGTGTCGTCCTCTTCGCTAGTTCTCCAAGTCGCCCTCTTCACATTGCAAAATCTATGGGTGTATTTTTTTTTAAGAAACTAACGACTTCGTTAAATATAACTCAATAAGGGCATGGGACAAAAAAAAACAACAATCTGAGGGGTACCGCGTGAAATATGCTAAACAGTTGTACAACTCATGAATTAACCCTTACCTCAGGGGTACCTCGTGAAATTTTCGAACCTTTTATAAGGCACAATTGAAGTTAATCAAAACATTGCGTTGAGAGACGGGTTGAGCAATTGTTGCTAATGGAGAAGCTGGTGGGATGAAGATGGACTATGTGTAGCTGCTGGGCTTGTCCAACCTAATGGTTTACCGGCCCATAACAAAAGCAACTATAAAGGCTAGATTACGCATATGAAAAAACATATAACCTAAGTAAACTAGAGTTATAAACATGTGTTATTATTTTCACCGCTAATTTTTACTATCTCCACTGCTAACCATCGCAACCGAATTAATTACGGATAACCGAACCTACCATTATATGGTGCGGTGGGTTGGAGAAATTGAGACAAATCATCATTGTATGGTACGGTGGGTGGGGGAGACTGCTAAAATCGTGGATCCAGAAACAGATCAAATATAAATTCATAGCTTAGGAAGAAAATGAATCCGTTCGAATCTCGCTAGGTTACTACTCCGTGCGTAATTACTACAACATTTCCTTTTTAACTTATATATCATCAAATTAATAATTAGGCCCAACAAAAATAGGCTCATTAAACCACAACACAACATTTCCTTTTTAGCTCACATAGCATCAAATTAATGATTAGGCCCAACAAAAATAGACCCATTAAACCACACCACATATAAAACAAAATTAAAACCTCCTGAAAGTTCAAAGATTTGACCATAGGATCTACTCTCCCAAACAACCTTCTTACAACCAGGACAATAAATTCAACATGAACTAATAGGAAGCATATTACATTTGTTTTATTCCCTTTCTATCGCACCCTATTGCACGGAGTTTTGAAATGATTCACGTACCCAATCCAAGTCACCGTTGTATTTTGCGGTGAACATAATTAGGAGGTAATTAACTCACCGTAATATAGTGCGATGATTAGCGGTGAAGAAATCCAAGCCGGTTATAAACTCTACACTATCCTTTTTAAATTATGGAAGACAGAAGTTGACATTAAAATCGGTGATTTAACAAATCTTTGAAAGGAAATGAACTCGAATTTTCAAATTTAAAATGAAAAAAGGAAGAAACCCCAACTAAGTGAATACCAACCAGCCAGTTGGCGTGTCTTGTCAGACCAGATTACTCAATACTGAGTTCACATTTTTTGGTACTGTCCGTTTCTTTTTAAACTTCAAAATCTTCATCATCTCCCCTTTTGACCGTTGCCTCTCACAACGTCTCTTTACCTCTGTTCCTGCGTGCCGTTTACAAAATTTAGTGCCTTTTGCTGTTCTCCCACCCCCCCAGTTCAGGTACGATTTCCCTCACCGTAATTGATTTCCCCCCATCCCCTGTAATCTTTTAAGGCAATGAACAGCCAATTTCAATTGGTGCTCTTGAATCAGAGGGTTTTGCACAAACATCTGGTAAGCTTGTAGCTCTTCAGTTCAATCTCGGTTGCCCCATTTCAATTACAAATTGGTCTTTTAGGTTTTCGCTTTGTTTTCCTATGGAACTTGGATAGATTTGATCCTTGGGTTTTTGTTTCGTTTCGCTCATCTGTATAACTGCCCGCCACCTGTTTGAAATTTTGTCTATCAAGTGGGGAGTGTCTTACTGTCTTTACGATTTCCCATTGACTGACACTGGATTTTATACTTCTTTGGTTCTCAAATCTTCCATGGTTTGGTAATCCTGAAGTCACTGTCAATTGTCTTTACGATTTCCCATCCACTGAGACTAGATTCCAGTCAACATTGGGGGGAATAAAGATGACAATCGGCCAGGCTGGTTTTTCCATCCATGGACGTTTCCATTTACACCTATATTAGGATCGATCCATCTCATATCAAGTTGAATCATAGTCGAATTCGGGTGAGCTAGGGTTAGATCTGGCTAATTGGATTTCGGGTTAAATTTTGTCAGTTTTAGGATAAAATTAAGTAATGCAGTATAATTTTAGGCGTAGGGCTAATTGGATTTCAGGATGGATCTTGCCCAACTCAATCTGTAGCCTTTCAGCTTGGAAAGTTTGATGCTTTCCTTCATCTATTTCTCTCTAATTTTCATCTGATTCTGTTTTGCTTAAAGATGGATTCAATTTCTTGGTTTGTTTAGCTTGATGAGCTGAAAAAGGGTAAATCTATAGACTATATGCCTATAGATAATCTTTATTTCTTGGTTTTATGTCTTCTGTGCCTTGCAATTAAAGAAAGCCAGAAAGGTGTCTAACATTTACCCTCTTTTTATCTTGTTAGTTGGACATCTTGTTTGCTTTGGCATTGCTTGCTTCTGATCAACTGCTTCTGTTGCTTGGAACTTTCTTGACAGCTTATGCTTTTGGTGAAAGCTAAACTGCCATTGCTGAATTCGTATCCATTTCAAATTTGGGTCGAGTAGCTTCTCTTGTAGGCGGGGAAAGGGAAGGTCAAAAGGTAAGCTAGTGATGGGATGTAATTCGTCGAAATTAGATGATGAAGAGGCTGTCCAGCTCTGCAAGGACAGGAAGATGTTCATTAAGCAAGCAGTGGAGCATCGAATTCGATTCGTCTCTAGCTACGCTGCTTATATCCAGTCCTTGAGACGGGTTTCTGCTGCCATTCGTTGCTACATTGAAGGTGATGTGCCGCGTGAAGTTTTGCTTGATTCATACATGGCAGCGCGATCCTTCACACCTGTAAAGAAGTCCGGGCCACGATTAATCACAGTATCCCCCAAATGCTTCCTTGAAACCCCAATCATTCATTCTGATTCCAAGACTTCTGTGAGCATAAGCTACTATCAACCAAGTGGTAGCCCTATGATTTCTGTGGAGGAACGACTCCAGTCACCAGAGATAGGTCAAATTCAGAGCTATTCGCCTTTGCTTGATTGTAGTATCGATGGGTTTCTCACGATGCAACCACCATCACTGAATCCTGCTTATTCTCCATACAACAGGCCTACTATACCTCCTCCTTCCCCTCAAAACAACCAATGGGATTTCTTTTGGAACCCATTTTCGTCATTGGATTACTATGGATATCCTACGAGCAATCTTGATAGGTCGGTCAGTGGCCTTGGCCAGGTTCCGGAAGTAGTACCTCCTGGCATGGAAGGGGAAACTGAGCATAAAGAGAATGATGCTACAATGACTCATGTTAGAGAAGAGAAAGCTGAAAGTTCCCAAAACCCCAGAGAAGAGGTTATTGTTGAAGATGTTGATGAGGATGAAGACAATGACATGATATGTGAGCATGAAAGGAATGGAACTCAGACACATAATAACAAGCACACTGAATTGACACAAGCATCAGAAGCTCAAAAGATTAAGGCTCAGCCCCAAGAAACCCCAGTTTGTGAGCATGAAAGAAAGGAAGATACTCCAGGCTTTACGGCCTATCTGAACCAAAGGCCAACTAGCATGGAAGAAGTTGTCAAAGACCTAGAGATACAGTTTTCAAATGTTTACAATTCAGCGAAAGAAGTGTTTGCACTTTTAGAGTCTAGCCACAGAAAACACTCGTCATCTTCACTGGAAACTTCACGTAAGTATAGCAACCTTGGAATTGTTGTCATCATAATATGTTTTTCCTCTATGCTTTTTTGGCTATTGATTACCATACATGCCTCTGCTAATTTAGAATTCATCAATATGATCCTTGAGGAATCTGTGATACTGTCAGATTAACTTGTATTGTATGAATTCATTTATGATCTTGCTATAAATTACTAACATTTTCATTTCTGACCAAGGAAAAGGAGTGAGCTTTTGTTTTTGTTTTTCTGTTATTGTCTGTGCTGAGTAAGTTTTTTCGTGGGAAACAGTAAAATGCACTGCTTTGACACAATCATGGGATTGAAAACGAGCAGTGCATAACATGAAGCTTTTATACATCATTATGCGAGATTGAATTGATCACTGACTCAGTAACTCGTTAGTCCCTTTATGCATCTTGTAGAAGCTTTTCCTTTAAATATGTACCGATTTCTTCTGGTTGTTCCCGGTGTCAATGACGTGTAACTCTTTAGTTCCTTAATGCATCTTGTAGAAGTTTCGTTTAAATATTTACCAATTTCTTTTGGTTGTTCCTGGTGTCAATGACATTTAATTGTAGATCTAACTCACCTGAATGAATTTGTTAAGCCCGTATGCTATATTATTCCACAATTACCGTTTGGAAGGGTAATTTTTTATTTCCTTCAAAAGTTTCTTGCCTCTCTTGTATATGTCTATTAGGATTGAAATTTTTTAGGATGCATGAACATGAGTGTCTTCTTGTTCTTTTGTAGCCTTGAAAATTTTGAATCCAGTGGCATTAATCCGCTCAGGCTCATCCCATTTCTCAAGATTTTTAGACAGTTCTGGCTCCAGAGACGAGGGCTACGAAAGCAGCACTGAATTCCCTGCAAAATCATGCACGTTCTCGGGTACTCATCAGTCGACTCTGGATAGGTTGTACGCGTGGGAGAAAAGACTTTATGAGGAAGTTAGGGTATGTGCCCTTTTCGTATTCAGTTCAAATGTTCTGATTACTGGTTGCTATGTATAAGTTGTGCACTTCAGTTGCTGAATGATTCTTCTTTTTTCGTTGAATATGGATTTTCAGTAATTAACAAGCAATGTGTTTATTGTTAAATGGTTTATTTATTATTCGGGTCACATGGAAACACCCTCTCAACTTTGTTGGGGAAAGGGTGCGTAATACTTAGAACCCCCCAGATCCTGCTAGATGAGGGATAGACTGGGATGATTGTTATTGTTGTTGTTGGTTTATGATTGTTAGATGGCTTGAGTAGTGTGCTCATTGCCTCTAAATAGCAAATTTACTGCTTTATGTGTTCACTCCAGTCAGCAGAAAGAGTCCGTCATGCATATGAAAAGAAGTGCAAACAACTGGCAAACCGAAATGTTGAAGGAGAGGACCCCTCCTTTATCGAAAGAACTAAAGCAACCATCAGAGATTTGCACACACAAATGAAGGTTGCGATGCACTCAATTAAGACAATATCAATGAGGATCGAAACTCTAAGAGATGAAGAACTTCATCCTCAGCTTTTGCAATTGCTACAAGGGTATGTTCTGCTACTTGTTTTGCTCATCACTGTAATATTCGAGCTCTTAGAGTTGATAGGGAATTCAAAAACCACAAAAGGAGCATACATTTCGATGAGACCACACAAGTTCTGCTATGTTCATGTTGTTAGACAGAATATATGTTGTTTTAGACTCGGATTTAGGTTGGTTTCCAGACTTCAAAAGAGTGAAAAGCTCTCGTGTTTTTTTCGCATGTTTACTTCTGAAAAACCACAGGTTAGCAGGGATGTGGAAGGTAATGGCAGAATGCCATCAAACGCAAAGACGTGCCATAGATGATGCTAAGCTTTTGTTTGCCGATGGGACACCTTCGAAACGTAGCAAGCCAAGTCAAGACTCTGCAACACCTGGCATCACCACTGATCCAAATCGGCTTGCTCATTCAGCTTCCATTCTTGAGACCGAGCTAAGAAACTGGAGAGCTTGTTTCGAATCATGGATCACTTCTCAGCGATCCTACATCCATTGCCTATCCAACTGGCTCCTCAGGTGCATGAGGTGCGGGCCTACATCTAAGCAGCCACAGTTTTCTCCCGAGGACTCGCTGACCTCCAACACAGCTCCTCCAATCTTCAGCATTTGCCTCCAATGGTCCAAATTTATGGACAAAGTGAGTGAGGTCGCCGTCTTGGAGGGCCTGGAGTTTTTCACTGCTGGTATCCAGTCCATCTACGCGCAGCAAATGAGGGTGGATTCTCAGAGGGCTCAACAAGGTGGGATTGGCACCGGTAAGAAGATAGATGCTGCTGCTGGAGAAGAGGAAGCCCTGGAAACCGAAAAGATGAAGGAGCTCGCGGCAAGGGTGCTGTGTGCAGGGATGTCAGCTGCTATGAGCACACTTGCAGACTTTGCAATGGGCTCAGCTGAAGGGTATGCTGACATGGTAAATCAATGTCGAAATTGCAAGTGGCCGCCTCCTAATTCTGATTAAGGAGTATTTTGAATTCTGGCTTCTTCTTCTTCATGTGTTTTATTTACAGCTCAAGTTTTTTTAGAGATTTTTAATCAAATTTGTAGATCAAAATATCAAATGGCCTCCCAACTTGTGGAAACCAATCACCAAACAACACTTTATTTATTTATTTAATGGCAAAATGATTTATTATCATTATTATTATTGTAAAATGATTTCATTTTCAGTAGGTTTTCTGCAAATTGAAAAGAGAGCGTATTGGGAGCAGATGCAACTTATTGAAACTCCAAAAGGATGAAAAAGCAGATTCTTATGTAAAATTATGAAACCTCCAAACAAATTGTTCTGCTACAAGTGCTAAATAATGCATAAAAATTAAAAAAAAAAAAAAGGAGAAAGGAATCGCTACTACTCTCGATAAATAATTTTTTAAGCACCTACAAGAACTATGTTATTTGCTTTTAAAAACTTCTAAAAAAGACATTATTTTTCTCATGACTTCTAATCTTATGAAGGAAAATTGTTCCACTCAGCTGTGGTATTCTTGAAATTTGGGATCCCTAATTGGGAGCAGATGCCCCTGCTGGTGCCCCTGCTTCTGCCCCTGGTGCCGATGCTCCTGGCGCCGCTCCCGGTGCAGATGATCCTAGCGACCCACCCTTAGCTTCTGGTGGTGGCAACAGCCACTTGGTGCCTTCAATGAAGTCCAGTGTAATAAAGGGCTTGGCGTCGGCATCGGTGAACTTCTTCATGTAAGGGACTCTGTTGGACAAGTCTGACCCTGGCCCCGTGTTTTGGAATTCCCCAAAGAACACCGTCCTGCGGATGATTGATGGATCGGATACATTTCAAAATATAGGCTACTAATCTCAAAATATATATATAAAAAAGAAGGCATAGAAGGCTTACTTGTCGGTATCTGGCTGGCGGTTGTCGGACCATCCGGCTGGGGATACAGCCTCACTCAATTCATCATTGATAAACACCACCTTGGGGGCGGGCTTCCAAGACCTTCCAAGGGTGGCAACGCCTCCTTCCCCGGTAACTTTGCAATGGACGAAGGAAAAGCCTCCTGTTGCTTGTGCATTCTCGTTTGCCTGGGCTGTGACCATTGCCATTTGGTCGCCCGGAATCACATGTATCTCACAGTTCTATCCATACATACATACATACATACATACATAGTAAGGTTTAGAATATATAGATGCACAAACTACAAATACATGTCCAAAAATCAAACATACCAAATAGAGGGATTGACCACTCCCGAAGATGAAATCGACAGTCCCTTCAATGTAAGTGTCCTTGAAGAAATGCTTTCCCATGTTGTCGCAAAGTGTGTCTTGGAAGCCGATCAATCTACAGTTGTAGAGCGTCGCCTTTTCTCCGGCGAGGTCAAGGGCCACGGCTTGTCCCTTTATGGTCTCCATGGTTGGCCTCGGAGCGGTATTCGCGAAGATGATGTTGTAGGCGGTGAAGTAATCAGCCTCGACGATGGTGCTGGAGCTAGGGATGGTTTCGTACTCCTTAGCAGTGCCGTTATAAGACAATGTAGGCTTGTCTTTAGGGTCGCCGATGAAGGTGACGTACGACTTGAATCTTTCGATCTTGATCTTCTCCTTGTACTCGCCTGGGCCGATGTCGATGATTGTACGGACCTTGTTTTCAAGCTTAATGGCGTCCACTGCTGCTTGCACCGTTTTGTAGTCGCCGCTTCCATCTTGTCTCACCTTTATCAGCACCGGCGAGGCCTCTGCGGTTACCAAGTTAGGGTCTAGGTCTGCCTTTCTTCCACTGAAATTGCAATCAACAACAACAGATCCATCATTATCGGATACATTTGCAATTGCCACAACAAATTAAACATCAAATAAATCAAATATTTTGGCTAAGATACTTACTCCAGGGGCTTAATTGTGTCTGTATACCAGCTCTCCAGTTTAGATATGTCGGAAGGGATTACAGGATCAGCCAAAGCGAGTGGTAAAGCCACAAGCAAAATGCTAAATAAAATGCCCATTTGGGCGTTGTTATTTTTCATGATTCCGATCATTGTTGTGTTTTTTTTGTGTGTTTGGGTTTTTGTTTGTGTTTTTGTTTTTGTTTTGTTTTTGGTTTTGATGTATGAGGATGGTTGCACCAAGGGATTTATATAGTAGAATAAGTTACTGTTTGGGGATAACAAATTCCCTATTTTACTTGGATACCAGTAATAATTAAGAGGTTGAGAAGCTTTGTGATAATTTTAGTATATGCTGTTGCCTACAAGTGCTCCTTGCTTTACATGGTTGGACTTTGACTAACTATTAATTCATTTGAGTGATAAATAAATATTAAGGTAACAAAAAATTTGCATAAATTCACCGTTAATGTAGGGAACTATTCCCAAAAAAACTTCTAAATGCGGTAATTAGGAAATGCTACTATACCCATGAATTTGATTTCTTCCACAAAAAAATCATCCATAACCTTTTTTTTCCCTAAGTGTATGCGCAAATTAAGAAATTTTAGATGGCTATTTTTCATGACATGTGCTCAATTCTTTTCATCCTTTTTAAAATATTTTTGGAGAGAAAAACATTTATTTTTTATCTTGACAACATCCACAATATATAAGATGGCTATTCAAAATCGATTAACTATCATATTCTCCAAAGACATAAGATAAGAACTTTAATCAAGAAAGATTCCCTACCAAATAATAAATAAGCGACCCTGAAAAAGAAATATTAAAAAAAGTTAAAAATAATTTAAATTTGGAAAATCTTTCTCAATTAAGGTTGTTAGAGCATCTTCCCCTGTAGGTCATAATGGCTAGGGGAAATAGCCTATCAAAAGAGAATATTCTTAGAAATATTCTCTTTTGGCCTATTGTGCAGTTTGGTTGTTCCCACCGTAGGCCAATTTTGGCAGGCTAATTTTCTATAAATACTCATACAATTTAGAACTTTCACATCTCATTTCCGTCACTCGATTCTATCGTTATCATTTCGATTTGAAGAGAGTAATGCGAATCTACCAGAATATTAAATGTGACCATGATTCAATAGTTGGTTGTTGCATTTTACATTTGTTTTTTCTTCTTCAGTACTTTAAGCAACTTAATATTTAATTTTTATTATAAGTTTGATTAATCTATAATAGAAAAGATTAATGTCATTTTCTAAAAATAGTATTTGTGCAATAATAATTCAAATATATCAAATATTATAATCATATCT
Source organism: Persicaria maculosa (assembly GCA_963922045.1). Taxonomy (NCBI): domain Eukaryota; kingdom Viridiplantae; phylum Streptophyta; class Magnoliopsida; order Caryophyllales; family Polygonaceae; genus Persicaria; species Persicaria maculosa. The sequence continues at coordinate 57,248,491 of OY998259.1, forward strand.
AAGAACTCTTGAATATCTTAACAATACTACAAATTTTATTTTTAATTAAAAATCATAACTATATAATATATAGATGTATAATTGTATTTTTGTAAATTTACATAAATATTAAACACTTAAAAATAAATAAATAAATAAATAGGATTTGGCCTTCCAAAAGTGAAAGCCAAATTTGGCCTTTGTTTTGAAATTAGGTCAAATACAAAAAGGCTAAAATGGGTTTTGGCCTAAGGTGGGAGCAAAATTTGGCCAAAACCCATTTTTTGGCTTACCATGCATGGTAAGCCGCTCCAAAATTTGGCCAAAACCCATCAATAAGGGCATCTCCCATATGGGAGATGCCCTTATTGATGACCTTGAGACATATGATAGAAAACCCGCTCCAAAATTTATCTCTCTTTTCATTTTCTTTCCTTTCATTTTCACTTTTCTTGGGTCCCTTTCTAGTTTCTGCTAATTTTATTCATTTTTACCTTCCTAAATGTCCAACAATAGTGAGCTTGCTTAACAATTTCTCTCTCGTACTTTTCGTGAAGTTAATAAAAATGATTAACTTAATTATCAATTTTCTTTGTTAATTTAAAATAATTAGCTATTAGTGAAAACTGGTGAAAATTTATACAAATATTGGGCTCATTTTATAAAGAATATTGAAGAATTATGATCATTGGTAAAATTAAATAATATATAAACATGTCAGGGTTTTTAACATTTGTAAAAAATAAAGTAAAGTAGTCTAATAGTTTTTGAAAATAAATCAATGTCAAGTGCCATTTTTTTCATAGTTGGAAAGGTCCCAAGTTTTTTGGATAATCCTCAAATGAGGAATCTTACTGAAATGGGTAAGCACACTATATAAAATTAGCTAAATCTTAATCAAGGTTTAAATTTAAATTAATTTAGTTATTTTTTAATTTATGTTATAGGGTCGATAAAATTTTATAGGATGATCCTATTAATTCCACTGCACATCGTTCAAATCAGGGGCGAATCTATGTTGTAGTTTGGGGATGCTCAAGCATCCCCACAAATTATTATTTTTATTATTTTTTTAGTGTTAATTTTAAAAATTTTACCCTCAAGCATCCCCACCCGTAAAAAAAATACAAAAGAAAAAAAATGATTTATATTTTTCCTCAAAATGATAAAAACTTTATTTTCGAGCATCCCCGAGAAGTCGGTCCCTAATCCCTTCAAAAAAAGCAAAAGAAGTGTTGTCATCTTAATCTTAAGTGCTTTCTATTCTGGATTTGGCATAAAATCTGGATCCAAAATGCGTTTGGTAATCTCCATCTCTGTCTGGGGTTAAATCGCCCAAGCTCTATCAAATCTCTGCAATGGAGGAACTTAGATGCAATCACCACCCCAATCAACGGGTTCTGCTCTCCTGCTCCCGTCGGCCGCCTGACTCAATTAGACGAGTCCAAGCCCTGTGGCCTGGCGCTTCTGACTTCTAGGTTGGTGCTTCGGGTTCCTGGGCTTCGTCAACCTAGTGTTCATCATTGCTTCTCCTGTCTCTCGGAGTACCTGGGTCCGCCTCTCCTCTTTGACATGTATGACTTCTCAATCCCCTTCTTTAGATCCAAAATCCAGATGCTTGCTGGTGTATGTAAACCTAATATTTTCTTGAAACCTGCTTGCCCTTATTTAACAAAATCTTATAATTATCTCGAAAAATTATTTTTTAAAAATCTTATGTAAAGTACGTAGTATAATACATAAATATAAATATTTTAAATTACTCAGTAATAATAATATCAATATCATTATAACATTGTTTAAATGTGATGTGTCATAATCAATAGTTATATTAAATGTTTTGAATTAAACCCAATAGTTAGTAAATAAATTTGATTAAGCTCAATAGTTATATTAGATTGAATTCAATGATTTAAATGAAGGTCAATAGTTAGTAAAATAGAAGAAAAAAGAGAATTAAAAGAAAAAGAAGAAAAAAAATAAGAATTAAAGAAAATCAAAGAAAAATGGGAAAATAATAATGATTAGTGAAGACTCCTAAAATGCTTCTAAGATTGACACATCATCCTAAACTCTTCTAAATTAAGAGTTTATATAGATAGTTAGCAAATAAATTTGATTAAGCTCAATAGTTATATTAGATTGAATTCAATGATTTAAATGAAGCTCAATAGTTAGTAAAATTAAAGAAAAAAGAGAATTAAAAGAAAAAGAAAAAAAAGAATTAAAGAAAATCAAAGAAAAATGGGAAAATAAAAATAAATTAGTTAAGACTCCTAAAATGCCTCTAAGATTGACACATCATCCTAAACTTTTCTAAATTAAGAGTTTATATAGATAGTTAGTAAATAAATTTGATTAAGCTCAATAGTTATATTAGATTGAATTCAATGATTTAAATGAAGCTCAATAGTTAGTAAAATAAAAGAAAAAAGAAGAAAAAAAATAAGAATTAAAGAAAATCAAAGAAAAATGGGAAAATAATAATGATTAGTGAAGACTCCTAAAATGCTTCTAAGATTGACACATCATCCTAAACTCTTATAAATTAAGAGTTTATATAGATAGTTAGTAAATAAATTTGATTAAGCTCAATAGTTATATTAGATTGAATTCAATGATTTAAATGAAGCTCAATAGTTAGTAAAATTAAAGAAAAAAGAGAATTAAAAGAAAAAGAAAAAAAAGAATTAAAGAAAATCAAAGAAAAATGGGAAAATAAAAATGATTAGTTAAGACTCCTAAAATGCCTATAATAGAAGTAATTTGGTCCAAAGGCCTTCGGCCTTTGGACCAATTACTAAATGGCCTAAAGGCTTTTCTTTGCTAGTAAAAGGCCAAAATATTTTCATAATACCAAGAGTACCCTCCTTTTAATTTTTCCCCAAACCCTTCATGTTCATCCCAGATCCCAGATCTTCAGTCGACTCTCATCTCTCTCTCCGCTTCTCTCCATCTCCATTTTCGGCGTCCCGGAAGGAACGAGACTGATGCCGCCGACGATCCCGCGCCCCCTCCCTCCTCGTTCGCCGATCCCGCCTTGCTGCTCCCGCCGTCCACAGCGGCGCTGCGCCTTGCTGCTGGTGCCTCCTCGAGACTGATGTCGCCGACGATCCCGCGTCCCCTCCCTCCTCGTTCGCCGATCCCGCCTTGCTGCTCCCGCCGTCCACGGCGGCGCTGCGCCTTGCTGCTCCCGCAGTTGCAGAGAGATCTGCGTTTAATTTTAGCACTGTGAAAATTGGAATTGGTATCTGTGGGTCGATGTTGGAATTAAAAATTGAAATCTGATTTTAATTTAGTGGAATATGAAATTACCGAATTGGAATTTAGTGGAATATAGCTAGTGTTTCATTAATTTAGTGGAATTTGAGTTGAAGAACAGATTTTAATTTAGTGGAATATATTGCTACTTTGTGTACATAGCTAGTGTTTCATTAAGTGGAATATATGAATGATGTGTATTCACCAAAATGAGTTATTTTTATACTGGAATTCATCTAAGGTATTCTAGACATTTAGTTTGAGTGATGCAAATTGTTCTAGTTTGGTTACAGTGTCTATGACCCTGTTTTTACAGTGGTTACAGTGTATATGACCTTGTTTTTATAGTGGTGACAGTGTCTATGACCTTGTTTTTATTTTGGTTACAGCGTCTATGACTCTCTTACCCGTTCATATATTAGAGGAGAACTGTCCCCACATGTATTTTGGCTTCTCATTAGCCCCTATAGGGTTTATGTCTCCCGTGTCGTAGGGTTTTCCTTTGATTACAGTGTCTTTGTCCCCACATGTATTTTGGCTTCTCATTAGCCCCTATAGGGTTTGTGCCTCCCGTGTCGTAGGGTTTTCCTTTGATTACAGTGTCTTTGACCCTTTTTTCATAGTGGTGACAGTGTCTATAATCCTGTTTTTATTTTAGTTACAACGTCTATAGGGTTTCCTTTGATTACAGTGTCTATGATCTTTTTTTCATAGTGGTGACAGTGCCTACGGCCCTTGTTTCATAGTGTTGACAGTGTCTATGACCTTGTAACCACATGTATTTTGAGTGAAAGTGTCTATGACCTTTGATTACAGTGTCTATGACCCGGTTTTTATAGTGGTGACAGTGTCTATGGCTCTCTTACCCATTCATATATTGAAGGAGAACTACCCACCTAATGTATTTTGGCTTCTCATTAGCCTCTTTAGGGTTTGTGCTTACCTTGTCCTAGGGTTTTCCATTTGGTGACAACAATCATCTCTTAACGATGTACTGTACTTAACATTTTAGGGTTTAGGGTTTAGGATTTAGGGTTTAGGGCCTTGGCCCTAAACCCTAAAGACTTAACCCTAAACCCTAAACCATACTGTACATCACATGTTCTTTTGGCTTCTCATTAGCCCCTTTAGGGTTTATGCTTCCCTTTTCCTAGGGTTTTCCTTTGATTACAGTGTCGATGAACCTTTTTTCATAGTGGTGACAGTGCCTATAAAGCTGTTTTTATTTTTGTTACAACGTCTATAGGGTTTTCCTTTTGATTACAGTGTCTATGACTTTGTTTTTATAGTGGTGACAGTGGCTACGACACTGTTTTTATTTTGATTACAGTGTCTACGACCCTCTTACCCATTCATGTATTAGAGGCGAACTGTCATCACATTTATTTTGGCTTCTCATTAGTCACTATAGGGTTTGTTCTTTCTTTATGATATGATTTCCCTTTGATTACAGAGTCTATGACCATGTTTTTGTAGTGATGACAGTATCTATGACTTTATTTTTTTACAGTGATTACAATAGTAGTTACATTTTTTTTTTATATTGTGGTGACACTGCTTTTAAAATATCTAAAAAACTAGAAATTAGAAATTAGAGATGAATTGTCACCACATGTATTTTGGCTTCTCATTAGCCCCTATAGGGTTTGTGCTTCCCTTTTCCTAGGATTTTCCTTTGATTACAGTGTCTATGAACCTTTTTTCATAGTGGTGACAGTGTCTATAAAACTGTTTTTATTTTGGTTACAACGTCTATAGGGTTTTCCTTTTGATTACAGTGTCTATGACTTTGTTTTTATAGTGGTGACAGTGGCTATGACACTGTTTTTATTTTGATTACAGTGTCTATGACCCTCTTACCCATTCATGTATTAGAGGAGAATTGTCATCGCATTTATTTTGGCTTCTCATTAGTCCCTATAGGGCTTGTTCTTCCTTTATGATATGATTTCCCTTTGATTACAGTGTCTATGACCATGTTTTTATAGTGGTGACAGTATCTATGACTTTTTTTTTATAGTGGTTACAATAGTAGTTACATTTTTGATTTTTTTTTTATTGTGGTGACACTAATTTAAAAAAATCTAAAAAACTAGAAATTAGAAATTAGAGAAAAACTGTCACCACGTGTATTTTGGCTTCTCATTAGCCCCTATAGGGTTTGTGCTTCCATTTTCCTAGGATTTTCTTTTGATTACAGTGTCTATAAACCTTTTTTCATAGTGGAGATAATGTCTATAAAGCTGTTATTATTTTGGTTACATCGTCTATAGGGTTTTCCTTTTGATTACAGTGTATTTGACCGTGTTTTTATAGTGGTTACAGTGTCTATGATCCTATTTTTATTTTGCTTACAACATCTATGACCCTCTTAACCATTCATATGTTATAGGAGAACTGTCACCACGTGCATTTTGGTTTCTCATTAGCCCCTATAAAATTTCCTTTTGATTACAGTGTTTATGACCACGTTTTTATAGTGGTGACAGTATCTATGACTTTATTTTTATCATGGTGACAATAATAGTTACTTTTTTAATTTTTTTAACGGAGATTATGCGAGTTAGAACAACTTCTATAATTGCGGGATATTTTCTGAAATTTTAGAAATTAACACAGGGGCATATTTTATAAAAACAGAAATTCTGGGAGGTTTTGCGTAATTAGTCTTCTTCTTCCCCCATCTCGAGCAGCTTCAACAGTGGTTTTCGCTGATCTTCCGACGGCTCGTTCTCCTTACACAGAGCTCCGTTTGACGCGTATGACCTATCAAACTGACGAGTGCAATCTCTACTTCAGTCTCGTTGTGTTTATTTTGTGGAAGGATGATCTTACAAAACGCGACGAATGCTTGAACAGGGGCTGCTAAGCGGGTGTTTCACGAAGCTCCAAGGTGTCCAACAATGGCGGTTAGCGATTTTGTATAAATTTGAGAGGGGTTTTTGCACGAAAACCATCCTTGAGAGATGTAGAACGTGATTGAGCGGGTAGAAGGCTTGGATTTAGGGTCGAACGTGATTTAGGGTGCACGAGGAGATTCGATTCGGCCTTCAATGGAGGAGGGCTCGGTTGTGAGGCTTGGAAGAGTGCGAAAGCAGCAGGGGCGGATGGCGCTCGTCGTCGGTGGCAGAGAGAGAGGGGCGGTCGACGGGAGGTGGTGTGCAGCGAGGAGGCGGGAGGCGGGAGGTAGGGGATGTGCAGCGTCCGCCTCTTTTTCTCCAGATCTGTTTTAGTTGGGAAGGAGGAAATAAAGGCAGGGGCAAAATTGGAAATTATGGCCTATTACCTAATATTGCCACCCTTGTGGCCTATGTCTTAAAAATTGGACCCAAAATGGCCACTTAGCAAAAAACCCCTAAGATTGACACATCATCCTAAACTTTTCTAAATTAAGAGTTTATATCGATAGTTATATTAGATTGAATTCAATGTTTTAAATTAAGCACAATAGTTAGTAAAATTAAAGAAAAAGAGAATTAAAAGAAAAAGAAGAAAAAAATTAAGAATTACATAAAATCAAAGAAAAATGGGAAAATAATAATGATTAGTGAAGACTCCCAAAATGCTTCTAAGATTGACACATCATCCTAAACTCTTCTAAATTAAGAGTTTATATAGATAGTTAGTAAAATTAAAGAAAAAAGAGAATTAAAAGAAAAAGAAAAAAAAGAATTAAAGAAAATCAAAGAAAAATGGGAAAATAAAAATGATTAGTTAAGACTCCTAAAATGCCTCTAAGATTGACACATCATCCTAAACTTTTCTAAATTAAGAGTTTATATAGATAGATAGTTATATTAGATTGAATTCAATGTTTTAAATTAAGCACAATAGTTAGTAAAATTAAAAAAAAAGATAATTAAAAGAAAAAGAAGAAAAAAATTAAGAATTACATAAAATCAAAGAAAAATGGGAAAATAAAAATAATTAGTTAAAAACTCCTAAAATGCCTCTAAGATTGACACATCATCTTAAACTCTTACTCCAACGCCATGACGCGTTTTTTTAAAACTAAAATATTATATATAAAAATCTTATAAAATATTAATAAATGTTTAAGATAAAAAAACTTGATTTTTTATAATAAATGTATATTATAATTATCTCAGAAAATTATTTTTTATAAATCTTATGTAAAGTATAATACATAAATATAAATATTTTAAATTACGCAGTAATAATAATATCAACATCATTATAACATTGTTTAAATGTAATGTGTCATAATAAATAGTTATATTAAATGTTTTGAATTAAGCCCAATATTTAGTAAATAAATTTTATCAAGCTCAATAGTTATATTAGATGGAATTCAATGTTTTAATTTAAGCCCAATAGTTAGTAAAATTAAAGAAAAAAGAGAATTAAAAGAAAAAGAAGAAAAAAAAATAAGAATTAATGAAAATCAAAGAAAAATGGGAAAATAAAAATGATTAGTTAAGACTCCTAAAATGCCTCTAAGATTGACACATCATCCTAAACTCTTCTAAATTAAGAGTTTGTATAGATATTTAGTAAATAAATTTGATTTAGCTCAATAGTTATATTAGATGGAATTCAATGTTTGAAATTAAGCCCAATAGTTAGTAAAATTAAAGAAAAAAGAGAATTAAAATAAAAAGAAGAAAAAAAATAAGAATTAATGAAAATCAAAGAAAAATGGGAAAATAAAAATGATTAGTTAAGACTCCTAAAATGCATCTAAGATTGACACATCATCCTAAACTCTTCTAAATTAAGAGTTTATATAGATATAGATATTTAGTAAATAAATTTGATTAAGCTCAATAGTTATATTAGATGGAATTCAATGTTTTAAATTAAGCCCAATAGTTAGTAAAATTAAAGAAAAAAGAGAATTAAAAGAAAAAGAAGAAAAAAAATAAGAATTAATGAAAATCAAAGAAAAATGGGAAAATAAAAATGATTAATTAAGACTCCTAAAATGTCTCTAAGATTGACACATCATCCTAAACTCTTCTAAATTAAGAGTTTATATAGATAGTTATATTAGATTGAATTCAATGTTTTAAATTAAGCACAATAGTTAATAAAATTACAGAAAAAAGAGAATTAATAGTAAAAGAAGAAAAAAATTAAGAATTACATAAAATCTGTAAAGACCAGGAAATTTAAGAATATTAAATTATTAAAATAGTGATTTATAATTATCCCGATTTCTAAGATTTGGGAGGTTTGGAATTTCCGTCCTTGAGCTATTGTATTTATTCTAAATCTTTCGAAACAAGTTCCGGCATTAATTAATTGAAAATTTAAAATATGTTATACTCTGCTTTTATATACCGAAAATTGGAAAATAATGTTCGGATTTCATTTATTAAATTCAGATTTGGAAAATTGAGAAGTATTTTAAATGCGTCGGGATAAGGTCGAGAGAGCGAATTTCGGTATTTATTCTCGGGTATTTTGAAAATGGGTTGGAACCATTGGTCTTTTTCTTCTCTTTTGTGATCAATCCAATCAATTCTTTCCTCCCTCCATTGTCGACAGTACTTGTAGAGTAGTAGCAGCTAGCTCACCTGCCTATCTTGATTTTTTTTCCCAATTAGGCTAAACTCCAACCTCCTCCCATCTTCACCTCGTAGCTTTGCTTCACCCTTCCTTGGCAAGATGTCAAAGGACCCCTCTCCCCTATGCCTGCAAGGCTGCAACCACGCCAATCCTTCACCCTCTCACGCCATTTACCTCAGACTGCAAACAACTCCCTCACCTCTGCTCTCTTTGAATCGCTAGGAAACCCGGAATTCCAAACCAAGGACCACCATTACCTCACCTTTCTCCTCCTCGCTCTCCCTTCCGTTTCTGAGTTGAGCCACCTACATCACCGATTTCAGACCACCAACCTCCGCTCCGGTCGTCGTCTAGTGCCCAGCTTTTTCCGTCGTCGTCGCTAAGATCTAGGGGCACCTCTGTCCCGAGCATCCCGCCGAAACTCCTTCCATCCGAACACCTCCAGTCCTCCTCTTTCGGTGTACACGGAACAGCAGCGGTGGGCCTCGACGAACCTCCGGAGCCAGGACGCGGAGCCCAGGAGCCTCTCAGAGCTTGTCGGAGCCGTGCCAAGCACTCACCTTCCCTGTTCCGTCTTCAAGGTCCGTTTTCCGTCTTCGTTTCGTTTTTCGACTTAGAAATCATGAAAGGTGAACCTTTAATCTCTCGTCCTCCTTCCTCCCAGGACCAGTCGACGCCGATTCCCCACCGTCGGAGCCTAGATCAGCCTCGGAGCATCCCCGGAGTCGGATTTCTCTAAGTTTCCGGTGAGCCACCTTCCCTCCCTCCTCTCTTCTCGCGTTTGAAATTCCTTGTAAGGGTGTGGTCGGAATCTTTTTTCGGTCGGGATTGGGTGAGTGGGGGTCGGAGAAGAGCCGCCGGGCGGCCCTGGGATTCCTCCCTTCTCTTCTGTTCTTCCTCCGTCAGATTTCCGGGTTCTGTTCTTTTGTGGGGGAAGAAGCAGATCTGGGTTTGGGGAGGAGATAAGTGCGGGCCCCATCCTCTAATTTTTTATTCCATTTCATTTTCTGATTAAGAGTGGGCCGGGTCTTCCTCTTCTTTCATTCCGGGTTGGGCTCTCGGTTTTGGGTTCGGGTTGTGGGCTAGAGCATCAGATCCGATTCCTCTTTTCTCTCGGGTCTCTCTTCTTTTCTTTTGGGCCGGGATTTGGGCCTTCATTTCTGTTTGGTTGGGCTGGAATCTTGGGGTGTTTTAATTGTGATTTAATTACATATTGTGTTTTACGAAATATGGGTTATATGTTATGATTTTATTATTGTTAGGTCATTATGATTATTATCATTGTGCTATAATTCTGTTAAGGAATATATTTTCTGGAATTTTATATATTATAAAGTTATTTATTTAAGGTGTTGTTATTTGGAACATGTATTCTTGTGATGATTTAAATCTGTTAAATTGGGAAATGAGAAATGATTTATTTATAAATATAGTTGTGAAAATAGAATTATTTGTGACTAAATGCCGGACTTTACTCTATAATGATTTCGAAATAAGAAACATGCCGGAATTATTTTAATGGTGTAAATTTACAAGTTGATTAAAGATTTAATGTTTATAAATGGGGGTTGGCCAATTATGATTGAGAAAATGTTTTGAATATGAGTTGACTTAACTTGATATTTAAGAGTTTGGAAAACTTCGGGAAATGAGTTTGAAAATATTGTTGGTAAGATTTACCGATGGGTTTGATTTGAAATGAAATGATTTTGGTTGATGTTGATCATATCGAAAAGGTTTTGAAAAATGGTTTCACTATCGGTTGTTTTTAGTATATGTTGAGAACTTGGGTTTCGTATGTATGAATGTTGGTCCGGTAGCTTATGGCAATGACTTGATGATAGGTGTGTATTGCTTTGGACTTGCATTTGGACCCTTGCTTGTATTATCCTGTTGTTCTGCATCTTCAGGTAAGTTCCTTAGGGGGCTTACTCAGGTTGGACATTCATGCCTGTTGTTGCATTTTATGTTAGGTGTTGCATATGCATAAAAGCATGCCATGTAGTATCCTGTTTAGGTTGCACTAATTGAATGAGCATCTGCTTACTCATTGCGTTTGAAACAGAACGACCATTATGTGTGATAGTCCTAGAGTCTTTGCTAGGGTCATAGGGTAGCCCAGCCTCATCGGGTACCCTGAGTCAATCGAGTCATGAACTTCCTTATATTATGAGATGCCTGCAGGCTTTATTGTGGAGCGGGTTAGGCATGCGTGCCACCCGATTATGATGGAATGCATTCACGAGCTGGCCAGTCTCCGCTCTATCGGAAGGGGGTGGAGGTAGGAGAGGGATATGCCACTTGGCATTGTCTTGGGCCCTTTACAGTATTTTTACACATTGTTATAACTAGGAGCATGCTAGTGTGTTTGACTTTCGTACTGCATTAGAGCATCTTTATTAGGTATAGCACATACTATGTGGCCTCAGCGAGGACTGCCGGTCCCGCATGAGTGGCTCGATCTGACTCCTTTCCCCGTTCTTTTTTTTTAAGGTATTTTCTGCGGATTTGAGTGCTCGATGTCTGTATGTCGGGGTTCCCTTCTTGCGAATCGAAGAACCTGGCTAATTCTATAACTCGTTATAAATGGTAATCACCCACTTCTGATTTGGTTTTGACCCGGCTCTGCCGTGACACTTGTATCTTTACCTTGCTTCCGCTTTACTTCCGTTGAAATGGATTCCACGACATAGTCTTAGGACAGTTTAAGGGTACCCAATGGCCCTTTGAGGTTTTTAGGGTTTGGAAATCCCTCTTTTTACTAATCTTAAATGAGTTTGAAACCTCGACCCGTACCTGGATTGCAAGATCCGAACAAGGGGTTTTATCCCTTGAAACGTAACCCGGAAATCATAATTCTGGGCCGTTACAAAATCAAAGAAAAATGGGAAAATAAAAATGATTAGTTAAAAACTCCTAAAATGCCTCTAAGATTGACACATCATCCTACACTCTTACTCCCACGCCATGACGAGTTTTTTTAAAACTAAAATATTATATATAAAAATCTTATAAAATATTAATAAATGTTTAAGATAAAAAACATGATTTTTTTTATAATAAATGTATATTATAATTATCTCAGAAAATTATTTTTTATAAATCTTATGTAAAGTATAATACATAAATATAAATATTTTAAATTACGCAGTAACAATAATATCAACATCATTATAACATTGTTTAAATGTGATGTGTCATAATCAATAGTTATATTAAATGTTTTGAATTAAGCCCAATATTTAGTAAATAAATTTTATTAAGCTCAATAGTTATATTAGATGGAATTCAATGTTTTAAATTAAGCCCAATAGTTAGTAAAATTAAAGAAAAAAAAGAATTAAAAGAAAAAGAAGAAAAAAAAGAATTAATGAAAATCAAAGAAAAAATGGGAAAATAAAAATGATTAGTTAAGACTCCTAAAATGCCTCTAAGATTGACACATCATCCTAAACTCTTCTAAATTAAGAGTTTGTATAGATATTTAGTAAATAAATTTGATTAAGCTCAATAGTTATATTAGATGGAATTCAATGTTTTAAATTAAGCCCAATAGTTAGTAAAATTAAAGAAAAAAGAGAATTAAAATAAAAAGAAGAAAAAAATAAGAATTAATGAAAATCAAAGAAAAATGGGAAAATAAAAATGATTTGTTAAGACTCCTAAAATGCATCTAAGATTGACACATCATCCTAAACTCTTCTAAATTAAGAGTTTATATAGATATAGATATTTAGTAAATAAATTTGATTAAGCTCAATAGTTATATTAGATGGAATTCAATGTTTTAAATTAAGCCCAATAGTTAGTAAAATTAAAAAAAAAAGAATTAAAAGAAAAAGAAGAAAAAAATAAGAATTAATAAAAATCAAAGAAAAATGGGAAAATAAAAATGATTAGTTAAGACTCCTAAAATGCCTCTAAGATTGACACATCATCCTAAACTCTTCTATATTAAGAGTTTATATAGATATAGATTATTGATATTTATGACCTTGAGACATATATATGATAGAAACCCGGCTCCAAAATTTATCTCTTTTTTCATTTTCTTTCATTTCATTTTCACTTTTCTTTGGGTCACTTTCTAGTTTCTACTAATTTTATTCATTTTTTCCTTCCTAAATCTCCCACCATAGTGAGCTTGCTTAACAATTTCTCTCTCGTACTTTTCGTGAAGTTAATAAAAATGATTAACATAATTATCAATATACTTTGTTAATTTAAAATATTTAGCTATTAGTGAAAACTGGTGAAAATTTATACAAATATTGGGCTCATTTTATAAAGAATATTGAAGAATTATGATCATTGGTAAAATTAAATAATATTTAAACATGTCAGGGTTTTTAACATTTGTAAAAAATAAAGTAAAGTAATCTAATAGTTTTTGAAAATAAATCAATGTCAAGTGCCATTTTCTTCAAAGTTGGAAAGGTCCCAAGTTTTTTTGGATAATCCTCAAATGAGGAATCTTATCGAAATGGGTGAGCACATGAAATAACTCTATATAAAATTAGCTAAATCTTAATCACTCAATTTTAAATAAATGGTGTAAATTTAAATTAATTTAGTCATTTTTTAATTTATATTATAGGGTCGATAAAATTTTCTCCCCAATTTAGTGATTGTCCCCCAACTCCGTCAAATTGGGCTTTTGCCCACGTAATTTTTTTTGGACAAAATTACCCTCCCATATATAAGCGTTTATGCTGTAAACCGCTCTCTCTCTCCTCACTTTGTTCTTCTCGTCGCGTCCTTCGTACGATTCCCTCTCGTCTCTCCATCTTCCTCGAAGCCACTGTTGCGGTTGAAACCGGCGGTTCCTTTTCGATTTTGTTCCAATGGCAGAGAACAAAGTCTCCGGCGACATCGAGGGACCTGTTGTTGCTGCAATCGACGATAAACATTCAAGTGATCCTTCAAATGGCGGTGTGTTATCTGTGTTTACAGTTTTATTCTTGTTTTGAAGTTGAAACCGACATTTCTTTTCTATTTTGTCGAGTTTCAGAGAACAAGGTCTCCGATGAGATGGAAGCAGTTGATGTTGCTGCAGTTGACAGTAAAAGTGGAAGCGATTCGGCAGATGACGGTTTGTATTCTGTGTTTATCTCTTTTATGCATGTTTTTCGTTTTCCCCCCTTATTACTGTGTTTGATATCTAATGTGTCTGATTTGCAGTGAAGAAAAGTTCTTCTGAGAAGGTTCCTTCAGTTGAAGGTAGCAGTTCATCCGGTCCGTCAAGCAGAGGTGTGTTGTTATTGTTCTAAAGTTTTGTGTTTATGTTTTTCCAGGCTTTTGTTGTGTTTTTCTATCAAAGGTATACATTCATTTGGTATTTTAGCATAAATGCCTATTTCAGCATAATTTGTAAAAGACCTATTTCAGCAGATTTTCTTATTCATGCTGAAACCGTTGTTATGTATTCTTTGTGTGTGTTTTTTAGATGATAACGCCTCTGCAAGTGATCTTCAAGAATATAAGTGTCAATTTGATGTGAGTATATTTTCTTTTCATACCTTATCCCCCCTTTTGTGTGTTTTTATGTTTATTCATGTTTATGAATGTGTCTTTTTAACAGAGATTGAAGTATTGGATTCCTGTAAAGGATAGATTCTGTGCAAAATCCAATGTTTACTGCGCCGCAGATGTCTGTAATGTTATAGAGGAACATCTGTCTAAATCTGATTTTGAGTTGCTGAGGAGAAGTTGCTTTGGATGGGTTTTTGTTCAAAGAGATAAGATGAAACTTAATTTTCAGCTGATTCATCAAATGATGCTTCGTTTGATTAAGAGTGATAAGCTGCATGAATTATGGTTCAAGGTTGATGGTCTTGTTGCTCGGTTCTCTTTGGTAGAGTTTCATGCAATTACAGGGCTTCCTGTCATAGATACTTTAGTTAAACCGCCCGGGAAATTTGCATGGTCTCATTTTCTTGGGCAGAAGCAGTCAAAGTGTGCGTACGATGAGTTGTTGGAGGCATTTAAAAGATGTAGAAAATCGTCTCCAAAGAAGCTTTAGATGGCAAAGTTGTTGGTTGTCGAAGAAAATGTTATTGTTCAAGCGTTCTAAAAGTGTTAAGAAAGATCATGCTGCTCTTGTATGCAGCCCAGCGAAATGTGAACTGTATCCATGGGGAAGGTTGTCTTATTCTTTGGTTGTGAAGTATTTGAAGAAGGTTCTGGATTGTGATCGATCAGATCCGAGACCATCATATGAATTGTTTGGATATATCTATGCTTTTCAGGTAATTAACTTCATGCATATATGTTTCAGCATCTGTTTGTTTCAGCAATATTTGTGTTTCAGCATCTGTTTGTTTGGTTATATTTATAGGCCTGGATACTGGAGGCTTTCCCGGTGATTTCTGATAAGTTTCTTTGCGATTTCAAAGTTCGTGTGGGTGATCCATATTCTCTTCGTTGGGAGTGTAAGTTATGACATACTTACATTGAAGCGCAAGAGTTGTTTGATGGTGATCTGGTATTATTTTTGTCTCAGCTCTATCTTCATACAATCTTCTTTTTTTATTAAGTTCATTTTTATAAGTTCAATTTTGTTATTGTGTGTTAATATTATTGGTTGTGTAGGCACCCATGTTCCCAACTTTTGGGGAGTTTGCAAGGTCCCCATGGATGGTCTTTAAAGATGAAGTTGCTCACCCCATTCTTGATCACATGACTGAACCTGTATTTTCCCAACCTGAGGCAGATAAGCTGTATGATTGTTGGAGACTGAGGACAAGAGCATATTGGAGACGGTTCAATTGCTTTGCAGATGGTGATTTATCATTGGATATACCTTCTGCTGAAACCTAAGGCGAAGAACAACAAGAAGTCAATGAAGAGTTAGGTGGCAATGAAAGTGGAGGTGCTGCAGGTTCGAAGAAGCGAAAGTCTGCGAGTAAATTCTTGTCATTGGTGAAGAAACAGAAGATTGAAACAAGCAAACCTACCACAACGCGGAGAGGTCGGTCTGCTGGTTTAGTTTCAGCTAAACAAGTTGATGTCATCCCCAAATCTCCCTGTGAAATTGGTTCTACTAAAAAAAAGAAGACAAGGGGTAAGAAGATTTCAGTTGCAAAGAAACCACCCATTGAAGCTGCTTGTGAAGATTCCAGTGATTTGTTTATGCCAATTGAAGTTGCATGTCCATTCTTTCATCGAGTTGCTGAAATTGGATTGAGGCCGCCCATTGAAGCTGCACCTGCAAAGGATTCTTTGTTATTTAAGGATGGGAGTAATGATGCTAATGATAGAGTAGCAGAGGGCCCCGGGGGGGATGTGGCTCAAGGATGGGATGATGCAATGAATGTTGAAACTGATGAATGCGTAAACAATGAAGGCACTGAGAACGTTGTTAGAGATGATCACTTGGAAGGAGCGGGGAAGAATGTGGGTGGTGCTCAGACTGATGATTTCAGCAAACAAGGGGGACACCCTAGCTGGTTGAAAGAAATACAGATGAGGTTAGATAAGCTTCAAGAGTTGCCTCAAAGAGTCTCTGATTTGTCTGCGAGGGTGGAGATGCTTGAGGAACGTTTGTCAGGATGTTTAAAGTTGGTGGATGTCGTTGATGATCTGCTAAAGAAGGTAGATTCCTTAGAAAATAAGTTTACAATGCAAGAGTCAATGCAGTTTAAGACCCAGTCATCCAATGTTGCAACTTGTGACCCAGTGATTTCAAAGGTTGTGAATGAGGTGTTGGATGAAATTCAGGAAGAGGTACCTACTAAGATTCTAGGTCAACCAATTGGTACAAATGTTTCAGCATCTGTGCATGAGGTTATACCTATTACACTTGTTGAAGGGCAGAAGTCATTAGATTCATCTTCATGGCATGTATATACTGTTGACTTAGGGCGCGACTCTGATTTTGAATTGAAGGGTGGGGAACAGTGCTTAGATGATGGCATTTCTGTCGGGGTAGGGAAGGTGGGGGGTGGTCCTGAAGTCAAGGTTGCTGGAACTGAAGTTGCTGAAACAAAAGTTGCTGAAAGTAAAGTTGCTGAAACCAAGGTTAATGCAACAGAAGATGTTGAAGCCAAAGCCGATGGAATAGAAGATGCTGAAATGGTCGATGCTGAAGCTGCATCACCTCATGGCCAAGTAGTCAAAGATGCTGAAATGGTTGATGCTGAAGGTGGTGCTGATGCAACAAAAGATGCTGCAAGCAAAGATACTGCTAGTGACTTAATGACCCCACCACCTGGAAAAATAATACATTTAAGCGATGATGAAAGTGATGATGACAACTTGGTGAAGAAGCCATGCACTCAGTGGGATACAATTTCCAAAGATCCTAAATGTGTAAAAGAAATTGAAGACTTCAGGCGTTCAAAGCAGCTTCCAAAAGCAAGTAGTTTTCTGTTTAGCCCGTTTGTTGCTGAAAAGGTAAGGATCCCGAAGCATGTTGAAAAAAAATCATTGCTCAGCAAGGTTGATCATGACTTCATGTATCAATGTGTTAAAAGCTCAAGGTATGTCCATCTTAAATTTTCATGTGTGTAATAATATGTGCAGGGATTTTTCAGTACTTTTAATGGGAGCTAGAAAAGAGAAGTCATTTTTTAGAAACATTGTTAGGAAGGATGGTTGGCTTGATATAGATGTAAATATGCTGAAACTGTTTTTCTTTTCAGCATCTTTTCGAGTAAATGTAACTATGTATGTATTTCTGTTAGTATGATTTTCAACACCTTACACTGTTTACTGTTTTAGCACCTTGAAGCTGGACTGGTTCACATGAGGAAGAGAGTCAGTGAGGATCCTAGCAGATTTGAAGGCATTGTTGTGATAGATCCTATTTTTCATCAGAAATATCTTCCAGAATGCACGTCATCTTACGAAGAAACAACCCCTGTTGAACAATTCACTGCTAGCTACTTCCTGGACTTATATCCTAGCGATTATTCCAAGAGTTGGGAGTCTGCAATAAAGGTCTACACCCCATTCAACATAAACAATGAGATCTGGATTGCATTGGAGATAAATCTTGTTGAAAAGGTTATAAATGCATATGACTTCAACCACTACATTGTGTCTGCTGAAAAGCTTGTTGATCATCTGCGCGGAATGGCTGAGTGGTTGCCAATTCACTTGGATAAGGCTGGTGTGATCCCAAATTTTCAACCGTCTACATTCCACATTAACAAGGTCCCTGATCTAGTGCACGATACAACTGGGTATGGAAACCTACATTTACAATGTTTTTAAAGTCATTTAGAAGCATTTTGTTGTTGTGCTTGTTATCAATATGCTTTGTTTCATTTTTTGCAGCGCATCTTGTGGGGTGTTTGCACTGAAAGCAATCGAAGCCCTGGTGTTTGGGGGAGATGTCATGAAGTTTACCAATGAAAGAATCTTTCGATACCGAGAACTTAAGGTCTCAGACTTGATTCAAGAGAAATGGAGCTTTAAATTCTAGTTAATAGCATCTTATGTGTAACACCATATATCAGATTTAGGGATTTCAAGACATTCTAATGTAGTTGTGGTTTAGATGTATTTCCGTCGAATATTCTGGACAACTGATGGTCTTTTGTAGCATTTTGGATGCATTTTCAGTGGCACTCTTTGAAGCCAGTGAAATTGACATTTATCTAATGTTTTTAATGTAAATTGTGCCTGCATTCCTGTTTCAGCATTGTTTTCAGCAAGTTTGTTTCAGCAAACATTTCAGGAAATACTTCACCATATCTGTTTGCTGAAACAGTTTATAAGTTAACCAAAAATCAAAATAATCATTATTTGTCTGTATCTATTTGGTGTTGAGCTAATCAAATAGACATTTAGTTATAGGTATAATGTAAATTGTTCAGATTTCCTGTTTCAGCATTTTGTTTCAAAAAGTTATGTTTTCAACATTCTGTTCAAGTTGACACCAACATACAAGGTTAAGTTGCCATATTTTAGAGAAACACAGAAATATAATCTCCAAAGAGGGGACTTATTTCATTCAAGTTATGTTTTCAGCATTTTGTGCTAGGACGTTGTTTTCAGCACATTTTTCATGCTGAAACAGAGAGGATTGTCTAGATCAAAGCTTCAGCATAGCAATAAATGGTAACCATAATGAACTAAAAATAATACGATATAGTAAAGCAATGACACAGTACAACTGATTAAAAAAAACACAAAGCATCTCATAAAAATCATAACAGATTGCTGAAACAGTGTGAAACTGAACTAAAAATTAAAATCATCATATTTTTTCTGTAGCCAGCTGGTGTTGAGCTTTTGAATTCTTCCCTTGCTCCCTTTGAAGCCATTCCTTACTATATTTTGCTCTTCTCACAAACTCTCCTTTGGAAAGTATCCTTTTACAAGGAGGTCGACCACATCTCTTCCTTACATTGGGGGGGGGGGGGGGGGGTAACATTTAATCTATTTAATATATTCAGGAAGGTTTATTTCATCATCAGGGAGGACTGGATATATGGTTTCAACATGTGCTAAAATCCAAGCTTCATTTGTGTAGAAACTAGCAACAAAATGTGACACATCAAGCCTTTTAGTCACTATTGCCGACAGAGCATGTACGCATGGGATTTTTTGAATGTCAAACACCCTACAGGTGCATTTTTTTGCTGAAAGATCAACAACAGTCCGCGTACCTTCTCCAGTATCTCCAAAGACAGACTCATTCAAGTGCTTTACAGTGTATGCACCGACATCCTTTTGCAATTCTTGGATCATTATCATTATTTCAGGGGTGACTCTCTGTGTATTCAGTGATGCAGACTGCCTTCTCTCTTGAGACCACTCTGTGAACTTATCTCTAAAAAATTCCAACAGTGCAACAATGGGCAAATTTTTTTTACCACTCAAAACAGAGTTTAAGCTTTCAGCGTTGTTGGATGTCATCATGTTATACCGATTACCTTTTGCATGTGCTCTTGCCCACCTCTCCAGCCCTGCGGATATCAAATAGGTTGCTAGGCTTGGGCATTCTTCTTTTATACGGTCAAATTGGTGTGCAAAATCACCAACAGTGTAGGTTCAGCAGCCTGTTGGAACATGTCTGCAAGATGCCTTTTCTTGAAAGTTGCTTTGATGTTCTGCTTCAAATGCCACATGCATATGCAATGGGTAGCAGTAGGGTATATCTTTTTGATAGCCTTAGCAATGCTGGAATGCCTATCAGAAACAAACACCAAATCATCTGTAGGTTGTATAACTTTATTGAGTTGCTGAAAAAAACACTCCCAAGATGCATTATTTTCTGTGTCAACAATCCCAATAGCAAGCGGGTATAATTTCATATTTGCATCTTGGGTAACTGCTCCAAGCAATGTACCCTTATATTCCCCCGTTAAGAATGTGCCATCTACTACAACAACCTACAAATAAGACAGGAACAATTTAAATGCTGAAATCATGATAATTTTACTAAATTATAAATGATTATGTACATATACATACCTTTTTTAAGATGGGGAATGCTCTAATGGATTGTCCATAAGACAGGAACATGTATTCGAACCTTTCAGCACTGTCTGTTTTAATGAGAGCTACTGTTCCTGGATTTTTCTCCATAAGAATGTGACAATATGACGGCAAGGCAGCAAAATTTGACTCCGGTGACCCTTTTTCTCTCACTTGTGCTATTCGTGCTGCCTTCCAATAAGTAATTGAGATCTTGTGGTCTGTTCTCATCTTTTCAATAATTTGTTTTGGGTTGTATCCACTGTCAAAAACACAGAAATTAGTAAATGATTGCTAAAACTATCAATACGCTGAAACAGATTGATAAAACCATGAATGATGTAATAGTGATTGACTAAACTGACTAACAATAAATATAGTGCTGAAATGGAAGCTGAAATTAATATGCTGAAATTAACTGCTGAAACAGTATACACCTTGATTGTATGAGGCTGGCAATAACATTGGATGGTGCATACCTGCAGTGTCTTGTTCTTGTATCCCATGTGCATGTGTGTGTATCTCTATACAATATCACCTCATGACAAATAGCTGAAATTCTCTTTGTATGCAATTTCCAATCACAATTTCTGTCTATGCATGCTGCTCTATAATATTTTGGTGTGGATTTTTTAACCTCAAATCCAAATATGTCTGTCATAGACATAATGTATAGAGCATCCTTTACTGCCTGTGTAGATTCAAATGTTTTTCCAACATACATAACCCTTGGGCATTGAGTGACACGGTTGACAATACTGTTTGGGAGTAAATTTCGTGTTTACTTAAACATTATCATGTGAGCTCATGAAATTGTTGTCGAGAAAGATTTCATGTGATGCTGCTTTATATATTAAACGCGAATACAAATTGGTTAGCGATAATTACAAGCAAGTAAATGAGTGCGCAAAGTGTGTTACGTATCAAATACATTATTTTAGCGTACTACAAGTTCGAGAACTAAAGGATTCAAGTTTAATACAAAATTACAGCATAAAAATACAAATATATATCGAGTTGCCGAGAGCACAAATTCCGTCATTTGGGTGGCGAATTCCTCGAAATCCAATGCTAGCTCAAGTCGCTCGTTTGATCTGCAAAATAAGACCACATTCGGATTAGTGGGTTTTGTTCTTCAAAGGTGGCCCAAAATAAGTTACAAAAGGTGGCCCAAAATAAGAATGATAGTTGCCAGATCCTCATTTTGAGTGAAAGTCGGCAAAAGGGAGTGAATGAGTGGATAAATAAATAAAAAATCTACCCATCTCTAAACCCAAAAGGAAAAGATCAGCAAAATTAATAAAAAAAATAGTTATGCAAAAAAAAAAAAAGGTTATCGATAGCTAAGGGAAAAAGTATCAGCAGTTAAAGGAAATAAAAGATAGAACACCAACTAAAAGATATGTCTTTTATCTCAAAGGAAAAAAGATATCTTAAACAAAAAGGCAACTAGAGATCTATCCTTAGCTTCCATATCCTATAAAAAGAGGCCAAGGCTAGGTTAAAAAAAAAAAAAAGAGGCTGAAACTCACGGCAGAACAAAGAAAACAAGAGGCTGCAAATAAACACTCAGCAAACACAAAAATCAGCAAGAAGAAGAAAAAGAGGCAAACAAGGTAGCCTTCTCTTTCCACGTTGGGGTTCCTATGGACTCCGAAGCCCCGCCCTTGCAAAGCACTCTTGTTTTCGCTTGTGGCCTGGGTTTCGGAGTCGTCAAATCACCCTAAACAAAGCCGAAACGCTGTTGAAATTCACTCTTGAGACCCCGCCCTTGCAAAGCACCCTTGTTTTCGCTTGTGGCCTGGGTCTCGGAGTCGTCAAACTGCCATAAAAGGAGTCGGAATGCTGTCAGAATTCACTCTCGAAACCCCGCCCTTGCAAAGCACTCTTGTTTTCGCTTGTGGCCTGGGTTTCGGAGTCGTTAAAATACCCTAAAATGGGTCGAAGTGCTGCTGGAATGGATTCCCGAAACCCCGCCCTTGCAAAGCACTCTTGTTTTCGCTTGTGGCTTGGGTTTCGGAATCAGTTAAACGCCCTAAAAGAGGGCGAAACTCTGCCTAAATTCACTCAGAAAATCCAAAAGAAGATAAACAAAAGAAAGCGATTCAATTGCATCTAGCCATGACAATGATGGAATTGAAATCTAGGGGAGTAAATTTTCTGGATAAACTACCGCTGTTCAAATCAGCCAGCAAAACTCTAAATTAAAAAAAAAGGGAGTATTGGCAAAAAAGAGGCCAGTCAGACAAACAAACCGCAGGCAATTTCATACAAGGCTAAAGAAAAAAAATTACTGCAGCCATGAAGTTACGATGAAAAAAAAAAACAATCTCAAGTCTGGACAGAAATTGACCTAAAAGCAAAGCAAGACTCTGCAGGAATTTCCTCAATCAACCCAAGACAAGTAAATTGGGCAACCTAAGCAGGCTACAAGCAAATTGCGTCCCAATGATTTCACCAAATTCTTATTTAGAAAACAAGGGCGAAACGCTGCTCAAATCCTTCTAAATATGCCAGCAGATTCACACAAAAAAAAGAGTCTCAACAGCCTTAACCCTAGCAGCCAGAAAAAAAAAAGCTAGTCCTCACGGTTGTAAAGATTCAAACAAACAGCCAGACCTCCAAATAATAAAAATTCAAGGACACAAAGAAGACCAAATTCCTGGGATATCTCTCTCGGCTATCTCAAACAAAAGCTTGCAGATTCTCTAAATCGAATCGGTTCAATTGCACACAAGACAAATACCCCAAACTGAAATCGGTGTCTATCCCAAATAAATCAAACTAATTGGTGTCCTACACTAGGAAAATCAGCCCTTGGCGTTAAATTACTCCTAAAGGGACCTAGACCCAATCAAGGAACTGCTTAAGATGGTGATAATCAATCCAGGGCAATTCAAGTTTGTTACCTAAATAAATAAATAAAGGGGCTCAGGAAACTTCACCACAAATCTAAAACAAACGTTGTAACGCAAACCACACAATCCAAGTCAAAAAAGAAAGAGAGAAAGGAAAGCGAGGGACAACGTACCTGCCTGTGGTCGATGCATCTGCTTTTCCTTGAGGATTCGCCTGCTGATGTCCTTAACCCGTCCTCTTCCTCTGTTAGTTGTCCTAAAACAGAAGCCTCCAAACGAAACAAAAAAATCCCAAATTACAAATCAACCGTCTCAATCCTAACTATGTTTTCCAAAATTGGATTAAATAAAGAGGTGAATTACAAAGGGAAACAAACCAGTAGCGCCTGCTCCTTGCGAGAGCTCGTCCGTTTTCAACTGAGGGAAGCTCCTTCCACGCCCTTCCTTCTCTCTTTCAAATACCAAAACCGAAAAAGCCCCAAATTGCACGATTTAAAACCCTAAAATCGCAATTTGAAAACAAAATCAGTTGAGCGTAAAGATTGAACACTCAATTGAAAGGGGATTTGTGGGAGAAGCTAAAATTTAGACCAAGAATCGCCTAAAAAAGTGGATTGACCACTAAATTTAGGGTGAAATTCGTATAAAAGAAAAACCCTAGAACATACCTATTCCGAAGTATTTGGGATCTGGAGGCCTAATTCATGTCCCATGGTAGAACTGGACTCACGTTGTCTTCACCTGTTTCGAGTGCCCAAAGCCAACACTTTGAGCTTTTAAGGTGGCGCGTGAATAAGACCTCGGACAGCGCTGTAATGGCGCTCGTCTATCGCCAAAAGAAAGAGACGAGAGCTGCAACAGAGGCAAGGAAAAAATACGTAGCTGTTGATGGACAGATGGTGGGCCTATTTCATTTGTGGATCCATTGGACATTTGGACTAAGTTAACAAAGGCAGGAATTAAGCCACCGTTAAGAAAGTAAAAATAAATAAAGAAAGCAAAAAAAAAGGGGCTGGCAATTATACATATTATACATACATGCTTCGGCATTTGTTAAAAAAAAAAATGTTTAATTGCGAAACTTACCCACTAAAATATAAAAATTATAATCGGCACAAATCAGAAATTGAGTTTGACAAAATTATAAAGTTAAACTCGTAAAGTTTCATCGTCGGTTTATTCTAGCGGGTCAATATCAAAAGTGA
Organism: Persicaria maculosa; assembly: GCA_963922045.1. Lineage (NCBI taxonomy): Eukaryota > Viridiplantae > Streptophyta > Magnoliopsida > Caryophyllales > Polygonaceae > Persicaria > Persicaria maculosa. The sequence continues at coordinate 57,272,753 of OY998259.1, forward strand.
CTTCCAAACGAGGAAAAAGAAAACGGAGTCAAAACTCTTAATCAAATTTCCTCAAATTCAAACGGTTTCTTAAAAAGAACTACGTAAAGACTTGACGCCTTATATCGGCTACGTAGGTAACCCGACATTAAATCCTAAATATATATCGGGTACAGTCGTCAACCTCTAAATTCACTTGTCAATGAATACGAGGTCAAAGTCCAACCAAATTAAATAATTGGTTCCTAAAAGAACTACGAGTGATTTGATCCCGTTCCAAACGGGTACGTAGGACACTCGACATAAAACTAAAGCTCGTCGGGTTCAATCACTAAAACCCAAAAATTAAATCAATTCAAATAGTCTGAACTACGTAAGGCTTGATTCTCTTCCAAGAGATACGTAGGCAACCCGTTAAAATTCGGGTGCAGCCCAAATCACCAAAACCACTTAAGTCTTGGTGTCGATACGACTTCGAATCAAGAGGATAACCAAAAGGGGTCGAACTCAAATTCTAAAAAATTAAATAAAATATGTTTTACAATTATTCGCGCATTTTTGTTCAACATATTTTTGGCACGCCCAGTGGGACCCTTTTTGCCTTTTCATCTCTTAGTTGTGTTGAAACTAATATTTGCCTATTTCTTATTTGTAGAAAAAAAAATGGCACCAAGAGCTATCGTCAACTTCAACGAACTACCTGCTACCTTTCTCGTGGAGGGTGGCCGCTGGTTGAAGAAGAGGTCGTTTAAGGTCCAGTTCGACGTGACTAGGGAGTCGATCATCGCTGAGATCCCAACCAACAACAGCTTCGAAGCTATCAGGGAGGAAGGAACCGGCGGAGAAGAGCTCACTCCCAGGCCTGCTCGTGGGCCAATCATTCGAGTTATCAAGAGAAACGATAACTCGGCCAAGGTCTCAAAGCCAGCTGTGAATGAGGCGAAGAAAGAAAACAAGCCTCGCAGGAAGAGGGGGCGCAAATGTGGTTCCCAACGCGGAAAAACTGGAGCTCTTCGCAAATTGGCCCGTTCCCCTGCTTTGGAACTAGCCAATGCAACGTTGTGGAGTGCTGCTAAGGATCTGCTTGCCGGCTCAAGACAAGTCTTGGTTGGGTCAATTCCTGTGGACTTGGACAATGTAGCTCAAGTTCTGGTCACCTCTTATTCCGATGGGGAGTCAGAAGGGATGTCCTCAAATCTGAAGGCTAAAAAAGCCAAGGTTCCAGAGGTTGGGGTACCAAATCCGGCCAAGCCTGAAAAGGAGACGGTTGAGGTTTCTCAAGTTAAGAAGAAAGGAAAGGGTCTAGCTATAGCCGAGAAATCAACGTCGCTAGAAAGATGTGAGCGGCGAGTGACAAGGTCTATATCTAAGGCCGAGTCATATGCTAGAGTGACCACCCAATCTTCGAATCCAGAAACGGTTGAAGAAGAAAAACAAAATTCTCCATTATATGGGGACTCTACTTCTCTATTTCAAGAGGAGGATTTTCCGCTTGTTGTAAGCGAGGGTGGGTCATCCAATGACTCCGAAGAAGAAGTTGAAAGCATGCCAGTTCTAGTGACTGGGGCAACAAGCACTGAAGAGCAGCTCCAGGAATTACAAAAGAAGCTAGAGGAAAGGGATGCTCAAATTAAATTGCTCATGGACCAACTCCAACAGCGAAATTCGGAGAACAGGGAAGAGCAAAATTCGGAGAATAGGCAAGAGATTCCCAAGACGGGAGAAAGCAGTGCTTCTATCTCTCCTCAGGAAATAAAAGAATGGATCGCACGAGGGATCCGAGAGTTCAAGTTTTCTCAGAGTCCGCCGGTGATCGGTTATAGAAAGCCCTATCCTGCGGAGTTCGACGCAATCCCATTTCCTCCGAACTACCAAAGGCCGAATTTTGATAAATTTGATGGCCTTAATGGGTCCCCGCGTGAACATCTAGCTCACTTTTACTCGGCATGTGGAGAAACTGCCTTGAGTGATCAGCTACTGATAAGACAATTTGTCCAATCACTACGAGGATCCGCATTCACATGGTATACTCAGCTTCAACCTGAGTCTATCCATACATGGGATGAGCTGCAAAGAGAGTTCCTAGCTCAGTTCGTGAGCTCGAAAGCCAAGGTGTCCATCATGGATCTGGCTAATACACAGCAAAGACTGAATGAGTCCGCAAATGACTTTATCGCAAGGTGGAGAAGCTTGAGACTTCAATGTTCAGAAAAATTGAGCGAAGAGGCATGCGTGCAGATGTGTGTCAACAACCTACTCCCAGAGCTTGCTATACATGTCGGTAGCGCAGAACCCCGTGCTTTTGATACATTGGTTTCAAAGGCCTGCAACGTTGAGCGTCAACTAGCTTGACGCAAGCCCACAACAAGCCGACCTCAAATCAATGAGATGAGGAAGGATGACAACAAAAAGTCGCCAAAAAGAGGAGAATCCATGGCTACGTTCATTAAGCCTCGTGGAAAATCCGCTGGAAATGATCCAAAAAAGCAAGAAAAGGGGCAAGCTAAAGAGCCCGTTAAAAGACTGTCTCTCGAGGAGAGAAAGCAGAAGAAGTATCCCTTTGACGATGAAGATGTGAGAGGGATATTCAATGAGCTAATCACGGAGAATATGTTGTCACTCCCCGAGCCAAAGAGGCCAAACGAGGCTAACAAAACGGGTGATCCAAAGTATTGCCCTTATCATCGAATTGTTAGTCATCCTCTCGAAGACTGCTATGTGTTCAAGGACCTTGTGGAAAGGATGATCAACAAGGGAGAAATTGAAATCGAAGGTGCAAGCTCAAAAGGCCAAGCAGCCTCGTCAAACCCCGTCTCTATAGTAGAGGAGGTTGAGTTTATTCCTTCACCAAATGACATCCCTACGGTGTCACTACCCCCGAAGGCAGTCCCGGTGCAATTTCAGTTGCGTGACAAAGTGCGCACTATATGGGCATATCCTGATATGCCAAGGGACGAACCAGGTCGCCCGACCTTATATGAGGTCCTAATGCATTCAAACATTGAAGAATCATTTTCACAAGACGAAGACGCTGGGGATGGTTCTAAGTGGCAGGTTTGTCTAAGCCGAAAGAAGTCTCATCCAAAGAGTACCCGGTATACCAGACCTACGGGCTTTAGAATGATCGGTAGAAAGCCCGAGAAGAAAAATAAGAAAAAGAAAAACAGGAACAAAAACAAGAAGAACAAGAAATCAGAAGATGATTCTGATGAAGAGTATATTCAGCCTATACGCCAGATAATTACTTTGAAAGACTTTATTCCAAAAGAGCTCCTAGAAAATGATCCTTCCGAGGAGGAGTTATTTTGGGAAGAAGAAATTGTTCAATGTTGCATGGCCACGTGGGCCGAAACGGTTGAGGAAGAGGAGTTAGAGGCTGATGAAGTTACTCTTCGTTCGGGGAAAAATTTGCCACCTCTCAAGCCCAAGGAAAAAGGGAAAGGGAGGGGGCCACTTGTCAATGAGACTCCAAATGCTACAAATTTTGAGGAGGCGGTTGAAAAGGAGACTCCTACATTGGGTCAGAAAGACCAGGAAGCTGGGGCATCCGCCCAAAAAGATGTCGTGCCACGGAGGCCCGTGTTGCTTCGTAAAGCTTCTTTTAAGGAGCAAGTGAAGTACGACGTGATCGGCCATTTAAAGCGCATTCCAGCACGCTTAAGTGTATATGATGCGTTGCAAATGTCCCCCGAGTTAAGGAAAGCCTTAATTCAAGCTCTCATGGATCCGGAAGACTATAAAGATCAAGTGGATCAAGCGGAGGTTGGTGAGGTGACTTTACCCACTCCATCTCAATGTGCTTCATGCATGGCATCCATAATGTTCTCCGACGGAGACCTCCAATTAGGAAACACCGATCACAATAGACCCTTATACGTCACGGGTATGATTGGAGATGCAAAAATCAACAGAATCCTACTGGATTGTGGGTCTGCGGTGAATCTATTACCTTCACGGGTATTGGAAGCCATGGGATTGACCGTCGATCATCTCTCGCCCACATTGCTCACCATACAAGGTTTCAACCAGGTAGGACAAAAAGTTTTGGGCGCCATTACCTTGAAAGTGGTTCTAGACGATCTCTACAAGGATGCTCTTTTCCATGTCATCGACGCTGGAACCTCCTATAACGCTTTGCTAGGGAGGCCATGGCTCCATGCCAGCAAGTCGATTGCTTCTACACTTCATCAGTGCTTGAAGTACACCGATGAAAATGGAAATGAAAGGACTATCCGTGGCGATAGCGATCCTTTTCAAGGTGAAAGCGTGAATTACGCAGACGCCAAATTCTACAAGACTATGCACTCTAACTCGAATCCACGTGTGGAAGCGAAAGAGAAAGGTAAAAGTGTCAGTCCACAAAAGGGAGCAATGACCCAAGAAGAGTCCCCGTCACCCAAGGTCTCTCTTGTCCGAATAAGAGAAGAGCCAGAGACACGTCCGAAGGTGTTATTCAAATACACACCCAAGGATAAGAGACAACCCGGCCAGAAGCCATTGAGTGCAGCAGAGAAGGCTATGCACTCCCTAATGACAAGCTACACTTGTCCTCTCCGCAAAATAGACCAATCCGTTCCAAAGAAGAAGTTGGTCATTCAAACACATTTCGGAGATAAAAGAAGTGAAAACGTAAGGATGGTGTTCAAGGGTGAGTCTTCTAAGGCACCAGTCGAGCAGGCCTCTTCAAAGCATCATAAGGCCATCAAAGTTAAGGCGACAAGACCTCTGTTGAAAAGCAAAGTTTCGCGGAAATTCCTCAATGAGATCTCGATGGATGATCTACAAATCTCTCAAGAGGGGGAGTTATTGTCTGCCAAAGTCTTGGAGCCTATGACTCTAACAAGCCAAGAGCAAAACATGTTCTCAGAAGACGCAACAAGTGCACCTCGAGTCACAGTTTTCAAAAGACTTGGGACATGTGCTCCAAAAGCTTCTGTGTTCGAGAGGCTTGGAAGAGTTAACGTGCCTAAAAACAAGAGGGCCAACACCAAGAAGACCAGAAAGTGGAAGCTGAAGAATAAGAAGCCAGAAACCTCCACTTACGAAGATGAGGATCCCATGGATGCTCAAACAGAAGAAGTAAATATGGTGTTGACCTATACAAGGAGTGAGCCAAGTGAAGATCCTCAGGATTTTCTTAATGTGGTCCAACCTGCTCCGCCAGAAATGGAAGATGGAGGTCAAGCTACTGTTGACAAACTACAAGAGATCAACTTGGGGACCGCAGAAGACCCTAAGCCCGTATTCGTTAGTGCTTTGCTAACGGAAGAAGAAAGAGGATCATACGAGCATCTTCTCAACGAATATAGAGATGTGTTTGCTTGGGGATATCAAGACATGCCTGGTTTGGATCCTAAGGTGGCTATGCACAAGTTATCTGTCTCCGAAGAGGAAAAGCCAGTAAAGCAAGCTCAACGTCGTTTTCGGCCCGAGTTGACAGTGCAGATTAAAGCTGAAGTCAACAAGCTCATTGAGGCTGGATTCATTCGTGAGGTCCAATACCCAATCTGGTTGGCAAACATTGTTCCCGTCAAGAAGAAGAACGGTCAGCTACGTATCTGTGTGGATTTTCGGGACTTAAATGAAGCATGTCCCAAAGATGAATTCCCTCTTCCGATAACCGAGTTATTGGTTGATTCCACCACGGGTTTTCAGGCCTTATCCTTCATGGATGGCTTTTCGGGGTATAATCAAATTAAAATGCATCCCGAGGATGAAGAGCTAACAGCTTTCCGAACACCTCTAGGCACGTATTGCTATACAGTAATGCCCTTTGGTCTGAAAAATGCGGGAGCGACCTATCAAAGAGCCATGACGGTGATCTTTCATGATCTGCTTCACAACACCATTGAGTGCTATGTGGATGACCTTGTGGTGAAAACAAAGAAAAGAGAGGATCATTTGGATGATCTCAAGAGAATCTTCGAGAGGTTGCGAAAACACCAATTGAAGATGAATCCCCTCAAATGTGCCTTTGGTGTAACTTCAGGCAAGTTTCTTGGCTTCATTGTTCGAGGACGGGGCATAGAAATCGACCCCGATAAAATCAAGGCAATCGTGCAAATGCCAGCCCCGAGGAATCTCCGTGAGTTGCGAGGTCTACAGGGCAAACTTGCCTACATCCGGCGTTTTATTTCAAATCTGACGGGGAGGTGTCAACCCTTTCTGAGGTTGATGAAGAAAGATGTTCCGTTCATATGGGACCAAGCTTGTCAAAATGCTCTCGACAGCATCAAGAAATACTTGACTGACCCGCCAGTCCTCATGGCACCAGTTCAGGGAAAACCCTTAGTCTTGTACACCGCAAGTCTTGAGCGGTCGTTAGGGGCAATGTTAGCCCAAAATAATGATGAAGGAAAGGAAAATGCCTTGTACTACATCAGCCGAACGATGGTTGGGGCAGAACTAAATTATCCTGCTATGGAGAAGATATGTCTGGCGTTGATTTTTGCTATCCAAAAGCTACGACATTATCTCTTGTCTCATCAAATCACATTAATCTCCAGAGCTGATCCTTTGCGATACATTTTGTCCAAGACGGTGTTGTCAGGAAGACTAGCTAAATGGGCTATGCTTCTGGCTCCCTTTGACATCAAGTTTGTGCCTCAAAAGGCGGTCAAGGGGCAAGTCATAGCTGATTTCTTAGCCGCCCATCCTACTCCCGATAACGAGGAGTTAGTGGATGATTTGCCAGATGAAGAAGTCTTCATGACAGAAGAAAAATCTTGGCAATTATACTTTGATGGTGCTGCAAAGAGAAGAGGGGCCGGAGTGGGCATAGTATTCATCACCCCAACCGAGGGAATAGTGCCTTATTCATTTTCTCTTGTAGAAAACTGCACAATCAACGTGGCAGAGTATGAGGCACTCATCATTGGCCTAGAGGTAGCTCTTGAGATGAACGCTGACCCATTAAAGGTGTTTGGTGACTCTCAGTTAGTAATCAGGCAGCTGAATGGCCAGTATGAAGTCAAAAACACAAATTTACTTCTTTTGCATCAAAGAGCCAGGCATCTCATGCACCAGTTCCGTCAGATAGAAATCGTGCATATATCAAGGTCCGAAAATGACCAAGCAGATGCATTGGCTAAATTGACTGCGTCACTGACATTGCCAAGTTAAAGAGAAATCGAGATTACTATCGGGGAGCGACATTTGCTTATGTCAGCTCTGGAGCGAGCCGAGCCCAACGAAGAGGTGGGTGTCGTTTCCGTATATGAAGTCGAGGAAGAAACAGACTGGCGACACCCGCTCATTGAGTATCTTCGTCATGGAGTCCTTCCTGATGATGCTAAAAAGAGAGTGGATGTTAAAAGGCGAGTGTCAAGGTTCCTACTTAAGAATGACACTTTGTATCGAAGGACATTCGATGGAATGTTATTAAGATGCTTGTCAAATGAAGAAGCAAAATATATCCTTGCAGAAACCCACGCTGGGGTATGCGGAGCGCATCAAGCCGGTCCAAAATTAGCTAATCAAATCAAACGATTGGGCTATTATTGGACAACAATGGTGAAGGATGCCATGGATTTTGCTAAAGCTTGTCACGCTTGTCAAATTCACAGCGACTTCATACACCAGCCTCCTCAATTGTTGCACCCGACTACTTTGTCATGGCCATTTAATGCATGGGGTCTCGACGTTGTAGGGTGTATAAATCCATCGTCCTCTCGAGGGCACCAGTATATCTTGGCTGCTACAGATTACTTCTCAAAATGGGCCGAAGCTATACCATTGAAGGAAGTGGGAGCTAAGGAAGTCGCTAACTTCATAAGGACTCATTTGATCTATCGATATGGAGTTCCTTCAAAAATCATCTCTGACAATGCTCTCTACTTCAAAAATCAGATGCTGGTGAAGTTGAGCGAGAAGTTTGGGTTTAAGCATAGCTTCTCATCGAGCTATAACCCGTCATCAAATGGTCAAGCTGAAGCATTTAATAAAGTGTTATGCAAGATCCTAAAGAAGATGGTGTCAAAATCCAAAAGAGATTGGCATGAACGGCTACCGGAGGCACTCTGGGCTTATCGGACAACAACACGCACATCGACGGGTTGTACGCCTTACAACCTGGTCTTTGGGTCTGAAGCTGTTTTACCCTTAGAAATTCAGTTGCCATCTCTCAGAGTTGCAGTTCAGCTCACCGACCCGGAAGAGAATGTCAAGATTCGTCTGTCCGAGCTCGAAGCATTGGATGAGCATCGGCTAGCAACACAACAAAAACTTGAAATCTACCAAGCCCAAGTGGCTGGGGCATTCAATAAACGGGTCAAATTTCGCTCATTCGGTATTGGTGACTTGGTCCTTACCATCAGGCGACCAATTGTGATCAACCGAAAATCTCGCGGCAAATTCGAAGCAAAATGGGAAGGTCCTTATGTGGTGACCAAAGTTTTCCCTAAAGGGGCATATGAACTCTCAAATGCCGAAGGCGAAGTGGTATACTCCTGCGTGAATGGAAAATTCGTGAAGAAATATTTCACGTGAAGCCTCGAGAGTGGAAGTGCCCAGAACTACGTCATGACTTGATCTCCAACAAGGAGTACGTAGGACGTTTGACAACCAAAATATGTCAAATTCAGTCGCGAAAAAAAAAAAAAAAAAAAAAAAAAAAACTCTGGGTTCGCATATGATAGTCAAAGTATTTGGGAAACCCTTCCTAGAAGGTGGGCCCAGGTGATTTGAGTGATGCGGTAAAAAAAAAAAAAAAAAAAAAGAAGAAGATCCCAGCTCAATGAAAGAAGAATGATGGACTTGAAATCAGTCCGAAACCGAAGCACCCTGTCGAATATGTGAAGAAAAGGGTGCCCAAATGAACTACGAATGGCTTGATCCCTCATAAAGAGGGTACGTAGGCAATCTAGCTAGTCAAGAATGCTAGATGCAGCCCCAAAAACAAAAATAACACCAATCTTCCCCTTTCAATGGGAATACATAGGTACTCCTCAAGTTGGCCAATGTTGGCCGAATTTTCGTTGGTTGTCGTACGATCAATACACCTATTCAGGATAAAGCGCCCCAAATGAGTTTCACATTTTTCCTCCTCAAATGCCTAATCGAATAAGGTCAAGAGGTTAAGGGCGAACTTTGAATATGTTCGACATGTTTCTCGCAAATTCAAAGTTCGGGGGCATCTGTTTGGGAGTAAATTTCGTGTTTACTTAAACATTATCATGTGAGCTCATGAAATTGTTGTCGAGAAAGATTTCATGTGATGCTGCTTTATATATTAAACGCGAATACAAATTGGTTAGCGATAATTACAAGCAAGTAAATGAGTGCGCAAAGTGTGTTACGTATCAAATACATTATTTTAGCGTACTACAAGTTCGAGAACTAAAGGATTCAAGTTTAATACAAAATTACAGCATAAAAATACAAATATATATCGAGTTGCCGAGAGCACAAATTCCGTCATTTGGGTGGCGAATTCCTCGAAATCCAATGCTAGCTCAAGTCGCTCGTTTGATCTGCAAAATAAGACCACATTCGGATTAGTGGGTTTTGTTCTTCAAAGGTGGCCCAAAATAAGTTACAAAAGGTGGCCCAAAATAAGAATGATAGTTGTCAGATCCTCATTTTGAGTGAAAGTCGGCAAAAGGGAGTGAATGAGTGGATAAATAAATAAAAAATCTACCCATCTCTAAACCCAAAAGGAAAAGATCAGCAAAATTAATAAAAAAAAATAGTTATGCAAAAAAAAAAAAAGGTTATCGATAGCTAAGGGAAAAAGTATCAGCAGTTAAAGGAAATAAAAGATAGAACACCAACTAAAAGATATGTCTTTTATCTCAAAGGAAAAAAAGATATCTTAAACAAAAAGGCAACTAGAGATCTATCCTTAGCTTCCATATCCTATAAAAAGAGGCCAAGGCTAGGTTAAAAAAAAAAAAAGAGGCTGAAACTCACGGCAGAACAAAGAAAACAAGAGGCTGCAAATAAACACTCAGCAAACACAAAAATCAGCAAGAAGAAGAAAAAGAGGCAAACAAGGTAGCCTTCTCTTTCCACGTTGGGGTTCCTATGGACTCCGAAGCCCCGCCCTTGCAAAGCACTCTTGTTTTCGCTTGTGGCCTGGGTTTCGGAGTCGTCAAATCACCCTAAACAAAGCCGAAACGCTGTTGAAATTCACTCTTGAGACCCCGCCCTTGCAAAGCACCCTTGTTTTCGCTTGTGGCCTGGGTCTCGGAGTCGTCAAACTGTCATAAAAGGAGTCGGAATGCTGTCAGAATTCACTCTCGAAACCCCGCCCTTGCAAAGCACTCTTGTTTTCGCTTGTGGCCTGGGTTTCGGAGTCGTTAAAATACCCTAAAATGGGTCGAAGTGCTGCTGGAATGGATTCCCGAAACCCCGCCCTTGCAAAGCACTCTTGTTTTCGCTTGTGGCTTGGGTTTCGGAATCAGTTAAACGCCCTAAAAGAGGGCGAAACTCTGCCTAAATTCACTCAGAAAATCCAAAAGAAGATAAACAAAAGAAAGCGATTCAATTGCATCTAGCCATGACAATGATGGAATTGAAATCTAGGGGAGTAAATTTTCTGGATAAACTACCGCTGTTCAAATCAGCCAGCAAAACTCTAAATTAAAAAAAAAGGGAGTATTGGCAAAAAAGAGGCCAGTCAGACAAACAAACCGCAGGCAATTTCATACAAGGCTAAAGAAAAAAAATTACTGCAGCCATGAAGTTACGATGAAAAAAAAAAACAATCTCAAGTCTGGACAGAAATTGACCTAAAAGCAAAGCAAGACTCTGCAGGAATTTCCTCAATCAACCCAAGACAAGTAAATTGGGCAACCTAAGCAGGCTACAAGCAAATTGCGTCCCAATGATTTCACCAAATTCTTATTTAGAAAACAAGGGCGAAACGCTGCTCAAATCCTTCTAAATATGCCAGCAGATTCACACAAAAAAAAGAGTCTCAACAGCCTTAACCCTAGCAGCCAGAAAAAAAAAAAGCTAGTCCTCACGGTTGTAAAGATTCAAACAAACAGCCAGACCTCCAAATAATAAAAATTCAAGGACACAAAGAAGACCAAATTCCTGGGATATCTCTCTCGGCTATCTCAAACAAAAGCTTGCAGATTCTCTAAATCGAATCGGTTCAATTGCACACAAGACAAATACCCCAAACTGAAATCGGTGTCTATCCCAAATAAATCAAACTAATTGGTGTCCTACACTAGGAAAATCAGCCCTTGGCGTTAAATTACTCCTAAAGGGACCTAGACCCAATCAAGGAACTGCTTAAGATGGTGATAATCAATCCAGGGCAATTCAAGTTTGTTACCTAAATAAATAAATAAAGGGGCTCAGGAAACTTCACCACAAATCTAAAACAAACGTTGTAACGCAAACCACACAATCCAAGTCAAAAAAGAAAGAGAGAAAGGAAAGCGAGGGACAACGTACCTGCCTGTGGTCGATGCATCTGCTTTTCCTTGAGGATTCGCCTGCTGATGTCCTTAACCCGTCCTCTTCCTCTGTTAGTTGTCCTAAAACAGAAGCCTCCAAACGAAACAAAAAAATCCCAAATTACAAATCAACCGTCTCAATCCTAACTATGTTTTCCAAAATTGGATTAAATAAAGAGGTGAATTACAAAGGGAAACAAACCAGTAGCGCCTGCTCCTTGCGAGAGCTCGTCCGTTTTCAACTGAGGGAAGCTCCTTCCACGCCCTTCCTTCTCTCTTTCAAATACCAAAACCGAAAAAGCCCCAAATTGCACGATTTAAAACCCTAAAATCGCAATTTGAAAACAAAATCAGTTGAGCGTAAAGATTGAACACTCAATTGAAAGGGGATTTGTGGGAGAAGCTAAAATTTAGACCAAGAATCGCCTAAAAAAGTGGATTGACCACTAAATTTAGGGTGAAATTCGTATAAAAGAAAAACCCTAGAACATACCTATTCCGAAGTATTTGGGATCTGGAGGCCTAATTCATGTCCCATGGTAGAACTGGACTCACGTTGTCTTCACCTGTTTCGAGTGCCCAAAGCCAACACTTTGAGCTTTTAAGGTGGCGCGTGAATAAGACCTCGGACAGCGCTGTAATGGCGCTCGTCTATCGCCAAAAGAAAGAGACGAGAGCTGCAACAGAGGCAAGGAAAAAATACGTAGCTGTTGATGGACAGATGGTGGGCCTATTTCATTTGTGGATCCATTGGACATTTGGACTAAGTTAACAAAGGCAGGAATTAAGCCACCGTTAAGAAAGTAAAAATAAATAAAGAAAGCAAAAAAAAAGGGGCTGGCAATTATACATATTATACATACATGCTTCGGCATTTGTTAAAAAAAAAAATGTTTAATTGCGAAACTTACCCACTAAAATATAAAAATTATAATCGGCACAAATCAGAAATTGAGTTTGACAAAATTATAAAGTTAAACTCGTAAAGTTTCATCGTCGGTTTATTCTAGCGGGTCAATATCAAAAGTGACTTCCAAACGAGGAAAAAGAAAACGGAGTCAAAACTCTTAATCAAATTTCCTCAAATTCAAACGGTTTCTTAAAAAGAACTACGTAAAGACTTGACGCCTTATATCGGCTACGTAGGTAACCCGACATTAAATCCTAAATATATATCGGGTACAGTCGTCAACCTCTAAATTCACTTGTCAATGAATACGAGGTCAAAGTCCAACCAAATTAAATAATTGGTTCCTAAAAGAACTACGAGTGATTTGATCCCGTTCCAAACGGGTACGTAGGACACTCGACATAAAACTAAAGCTCGTCGGGTTCAATCACTAAAACCCAAAAATTAAATCAATTCAAATAGTCTGAACTACGTAAGGCTTGATTCTCTTCCAAGAGATACGTAGGCAACCCGTTAAAATTCGGGTGCAGCCCAAATCACCAAAACCACTTAAGTCTTGGTGTCGATACGACTTCGAATCAAGAGGATAACCAAAAGGGGTCGAACTCAAATTCTAAAAAATTAAATAAAATATGTTTTACAATTATTCGCGCATTTTTGTTCAACAAATACTGTCCGTGATAGAGCTTCCAGCATCCCTTTCATCAACTGTGTTCCCTTTTCTTTTCATCATGGCATAGCGCTCATTCCAATACCCATCATTGGAGTTATCTGAAAATGATTCACTGTTTTCAGCATTAGAGGAATATGAAAATCTGTCAGCATCCATATCATCTTGTGGCATATCCTGTATCTCATCAAAAATAGAGATATTTTCTATTATATATATCCATATTGCTGCTATATCTGTCGTCAGTTTCAGCAAGCTCAGCAGTTTAAGCAAGTTCAGCAGTAAGTGTGTTTATGGCAGAAGCATCTTCGCGAAATTGAAAGTCATGGACAACAATATCCAATGGCAAGGTGTTGGTGACACACAACTCTACAACAAAATTCACTCCATCCAGCTTACTCAACAACAAGAATTCTTTTAAATCAGCATCAGAATCTACCTTAAGCGGTGCTTTCAATGTCTTGAAGGGGTGCAAATGGCTGAATTCCAATTCAACTGATTCATCAACATTGAATCTGCTACAAACCTTGTCCCTCAAGGTTAATAAAGTGATTGAATCGTCTAGCACAAAAGCTTTTGAAGTAGTGTTTCCATCGAACAATAATCCTGTTTCAGCAACTCTCCACTTTCCCCCATACACAACAGTTACAATGTTTGATGACATTCCTACCCCTGCAATTCATTGTTTGACAGTATTAAAGTAAATGATTGCTAAAACTATCAATACGCTGAAACAGATTGATAAAACCATGAATGATGTAATAGTGATTGACTAAACTCATTTATTAAATTGATTTATTGTTTGACAGTATTAAAGTAAATGATGTAATAGTATTAAAGTACTTGAAATATAATTTGAATGCATTTCCGCAAAAATGAACATCGCACCAAAAAACAGAGCTGCTGAAACAATTCAAAAACAGATAACTGCAATCTACATGAGATCATTCCACATGCTAATGTTATATAGAAAATCGAAACACATACCTGCAGAAACACTTTTAGTAGCAATAAAAAAAACCGAAATCCTGTTAGTTTCAGCAGATCTGGTAGTGCAAAATCAAAATAATTTCATAGAAACTTTGCGCCTTCACAACAGATCACAACAGAAAACTACAGACCTGTAAATTGATCACAACAGAAAACTATAATCAATTGATAGAAAGTATTGAACTATAAGCGATCACAACAGAAACAATATAAACGATCAATCCGTGTTTCAGCATAATCAAAAGTCTGTTAGTTTCAACGATCACATCAGATCTGTAATGAATCAATAGCATAATCAAAACTTCGAAGAACATCGCTGAAGAATAGTCCAAAATTACAGCAAAAAACGAGCGATAATGCTTACCTTGTTGATATGCTTACGTAGTTGAAGCAATTCATCAATATATTGATTGATTGAGCAACATATCGATTGTTTATAGCAGATAGATTGATTGATATGCAAAAAACGATCAATTTACAGCAGGAAGGATGAAGAGGAGGATGCTTGTGTGGCAAGTTTTTCGGTGTGCTTCGGTATCAACATGTTGAAAAAATCGGTGGACAAATCCCAAATATGGAGAGGTTGGGAGCCACATTCCTAATATAGTCGAAAATCGTGGCCTATATGGTAAACGCCCCAAAATTTTATAGGATGATCCTATTAATTTCACATCATTCAAATCAGGGGCGGATCTATGTGGTAGTTTGGGGATGCTCAAGCATACCCAAAATTATTATTTTTTATTTTTTTTAGTGTTAATTTTAAAGTTTTTACCCTCAAGCATCTCCACCCGTAAAAAAAATACAAAAGAAAAAAAATTATCTTTAAATAGTCTCAAAATGATAAAAACTTTATTTTCGAGCATCCCCGAGAATTCGGTCCAGGATCCGCCCTGGTTCAAATCCATGGCATCCTTACGGATGCTGAGGTTACCAAACTAGGAGAAAAGTGGAATTGAAGAGGAATGAATAGTTCCCTCGATAATTTCTCCATTTAAGAAAATTTTCAACTTTCGAAGAATTTTGAGTTTTATTTTCTAATAAAATTTTCAAAATAGGGAAGTGCGCACACAAAGGGTTGTTACATGAGCTAAACAGTTTGAGCTCTGCTCGGAATCGGCTCGAAAAAAGTTCGGCTCGAGCTCGTTCACTTACCTAAACAAGCCGAGCCTGAACGTGATTTTAAACTCGGTTGAAAGCTCGGCTCGTTCGATTCAGGCTTGAATAGCTTGAATTATATGGAATTTCTGAAAATTTTCTTTAAGTTAATATATTATGAGCAAGTAAAACTACTTGTAGCTCGAAAAAAACTCGGCTCGAGCTCGTTCATTTACTAAAACAAGCCAAGTTTGAATAAAAAATAAAACTCATTTAAAAATTGAGCTCGGCTCAGCTCGAGCTCGTTTAACAAATGAATCATGCTTGAACATGTCAAGCTTGGCTCGTTCGGCTCAAATAACACCCCTACGCACACACACGCGCACACACATATATACTTTCCAAATTTGAAATATTCTAATAATTTTTATAGTGAAATTTCAAAATTTTGAACAATCTATATCGGTGCCTTAAAGGTATAGGATAATTAAGAATACTACATCAGGAAAGAAAACCCTAAAAAAAAATCGGCAAACCTCATAAATCCATAATCTATTTTAAAAATGGCTAAATCGTGTGTATTTAGGGAAAGATAGAAAATCCAAAAATCGAAATAGATAAGTGGTTGAAATGGAGGAAAAATAATTTAAAAAATGGAGTATCAGTTTTCGTTTTTTTTATATCAAGATTTAAGAAGAAAATGTGAACATTACAGAGCTGCTTATACGTAGACATGAACTAAGTCAGTTCAACCTCGATGAATTGATGTGCGCGACTTCCTATCGATGGGTGGATAGGAGGGAGGATGGATCGATTTAGGGTTTGTTGAAAACCCGACCGGCTACGAGAGCGGCTTCCATGACGAGCTTGATGACTTGGATGACATCGTCAGCATCGCAGCTACTCCCCTCGAAAGTATGCCCACCCGCCCTTTGGAAGTTGTCCATGCAGTTCAGTAAGTTCTCACTGCATTCTTGGCTCAAATAGTCATCTGTATACAATGCAAAACAATACTATAAAATATCAATTTTTTTCATCCTTAAAACTGTGTTACATACAGTAGTAAACAGCAAATAATATATTTTTCTAAAAAAAAAAAAACAATTGGAGTTATACATTTTATGAATCCAGAACCTCAAAGTTTAAAACAAATATCTACCTGCAATATCTATTTGTTTATATCGATTTAATCAATGATGACAAATCTATTTGACAAAATATGTTGACAGTTTATCCACAGCTTATACCTAGTTTTTTAAGAGTTTTAGTTTTATATTATATAACTTTAAATAAAATAAATATGAGATTTCAACCAAGTTTTTCGAAGCTTTTAATTTAATATTTACAAATTTACATCAACTCCTTCCTTAAAAGGCAGACTTACTAAACAATGTAATGGCTTATTAACATATATTTAATTCAAATAATTAATTAATTTCCGCTACCGAATCTGCTACTACCTCCGATCCAAAATACATGTTGTTTGACTTTTTAACATGTATTTTAAGGAGTTAAAAACTATATAATACATTAACTTTTTTATTATTATTTTTTTACAATTTAATACTTATTACCAACAAATATTAAGTTGTAAAAAATAATTTAAAAAAGCTGGTATTTTATATAGCTTTTTAAAATAAGTGTAAAAAAATCAAACGGCATGTATTTTGGATCGGACGGAGTATCTTTTTACCAACTAGAGACTTAAAAATGTTGGATTTCCAAAGCACTGCTCAAGGATAAACTTGATTCTAGGATGGAACTCGAATTGAGGTAATTTAGAGTGGGTATATATAATAATACCTCCTTTGGATTGGACACAGAGATCATGCTTCATACAGCAAGCATCAAGGCCATCACATGGCGTCTCCCCCGGGCATCCGCTGTACAGCAGCCCACAGTACTTCCCGTACTTCAAAAATGGTGGCACTGAAATTCATTTTCGCATTACTCCCAAATCAGTTGCATTGCTTTAATTATTGTAAGTTCAATTAATTTTACAGCTGCAGAATTTACCTGAACAAAACTTGGATTCACAAGTCCTGCTGCATTCTTTGCTCTGTTCGTGCAACAAGTGAATCAAGTTTCACAAACAGAGGTTGAGAGTTGTCAAAATTATATTGGGTGAGAATTAAAGAGGCAAAATCAACAAAGCGCATTAAAGACATATATATATATATATAGATACCACTTGAACTCCGGTGCCGGAATCGGTTGATTGAATGCCAATGTTGAGGGCGTCATTTACGGATATAAGGAGGGCAATTTGGGAATAAATCAGGGCTAACTTCAGTGGCTGCAGCAAATTACCCATGGCTGTTATTGTTAAAAGAGGAGATTGAGCTTTGGTTTTCAGAATTTGATGCAGAGAGAGAGAAGGTAAAGTAAAGAACTAAAGAAGAAGGAAGAGGGAGGAGAAGTGAGCACTAAACAGGGATTGGTTTTGTCATTTTGTAGCTCGTGACAATCCTCTTTTGTTGTATTTGCTGACTAACAAGTTCGATTTTAAATTTTCACCCTCATGCTGAAATATCCCTGCAAAAATCCTTAGCAAACAAGAACAAGTTGCTAAAAGGGTAAGAAGATATTTTAGCATTCAACTTATAAATTATTACTACTACAGTGTAAATGCAATTTACTCCGTATCAATCTATTTGTTTGAGAGTTTGACAAAGTCTTCGTTAAGATTTCCTCTTATATTATTAATTAGTAGCGGTGTTTATCGGGTGAGTCCGGTCGGATTATTCGGTTTCGGGTTATATCGGACTCGGGTTGATATCACATGTGATGACAATTCGGATCTGATCGGATTCAAGTCGGGTTTATTCGGAAATTATTTTATCGGATACAATCGATTTTCGGGTGAATCAAGTTTTAGCGTCACAAGGGTTTCGGACGAATCGGGTCTTATTCGATTCAGACGAATTGAGTTTCGGTCTAAACGGATTCGGGAGAATCAAGTTTCAGTCTAATCGGGTGAATCGGGTTTCGGTCACAACGGTTTCAGTACAATCGAGTTCAATCAAATCGAACCCGTAGAAATCATATTGGATAAATCAAATCAATTTTATTTCATTTTTTTACTTATGAGATATTTATCTTTTTATATAGAATAAGCTAATGTTTAACAATTCTCAATCAATACTACATTCGTTGGAAAAAAAATGTAAGTCTTCTCACTTTTTAGAACATTTTTTTGAAAAAAGTCAAAATTATATAAAATATTTTTTAATATTAATTTCACACTTATTACTCATAACTGCAAAATTATAAAAATAATAAAAAAAAAATGATATTTATATAGTTTTAGCATCTTAAAAATGCTAAAAAGTCAAATGACTTTTTTTAATGGAGGGGGTACAAAATTATCTATATCTATATCTATCTATCTATCTATATAAAATACTAAAGTAGAGGCCTGAAACGGCCTCTGATGCGATTTCGCATCCATGGAATTTTCTGGATTAAAACGGGATTTTTATTGCTTACATGTCATATTATGGATTAAAATGGTGTTATCTTTTTTTATCCACACCAATTAATATTGCATATGTGTCATATTTTGGATTGATACGGTATTTCCATCATATTTTGGATTAAATTATGTTATCCACACAAGACCGTTTCAGTTTATTAGATAAGAGATGCATCAGATGATCATTTCTGATTTCATTGGATTGTTTAGTACGTAGATGCGATCTGATGGAGGAAGAAAGCAGCCAAATCAAAGTGTGGTACTGAAGAAAAGAAAAATATTGGTTTTTTGGATTTGAGTTCTTGAAACTCTGATCTGAAGGTTGTTGAGAAGTTCTCTTAAAACTACAACGCTCAGTGTTTGAAGTGTTTGTTTCTTGAAGTTTTTGAAAACTTGGAACCCATTGTTTGTGTTAGGTCGTCTCTTGATTTGTCACATAAGAATACACTGATTTGGTTGTATCTTGAAGGTACTATCGAGAGATATCTCGGATAATACAACAAGAATCAAGCCTTACGATGGCATTGGAGATTTTGCCATGTGGAAGGTGAAGATGAAGGCAATGCTTATCAACGAGAAGTGCTGGAGGTCCATCACAGGGGAGTTTCCCGCTGGTACAATTGCTGAGCAGAAAAAGACCATGGATGAGATTGCAAATTCAGAGATAATGCTCAGACTCACGAATGAGGTAGCAAGAAAGGTAGTTGAGGTAGAGGACCCTAAGAAGTTGTGGGATAAATTAGGTGAACTTTACTTAACTAAATCTCTTCCTAAACGTATCTATTTGCTTGTGAGATTGTTCAATTTCAAGATGAATGTGTCTGAGACCTTGAATGAGAATCTGGATAGATTTCTTAGGTTAACTCAAGAATTAGCTCGTTGTGAGGATAAAATAAATGAAACTCACCAAGCTGTGTTGATTTTGAATGCTTTGCCGGCTCTGTTTGATAATTTCAGAGATGTTATTCAATATATCGATGATTATTTGACTTTGAATAAGATCATAGAGGCTATAGCTGAGAAGAATGATGTTTTGAAAGTTTTTAAGTCCAACGGTGAGACTAACCCATGCCACTCCAACCTTCGGGTTCCTTAGAGTCTTCAAGTCCACCTGTAAAAGAACAAGCTATATTTTGCCTACCCGTTCCCAACTACATCCAATAGGGATAGTCTAGCGCCTTTACTATCCCTTCGTTTTCCCTTTGTTTGATTACCGAATTTGTTAAATCAAGTTCATATTTAGTCCATTCGAGTTAGCCATATTAAATTCATTTTGCCCTTTCTAAAACATTTTGAAAAAAAACATTTGAAAACCTTGGGCCATTTTCAAAACCACTTCAAACTATCATACTCGGTTTGCAAAACCTCGCTCTGATACCAACTTTGTAACGGCCCGGGATTATGATTCCCGGGTTACGTTTCGAGGGATGAAACCCCTCGTTAGGATCTTGCGCCCAGAGTACAGGTTGAAGGTTTGAAATTCTACTCAAACGTTTTCAAGTGGGATTTCATACCCAAAATTCGAAGGGATCGTTGGAATCCCCGGGGAAGTCCCCTGTACCTGTCATAAGTCTAAGCGTGGAAAACCAATAGTCATACAAATAGTGGAATCAAGGTGTAATACAAGAGTGTGCCATGGCAGAGCCGAGTCAAAACCAAATCAATAAGCGTATTTATCGAAATCTAAGGTTAGACCATTTCTTTGCAATCGCCCAAGAGAGTTCCCACGTTACAGAAGCAAAGAACAATCATGCTGCAAGACAACCTAAAAAAATATGTATGCGGGGCGGTGTCAGATCGAAGCCCTGCACAAAGTAATCCCAAACCAGAGACACATACACACGCTAGTCCTAATAAAGATGCTTCTAGGTGCAAGGCGGAATATTAACACACCAAGGAAACAAAAGAGAGGGGACCAAACCAAGGGTCACCTTAAAAAATATACATCATACCACAAAGATCTCTACTCCTAATTCTCCCCCATCATTCTACCCAAAACGGCATAAAGGGACCCCATAAGGAACAAGTAACGACATATTTTATAACCATATAACAAATACATATTATATGCTTATAAAATATGAGCACGAGTCCAAAAAGGGCCCCCACGCGGTCTGGATAGAAACAATCGACCAAACATATAAAGTTCATGTCCCACAAGTCTCAAAAGAGGACATGTTCAGCTCCAATATACCCGGCCCAACCAAGAATATTATAACCCAGCCCACCAAAAGTATCTATATCCATATTTCCTAAATACCCGGCCCAGCAAAAACAAAATGGGATCCAGATTCAAGTCAGCTCGCAAGTATGACAGAAAGCAAAGGCAATTCCTTGCAGTAACACACTACCTTCAGCGCTTTAGGAGAGCATGAGATCTCCAGAAAAGTACACGTCGGACAGCAACAGTCCTCCTCACCACCAACGGTAACACGACACAATCAACTCGGAAGATAGTCTTCATCCGAGGAAGAGTCCCCGCATTCTTCTATGTCGGACTCCGCATTGAAGTATGCAGCGTCCCCATCCCCACCCCCATATTGGGGGTCCTTAATCCCCGACATAACGTTGAAGAGGTCGTCCATCGTTAAAGACACCATGTGATCACCCGTGATGCGTGATCTAGTGCCTCTTAACCTATACACACCCTTCTTAACCCCACTCCTGAGTTTCCATCTCATAAGGCCATCCGGGGTCTTGCACTCGTTGATCTCTAATTCGCCATCCATATTTGCATAGATCCCCGCCTCCGCAGCCCAAGACGATGCCACCATCGGGCACAGGCAAGGGATTTGTCTCGATTTGAAGCGTCACCAACATCCAGAACAGGGCTCGCTGCAGCAGTTTGAGCCCCCGTCGTGGACTTGGAGTCGTCCAAAGGTATTATACTCCCAGTTGGAGCTTCCCCTTGATCACTTCCCAGCACACGAATCTCTCCCAAGGGACTGTCCTCTACCACCAGTTGGGTGCCAGACGAGGAAGCAGCAACAGCAACACCGGGATGGGAACCACAACGAGCACAGGTCATGCTCGGACTCACAGCCGACGCCACAGCTGTAGCACCCTCGTTACCCAAGCCTTCTACCACAGCATCAACACCTCCCCCGCAACTGTCTTTGCCACCCTCAATCTCTTTACTAACAGAACCCCTCTCAACAGCCCCACCATTCACCTTGGTAGAACTTGGGCATGAACTAGCAATATGGCCAAAACAATTGCAGCTATCACAAGTGTGTTAACACACTAACATGCTCCTAAGATTAAGTGCATAAATATAATAAGGCCTTAGCACCGAATACCAAGTGGTATATCCCTCTCCTACCTCCACCCCCCTTCCGATAGGGCGGAGACTGGCCAGCTCGTGAATGCATTCCATTATAATCGGGCGACACGCATGCCCAACCCGCTCCACAATAAAGCCCGCATGCATCTCATAATATAAGGAAGTTAATGACTCGATTGACTCAGGACGGGACCCGATGGGACTAGGTCGTCCTATAACCCTAGCAATGACTCTAGTTACTTCACAGATAATGGCCGTTCTGTTTACAAAAGCAATGAGTAAACGAATGCTCAATCAGGAGTGCAATCCTAGCAGGATACTACATGGCATGCTTTATTATGAATGCAAGCACCTAGTATGCACATGGCTACAAGCAGGGAGATCTCTTTTCGAATCTGAGTGAGCTCATATAGGAACTCACCTGGATATGCAGAACAGCATAATAGAAGACCCGACATACATCATTCATAATCACAAAGTATCACCTAGATACACATCAGAACATATATGTATAAGTCTACGTCTAATCATCCAAGCACTCAAGCACATCATTCAACGGGAATAGTTACCACATCGCAATCATCATTCCATCAAGTTCAACCATTCATCATATTGCCACATCCCACAAGACCATATCATTCTCATCATTCCATTCAGCCACATTCATTTTTTTCGCAATAATAATTCCGCAATAATAAATCCGTATGGCCATTTATCTCAAAGTTCATCATATCGATAATAGCTCATAAGCTATAAGACAAACAATACATAATTTAACATCTCATCATGCTATTAGTCAACCAATCATGTCATTAGTCCACAGAAAACATGCTATCAGTCAATCAATCATATCATCATGCTAGTTAGTCATCGATCACATAATTTCCAAGTTAGTTCCGAAAACCGTTTAGAAGTCCAAGTCAAATTGTTAGAAGTTCCGATCTTTCGTCAAATCCCTTTTTTGATTTAAGTACGATAATATCTTTTTAAACCTCCATTAATAATATATAATATTTTAAATACCATTAATTTATATATTATATCAAAATAACCCAACCATTTTATTTAATAAAATCAGCCCTCTTAAAATTATCAAATCCGATCCCTTTATTTTGTTAAATACCAAAACCGACCCTCCTATCTTCGAAAACCCCAAAACCGAACCTATTTGTTTTCCTATCCTCCAAAACCGAAATCAGTTGGGAGAATAGGCCCCAGAACTTTTGACTTTTTATCTTTAAAACAAATTAGGCCCAAAACATCCCTTTCTAAAACAAAATTCGGCCCATACAAGGAATTAGGCCCAGAAATTTATAAATCTCCCATTCTGTAAAATAAATTAGAAGAAGAAAGGGGACCCACGTCTAGTTGGCAGGTGATGTAGACAGGGCCCACAATCACCTTCTTCAACGCTTTCTTCTGATCGAATGAAAAAGTAAACAGAGGGCTCTACGTGACCGGAAAAACGACGGAGGAGAGGAAAAGGGGAGGCCGGCGGAGGTGGAGCTGGGCTCCGGCCACTCGAACTCCGACCATGAAGCACGCACACATGGAAATCGGAAAGGGAAAGAAAGAGGAGATGGAAGAAGCTCACCGAGGGGGGGGGGGGTCTCGACGCTCGCCGGAAGCTCGAAGCGGCTCGTCGGAAGCTCGATCTGTAGTCGTCGGAGGGGGATTATCGCCGGGGACGACCTGGGAGAGTGGAAGGGCGTTAAAGCTACGCCTTTACGCTAATAGGAGGTGAAAGGGAAGAGAAACGGAGTTACGGAGGCTCACCAAGTCAAGCGCGAAAACAGAGAAGGAAGCGACGACGGGACTGTTCTCGGCTCGTCGGAGAAGATGGCAAAGGGGATGCGGCTGCTGATCTAGCCGAGGATGAAGAAGATGGGTGCTGGAGAGGCTCGGCCGTCTCGGCCTTTGGACAACAAAAAACAGAGTGGGGAGACGGGAGCTGCTCATCGTGAAGGGAGAGGAACACGGACCTGGGCTGCTCGGTGTTTCTCCATCGACAAAACAGGACGAGGGTGAAAGGAGAGGCTGTAGTGGTGGCGGCATCCTGGGGGCGACGGGAAGCTGATGGAGGTGGCGGTGACTATGGGAACTCACTACACAAAAGGGGAAAAGGAGAGGATAGAGTTTGGAGTTTGTGTCTTTGGGTTTGTGTGTTTAGGTGGTATGAAGTGAGTCAAGGGAATATGATTTTAAAGGTGAGAGAGAGGTGTGTTGATGTGGTCTGATCGGGAGCAGTAAAAAGAAAGGATAGGGGTTTGTCTTGTTTATTAACAATTGGGGAAACAAGTCAATGAGGGAGGGGAATTGAAAGAGGGGTGGTTTAGCCAAATGAGCGAAAGAAAAGCTGGAGAGGGAGATGGCGTCAAATCAGATCAATTGGAGGGAGGAGAGTGGTGGGCACGCCTGAATCAAAAGGAGGAGCGGATAAAAGTGTGGTCTCAGAATACCCGAACACTTTAAACCTCGAAACCCGCTCTCTCGATCTTATTACGACTCAATCAAACTGAATTTTCAAAATCAGAAGACTTTGGAATCCGAAGATATTCCCAAATCCTGAGGTGAAAGGCGGTTTTGATCTTTAGAGTTAAAAAATTGGGCCGGAGTTCACTTTCCGAATTTCATGTTCAATTTACCACATTTAGGACGAGTTTTGCTTGAAATATCCGAATCAAATCCGATTTAATTTCATTTTTAATTTCTTTTTTTTTTGAAATTAGGATTTAAAAATCCGAGCCTTTACATTGATGAAAAACCTGATTATAAGAAGAAGGGAAATAGGAATTCTGATGACAAAAATACACTTCTAAAACTTGCTATTATTGTAATAAAGTTGGACATTTTAGAAAGGATTGCGAGAAGAGGTTGGCTGATAGCATGAATAAGGATTCTGATGTGTCTAACTTGTGTTAATATAGCAATTACCATAATGAAATACTCATGCTTGATGATAATAAGTATGATCCTAACTATTGGATTTTGGATTCTGGGTGTGTTATGCATGATACTCCCTGCGAACATTTGTTTGATGTGTTAAATAAATGTGAGAAAAGTGTTGTTGTGCTTGTGGATCATACTTGTTTGGCTATTAAGGGGATTGAGACTGTTTCTCTTAAAATGCATGATGGGAAAGTAAGGATTCTTCAAAATGTTAGGTGGATACCTTGAAGAAGAATCTGATTTCTGAGAGCATGTTAGAGGACTCAAACTGTAAAGATTTTTTCACAAAATGGGATAAGAGTTGTCCTTAGAAATGGGAAAGCTCTTATAAAATGTATTAAAAGGGGAGGTCTCTACTATGTGTTGGGATCTCCTAACCTAGATACAACCCAACTTTGTGTGAACAATCTCAGTTTTGGTCATCCTATCATGACTCTTGATGGTAATTTGACATATTCCACTTAGTGTGTTAGACATGTGAATTCTAATGAAGAAGGAAACAAGCTTGTACAACTGAAAAAGGTGAAACAGAGGAAGTGCAGCTTCCAGTTGATAAGTCAGAAAAGGGTCCTCAAATGCAGTTGTTGGCTGAGGAAAATGTAGCTTCTAGGTACCGAGGGGCAGCGAAATGGAATTGTCGGGGCTGCTGGAAAACAACAATTTAAAGGTGTTGTTGCAGCTGGAAAAGCACCAAATGGAGCTACTGTAAAATGCAAAAAGGGGTTGTTTGTGCTGTTGTTGCACAATAATTTGAAGTTGTAATTACTGCTGAGAAAATGTCTTATGCTGCTGCTGATAAAGTGCAGAAAAAATTGTGTTTGTGCTAAGAAAGAAATGCACAAAACCGAGCATCAAGAAGAAAACAAAGTAAGCCACACTCACATTAGAAGGGCAAGACAAACAAGTGGTAAAGGTTTCTAACTCTTCTCCTAATCCTTGTGTCTCTCCTTTGGTTCAAATATTGTAGATTGTTGTATTTTTTCTATTAATTACTTTAAGTGAGATATTATTATACATATCCGAATTATACAAGATGACAACACCGCGCGCATTTGCACGCGGTTAATGACCTAGTATATAACAAAAGAGCAAACTTATGTTTATTTGTTTTCATCATTTTTTCCTTAATTAACAAAGTCAAACTCCAAATTTGTATCAAATAAGGGGAGGATGTTTTTGGTGGCATGTTAGGTTTTTAACACCCAATCCAATATTAAATATAATAAGGATGTTCGGAGTGATTTATAAGTGATTCAAACTCTACCGATGAACTCAGGAAAGCGGGAAGAAGGCGAGATATACCCGACTCATTTTTCAATCTGTTATATGTGTATCCCCTATCACTCGGCTCCCTCCATTATCATCTCCTACAACTAGCAGATGCAGCTAAGAATTGTGATGAAGTTGGGAATGTTGATGAGGTATTAAAATCCAATAATATCTAGCTCTTTGTGAGTTTTTTGTTATTCTAAACCTTAAAAAACATTCTTTCTCCTTATTCTCAAGCGGTGCAAATCCACCACTACCATCCCCCATTTTGCACCAACGGACGTGGAACTAGTACGTTTGATGGTGATCGATTATTGGCTTCTCCTCAAGCTTATTGTAAATCCTTCATTAATTTTCATTAATAAATTTTCATTGTTTTTTATATATACTGTAATTAAACACCTAATTAACCACAAACTTATATATGTATAACATGTTACTTCAAACGCTTCAGCTACCCGAACAACTTTGAACCGCTAGTTGTGTCAAACACAACCTATGTGTGCAAAATGTGGTTCCATTTTGTCCTTTCTAGGTCTTTTTGTTGATGGTGGTGTTGGGATTCTTTCAGGTTTTGCATTAAATTAACCTAGCTTCTTCTCCAAACCTTATGGGATTCGGACATTAGGTGTAGTTTGGGGAATCCCAAGATAGGAGCTTTTTTGTTAAAAAAAACCCCATTTTTTAGGGTTCTATATGGAAACTTTACCGGGAGAGTTGCAGGATTAGATATATCCAAGCATTATAACTCCAAGTCAGGTCAGGTTTTTGTAAGGGGTAGATCTATTTGTATGCTTCAAGTTGGGGGTCAGGTTGCTAGGGGGTGTTAGCTTTTTGTCGAAACAATCGATGTTTGCTACTAGCCGGTCATGTAGCATGTTTGCTCCTTGTGTTGTTCATATTGAATTCCCTAATTTTCTCTATATATTGACATAATGTGGATGTAGCGCAGTTTGGATTTGTTGACAATATACTCCATATCATTTATCAAGCATTATAAGAATCTATATATATTATAGAAAATTAATGTTATGAAGTTATGAAGTAATAACAACTATATATATTACAATTTTTTGGCAATAAATCATTTATCAAATATTTAGAAACAATATGAACCATCTATCTAAGAAAAGGCCCAAAAAATTATGTATCTAAAGTTAACTTAAATGAAAAATTTTACAAAAAAGCTTTTTGACAATATATCATTTATTAAATATTTAAAACAGTATTAACAATCTATCTATTTATAACTTTTAAAACTAATGTTAAATGTTAAGGACTAATTTGTAATGTAATGATTGTTGGATTCAAGTATTACCTAGCTCCCTCCATACGTTATCATCACATATAACTGTTGCAGCTAAGAAGATGATGAGGGTCAGAGTGTTGATGAGGTATGAATCCACCAATCTCTAACTCTGTTAGTTTTTTCCTAATTTAAACTTAAAAAAACTTTTTCGTCCTTATTCTCAGGCGGTGCAAATTCACCACCACCATTCCCCCATTTTGCATCAATGGACGGCGAACCAGTATATTTGATCGTGATCGACTACCGTCTTCTCCCCAAGCTTACGGTAAATGTTCCGTTAATTTTCATTAATAAATTTTTTATTGTTTTTTTATATTGTAATTAAACACTTAATTAACCACACACTTATATATGTGTAACATATGCAGTTCAGCCATGGATAGATAAGCTAATGAGAGGGTTTAACAAGATGGATAAAACAAGGATAAAAAATCATCCTATTTTATCCCAGCAATACAAGTAATCATATTCAACCTTCATTATTAGTATGTTTTTTCAAGCATTTTAATTCCTGTTTAATTACAAAAGAAATTTTTAAAAATGATAACCATAGTTTAAAATAAAATAACCAATGATTTATCAAAAATATTCTCGGGTGGTACTCTTCCGAGGAACCCCATCCAGTGTGTGACTTGGATTGGATCAAAAAAGGATTGTCCACTTCAGTTAGGGATCAAAAAACCGGTATATGTCATTTAATTTTATTTCCTTCTTGTGTGCAGAGAAAGTACTTGCATTACGTCCAGAAGGTTTGAAGTAGAAATAGGAGCTAGGTTGCTAGATCTGTGATGTATTTAGTGGAAGTTGTTGTCTGTGTTGAATAAATCATCAGATTATACCTTGCAACAAGGGACTTTAATTGAGATTCAACGGAAGTTGATAACTAAAGATCTAGCTTGATCCAAGAGTGTAAAGACCGGGAAATTTTAGAATATTAAATTATTAAAATAGTGATTTATAATCATCCCGATTTCTAAGATTTGAGAGGTTTGGAATTTCCGTCCTTGAGCTATTGGTTTTATTCTAAATATTTTAAAACGAGTTCCGACACTATTTAGTTGAAATTTTAAAATATGTTTATCCCGCTCCCATATGCAAATTGAAAATTATTTCGAGTTGGGTCGGATAGGATCAGAGAGCGGGTTTCGAGATATTTACTCGGGTATTCAAAATATCTCTTTTGGTTTTGAGTGGTTGATTTCAAATTGATGTGTTAAGGGTCCATCCTTAGTTGTATTTCCTTTTCTTTCTTCTTTTCCTCTCTCTCAAAGAATCGTTGGGGAGCATATCCCTGCCTTACCATTGTGCAATTCACAGCTACCCCTTTTGTCCTCTTATTCAATTCCCCCCTATAAGACCAGTAGACCACTCTTTGCCCTCACATTTCCTTTCATCCATTCAACCAAAAACCCATTTGAGGAAGCATTCCTCCCCTCTTTTCATTTCTGCAGAAAAACCCACCACCTAATCCCCCCCCTCTTCCTCGTTCAATTCCTGCAAAACCAGTGAGACCCCAAACCTCCAATTTTCGAGAGCAATCACCACCACCGGACTACCACCTTCCTCCTCGTCGGTCGTCGTCCAGCATCCGCCGAGACTGCCACCCCCCTCCTCTTCGCCGAGCCTTTGAGCCTCCTCCTGGTCGTTCCCGAGCACACCCACTCTTCTCCTCCGCCATCCGCAACGAAGACTGAGCCGGAGCCACCAGCCCAGGCGCGCCCAGGAGCCCCGAGCGCAGCTCTCCCCCTGTTTCCGTTTCCGATTGGGTAAGCCTCGAGCCCTCCGTTTTCCGATTCGAATCCGCGTAACAGTGAGCCTTTATGGACTTCCCTTTTATCCTAGGCCATTCCGACGCCATTCCGCCTCCGACGAGCTTGAGGAACTCACTCCGAGCAGCGCCGACGAATCTCGAAACCTCCCTCGGTAATCTCTCTCTTCCGCACCCCTCCTTACTCGCGTTTGTAAATCTTTGCTTGGGTTGGGATCGGAATTGGGTTGTCGGTCGGTTGGGCGAGGGTTTGGTCGGAGACGGGACGCCGGCGAGCCTGGAGTCCTCCTTCTCTTCCTTCCGTTTTTCCGTCGTCACAATCGGCGTCCGAGCCCTGTTTTGTCGAAGGAGGAAGATGATGTGGGATGTGGGCTTGGGCCTAATTCCTTCCCCGGATCCGGATCCCCATCAGATCCGGTTTCCTCTTTTCTATTGGATCCGGGTTGGTTTTCCGGGTTAGGCTTATTTCCATCCGAAATTTGGGCTTCTGGGCTGGTCTGTTCACTTTCTTTGAGTTGAGCCTCTTGTTTTGTTGGGTTGAGTGTTTAGATGTTGTTATTAATTCCGAAACTTTGTTTATTTAATCGATTTATATGGTTGTTGTTACTATAGGTTAGTTGCTATATATGTTATATTATATGTTAAGTAATTTAGTATTGTTATTTTATAAATGTAAGTTAATAAAATGGATTTGTTTTCGGTGATTTCTTATATTTTAAATATTATTTGGAGTAGGTTTAGTAGATGTTGTTTATAAATGGGATTTAAAGTGATTGTCGGGATTGATTTATAAATGGGGTTTATAACGATGGATTTATTTTACTGTTTATTTTAGATAAATGTTGTTATTAAATTATTTAGAAAATGTTTTAAGTCGTCCGCAAATGATTCTTAAAGGATTTGATGTGTGGAAACCGAAATGCCGGAATTAATTCTATAACATGATTTTGAGAGATTGGTTTTTAGGTTTAAATGTTAATTGTCGGGATTCCTTGTCTTGGTTTAATGAAGTTGATTTTGAGAAGGAAATTAGAAGAACGATTTTGGTTGATGTTGATCATATTGAAAAGGTTTTGGAAAACGGTTTTACTATCGGTTGGTTTTGAGTACGTTGAGAACTTGGGTTCGTGTGTATGAATGTTGGTCCGGTGGCTTATGGAAATGACTTGATGATAGGTGTGTATTGCTCTTGGATTGCTTTGGACTTGCTTTGGGACCTTACTTGTGTTATCCTGCTGTTCTGCATCTTCAGGTAAGTTCCCTAGGGGGCTTACTCAGGTTGGACATTCATGCCTGTTGTTGCATTTTATGTTAGGTGTTGCATATGCATAAAAGAATGACATGTAGTATCCTGTTTAGGTTGCACTAATTGAATGAGCATCTGCTTACTTATTGCGTTTGAAACAGAACGGCCGTTATCTGTGATAGTCCTAGAGTCTTTACTAGGGTCATAGGGTAGCCCAGCCTCATCGGGCACCCTGAGTCAATCGAGTCATGAACTTCCTTATATTATGAGATCCCTGCGGGCTTTATTGTGGAGAGGGTTAGGCATGCGTGTCGCCCGATTATGATGGAATGCATTCACAAGTTGGCCAGTCTCCGCCCTATCGGAAGGGGGTGGAGGTAGGAGAGGGATATGCCACTTGGCATTGTCTTGGGCCCTTTACAGTATTTTTACACATTATTATAACTAGGAGCATGCTAGTGTGTTTGACTTTCGTACTGCATTAGAGCATCTTTATTAGGTATAGCACATACTATGTGGCCTCAGCGAGGACTGCCGGTCCCGCATGAGTGGCTCGATCTGACTCCTTTCCCCGTTCTTTTTTTTCAGGTATTTTCTGCAAATTTTGATTGCTCGATGTCTATATGATGGGGTTCCCTTTTTTGCGAATCGAAGAACCTGGCTAAATCTCTAATTCATTATAAATGGTAATCATCCACTTATGTTTTGGTTTTGACCCGGCTCTGCTGTGGCGCTTTGTATCTTAATTTTGCTTCCGTCTTGCTTCCGTTTGAAATGAATTTCGCGAGTTAGTCCCTAGGACAGGTTAAGGGTACCCAACGGCCCTACGATATTTTCAGGGTTCGAAATCCCTCTTTATTACTGACCAAAAAAATGAGTTTGAAACCTCGACCCGTACCTTGATTGCAAGATCCGAACAAGGGGTTTCATCCCTTGAAACGTAACCCGGAAATCATAATTCTGGGCCGTTACAAAGAGGAACTCATAGGTGGCCATTCATGGATATGATCCATGCATGAAACAACCCTACTTAGCTGAGCTGCTACCTTGAGACAAAGGTGGAAACATTAATTTTTTAAGGTTTCTCATGAATTCTTACATAAAGGCTTTTTAAAAGGATTGGAGGGAAATGTAAATTTGTAAAACATACAAACAAACAAGGGAGATGTTTGCATTAACAGGAAATAATAGACTGGGTTTTAGTTTATCCAATCCTTTTATAGAGAGATATTGTATGCATTTATCTATTCTTTTCCTATTTTAAATAATATAATCATTGATTGCTATATATATATATATATATATATATATATATATATATATATATATATGCTAATCTGATATGGGATTATATAATCAGACTTTCTTTTTTCATTTGTCTCTGATGAGTTTATCTCAAAGTACTTGTATCTTAAATGCAATGATGGTAGTTATAATGAAGGTGTGCATTTCATAAGAACTGATAAGCTATTAGAGGCTTAGAGCTATCCGATCAACAACTGATCGATGGAGTTGACAAATCATCCATAGAGGGTGTGAAAGCTTACTTTGAAAAATTTCCTTGATTAACCACCTCGGATAACTATCCTCCCTACAAAACAGTTAAGAAGGGGGTGCACACTCCAGACAAAATCAGAGAACCTAAGGTCTGCGCTATTCAGTAATGGGAAAGAATCGATCCTTTCGACGAGGTAGCCTTGAAACAAGCAATTTTAAAGTTACCCATCATGTTGATTATCAATCCAGATGTTGCGAGTTTCACATATCACAAAAAGGTAAGTAGTTAGCTGTTTTTACTTGTTTCATACCAAGTCAATATATTTTAATGTCAATATTATCTATCCTTGATTTGAGATTTGAGATTTGATTTTATCTCAAAGTACTTGTATCTTAAATGCAATGATGGTAGTTATAATGAAGGTGTGCATTTCATAAGAACTGATAAGCTATTAGAGGCTTAGAGCTATCCGATCAACAACTGATCGATGGAGTTGACAAATCATCCATAGAGGGTGTGAAAGCTTACTTTGAAAAATTTCCTTGATTAACCACCTCGGATAACTATCCTCCCTACAAAACAGTTAAGAAGGGGGTGCACACTCCAGACAAAATCAGAGAACCTAAGGTCTGCGCTATTCAGTAATGGGAAAGAATCGATTCTTTCGACGAGGTAGCCTTGAAACAAGCAATTTTAAAGTTACCCATCATGTTGATTATCAATCCAGATGTTGCGAGTTTCACATATCACAAAAAGGTAAGTAGCTAGCTGTTTTTACTTGTTTCACACCAAGTCAATATATTTTAATGTCAATATTATCTATCCTTGATTTGAGATTTGATTTTATATACACCGCAAATTAACGTCCATGCATAACATGTTGTAACTTCTTCACTTATACAGTCTAGCCATGGATAGATAGATTGATAAGAGGGTTTCATATAAGGTGGATAAAACAAGTATAAAAAATCACCCTACTTTGTCCCAACAACTTAGGTCTAATGTTCGGAGTGATTTATAGGTGATTGAAACCTTACCCAGGTCAAAAGTGCTCTTCTTTTTCAGACTTCAAGTGAGGACAACAGACCTAAGATACCTATTTGACATGAGTTGACGCCTTTTAAGACCACAACTCTTTTACTATGTACTCCATCCTGTCATTATTGTTAGATGTTTTGAGTTTAAAATTGATCACTAATATTAGAGGCTTTACACTTTAAAGTACATTTTATTAACGTTTCATAATCATAACATTTTTAACTTTTGTACTTTTCCCCTCTTTTCTAGGTATTTACTTCTTTAAATAATTTCTTTTATTTACCATCAACTAATATGCTACTCCGTATTAGTTAGTGTGATTAAAGACAAATGTAAAAGTCTGAAGTGTAATTAATATAAAGTGCTTTATAAAAAGTGACATTTTTCTTAATTACCGTGCTAAGTTCTAAAATATCTAACAATAATGACCGGAGAGAGTATCTAAATTCAACTTAATTAAGGCAGAGGCTATGCAGATCCATCAAGGTATGAGTCTCATAGGGTACTGAAGAAGATTCAATATTTATTGGATAAAAGGAAAATCCGGCAATCCGGCCTGAGAGTACCCTAGTTAGAAGGAGCCATAGAAATGATTGAGCTTGAAATTTCCGACCACGGAAGAGAAATCCAATACCGACCACCATGTCTTCTTTGTTAACAACAATTGTATCTGTCCTTTTGATTTGCACTTTATGACGGGTTGTTCTCCATCTTCTTTCCTCAAAACCATCTTTCCTTTCACAAACATTGTTATGCTTTTTTAGATTTTGTGGATTCCTGTCTCCAGACTCGGATTGCTTAACACTTTTTTGTATCTACAAACGTTGATTTATGAGTTCTCCTATGCGGCTCCACTGAGGGCTCGTTAGGGTTTTGGGGTTGCCCGCGGCGGCGGTGCGCGCTATGCCCCTCTTCGTTTCTCTCTCCTCATTGTGTTTCCGATTTCGGGGTGAAGAGATCTTTGCTTTGTTTTCTTTCTAGAATGAGACAGAAAAAAGAAAGAAGCTTAAATCTTTTTTTTTTTCCAAATAATAATAATAATAATAATAATAATAATAATTTTTTCACCAAATAATGATAATAATAATAATAATAATAATAATAATAATAATAATAATAATAATAAGGAAAAATGACCAAAAATAATACGAACTATCAGTCATGACTCATGAACCAATATTAATACGAACTTTAAAAACTACTAAAAGTAATACGAACTATATATTCATGAACCAATATTAATACAAACTTTAAAAACTACCAAAAATAATAGGAACTATCTCACATTGAACCAATTTTGATATGAAAAAAATTTCAGCCAATTTTTGATGTGGTAATCGAACGTTTGACAATTTAATGACGTTGCATCACATCGTTAAGAGTTTAATGTATTTTTTGTGTAAAAAAACACACCAAATTTGAGTGCAAATTAGATAAATAAATTAACCTTATAATCTAGTTTGTATTGATAATTAGCTTTTATTTTCAAACATTATACTTATGCATTTTAAAAATATAATGTCATGTCATTATAATTTTGAACATTTAGTTCACATGTTGAATAATTGGTTACATATTTATTCACGGATGATTACATATTTATTCACGGATGTAGTAAATTGGATCAAATAAAGCATCAGATTATTTAGAAAATAATATATAATGAATTAAAAATGATTGAAATATTGTAAAATAAAAAGTCTTGATTTAAAACTTATTTTTATATTTAAAGTTGATTAACACATAAAATTTAACTCAATTAAGCCACCAAAGACGTACTTGATTTGCAATACCAAAAGAAAAAAACAAAGGAATTAACAAATATTATTCATATTATGATATAATTTCTTTTCAAGTGTAGGATATAATGAACCTTGTCAGAATAAAAAAATTAATCATCTATTTTAAATTATATGAATATTAAATTAATTGATTTATACCGGAAAAATATATCATTCTATTTTTAAAATTTACGACATCAATTATAATTTTTTATATGCTATAATACGTGTCGAAATTGACGGTATCAAGTATAAATATAAAAAAAATATAATACGTGTCAAAATGTTAATAAAAAATTGTATATGATTTACTAACCATTCAATACTTATTAGTAAGAAGTATTAAATTATAAAAAAATTAACAAAAAAATTAATATTTTATCTAGTTTTTAGCTCATTAAAACACTTGTCGAAAAGTAAAAAATCTTATATTCTAAATCGGAGGGAGTACAAAGTATTTGCTTATTTGAGTAGAGAAATTTCTTAGCAAGAGTTCAACATTTAGTAAATCAACTTCTATTTTAGAATTATATGAAATTCATAATTTAATTAAATAAAAAATTATAAAAAAATGATTAAAAAACTAAAACTATTAACCAATACACACACAATAAAATACAGAGTATTTAACCAAGTAGGTAACCAATCTGATCACTTGTCAAATCTAAATATATGACCATATCCTTCTAAAAATAATAAGTACATCTACTTTTGATATATAGGCTAGATTTTCTTATTAACATATTTATAATTAATTATGTGGCATTGTAGAATAAATGTGGCACAATATTATTGGTTGACATTTTAAGCGGGAACATTTTTTTTATCATAAGTTTCCATATGGCAGAAACAACTTCTGTTTTAATATTTTTTTTAAAAAGGTCTGAATTTTAATTGAAATATATTAATTTTTGGTATGGCTAGTAAAATAGAAATGAGGGAAAATAATGTTTTAGAAGAAAATGAGGCTAATATAATTACTTTTTTTTTTGCTTCAAGACTAATATAATTACTTGAAATTTAACCACAAACGAAAGTTGTAATTATTTTAGGTGTTTACATTAACAAAAAACATTCATATCCATAAACCAAATGAAAATGAAAATAGTTGTATTGATTTTTTTTTAAATCTCATCGATATATTATATACATATGATATGATATATTTCTTTGAATTTTAATTTGATGTATTCCATATTCTTTATTCTCCATATTCTTTATTCTGATGGAAAATGATCAAGCAATTGGATGCATACATAGATGTAGATTTTTAGCTTCCTTTTTAAACAATATATTCACACAATTATTTTCAAAACAATCGATATGATTAAGCTATTGAATTGCCAAAAATAAATATTTACTATCCAAATATTAATAATTATATAGACATGCATGTTTCTTAAAAAAATATCAATATAAAGGTGGCATAAAAGATGCAATATGACAAGACATTATTGGCCAAAAAAATTGGAGGGAAATTTTTTAACCAAAGATCGACATGTGGCAGAACCAGTTGCTTGCTTTAGTATTGTTTAGGAATAAGAAGTTGTTTGTTTTTTTATTTGTTTAGAAAAATTG
Organism: Persicaria maculosa; assembly: GCA_963922045.1. Lineage (NCBI taxonomy): Eukaryota > Viridiplantae > Streptophyta > Magnoliopsida > Caryophyllales > Polygonaceae > Persicaria > Persicaria maculosa. Next base: position 57,309,005 of record OY998259.1, read on the forward strand.
ATCCCTCCTTTATTTACTTTCGTGCTTTAAGATAGGAAGTTTTTTTTTTTTACTTGTTTAGAAAAAATGATCCACCTTTATTTACTTAAGTGCTTTTTCTAAGATATGTTTTTAGTTTTACTAGGTTCTTAATCGCCCGCAGATGCGCACGATGTTCCTCGCGTTGTTTTGATGTTGTATGATATATATGTGTTCGATACCCTGTTGTTGGATACACTTTAAGTTAATCTAGGATAATTTTACAAGTTGAATGGGTAAATATGCACAATAATTTAAGTTTTTGCTCATAGATGGAAGAAAAACAAATGTATGAGTTTAAAATAAACGTTATCAAATACAATGGTCTATGCCAGAGATGCCTGTTACATACTCTGTATTATACAAATTAATACAATTCAAATGCCAAATCTCAATGAAAATTTTGAAGTGATGCTCTCCATAAGGTTGAAAATTGTCTCTGCTGCGGCAATACACATTTTTAGAATTAGAACACCATAATTGTAAATGTCTTCTTTTCTGTTAAGATGGCAGTATGGCACTACACAACATACGCATGTGTCAAATAATCTCTACGTATTTGCACAAGATATTGCTTGTCATGGCCCTACTTGTTGTCAAAATAGTGCAACCTTTAAATGGAACAAGGCACTAATACCACCAATAAAAGTCTGGCTCTAGAGAAATAAATTTCAATCTCGTAAAAGATGTAACAATGTCAATCCTTATAATTGGCAACTACTTGCAACTTCCTCAATCAACTATAATGAACGAGATGCCAAACTCAACCTTTTAAATAACTTCCTTTCTATGCCTGCTAAGCAAGCCAAATGCATAGTGTAAAAAGATGGTTTGAAATTACTTTTAAAAAAATTATAATGATTTGGTGAATATATCCTTCAACACCAAATGAAGCTCAGCTAGTGAAGAAATGCATGGAAAATGACTCAAGTTCCAACAAGAGAGGAAGAATTAATGTGATATAAACGCGGCTTCGTTCCGCGTTTTACCTTTTACCTTTTGTCTCTTTTTTTTTACATTTAAAAATATAATATGATATAAACGTGGTTTAAAATCGCGTTTTATTCATAAATTGTTATAAAACGCGGTTTGAAGCCGCGTTTCTTTAACTTTTTTTTTCTATTTATTTCCATTTTAAATTTTAGGGCTTCTGAAACAAACGCGGTCTCAGACTGCGTTTCTCTGTGCAACCTGTAAAAAATGAATATTTTTGTAAATATTTTAAACGCGTGAATATTATCGTAAATATTTATATTTTAATGAATATTTTAAAAAAAAATTCCAATTATGTCATTATCCTTTTAACCTCCTTAAAATAATAAACGCATAAACAATCCTTCTCTTACATACAAATAATCTCTCTAATTTAACCGACTACTCCCTCAAGTTTAACCGAATAATTTCTTTTTTGAAAGATGTTGATTATTATTTAAACCTTCCCAAAATAATAAATTTATAAGTAATTAATGTTCCTCTTAAATACAAATAATATCTATAATTTAAATGAATAATCTCACAAATTTTACCGAATCATTTCTAAAATTTAACCGAATAATCATCTTTAAATATGAATAAGTTTTCTACTTTTACCAAATAATTCAATTTGAACTAAATTATCTCAATAACAAATGTAAAAAGTAAAAACAAAACAAAAAAAAAAAACCAATAAGTTTGCAAACAATCATTCCCTTATGCATGAAAAATCTATATAAATTTAACCGAATAATCTCTTTAATTTAACCGAATAATTATTTCTTAAATATGAATAATATATAAGTTAACCTGATAATTGATTTCATCACAATTTTGTTGGTAACAAATGTATAAAAAATAAAATGAAAAAATGAAAAAAAATAAAATAAAAAGTACGAGTGTATTGGTAATTTGATACAGTTTAAAACAATAACAAAGGGGTGGTTTCAGTTCCACCCATGAAATGAGAGAGAAGGGAACCCTAGACAAAAACCTTTCCGCCGCCCCCCGGAAGAACCCTAGACTGGCCGCCACCCTTGAGTCCACCAATCGAGCCCAGATTCGACCACCGAACGCTGCCTCCGACCCTCCCAGTCCACCATCACAACTCAGAAAAGCAAAAAACACAAAGAAATTGGAAGAAAGAAGCCAAAAAGCCAAAAGCCAAGTTGAAGTGAAGGAAGAACTCACCCAGAGAAGCCGATCCAAGCCAAAAAACAACATAAAGGAGAAGAAGAGGAGGAAATGCAACAAAAAAGATGATCAATTCTGCCTTCTAAAAGCACAACTCAAGAAAGAAGGCAAAACACAAAGTCAATGGTGGAAGATTAGGAAGAAAGAAGCAGCGAAGAAAGGGCGGCGTTGGGGGTTCTGGTTGTAACGGCCCGGGATTATGATTCCCGAGTTACGTTTCGAGGGATGAAACCCCTCGTTAGGACCTTGCGCCCCGAGTACAGGTTGAAGGTTTAAAAGCCTAATTTAATATTTTCAAAGTGGGATTTCATACTCAAATTCGAAGGGATCGTTGGAATCCCCGGGGAAGTCCCCTGTACCTGTCGTAACTCCAGCGCTCACTCTCCGCCGAACAAAATGACCCGCGCAATAAGCAAACAACACCGATAGGATGAACATAAATAATACCTAAAAAATTTAATGGTGAGAAGGATCAGAATGATGCCCCCCTGCTGCATCCTGTTGTGAGCCTAATTCGCCATGTTTTACACCTACTTTTATATCGATTTCTGTATGCATTTCATGCATTTGGGTTAGAATAATACATAATTTGTGTAGTTTATGTTTATTTGCAAATATATGGAGGTCTACACAAGTTTTTGTTATATTTCGCAGAAATCGGACGCATTTTGGAGCTTAAAGGAAAGTCATGAAGAAGCTAAGGATGGTGCAGCTTGAGAAAAGGGCATTTTTCACCATTCATCATTCTGAATCAAGCTTTGATGTCTTCATGAGAGTCGTAGCCCTCGAAAAGAGCTTTCCAACGCATGGTCATATGCGTCAATCCGACAAACGATGACTCAAGAAAGTGCGTTTCAAGAACAAAGTAGGATGCTAAGAAGACTGGTCGATATCGACCAAGCACACTCAATATCAACCAGATTTAGGTCGAAATTCTCCAAATCGACACAGAGTTGGCTAGAATCGACTAAGGAAGAAAGGAAGAGGTCGATATTGACTACCCAAAGTCGATATCGAGTACCCAAATCGAGTCAATATTCCAGAAGTCGGCCCAATGCAAGCAGCTGAAGAGAAACCGAGGAAGCACAGGTCAATATCGACTTAACTAGGTCAATATCGACTTAACTAGGTCAATATCGACTTAACCCGGCCAATATCGACTTAACCCGGTCAATATCGACTGGACCCACGGAGGCGGATTCCGAGCTTAACCGACTTCTTGTTAAGTTTCTATCCCGAATTCGATGGAGATATTTCCGAGACCAAATTCTATCCACATCTATCAAGAGCTATCAAGTCAAGGAAGATTTATCCACTTTAGATATAATCGTAGTTGATTTAATTCTTTTATTCCATTTATTTATCTTTAAGCCTTTAGATATTTAGATATAGATATAGATAGACTTTCTTACCTTGATTAGCAAGGGTTGGAAGCCTATAAATTTAGGGGCTGGTTTTTAATCATTCAATTTCAGAGAGAACAAGTAAGTAGTTACACTTACACATAGAGAGAGAAGGAGAAATGGTTGTAAGTTTGAGTTTATTTAATGCAAGTTAGTTCTTTTTCATCAAAGATGTCTGCTATTGCGATGAAGAGCGAGTAGTCCACCCACTTCTAGGGTCAGGGTGAGCCCGACGGTGGCCATATAAGGTGATGCGGTGAAGGTACAATCTTTTTATGCAATTCGTCTTCTATCCCTATTATCATGATTCTTTTGCGAAAGTTGAAGGTGATCCTTGTTTGTGTTATTGAAGCGAAAGTGATCTTAATGCAACTTGGATTAATTATGTGAAAAAGGGTTAGTAACAATTAGGGTTTATGCGAAAGCCTCTATATGCCTATTTGTTAATAACGAAAGTTATTTGATGGAAAGCATGATCTTTTATGCCTTTACGTGTTACTTTGCATGATTATCGTTGTGGTGTTGATACCCTGGATTTGGAAGTCTTTTAGTATATTGATTTATTTCGTTGAAAATCTGATTTCTGTCTTCGAAAGTTTGCACTTTTAAAGTTTCTGTTGCTTGTCGATCTCGGGGAGTTGTGGTCGATATCGAGTTCTGCTTAGTCGATATCGAGTAGGGTTGTCGAGATCGAGTTTCTGTGTTTGATTATGAGTTTCTGTTGTTGCTGAGTTTAGTCGATATCGAGTAACTGTACTCGATATCGAGTAACTGTACTCGATATCGAGTAGCTTTTGTGTTTTCGTTTTCTTTTCTGCTTTTATTTGTTATTTCTGTCTATTACTTCTGTTTGTGAGATTTACAGCTACCTGAGATCCGCTGACGCGCTTCCTCGTGGATCGATCCCGACTTTCCGCTGCTACATCAGGAGGAGGTCTTGTAATTATTTGCGTGGGCACGAATCTGGTTTGATTTATATTTCTATATTTTAAACTCGATTTCCTCCTACAACAAATTGGCGCCGTTGCCGGGGAAGCAATCATTCGCGCCTTAGGTAGTCAGATCTCACTTTTCTCTTGAGTTACTTTGCAGGTATATGCGCCGTTCTGGTCGAACACCTGAGTTTTACGCCTTAGACGAACCGGAGTGCCTTTTACACATCCAAGCTAAATTGAAAAGAGCCATGGCAGCTGCAGAGACACAGGAACAGCTGATTGAGAGGCTTACAAGGGAACTAGCTGCTAAAGATACTGCTCTCACCGCTGAGAGAGCACGCACTACAAGGGAAGCTGAGCGTGCGAGGCTATTGGAAGATGAGCTTGCCCAATACCCAACAACTGCAGAGGATTACATGCACCCAACGCTCATAGTGCTTGAATCGGCCATTCTAATCCCTGAAAATAACTATGAAATTCGCACTCCTTTCCTTATCGAAATTAAAAATAATGCTTTCTTTGGTAGATTTAATGAATGCCCTCTTCAACATATTACCAACTTTACTTATATGTGTCGTACTCTTGCTGAAGGTACCACCTTGGAGTACATCTTGATGAAGGCCTTTCGTTGGTCCCTATCTGGTCCAGCATTGAAGTGGCTTGAGGGGTTGAAACCGCGATCCCTCACGACATGGGCTGAAGTAAAACAGGAATTCCTCAACAAGTTCTTCCCTTCTGCCAAGACAGCACTCCTTCGCCAGAAGATCACAGCTTTCAAACAGAAGCCTGGGGAGCCGCTGGCAAAGGCTTGGGAACGCTATAAGGATTTGCTGCGATCATGTCCTACACATGGACAGCAACCCTGCGTAGTTCAAGAGATCTTCTTCAATTCTTTGGACTTGGATGCAAAGGATAGAATCAACACATATACTCACTATGAGTATCTGACAATGCCGCCTGCTGACGCATGGGCTGCTCTCGACAAGCTGACCAACTATGGCAACAAGTATGGGATTCCAACCAATTATGAGGAGAATCCCTTTGCTAGGCCAGCACCATCCATGCCCCTCTATGAGCCCTCCAAGGAAATTGATCCAGATGTCAAGGAGCAGTACTACAAAGATTAGAATCGCAAGCTCCTTAAACAAGTAAAGTATCTTTCTATCAACCAGCCCTGCATCAAATGCGGATCCCAGCGACACACCACTACTGAGTGCCCACACACAGAGCAAGTCAGGCTGGCAGAGTACCATGAAGAGGCAGCTTACGCAGGGGGTCCCAATCGCTATATGGGGGACCAAAGGTTCCAACAACCACAATGGAACCAAGGTGCCCCTAGGAACCCCCCACCCTACAGAGCTCCAGGACATCCAGAAAGGGACCAGAAGAGGGATGATCTACAGACTGTCCTAGAGGAGATACGGAGAAATCATTCAGACACCAAGCAATCCTTCAACTCAGTCTACACTCAGATTCAAGGTGTCAACTCTAGGCTTGGGGAGATTGATATATTGGGGAAATCAATTGATACACAGATTGGCCAGCTAGCAGCGGGAGTCCCCAGACAGTCAAGTTCGCTCCCTGGATCTTCTGAGCCCAATCCCAAGGGGAAGACCGGACACATCGCAGCCGTAAAGCTCATGAGCGGACGCAAACTGCACGAAACAGAGACCGGAGAAGCAAAAGACGGCACTGCAGAGGAGGTCGATATCGACCAACACCTAGTCGATATTGACCAACACCTAGTCGATATTGACCACCCCCAGGTCAATATCGACCCATCTGCACCAGTGAACCCGAAACCGACTCCAGCAGTCGATTTCGACCAACAACCGGTAAATATCGACCATACTGCAGTCAATATCGAGTCCCCTCCAGTCAATATTGACTCATCTGCAACACCTCCGACATCTATTCTGGCTCCGAACCAGAAAAAGAAGTTGCCCTTCCCAACAAAATCTCCAAAGGACCCAACAGAGAAGAAGTTTCAGCGCTTCATCAAGATGCTTCAGAAGCTCAATGTCACCATACCCTTCACAGAAGCTCTCAATGAAATGCCATCCTATGTCAAATTCTTCAAAGAGATTCTAAGCAAGAAGAGATACCTGGCTAAGATTACAGAGGTGTGCAGCCATATGGACATACTTGAGAAGAGGCCAGATCCAGGTAAGTTTGCTATAACTATTGGATTTGGTCCATATAAAATTAATGCTTTATGTGATCTTGGAGGTAGTGTGAGCATAATGCCTTTACCGATATGGTCCAAGATTAAGATAGGTGCCCTAGAGCCTGTGGATGCTAGGCTTTATATGGCCAACAACACGGTGGTCATCCCAACAGGCATGGTGGACAATGTGCCAATACAAGTAGGTAAATTCTTTGTCACTGCTGATTTCTTAGTTATTGATATGCCGGAGGACCCTGCTTGTCCAATTATTCTAGGAAGACCCTTCTTGGCGACGGTGGATGCCAACATAAGCGTAAGGAAGGGAGTGCTCACTTTCAACATCAGCGATGAGGTAATTGAGTATTCCTTTAATAAAACTGGAAGACACACAGGTCCCAAGGAAGAGGTAAAATCTATATCAGCTGGTTACATTACTTGCGGTGAGCCTAAGGTAAGAAATATGACTCCTGAAGAGCTGGAAAAGAGGGATATGGAAGCCCAGGTGGAGAAGATCATGGCCATCCTAAAAGAAGAAGCAGAGAATCCACTCGACAGGGACCAAGGTACGTCGATTTGGACTAAGTATTTTTCGGATGCTTTGCCAGGTCTTAAGTATGGGGTCAATATCGACCCGAAGAAGTCGACAGAGCCACAAAGGCACTCAATATCGACTACCACAGGTCAATATCAACCTCCCTATGCCGAGTCAATTCCTCCTGTTGAGCAGAAGCCAGTCAATATTGAGCCAGTCAACTCAATATCGACTACCACAGGTCAATATCGACCTCCCTATGCCGAGACAGCCCCACCAGATATCAAGCAAAATGACTCAATATCGGCTTGCCCAGGTCGATATCGACCAACCTTTGCCGAGTCGATTCCTTCTATTGAGCAGAAGCCAGTCAATATTGACTTAGTCAACTCAATATCGAGTGACCTTACTCAATATCAACTTGACAAAATTGATCCATCTCCCTCCATATCGACTGAGAGTCCACCTGAAGAGCAGCACAACTCGATATCGAGTAACCTAACTCGATATCGACCAGACCCTCAGGAGCTTCTGACATCCGATTCTGCGAAGGTAAGCCAAGGTATGGATCTTTCTTCTCCCATTTCAATTAAAGATTTATCTATACATGGGAGAGGTTTGCCTTGGTATGTGCGATTATGTAGGATTTCCAATGATGAGCCTAAAGAGTATGAAGTTGGAGACAAGCTCTATGTTTCCAAATCAAAAGATCATTGGTTTCCTAACAAATTCAACAAGAAAAGGATGGGACCTTTCGTGGTGAACAAGATCCATTCTGGAGGATTACAGCTGATGGACAAGAATGGAGTCCTATTTGAAGCCCAAGCTACATGGGCCCTGAAAATGCCACCTTGAGCTTAATGAATAAAGTCGGCCTAGCGACTATAAAATCTAGAGCTTGTAAATAGACATTTATTTTTGGACTGTTGGACATTGTTGCTTTTTGTTTGTTTTTGGTTTTGAACATTTTTAATTTTTCTATTGTGGGTATATGTCTTCTACATTTTTCAGGTCTATGAAGACAGAAGCAAGGCTATATTCGGACTCGCCCCAGGCATTAGCACTCGACATTTTGAAGTCCTGCACACTTGTCTTGTGAGTTCCTTTCTTTACCCTTGTTTTTATACAGTGAGGACACTGTAATGTTTAAGTATGGGGTGGGGGAAGGGCTTACTTTATGCATATTTGATTTTATTCGACATTATGTGTGCATATTTAAAGTTTATTTCTTAAATTTCTTATACATGGCTATTTTGGAATTCATTATTGATTTATGTGCTTACATGCATGTTTTCCAAAGTTTATAAAAATGACCCTCATTGAAAATTGAAATTTTTGAATAAAGTCATGGAAGCTTAAATTGAACTCGACGATGCAAAATTGGATTCATTAGAGATATAGCATGAAATTGCCTAGTAAAGGGAAGTCACAATGAAGTGCATATTTTATTGAAAACCATGAAAGGAGGTAAAATTTGATATTGCTTTTGACATGTTGCATGATAAGAGGATGGAGGACTTTATATTTCCATATAATGCTCATATTGTTATAATCCTAGCCTTACCTTTGCTTATGCATTACACAAAAGCCATAATATGCCTTATTTCATATATTGCTCCACATGATCTAAATATTTTCCATTCTTTTCCATCCGGGGATTATGTTGAGAATGATGTCACATTATGGAGATTCTTATATGGTGTTTGTGTTGTGTTATTATTATTATTGGAGTTTGGTAGGAATGTTTGAAAATATATGGAAAATTTAATAAGTGAAAGAAAATCCAATCACCTCAGGAGATAAAGGTAGATTGACCCTGCTCACTGAGATAATAGTTCAGTGAGATGGGACACACAGGTGAGGAGTCCAAAGCACTAAGTATCCGGGGCCATTGATGACACCCATGTTTGCGACTCGCGAGAAGGCAGTGCTGAGGTTAGAGAGGTAAAAGCATGATTATTGAAAAAAAACATTATGGAAGGTGTGATGAATCAAAGGAAAAAGGAATGTGGAAATTCAGTTTGGAAATACTCCATTTCCCCGGATCATTAGCACCACATTGTCAAAAATTGCCCACCTTTAGCCTTTTACCAATCTACTTCTTTATTGAGCTTAAATTAAAGTCCTCTTGATTATTAATGCTTTGTCACATGAATTGTTTTTTGCATAACCCTCCTTTTGTGAGTAGATGTTGCTTTTTAATTGCACATGCATGAATTTGTGACATTAGTACCTTTTCGAGGATGGTAATTGACTGCAGGGACATATGAGAATGAATCTAATATGTTGAGAGCTTTGATTCCTTCCCCTGAATGACAAATAAAAGTATTGCTTGAGGACAAGCAAGCTTAAGTATGGGGTGTTTGTTGTGAGCCTAATTCGCCATGTTTTACACCTACTTTTATATCGATTTTTGTATGCATTTCATGCATTTGGGTTAGAATAATAGATAATTTGTGTAGTTTATGTTTATTTGCAAATATATGGAGGTCTACACAAGTTTTTGTTATATTTCGCAGAAATCGGACGCATTTTAAGGCTTAAAGGAAAGTCATGAAGAAGCTAAGGATGGTGCAGCTGGAGAAAAGGGCATTTTTAACCATTCATCATTCTGAATCAAGCTTTGATGTCTTCATGAGAGTCGTAGCCCTCGAAAAGAGCTTTCCAACGCATGGTCATATGCGTCAATTCGACAAACGATGACTCGGGAAAGTGCGTTTCAAGAACAGAGCAGGATGCTGAGAAGACTGGTCGATATCGACCAAGCACACTCAATATCGACCAGATTTAGGTCGAAATTCTCCAAATTGACTCAGAGTTGGCTAGAATCGACTAAGGAAGAAAGGAAGAGGTCGATATTGACTACCCAAAATCGATATCGAGTACCCAAATCGAGTCAATATTCCAGAAGTCGGCCCAATGCAAGCAGCTGAAGAGAAACCGAGGAAGCACATGTCAATATCGACTTAACTACGTCAATATCGACTTAACTAGGTCAATATCGACTTAACCCAGTCAATATCGACTGGACCCACAGCGGCGGATTCCGAGCTTAACCGACTTCTTGTTAAGTTTCTATCCCGAATCCGATGGAGATATTTCCGAAACCAAATTCTATCCACATCTATCAAGAGCTATCAAATCAAGGAAGATTTATCCACTTTAGATATAATCGTAGTTGATTTAATTCTTTTATTCCATTTATTTATCTTTAAGCCTTTAGATATTTAGATATAGATATAGATAGACTTTCTTACCTTGATTAGCAAGGGTTGGAAGCCTATAAATAAAACCTTGATTAACAAGGGTTGGAAGCCTATAAATAAAGCCTTAGGAGAAAAGGTTGTAAGTTTGAGTTTATTTAATGCAAGTTAGTTCTTTTTCATCAAAGATGTCTGCTATTGCGATGAAGAGCGAGTAGTCCACACACTTCTAGGGTCAGGGTGAGCCCGACGGTGGCCATGTAAGGTGATGCGGTGAAGGTACAATCTTTTTATGCAATTCGTCTTCTATCCCTATTATCATGATTCTTTTGCGAAAGTTGAAGGTGATCCTTGTTTGTGTTATTGAAGCGAAAGTGATCTTAATGCAACTTGGATTAATTATGTGAAAAAGGGTTAGTAACAATTAGGGTTTATGCGAAAGCCTCTATATGCCTATTTGTTAATAACGAAAGTTATTTGATGGAAAGCATGATCTTTTATGCCTTTACGTGTTACTTTGCATGATTATCGTTGGGGTGTTGATACCCTGGTTTTGGAAGTCTTTTAGTATATTGATTTATTTCGTTGAAAATCTGATTTCTGTCTTCGAAAGTTTGCACTTTTAAAGTTTCTGTTGCTTGTCGATCTCGGGGAGTTGTGGTCGATATTGAGTTCTGCTTAGTCGATATCGAGTAAGGTTGTCGAGATCGAGTTTCTGTGTTTGATTCTGAGTTTCTGTCGTCACTGTGCTTTGTCGATATCGAGTACATCCTTATCGATATCGACCAGTTTTTGTGTTTGCTTTATTTTCTGCTTTTGCTGTCTTTCTTTCTGTCTTCTGCTTTTCCGTCTGTGAGATTTACAGCTACCTGAGATCCGCTGACACGCTTCCTCGTGGATCGATCCTGACTTCTCACTGCTGCATAGGGAGGAAGTCTTGTAATTATTTGTTGGGGCACGAATCTGGTTTGATCTATATTTTATATTTTGAACTCGATTTCCTCCTACATCACATCCCGGCCCTAAGCACACATATACGCTATACCTAATAAAGATGCTTCTAGATGGAAGGCGGAATATTAACACGCTAGCATGCTCCTAAGATCAAGTGCATATTAATAGATAGGGCCCCAGCAAAGAATACCAAATGGTATGTCCCTCTCCTACCTCCACCCCCTTCCGATAGGGCGGAGACTGGCCAGCTCGTGAATGCATTCCATAATAATCGGGCGGCACGCATGCCCAACCCGTATCCACAATAAAGCCCGCAGGCAGCTCATAATATAAGGAAGTTGCATGACTCGATTAACTCAGGACGGGACCCGATGGGACTGGGCCATCCTATACCCTAGCAAAGACTCTAGTTACTTCACAGATAACGGTTGTTCTGTTTACATACGCATAAAGAAATAGAATGCTCAATTGTAAATGCAACCTAGCATGATACTACATGACATGCTGATCATGAATGCAAGCACCTAGCATATCATACACATAAAGCAGGGAATATCTCTCTATCAATCTGAGTAAGCTCCGAAGAGACGTACCTGGTACCGCAGAACAGCAAAAGGCAATCAACCAGGCAATATGTAATCCGACACGTCACAGATGATCACCTAACAAGTATAAGTACATGAATGAGTCTATCTCTAAGGCACACAAAGCATAGAATTATCACACACACAACTTCACAACTTAACACAATAACCGTCACATCATCATCTCAACTTTATCTCGTAATCTATCATCTCAACATCTCATACCATATTCAATATAAATCTCCAATTCATACTTAGCCAATTTGCATGCTATCATCCCACAATCTTACTTAGCATATAATTGTATATCCTCATCATCATCATCTAACATTTAACCTCACATAATAAATCACCACAATATTATATCTTAAATCTCAAAATATTATTTTATATTTTAATCTCAATAATATTACATAATATTTCAAATACCATTTTCTTTAAAATACCTCATAAAATATTTTCTAATTCCTTAAAATCTCAACCATTTTTATTTAGTAAAATCAGTCTTCTTGAAATTTACTAAAACCGACCCTTATTTTATAAAAATCCTACAACCGAGGCTTTTATTGAAATAGACCAAGACCATATTTAATTGGGAACAAAAATAGGCCCAATCAATTCTTTCTTAAGACCCAAAAACCTGGCCCAAAATAATTGTTTCCTCTTTAAAACAAGGTCTCGGCCCATGGAAAAGAAATCAGGCCAAAAAAGAAACCCTTCCATTCTATTTCATTCATCTGAGGCAACGTGGAAAAAAAGGAGTGGGGCCTAGCGAGGTGGCGGCTGATGTGACAAGGGCCCACTTTTCCTCTTCTTCCTCCCAGATCTGCTTGAATGAAAGAATTAAGAAACAGAGGGAGCCGGGAGGCCCTGTTGCGTTCGACCGAAAAAGAAGAGGAGAAGCGGGGAGGCTCGCCGGCGGCGGCCTCGCTCCGGCTACTCAGCCCACCACCCACACACGCACTCGGATAGGAAGGAAAGGAAGGAGGAGGAAAAAGGGGCTCACCGAGGGCCTTCGACGCCGGAAGAAAGCATGGGAACCTCATTCCCATTCTTGGTAAGTCAAAGCAAGGGAAGAAAAAAAAAGTATATGTGTGTGTTGGGTAAATTAAGGAAAGATTGAAATAGGTAGGAAATTTAAAATTAAATCTCAAATTGTGGAAACCAATGTTGAATTTGGATAAGGATGTGAGAAAGATGACGGAATTGGGGTCTCGAGTCGGGAATTTAAATTTCCGCTGATTGGTCCTTCAAATCCCGAAATGAAAGACAGATTCGATCTTTAAATTTAAAAATTGGGCCGGAATTTGTTTTAATTTCATTTTTTTAATTTACTTTTTCGAAGTTTAATATTTTAAAAATCCGAGCCTTTACATCATCCACCTCTAAAAACAAGTCTCGTCCCCGAGACTAAAATCATTCTAAAGGAGGGGATGAAGTTGAAATTGGTGAGTTCAAGGATCACGTCATTGATCCCGTAAGTACCTCATGAGTTCCCCCATGAGATCTCCCCTAGGTCTTAGCAAGCGATCTACAGGTGCCCCCATACATGCTTGTATCCACTTCATGGGGCGTCATAATGAAAACTCGGGTTGGAATAGTTTTCTCAAAATCTAAGTTCTTTTTTTAAATCACCATTTGAATTTTTTTTTATTTCGTCGTTAAACAAGGCATTCCTAACTTCCCAATCATTCTAACATCCACCTCTAAGGGCTAGTCCCATATTCTCTTCCTAGGTTCCGAGTCAAATCATAATTCCACATTTAAATCTCTAGCATTTCTAATATCTGGCATCATGGATATAGGAGAATGATCATAATCTCAAGATAAACAGAAGATCATAGCACATCAAAGACAGTCACATACTATAATATCTAGCACATCATCATATCATCGAGGCTCATCACATCATATCACCAAGGATCTGCACACAACTACCAAGCATAAGCACGCAAATCAAAGAGACACCACTAACCAATCCCAACCAACTAACTAGGCATACTCACCGCACTCGAGAGGTCAAGGTAATGTCTACGCTCGGCTCAACATAGGATGCAAGCAACTCATCTAGGACATCCCCATAGCTAGCCCGAATGCTCTCCTCGGTCTCCCAGGTGGCCTCCTCAAGGCTCCTCCTAGACCACTGAACCAGAAGCAAAGGAACCTCCCTGTTCCTAAACTTCTTGACGCGACGTTCAAGGACCTTCACCGGACGCTTTACAAAGGTATGGTCAGGCTCGATGTGAAGGTCTGAGTGCTCAAGGACATGGCTAGGGTCGAGAATATACTGACGAAGCTGGGAGATATGAAAGACGTCATGGACGCCGGCCAAGGATGGGGGTAAGGCCAAACAGTAGGCTACCGCACCGACTCTCTCTAGGATCTCAAATGGGCCGATGAACCTCGAACTCAACTTCCCTTTGATGCCGAACCGTCGAACCCCCCTGGTGGGCGAAACTCGAAGCCATACATGTGAGCCTACCGCGAACTCGAGCTCAGCCCTCCGTCTGTCCGCATACTTCTTCTGTCGGTCCTGTGCTACCCTCATATGCTCTCGGATGCGACCAACCTTATCAATTGTCTCTCTGACTATCTTGGGCAACGACAGAACTGTATCTGCAGGCTCGTCCTAGCAAACCGGCTACTTGCATCGCCTCCCATACAAAGCCTCATATGGGGCCATCTCGATCGACGCGTGGTAGCTGTTGTTGTAGGAAAACTCCACTAGCGGTAGGTGCTTGACCCAATGATCACCCCACTCCAAGACGCACGATTGCAACATGTGCTCCAACGTCTGAATCGTCCTCTCACTCTGGCCGTCTGTCTACGGGTGATAAGCCGTACTAAAATGCAATTTGGAGCCCAAACTCTCCTGAACCTGCTGCTAAAACCTCGAGGTAAAGCGTCCATCTCGATCGGATACGATCCTCTCTGGTACTCCATGAAGCCTCATAATCTGGTGAATGAATTCGTCCGCTAACTTCAATGCTGACCATGTCTCCTGAATAGCTATGAAATGGGCCGACTTGGTCAACCTGTCGACCATGACCCAAATAGCGTCAAATCCTCTGACGTCTCGCCTCAGCCTAGTGACGAAATCCATGGAGATATCCGTCCACTTCCACTTGGGAACTGGAAGTGACTGGACGGGTCCTCCCGGCCTTTGGTGATCAATCCGAACCTGCTGACAAACCTGACATCTGGCCATGAACTCTGTGATGTCTGCTCTCATCCTCTGCCACCAATAACTCCTCCTCAGATCCTGATACATCTTATTCGTCCCTTGATGGACAGAATAAGGGGTGGAGTGAGCCTCCTGCATTATCCTCTGCCTCAGATCTGACGTCGACGGAACTACAACTCTGCCCTGGAAGGTCAGCATCCCGTCTACTCTCTCTGCAAGCTCTCTAAATCTGCCCTGAGCCATCCGCTCTCTCAGAACTGCAATCTCTGGACAATCTGCCTGACTCTGCCGAATCTCTGCTGACAACTCTGCTTGCACCTCTAAGAACGACAACTGCCCGCGATCTCGCTGAATCCACACCTCAAAGCAGCATCTCATCAGATCTCTTTGTAATTCCTACTAAGCTGTAAGCCTCTCAACTGCCACCTCCTGGTGAGTCTTCCTACTCAACGCATCTGCCACTACATTGGCCTTCCCTGGATGGTAGACTATGTCCATCATAGTCCTTCAGAAGCTCTAGCCATCGTCTCTGATGCATGTTGACCTCCTTCTGCGTGAAAAAGTACTTCAAGCTCTTATGATCCGTCATCACCTTGCAAGAAGTACCATACAGATAATGCCTCTAGATCTTCAGAGCGTGAACCACGACTGCCAACTCCAAATCATGGATAGGGTAAGACACCTCTGCAGGCTTCAACTGACGCGAAGCATAAGCGATGACCCGGTCCCTCTGATGCAGAACACAGCCCAAGTCGGAATACGAAGCATCTGTGTAGATAACGAAGTCCTCTGTCCCATCTGGCAGAGCTAACACCGGAGCAGTCGTCAACTTCTTCTTCAGAAGCTCAAAGATGGCCTGACAATCTGAACTCCACTCGAAGAGGACGTCCTTCTTCAACACCTGCGTCATCGGCCTAGCAATACTCGAGAAACCCTAGACAAACCTCCTGTAATAACTAGCCAATCCCAGAAATGAGCGAATATCTCTGACGTTCTTGGGCACCTCCCAAGAAACAGTGGCGTCAATCTTTCCTGGATCCACGGCAATTCCCTCAGCTGAAATAACGTGGCCTAAGAAAGCCACCTCTGTGAGCCAGAACTCACACTTGTTGTACTTCCCATACAACTGATGCTTCCTCAACGTCTCCAGCACAATCCTCAAATGCTCCTCGTGCTCCTCTCTACTCCTCGAGTAGACTAAGATGCCATCGATGAAGACGACGAAGAATTTGTCCAAGAAGTCGATGAACACTCGGTTCATGAGCTCCATGAACGCGGCTGGTGCATTAGTCAGCCCAAACGGCATGACCACGAACTCGTAGTGACCATAGCGAGTCCGAAAAGCGGTCTTCGGAACATCCTCTGGCTTCACCCTCAGCTGATGATAACCCGACCTCAAATCGATCTTCGAGAAGACCACGGCGCCCTACAGCTGATCCATCAGATCATCAATCCGGGGAAGAGGATAACGGTTCTTCACCGCCGGCCGATTCAGTTCCCGATAATCGATGCACAGTCTCAGCGACCCATCCTTCTTCTTAACGAATAGCACTGACGCTCCTCAAGGCGATGCACTAGGCCGAATGTAGCCCTTCTCAGCTAGCTCCTCTAGCTGAGTCTTCAGCTCGGCCATCTCCGTCGGTGCCATGCGATAAGGGACTTGTGAAATGGGCTTGGTGCCTGGCTCCAACTCAATCGCGAAGTCGACCTCTCTCGGTGGGGGAAGTCCTGGCAGCTCCTCCGGAAACACATCTGCGAAGTCTCTGATGACGGGAACATCTGATATGCTGGGGTGCGTGCGATCCACCTCTAAAGCGTAACACCAATACCCGATGCAACCCTGGTCTAAAAGTCTGGCGGCTCTGACTACGCCGATGAGTGATCCGTTCCTCTTGGGGTCGCTCCCCCAAACCTGGTGATCGGTCCCGTCGGATGCCAAAATCGACATTGTCCTCGTACGCAAGTTGATGACAGCCCGATAGTGGTCCATGAAGTCCATACCCAAGATGAGATCATCCATCCTTAATGGCATAACGATAAGGTCAGTTGGCCACTCTCGCTCACCTATCCGGATGGGGCACCCTAAAATCTCACGACTCGTCCTAACCTTGGCCCCATCTGCCAGGCCAATAGTAAGGGGTGAACCACTCGTGCAGCTCAGGCTCAGCCTGGCCACGCACGCCTCTGCTATGAAGCAGTGAGTCGCACCAGTGTCAAACAAGATAGATCGGCACTCGTCATGGAAGAATATAGTACATGCGGAAGTCGGGGTTGAGCGGTCATCAGTGTGCATCTGGAATACGCGGGGCGGTGGGGGTAATCCTGGTCCTCGACCTCCCGAACTCTGGCCACGATCATACCCTGACCCTGAAGGTCCTACAGAAGATGATACCCGACCCTGACCTGACTCGGATGGTCCTCTACCTCCACGTCCAGAACCTCTACCTCCTCTACCTCCGCCTCGTCCTATGCCGAAAGAGTCACCTCATCCCTGGCTCTGACCCTGGCCCTGGGGATATGTCAACAGTAGTGGCTGAGGAGCCGCAGGAAGTCTCGGTGGCTATGCAGTAGATGGAGCTCCACGACTCTGAGGGCATGTGGCACCCCATAGTACCACATGTGTAACAGACAGTCGAACGGTCTGGGCAAGAAGCAATGTAGTGGCCCCTCCCGAAACATCCATGGCAGGTCCTCACTCTAGCATCTCCTCCATAAGCAGTCTGAACTGGGGGTGCTCTCTGTGCAGCTCCGTGATATCCTCCTCTAAATCCTCCTCTCCTAGTTCTGTCATCTTCGCGGGTGTCAGCTGGACGCGCCCTCTTCGCCTCAGGGCGAACAGTAGAGTATGAAGTCTCACACAGAATCCTCTGCTGATCGTACATGAGGATAACCTCCAGAAATCGGTCAAAGCTGACAGCTCCCAAACTGGACGGATGCAGAAGTATCGGAGGCGGCAATCTCATCGACAGCAAACGAATCCGACTCTCGTCTGATGGACATAGGTGATCGCAGTATATCAGCTCACTCTTGAACTGACGAACGATGGTAGCTACAAAAGCCGATCGGTCATAGGTGCCGCGCATAAAAGATACCTCCCTATCCATCTGTATCCTTGGTGGACGGTACTCCTTCATCATCAGGGATCTGAAGTCGTCATAGGTCCACTCGGTCTGCTCCTTCTTGCAGCCAAACCACCTAGCATTCGCGTCCTCCCGTAGAAGTCTTGCAGCAAGTCTCTGTCTCTCAAAGACAGGTACAGCAACATGGTCAAATAACCCCTCCATATCACGCAGCCATCTCTCCACGTCATCTCCGACGCCTCCCGCGAAGGTCGGCGGACTACACTGAGCAAACCTCTTGACCCAATCGATGCGCTTCTAAGGGCACGCATCGACCATGGGCTCGGTTAGCTGCTGAACTGGAACCTCTGGCGTCGGCGTCATAGATCGAGCCCCTCCACGTAACTCGCTCAGAATATCATGAAGCGCTGCCTCTAGCTGCTCAATCCTAGTCTCTGAGAAAGCTGGCACCCGGTCATCAACTCGCGGTGGCGAAACTCGCTCCTCTGCGCTCTCAACAGCAACTCGACGGGGGCGTCCCCTGCCGCGACGCGCCCTACCCCCACGCCCAACTAAGCCACGTCTCGGGTCAACCATACTTGCTACATAACAATCAATATATCACTCAACACAGAAGCACTCAACGATTCAATAAGATCCTCTTCAAGGAGGGTCGCCCTCAGGCCCAATTGAATTTAAGACATACAAGCACGGAGACGATCTATGCCGCCCTTCAGGGGACGGCTAACCAGAGGGGCAAATACCTCACGGTCTCCTAACCTATGCTACTCCAACCCTCGAGTTCCTTGGAGTCTTCACAACCCATCTGTAAAAGAAAGCTAATATTTTGCCTACCTTCCCCGAATTCTACATCCATAAGGGATGCCTATCGCATAATCTCTACCCCACGAGATTGCCATTCATAATTGATTGGTCTAGGGTTAGGTCCAATTAAATTCATTTTGCCCCTTGAAAACATTTTGAAAACCACTTGAAAGCAATTTGAAAACCTTGGGCCATTTTCAAAACCACTTCAACCTATCATACTCGGATTGCAAAACCTCGCTCTGATACCACCTTTGTAACGGCCCGAGATTATGATTCCCGAGTTACGTTTCGAGGGATGAAACCCCTCGTTAGGACCTTGCGCCCCGAGTATAGGTTGAAGGTTTAAAAACCTAATTTAATGTTTTCAAAGTGGGATTTCATACCCAAATTCGAAGGGATCGTTGGAATCCCCGGGGAAGTCCCTTGTACCTGTCGTAAGTCTAAGCGTGGGAATCAGTAGTCATGCAAATAGCGAAAACAAGTGTAATACAAGAGGGTGCCACGGCAGAGCCGGGTCAAAACGGAGTCTAAAGTGTGAATCCAAAAACATAATCAGAGTTTGGTGAAGTCGATAACTCCTGCGCTCACTCTCCGCCGAACAAAATGACCCGCGCAATAAGCAAACAACACCGATAGGATGAACATAAATAATACATAAAAAATTTAATGGTGAGCGGGATCAAAATGATGCCCACCT
The DNA here is from genome assembly GCA_963922045.1 of Persicaria maculosa. Classification (NCBI taxonomy): domain Eukaryota; kingdom Viridiplantae; phylum Streptophyta; class Magnoliopsida; order Caryophyllales; family Polygonaceae; genus Persicaria; species Persicaria maculosa. The sequence goes on from OY998259.1 coordinate 57,328,735, forward strand.
GCTGCATCCTGGCCCTAAGCACACATATACGCTATACCTAATTAAGATGCTTCTAGATGGAAGGCAGAACATTAACACACTAGCATGCTCCTAAGATCAAGTGCATATTAATAGATAGGGCCCCAGCAAAGAATACCAAATGGTATGTCCCTCTCCTACCTCCACCCCCTTCCGATAGGGCGGAGACTGGCCAGCTCGTGAATGCATTCCATAATAATCGGGCGGCACGCATGCCCAACCCGTATCCATAATAAAGCCCGCAGGCAGCTCATAATATAAGGAAGTTGCATGACTCGATTGACTCAGGACGGGACTCGATGGGACTGGGCCATCCTATAACCCTAGCAAAGACTCTAGTTACTTCACAGATAACGGCCGTTCTGTTTACATACGCATAAAGAAATAGAATGCTCAACGGTCAATGCAACCTAGCATGATATTACATGGCATGCTGATCATGAATGCAAGCACCTAGCATATCATACACATAAAGCAGGGAATATCTCTCTATCAATCTGAGTAAGCTCCGAAGGGACTTACCTGGTACCGCAGAACAACAAAAGGCAATCAACCAGGCAATATGTAATCCGACACGTCACAGATGATCACCTAACAATTATAAGTACATGAATGAGTCTATCTCTAAGGCACACAAAGCATAGAATTATCACACACATAACTTCACAACTTAACACAATAACCGTCACATCACTATCTCAACTTTATCTCGTAATCTATCATCTCAACATCTCATACCATATTCAATATAAATCTCCAATTCATACTTAGCCAATTTGCATGCTATCATCCCACAATCTTATTTAGCATATAATTGTATATCCTCATCATAATCATCTAACATTTAACCTCACATAATAAATCACCACAATATTATATCTTAAATCTCAAAATATTATTTTATATTTGAATCTCAATAATATTACATAATATTTCAAATACCATTTTCTTTAAAATACCTCATAAAATATTTTCTAATTCCTTAAAATCTCAACCATTTTTATTTAGTAAAATCAGTCTTCTTGAAATTTACTAAATTCGACCCTTATTTTATAAAAATCCTACAACCGAGGCTTTTATTGAAATAGACCAAGACCATATTTAATTGGGAACGAAAATAGGCCCAAGCAATTCTTTCTTAAGACCTAAAAACCTGCCCCAAAAGAATTGTTTCCTCTTTAAAACAAGGTCTCGGCCCATGGAAAAGAAATCATGCCCAAAAAGAAACCTTTCCATTCTATTTCATTCATCTGAGACAACGTGGAAAAAAAAAGAGTGGGGCCAGGCAAGGTGGCGGCTGATGTGGCAAGGGCCCACATTTCCTCTTCTTCCTCCCAGATCTGCTTGAATGAAAGAATTAAGAAACAGAGGGAGCCGGGAGGCCCTGTTGCGTTCGACCGGAGAAGAAGAGGAGGAGCGGGGAGGCTCGCCGGCGGCGGCCTCGCTCCGGCTACTCAGCCCGCCACCCACACACGCACTCGGATAGGAAGGAAAGGAAGGAGGAGGAAAAAGAGGCTCACCGAGGGCCTTCGACGCTGGAAGCGGAGCTCTGGGAGGCTGTCCTCAGGCGCGCCGGGGCTGTTTCTTCGAGCAAAAAGCCTGGGAGAGATGCGGGGTGTAAAAGGCGGAGCCTTTGGCTGATAAAGGGTGAAAGAGGAGAGGACGAGAGGAATCGAATCTTACCGAAGTGAAACGGAAAACCGGGGAGGGAAAGAAGAGCTCAGCGTCGGTGGTGGCTCCGGGGCTGATTCGGGAGGCTCGGCTGCTACTGCCGACGGCGTCGGCTTGGCCTAACGGGGTTGCTGCTCTGGCTCGAGAGGAAGGAGGTTGGAGGAGGAAGAGGCGGGTGGAATAGAGGAGCTAAGAGCTCCCTGGTTCTCGGCAACCAATTGGGAGGAAAGGTAAGTTGTGTTTGGCTTTGTGTTTGTGTGAAAAGATGTGTTCAAGGTTCAGATTTTATGGACAAATTTTTGGGTTTCCTTTACTGCACCCATTGGACAAAGCATGGGAACCTCATTCCCATTCTTGGTAAGTCAAAGCAAGGGAAGAAAAAAAAGTATATGTGTGTGTTGGGTTAATTAAGGAAAGATTGAAAGAGGTAGGAAATTTAAAATTAAATCTCAAATTGTGGAAACCAATGTTGAATTTGGATAAGGATGTGAGAAAGATGACGGAATTGGGGTCTCGAGTCGGGAATTTAAATTTCCGCCGATTGGTCCTTCAAATCCCGAAATGAAAGACGGATTCGATCTTTAAATTTAAAAATTGGGCCGGAATTTGTTTTAATTTCATTTTTTTAATTTCCTTTTTCGAAGTTTAATATTTTAAAAACCCAAGCCTTTACACTGGTGGTTACGGCGGCCTCGGAAATGGGCTCGGTGGACTGGCGGTGTCGACTTCCTTGGTTCGGCCTCTCCTCTTTTTCTACCTTTTGCTTGTCCCTCCCCCCCCCCCCCCCCCCCGTTCCCCGGATCTTTCAAGGACAGCTACTACTCATGGAGGAAACTTGTAGCTCCAAGTATCAAAATAGAGATAACGGAAAAGATGACGGGCGAAAACAAGAATGATCCCCTAATATCATACCCCGACCTGAACACTGATTGGTTTGTGATGCCCAGGTATGCTTTCCTATTGTGTATCTGTCTCACTCGAGTGCATCAACCCTCCCTTCCCCCATTTCACATATATGACAATAAAGAACGGAACCCCCAAAATTGGAAAACGAATTCAGAATCTTTCGTTGATCAATTTGAGCAAATAGATCATGGAAAGCCCATTTCAATTTGTCCAAGGTGTAGCACTGTTTGTATGAACTGGAAATGGTCCAAAGAAACAAAGACTATTAGATGTAAAAATCATAAGAACCGACATCTTGGAAATAAGATGCTAAGTCTGAAATACGACCTGGAAAAATATGAAACGAGAACTGACTATAAAAAGAGGGAGAATCCCATGAGAAATTCCTCATGTCCAGAAATCTTGGCGAACATAGTGAAATGGTTTATTTTCGTGATCTGCTTTCTTGCCTATTTAATCTGTTTGTATATATTGATTTTTGCTTGCATTTTAGCTGAAACCGAGATCTCTATGCTCCTTTTGGATAAATCTGAGGATCAGGAAAAAAAATTGAAATAAAACCCTTTTATTGGGAAATTGTGATCAGAAACTGCCCCATGGAAATCTTTGTTTGTGGAAGTTCTGTCCCTGTATTATTTGATCATGATCGAATGATCAGGATGGAAAGCATGGGATATGACTGGAAAAACGGAATAAAAAATGAACCAGTTCAAAAGAAAATTTTGAGTAGAAAAAGAATAATATGGACCATCTATATTAATGCTTCTAGATTCAAGAATTGTATTTTGCTGATGAAATAGAAACAAAGAGGAATCATGCTACACACAGGGAGAAACTCTCAGGTGTCCGCCCAGGAAGCGAAATACTCTGTTGAAGTGAACCCCTACAAATGTTTTGCTCTCCTTGTAGTTGTGCTTGGACTGATTTAGAAGATGACATCATAGAAATTCTAGCACAGAAGATTACCTCTCAGAAAAGAATGGCTGAATTCAGGAATGGTCGTAGAAAGATACAGGAGGAACAAGCAAAGATCCAAGAAACCTCTTAATGTCTCTTTGAGACAGTCGGTAAGAAACTTGTTGTATTTTTTAATGTCTTTCATTTGACGTCGGGATATGTCAACGGGATGTCATGCCTCTCTACTATGAGATACCATATGATCTTAAATGAAACTTACTCATGCACCTGTAATGAGCTGAACTCATACACACTTGACCATCTTTGCTCATACTTGCTCTCTGGGTGGAACTTTGCCCTTTGGAAACTCCTTGAACAGATGAAACTCGTGTGCTTAATGCAAACTGAAATGATCCAGGAAATTGCGTTCCCCGATTAGGTTGAGACTAGCTGTAAGAAGCAAGAATTAATTATTTGCTATTTTTATTATGCTTTAGAGATGTTTTGTGTGACCATAGTTGCTCTGATAATTATGACGAACGGGCATATATCATGCTAAAGAGAAATTACACAATCGAAAATGAAATGAAACAATGTGAATGCAATGACATGAACCACTGCTCCGTTCAACCAATTTGGCTCTCATTGGATGTGGCTCATGTAGCAGCCCTTCTTAGATCCCTACATTTAGAAATGAACAGAAATGATGATCGGTATAATCGATGAATGGACCCTAGAATACAGATAATGGGAAGCATGGGTTTCTGTCAACTGAACCATGTCAATGCCCCAATAGAACAAAGAATTGAATCCCAATTGGTCTGCCTTAATGTCTTAAATAGAATTCAGCCATGTCTCATTAGAAGAAAAGTGAAAAAAGACCGACTACATAAGATATGGGAAACGAATATTGAAGCCATGAACAACACAAAAAGAAATTCACAAACATCGAAGTGCATATACATCAAGACAGTGCCAAGAGAAAATTCAACCAAATTAAGACGACATACAAGAACAGATAACATAACTGAAACCCACAAGCAAAAGAAGTTAATATGAAGATATACTCATGGAACATATGCGATATAGATTGAAAAAACCTATGGATAGAAATAGATTCCTTTTGTAAAATCGAGAAGATTCAAATAATTGCATTACTTGAAACAAAAACTCAAAAACAACCACACGAATCGGTGTGGAAAAAAGCTGGATTTGATCAAATGATATGGGCACCAGCAATTGGAAAAACAGGAGGCCGGTATTTGTGTACTTTGGAAAAGTCATAACCTACGAGGCGAAACATTGGAAATGGTACACACAAACCAAAGATTTATAATGATAAGATATGAAAATATACAAAGAAATATTAAACTGGCAATCTACTTTGTCTACGGTCCTCCTCATGAGGTCGACAAACTAGATTTCTGGATATTTTTACAGCAACATGTCCTAAGTATGGATTGCCCATGTCTGATCATGGGTGATCTAAATGAAATTCAAAATAGCTCAGAAAAGATAGATGGGGTGGAGCCTCATCCAAATCGTTATAGAACTCATACAAAATTCAAAGACAATTGCTTCCTACAGGAAATACCTGCAATTTGAAATGTGTTCACTTGGAGGAAAAATAGATCTGAAACTAATAACATCCTTGAAAAACTTGACAGGACCCTCATACAAGAACCAATCTTTAGCTGGTTCCCTAATATTCACACGAAAAACCATGCATTTACGTTTTCAGATTATTGCCCAATTGTAACTGATTTAGACAATCTAGAACAACACAAAGCCCAACTATTTAAATTTGAAAAGATGTGGTTAGAAAGACAAGACTATAGAAATATTGTAACACAAGCATGGAGGGCCTAATTCCCTGTCTCTCACATGTACAATTTAGTGAAGAAAACTCAAAACTTGAAAAGACTAATAAAAGAATGGAACAAAAAAACATTTGGAAACATCTTCAGACAATTAAAAGAAATAGATGAACAACTAATAGAAATACAAAACAGCAGACCACTTCAGCGATCACGAGCCGACATTTAAAAACATAATAGAATCATAAGAAGGAAGGAAGAAATCCTCAACTTTCACAAACAATACTGGAGTCAAAGAGCAAAAATAAAACACCTTAAACTATCAGGCACAAACTTTGGATACTTTCACAAAGTAGAAACAGGAAGAAGAAATCGAAAAAATATCAAAGAAATCTCGAATGCGGAAGGACAAATAATATCAGGAGAAGCAAACATTAGAGCAGAAATCAGAGAAGATTTCATTCAACGTTTTAAAAAAACAGGAAGTCGACAATACAACACTTGAACAATATTTAGAACTCTTAAACAGAGAAATAAATGACTCTGATAACCAAGAAGTGATAAAAGAAGTCACAAACTCAGAGATCAAGAACGCCATTTTCAACATCGAAAAAGACAAATCACCAGGTCCGGGCGGAATGACAGCTGAGTTCTACCAATGCTACTGGGATATAGTAGGACCAATTGCTACAAAGGCCATAAAAGGTTTCTTCCACTCCGGAAAATTCTTGAAACAAATTAACCAGACATTCATTACTCTAATATCGAAAACAGAAAACCCGACAACGACTTCTCAGTATAGACCTATAATTTTATGCTCAACAATATACAAGACGATTGCAAAAATCCTAGCTGATAGACTAAAAAGGGTAATGAATAAGCTCATTCACCCCTTGCAAGGAGCATTCATATCAGATCGAGCTATCCAGGACAATATCCTTATGGCCCATGAAACTTTCCACTCATCCAGACAGAAAAAAGGAATAAACGATTGGATGGCAATAAAACTAGACATGGAAAAAGCCTACGGTAGAGTTGAATGGAACTTCCTCTTTCAAGTTCTAAGGAAATTCGGTTTTTGCACCAGATTCTGTAATTGGATCGAGCAATGCGTCAAAACTGTTTCCTTTTCAATCCTAGTCAATGATGGACCCTCGGAACCTTTCAACCCAGAAAGAGGCCTACGACAAGGGGACCCACTATCCCTACTCCTTTTTATTTTAGGAGCAGAAATACTAGCCTGAAAACTACAAACAGAAAGCAACCAAGCAGACCAATAAATAGGATTCAACATTACGAGTTTGGGTCCTCGAATTCCATTTCTAACATTTGCGGACGACATGATGATATTTGCCAAAGCACGCAGTTCATCTGCGATTAAAATTAAAAGAATTATTGATGAATATTGCTCGATCTCGGGTCAACTTGTTAACTTCCACAAGTCGGCTTTCCAAACGACACCAAAAGTACCGGAAATTCAGAAAACAAGAAATCCAACGGCTAACAAACATCATATATCAAAACAAATTGGACAAATACCTTGGTTGTCCAATCATAAATGGCAAAGTCAATAGAACAACCATTGAAGAAAAAATTTGCAGGACAAAATCACAACTATCAAAATGGCGAGCTAACGCGCTAACCCAAGAAGGAAGAGCCACTCTCATCAGAACGAACCTAGCGACAAAACCAAGCTTTGTCATACAAAACTTCATGCTCCCAAACTCGATGCACAAAGAACTTAATCATATAAATAGAACTTTCTTCTAGAACAAAGATATGTCATATAAACTGCTAATAGGTTGGGACAAAGTATGCAAAAGGAAAGAAAACGGTGGAGCTGGAATCTACAAAACAAAAGACATGAGCTCAGCATTACAAATGAAACTACTATGGAAAATACTTGGGGAACCAGAAAATATTTGGGTTCAAACCATTTCCCATAAGTACTTTAAAGATTAACATATTCTAAGCTACAAAAGGAAAGGAAAATCATCTTGGCAATGGACAAAACTAATGGAGATAAAAGCAAAATTCTGTAAAGGCCTCATATTGCAGATAGGGAATGAAAAAACGATCAACTTTTGGACTTATAGATGGTTGGACGATGAAACGCTAGAAAATAGATGCCTTTTATGAGATAGAATCAACAAAAGTGACAAGGTTGACAAATACATAAACGAAAATAGATGTTGGAACACAATCGGACTTATGGACATGTTACCGACACCAATCATCGAAAAGATCAAAGCAACATTCATCCCAAAAAAACAAATAGAGGATAGACTATATTGGAGAAAAGAAAAATCAGGATGGTTCAGCACAGCCAGTGCGCTCCGACACATTACAGAAAACAACATAATCACAGCACCGAAAATGGCATGGATCTGAGCAATAGACACAACCCCGAAAATAAAGAATTTTCTATGGAAATTGTATAATAATGGAGTCCCAACAAAGACTAGACTAAACGATAAAGGAGTGGCCCTCCCTTCAGCATGCGAACTATGTGGTGCGAGCGACGAAACCCCACCTCATTTATTCACTCAGTGCTACATTTGTAGAAACCTCATACAAAAAATCGATCCTGAAATAGAAAAACGACTAGACGAATTAGAAAGAAATGAACAAGACATGAAGAGAATTATGTCAATAATTTTTGAAACATAACTCCAGAGCAGAGGAAGAAACTAGCGACTGCTTGGTGGTGCCTTTGGACATCAAGAAATAAGAAAATCTTCGATGATGAAAACAACGTGACTATCCAAAACATGGAAAATATGATAAGACAAACAATCCTAAACTGGGAAAAAACGAAACACTTGGATAAACCAAACATGAATGGTACCCCCAAAAAATCAGAAATCCGAAAGAAACGGCATCTGCGATGGAATAAACCACCTGAAGGAACCTTCAAAGTAAACTTCGATGGTAGTCATTACTACCATGGTTCTTCTGGTGCAGGTTTTATCATTCGTGACCACTTGAGTTTGCTGGTTGGTTGCGGAGGCAAGCAAATTACACTCGGGTCGCCGCTCAAGACGGAAGCTATGGGACTTCTTTTGGGCATCCAGATGGCGAAGGATTTGGGTTTGACTAGCATCCACATTGAAGGTGACAACCTTACTGTTATCAACGCAATCAAGGGATGTTGGTCCTGCCCATGGGAAATCGAGATGCTCACCACGAACATTCTCCTACTTCTCCGGTCCTTTGAGCATGTTAGCTTCTCGCATTGCTTTCGAGAGATTAACAAATGTGATGACCACATCTCTCGCCTCTTCCAGTCGGACGCATCTCCAAATGCTCGGATTGATAGACACCTTTGTATTCTCATCTGCAATGATGCTCTTGGGTGGTGGTCTAGTAGAGACTAGCCCCACCCAAATCCTTACCTTTATCAAAAAAAAAAAACAAAGGGGGTGGTTTCAATCATGCGCGTGAGCATGTGTGTATGTAGGGCCCACTAGTTTTCCTTTCAAATAAAAAAAATATATGTTTAATCTATGATGCGGATCAAGATGGCCTTTTGTGGGTCAAACAATGATCTTGATCCAGGCGAGCTCTCAAGAACGATTCGAGAGCCATTGATAGCAAAGAGTGTCTTCCTCAAGAGGAAGAAGAAGGCGCCACCATGGATTGAAGAAAAGATATTTTATTTATTTAATTATTATTATTATTATTAGTTTTTATATTCTTTCCATATTTAGTTACTCCTATGTTAGTTGGAGCTATTTATGGAATGTCTTAATTTTAGTAATACTTAGTTAGGTGAATAAAAGGGAAAAGGAAAGTTTATCTCTTCTAGATATTTTCCTTGTCCACTAAGTAGGAATATTTATCTAGGATTTATTTATTAGTATTATTAGGATTTAATATTTATTTATCTAAGCTAAAACTCTATCTTTTGCAAAGATAGAATTGACATGCTTTGTTATTTAAACCCTTTTCTACATTCAATAAAATTAGATTGGAAATTATATTGAGGAACCCTTTTTAGAATTAAAAGGTTCTTCAATCCTCCAATCCAAAAGCTTTGGATTCAAATTGTTATTCTTCCTCATTCATACTCACAAAATCACACACAAAGGAGAAACCCATCCTGAGAAACCGTCGCTGGATCAGAGAAGCTGTCGCTGAGTCTGCCCAGAACCGTAGCCACTGTCCGGGCCGCCCCGCGGCCATCCCAGCGACCGTCGCTTCACACTTCCAGCTTCCGCCGCTATTGCCCTTTTTACTTAGTTTTATTTACTTGTTTTCCTTTCTTTCACAATAGTTTCAAGTTCTTATTGTAATTAATTGTAAACATCGAGAATAGCAAGGATAATTGCAAGATCGAGCCATCAATAAGTTTGGTGTTCTTGATCCTAACCCACAGGCGAAGGATCGGGGATCCCAAATGTATCAATCTAGGCCCCTGATTTCTTTTAGTTCCATGGTTAATATTTGTTCCTAGTTCCCACCTTAAGGGGTGTTCCTACAGGAGCCACCCCCCTATATACTCAAGGCTTCGCAACCAACCCGAGTGGGGCCGTTGATCTATTGAATTGGATGGGTGTGATAATTACACATTTTTCCTTTTTTTTAATAATGAAAACAGTGGGGCCCACGATATGGTTTTGCTTCACCTGCCAAAATCGAGCGCGTGCAGTGGTGATATGAGGAGGACGTGTTCACATTATTCAATTGGATGAATTGAGTTGCTTAGTAAATGAACCATTATTTATTTTATTTTTTTAAAAAAAAAACCTACTGGATAAATTTGATTTGGTAAGATTATGTAATCCAAATTTTCCTAAAAACTAGTTAGGATGTTATTCTAATTGACGTTCCAGATTTTTTTAAAAAAATCACATTCATACTCTTGTTGAGAAGAGGAAGAGAAGTGGCGTTGTGTTCATCTAGGGTTGAGAAAGCGTGCAATTCAATGGATTCGGGTATTTTTTATATATGGCGCTATCAATAACTCTGAAAATCGCTTAATTAGTTTCGTGTGTACTTGACATGCCTACAACTGTCTCCAGTTGTACGAACAAGGAGGGTTCATTAGAAGCATAGTTGATCCGAGTTCAAATAATCAAGTCAGATGAGGTTATACATGTTATAGGTCAATAATCAATTATGTTGTGTTTGATTTCAATTAGTTTAGGGTGTTTCTGACTTATAAGTGTATGGATATTATTGTTTATGGGGTACTGTGATTTTCATGAACATCCCTTGATTCGAGAGGGGTCATTATTCAATTGTTGAGATTTGGTGATAAGTGAGATTGGTTTAATGTTTGAGGACTTAGGGTTCAGTGTTGAGATCGGGTGATTATTCAGTTATTGAGATTGGGTTATTATTCGATTACTTACTCCTCATTATTCACTTGTATAATATGGTTTTTGTTTTATCGGTTTACATATTTTCATTCAATATTTGTGGTATACACGGCTTCAATTATAGTTATTTATGGTGATTGACATAGATTCTGACAATGGACGTGATTGGGATGTTGACGGGAATGACGAGGTAGATGATATGGAATTTTTGTTTGAGCAAGCAACATTTGACAATTGGCATGTTGGATTTGAGCAATCACAGTCTCCTGGCAAAACCAAATATTGGGTGCCTACTTGTAACGAATTAGTATCACCATCGCTGGGGAAGAGGTTTACAACTGTTGATGCAGGGATTGAGTTTTACCGAAAGTATGGTGTCTTAGTTGGATTTGACGTTCGAATGGGTGTATCACGGGTGGTTCGTGGGACTTTACTGCATCATTACATGCGGTGCAATAGGCATGGGTTTGCTAAATCAAGCAACTCACAAGGAAAACGTAAACGACTATCTAACCGGTGGGATGCAATGCTCACATCCATCTAAAGTTTAAAGGGATGGATGGATATGAAATAACTGGTATGGAGGATTGTCATAACCACCTCTTGATGCAAGAGGGGTCTAATCAGTTTCTAAAGGCTCATCGAAAGTTAGATTTCGACCACCAACGTTTCATGATTAATTGTGCTAAGGCAAATTTGGGTCCTGCTATGACCCATCACTTTCTGAATGAAGCAAGACAGGGATCTATGCATGGAGGGCCAATGATTCAAGATTTAAAGAATTTCAAGTGTGACGTCATGGCGTATATATTAGGGGCTGATGCGCAAATGATTATTGATCGGTTCATGCTGAAGAAACAAGCATCATCTGCATTCTTCTTTGACCATGCTGTAAATGTCAGATAGGGTGATCCGATAGTTCAGACGCGTTTAGGAGATCCCATTGGACGTCATCCCACCCACTGTGGCGCAATGACCGTGGAGGCTGAAGAAGCGTTATGTCATGACGTTCGCCCTACAACACGCACGCTGGACCTCAGAGGACCCTGACAGATTCGAACCCATCACTCGTCTCCGGAGGACGCACGAGAGCTGTCATGGAGGCGTCTCATCTGACTACTTGGCCTAATTCCAGTCCTAAAGTAGAGGTCATGTGTTGCCCATGACAGTCAGACGAGCTGATGATCCACCGGCTGCGCCTACGCACCCGGACTGCGTTCACGAGATGACGTAGGGTATTCAGGCATTGGTTGGACCTCCTCAGTTTGACTAGATGTACAAGCACTTCATGAGCTACATTAGATCTTTTCATTAGATACTTTAATTTGTTTTGTTTATGATATACTGTCTATATTTGGTGGTTATACTTTATTTTGTAGTTCATTTTGTTTGAATTATTGTTTTTGATGGTTTCTACGTATTGAAAACAAAAAACACTCACCTGACAGCGCTTAACTTCATAGATAACGATTAGATAACACATCAAGGTTACTAAAACAAACAAATACAATACGGATAACAACTTTTATTAACAATCAACTAAGCTCTAATTAGTTCGTCTTTGGAATGATTTGAATCTTCAACTCGTTGAATGTAAAGTTCCGGACCTCCATATTTGCTTCCCTCACAGGTATCCCTCCCTGTTGAGCTACGTCAATTGGTCATGTACGCTTATATCGGGGAAGAACGACCGAATACGTTGAAGGAGAAGGTCCCCGACCCTCCAATAATATTCTCCCGGTATACCAGGACGAAAACGGGGGCAGTAGGCGCACTCGAACTCGATGGGTGCGGAAATGTGAGTGTCATTTGAGACATTCGACTCGAAACAACGTGCAAGGGAAAATGCCACTGTATTATGGATTTCGACAAGCACATTCGGACTCCACCTGCGATGTTGGGTACCGAACCCATTTGATTACAAAAACAATAAAGGGGATCGATCTGCGATGTTCAGTTGTAACCGACTCTATGGAAGGAAAGAAATATGGAATTCTTGTTTTGCGTTTTTAAATGCTGCCTTTATCACCCTTTTTATAGGGTTGCTGAACCCCTGAGGCCACAGCTGTAAAGACCCGGATTTTTAAATCCTAATTCTCGGAAAAAGAAATTAAAAATGAGTTTAAATCGGGTTATTTAAAATCTCTTAAAATGAATTCCGGCATATGATTATTTTAAATGGACTTTCATTCGGATTTATTTTCGATTTTGCTTGCTAAAATTTAAAAGTATAATATAATTTTATTATTTGATTCAGTCGAGAATTCGATTTAAATTTGAAGTTATAGACTTTATATCTTTTGAGTCGGATTAAGGTCGAGAGAGCGGGTTTCATATTTTATTTTCCGGTAATTTTGAATTGGTTTTTATTTTCTGGGGACCATTTTCTATTCTATTTCTTTTCCCCTCTCTTCCTAGGCTCTCTCCCTCTCTCAGATTTGCAGTGGGAAGATTCCCTTTTTGCCTTGACAATTGAAATTCACAGTTGTCCTACTTGTCTTCTTCTTCAACAATCCCCCACACCCACAAACTGCACAAATCGCCCCTGCTCTCCTATATAGACCTCTCTCAATCAATTGTCCTTTTCACATTCACAAAACCCACACAAAAAGAACCCTAAACCTTATCTACAGACAACTCCTTCCTCTTTCATTAAATCCAAAACAAGGTCCTTTTGCTCTTCTTGAGCCTTGTTGCCGCAGCCACCAGTTCACCATAAACACCAGCCACCTCCCTCCGCAACTGCTCGTTTTTCAGCCTCCAGAAGCGCCAGGAGGAGTCTTCGCCGAGTTTCCCTGAAACCGAGCACCCCTGTTTCGCCGGGAGCAGCCGAGCCCGAGCCGACGCCGCCCGGAGGAGGTCACATATGCCACCAGCGAGCCTCCGACGCAGCAGCAGCGTTTACATCACCTTCCTCAGTGTCCCCGAGCAGCAACACTCACCCCGGAGAGCCGGCGCGCCGCCGCAGCATCTTCTCCTCCCTCTCTCTTCCCTGTTTTTCGCTTGTGTGAGGCGGGTAAGGCCCTCTTTCGTTGTTTCCAATCAAAATCCCATAAAGGTCGACCTTTAAACGATTTTCTTCCGTCCTAGGCCAGAATCCGCTGATTCCGACTCCGGCGAGCACCATTGACTCCGACGAGAGCTTTCCGACGACTTCTGATTTCCCCCCTCCGGTGAGCTTCGTTCCCTCTCTTTTCCTTGGTTTATCTTGGTTGGGTTGTCTGAGAGTGAACCTGAGAGAGAGCGGGGTGAGATCGAGACGATTCCGGCGAGCTGCACCTCTTCCTTTTTCTATTCCATTGTCGAGCAGTGTATTGGGGGAGAGAATGAACAGTGAACCGGTCTGGCCTTGCTCCTTTATTTTAACTAGACCGGTTCAGTTATTATTTTAAATAGACCGGTTCGGTTTTATGCAAGAAATCAGATTTGGGGTTGTTCTTACTGGATCCGAAAATGAGAAAGGGTTGGGCCTATTTAATTTCTTGGGCCTCATCTTGGGAAATTAAGATGAAAATGTATATTAAGGTATAAGATTTATGTTGGGGAAATTTCGGTTTGACTCTTTAAATTATTAAGTGCATGGATTATATATTATATAAAATTATGACTTTCAAAATTTGGTGGGATTTTAAAATATAATATTATTGGACTTAAATTTTAAAAAGGGTGTTTGAGACTTTGAGTTGTGGTGTTTTATTATGGGTTTGTCATTTGTTTATATTATGTGTTATATTAAATGATAGTAATTACTTATTTGTAATATTATTCTTGATATGTTAATTCTGATTTTATGAAAATAAATTTATGAAATTGTCCTATATTATGAAATTATTTTAAAAGGTGTTATTTTTGGGAAAAAGTATTGTATGATGATTAAATATGTGATTTTGAGATATTTGAAATGGATTATTACTAAAATGGTTGATGCTCATGCTAATTATGTATATTGATGATAAATTATTTGAAAAGGATAACTTTGAGTTTTTGGAAATATCTCTTTAAGGATTATGTTTGGAAAACCAGAATGCCGGAATTATTTTATAATATGATCTTGAGAGATTGGTTTTAAGGTTTAAATGATTGATGTCGGCATTCTTTGTCTTGGTTTGATGATGTTGGTCTTGAGAAGGAATTTTGGAAATATGGTTGGTACGATTTTATCAATGGGTTTGATTGGAAATAAATGATTTTGGTTGATGTTGATCATATCGGAAAGGTTTTGGAAAATGGTTTTACTATCGGTGGGTTTTGAGTATGTTGAGAACTTGGGATCGTATGTATGAATGATGGACTGGTAGCTTATGGAAATGGCTTGATGATAGGTGTGTATTGCTTTTGGATTGCTTTGGACTTGCATTTGGGCCATTGCTTGCGTTATTTTGCTGTTCTGCATTTTCAGGTAAGTTCCCTAGGGGGCTTACTCAGGTTGGACATTCATGTCTGTTGTTGCATTTTATGTTAGGTGTTGCATATGCATAAAAGCATGCCATGTAGTATCCTGCTTAGGTTGCACTAATTGAATGAGCATCTGCTTACTTTATGCGTTTGAAACAGAACGGCCGTTATCTGTGATAGTCCTAGAGTCTTTGCTAGGGTCATAGGGTAGCCCAGCCCCATCGGGTACCCTGAGTCAATCGAGTCATGAACTTCCTTATATTATGAGATGCCTGCGGGCTTTATTGTGGAGCGGGTTAGGCATGCGTGCCCCCGATTATGATGGAATGCATTCACGAGCTGGCCAGTCTCCGCCCTATCGGAAGGGGGTGGAGGTAGGAGAGGGATATGCCATTTGGCATTGTCTTGGACCCTTTATAGTATTTCTGCACATTATTATAACTAGGAGCATGCTAGTGTGTTTGACTTTCGTACTGCATTAGAGCATCTTTATTAGGTATAGCACATACTATGTGGCCTCAGCGAGGACTGCCGGTCCCGCATGAGTGGCTCGATCTGACTCCTTTCCCCGTTCTTTTTTTTTAAGGTATTTTCTGCAGATTCTGAGTGCTCGATGTCTATATGACGGGGTTTCCTTTTGGCGAATTGAAGAACATGGCTAATTCTCTAACTTGGTATAAATGGTAACCCTATGCTTACGTTTTGGTTTTGACCCGGCTCTACCGTGATATTTTGTATCTTAACCTTGCTTCCGCTTTACTTTCGTTTGAATTGGATTTCGCGACATAGTCTTAGGACATGTTAAGGGTACCCAATGGCCCTTCGGGGTTTTTAGGGTTTGAAATCCCTCTTTCCACTAATCTTAAAATGAGTTTGAAACCTCGACCCGTACCTGGATTGCAAGATCCGAATAAGGGGTTTTATCCCTTGAAACGTAACCCGGAAATCATAATTTTGGGCCGTTACAACAGCATCTAATTAGAGATGGTAATGCAACATCCAATCGGAAGTTGTAGTCCACCAACGTTGCATTACAACATCAAATTAGATGTTGTAACAACGTCCAATTGGACTTTGTAATGCCTTAACCAGGCCCGATCGACCCATTTTTCATTGTGACCCATTGTGCTTTCTTTATGCAACGTGGGATCCGACGTTGTAACAACGTCCAATCCGACGTTGTAACAACGTCCAATCCGACGTTGTTACAACGTTCGAAATTTTTTCCCAAGGCAAATTTTCACAAAAGCAACAACGTCTAATCGGACTTTGTTGCAACGTCGGATTCGGCGTTAATTTACGATGTATATAGTGAACGCGATATAAATATATTCGGGAATGGGATGGGTCCGAAATTTGCAGGATTTGTGCCCACCCCTAGTTTAGACAATACAAAATTTTTTTGGGGTTGAATGTACGCAGGAATAGTTAGGTTTGCGGGCTTGGACATGACATCCAACCCGTTAAGCGAGCTTAACCCAATCCGCACCCGCAACATCGGGATAATATATTGGGTAAAACCCTTCTCAAGCCTGGCCCGCATCCGCATTTTCCCGGGTCTCGCAGTAACTGTGTGGCCTGTGTCTGTATGCGTTAAGCTTAATATCAATACGCCTTCTTCCTGTGCTGCCATTCGCGCCGTGTCTCCATCCACTGCTCGGTTCGCCGCCTCTTCTTCCTCGCTTTGCATGTCCTAAAAGGTTTAGTTATCTTGATTCTCTTCCGAACCCTCTTCATTTTAATATTTTGTCGATTTTCAATTTTGCGGGATAGAGAGTGAGATCTGATGAGGATGGAGAATTTTGCAACTAAACCCTAACTCTTCCCAGGCGGGGGAGAGTAGCAGTCCGAGTCCGCTTCCGCTTCCGTCTCCTGGCTCCTTCCCCACTTCTCTCGTGCCTCATTCTCCCGACTCCCGTGAACCACCGTCGCCGACTGGAGCCACGACATCTCCGACTCCGTCGCCGACCGGAGCCACGACATCCCCGACTCCGTCGCCGACCGGAGCCGCGCCAATTCTCCCGTCCTGTGGCTGTGTCAAAAGAAGTCGAACGGGGGATCTCAGTCGAGCAGTGGACAGGAGCCACGCCAGTCGCTGCCTCCCTCCTTCTCCAGTTCCAGTTCTCCCGTGAACCGCCGTCGCCGACCGGAGCCACGCCGCCTCCTTCCTTCCTTCTCCTTTTGGGTTACCAAGTGCTGCACGGCTGCCGCTGCTGAGCTTCTGGTCTACCGTCGAAACTCGAAAGGTAAATTATTAATTTAACTCCTTTTCATTTACAAAATGATTGAGATTATTGCTTTAGAATTGATATTGATGTTTTGTAAATTTGTAATTTGATTTGGGATTGATATTGAATTTGATTCGGTTAACCGTTTGTTTGAATAGATAGGAACATGATAAATTTGTTATTGAATTTAGATTTTTTAATTGAATTGAGATTGATTTTAGGATTGAGATTGTCAGATTGATATTGTGGGAACATGAGATTGATATTGCATTTTGTTTCGAATTGAGATTGGATTTTGTTTGAATTGAGATTGATTTTAGGATTGAGATTCATATCGAATCCAGGGCATGAAAACTCGGAAAATGGATTTACCTCATTTATCCTCGAGTTGAACTATTTAGTAGTATAGATATCTAATTACAAGGAATGAAACTCTCTTTGTAGTAGTAGTTTGTAATATTGTTTGACACTGTTTGTATTATCGTTTGACACTAGTTTGCACTATCGGACATGTTGTGTGTTTTACGACTTTTTTCTCGTTCTTATTGTGTACTTCTATGGTGACCCGCTCAAATGTTTCTGGCTCCGTCCCCGGTGAGGAAAGGAGGAAAATGGTGTCTGTGTGGTGACGGCGAAGTCAGTGAGGGAGAGGGTTTCTTATAGTTTTATAGCGTATAAGACCTCATGGTGTCGGGATGAGGTGCAGGCAGTTAGATGGTGTCTGTGTGCTGACGGCGAAGTCAGTGAGGGAGAGGGTTTCTTATAGTTTTCCAATTTTCCAATTTTATGGAGGGGTTTCGCCCCAATTCCCTTTTTTGGGGATGATTTGGAGGCCCGGTTGTAATTTGAGGCAAAACTAACAACTTGATTCAATCAATTTTAGGAGAAGAACCGGAATCGTTGAATTCAATGGCGGAGCAGCTCAGCCTGGGGATGTTGATTGATTTGGTGGATGAGGAGTGGATGCGAGACACTCTCCCTGAAGATGGTCTGTAGTGATTTCCCTCTTTGTGTTCTTTGATGCGGTAGCAATCACTTTAGCATTTTCTTATGGCCATGAAAACTAGCTTCTTTGGGATTTTTGTTGCAGACATTGTTTTGCCTACAGTAGCAATTGCAAGAACGGAAGACACTGAAGATTCAAGTATGTCCTTTTCGTTTTTAGTCTCTTTAAAGCTGTTCTTTGTAATCATTTGTGATACTATTAGCTTATGCTATGCCTAATTATTTGCTTTTGGGCACTTGTATTAAGAAATTCTGGTTAGAAAAATTGGGAACCAAACTCTGTGTTTGTGAGTGCAGTTTGATGCAAAGTGCTGTGGAATGATGCATTTTTGGCTGGCCAATTTATTCCAATTAGGTCACTGAATCGAATTTCTATACGAGTTTCTCTTCTATTTTCAGTAGAGCTACCTGTTAGAGTAGGAGTTTATCAAATATCTGAATTTGATTCTTGGTCAAATCTCATATTGCACATTTTTGTTTATAAATTTAAAGTATTGGTTGACAATGTTCTAAAAGACGCTTGAAGAGTGCTCGGTGGCGGGGTGGTGCCAAAGGTCTAGGCGGGTTTCTTGGTGGCCTTACAGCCTCGTCAGCAAGGTAGGGCCCAGTGTTTAAAAAAGCAGTGCTATAGCAACTTCTGAACCTCCCACCCCCTGCCTTGACAAAGGCGCCCATTGAGTGGAATAGCAACCCAAAAGCGCTCGAGGCGCACCTATGGCACAAGGCGCGCTATAGCACGCCTTTTATTGCTATTCCATATTCTGTGCAGATTACTATTTCACTGAAGTTTATCCTTTCCAGTTTTTTTTAATTTTAAAAAATCTTTTCATATCTTTGTAGTTTTGGAAAATATATTAATATTTCAACAAAATTTGAAGATTTTATTCTCTGTCATTGTTTATCCTTTCTCTGATTCAATAAATATGATCGGCCCTCCTCAATTCCTCTACATGTTTGATTCCTCCCTTATTTACCCACACCTTCCAATCTACTTCCCTCCATTCTCTATCCTTCACCCTTTCTGGAGTTGCTTGCTCTTAGCTGTTGCTATGTCTTCACTGCTGCTGCGTAGTAGCTCACAGACCCAGCAACTAAGATCACAAGAAGAAGAGGAGGAGGAAGTTGAAGGATACAAGTCCATTGATGAAGATGATGGGGACTTCGTTCCTTGTCCCAACATTGAGGAAGAAGATGATGAAGATAGCCTTGATGACTTCGTTTGACCCACTTCCTAACCATCCACCATTCCAACTCATTCCACTTGAAGTCTTTCTTTTCTCTAATCTCTTATGTTTTAGACTTGCATTTAGTATCTATGATGTTTTGGACTTGGTTTCATTATATTATTAGGTTTTATTTCAACATTGACATATTTATACTATTAAATTTGAAAGTTACATAAGTTTAAAGTATTTTTACATTAATTATGGAAAAGCGATCGCCTTTGCCTCTAAGGCGCGCTATAGCGATAGGCTGGTCCCATCGCTTTTCATCGCCTCTAGCTATTTTAAACACTGGTAGGGCCAAGGATTTAGGCAGGTCTAGGTTGCCCTAGGAGGGATATTTTTATCACTTTTAGTTGAAGAAATTGATAGGCTTTAACCCTTTGTAGGAAGATTGATGGGTTGTAGAATGAATTTCCCTGTCAACATGCTTAATTGCTAGAAAAAGCATCAAAGAAGTCTTTATAGAAGCTCAAACAACGTAGGGATCTGGAAATTGATTTAATTGAATTCCAGTTTTACAATTTGTTCCCTGGAAATTTCCCAAGGGCTGATTGCCTGATTCCATCCTTCTTGATCAAGATTCAAGAATACTTTTAAAAATCTAAGACAAGGATATGGCTCATGTTTTCATCCAGAAACCATGCTTGATGTCAGGACTCCTGACTCAGGAACATTTTATACCATTTTTTACCAACACTGGAGCTATTCTTACGGTTCTTTTTGTGCTATATGCTATGTTTCTTTTCTGCGTATTTCACTCTGGATAGAGATGTGGACTATCAAGAGCTGAGTTTCCATGATGTTCGTTGTATTCTGTCATTTAGATTTGACCTTACCTTTCCATGTACACCAGACCATTTATATGACATGTAAAAGCATTTTGATGGTGTCTTTCAAATGAGCTTAAGAAGTCCAGGAAACAAAATCCTAATGCTGCTATTGTCAGACCAAAGATGATTCAACATTGTACAGAGATAATTAGTTTGAAATAGAGTTCTGTTTCAAGGGGATAAACTGTTAGGCATGTATGCCATCAGTACGAGAAAGACTGTTGACCTCTCTTGGCTTCGCCTTGGATGCTGGTTCATATTGTTGTCTGCCTTGTTCATTTTCTGATGAAAGAGATTAGAATTAGTTTTTACGTGATAATGAAATTGACTGGATGATGCTCAGGAATTTGCTGAGATTGAGTCAATACTGTTGCTGGGTGTATCAGATGTGCAGTGAACTATGAGAGGGAGAGGATGTTCTAGTTGATTTTGAAGTGTCCCTTGATTACGTAACTAATCATTCTTATTGGTTACTGTGGCAATCAAATCATTCTCTCTTGTACTTTAACTGAGCTATGCTGGTTGTTGTTCAATGTTAAAATCGTCTTCTGTCTTCCATTCATCCTGTTTTCCACGGACACTCATCATTGTTATGGATGCACGTGCCACTGCTTAGTAGTGATGAATATGCTCTACATATTTGCTGTTTCATACCATCCAGACTCACTATATGTCTTAACACTTCTATTATAGCTTACATCTAGAATTTCAGTGGTCCTACATGGCATTCTACATATCTTAGAGATGTATTTTATTAGCATAAGTACCCAATTGATAGCATTAAGTTCTGCAATCCCTTTTCTCATTCTTTCTGACGCTGTTCATTTGTGGTCAGATGAAGACAATCAAGTAAACAATGCTGATACGTGGCACGATCTTTCTCTGGGTACCACAACAATGCCAGCTCAAGAGGGGTAGAGCAATGTGGCAAGTAGCCTAGGTGCTACTTGCAACTATGGTCTGTGTGTGATCTGCTAGTAAAAGAAAAAGGTTAAACTGACTTGGAATTTGTTTACTGTTTCTGTGCTCTCCTGAACTATTTGCCGAACATGTTCTATATTGATCTTCTTGTGAAATTACTACGTTGTCTGCTGATTTTGCCGGATTCCATGAGAAATCTAATATCTTATCATTATTTAGAAAAAATTAAAGGAAAGGGTAATGATAGTAAGGATTCTCTAGCTTTACAGAAATTCACAAGTCACAACCAGTGCAATGTAATTCAATATACTACAGTTGATTGCCGATCAAGTTCAGTGGTGAAAATATAAGTTTTATGGTTGAGAATGTGAAAATGTTCCCTTTGAGTGTAAAATCAGTGATGCCTTTGATAACTTTGTTACCCAAAGCAATAGGGACATATATATTGAAAGCCAATGAATAATGGCATCTCCTCCATAGGCTACTTTCTTATCCAATATTGGAAGTAAAATGTTTATGAGAAAGTATGAACTTTGGCAGATTTTCACTCCTGAAAATAACCCTTGGTCCACTTTATAAGTGGTCACCAGCTTCACTTGCCAATAGGAAATAGCAATGAATTTGACAAGGGTAATGGAGCTCGTGAATGATAACTGGTATATTCTGCATATTGATCACAATGTGATTGGTCAAAATAAAATTTCTTAATGAGAATTTAGACTTTTGTGGCTTTTTTATAACTATTGGTGTAAATCCCTAAAACTCGTTGCCATCCAACCAGACAAAGTCACAAAACTTCCAACTTTTACAATGCCATTTTTCCTTTGTTTAACTGATTTGCCCATCCATTCATGATTCATGTGATGAAAAATTCCTTAAACGGTTTCCACTTTCCACCCATAAACCTGATCTAGTTTCGTAACTCCCAAAGACAGCTACTCTACAACCTTGCTAATTACATGGTGAAGCCCGCCGGGAAAGCCATGCCTCCATCAAGCTTCGGAAAAAGATTGCAAATTCACATGTAAATGACCACACCAAGATCCCCTCCCAGCTTTCCTCACTACCGAAACACGACCAATTCCAGTGATTCACTACAGCAGTCCATGCACCCAGCTTTACAGCCGCACCCAACATGGCTACCTGTACCACTTGACCGGAGTGACTGTATTCTGAGGAGGTTGTGGAATCATGCAGTGCTGTTGTTGCTGCCATTGGTGCTGCTGCATACTCAGACTACTACTGCCCATGCCAGTGTAGTGGGTTTGCACCCCAGAACTTGCAGCTTCATCACCAGTATCCATTGGGGCCGATCCCATCTCTTCAGCATCCATAGGCTCGAATTCCACCTCCTCAGTAGCCTTGAATGAAGGTTGCGGGAGGAATTGATCTGAAGGAACCCACGGGATAACAGAAAGGCACTCATCCGCCTTTGGTTCTTCATCTTCCACAGGCTTGCTCGAATTTAAACTAGAACCCCATAGTGCTTGATCTGCTGATGCAGAACACAGATTACACAAACATCATCAGATCAAGAGATCTCATATGCATCATCATACTAATTGAGTAATTGTGTCGTGTGTAAAATAGTGACTACAACACAATCCTATGCAAGAAACCAAACCAATTTTATCACAAAGCAAAATGGTGGGTAACAATAACTGATATTTATTCCTATGTCTATAGGATTACCAAACATCATTGTACACACAGATCATGCACATTCGAGAAAAGTCAGAAAATATTTAGGCTGTGTTCCAAGTTTTGGACGGTAATATTTCCACACAGATCTTGGTGTGGTAATATTTCCACTCCTATGTGTAAGACAAGCAAGTAGGATACCAAATCAAATTGCTTCATAAAGCAAAACCAAATAGGTAATCATCAATTGACGCCTTCTTAGTTTAATTTGATAGAATGGACCAGCTACAAATGGGAACTAACTTATTAATCAGCCAGAAATAAAAGTTAACATCATATCTTTGCAGTTAGCAGAAGTAGAACGATGCATAGGAGATGAGCAAACTCTAACGACCAGACACATAGGACGCCATGACAGGTATAAAGTTGTGTTTTAATACAAAGGATGAAAAGTTAGTCCAAATAAAGCAAGGTTTGGGCAGACTTCAGTCTGCAGGTACCTTTAATGGCCGAAATCAGGTTGGAATGGACTGTAAAATTGGAAGGTGAACGGAAGAGAGGAGTATTAATAGGCTTGAAGAGGACGATGGCTCTCTCGTCGTTGTCAGCAACAGGCGACAGCTCTTCAATCACCGGTCGAGTTAGCTGCTGGAATTGCGAAGGCATATCACGCTCTTCTTCCTCAATTATCGGCGGCAAATCAACATCCTAATCGAAAATAAACCCCCAAAATCAGAAATCAGAGCAAGCTCGAATGCCGGAAATGAGTACATCCAGAAAGCTAGGGTTCCATTCCATCCATGCGAACTCTACAGAGCTTGGCAGTAAAGGGGAGGGAGAGAGAGAGAGAGAGTACCAGTCGACGGATTTTGCGGGCGGGGGAAGAGAGAGAAAAGTCAGAGAAGTCGTGGTTGAAGCCGTCAAAGTCCTTGCGCTTGAGCTTAATCGGGAGGTAGGCCGCCATGGAGAAGAAAGAGGTTGATCTCGCAGTGATCGGAGAGGGAGAGGGAAAGGGAAACCCTAGAGGAAGAATGAAAGGCGGGATGGGAGGAGTTGAGAGGGTTGCGATGGAGAAGGTGATATTATTAAATTGAACAGGACCAGGAGTCGAGAGAGGTGGTGGGAGAGAGTTCGGTTGAAGTCTGGATTTCTCCAGAAAATCA
Source organism: Persicaria maculosa (assembly GCA_963922045.1). Taxonomy (NCBI): domain Eukaryota; kingdom Viridiplantae; phylum Streptophyta; class Magnoliopsida; order Caryophyllales; family Polygonaceae; genus Persicaria; species Persicaria maculosa. Next base: position 57,352,777 of record OY998259.1, read on the forward strand.
CAACTCCAGTCTCCAGGTCCCTCTTTCCCTTTCAGTTTTCCATGGTGTGGAAAAAATAGGGATCATCTAGGTCAGGTGGGCCCCATTTCATCGTAATTATATGGGTCCCCTTTCACTGTACCTGCTAGCTACGGAGTAGGTACTTGACCGGACTGCTGCCATTGATGGTAATGGAACGGAAATTCCTCGCGAGGTGAGAGATTGAGAATGAAGATTTTTACCGGCCTTTTTTTTTTTTTTTTTTAAATAAAGGTAATGAGTTAAATGGGACTAGTTCCTACCGTATCACCATTTTAGAGCATTTTTTGCGAATGAAAATATAAACATGTCTATCTAGTCAAGCGTCTGGATAAGCGGCAGATTGGGACCCGAGTGATGTGGTTGGAGCATTTGTTAATCTTTCGGAAACATTGCGAGAGGCTACCATGGTTGAAGGACCGGAGTAGCAAGAAAATGACCGGTGTGAGCATCTCAATTTCCCATGGGCAGGACCAACACCCCTTGACTGCGTTAATCAAAGTTAGGTTATTACTTTCAATGTGGATATTGGACAGACCCAACTTCTTTGCCTTCTAGATGCCTAAAAGAAGTCTCATAGCCTCAGTCATGAGTAGCAACCCGAGAGAAATATGTCTGCCAACACAAGCAATCAACTAATCCGTGTGGTCGCGAATGATGAAACCTGCATCAGAAGAGCCAGAGTAGTTATAATTATCGTCGAAATTTATTTCATCGCATGTGTCGCTTCTTTCTAGTTTTCGTTCTATTTGTGGTAGCATTAATTTTTGGTTTATCCAAACGTTTCGTTTTCTTCTAATTCGTGATTATTTGTCTTGTCATATTTTCTATGTTTTGGATTGTGACAGTGTTTACATTGTCGAAGATTTTCTTATTTTTAAGTGTAGACATCCACCCAGTAGTCTGAAATTTATATAATTTGGTATTTAAAAATCTGAAATCTGTAATTCATATGTAAAATCTGAAATTTATATAATCTGAAATCTGTAATTTCAGTGGCTAACTACTGTACCTTCTGAGTCTGCTTTCAGCGTCGGGCGTAGAGTTATCAGTGATGATCGATGTTCATTGGACGATGAAACTATAGAAGGACTTCCTTGCGCATCGAATTGGTTTCGTAATGAATTTGAAATTTGATGTTCAGGTATTTTATTACATTTCATTATGAATCTGTTATTAATACTTTCAATCTCTATTCATACTCTCTTTTGTGGCTTTCAAAGATTAAGCTATTACTATGCTATGCTCTTTCCTTATTTTCAGGTTGTTTGCTTGGACATGGAGACGACATGAAAATGTGGACTGTATGGTTTCAAACTTTCAAGTGTGGATTTGTTATCTATGCACTTTCTTAGCAAATTTCAGACTTTCAGTTTGTTGCAATTATGTATGGTTTCAAATTTTCAGACTTTCAGTTTGTTGCAATTATGTATGGTTTCAAATTTTCAAAGTGTGGACTGTATGGTTTCGAACTTTCAATTATGTATGATTTTGAACTTTCTTTGCAAATTTCATACTTTCAATTTGTTGCAATTTCAGGTTGTGTACTTATGAATCTGTTATTAGTTATGTCTTGTGTGTAACACTATTATTAATGTAGCTAAGTCAAAAAACGAGCTCAGAAACGAACTTCCAGCAAAAACAAGCTAAAACAATAAAACGAGCTCAACCGAGCTCGAACGAGCTCACGAGGTCGAGCTCGGCTCGACAAAAAACAAGCAAAATGAGCTCGAGCTCGTTCAAATACTCGCGAGCCGAGTTCGAGCTCACTTCTAAGCTCGAGTAAAATTCGAGCCGAGCTCGAGCTCGAACAGAGCTCGAGCTCGAACAGTAATGAGCCGAGTATGAGCAGCCCACTACTCGGCTCGTTCAACTCGAATAACACCCCTACATCTTCAGTCCAACCCCAAAATAACTCCTAAACAGAAAACCTGAAAATAATACGTAGTATATTTGAAATAACCACAATCTAAATTCTAAATCCCTTAAAATCTGAAATAGCAAATTGCATTCATCCAGTAATTGACAAGTCTATTTCCATATTCATAAGGAAAAGATGGAAAAATACACAATTGACATTTCCAAAATTCCAAAAAAAAAAAAAATGCATTCTCCAAAAGAATATGATATAAGATTACAATGATCACCTAGGTCACAATTGTACCTTCCTTTAAATTAAGCCTAACTAGAAGGCTTGACCTCCAAAGGCAAAAAGAATAACCATGTTGCCTAGGCTGCAACATCTAAAGCCGCAGATGCACACATAAGATGGCAAGGAAGCCACAATGCATGGCATAAAATTGGGGTGATGCCTACTTACAAGGATAAGCAGGGTGGCAATGCAAAGAAACAATGCCCTGTCATATTTCGAAGCCGTTATACAACTCTCCCCGACCCACTCCTCCCATCTTTAACAAATTATCCAACATTACTGACTACATGTATCAGTATATGGTATAACATATGGAATAGGAACCACTTAAATATAAATGACACCACCTGATGGTCACGCAAGCCTTAGTCTCCCTCCACGAATTTTTTCTCGTCGTAATACTTCTTCTCGCTTTCTAATTTCTTACGGTTCCGCTTCTGCAGGAATATAAAGTCATTTAAAGAGTCAGGATAACTTTAGCGCTAAATGAACTAGAAATGATGGATATACACTCTGCTGCATACCATGTACGCATCATGGTTTGCCATGATTCTTGTAGCTACTGATGAGGTTATAATATTTTTCGGGCTCTGAAGTACTCTGAAAATACCCAGGCTCTTTGGAACCGCATAAGGATCAGTTTTTCCCTGCATTGAGCAGACAATATGATTAGAAACTTCGGGTTTTAAACGACACAACAATACTATAGTCAACTTACATCACACAATGGATTGGATTCTGCCACGGTTCCATGCACGACCAATGCAATATTGAAAGTCATTATCTGCATATGTCAAGCATAATAGCAAGAAGATAAGAGATCCCACAGTTCACATATTTTATAAATCACAATGCATAAATGATGCACCAGAACTTCTTCGATGCCAAGGACCCATTAATGATTGCTATCTCACTGAAAATCTGATGGCAATTTTTTAAGTATTTCATCGTTTGCACATGTGATTCCCATTTGCCAGTAAAAGTGATCAAGAGACTTTTTTTTCAGTTTTGGATGAATAAACAGGTAACAATAACGAATATTTGAGGATAACTGACCATGTCCTTCGTGACCTCCCAAGGAGCACCAATAATGATTTCATCAACATAACGGCAAGCCAACACACTGAGACTACGCTCATGCAAATTCATCAACGGGAGTTGAATCCCTCGAACTTTACTGCATTAAACAAGAAAATCAATTACAGGGGCAGCAGCATCAACCGTACAATAGACACTTATTTGAGGAACTATCAAAAGGATGAGAATATGGGATCCGAAATGCATGCAAAAACGGTGCAATTCATTTGCACACTCGAGCTATATAGGAAAATGCAAGATACATTCTCGGAATATTGATGGGCAGCCCCTTAGTTTTAACTTTTAAAGTTCCATAGAGATTAGAGCCACATGACCTGTAACTACTTGATTTGGAAAATAAAAGTGATGGCTGCAATGAAAAAAGCACCATGCTCTTTGTTGTGACAATGTTGCCATGTTCTTTTCCAACAGCCACATTAAAAGGCAACATGCTCTTTGTTGTGACAATATTGCCATGTTCTTTTCCAACAACCACATTACTCTTTTGTCCCAAAAAAAGTGGATGCTAATTATCCAGCTTTGAAACTGAAAGATTGGATTTGTATTGATCTCTCAAAATAAAATGAAAAGGATTGAAACCTATTATTACCAAAAGATATACAAAACACAGTCAAAAGTCACTAATCAATATACCCTCATAATAGTACGTATCCACATAGTCTGCACTAGTTTGCAAAGAACATCTCTCCAATTTTACTGGCCGATGTTATCAAGGTCCATGAAGACAAAACAAAAACCACAACTTGACACTTTTGACATAAGAAATCTATTATTTCTAAAGAGCCAACGTATAGAAAAGTTTAATGATGAGATTTTATGAAAAAGAGAATGTGCTTGCAGGGGAAGTCATGAAACAGATACTGACCCTTGACATATAGCAGAACAGTGAATTTATCCCCAAATGTGTGACATGAAAATGGAGAAAAGCAAATATACCTGACAGTCTGATCTGTATAAATGCCAACTAGTAGAAAGTCCCCAAGTTGCCTCGCAGCTTTAAGGATCTGAGCAAGCAAAAACTATATTCAGATGGTATAGAAACAACCAATGAAAAAGCCATACTTCCAGATAAGAGGTCAAAAATCATATAAGAAAACAAAAATAAGATCGGATACAAAAGAAAATATTGTGGGCAAAACATTTATCTATTCCAAGGCTCAGAAACTAAGAAGTTATTGCTGAAATATACATTAACCAAAAGGCTGCAATCTTACCTCAACATGTCCAGCATGGAAAAGATCAAATGCACCATCGATGTAAACCACACGTGCATTTGGTGGAGGCGCCTATCAACAAGAAGTATAAGAACATCAGCAATCCTGTTATCTCTTCTTTTGAGATCCTCAGAGATAGTTACTAAAGGATTTCAAATAAAAAGGTTCATCAATAGACAATAGAATGGGAGGAATAAGCTCCATAATATGCTTTGGCCTTTACTTTTGTAATGCATTTTAATAACAAATGCATCAAAGGGAAAAACAATGAAAACTACTTCCATTAGTACTGAGATTACTGAGATGTGTGCACTGATCTTGCCCCCAAAAAGGGATCAAGGGCATCCATAAGTGAACTAGAAACCACAAAGTCACATAAGCGATTTTGTCTGTCATGAGGCTCATATTTCCAACATTTCATGTAAAACACACAAGTAAACACTAAGGAAAATACCTTGCCATTTGCAAACTGCACAATTCTCCTCGAGGTAGGCAAAAAATGAGATAAATGGCCACCTATGTTCGGTTTATCATCATTCATGGTTTCAAGTTCACCGTTCTTCTCATGTAAAGTTGGATTTTCGAAAGCTGACAGTATCCTACCTGAAAAAAATATGCAGACTTGTGACAAAGAAACAAACTTAATTACAGCTATTTACATCATAGTGTACTTCACAGACAACTCATTTGCTGGTTCAAGAAAAAATATTGCTTCTAGGTGAAGTACATAATCAAGGGATAGACACAGTACCTACAATATCTGTACTGGAAACACCTTCAGTGCGTTTAATCTGCTTATAACGGCCAACTTTCTTAGCCAATGCATAAGCATCAGTGCCATCAGGAAGAAGACAAGGATCATCACCATGTATAATAAAGTCTATCTTGTACTCATTGAATAGCTTTTTCATGAATTGCTCTGTTATTGCATAAGGAGCATCTGCAATAACTTCATCCACCCACTTCAATCCACTTACAAGTGCCAACCTGATATCCAAACTTGAAAATATCACAAGAAAGCTACAAACTGGGAGGAACAATGACACTGCAACAAGGTAGAAACTATGGAAGCAAACAAACAAGTACTTATGCATTACTAAGAGCCAAGGGGAGACATTAAAGTGTTGGAACTTCCGATGACAAAATTTATCAACGTAAATACACAACTATGTTCTCATCGTGTCTGAATTCAATTTGCTAGATTTGAATTGAAATCTTGACTAAGAGTCTGAAGAGAGAGAATTGATCATGGAATCTGTCTTGCCTCGTGAATATTTTATCACTATCTTTTGACTCCTATAGAAGACCTAATCGTATCCAAAATCCTTTGTCCTCGAGAAAAAACATTATGCTTCATAGTAAAAGAACCTGAAAACAAAATCAGAATCCCCCATAGAGATCGTAGTATGTTGCCGGTTAGTAAAGAGCCTAGATGATGAGTTCACTTTTCTAATTATTATATGAATTGCCATAACCATAACATTTCTTGAAAATTTATATGCTAAAAAAGTTTGCATTAAAAACAATTTCGTGAAATGAAAATAACTTCTTTTTTATCAACACGCATGCAAAAGATTTCTTCAAGATTGTATAAACAACAAACTAAAAGAGATGCACATTTTATAAGGCAGATTGATAGAAGAACTATCAGCAAACAAAGAAGCTATATGTACCTCTCTTCCATGGATAAAACAGGAGGGCCCTTGTTTGCTAAAATCTCTTCATCGCTTACCACTCCTACTACCAACTCATCGCCCAAAGCCTTTGCTTGTCTTAAAGCATTTGCATGGCCATAATGCATAAGATCGAAGCACCCATCCATGTAGACTCTGATTCTCTTCTTCTCAGATTTACTCTTCTTCAAAATACCAAAGTTGGGAAATAAATAAGGGAAATAAGGTACCCAAATTTTGCCAAAATAGCTTGTTGATAAGCCAAGCAAAGCTCCAGTGACCATTAGTCCACCAAATAAATGTGGATAGTAACAAATTCCATCCCATGTCCAATGGTTTGTTTCATAGTCCATGTCTCTTCTTCGCTGTAAACCTAGACACCCCTAGGGCCTCTAGGCTCAACCAAAGTGGATACTAGAAATCTGTAAAACAAAAGCTGCTCTCGTTAAACATGGAAATAAAAATATCTCCCAAATAAATAGCATAGTTAAACAAGAGGAGGATTGCCTTTGAGAGCAAAGTCAGGACTTGGAATTGGAAGCAAATAGATGAAACATAACCAAATCATGACAAGTGAATCTACAACATTCATGAACTGTAGAAAAGCAGTTACGAGCTTTCTAAAATAGTACTTGTAGTTTATCATATGGTGTATAAGTAAGCAAAAGCTATGGCAAGCAATTAGCAACATTTTAACCACACATCATGCTAAGGCAGAAAATCATGTAAGACGCAAACCTGACTTCCCAAAACAGCTCCAACTTTCCTCATACACAATGCTTTTAGCACCCAGGAAAAAAAATGAAAGAAAGAAAATAAAGGAGCAGCTCCAGCTTCCTCGGGTATAAGCATTGTAATTATTTGATGAAAACCCTAATCAAATTTATGTTCCAACATAAAAAAAAGATTGATATAATTACCAACACTCCTTGTATAAAATGTACTGTAACTCATCCAATCAAATCAAGCACCAATAATCAATCTTCCCTGAAATATCACATGCGAAAATATATAAACATACGCGCATAACGAAATTTGAATGACAAACGAATCGGCACTCAGTCATCATCGAATCCTAAATCTAACGCCCAAACCTGAACAGAACAGACAGGAAACTAATTAATCAACCAAAAAATCGACAATAGAAAGGAGATCCGTAAGTGGAAAACGAATCGATAAAACAAACACAAACCAGATGCACATATTGGAAACTCCAAGAAGAAGAAAAACAAATCACAAGGAACTCAACACGATCCAAAGCCAAGCTCTCATAGAATTCAGAGCATTCATCGCTAAGAAAAAAGGCAGATTTGCACAGATCAAAAGCAAATGTCCACGTCTTACCTGATTATTTATTCAAACAAAAGAGGAATTTAGGTTTTTCTTTTGCCCCTGCAATTGCCGGCCGGCCCTGCGTGATCCTTGCTCGCTCCGCCCTAATTCGTCAGACCTATCGTCGCCAATTTATTGCTTGCTGCGATTTTGGAAGACGTCGACGCGATTCGCCGAAGTGTGTGCTCTCTCGTTCTACAGCGGATCCGGAAAGTTGCAGCTATGCACAATCGAGAGAGAGAGATTATAGATTCCAAGGGTTCTTTCCTTGCAACCAACCGTGACATATTTCATACAGTACTTATATTGGAAATATCTTTAGCTTTTTTACTTTTAAAATTTGTTCCTTTGTGGCAATTGGCAATTTTAATATAATTAGATGCATGTTATAAAAGTTAACGTGTGTGGCAAAACAAAAGTAAATTTAATATTTAAAAACATTTTTGAATATTAAATTAGCATTCTCTCTCTCTTTTTTTAATACGAAGTAATATTTATTCAATGCAGTAAATATGTTGGGTCGTCTCGCCATCGACACGGTGCCGATCCCGAGTACCCAAGTCGGCACAAGTTTTGCCGACTCCGAATGCCTAAGTCGGCACCACAGGCTGCTGAATCCGAATGACCAAGTCAGCACCAAAGCTGCCGAACCCGAATGACCAAGTCGGCACCCATTGACCGAGTATGTTGAAAGGCCTATAAATAGAAGCATGGTCGGAGTTATTTTCGATTGCAAATTTCATCAGCATCGGAGAAAAATGGCGTTACCGAAAGAAGATGGCGGAGGCGATTTACTGTTCGACATTTTTAGCTATAGTGATCCGGAGGAGCTCGTGAAGAATCTCGAGGTAAATTTTTCATACATTGTTAAAGTTGGTAAAATGAATATATATATATATATATATATATATATATCGGAAATTTTTATATAATTATGGATATGTTGTTTGAATAGAATCATAATATAGCGGAAATTTTTCATACATTTTTAGCTATAGTGATCAAACAAAGTTGTTTATATAGAGGGAACGTTTATATAATTATGGATATGTTGTTTGAATCGAATCATAATAAAGCATAGTTGTGTAAAACGAAACCATCATATAATAGAGCGTTATTGATAATATTTTGTAAAATTTCATATAGTGAGATTGTGTGCGAAAAAGTTCTTAGTACATAAGTTACATTATGCAGGAACAAAACCAACCTCTTGATGTGGGTACAGAATATGGTTCGATGTTTACAGTTGATGGTTATTGGGCTGATCAAGTAAACATGAAGGCATGAGCTAGATATGTGGGAAAGATAAAAAAAACATGGTATTTGTGATCACTCGGTCATGGAAGAACAAAATGAGTGGATTGGGTACCTTTCGTTTAGTGTGTGATAAGTACGGAGGGGCTCGAGATAGTCCAGATGTCGACTTGGATTTTCCTCCCGCATCGAATAGGCGAGGGAGAACGACAAAGCTCGGATGCGAGTTTGAGCTGGAGGGTCGTCAAAATGATGTTGACAATTGGACCATCAAGGTTATATGCGGTGTGCATAACCACAAGCTTGGGGGGTAAGATGTTTGGACATCCATATGCCGGTCGATTAACACCGGGTCAACATCGGCAGGTTCGTCGTGATACCTTGATTAGGTTAAGACCGCGAGATGTGTTGCGCGGGATGAAGTATGATGATCATGACTGCGTGACGGACATTCGTCAAGTGTACAATGCACGAGCCCAGTTGCGGAGAAGCGCTGCAGAGGGACAGAGGGACCTGCCTCAGGCGCTACACAAACTCCACCAAAAGGGATACTATATCGCCACAAGGAAGTCCTCTAAAGCAGCAGTAGACGAGGTTACTGACGTACTTTTGTCACATCCACAATCGCGCCATCTTTTGATGTTGTTTCCATATGTTATCGTGATAGACTCGACCTACAAGACGAACGAGTAAGAGTTATCACATTTCTGTCAACTACTTTTATATTTGTCATACGTTGTAGCATTTTGTTTTACTAATTCATGTTCATGTGGTAGGTACGAAATGTCGTTGCTAGAGATCGTTGGGATTACTAGAACAATGAACACATTTGCAATTGCGTTCGTATTCATGGCAGGGGAGAGCACGGATCACTATAGTTGGGCACTAAAGGCGATTACGACACTTGTGCGGTCAACGACTCCAGAAGTAATTGTTACAAACAGAGAGTTGGGTCTTATCAAGGCTCTTCGGGGGAGTTTTCCACGGTAAAGCTATGTTGTGCTCCTTTCATATTATGTGCAACATTGAACTGAAGGGTAGGACCACACAATCGAGCGATAAGCGAATCGCTTTCTACAATGATTGCTTTGCCTTATTTGAGTCGAAGACTGAAGAAAGTTATGAGGTTCGTCTACAATCGATGAAGTCGAAATGGGAGGCACGATGGGGTCTTATGAAGTACCTTGAAGACACATGGCTCATAGAGTTCAAGGAGGCGATTGTACGTGCATGAGTTGATAAGTTCCTACATCTTGGGATGCGAACTACGAATAAGTGAGTGACATTGAATTGTATAAATTTTTAAATATTTTATTTAATTATCATATATACGTCAAACTAATAGTTTTTTTATGCTATAGTGCCGAGTAAGCACATTCAAAATTAAAGTCCATGCTAGGGACGACTGTTGGTGGGTTCGTTGACGTTACAGACTATATTGACAGCATGGTCAATAAATAAGTAGACCAACTCAGAGGGTTCCTTGAGAAGTCACGATTGACAATCAAACGGTGTGTCATGAGTGAACCAATTTTCGCCCCGCTATTGATGCTGGTGACTGACGAGTGCTTCGAGCTTCTGCTGGCCAACTACAACAAGGCGAAGGCACTTCCGTCAAGTCATGATGGTGTTTGCAGGGATTGCTATTGGAGGGATGCTTACGGTGTTCCATGTGTACATGAATTCTTAGACGCGATCTCCAACCGACAACCTATTAGGCCCTCGCAGATTCATCCATTCTGGCTACAAGTAATGTGGGATCTAGTGATTCCTCCTGAGGGATCCAGTGGAAACAATGACACAAGTCCAAATAGTCAAGAATTTGTCACCCTTCGAAGGGAGATTGATGAAAACAACCTCACGCCTGATCAGCGGGATTTGATGGGCGAGGCATACTTCAACATGAACAACCCTGGTTTGTCGACCATGAGAGAGCCAACGGGGATCCATCGAAAGGGTCGTCCCACAGGGAGATGATCATTGCAGCGAGACCTTTCTGGATTTCAGCACGAGAGACGAGATGGTGCTGCTCGAGCACGTGGTAGAGGCCGATCAATAGGTAGAGGTCGGCAGGTAAATCCTTCGGTTATGTTGACTGATCACATCCATAAGTTTATGCTACACTTTGTTGATAGAAGTTGCCCGGTTCCTAGTGATGGTCATTGCGGTTATCGTGCCTTAGCGTTGGTTCTTGGGTATGGCGAAAACCAGTACATGCAAGTCAGAAGAGAGGTCGATGCCGAGCTTCGAGCGAATAGGCGGTTGTACCAACCCGCATCACTATTACACTCGATTGACGATCTCATCGAGAATGTTGATGTGCAAGACCCAGCTCCTTGTTTACATCGTCATCAAAACTGGATGGAGGCACCTATGATCCCACTTGTTGTAGCAACCTTGTACCACAAGGTCGTTGTGGTCCTAAGTATCGACCATCCTCACACCTGCTTTCCTATTGTCGCAAATGGGTCGAACCAAACTGAACTGATTGAGGTTATTACATTAGCCTGGCGGGGAAGAGTCCATTGGAGCCCCGTCTGGCTAGTACAAGGGGCGCCACTTCCTCCTACTGTATCAGAATGGTTGCATTTCCACCACCCAAGTGTGAATGGGTGGGATGCCCCATACAACGAGCGCACTCAACAATACATCAACTACTGTCAAGTGGAAAGAGCGGCACAGGAGTTGTGATGATTTGCTTTTCACATAGCGTACTTAATGGATTTGAATTGATGAAGCTATGTACAACTAATATTATGCAATATGAAAGTGTTAGCAATCCGAAATACGTACAACTCATATGTAGGAATTGCGAAATGACATTGTTGATAAGTACTAGTGTCCATCCCAAAACAGAGTACATGAACAACATGAAAACTGCAACGACAATACAGGAACAACTATTAGGGTCCATCCCAAAACAGTGCAGGCATATATGGTCAAAGTACGCAAGGTAGATTCCATTTCCATGCCACTCATCAGGCATTTGGCATAAATTGGTAGAACTGAGAGGCACGAACCTGAGTAGGCGCCACAGGCAACACTTCACCACACGCTTCCCTGATGTATTCCCGAATCTCAGCAAGCGGTAAACAATTGATCACCCCGAGCCAGCATAGATTCTAGACGAGACATCAACACCCCAAAACGCTACATATCAAACAATATGATGGTGATCACTAACAATGTATTAAACAAACCAACAAAAATGAAAGGTCATTGGTATTATTCATAAGTACCCGCTGATCGTACACGGCAACAGGCAGAGAAGCTGTTTCCGGTAGCTGTTGGCGTGAGCTTCTGAAAACAAATGGATGGTCGTGCTCACCATACCACTTCATGTACTCTGCTGAAACAGCGTGAGGCTCAAGCGCTGATGTATGTCCGATGAATGAGATGTACACAGTTGGAACAATTAAGTGGTCATCCCAATGCTCGTCCACGGGGTGCCAGCGCAACTTGAGGCCCTTGGCCTGTGGCGGTCTCACTTCTTGTAGGGGGAGGATTCTCTCCATTGGAATTGTCTGCACATACCCAAACTGACGCATAACTCGGTCCGGCATGTAGGCCTCCATGACTCCGGAAAATTATATTATTCCTCTGTTCCGAGATACTCGGTAAAACCCATCAAAATCTAGAGGACCGTAGGGCATGAACTTGACGTCCTCGACACGCATTGTTTCAAGTTGTTTGATGAACTTCAGAGTCCTCGCAGATGTCACATTTGGTGTGGGTCGAGTAGCATATCGCTTTGCCCAGCGTGAGTCTCCATGGTCCGTTGAGTCCTCACATACGCCGGGTGCGAACATTGGGAAGTGAGCAAAGATCCAATACTGAAAGGTTGTAACACATGTAAGTCATTGACTAATATTAAATAATATAACACAACATATGTAGGGTATGTAGGGTATTATTTCAAATAAATGGCATTAAGAAACTTACTTTATTTTCGTAGAGGCATAGTTGTTGCAGCTGTAATATTTTTTTTTTGTGCAGCCTCGAACGAAAACCCTTCTGCTATAAGACCAAAATCTCTTAACATTGCTCTCCACAGTGTACTCGAGGCCCATTTTTTGGCAACGAATTGCGTATCATATGGGTCTAAAAAATACCTTGCATGATACACTTCACGTACCATCGACTTTAGTTGTCGGATGTTCCATTTATCCGACAAAATTTGAGTTACTAATTCCCCACAATTCTCCATGGTTTTCGAAATTTGGGGCTTCTAGAGGACGATGTGAATTTGTAAAAATAAAGGATGAGAGTAAATATAAAGGATGGGACGATGTGAATTTGTAAAAATAAAGGATGTCAATTGTACCTATTTATTTAATGCAGGTTGGAGTAAATGAAGGGGTGGTTAGGGAGTTGGTGAAGGATGGACAGATGGAGTAAATTTGCAAAAGGTCAATGGCTGAGCACGTAAATTAAGGAGGAAGTATTTTAAAAAGTACTTTTTAGAAGGGAGTAATAAATACTGATTGAACAAATGATTTGATTGTTATATAATTTATCTTTTATTTTTAGAGGCATAGATTAAAAAATTACATTTAACTGACGTTTTGGGGGAAGGCACTACAGACCTGCACATTTTCATCATTCACTGCACTTAATGAATGCTACTAAAAAGTAAAATCTTCTGTTTTTAATTGATCCACTTAATTAATGCTACTAAAAAATAAAACCTTTTGTTTTTAATTGCTCCGTAATTTGCAAATCTCTTTGGAATTAAAGTGGGGAGGCGGAGGAAACACAGGGTACGAAATTAATCACGGATACAAGTGACAGTGTGGGTATCCAACTTCCCATATTCTTTTTTTTTCCTTGGTTCATTTTTTTCCCACATTATTTATTTGATAATTTTTTTAACTATTCTTCTTTTTATTTTTAGCTTTTTTAACCAATTATTAATTTTTTTTAATTAATTTTGTTTTTAATATAATTTCATACTCCGTACTTATTAGTTAAAATACAAATACTCCCTCAATCTTGTGCAAGTACTCCGTAATTTTCCTCCTTAATATATGTGTCCATCCCCTAAAACATCATTTAATTCAAAACAGAGGGAATATGCTAGGACACCCGTTCCCCAAGCGTACTCTAGTGTGCGTGTATGATCCGTCATGAAGTCCGACGCAGCTACAGATATGGAGGTGGTGGTTCTGTCGTTCAGCACTATACAGCCAAGAACCTCCAACAGATATCCTGTTGCGATTACCTGATGGGGTGTCTGTGGGTTGAGCAACAGCTCCGCACAACGCAAATCCAGGCTGTTGTGGAAAAATGAATTCCCACTTCCTTCGAAGTCGTGCGTGCTGAAGTTGAAGTTTTCTGTGAGCCACTGATGTCGTACAACGTTTGAAAGGGTAGGAACTAATGCGCGTCCGTCGATTTGTAGACCAAACAACTTGTGCACATCATGCAAGGTAATTGTCATCTCCCCCCATGGGAGATGGAAGCTTTTGGTCTCCGGATGCCACCGATATAGGAAGGCTTGGATGAGACAGTGATCCACTGTGTCAACACTTATGTCATCCAACACATGTAACCCATTATGCCTCGCCAAATACCACCAGTTCCACTGGTTTGCTTCACGAGGCCATCTACGCACTGTATGCCACCGTTCTCCACGCCTGATGCTCTTTACATGCATCTCCACCGCCTACAAACCATATAATGAGATATTCAGCGTAACAGTTGCACACGCAATAATTGTAAATGTTTACAAATCCTTAATACAAATACACCCACCTCATTTATCCACAGGTTGCGACACCGGTGAGTCTTGTAGTGTCGAAGTGGCTCGACAAACTTGGGGCGTCCGTCGTCCAAATCCCGAACGTTAAGCTCTTCCAAATAACCTGGGAGGCAATTGGGGTTATGCAAGGGATCTGTACTGGATACGCCCCCTAAATGGCCACCTGCCCCGAAGGTGTCAAAGAATGGTGTCGATGGGCCGGCTGACACTTGGTAAGATGTTCCAGCAACTGGGCTGGAAGAGGACGCACCCACGTCACGGAGGGGCTGAGTGGTCATTCCCGGCCACATCCACTATTGTTCAGGGCCCAGCACGGGCGTAGCCTCGGGGTCTGGTGCCATGCGTCTCCCCACGAAGTCGTATGATGACTGTAGTCAGAGCTATGTTGGGTGTGTTTGGCACCTGTGACGTATCGACCTCGTCGACGCTGTAATCGGCGAGGAAATCCTCATCGTCATGCCCTAGAAAGGATGTGATAGCCTGGGCGGGCGCCAGCACTAGTGGTTCAAATTCCGGTTGTATAATGGCGGACGTGCTCGCACGACCCGGCTCTAACGGCCTATCACCTCGCCTTAAAGACGCGGCTGGCCGCACCCGTTTGCGCCGGGATACGGCCCGCCTCATTGCCTACATTAGTAAAATGATCACATTAATACTGACATCCGTAACTTATTCCTTAAATCATATTGTAAAGTTAAATAACATACTAAACCTTTAAATATAATCAAAATAATTCACTTTTATGTTATATCAACCATAAACTATGTGCAAAATAATTATCCATTATGTGAACATAAAATAATAAATCTTGTCTTTCACATAACATACTACATAACTAAACCCACATGTAATCTTGATTCCATATGTAATTGGTACGAAGTTCCATTTCTAAATTTCACATTACTCAACCTACATTTCATAACTTTTTTTCTCTACATTCCATATCTAAATTCCATATCTAAATTTTTCTCTAAATTCCATTTAAATCTACATTTTATCTAAATACCATATCTAAATTCCATTTATAATTGCATTAAAAATTCCATATGTAAATTTCACATAACTAAACCTACATTTTATCTTTATTTCATTAAAATCTATTTAAACCTACATTTTATCTAAATTCCATATCTACATTCCATATCTAAATTCCATATCTAAATTCCATTTATAATTGCATTAAAAATTCCATATGTAAATTTTACATAACTAAACCTATATTTTATCTTTATTTCATTAAAATCTAGACCTATAATAACATAAAATTAATATTAAATCTCGACATACCTCGGCTGCGGCTTGCGCTCGAGGATCGTTCGGCGGGGGTTGAGGTGAAGGCTCCCGCGGATCGTTCGGCGAGGGTTGAGATGAAGGCGACTCTTCGCGGTCCCTCGTTCGAGATAGTAAGTTGCGCCACTTCACCATGTCTCCTTCGAATCTCTCTTCACGACAATTTTCCCGGGCTACCGACTTGGAGTGCTTACGAAGAAGGTAAATAGTGTGTGAGTGGTGTGTGTAGTGCAAAGGGTGGGCATGTCTATTTATAATATATCGGTATCCTCTTTGCCGACCTGGGAGTTCGGTGGCGGCTCAGTCCGACGTGACGGAAAGCTGCAAGATTCCCTGCCATTGTCGCTGCAAGATGCCTGACGCCACAGTCCGATGGGACATGCCGACCTAGAGATTCGGCATCGGCATCAGATGACGGGACGCGCCACAGTCGATGGGACGTGTCTGGGTGACCGTCCAATCGGGCTTCCCTTTCGTCAATCCGTGTCTGCCGACCTGGAGATTCAGCTTCGGCACCCGGGATGCTGACCTGGGCATTCGACATCGACGTTTTCCATGCCGTCTCGAGCTTCCGGGGTCGGTACCGTGCGTCTAGCGAGATATTGGCCGTGTGGATATCAGCCCCGATTGAGATTTGAGAGGAGTCAATAAATTGCAAAACTAATTAAATAATTCAACCTTTTGAGCGATATGGAAAAAAATATCTCCACCTTTCAACGGTAAGAAAAAAAACTCAATCTTTGAGGGATGTATCAATAAAGGATCCCAATTCTTAATTTTGACTATAAATCTGCCCAAAAATGATGACATATAATTGGTGAAATTAAGATTTTGGTGAATTTTGGATAATATTGAGTTATTTTAATGAAAGTGATACCAATTTATCAATTTCATGTCATTGTTTTGACCCAATTCATGGTCGAAAAAATGAGTCGGGATACTTTGTTACCACCTTTAATACTCCTATAAAGGTCGAGTTATTTTAATTAGTTTTTCCAAGATAAATTGGCAAACGAACTAACCTGAAGCAAAGAAACAACAACCCATCGCCTACAGTTGTATATTTGACGATTCACCGTCTGCCGACTTTATCGGCCACTCGAAAGTCATGCATGTCTGACCCTCGAATTCTTACCTTATCAAAAAAAAAACCATTGCAGACAAAGAACATTATATTAATTAAAAAAATATTATTTTATATAGTTATTAGTTTTTTAAAATTTGTATTAAAAATAAAAAAAGTCGACTATTGTCAAACAGAGACAATATCAAAATATAATGAGAGATGAAGTCCTACATATTACCATAGCTTAAGCTTTTATATTAAAATGTGGATTTCGACCTTATAAGGGAATATGGGAATATGAATCCTAACACATTGGTTTAAGTTTGTTGGGTTAGAAGGTGGATTTCGACCTTATAATATAAAAACACAAAATAAACCTAATACAACTCTCATTTAATATGACTTGATTATCAAGATTGTTGAAATCTAACATATTTATCTTCATTGTGACGAAAATAATCCAAAATTTTTACTCAATCATATTGTGTATACAATTATCCTTTTTTACTAGGAAATAATTTGAAATATTGGATAATATCTTTGTTTTACAAATTGAGATATCAAAGGAATGGTAATGAAAAAACATCGAACAACCCTGATGGAACTTCTTACAATAACAATAAAACTAATCCAAGTGTCGACTATTGGAATGTTAGGGGAACAAAGCGCCCTATATTCCGGCAAGAAATAAACCACATGAGACAAGCAAACAAACTAGACATACATTTTCACACTAGCGGAAACAAAAGTTATGGAACCTCCTTGGATGTACAGATGCGGAATGCTGGCTTTCATAAGTCTCTTTATATCAAATCAAATTGCTATAGTGGAGGCATATGGGTGTTAACAAGGCATAACAAAACTCTGGATAATGCATCGGTAATATAACAAAATGATAGATATACTATGTTTAAGATTACTATCAATAATTGTGAATTAGCCTTAATGTTTATTTATGCACCAACAAGATAGAATAAAAAAAATCTGAGTTTTGGGAACAAATCTTGGCACTAGTCCAAACTCATATGTTGCCGGTTATAATTATAAAAGATATGAACGACATTGAAAATGATACATAAAAAATCAGGGGCAACTTTCCAACTCTTGCTAGATTTCACTAATTAAAATACGTCAAAGAGGAGCTTAAAATCTTCACACCATACTTTACAGGGGATCCCCCTTTACGTGGAGGAAAAATAACAATTCCAGTACTAACACATACGAGAGGCTAGATAGCGTTCTGGTCCACCAAGACATTGCATTTAAATTTAAAAATCTTAGAATTCACTACCGTCATTTTTAAAGTTCAGATCATTCTCCAATAACGAAGCAAATAGGAGATCCATATGTAAGAAAAGGTTCACCTTTTCGTTTTGAAATGATATGGACTACCAATCCACACTATGAAAAAATAGTCACGAGAGTCTGGCAAAATAAGTTGTCTGGATCCTTTGGTTATAAGTTAGTTCAAAAACAAAGATTACTAATAAAACACTGAAGAATGGTGCAAAAACCAATCGAATATTATTTTCAAACAACTTCTAAAGGTGGATAAAGATATTATAGATCTTCAAGTAAATCTACCATGGGAACAATCACAACTCATGATAAAGCAAAACTCGCAAGATTGGAAAAAAACATGTCCTAGATTATAATTACAAATTCTGGAACCAAAGAGCCAAGACCAAACATCTGTAGTACGTTAACGGATTGAAACATAAAATACTATCAAACAATGGTTAAAATTGGAAATTTTAGGAAAACCACTTCCTCTATTGAAACAAAAAATGGTGATAGACACCACACGAAATATCAGAGCAAATCACAAATGAGATGGCGGAAAATTTTGTCACATACCATCAAAAATGTCATTCCACAAGACAAAATCAGAAATATATACTCACAAGTTACACAGTAGGAAAACTCAAACCTAATCAAGCCCCCAACACATACAAAAATAAAAAACACACTTGAGAGTATGATTAAGGACAAGACACCGAGCCCAGATGGATTCCCATATGAATTCTACACTAAATACTGGCATATAGTAGGCCTATCTCTTTGTAAGACAATTAAATCACTCGTCAAGAAGGAGCGGGTTTTTTCCTTTTTCCTTTCTGGGACGGCCCCCTCTTCAGTCAGTCCGTTTTCTCTAGTTCGGAAAGAATCTACTCTTGGAAATCAATCAGGCCTTTATTTCCCTAATACCTAAAACAAATAACCCTACGAATATTAATCACTATAGATCCATTAGTCTGTGTAACACAATTAATATATAAGATAATCACAAAAATGTTAGAAAATAGACTTAAACCAATTCTCACAAAAATCATTAGCCCTTTTCAAGGGGCTTTTGCTGAAGGAAGATTAATCCAAGACAACGCATTAATCGCTCATGAAATATTTCACAGTTTTCATAAGAAAAAAGGCAAAAAAGGTTGGATGGCATTAAATTTAGATATAGAGAAAGATTACGATAAGATTAATTAGAATTATATTGAAGCAGTGCTTATTAAGTTTGGATTCCATCGCAAGTGGATACACTAGATAATAGAATGCATTACTACTACAACATTCTTGGTTCTAATAAATAATTGTCCAGGTAAGCAATTCAAACCAAGCAGAGGTATTAGATAAGGGGATGATCCCCTTGCACCCTACATATTTGTTACTGTCATGGAAAACCTAGCAAGAAAACTACATGAAGAAGCTATTCTGGAAGACGCTTTGACTAGAATCAAATTAACAAAAAATGGAATACCGATTCCCTTCCTCACGTTTGCAGATGACACAATTATCTTTGCAAATGCATCTCATAAGAGTCTTCATACTATCCAAAATATGATAAATATCTTCTGAAATTTGTCTGGACTAGTGATATACTATAATAAGAGCTCCCTTCATGTTTTTGCAAATGTTAATATGACATTGGCAAAATCTTTAGCTCAACATATACAAATTCCAATATCAAAAGTGCTAGAAAAATACCTAAGTATACCTCTCGTTAGTGGAAGAGTGAAAAACTATGTCTTTGAAGAGGCTATCGACAACCTTAAAAAGCAATTATCAAAATAGAGAGTATCCACACTTTCCCGGGCAGGGAGAGCTGATCTTATTCAAGCTAATTTCAGCTCCAAGATGAACTATCTAATGCAAAATTTCTTATTTCCAAAAGGAATACTCAATCGAATTAATCAAGTAAATAAACAGTTCTTTTGGAATAAACTACAATCGCAACGATATACACCCTTGATTAGTTGGGAAAATATATGCAAACAAAAAAATCAAGGTGGTCTTGGATTCAAGACTGCTGAAGAAATAAATATAAGCTTACATATGAACTTGCTCTAGAAATTATATACAGATCAAAATAACATTTAGGTTAGAGTTTAAAAGAAAAATACCTCCAAACCGACACAATTAGACAAAGAATGAACCAAAATATTTCCTGGCAGTTTGGAAGACTGCTGCAACTACGGGACCAATTCCACCGTGACCTCTTATGGGTAATTGGAAATGAGGAATCTATCAATGTTTGGGAAGACCTTTGGATCCCTGATCAAGATTTAAATAATCACCAGAATCAGCATGACCCCGAAATGAAAGTAGCACAATTAATCACTCTACAAAACAATGGAATTTAACAATCCTAAATCAATTATTCCTATAACACATAATTTAAAAAATATTAGAAATTCAAATCCCGGAGTGGGATACCGTGGATAAATTAATTTGGAAACCAAACCCCAACGAAAACTTCACAACTAAATCCACAACCAAAATAACAAACCCTAGACAGCAAGGTGAAACTGACTATAACTGGATTTGCAAACTAATAATAACACCTAAATTAAAGAATTTAGTATAGAAAATAGCAATTGATGGTTTACCAACAAAGGCTAGGCTAAATAGGTACATTAATAGAGACATCGTGTCAGCTGGTGCTGTCACATGCGCTCGCTATCCATTTCTCCACGCCGGGCTTCCTTCCGCTCGATGTTGTGACCGCTTGTTGGCTTAGGGTTTTGGATTTTTCTGGGTTTGCTTTGTTTGGTTCTTTTGATGTATTTTGTGGTTGTATTTCTTTTAGATTTTCGTGATCTCATCATTCGGGATGCTCTCGGTTGGCTAACCACCACCCGGATTTTTATCTTTTCAAAAAAAAAGGTACATTAATAGAGTCTCATCTCAGTGCTGCCTTTGTGACTCTGAGGATACTCATCATTTATTTATGAATTGTTGAATCACCAAGTCCGTAATCTTGGGTTATGAACAATTGACAGGTAATCATTTCTAAGTTTAAGAGAAATGAATTTGTCGATAGAAGATATTATGATGATTAGACACGAAAATTCACATTTTGAAGACCTTTGTTTCATTTAGCAAACAATATGGGAAACTAGTAACAGAGTCATTTTTAACAACAAAAATCTGGAAGCTACATCATCTGTGATTCAAAAGACTATATGTAATATAACAGATTGGGACTTGACAAGTGCAAATATGGAAAAAACCAAAACCAAAACCAAAAGATTAAAAGCTAAATAGAACAAGCTACAAGAAGTTATCCTCAAAATTAATGTAGATGGCTCGGTTAATTCCAATGACATGTGCAATGTGGTGGGAGTCATCAGGGACTCCGATGGTCAGGTTATCGATATTTTTTTTTATCAGGAGACACAACAAGATTCAACTCTCCAAACAGAGGCTTCTGCAGTTTGTGTTGGAATGCAGCAAGCTATCTCCAGAGGTTTCCTAAATCATCATTGAATGGGACAATTTGGAAGTTATAAAGACAATTAGAGAAAGCGGTAATATCAAGTGGGAAATTATGCATCATGTTGACAAGATCAACCTACTCTCAGGTTCCTTTGATCATATTCAATTTAGACATTGTTATAGAGAAACAAATAAGGCAGCGAATAATATCGCTAAAAGTAGAGGAAATTGTAATTTGCCCACACTCCCTTTTAATAGGGATTTTTGTAACATCATCTAGTAGGATGCTCAAGCAAGTGCTTTGTGTTTTTAGCAAAGCCTTCTTACTATTTGCCTACTGCAAAAAAAATAAAATAAAAAACTAATCCAAGTGGAAGTCGGTGAGTATTCATAGATATATAAACTCATAAACAATTACATGGTAGAAAATGAGAATGAACATGAGATTAATGAAATTTAAAATAAAATAAAATGTAAAAAAATTCATAGATAAACTTATGTGTTCAAAGTTTGATAATGTTGTAAACAATTGTATCATTCAAAACTAGTGTAGATCCCGTCATGTGCACGGAGAATATATTAATACAATATTATAAATAATTTAGATAGATTCCAATAAATACAAATATAAATAATCTAAATAAAAACAATTTTTTTCACCAAAAAATATTAATATAAATATAAATAAAATTAGTTTGATAGATTATATATAATGTAAATATCTTTTATTTCTATTCTCTCAAAATATAAACAAAATTCACATTTATAAGGTAAAAGGTTTTTTTTCCCTAATCTAACATTAATTGAATCTCATGTAATTTAATATATTTTATTATTTTTTATTTAATGTATATGATATATTTATTATGTTAGTTTACTAAAATAGCTATGTACGGATGGATTGTGGCTACATATATTTTTATAAATCATTTTAGGCTAAAAAAATAATATAGATATAAATAAAATAAAAATTATTAAATAATTATTTTTAATATAAATATTTTTTTCACCAAAAAAAATCTCGATATAAATAAAATAGCATTTATCAGAATACTACATATTTATCTATTAATATTTGGTAAGTATGACTATGAAATATTTTTTATTTATATTTTTGTCGATCAACTAAAATATATAGATAGATAGATATATTGTGACTTATATAACTTTCTATAAATTATGACAACATATTATTTTATTAATTTTTATCCTAGAATCAAACGCGCCACATAGGAATTTTTATACTAGAATCAACCACAAGACGTCATATAGGACGCTATACATCGGTTTTAGTATAGATAGATGGATGGATGGATGGATGGATGGATGGATGGATGGATGGATGGATAGATGGATGGATAGATAGATAGATGAGAATGAAAATTGAAATAAAAGAAAACATAGATAAACTTTTACTATGTAGACTAATCTACAAGATGAAGAAATTAACATGGACTTGCATTTAAAACAAGTTCATTGAAGTTTTATGAAATTAATTGAGGCAAAACAAAAATGGCAAGATTCATTACACGGGATATAAACTCATTTTTTAGTTTATGTACGAGTTCTATTTCTCTTGATTTGAATTATGAAAACTTGTGCTATTCCCCAAAAAGTTCTACTTCTACTTCTAGGTTGTCCTACCATGTGCCACCTTAAGGTTGGTGAGGCTGAATTTAAAAAAGGTGTAGATTCCGATGAATCAGATTCTGCAATTTTTTTTAATAGACAAGTTTTATGAAAATAAATTTACAATATCAAACCCCTTTCCCAACACACACAAAAAAGAGAAAAAAAGAGAGGTTATTGACAAGACAATAAAATGACTGGCAAGACAATTTCAATTAAATTAAACATACATCTTTTTAACTTTTCAAAATATTTACAAATTGGAGAGTGAAAGGCGAAATCTTGAAACAGTTCTTCTACCTCACTCGACAATTATAACACCTACACCAAGTGCCGATGAGCGATGATTGATCAACTTTCATTTTCATTCTCAAGCACCCTACTCTTCATCTTGTGTCCACATCTACCCTTATTTGTATGCCACTGAATTAAGTCAATTTTGTTGAAATTTGGTGGATTCAATTGTAAAACTTGAAGCTAATTCAATCCCAGTTGGAACCAAATGCTAGTCCAAGAGGCATAAGCAGTCCCGATAGGACACAATCGTCTGTTTGCAATATTTCTTGATGTCGATTTGGATTTGTGGTTAGATATATAGATTTTCAGCTTAAATTAGGGGCTTTTAGAGTTTTCTAGTTTGAATTAGGTTTTAGGATAATAGATTAGGGTTTCTTGCTTCTTGAAAGTAAAATTACCAGCGAGAATCAAACATTCGTAGTCACTCCCACCATATCTTGTTCTTTTTGTGGAGGATCTTGAAATAACAACCGAGGGTGGTGATGCGTGGTCGGAGTCTAAAGAAAAAGAAGCTTGTCCTGGTTGTGAGGGCGGGTTTGGTTAGAACAGTTGTGGTTCACTGACTAGCGACGACGATGACTAGGGTGCGATGGATGACAAGGAGTCGGTATAATCGGTGGTACGTTGAGTGGTCGAGCGTTTGACAAAGAGATTGAAGATGTCAAGTAGATTGAAGACGGAATTGAACATACCATTGTGTAATTATTGTATGGTTTTCATGTCATTGCCCAATGACTTGGACAACTATGTGTTCCATCAAAATCTAGAAATAAAAAAGGCAATACGTGTATCTTTACAAGAACAATAATGGACCTTCTAGTCTCCAACTAACTCTACAATTTCAGTATGTCACGTTTCTTCACTATTCTTTCACATGAAAAAGGAATATTAAATCAATTGCTTCAACGACTTTAAGTATAGAAGTTTGATTTCAATGGCATGAAATTTGCCCATTTCTAAACTTCACTCCCCAATCTTATTTTTCACCTCTAATATGACACATCCACTAAGAAATGGAGCACAACTATCTATTTTGTCTATATTCTAAGTAACCACTCCGACCAATAACCCGTTTCGCAAACACTAATATAGTATTAGTGTTTGTTTTTACTAGAATATTAGTAATATTCTAGTAAATGTTTGTTTTTATTTGTATTCGATATGTAAGACAATATACTCTTCTCAAATTAAAAATCATATAAAATATTAATTTTTTAAACAATATTATGCAGTACTTATTAATAATAAGTATAATACTCTCTTTGCCTCGAAATAAGTTATTTTAGGTCTTTATTCTTGTATCAAAATAAATCTCGTTTAGCTAGTTGAAAAAAATTCATTAATGAAGCACTTGAGTGCTTCCCTCTTAATGACTAGGGCTGGAAATCACCCGTAGGTGACCGACTCACCCGACCCACCCGACCTGATTATATGGGTGAAAACCCGAAAAAAATCGGGTGATGGGTGGGTGAAACGAGTGATGGGTGATATGTTTTTTACCCATTACCTGACCCGAGTGATGGGTGGGTGAAACGGGTGATATGTTTTTCAACGATTACCCAACCCATCATCCGACCCATTACCTGACCCGCTTAATCACCCGTTAACCCACCCGATTATTTTTAAAAAAATCCTAGTTTATAAAAAATAATATATCCTGATATAACTACATATTTCTCATTTTTCTAAGTCTAGCTCCTGTATTCTCTAATTGTTTTTGTGCAAAAAAAAATTCTGAAAGAATATAAACTTATTTTATTTAACCCCACATCACATCTTTTTTTTTTTAAAAATATTTTATTTGTTTTACATACACTATTAGAGTGTTAGCAATTTCGGTCGTTTCAGCAACTTGGTTAGCATTTAGCGTGTTAAGGCATGATTTAGCCAATTTTTTTTTTTTTTAACTATGAATCTAGCAACGAACTAAAATTCATCTCATTTGATTTGATATTAAACTTTTAATACTAACATTTTATGATGAGGATAGTGATATAATGTGTGAATAAACCTTTTATACATTTAATAAAATTTCCACGTTGACGTTTGTGAAATTATCGAATATGATCAATTTCTAAGTCTATCTTGTGACTCATTTTCTTTTAATTTACTACACCCGATTACCCACCCGACGAATCGGGTGATGAGTGAAACATTAGTCGGACGGGTGATGGGTAGAATGATTTTTTTTTTTGTGACGGGTCGAGTGAAAAAATTGCTCCACCCACCCATCACCCGACCCATCTCCCCCCTATCTTTCAGGAAGTAAAGCTTGATAGATCATTACTTGAATTGTGTTTCAGTTGGCTCGAAATTGAAATCACCCACCAAAAATTTAAATTTAGAAGACCAAATGGTTTTTAATAATCATTTTGCAGAGCCTCTTTACATTTCACCTCCTCATCATTAAATGCAAGTACATGGAAACTGCAAACCATTTTGAGTACAACATATCACCCTTTTTAAATTTTGTTAATATCCGTGTAAAATTCTAAAACGGGGCCTAAATTTCAAAATGGAGGAAATATTGTTTAAAAAAATTAATATTTTATACTGTATAGTTTTTAGATTCTTAAGAAACGTGTTAAAGAGTCAACCGACCTATATATTGAGACGAAGGTAGTATAAGTTTAAATTCTAGCATACGTTGATTTTTAAGTATTTGTATTTTCCAAGTATAACAATATGTATGCTTAATATTTGAATTCTAGTATGTTTTGGTTTTCAGTTGCACACATAGGATGCGGTGGGCGAGTTTTTGCATGATGTTTGGGGCAGGTGAAGGATTAGATCATAAGAACAGGTTTCATAAACTCTCTCATTTCCATCCCTAATAATAAGAAATTAAGAATGGATTAACAATGAAACTGCAGCCAAGCATTTCGTTTTTCTAGAAAGATATTGTGCCTTTTTTCTTTCCATCTCTTTCAAAGACAAGCTACTAGTCTATAAATCTTATACTACTAGTAAATGCTTCTCAAACAAGTGTACCTAGATGGCTATGGAAGAACTTGTCGACAAGCAAGGATCGACGTTAATTGCACTAAAGCCTAATGATGTCTCCGTTCTCCAATCGACCCAACAGAAAACCCTGACTCGAACACTGAACCCTAAGGTAGAAGAAAAGCATAACCTAATAACTCAGCGATCCATAAATAAAGCGATATGACTTTTACCTTCAGTAATGGATCATGAATGGAAAACCCAGGCTCGGTTACAAAGGAACAAGACAGGCCCATATTGTTCTTCGATTGTTAGAGCACCTTGCAAAACACAATGCTCCTATATCTGGCTCGGTACATGGCATCCATAGAACCCTAAGAGTCCTGTCCTTGCTACTGAACCCTAGTAAAAAAGCTCAAAATCTGTGGATTCTGTGCTACTACCAGTTGAAGGCTTTACAGGTTTTACAGGGGGCAACTTCTGCAGAGCCCATTGTGGCGCCTTATTGACCCACAATACTTCACCAGTGTCTTTGTGTCTGAAATCAGGATGTCTAGCTGTTGCCTAGAAACGAAAAAACGAGCATATAGAGATAACAGCAGGGAAAGGGCAAGCCTGTTAGACAATGAAAAAATAAAGGAAACAAGGGAGCGACAAATATGTTCATTAGAAGAATAAGCTTCCACTTTACCTTATGAGAGCGATTGTCCCACCATTTACTTGGGTTCTCTGTTAAGTCCTTCCAGGAATCAACTCCTGATCCCCGATAATTTACACCACCAATTGGAAAAAAAAAAGAGAGTAAAAATCATTAAATATCGCTAGAGAGTCACTTAGGCAGGGACATTTCTAGTATGTTTCTCCAACCTTTATTTCCGGGTGATTTACTGGCCATGTTGGCCTGACTGTTAAATTCTAAGCCTTTAAGTTTTTCTAGAATCCAAGACGGTGCTGTGTTAAGCCAAAGTGCACGACCATCTTCTCTGTGCTTGAAATCGGGATATTTTGGTTTAACCTGAAAATTTAAATTAAATCAAGTAGTAACTATTGTATACATCAGGCAATAATTTACTGAGACAATATATCATAAGATGAAGAGTTTCTAACCACATTGTTAAGCTTATCATTTCGAAAATCTCTCCATTTTGTTGGATTGTTGACTAGATCTTCCCAAGAGCTAGTGTCAAAAGCTTTTTTCCCACTGACTACAATTAAAAAAAAAAAAGGATACATCATGAATCTAAAGCCTGACAGGGAAAAAAAGGTTCACAGAATCAAACCAAAAGGTGAATATGCTTGACCCACTAGAGCATTCTATCAAATTATATCAGTCCACATATTGAATTCCAATGATATTCTCATTCAGTTCAAAGTTCCTTCTCTCTGTATCATTCCAATTTTATCAGATGTCTCCGAAAAGACCAAAGTTCCTTCTCTCTTTAACACCTTGAAGACGGAAACTTCAGATATCAGAGCTTAAGGAATCAAACAAAGATCTCAAGTTGCACCAATGTTTATCACATTATTTTACTAGTTTTCACTTATTAATTCACTCACATAACTCCACAGCTCCTCCAGGATTGTTCTTATTATCATACTAGTTGCTGCATTTGCAATATAATTTCTCAGGTTGTTAACTTTTGATTTGGTTTGCTCTAATCTCAATATAGATCTACCTACCCCACGTAATGCTCTTATTATTAGAGCTAGAGTGCCTTAGCATATGTTCTTTTTCTTTATGGCCAGAAGAATTTGTTCTTGAAAAAAGTAAGTCTTAAAAAGAGCTCAATATGTCAAAGGCATTTATAATGCTCCATTGTGATGCACAAGTTTCGCCTACCCATCCCACCCTAGAAATAAAACACGCCCCACCCATCACTCCCCCAATCCCATCCACTCCAAATAAAAGGAAAAGGAAAAACAAAAAGAGAAGAAATTACTCTTCCATGAAACTGTTTCTTATGTAGTACAGAGTATATGATATATTTCACTAAATTATCCAAATAAATGTTAAGTATGGGGTAATGCAACCATTTTCACCACATCATTTTTGAAGAAGTTCAAGACGTCATCTCTAAACAGGGTACATATAGCCTGCAGCTATTGTCTGACTCAAAACAAAACTACAAGTGGATGCTCGGAGCAAAGACCTCATAACAATACCATTAAAGTTCAAGTCCAATATAATCTATTGAAAAATTCCAATGTAAGTGGCTCAGAGCAAACTACAACTGTTTCATTACTTTGCATCAAGCTCATAAGATGAATAATTCCAATGTAATCTATTGAAAAATTACTAAACTCTAATGAAGCAAACGAGAAGCGAATCAAGCAGATAGAAAGGATTTACCAGATGTAACAGGCTTCGAGTCTTGCACGTGTGACGTAAATTGGCCCTTAGCATAAGGAGACCCTTGAACAAAGTTAAGGCTATGGACCATGACCTATGCCACCACATGCTCATCATTAAAATTCAGATGTAAGACTATTCCCAAAGCTCAAGAAAGATTTATCATATATTATGAAGGGGAAAAATGAGTGTGACTAAGATAGAGATGCAAAATAGATACTTTTAACAAAGCCCAGCTGGTGATTAAAATGCTTCTAGTAAGCTGTCACATAATTTAAAATGAAGAAACAATGATAAGAATAATAGTTTATAACACAAGAAGGTCAAAAGCCATGCCAGGGAGGTATGCACTGTTGGGCAGACCAGGAACACAGACACCATGTGGCAGAGGGGGCATGTGCAGTCATATTTGATCTTATTCAGGGAAAAAAAGGAAAGTTACAAATTGAGCGTTTCAGTATTAGTATTAAACACACATGGGGACATTTTGTCATGTCCCAACACAAAAGTCATTTTCAGTTTCAGTTTAATAGCTGGACATCGTCATCTTTATCTGCATTTTTTGAATATTAGAATAGGTTAAAAAAGAAAACCAGGAGATGATCCTATTTATCATTGAACGTGATAAAATGAAAAACCTAGCTCGCCCTTCTTTATTTACAATATATGACAAGTTGCAGACAAACCCCATCCCTAGTGCTAAAACAGTCCACAGCAGATCTCCCAAAACATGAGCCAGCCCAATCAAAGGATGCTGGCTTTTGATGCCAAAAAAAAAATCAACTCAAAGTTAAAACTTGCAACTATCCATAAACATCAAGGACAATCTTCTCAAAAGTTCCACTGGGACAGGATATCATATGCCCTATATTCATTTGCAAACACCATATGCAGTAACAGCCCAACCCCAGGCTGTACAAATTCACCAGCATACTAAGTACTAACTCACAAGGCAAACAAATATGGGAAAGAACATGTTTTTATAAGGAACACATAAACTGCCTTTGGATTTCCAAGTTAACGTCAATCACAGTCACGGCAAACACAAGTACATGATCACCCAAAATTTCTAGAAAGAACCCTCAGCTAGTTCCAGGGGTGAAGAATATGCACCGATTGAAAGACAATGTATGTTGTATCAATAGATGTGCACTGAAACTTAAAATAAATTTTCGAAACTAACATATGAATAGGTAAACAAAAGGAGGACTTTTTAAAATGATGCAACTTTAACTCGTTAGCACAAATGCACTGAAACTTCATCCGTTTTCTTGTAAGAGTAAAATTATAATTGGTAACAACGATAGGGTAAGATAAGTAATATGTTAATCTTTTTATGTTTTCTGTAGCATATCCTTTTAACACATAACTGCGCTATTTCTTGCTTCTAAACAAAATCTACTTGCTTTAATAATCTTTCATACTATTACTATTGCTTACCTTAAATTTACAGTTGTTTTATGCCAGGGACAGCGGTAGGCACGGATAGATGAAAAATAGCAGCTCGCACAATAATTTTATGAGACAGTCCTAATTTATTTATTAGCAAAATAAAGATGAATGGGGATGTTACATTTTTATTTTAGAACTGAAAACATTTTCTTACGAATTAGATTGCATGATGTAAATTTATCAGTTAACACTTCCTTTAGTGTGATAGATAGGGTTATTAAGCCATTTTTTCCCTGCAGCAGTGCAGCACTTTAATTTGGGGGCTCCTTTATAGACAATAACTTTTGGGGGAAAAAAGGATGAAGAAGAATGTATTGGTCTAATTTCTGACTTCTGTACCACAAAAAAATGCATGGCATCACTGAAAGATGCTTCTTAACTCTAAACTCTGACAGGAAAAAATTATGGACACAGTTATACCTAGTACTGTGCATATAATTGTATCTGCTATAACATATACAAATTAACTTCAAAGATAATTATCTCTGCTACCATGTACACAAACTATCAGTTTAAAGATGAAATAAGTTACAAACACAGGGCAAAAAAGCATTGAACAATACCTGGAAATTGTCATGATTACTTGTCAAATTTAAAGGCAATTTATCACCGCTCAGATGTCCAGCTATGTAGACATTGTCCTTTTCCTTTAGGTGGCAGACAGCAGTATGAGCCAAGTCACCTTCAAACACTATAGGAATCCTAAATCAATAAATGTCAACAAGGGGGGAAATCAGACAAAAATTACAAACAGTTGAAAAATCAGTCACTAAAAGTTAAAAAACTGATCGAAGATATGTTAGTTTGAAAAGATCCTGTCTGTCATGTGGTTTATGTTATGAGGACTCTTTACCTCACCACAAGAATAAAATCAAGCAAATACGGTAACAAAATGACTAAACTAAACTCTAGCAAAACTTAAACAAGTAAACTAAGGATGGCTCTTATCTCAACATTGGAAATAAACTCTAGCAAACCACCCTCTACCAAAGTACCAAGATGCAACTTATGCATTCTTCTAGGTGCTCGCCTAGCACCTAGCGCTAGGCAGGGACCTACATTCTCTTGCAAGACAAGATACAAGAGCACTACACCTTCAACTGATCTCCATAAAATGCTATGCAGTCCCCATTTATCAAAATCAATCTAGCACTTTCCTATAGCCACTAACAGAGAAAGTGTTTGACACTAGGTAGCAATTTTAGGGTTGGCATGGTACGGTAACCATAAAAAAAATGGTGATTACCTCATATCAACATTCAAAATGTTCTTATTGTTTCTAGTAGAAAAAGTAGAAAAGACCAATTTAGGTCAAAATCAAAGCACAAAATATAAAGTAAAAACTTAAAATTAAAAACTTCAATACCAAAAAAACAACCTTAAAATTAAAAACTTAAAATTTAAAGGTAAAAACAATAAAACATTAAATAATAATAATAATAATAATAATATATATATATATCGGTAACCATGGTATTCAACAACAACAACAACAACCCAGTTAATCCCGCTAAAGCAGGGTCTGGGGGTCAGGATGTACGCACTCTTGCCCCCAAACAAGTCGAGAGAGTGTTTCCGATAGACCCAGAATAGTAGGATACAAGAAATACAGGCAAACATGACTCAGGGAAGTAAAGCATAATCAGGCACGGAGCTGGGAGGAATATAAAAGAAGCAGGGACCAAAGTACAAAACATCAATGCCCAAGACACTAAACATCCGCAGCCCGAATGCACCTCCTCCAGTGATCCCTATCCGCAGTCATTTCTTCCGACAGGTTTAGAAAATTGAGATCGTGGCGAATGGCATCCAACCAGCTCTTTAATTTCATCAAACAGAGATGAACATGGACTTATCAAAGAAAGAAAAGAGAAAGTAAGTGCTTCGCTTTCTACAAAGCTCCCAAGACAAGTACGCTGCTAACCTATGTACTTTACGTGGTGCGTGAACCAGTCATGTAGTATAACACAAGTAAACTACGCACAACTAAAATCAAAATGCAAGCTTTTTATTCAATGCCTCAGGTAGGTAACTTTTTCGAAGACAGGAATAATATTGGCTATAAGAATTTTCAGATTGCAAATACAATACCTCCTACAATGCATCTCTTTTCTGTCATATATAGAAAAGTCTAACTATCAATTTCGAATTTCACTTCATTGTAGCATGTAACACATGCAACCAGAATTGCTTATAGGTTTCTTGTAGTCACAGGTCTCTAGTTTCCTTTCAACGAATAGCCAAAACAAATACCACATTCAAAATCAACATTCATACCCCTTGTATTAAAAAAATTCCTCATAATGAAATGCTTTCATATGTGGAATATGTCTGCAATACAAAAATCCCTCACTCCAGGCATTCCTCCCAGTGTACCAGAACACAACATTACATTCCCGCATAAATTAAACGAGCAAAACGGCAAAGAAATTCAAAATCAAACAAACCGAAGGGAAAGGTTGGATTGCGTACGAGAGAGGCGAATTGGAGGGCTGATCCTGAGAGATGATCGTACCAGCCCAGTACTTCCCGTCGATCGAAGCCAGGAATTGAACCGGCGACTGCACGACACCGATAAAGTTGACCAAATTCGCGACCTTTGGCTGGAATGGGATCTCCGATGGCCGCGGGCGGGTAGAAATGTCTCCCGGCACCTCAAATTCTTCGACCGGCGCCCGCCACGGCGACGGCGGAGTGGGTGGTATGGTATGCTCGAGTTTCCTGGTGGAGTAGGAGAGGGAGAAGGAGGAGACGGGGGGACGTGAGGAGCGTCTGGAGGAGTGAGCGAGAGCTCTGCAGAGAGAATTCATGGCGGATCTCTGGATTTGGGGAAAGGGGGAACTGAGGTTTTGGGAGGGTTTTTGTAGAGCTCAGGCGGATAGAACCACAGAGGCCGTGCGAACAAGATTAGATTGGATTGGATCGGTCTGGCTTTCCGGTCCTCAGTTTTTTTTTTTGGTTATGATCCGATCCGGTCTAGACTTTTTTTTTTAAAGGGTTAAAAAGAAGAAAGTGAAAGCAAAAAAATACAGGCATGGCCTAATCCAATTAATGTTGAGTGTGTGTGCTTCCATGGTATATTGAACTCGCCGATGCTTCAGTCTGGAGTTGGTGGTGTCTCTTAAGGAGAGTTGAGAATCTAATAGTACAATGGAGTAAATGGGGAAGGTGGAGGTGTGCTTGGATCCTTCCGCCGCAAGGAAGAATCAAATCGTTGAGATTTGGGGCGCTCGCTACAGTACGATCTTCGCAGGCGACATTGTGTGAGATTCAGGGGTATGAGATTGCATTAATTATGCAATTGCAGAGGTATGGTGCTTGGATTCGTTCGATCCTTCGGTTTGATCAACTGTTATTTATATGGAGTGTGAAGTGGTGTAATCCTTACTCTCTTTCACTCTCTTTCCAATCTCTGTCTCTTCAAACTGCTAACTTTTGTTTTGTTTCTGGTGTGGTGGGAGGAACAATGGCTCGAACAGCAAAGGAAAAGGAGAAGCAAATCCTTGTGGATGAGCTTCCTGGCCAGCAAACTGATGCGGAGGGAAATCTCGGGTGCTCGTCTTCCATGGCCCCAATCAACCAATCCAAGAGGGGGTCTGGCCCTGCGGATTCGGGTGGTGCTCCGGCACTCCCATCTGAAACCAAGAGGGGTTTTATACCCTTCAACATCGAGCAATATAAGGCCAGGCTGGCTGGCGTAAGGGAGAATATCACAAAGCTGAAGAACACCACTCTTTTTGCCACCATTATTGGTGATCCACTGGAGTTGAAGGAAATCAGGAAGAAGATACGGTTTGACTGGAAGTTCTTGGAGGGCAGCTTCCAGGTCATACCAATGGCGAACAATTGCTTTGAATTGAAGTTCTCGGCACCAGCGGACAAGGAGAGGGTGTGGAATGGCCGCCCATTCCATATCCAAGGACAACTGCTGCTACTCAAGCCATGGCGTCAGGGCTTCGACCCGGTGGCGGAGCCTCTGACGGTTTTGGACATGTGGATTCGTATTCCAGGCTTGCTGGCCGAGTATATCAGTGAATCGGTGCTCACCTCAATTATTGAAGACAACGAGTTTGGAAGGGTTCTCAAGCTGGATGCCTTCACTGCTAAGGGCAAGAGGGTTCGGTACCCGCGCATCTGCATCAATGTGGACATCACCAAAATCCCAAACAAGTATGTGCTAGTGCCTGATGAATTTGACAATCTGGTGGAGTATCCTGTATTCTTTGAAGAATACCCTGAAGGTTGTGGGAGCTGCGGTAAGCAGGACCACTTCTTCCTTGATTGTCCGATGAGAAAGAAAACCCCCTTCTCCTCCTCTGCTAGGGTACGTGGCCCTAGGTCTGCTCCTGGCCGGGAGGAGGGGGGTAGCGGAGATGCTGCTTAGGAATGGGTCACTGTGGCTGCTAGGAAGAGGCATGAGCCTTCTACCTTCAAGGTGAGAAACGCTAGGGAGGAGTTATTCAAATTGGTTGGTGTTAATGCTCCTTCTCGGCCTAAGTCCCCTATGCCTCCTTCGCCTGCTGCCTCTGGTGGTCACGACTCCTCTGGAGGTGTGGCTGTTTTAGTGTGTGCTGCGGAGGATGCACCTATGTCTGCTGCTGAAAAGGAGCATCGCTCTAGCCAATTTCTTGAGCAGATACATGTTGAAGAGCCACCCCCCATGGTTGTTTTCTCACCTTTGATGCCGGAGATCCCAAATGATGAAGCTTTTATGGAGTTGTTGGCACCCCAGGAGTCCGTCTTCGAGTTTGAGGATGATGATGACATGTATATGGACACTGATGAGGGTGAGCAGCCGCTCTCTGTGGATGGCTTAGATCCGATGGCGCGCTTCTCGCAGGAGGACTTCGATGTTTTCCTCCAAAACATCCCCCCGGGCGAGGAGTTTGTCCTGCCCAATCTAAGCAACCCAGAAGCGCTGGCTGAGTCCATCAGGGCAACCCCAGGTATGTTCACCAACTCTGCTGACATGGCTAACAAAATGGAGAAGCTTGAGGTCAAAACAAGCTCCACGTCTGAATCCAGCAAACGCAAGACGGGCTTTGGGGAATCTGACACCGCTTCATCTACTATGATGGGAAGCGGAATCAAGAAGCCTCGCAATGAGTAAACAATGCAGCAAGCATGGGGGGTGCGCCAGGTTGGTGATGGCGCCAGTTGGAGTAAGTTCTTCTATATTGTATGAAATCGTAAGCTTGTTTTTGGTTTTGTATTCACTAGATGAATCGCAAGTCTGGCATGTGTGGTGTTTAAAATCATGGTGTCTGTATATCAGCATGGCAAATAATCCCATCTCTTCTAGAGTTTGTATACTGTTAGAAGTGATGTTGGTAGGGTTAACAAACGAAGGGTATGTGGTCTACTGCTGTAGTAGTCAGGGGGAGGTCCCTTGCAAGTCTAGTTGTCATCAATGTAAATGGTATATTAATGAAGCAATCATATTATGGTATTATATCTGCTGCCCCTTTCTAGTTTGGGTTGTGTGGGGGTTTGGGGGTAGCAGCTGGTGCAATGTAAGCACAGGGTGCGAGTCACCCAACTCTAACACTCATCCAGAGTTCAACTCAATCACACCATGTGAGTATGGTGGTCCTTTTGGCCCAAGCTGTGGACTCATTTACGGGGTCTCGACCTTATGGTTCGGTCCTGCTATGTTTTTTACAGCTTCTGAATACAAGTTATTAGAACAACCCAAACATAATATGTTTACTCCACATTACAAAGTTACAGAGAGCCGAATACTTGCCTCGAGCTCTCTAAAAGCAGGTTCAATATGAAATTCAGTTTCTGGAATTGTCGGGGAATGGGAAGGACGACCTTCTGGACGGAAATAAACACTCGATGCAAAGCGGAGCATATCCAGGTGCTAGCACTAGCAGAAACAAAGACTGAGCGCATACCTGAGCCCTCGATATGGCGGGCCTCAGGGTTCGACAAGGCTATTTGGTCGCCTGCTCAAGGGAAAAAAGGGGGCATAGGACTACTATGGAAAGAGAACAGCTTTCTTAACGAACAAATAGAAATCATCTCTCAAGAGAATCGAGCTATTACAATCAAATATATCAGCAATACTGACAACTTTTCCTGCTTAATCTGGTTTGTGTATGCTCCACCACACGAACATGAAAAACATGCGTTTTGGAGCCCTGTAATTCAGGACATAAAACAAGCAAATATCTCATGCGTAATCATGGGGGATCTGAATGAAATTGGAAATTTTGCAGAAAAAGAGGGCGGTGCGTTTACGCAACCACGAAGATTTGCACGATTAATGGAAATAAAAAACCAGTGCTCTTTAGAAGAGATCCCATCTTGGGGAAACAAGTTCACATGGAGGAAAAAGCAAGCCGAAGAAGGCAACATAAAAGAAAAGCTAGACCGGGTTTTGGTCCAACACGAAATTCTACAAAAATATCCAGATTTAACCACGAAAAACAGAGCCTTTTCATCATCAGACCATTGTCCAATTACAATAGAACTAACAACCAATCAAAATTTCAAGCCACCACCCTTCAAATTTGAAAATTGTTGGCTACAGCGTGGAGATTTCCGAAACATCATAAATCAGGCATGGCGCTACCAATGTCATGGTTCTGCTATGTACCAACTTACCCGAAAAACACGAATCCTTAAAGATAAAGCGAAAACATGGAACAAGAATACTTTTGTAAACATTTTTTGACAATTACAGCTGGTTGAGGACCAGTTGCTGCTACTACAGCAGGGACAGAACCAGGGATTGAGTGACCGTCAACAAGCAAAGGAATTTAGGTTAATACGGAAAAAGGAAAAGTTACTTTTATTCCAGAAATCATACTGGAGTCAAAGGGCTAAAACTCGACATTTAAAGCTCTCTGACTCCAACACCGGCTACTTTCATAGAATAGCTACAGGCAAACGAAATAGAAAATGTATTCGAACAATTACAACATCTGAGGGTACTCAGATTGTGGGAGAGGATAACATTAGTAATGAAATAAAATGTGACTTTCAAAAAAGATTCAAGAAGCAACAGATTAATACCGCAAAACTCAATGAATATCTTAACCTTATTTCATCAGAAGTCACTGATATCGATAACCAAATGTTAACAGCAATCCCCTCTAATGGAGAAAACAAAAACGCGGTTTTTGACATTGGCAGAAATAAGGCTCTTGGTCCGGACGGAATGACAGCTGAATTTTACAAATCTGCTTGGGATACTATAGGCCCGTCCGTTATCAGAGCAGTAAAAGGTTTCTTCCTCTCTGGAAGAATTCTCAAACAGATAAATCATACATTCATTACTCTGCTACCAAAAAGGGATAACCCAACAACAACAGCTCACTACAGACCTATCAGCTTGTGTTCAACAATTTATAAAATAATCTCCAAAATTTTAACAGAACGACTGAAAAAAGTCATGGGTAAGCTCATAAACCCCCTTCAAGGCGCCTTTGTCTCAGATAGAGCCATCCAAGACAATGTGCTCATAGCCCATGAAATTTTTCACTCCTTTAGAAGCAGAAAAGGAAAGGAGGGATGGATCGCCCTAAAGCTGGATATGGAAAAAGCATACGACAGGGTGGATTGGGAGTTCACGAACAAAGTCCTGTTAAAATTTGGTTTTCACCAAAAATTTGTGAACTGGATCATGGAGTGTATCACTTCAGTTTCTTTTTCTGTCTTGGTCAATAATGGACCTACGAATCTATTTCTTCCATCTAGGGGACTGCGACAGGGGGATCCTTTATCACCGTTCCTTTTTATTCTCGGTGCGGAAGTACTTTCACGACGCCTTGTTAAGGAGGCTACCTCCCCAGAAAAATTGGTTGGGTTCAGATTTGGGACAAACGGACCCTGTATCCCATTTTTAGCCTTTGCAGATGATATTCTGATCTTCCTGAAAGGCAGCACCAACGGGTGCCAAAAGATTAGGCGGATTTTAGACGACTATTGCCAAATATCGGGTCAGCGTGTGAACTACCATAAATCAGCTTTTCAGGTCACTTCTGGCGTGGCGCGTGGCCGCATTCCAGAGCTGGGTGGTGTCCTTGGGATTGCTCACTCTAACTCAGTCGAAAAATACCTTGGATGTCCAATTATTAATGGAAGGGTCAACACTGACACATTTAAGGAAGTTGTTATTAAAACACAAGAACAGCTAAGTAAATGGAGGGTGGACGCTCTCTCACAACAAGGAAGAGCAACACTAATTGGATCAAACCTAACGGCGAAACCGCTGTTTATAATGCAGAACTTTATGCATAAGGAATTAGACACTACAAACAGAACTTTCTTTTGGAATAAGGATGCACAGCACAAGCCCCTGATTGGATGGGATAAGATATGCAGGGCTAAACAAGATGGGGGATTGGGTATAAGGAAAGCAAAGGAAATGAATGAAGCTTTGCAATTAAAGCTTCTATGGAAAGTTTTAGCCGAACCAAGGAATATGTGGGTTACAATAATCAACTATAAATATTTAAAGGATATTTCCATTCTAAAGTATAACAAAACCGGAAATATGTCTTGGCAATGGTCAAAATTAGCAGGCTTACTACAAAAATTTAAATCAGGCCTGATATGGTCGATTGGAAATGGGTTATCAGTCAATTTCTGGACGGATAACTGGGTGTCTGAAATACCGATACAAAAGAGGGAGGAATGTCCCGTGCAGTACAATGAGAAGGAAAAAGTTAGTGAATATATCATCAATGGTAGGTGGTGTGAGGATAAGCTCCGTCGCAGTCTCCCAGAATCACTCGTCGAATAAATACTAGCCATCCCACTACCAGTTTCGGCATTGGAAGATAGGATTTACTGGTGGCCGGACAAGAAAGGATGGTTCACCACATCATCCGCATACAAATTCATTACAAACAGTCACACTAACAACCACACTCAAGGAAAATCAGAATACTCATGGATATGGAAACTCAACATCCCACCCAAAATTAAAAACTTTATATGGAAAATTAGCCAAGCTGGGCTACCCACAAAAGCTCGTCTTGCATCGCGGGGGGTTTTTGTACCTTCCTGGTGTAACAAATGTCATGATTCTTGTGAGGATGACATACATGTTTTAATTGAATGTTTCCCAAACCTCATTCAAGAAGTCTTAACACGCTCGGAAAAGGAAAAGCTCCAACAACTAATAGCTGAAAGCAGAGAGATAAGTAGGGTGCTTAGATGGGTACATACATTGTCTACAAAGAAAATCCAGCGGATCGCTACAACTTGGTGGGGTATATGGTATTTTAGAAATGGGAATGTCTTCCGCGACATCGCTCCCCCAACTGAAAATACCATTGCGGAATTCTGTAATAGACAATTGATATTATGGCAACAAGCCTGCCAACTCGAGACTGGAACGGCTTGCTCCCAGGCTTCTCCCAGGAACAAATGGAAAATACAAAACAGCACAAGGAACCGTAACGTATCAAAGAAATGGACTAAACCCCCGACTGGGACTTTCAAGTTGAATTTCGACGGTTCCTCTCTCTCTGATGGCAGAAGTTCGGCTGGTGTTGTCATCAGGGATTGGTATGGACAAGTGATTCATATACCACACCTCATAATTGAGGGGGACTAAAAAATCATTATTGATTATATGAAGTGCGGCACCAGATGCCCGTGGGAGATCGAAATGACCTTGTCAGATATACAGGTCTTATTACATGATATGAGGGAAGTACACTTCTCTCATATACCCCGTGCTGGCAACAGAGTGGCGGACAAGGTTGCACACCTTGGCCACTCTGCCGTTGGGGTACAGTTAACATCAAACATAGATCTTCAGGATCTCATCCGTAAGGATGCTCTTGGATAGCTGCCTATCCAAATTATTATCTAATAAAAAAAAAAAACAGAAAATTCTTAGGGTCGACGAAGAAGCACTAGCGTAGGCGAGCAATGTCAGACCAAGAATCATGTGACACTTCTCTTCTCTCTAGTCTTATTGGGTTACAATTCTACGTACTCCCTCCATTTAAAAATATACTCTTCCGCAAAACGTGTTATCATTAATTACTTTTCACGCACATTTTTTAGAATGACATAAAATATCCAATTTTTATAAAATTTTAAACAATTTTGTAGTTATTATTAATATGTACGAAATTGTTTAAAAAATGAATACGTATATACTCCGTAGTTTTTATCATCCTAAAAACACGTGCGTGAATAGTAAACGATATATTTTTCTGAGCGGAGGGAGTAAGTCTTTTTTTTTTACTAGGAAAGAATTCGAGCGAGCGAGTTCTACCCGACGGCATCCTTGCGGATGAGGTCTAAAAGACCAAAATCGTTGTAAATATCGACACCCCAAGCAGAGTGGCAAATGTGTGCAACCTTATCAGCCACTCTATTGCCTAACCGGGGAATATGAAAGAAGGAAACTTCTTTCAAAGTCGATAATAAGAGTTTAACATCTGACAAGATCAGTTCACTTTCCCAAGGACATTTAGATGTATTGTTTAGATGGTTTATAATTATATTGGAATCTTCTTCAATGTGGATTTTGTCAATACGTAGTTGTAGAGCATGTTGGATTCCCAATTTAAGAGCAAGAACTTTCGCTTTAAGAGGGTTTTGTTTACCAAGTTTTTGATAATTTATGTGTATCGGACGTCCTTCACAGTCCCGGATAATGGCTCTAGCCGAGCTGTCATTGTTTGCAATTGTGGATCCATCAAAATTTAACTTGAGGGTTCCCTTCGGGGGTTTACGCCACGTAATCTTACCATGCTTATTTTTCTTCTGTGGGTGGTTGGAGATTGTGTGTGTAAAGGGGAGTCATCATCTAGACTACTCTCAAAGCGAGATGTTTTACTCCAATTCTCCTTATGAGTTTAAATAATGCGTGATGAACTGTCTCTATGAGGGATGGGGACCTGCCTATATACATGTTGGTTCCAAATGTACCAAGCCGTCCACCAAGAAAGAGCAAGATCCACCTTGGTCGCGGAGGTAAGTTTGTTTCCAATGAAGGAAATGATAGGTTTTATATCTCGTGATTGATTTATCATACTGAAAATTATTGATTTTATGTGTGTCAGAAGACGAAATAGAGAGCGCACATACTGACATTCTAACAAGATGTGAACATCATCTTCGACAGCGCAGTTACACAGACTATAGGTGGAAGGTACAGAAGTCCCACATCGGGCAAGCCTAGAGGCAGTTGGGAGACCATCCTGACAGACTTTTCATAAAATTTTTTTGACCTTAGGCGGAATATCTAATTTCCATATCCATGCGTTATTGTCTAAGTTCAGAGAGCATTGAAATGTGATTAGTTTGTAAGCACTCGAAGTGGTGAACCCTCCCGCTCTATTAGACCACCAATATAACCGATCCTCAAATGGAGAAAAAGGAAGTGGAATTTTCCAAGATTTCTTTGACTATATCATTTGGTAACATATTGTTAAGTTTTTCAATCCACCATCTACCACCAAAAATGTAATCACTAACAGTTTCCTCTATGTTATTGATTTGGGGGTAGTTTTTCCAAGACTGCAGCGGGGAAGTCGTAATCCAATTGTCCGTCCAAAATTTAATACAAGTCCCATTTCCAACTGACCAAAAATAAGCCATGATTTAAATTTATCAATGAGAGTTGTCAGTTTGACCCATTTCCATGAAGAGTCGCCTCTTTTCTTGTATTCAAGGATGTTAGCTAAGCGTAGGTACTTGTGTTTGATTAGTGTAACCCATACATTATCTGGTTCAACCAATATTTTCCAAAAAAGTTTCATTTGAAGGACTTCATTCATCTCTTTTGATTTCCTAAGCCCTAGTCCTCCACATTTTTTTGGTCTGCAAATCATATCCCAGCTAATAATCGGGTGGTATTGAAGATCTTTATTCCAGAAGAACATTATATTAATCTGGTCAAGCTCTTTGTGTATCGATGCTGGTAACAGAAAGTTTTGCATTGTATACAACGTTTTGGCCGATAAGTTTGTATTAATAAGGATTACACGTCCCTGTTGTGATAAAGCATTTGCACGCCATTTACTTAGTTGTTCTTTAGATTTACAGATGATGTCTTCAAAAATGTGTTTGTTTACTCTACCATTAATAATTGGACATCCGAGGTATTTTCCAACGAGTTTTCATTTGTGATGTTTAAGCAACTGCTAAGCTCTAAGATCTTAGAGTTGGAAATGCCTTTTGTAGCTTGGAAGCTAGATTTATGATAATTAACTTTTTTGTCCTGAAACTTTACAATATGTATCAATTATTGTTCTAACTTTATGCCCTGCAGCAACACTACCTCTTGTGAAAATAATGATGTCATCCGCAAAAGGATAGGAAAGGAACCCGAGGACTATTCCTACCGAATGTAAATCCCACAGGATTGTTATCCATATTTGTTTTTTTTAAGAGTTTTCGAGCTAGGATTTCTGCTCCTAGGATAAACAAGAATGAGGATAGAGGGTCCCCTTGGCAAAGACCTCGAGAAGGGAGGAACATATATGTAGGGCCATTGTTAACTAGCACTTAGAAGGAAACAGTCGTTACACATTCCATAACCCAATTGTTGAAAGTAGGGTGAAACCCGAATTTTTCTAAAATCTTTTTTTTGTGAAATTCTAATCTACTCTATCATACACTTTCTCCATGTCTAGTTTTATCGCCAACCATCCCTTGCAACCCGTACGCGATCTGAAGGAGTGGAAGATTTCGTGAGCTATCAGAACATTATCTTGAATGACCCTGCCTAACACAAAAGCACCTTGTAGTGGGTGAATTAGTTTGCCGATAAATGTTTTGATTTTTTCTGTCAAAATTTTTGAAATGATTTTATGTAATGTAGAACACACTGATTGGGCGATAGTGACTGGTAGTAGTAGGGTTATCTCACTTTGGTAGTAGTGAAATGAATGCGTTGTTTAATTTTTCAAGAATATTTCCGGAGTGGAAAAAACCCTTAACATCTCTACTGATGGAAACACCTAAAATATCCCAATACTAGTGTAGGTCTGGTCCCGTGTACGAAAAATACATTAATACAATATTATAAATAATTTAGATAGATTCTAATAAATAATAAATAATAAATCTAAATATAAATCATTTTTCCACCAAAAAATAATATAGATATAAATAAAATAGCACTTATCAAATACTACATATTTATCTATTAATATTTTTGTTAAGCATAACTATGAAATATTTTTTTTATTTATATTTATGTTAATTAACTAAAATCTAAATATATATAGATAGATTGTGGCATATATATAACTTCCTATAAACTAGGAAAAATTTGGTGAAATATCCATTTAGAAAGTGTAATTAGGTAAATGTCCATTTTTGTTTGGTAATTAAGTAAATGTCCATAATAATTTTATAATCCCAAAATACCCCTGTTTTAATTTCCCCCCCTAACCCACCCCTTTCCCTTGCTCTAATTAATCTGAGAACTCTCGTTGTTGTCTTAGCCGCCATTGTTGCTCCAATTTGAGGACTTTCATTGTTGCTCCAATCCGAGGACTCCTTCTATCATCCAATTCCTCGTCGTCGTCGTCCACTTCCGCCACCACCATCGCTCGTGACTCCTCCTCCTCCACCAACTCCTCCGCCTCCATCCTTCGACCTCGCTCTCCTCGCCACCGGCATCGACGCCTCTTACAACGACTCCGCCCGCCATATTCCCGTTTCTAACCCTAGTCGTTCTTCGCTTGTTCTCTGTAAGTCGGTCTTCTTCCTCTCCCTAGATCTCTGTAAGTCGTTGCCTCCATCATCGATCTGGTTTGAGTTTCAGAACGATTTTGGTTCGAGGTTTCCGTGACGGAAAACGATAGGGTATACCACTAATCCAAGTTCAGTGTTTTAGAAAACTTTAATCACTGCTTTAGAGTTGGAAGAAGCACGGATCCGCACTTTAGAGGGTCAATTTTTCGAGTTATTTTCTTGATCTGATTATTCATCATCCCGGTAAAAATTTGATTTTGATAGCTATTGAAGTTCCGAATTTGT
Source organism: Persicaria maculosa (assembly GCA_963922045.1). Lineage (NCBI taxonomy): Eukaryota > Viridiplantae > Streptophyta > Magnoliopsida > Caryophyllales > Polygonaceae > Persicaria > Persicaria maculosa. Next base: position 57,396,993 of record OY998259.1, read on the forward strand.
TGACACTCCAGTAGGCAACTATGGCGAGTTACAGGTTGATGAACTTGGTGCATTTGAGTCCCATAGGTGGTCAAAGGGCCGTGAATTTGAGCCCCCAAAGCATTGGGATGGTTACATTGAACAAACAAGTATCGCTTAGAATAGCGGGGGTGTATTCGTATAAGAAGAATCCGAGTCGAATTGTGGTTTTGAGTATGTTGCAGCCTGGAGGTGAGCTTCAATCCAGAGCTAGTTCAATCACAGTGTCCGATGAAGAGGTTAACATATCCATGGGAAAATTCCTCCTTCATTGATGACAGATCGATACAAGTATGATGAAGATTCAAACTTGGTATAGTTGATTTGTGAATTGTATTTTGTGTTTGTTAAATTGAATTGGATTTTTGTGTGAATACATTGCTCTGATGACAATTTGTTTATGTTTTTTTAGGGTTTGTGTGTTTCTATCTACTTTAAATGGATAATCCAGGTTAGTGTTCTTATTTATGAATCTAATTCGTTCTTACTTCATATGTTGTTCTATTTCAAGTGTTTATCATTGCTTGTTTGTTTTGGTGACAATTGCTTGTTTGGTGACAATTAGTATTTAGCTTGATTCTATATCATCAATTTAAATGAGACTATCAGGGGTTTGCTTCATTGTTTGGTGACAAATGGAATTTATGTTGTTATTTTTAGATTGGTGACAATTGGTAGAGTTATATATTCCGTTTTGATGACAAATGGAATTTATGTTGTTATTTTTAGATTGGTGACAATTGGTAGAGTTATATATTCTGTTTTGGTGACAAATGGAATTTATGTTGTTATTTTTAGATTGATGACAATTGGTAGAGTTATATATTCTGTTTTCGTGACAAATGGAATTTATGTTGTTATTTTGTTATTTTTTTAGATTGGTGACAATTGGTAGAGTTATATATATTCTGTTTTGGTGAAAAATGGAATTTATGTTGTTATTTTGTTGTTTTTTTAGATTGGTGACAATTGATAGAGTTATTTATTCTGTTTCGATGACAAATGGAATTTATGTTGTTATTTTATTTATTTTTAGATTGGTGACAATTGGTAGAGTTATATATTCCGTTTTGGTGACAATTGGAATTTATGTTATTATTTTGTTCTTTTTTTTAGATTGGTGACAATTGGTAGAGTTATATATTCTGTTTCGATGACAAATGTAATTTATGTTGTTATTTTGTTGTTTTTTTTAAGATTAGTGACAATTGGTAGAGTATGTTATATATTCTGTTTTGGTGACAAATGAAATTTATATCTCATTTTAGCTATAATGTAACTTTCATTATCCTTATGTTCAATTGTAACGGAAGTTGATGTATGTATACCATCAAATATATCAAGGGTCTTGCATTTAATGGTGGTATTGAACCTATTTCAGACAAGTATATGGATGCGTATAGAGAGAGGATGGCTATGGATTTGTGTAAGAAGTGTTGGACATGGGAGTTGTAGGACTACAATATGCACCTACGTTTTAATTGTCATTGTTTTAGGATATTAAGTAGTAGAATGTTGCATGATGCTTGTATTTTGATACTTATTGCAATCTGACTATCATGATGAATGTCTCAACCGTTTCCCTTTATTTTGGAAGTTAATGTAGTTTGACAATTGGGGATTTATATTAAGTAGTACAAAGTTGCCTGGTGCTTGTAGTTTGGAAGCTATTTTGGATGTTAAGTATGAATGTCTCAACTGTTCCCCTTTGTTTTGATATTTTTGCAAGTTAATGTAGTATGACAATTAAGTATTAGAAAGTTAAACTTTACATCAAATTTCATCTACTTAGGGTTATTATTGTAACAAAAATGCTTTAATATTAGATGAAAAATGTGATTCCATTATAGTATTGTACATCGAATTATTCGTTTGCTCAAGTTTAGCCCCTCTAGGGTCTATGCTCCCTTAGTTCTAGGGTTTCAATTTCGCAACAAAAATGCGTTAATATTAGATGACAAATCTGATAACATTGGTACTGTACACACATTTTAGGGTTTAGAGTTTAGGGCATTGGCCCTAAACCCTAAAGACTAAACCCTAAACCCTAAACTATACCGTACATCAAATTTTCGTCTGCTCAGGTTTAGCTCCTCTTGGGTCTATGATCCCCTTGTTCTAGGGTTTCAGTTTTGTAACAAAAATGTGTTAATATTAGATGACAAATGTGATAACATTAGCATTGTAAATATTTTAGTTTGATGAAAGTGTTTTGAAGTTGGTGACGTGCTCGGACCCGAGCTCGAGTAAAAGGACTGGCGACGAGAGTTCCGAGAAGTCGGGAAATTGTGGACAACTTCTGAGGCAACAGATCAGTCTTCAAAGATTGCCGATTTTCCGTCGATTGGCTCGGCGTCTGGGTAAATGCAAGTACTTACTTTGTAGATCTTGAAGTCGCGGTCGCGGATTGGGGCAGATCTCGTCAATGGTAGGTCAGATGAAGTGGGAAATCGCGTTTTACCGAGACGTTGCCTGTGCAGAGATGATTCCAAACGGGGCTTGCACTACTAGAATTTTGGTATTTAACATCGTTTCATTAACATCGGTCAGAAAAACCTGCCATGTAAAACAGTTTTTTGACATCGGTTAATAAATTTGTGATGTTAAAAATAAAACAGACACCACACTATTTTTTGATTGATGTTAAAAAAATGTTTTTGGAAAAAAATAAGCGCGGGTTTATCCCGCCCATACGAAATACGTGAAATAATTCAAACACTTGCAAAAATTTGAAGAAAAAAAAAACACACCCAGTACTTAGAAAATAAACTCCGAAAACCCTTTTAATTCCCCCTTCCCAATCCCGACTCAGCCTCCCGCGACAGCGAAAGACGTTCACCCCCAACCCCTTCCTCCTCCAATCTCGCCGAATTTCGAACTCGAGGGAGGCTCCGGTGGGGATGTAGGCTCTCCGGCGAAATCCCGCTTCTTGTCTCTCGTTCCCATCTCTCAGTTCTTTCCTCAACAGTGGTGAAACCCCTTTCATTCTTGTCGTCGTGTCTCCGGTGCGTGGCCTCTGGTTTCCATCGAACCTAGCTTTGCCTCTACAGTGGTCGTCTCTCTCGCCGTCGAAACCGAGCCGGGCTGTCGAAATCCGTCACTGCCTCTCCGTCACTACCCCTTCATCAATAGTCGAAATCCCAACTTCAAAATTCGAAACCCCTACTCCCTCACTGCCTCTCCGTCACTGGTATGAAATTTTGCCTTCAATTTTCAATGGTTTTTTATTTAGGGTTAATCTGAATTGGTTTGATGCAGTATAGCTGGTTAAAATTGATATCTAGTTTTGATTTAGGGTTTTTTTAGGTTTGGAGTATTCTCTAATTCAGGTAACCCACCTGATTCGTTTTAATTCGAAGTATTCCACCTCACACACCGAATAAGCTCAATAAGAGAGTAAAATTCTGCGATTTTACAAGGCAAAAAATGAACAATTGAATGCCCACTTTCTTCTGATTGGTAAATGTGGGAAAAGATTAGGTTTTGATTTAAAAGAAGAAGAAAAAAGATTAGATTTTGACACTAATTACATGTTCTTTTTGAGGAGTCAACACCTCAAAAACTCCATCTTACTGGCTGGCTTTTGTGGACAGATTCATCACTTTATTTATTTATGTTACACAGATGCATCAGTTAGGGGGTAAGTTTTGTATATATTCCTCTTTTCTTTATGGATGAGTTATATGTGTGTCTAGATCCTAGCTGTGAGATGATTTCTTGTTATCTGATTTTCCTCTTTATTTTTGGAAGAAAACATATCTAATTGGTACCGAATTATTTTCAGATGGTGGGCCTCCCTTAGCTTCGCATTTCTGGAAGCTTTGATACTTTCCTGTTTCTCCCTTGAATATTCCACATATGCTGCTACTAACAGGTGATTTATTCTACCTTTTCATACTACTAGTGTAATATTCTATTCTACTGATGCTAATGTTCTAAACATGAAATGACCTCTAGTATTTGATAATCAGTTGTTAGACTAATGCTACATATAAATGCTAGACAGAAGGATTACTGATACACTAGCCTAACAGGCAATATGCTTGAGTTTGTCATGACAATGAAGTTTCTATTTGTGGACAAGTTCTTCTAATTAAATGAATAAACACCAACAGTTTAGTGGCTTGGCTGCTAGCTTGTCAAAATTTAAAAGGAAGCCATGACACTTATTTTCTTTCGTATATTTAATAGGTGACTTCTAGGCATACTTCACTCTAAGAAAAACTTTGATATTTAATGAGAAGGAAGAGTTTATCAGGATATTTATCATGCCATGTAAAGTTTGAATAATAGATGACTTTCATGCATAGTTTTAACCTTTGCAAAATGATAACATAATGATAGATGTTCAGGGAGTATGTGGTAAACCCTGTGAATTTATTACAAGGCATCACTCATGTAATGTTTGAATTGTAATTCTTACATTATGTTGGTGAAAAGTAAATTTCAATTGGAGAAAAAAATATTAGAGAACCAAGTCCGTAGGAGGGCTTTGTTTTCCAGTAGGTTAAGGACAAAGGAAAACGATGGGTTAGAAATTGAAACAGAATAATTTTATACTTCTATTTGTGAAAGGTTATATGATAATCGAAAAAAAAGGTGTTCTATTTCCATGATATGTGCCCTGAGATTGCTGATGATGTTGTTTTAGTTGAATGAATATACAATAAAGGATAGTGACTAGTGAAAAAAAAAAGAAATATTGATAAAAGGGCCTATAAAAATTGGACGAGTAGGGCTTATTATATATGAGATGAAGAGGAGAGAACTTATCTTTTCTTAATCCTAAAATTCAAGACATGATTCAAACAATGAAATACTAATAGCTGAGTTTTACACACTCATCATCTCCATCATTCTCTCTTCCTCTTACCAGCAATTATGTTACGAAGATGACTGCTCTCTCTCAAAACCCTAATCCGGTAAGAATTCGCAGTCTTTAAAATGGAGTTCTGCTCCTTTTTAAAATTCGATTAGTAAGCATAAAAGTAAATGCAAACCTGAAAAAAATGAGAGAAATTTTGTTTCCCTGAATGTTGGTTTTTGATGGTGCTTTAGCAAAGGTTCAAGTGAATTTGTGTTTGAGCTTAATTATTCCATCAACTATAAAGCTTTCTTTGGAGAGCTACTGATTTATCCTGCAATCTTTTGTATTGCATAAAGTGTCGCATAATTGTGGTTGAGAATCTGCCTGAGGACCATTGTTACTAAAACCTTATGAAGGTTTTCTCATTGGTGGGGAGGTATTTATTCCGTGTAACAGAAGCATTCACTTCATTAATTATATTTTTCTTAACTCTCTAGCAACTCGGATATTTATCAGTCTAAATGTCTGGTCAAGGACCAAGTCATTTTTTCAATAGGTTTCAGAAATTACCACTGAAATCGTGCGTGCTTTATTTTAGTTTTTTTTTATGTCAGGTGATATGTTTATCGTCCTTCTCTTGGTTAGTGAAATTGTTCTCTTATTCTTGGTCCACATTGTATATATTATGAAGCTACATTGAAACCCCACCGAGCATGTTGTGTCTTGTGTTAAATTATTACGTATTTGCATTTCATATGCTTGCCAAGTATCACTCGTGGTTCTCTTTTATCTTCCCATTGAAGTTAAAACCTCAACAGGTTCAAGGGAAAAAGGCTGGAAATGAAGGTGAAGGAACCAATAAAGAAGAAGGTACTTCAAGATCCGAACAGATCCAGAACGAAAATCAATTAGAAGATCAATATGGAGAATCCGAGCTCCATCCTCATGAGTCATGAGCATGCAGTAAGTGCTTCATAATTCAGCTCGCTAGCCTGCGTATCAAAGTAATCCGGAATTACAAACCCAATTGATTCCAAATGCTTTCCGTTTTCATGCACAAATTATCGGATTTTTTTTACACAATTGAGACCAAGTGAATAGTATTCTTCTCAGTTCTCACATTTTACTATATTAAGTATCGAGGAATGTATACTCAGTATCCAGGTTTCAGAGGCTAATGTGATTGAATTTTTTGAACAGGGAGAGAGGAGCAGGGCATTGAAAAGGAAGGTGGAAGAAAGAAGGGTTGTAACCGTGGCCAGAGGCAAGGGTCGTGGACGTGGTCTGGTGGTGTATGTGTATATATAGATAGGAACATGTTCTCTTTGGTTGGTATTGTGGTCTAGTATGTGTATATATATAGACAGGATATTGCACATCGGATTTACGAGCAATAGAAAACGGTTTATTGTAACGAAAGACATCAGTTGTACAAACTAAAAACATAAGTGTTATGTACTAAAAACATCAGTTTTACAAACTAAACACCTCAGCTTTATGTACAAAACATATCAGTTTTACGAACTAAACACATCATTTTTATGAACTAAACACATCACTTTTAAGACCTAAACACACCAGTTTTACGAACTAAACACATCTGATTCACTAATAATTTAGGATGTCTTTACTATATATATAAACAACGGTTTTAAAACCAAAAAATGATTTCAATATACGTAATAACATCGGTTTTGTATTTATTCCATATAGCCAAATTTTGTGGTGAAAAATAATATTACAAATTATAAAGAGAAAATGAATATACATATGTAGGATTTCTATACAAGTGATGTTATAAAGTATTAAACATATCGTTTTTATAATAAGAAATGTTGTGAGCTGAATCTGCCATGTTTTACACTTAAGTTTATATCAATTTCTGCATACATTTCATTTATTTGGGCTAAGATAGTACAGAATCTGTGTAGTATATGTTTATTTGCCAAATTATGGAATCTACACCAGTTTCTGTTTCAATTCACAGAATTCGAGGCGTTTTACAGCAGTTCTAAGGAAGGTCGGAAAAGCTCGGAAATCCACTACAGAAGTCCAAGGTCGAAGAAGCAGCGGAACCGGTCGAATCAAGCCGAGAGCCAAGGTTACTCGATCTCGAGTAGACCTTACTCTATCTCGACGAACATGTCCGAGCACAGGCCTTGTCGACTGAGAGCAAAGCCGAGAACCAGATCAACCCGTCTCCGGGAGCCTACTCGATCTCGAGTACCACTAGTCGAGATCGACTACACCTCAGCACCACACCCGGAGTCGACGAAGCTGTGCCAAGCCGAGGACGAAGATGCCGAGCAACTCTACTCGATCTCGATGAGCTCTTGTCGAAGTCGAGTAGCCCAGAGCGCCTGTCCGAGTCCATGCCGAGGAGCCCTAGTCGACATCACCAGAGAGCCATCTTCGACCACACCCCTAGTCGATCTCGAGGAGCCCTAGTCGAGATCGACGAGCGCCAGGAGCCCAGATCCGAGCCTGTCGAGCAGAGTCACCCGAGAAGTCCAGTCGACGATGAATCCTAGTCGAGATCGACAAGCCCTTGTCGAGATCGAGTAGACCAGATTCCAGAAACGAGTCGACGTGAGCAGTCCGAGTAGACTTGGAATTACTTGGGCACGAAGGAAGTCGAGTTGGCCAAGATTCTATCCAAATTTGATCAAGTCTATCTATGGAAGGGAGATCTATCAACATGAAGACATATTACCTAGTTTAGATTTATCTTTTCCTTTAAGGATTTAATTCCCTTGTTGCATTTATTTATCATTAAGCATTTAAGATATAATTTTAGATATAGATAGGAGATTCTATCCTTGATTAGCAAGGAATAGAAGGCTATAAATAAAGCCCTAGGGGCTGAGCATTAGGCATCTCATTCAAATTTACAATCAATTCCATTCAAGTAAGTAGGATAGAGAAAGAGAGTTTTTAGCAAGGAAGGTGGAAAGGCAAAAGCGGATTTGTCTTGTGGGTTGTAAGCTTTCTTTATTTAATTTAATGCAAGTTAATTTCTTTTGTTATTTGATGTCTTTCTTGATAATGAAGAGCGAGTAGTCCACCCACTTCTGGGGTTGGGGTGAGCCCGACGGTGGCCATGTGAGGTGATGCGGTAAAGGTCAGATTTTGTTATGCAATTCATCTTCTATCCCTATGAGCATGATTCTTTTGCGAGAGTTGAAGGTGATCCTTGTTTGTGTTATTGAAGCGAAAGTGATCTTAATGCAACTTGGATTAATTATGTGAAAAGGGTTAGTAACAACTAGGGTTTATGCGAAGGCCTCTATATGCCTATTTGTTAATAACGAAAGTTATTTGATGGAAAGCATGATCTTTTATGCCTTTATGTGTTACTTTGCATCGTTATCGTTGTGGTGTTGATACCCTGGCCTTGGAAGTCTTTTATATATTGAATTTATTTCGTCGGAAATCTGAGTTTTTGGTTCGAATTTGCAATTTAAAGTTTCTGTCTTCCAGTCGACATAGAGTAGAGCTTGTCGAGATCGAGTAGGACTGTAGTCGATCTCGAATACGGTTTGTCTAGGTCGAGTTGAGTTTTCTGCTGTTATTGTCGATTTCCAGTTTCTGTCATCACTGCCTTTGTCGATCTCGAGTAGGCTTAGTCGAGATCGAGTGAGCTTCTGCTTTGCTTTGTTCTTTACTTTCTTTCGCTATTTTCTGTCTTTGCTTTTGTTTCTGTTTTGCTTTGTCTTTTCTGCTTTTATTTCTGTCTTTCTGCTGCTTTGTCTGTGAGATCTACAGCTACCTGAGAACTGCTAACGTGCTTCCTCGTGGATTCGATCCTGACTTTCTCTTACTACAACGGGAGGAAGTCTTGTATTTATTTGCTGAGACAGGGAAGTCAGTCTGATCTTTATTCTATATTTATTTCATACTTGACCATCCTCCTGCAACAACAAGAAACGATGTTATAAATTATATAGACATCGGGCTTTGGCCAATGTGAAAAACTTTTGACTTTTTACAACACCCACATAGACATTGATTTTTTTTTTGAAAGACATCGGCTATTACCCGATGTTAAATCACAAATTTCTAGTAGTGTTGTTTGAGAGGGATTGAGGGGCTGCTTTGGGGTGACGTTTTGGGGGTGAATGGAGGGTGATGATGGGGTTGTGGAAGGCCTTAGAATGGTGGTAAAGTAGGGGATGAAGGTTGAGGGATACGTGATGCAAGATCGCTCTTGGCCTCGCACTCCGAGCTCTCTTCAACACTCGATCTTCCGCACTCTCGGCCTCGCACTCTGAGTGTTTCCGACCCTTTGATTCCGTCATCTCTCACTAGGGAATCGCTCTTAGTATCTCACCAAGAGGGTTTATCCGGCATCTCACCAAGATAGATTTTTGTTTCTTAACCCGAAACGAAGGAAGCACAAAGCTTAGATTTCTCAAATTCAACTTGTAAAAACCAATGTCAAGCTTACATATTTATAGCACTTGTATCAAAGCTAAGAAATTAAAACAAGCCAAAACACACATGAAGAGAACGTGGGATTTGGCCAAAGCTTACTGGGCTAGTCCGAAGCCTATTTGCTTGGGAAAAAAAATGCAAGAGAATATTATCCTAGGAAAATAGGTAGTTTGGTTTTGAAAAATTTAGCTTGGCATCCCCTCTAATTAAGTCTCGGTCGGCGCCAGTTCAGACTTAACTTGTAACAAAGTGACCGTGTGTGGTGGTGACTCCTCAAAAATAAGAACCGATTGACCAAGTAGGCGAGCTCGAGCTCTTGTCAACGGTGGGGTAGCTCGAGGTAAAAGTGGCTCCTCTTCCATCTCCTCATCGTTAGCATCTTCAATAGAATCCATCGGAGCTCCATCACTAGTATCTAGAACGGCAACCCGATCGTCGGACAAGCTAGTTCCGTCGAGGGTCACATCAGTTGGTGACACTGTTTTGTCATTGATGACAATTAATTTTTAAAAATAGGCGGTTGACACTAGATTGGTGACAAAGTTTTGTTATTGGTAACAGTAGATTATTGACCAAAGCTTGATGAAAATAGGTTGGTTACACTGTTATATTGTTGGTGTCAATAGATTATTGAAAAGAGGTTGGTGACAATGTTTTTTATAAGTTCGTGACAATAAGGTTGATTAAACAATATGAAAACAGTGTTCTGTAGTTGGTGACAATGTCTTGGTGATGTATAATGTTATTGTGACAATTTTTTTAAGGTTACAATATCATGGTGACAATATATTGTCATCAATCTCGTCATTAAGAGTTGTCACCAATAATTGTCATCAGGAAAATCATCTATTAGCATAAAAACCCCATTTGTCACCAAGGAAAAGTGTTACTGGCAACTGTCACTGGAAGAAAATCAACTGTCACCCAAATGTTTTTGTCACCAACAATTATCACAAGAAAAAAAGAAAATCAATTGTCACTAGAAAAGATTTTCCCCTAATTGTCACCGGAAAAAATAAAATGTCACAAAAAATCAATTGTCACCAAAATAATTGTCACAATTAACTGTCACCAGAAAAAAATACTCAACTGTCACCAAAAAATTGTCATCAAATGCAGGTGTTGACCGGAATGGTCAATGTTGACTAGTCAATGTTAAAATTAAAAATGGTCAAAGGGGAAGGAGGAAGGGTTAAGGATGGAGAATGATGGGTATTTTTGGAAAAAATAGACATTTACTTAATTATGTAAAAAAGTGGACATTTACTTAATTTTGACATAAAAAATGGATATTCACCAAATTTAACCTATAAACTATGATATCATATTATTTTATTAATTTTTTCTTAGAATCAACCACAACGCGCCATATATATATGATTTTCCCCCTATAATCAACCGCAACGTGCTATATAGGACGCTATGTATCGGTTTTAGTATATGTATATAGATTTCTTATAGAACTCGGCTGTAATTCCATCTCGACCTGAGGATTAATTATTACCCAAACTAAACACTGCAAATTTTATTTCACTGCCCAATACATTGATGAAAACTGGAAGATTCAGAGTAAGGTAATTTGCTTTCGTCATTTTTCCTCCTCTGCATGGTGGATTTGAATTAGCCCAAGAGATGAGAAATGTGCTATTAGAATGGGGAATTGAGAAAAAGATATTTTCCTTGACACTTGATGATGCAACTAATAATGATAATAGGTGGTGCGGGACGAACGTCGTTGACACTTTCACCCTTTGCCAAATAGTAATAAAATCCTAACTCAAATCTCAAAACCAATAGATTAGTAAATTAATGAATTGATAAACCAAACAACTACTAATATAGAGATGAAGTCCGGAGTCAAACCCGCATAGAGAAGCGACTTCTACTCAATAGCTCTAACAAAGACTCTTATGACAAAAGCAATGACTTGTGACAAATTGATAAGAAAGTAAAGTAACCAACTTTATGATTGCAAAGTAATTGATAATAAAATAGAGAAGATATTTCACCTGTAATTCTCTGACAATGGTTGAGATTCATGGTCATAGGATTGATTCATTAATTATTCATAAGCATATGTCTACTAGACTAAAGTTATGTCTACTTGACTAAAGTTGAAGGATTAGCAGGGATACAATCATCTTATTCAATATCACTAAAGAATAGCATTAAAGACTCAAGTAATTAGACCAATTGACATATCGATTCAACGCAATTAGAGACAAATAGGTGCAGGCCACAATTGATCCTAACATCTTCTAATGATATAGATCAATCGAAATCATCCACTACAAAGACAAAGAAATATCACTACTTCAATACCTTCGTTTGCTATCAAGAACACAACAACGAATTCATAGCTAAGATTCAATTTCTAACATGGTGATCAATCATAGAAATGAACATAAATATCATCAATAGGCACAAGATGATAAATAAACTCATGAATAACTAAATAGAATCAAATCCTCTCAATTTATTCAACCATGTCTTCGAATCACAAGCGAAACTATGAGTTTAACAACTCATAGGCCAAAAACCTCTTTTCTCTCTCAAAACGTTTATTGTCTCTCTCAACACACAATTGTTCCATGGCTAAAAACAATAGAAATAACCTAATAAAGAGTCGTACAAACCCTAGAAATATAATAATAGGAAATAGAATCTTCGGATCCAAATTGCAATCGCTGAACACGGTACCACGGCGGGCGCCACCTAAGGCACGGCGGGCGCCACCCTATGCAGTGATGGTTTTCCTTCTTTTCTTCAATGTTGTGCTTCCTTGCTCCTCCATAGCCTCTTCCTCAGCCTTCATATGCTCCAAAACATGTCTCCTAAGCTCTTCCAAGATCACATCCAAGGTCGGAATGTAACTCTACAGAATAAACACTAAAAATGTGTAGATTCTGAACTCGAATACTGCACAAGCAAGATATGAAACTAGAGTAAAACATATGCAAAACTCCTATCTAAATGCAATAAGAAATACCTATAATGCCTATATGAAATATACATTTTCAAGATGATATCTATCCTCAAACAAGGAGTGTTCAATGACATGATATATGCAAAGGAAAGTATGTTCGTATTCGATGTCCTGCCCATATTTTGAATCTTGTAGTCAAAGATGGAATGTGTTTGATTAAACCACTTGCGTCTAAAGTTAGAGATGGTGCTCGTTACATAGTAGGTTCAGAAGGCAGGATGAAAAAGTTTATTGAGTGTGTCAAGAATTTTGAAGTACCCATTTCAAGTAAGATGTCATTGGATGTGCCAACTAGGTGGAATTCTGCATATATTATGCTAGATAAAGCGTTCAAATACTGCAATGTCATGACCTATTATTTTGCTAGAGTTGATGGTGGTTCAGATTATACATTGAGCTTCAATGAATGAGCTAAAATTGAGAAGATATGCACTTTGTTGGAGCAATTATTGCAGCTACTGAAATATTTTCAGGAAATGAGTATGCAAATGCAAATTTGTTCTTTCCTCAAGTATGGAAGATTCGTAACCGTTTGGAGAGCAGAGTAACTTGTGGTGAAAGTGATATTAGTGAAGCGGCTGCGGATATGCTAGAAAAGTTCGACAAGTATTGGTCCGATTATGTGCCTATTCTAAAGTTTGCAATTGTTTTGGACCCAAGATTCAAATTGAGGCTTGTGCTCTTTGCATTAACTAAGCAACATGGAAACATTGAGGGAGAATGAATGACTAAGGAAGTGGAGCTTCAATTTGGCGAACTTTATATTACCTATGGAGGTGCTCCAACTAGTGTGCGAAATGACAATTCATTTCATATGATGGACTTGAGGTATGTATAAGAACATCATAATTAGTTAAATACTCAGATTTATGCTAAATTATTGGATAACATAGGAATTTGCTACTCTTTATGTATAGGCTTACTTTTGTTTAATTTGAAGTTGCTCTTTATGTTTAAGCTTACTTATATTTGAAAATTTTCTTTTAATAACATAGGAATTTGCTACTCTTAATAATTCAAGTTAGCACTTCAAAAGTTGATATTTATTTGAGTGAGAGCTCCTTACCAGTTTCAATGAAGCTCAATGTGCTTAATTATTGGAAAGAAAATTCTTCCCGCTTTCCTGTGCTTTCTGCTATGGCTAGAGATGTATTGGCTATTCCAATAACTTCAGTTGCTTTAGAGTCATCTTTTAGTATAGGAGGAAGATTTCTAAACAAATGGAGGAGCTTTCTTTTACAAAAAAATGTGGAAGCATTAGTGACCACTCAAAATTGGTTGAATGGATATAATGGTAAGATATTACCTTAGTTATGTGATTTAGTTTATATATTGTTATACACATTTAATTATAAATCTATATTGTATTTGTAACCTTTGGACGTTTATTTACATATTGTGTAGAAGTTGAATCATTTGAGGAAGAGTGATCTTGCATCTTGTTGTGTTTTTGATGTTTTGTTGTCGGTGTTCTGTTTCTACTTACTGTGTATTGCTGTCGCTGTTGTGATGTGTTGTATTGCTATCACTAATGTTGTGTTGTTGTTGCTGTGGCATTGTGTTGCCATCACTGCTGCTGTGTTGTTGTTGTTGTTGTTGTTGTTGTTGTTGTTGTTGTGATGTATTGCCATCACTGCTGCAGTGCTGTTTAACTGTTGTTTTTGTTGTTGTTATGCTGTTTTTTTTGCCGAATTTTGCGTTGTTGCACCCTGCAGGTGCTGCTATGGTGTTGTTTGCTTGTGTAGGTGCTAAATTATTTGTCGTGTGGTTGGATCTATGATGATTTATTGTTATTTGGTCTTTAGACTTTACTATATTTGTTGTGTTGTTTAGGATGCTTGATGTATTTTGTTGGGTCCATTATAATCGATCATCATCCTTCACTGTTTGTATGTTGATGAATCCTATAAATTTGATAGAATATGATGAATTGATTTAAGAATTTAACCACTCTTGTTTTCTTTTCTTTTTTTTTTTCCGCTTTTCGTTCCCTTCTTTTTCTAGTCAACGATCTCTCATACTATGACTTAAGAGACACATCAATGAGATTATAAACTAGTCTTAAAGCACCCATACATTATACATATTACATACTCTCTAATCATATCCTTAAAATAAAAGAGATTTTATGAGATTCGTAATATTATTGTGGTGGCTAGGTGAGTATTGTTTGGTTTGAGTTGAGAGTTGGGTCGGGTTGAGCATCAGGTCGGGTCAGGTTTGGGTTGGGTTGGGTGGGTTTGTGTTCAGGACCATTCGGGTATCGGGTCAAAATGGTTCGATCGAGCTCGGGTTTGGGTTGTGCATAACGCTAGATTTTCGAGTTCGATCAGGTTTGGTTCGGGTGGGCCAGTTGGGTTTCTCGGGTCATGTCAGATTTTGCCAACTCTAACCTCTACTGTTGTTTTACTCTTGCTATTCTGCACGTCCAAGTAAGTCTCTAGGGGCTTACTCATTCCTACTGTCATGTAGTATGCTAGGCGTTGCATATTGCATAATCATGTAGTAGCATGCTTAGGTTTTGCACAACTCTGTGAGCACTTGGATTCTCTTTGTGATTGGTAGAACGACCGTTAAATTGCGTGTCTTAGAGTCTTTTGCTAGGGTTATAGGATGAGTCAGCTTCATTGGGTTCGATCCTCGTTGAGTCATATGGTCATGGTATGAAACTTGAGAAATGAGAAAGAACATAAAATGAGAAATAAGATCACATGAGCATTAGAACTTGATATAATATGAGATGATGATACGAGAATATGAGATATGAGACATGATATTATAATGAGACACGCTATAGCACGAACGCGGTCGATGTCTACAGTAAGGAGAATGGGTGCAGGTGTAGGAGAGGGATATGTCACTTGGCATTTTGTATAGGATCATATTTACAATATTTCTGCATTTATAAACTGTCAGCATGCTTGAGTGTTTAATATTCCTGTACTACATTAGAAACATCTTTATTCAGGATTAGCACATATTATGTGGCTTCAGTGAGGTCTCCAGGACCCACGTGTGTGGCTCGATTTGATTTCTTTTCCCATTTTTTTTAGATATATATGCACTTTGATTATGCTTGTCCCATGCTGTTTTGGAGAGGGTACACTTTTGGCGTATGTAGAGAGGCTGACACTACTTATTGCACTCTTATGCTGCTTTTGGTACTTAGTATTTCACTCGCTCGTATTTCTGTTTTGACCCGGCTCTGCCATGGCACCATAGTATTGATTTTATGACTATCTACATGTTTTGAACTTAAATGTTTGTGCGATTTAGGCCTTATGACATGTTTCGGTGTGTAACAATGCACTTTGATTATGCTTGTTCCATGCTGTTTTGGTGAGGGTACACTTCTGGCATATGTAGAGAGACTGACACAACTTATTGCACTCTTATGTTGCTTTTGGCACTTAGTATTTCACTCGCTCGTATTTCTATTTTGACCCGGCTATGTCACGACACCCTTGTATTGGTTTTATGACTATCTGTGTGTTTTCAACTTAAATGTTTGCGCGATTTAAGCCTCAAGACAGGTTTTGGTGTGTAACACTGGGTCCCCAATGGACTTAATGCGATTTTAGGCTTCCAAATACCTACTTTCCTACTAATCCTTGGTTTTAAAAAATTCGACCCGTACTTGGATTGCAAGATCCGAATGAAGATATCCATTCCTTCGTAACGTGACTCGAGTTTATTAACTTGGGCCATTACAAAATTATTATTCTTGCATCATCATTTTATTATTCATACACCATCATCCGAGTTATAAAATTGCACTTTTCAATCTACAAAGGGTATTGCGTTCTATTCAGTTGAATGCAGAGATTCATGTGGGGGAGATTTTCGTTGATTTGTGGACGATTATTCTTAATTTTGTGTTTGACTTGTAATAGTGTTTTCTTTGCATTTGAGCTGTGATGTTGGTTGCTTCACATGGTTGGAAAAAGGTGTGCACTGGATGTGAATATATTGTGCTGTCATACAATGCTGCCATATGTTGTGGACAAGTGAATTGGAGGGTTATTCATATATTGCACCTCAGATGGGGTATAACGTATGCCTTTTGTATTTATTACCTCCGCCTGAAATATATAATTCATTTCATATATTTTGGGTCACTAACATATATTTTGAGCCTTGGCTCTTAGGACTATTTAGTAGTTTGGGTTGTTGTGTAGGTAATATTAGAATTGGGGGCCTTGTGTCTTTATTTGATTGATAAAGAGGTTTAGAACAAACTTGTATTATTCATGGTCTTTTCTGGCATCTTGGTGTTTTGCTTGATCAAATTTAGTTCATATACTGTCAATAAATGAAAATTTGAACATTTGTACAATTGTATTTTACAATTGCACAATTGTATTTTATTATTCTTGCACCATCATTTTATTATTCATATACCATCATTTGAGTTACAAAATTGCATTTTTCAATTTTATATTTGAGTTATAAAATTGCACTTTTCAGTTTTATATTTTCACATTTTTCAACTAAAATTGCACATTTAATTTTTAAAATTGGACACTCAAACTAAAATTTCATAAAAGTGCCGGCGTGAAAGAATAATTATTATATTTTCACAACATAAAATTAAATTTGCACAAAAAAAGTGTTGACACAAAAAATAGTGCTGGCGCGGAAAAAATAACTGACTCGGGAAGGGGGGCACAAGGGCAAAGGGGCACACACAGGGGAAGGAGGCACATGTACGTGATTGGACATTTTGCTAATTAAATCAGGATGGACATTTTGCTAATTAAATCAAGAGTTTGGATGGAATGCAAATTAAGACACAAAATATGGACACATTGCTTAATACCTCATATTATAAGCCTTAATCCGATAGCCAAGTAAAAAATTATGAACATTTGAAAGTTAAACACAAATGAATTGTTTCAAATATTTTTTAATAAATCATGATGCTTTTATATTCTACTTAATTTGATATTTTGGTAATGTAATTCAACCTAAGAGCTTCGAAACAAGAGGTTATATTACTAATTTGATAATTATATAAGAAATTATGCAGGTTTAAAGTTTGTATATCTTGTTACACGTTATTGCATGCTAAAAGAACAACAAGTTGCATATTGACTTTGCAGGTTTCAAACGATATATGTTTAGAAGAACGAATGTTGTTATAGATAAACGACATCATTTTTCGTTCAAAGAGAAAAAAAAACTATATAACAACTAATGACATAGTTTTAAATTAAAACACCATTGTTTTGAATAAAAAATATTGTGTTTTGAACTAAAAAAAATTGTCTTAAACTAAAATATCATCGTTTAACCTAAAATATCATAGTTTTTGTTTGCTAAACTATAGAAAAATCTATCAAAGAGTGAGTCAATAATTTGTACAAAACTTCACCCACCCTTCGATAAATTCCTGGCTCCGTCCCTCGATATACTTGTCGTTTGACTAGAATTATTTTTAGTATAACCAACTCTCATCCAATTGCAACATGCAACTATCGACTCGATACCTTCGCATTCCGAGCCAGAAATCTTAACAGTAGCTTCCTATCGACTCGATACCCACATGTATCGAGTTGATACCTGCCTTTCCGCTTTACTACTTCGATATTTTTTTATTCGCTTCTATCTATTATTGGACGACTTTTTGGTATATTTTATTATTATTTAGGAATATTTTCAGATCTTTTTAGGGATATAGATGGAGAATTAGGTTTGGCTCGGGAGAACATCCAATTTTCACGTCCAATTTTCATTAAAAAAAACCCGCTAGTTGCAGACATTGAGAGCTTTAAGCTTTTTCAGAGATTTATTCTTGAAGGCTTGTTTTGCTGAATTCAAGATAAGTTCTTTTAATCTAGTTTTATATTCTTTCATCATGAATTCTTGGACTGTGTCTGAATTTATGTCTGCCTAATTTTCTTGTTCAAGGGTTAGGGTGATCCCAACGATACTAAGATAGACATGTGCATGATGATTGCCTGAATGAATTCTATTATTTGTTTGATTTGATTCATGAGTGCTTAATCTGATTAATTTTATGATTGATTGGAATCTTTTTGATGTTCAACATGTGCCGACTGCGAATTGAGATTAGATATTTAGAGAAAGTTGTAAATTTTATTGGAAAACATGGATTGAATTTGAGAATTGTTTATGAACAATCTGTTCAATTCTCTTGAGGATAATAAACTATCGTAGAAAACCTAGGTTTGAGTTGGTTATGCAGATCACGTCTTTTGCTGCTCGTTTTTTAAAACTCCTGGTCCTTTGGTTGTTTTTTGGTTGGTGTTTCAGACATTTTCCCCTCTCTGCCCTTTTGTTGGAAGACAAAAAGGGGGAGAATGTTTTGGTTGCCAATGTTTTGGTTGCCCTGCGTTTTGGCACTAGTTGGTTAAGTGCTTATCGTTTTTCAACTTAGATGATCCAAACATTTTCTGCTCATATTATATAATATGCTTATTTCCTTATAATGATTGCTGGAAATATGTTATGTATATTGAAACAGGTTTTGTCTTCCATCAAGGGGGAGATTGAAGACTCCACCTTGATTGTAAGATCTTGAGACCTAACGTACAGGTGATCTAAAGGATAATGAAAGACAAAAGGCTGGGTTTCAAGGTCTTGAAACCCAGACTAAAATGTTTTGATCACTTATGCATTTGTCTATTTCAACTTGTTCTTTTACAGGAAAGAATTCGAGGCCAATCTTTTTGGGCCTAAATTATATTGGGCTATGAGATGTGACTTGGGCTTTATCGATTTATATATGAGTTTCTCATCTAACCCATTTTATGTACTAGATACATTATGCATATTCTTTCATGATTTCACTTTTCATACAAGGAAAGAATCTATTCATAGTTGATCATGCTTGATCATGAAGAAAGTCGAAGGAACATCTTGGAAGGCACACAAAGGATCTGTTTTGGAAGGAATTCAAATGTCTTGGAAAGAATTTGAAATTCAAACGGTTCTCCCTCCAAGAAACTCTACAAGTGTTCCGACTATAAAAAGACGAAGGCTAAGAAGGATGGGAACTAATCAAGCAATCAAGCAAGTACTCAAGCACTCATAGCATCCTAAAGCATTCATCAAGTTTCTCTTACATCCGAGTTGGCGATCATTGTTTAAGAGTTGAGAGAAACACTAGCACTTATTGTACAAGTCATTCAAATTACACTTAGAGTTTTCATACTCGATCAAAGCACACTTAGTGTGTGGTGTGAGCTTTTATTTCACTTGTAAGGTTGAGAGCTAGAATAGAAGCGGTGAGGCTTTGTATAGAGAAAGGGAAGTTTCTCTAGGAAGTTCTAGGCTCAAAAGAAGTGAAATAAGAAGTGTTTGAATCCTACGGATTGGATAATCCTAGGTGGGGACGCAGGCAAGTTGGTGCCGAACCTCGTTAACAATTCGTGTGTTCATCTTTTATATTCCGCATTTACATTGTCATATTCGATTTTACTTTGTCAAGTTCTGATAGCCTATATCAAGGTCTTGACAAGTTGTAGTAAATTTCTATTGTTGCGAAAATCATCCATACTCTATTCATCCCCCCTTCTAGAGTATTATTCATCGCCTTATAGACTCTTCAATTGGTATCAGAGCTTGGATCACTGTTTTGATTTAACAATCTTGTGAGTTTTCAGCATGTCTACCATAGGTGATGGAGGTTTTGCTCAAGGAAGGTCAACCAATAGACCTCCACTTTTCTGTGGCAATAACTTTGTCCACTGGAGATCACTGATGCAAATGTTCATCATTGATCAAGACCTTGAGCTATGGGGCATGGTCAAGAATGGACCACACGTTCCAAAAAAGACTGTCGATGGAAAGCATGTTGATAAAACTGAGTCTGATTACGATCAGACTGATCTTGATAACATTGCTAAGAACTACAAAGCTATGAATCTACTATATTGCGCTCTCGATGCTAATGAGTTTAATCGTGTCTCAGCTTGCAAAAGTGCCAAGGAAATTTGGGACAAACTTATAGTTACTTATGAGGGCACAAGTCAAGTCAAAGAGAGTAAGATTAACATCTTCCTCAGGCAATCCGAACTTTTCAAAATGAATCCTGATGAGACAGTAAAGGAGATGTTTACGAGATTCACTCAAATTGTAAACAACCTCGACTCACTTGGAAAAACCTTCTCCAACCCAGAAAAGGTTCGAAAGGTTCTAAGGAGCCTTCCAAAAACCAAGTGGGGTCCCAAGGTTACTGCAATTGAGGAAGCTCAAGACCTCTCTACACTACCATTAGATGATCTTCTCGGAAAACTTATCACTCATGAGATGATATTAAACGAGGAAGATGGAGAAGTACCCTCAACTGCAAAGAACCTTGCTCTCAAAGCTAAAAAGGATCACTCACAATCTGAGAGTGATGAATCAGATGACGAAGACGATCCCTTTGCTCTCATCACACGGGGATTAGCTCGAATTCTAAAGATGAAAAAACAATTTTCCAACCGTGAAAATACAGATTCATCTAGATTCAAAAGCAAGTCTCCCAACATGTCAAAGAAGCCAAAAGTGCTAACATGTTTTGAGTGTGGCGAGACAGACCATCTCGTGAAGGAGTGCCCTATGAAGAAGAGAAATAAGTTCAAGAAATATGAACAAAAGAAAAAGGCTATGCTTGCAACCTGGAGTGACTCAGATTCTTCCTGTGACTCAGACACCGAAAAAGAACAAGCTAATCTCTGTCTTATGGCTGACCACGAAGGATCACAGACTCAAGACCTTGAAAAAGTGGTAAGAAATCTAATGTCTAGTCCTCCCGATGTTCTTTCTGAAGTCCTAAGAAATATGATTTCTAATGAAGATGCTTACAACAGTGAAATCAACACCTTGAAGGAAAAGCTGATAGATCAACAGAAATGTATTAGTGATATCTCGGTCGACCCTTGACATTAAAGTCAAGACCTTGAGCTCAGAAAATTCTGATCTCAGGCAAAGCCTCTCCTCTCTAAAGAATCGTAATGAGGATTTAGAGAAAGAGAAGGCAAAGCTAACCGATAAGTGTCAAGACCAGCAGACTTCACTCATTCAATTCACCAGATCTAAAGCTAATCTTGATAAGATGTTGGGTGAACAACAACTCTCTTTTAATAGAAGTGGTATTGGATACAATAAGAATTTTCCAAAGAAACCTAGTACTACTTTTGTTAAAGCTAAAGGCTATTGGCATTCACCTACTTGCTTCCATTGTTGTAAGAAAGGACATGTTAGAGAAACTTGTCCATATAGGAGAAAAGATCCCTACATCATTAGAAATACATTTCCAGTTCGACTTAATGAACAGATAAAACAAGTTTGGGTTCCTAAAGGGACAAGACTACCCAACATGGTCTATCCGCATTATGAATCTAAAACTATGTATTGGTCTAGCTGGAAAGGTTGATGTTGGTATTGCAGGATATCATCAAGAGCAAAGAGCCAAAATGGATAATGGACAGTGGATGCTCACGACACATGAGTGGAAAGAAATCTCTATTTCAAGATCTTAAGGAACAAACCACTGGAACAATTACTCTTGGTGATAAAGGGAAGTACAACATCATTGGTATTGGTAATATTGGTAATTCAGAAAGTTGCATTAAGGATGTTTATCTTGTTGATGGATTAAAGTATAACCTCTTAAGTGTCTCTCAGTTGTGTGACAAAGGAAACAAAGTTGGCTTTGACAGACACAAATGTGAAGTCAGGAATGAAGAGACTGATGATCTAATCCTCACTGCTCACAGGCACAACAACACTTATGCTGTAAATGCTAATCATATTACAGGTACAAAACTCAAGTGTCTCAAGGTCTTGACTGAAGACCCCAGCCTATGGCATAGAAGACTAGGTCATGTAAGCATGCACACCCTCAATAAGCTCAAATCAAGAGATCTTGTGAGAGGATTTCCTGATCTAAAATTCATGAAAGAAGATCTATGCAATGCATGCACAAGAGGCAAACAGACACGCAGTTCCTTTAAACCTAAAAAGGTTGTAAGTTCCTCTCGCCCTCTTGAGTTATTACATATGGACTTGTGTGGACCTATGCGTGTCAAATCTCCAAAGAGTAAACAATACATCCTGGTTATTATTGATGATTTCTCTCGTTTTACATGGATCTCCTTTTTAAGAGAAAAATCAGAGGCTTTGCTCGAGTTTTCTAAACTTTGCAAAGAGTTGCAGACCTTGAAAAACATACCTATTGTCTCCATTAGGAGTGATCATGGTAGAGAATTTGATCAACTTAAATTTGATCTGTTCTGTGCTAAATATGGAATTTCACACAACTTTTCAGCACCTAGAACTCCTCAACAAAACGGAGTTGTGGAACGAAAGAACCGCACTTTGGAGGACATGTCTAGGACAATGCTTTTGGAAAATGGTTTGCCAAAAATCTACTGGGCTGAGGCTGTTAATACAGCCAACTACATTTTGAATCGATGCTTAATTCGTCCCATTTTGAAAAAGACTCCTTATGAACTTTTCAAAGGAAGAAAGCCTAGCATTTCCTACTTCAAACCTTTTGGATGCACTTGCTTTGTTCATAACAATGGCAAAGATAATCTTGGGAAATTTGACGCACGTAGTGATGAAGGTATCTTCCTTGGTTATTCTACTAATAGCAAAGCTTATAGAGTTTATAACAAGCGCACCAAAATTGTTGAGGAGAGTATCCATGTGGTATTCGACGAAAGCAACAATGGTGTGTTGAGTGAAGGTTTTGCAGATCTCAATCTAAATCATCATGATTCGGATGGAGAAGAAGAGGACAAGGCTGAAAATAAGCAGGACCAAGAAAGAAACATGCAAGAACAAATCCAAGATACCAACGAGCTATCTCAAGACCTTGAGAAGGGACTACAGAATCAGGATTCAGTCATTGAAGAAACCAACACTCAAATTGTCTCTCAAGACCTTGAAGAGAGACCTGCTACTATCTCAAACAATCAGGGTCCAAAGCTACGAAAGTTCAAACATGCCTCGTCACACTCAGCTCAAGATATCATATCAGATCCATCATCTGGGGTACAAACTCGATCTAGATTAAAGAATCTTTGTGCCTTCTATGCTTTTGTTTCTCTTGTAGAACCAAAAACCCCAGCTGAAGCACTCAAGGACTCGGATTGGATCACTGCCATGCAAAATGAGCTAAATGAGTTTGAAAGGAACAAGGTATGGACTCTTCAGCCCAGGCCACAACACCAATCAGTCATAGGCACTAGATGGGTGTTTCGAAATAAACTGGATGAAGCAGGCAAGATCATTCGAAACAAAGCAAGACTTGTTGCTCAAGGATACAATCAAGAAGAAGGTATAGACTACGAGGAGACATTTGCTCCCGTAGCAAGGTTAGAGGCTATACGAATATTACTTGCTTTTGCATCCTTCATGGGTATCAAGCTATTTCAAATGGATGTCAAATGTGCATTCCTAAATGGGCTCTTAGAAGAAGAGGTTTATGTTGCACAACCACCAGGTTTTGAAAGTGAAGAATTTCCTAATCATGTGTATAAATTGGACAAAGCTCTCTATGGTCTCAAACAAGCCCCAAGAGCTTGGTATGAAAGATTGTCCAAATACCTTCTTGAAAATGGTTGTCAAAGAGGATTGATTGATAAAACTCTCTTCATCAAAACTCATGGAAATGATCTTTTGATTGTTCAAATATATGTAGACGATATATTATTTGGTGCTACTAACAATTCCCTTTGCAAGGAGTTTTCTGAAATTATGTGCAGGGAATTCGAAATGAGTCTCATGGGAGAATTAAACTTCTTCCTTGGTTTACAAGTTCATCAAACAAGTAAGGGTATCTTTCTGAATCAAGGGAAATATACCAGGGATCTACTAAAGAAATACAAAATGGAACAATCAAAGGTAGCAAAGACCCCTATGAGCTCCACTCTCTCCCTTGATCAAGATAAAAATGGTAAGAATGTGAACCAAAAAGAGTACAGAGGTATGATTGGCTCACTCCTATACCTTACTGCTAGTAGACCTGACATAATGTTCAGTGTCTGTATGTGTGCTCGATTCCAAAGTGACCCCAAAGAGTCTCACCTTATTGTTGTAAAAAGAATCTTCAGATACCTAAATGGATCTCAAGACCTTGGGCTATGGTATCCCAAACAGAGTAACTTTCATTTAAAAGGCTACTCAGATGCAGATTTTGCAGGATACAAAGTTGATAGAAAAAGCACTTCTGGCTGTTGCCAACTCCTAGGATCCTCCTTGATAAGTTTGCACTCTAAGAAACAAAATTCAGTAGCCTTATCAACTGCAGAAGCCGAGTACATTGCTGCTGGTGCATGTTGCTCTCAGATTCTTTGGATAGCACAACAACTCAGAGACCTTGGAATTGATCTTAAAGGTATTCCTATTTTGTGTGATAACACTAGTGCTATTTCAATCACTAAAAATCCAGTGCAGCACTCGAGAACCAAGCACATTGATGTGAGACATCATTTTATAAGAGATCATGTGGAGAAAGGTGATGTATCAATATCCTTCATATCCACTGATTTTCAGTTAGCTGATATTTTTACTAAACCACTCCCTGAAGATCGTTTCAATTTTATTAGATTGGAGTTGGGTATGCTTAATAGGGAAGCACTTTCTTAGGGGGAGTAATTACTCCCTACATGAAAGTTCAGAATTCAAATGGCATCTCAAGACCTTGACCTCATAAGGTTTCGAGATGTTCATCCGAATAAAATTATATTGGATCAAACTTTGTTAGTATCTTATGGATATTCAACAAAGGCGTCTTTTGATTTTATTTACTCCTTTAAAAATCGATTTTCATATATTTTGGTCCCCATTTAAAAATTATCCCAAATCTCTTTATTTCTTGCAAGTGGATGTGACACTTTGGGTTTAGAAAAATCAGATCATCATTACTTACTATTCTAGTGAGTAAATGAATCTGTACTTGCCAATTTGAAAACTGGGGAGACGATTCTGTTTCCAGATTATTTGCTTTTTAATCTCTCCCTCCTCTCGGTCTAATCCACTCCTCCCTTACTCTCTCTGTGTTTATTCTCTCTCTCTCACCGAATTCCAAAAACCCTCTCTGTTTCTGTAACCAAATGGCGGGATCAAAGCGCTCCTCAGCATCTCCGTCTCCAGCACCTTCTGCTAAGAGATACAAGATGCCAGCCAACAAGGGGAAGCAAGTCATGGAGGAATCTGAAGCACATTCTGAGGATTCCAGCGAAAACTCACCATCTCCACCACCTCTGATCAGGAAATCAAAGGGCAAAGCTCCAGCCACCTCTGCTCCTGCTCGACCTCCTCAGGTACCTTCTGGCATTTCTCCCAATTGGTTTTGCAATAAAGAGGTTGAGGAGTCCTGGAAACAGGACTTTTGCAACCGTCGCTTATGCTTCTGTGATGCTGTCGATTTCAACCTCCTTCAATCCATGCCTTTGCCTTGTATTTCCCTCCTCAAATCCACCTGTTTCTGGACCTCGCTCAACCCTGGCAATTTTGCCTATCCCCAACTTACCCGACTCTTTTATGCCAATCTTACTGTTCATCGGGTAAATGGAACCCTAACCCTAGTTTCTAAGGTCAAGAACACCCGAATTCGTCTCTCTCCTGAAAGCCTTGCTCTCATCCTTGATCTTCCAACTGAGATTCCCACAAAAGAATTCCCAAGCCGATTTGAGTGTCTCTCATGAGCACGAGATGAATTCTTCCTAAAATCTCAAGGCCCTGGATCTTCATCCACCCTCAAACCCACTCACACTGCCCTAAACCTTCAAGCCAAGCTCATCTTCACCATTCTGGCTCGCTGTATCTTCCCACGCATCCATTCCAGGGAATTGGTGACCGAGAATCTTCTCGAGATCCTTTTCCTAATCATGAACGGATACGAGCCTGATTTACCCAAACTCATCCTCGACTACATGACCCATGTCTCCACCTCCTCTCGACCTATGCCTTTACCCTATGCAAACCTCCTGCCCAAAATCTTTGAAGCCTTTGACATCGACACATCAGGAGAAGAAAAGCAAACCTATAGTGGGATTGTTGATGAAGGTTGTCTAGAGAGATTGGGTATTGTCAAGAACCTGAGGGGGCAATGGTTTCTGAGGAAAGACTCGAAGGAAAAACAGGTTGCTGAACCTAATATGAGTGAGGATAGATTGGCTGCTGTAGAGACTGAGATTCAAGACCTTAGGTTTGATCTGAGTAGGATGTGGTCGGATGTGGTCATTCGCCAGGACCAGACTCATGAGCTACTCTCGATGGTGAACTGCAAGCTTGATCAGATGATGCTTCTCAACACTCTCACTTACACTGCTACAGGCTCTATCATGCCAATGGAGCAAGAAACTTTCGATCATGTGCGTGAGAAGACAGGAAATGTCATCCTCAACTGTGAAAATCAAGTTAAGAAACGTCCTATCCTGCGCCCCACACATCATGAACCCACCATTCTCACAGTCGAGCAATATGGTGTGGTCAAGAAATACAGGGATGTGGAGCGTCAGAGACAGCTTGCAGAGATGGAACGTGACAAGGTCACCAGAGACGCCCTTGCAAGGTGGAGGAAGAGGTGCAGAGATGAGGTTAGAAGAAAATACCTTCCACCCAACAAGCAGTACCCCACCTTTGGCGAATGGGTTGAGGAAGGAGCTGGCATTGCCCCTCCTGAAGATCCTAATGCTCCTGGCGCCCCTGGTACATCCTCTGCTGCTGGGCCATCCTCTGCTGCTGGGCCATCCTCTGCTAAGAAAGGCAAGAAGGCTCTAAAGAGCAAGAAGAAGAAGGCTGCAGATGGGGATTCTGACTCAAGGCCTTGATCTCCCACTCTCTTTTCTCTACTTTATGAGAACTCGTCTTTTGCTGCTCGTTTTTTAAAACTCCTGGTCCTTTGGTTGTTTTTTGGTTGGTGTTTCAGACATTTTCACCTCTCTGCCCTTTTGTTGGAAGACAAAAAGGGGGAGAATGTTTTGGTTGCCAATGTTTTGGTTGCCCTGCGTTTTGGCACTAGTTGGTTAAGTGCTTATCGTTTTTAAACTTAGATGATCCAAACATTTTCTGCTCATATTATATAATATGCTTATTTCCTTATAATGATTGCTGGAAATATGTTATGTATATTGAAACAGGTTTTGTCTTCCATCAAGGGGGAGATTGAAGACCACCTTGATTGTAAGATCTTGAGACCTAACGTACAGGTGATCTAAAGGATGATGAAAGACAAAAGGCTGGGTTTCAAGGTCGAGAAACCCAGACTAAAATGTTTTGATCACTTATGCATTTGTCTATTTCAACTTGTTCTTTTACAGGAAAGAATTCGAGGCCAATCTTTTTGGGCCTAAATTATATTGGGCTATGAGATGTGACTTGGGCTTTATCGATTTATATATGAGTTTCTCATCTAACCCATTTTATATACTAGATACATTATGCATATTCTTTCATGATTTCACTTTTCATACAAGGAAAGAATCTATTCATAGTTGATCATGCTTGATCATGAAGAAAGTCGAAGGAACATCTTGGAAGGCACACAAAGGATCTGTTTTGGAAGGAATTCAAATGTCTTGGAAAGAATTTGAAATTCAAACGGTTCTCCCTCCAAGAAACTCTACAAGTGTTCCGACTATAAAAAGACGAAGGCTAAGAAGGATGGGAACTAATCAAGCAATCAAGCAAGTACTCAAGCACTCATAGCATCCTAAAGCATTCGTCAAGTTTCTCTTACATCCGAGTTGGTGATCATTGTTTAAGAGTTGAGAGAAACACTAGCACTTATTGTACAAGTCATTCAAATTACACTTAGAGTTTTCATACTCGATCAAAGCACACTTAGTGTGTGGTGTGAGCTTTTATTGCACTTGTAAGGTTGAGAGCTAGAATAGAAGCGGTGAGGCTTTGTATAGAGAAAGGGAAGTTTCTCTAGGAAGTTCTAGGCTCAAAAGAAGTGAAATAAGAAGTGTTTGAATCCTACGGATTGGATAATCCTAGGCGGGGACGTAGGCAAGTTGGTGCCGAACCTCGTTAACAATTCGTGTGTTCATCTTTTATATTCCGCATTTACATTGTCATATTCGATTTTACTTTGTCAAGTTCTGATAGCCTATATCAAGGTCTTGACAAGTTGTAGTAAATTTCTATTGTTGCGAAAATCATCCATACTCTATTCATCCCCCCCCCCCCTTCTAGAGTATTATTCATCGCCTTATAGACTCTTCAGAAAGCATGATATTTTATGCCTGTATGTGTTACTTTGCATGGTTATCGTTGTGGTTTTGATACCCTGGCTTTGGAAGTCTTTTAGTATAATGATTTATTTCGTTGGAAATCTGGGTTCTGTGTTCGAGAATTTGCAATTTAAAAGTTTCCGTCTTTGTCGATCTCGGGAAAGTTCTTGTCGATATCGAGTTGGCTTTACTCGATATCGAGGAGGGATTTACTCGATACTTGTCTTTTCTGAGTTTCTGTTGCTGTTGGTCGATTTCTGTTTCTATTGTCGACTTGCTGTAATCGATATCGAGGACTGTTGCTCGATATCGAGTAGCTTCTGTGTCCTTGCTTTATTTTCTGCTTTTGTTTGTTACTTCTGTCTTTCTTTCTGTCTTTCTGTTTGCTTTTCTGTTTGTGAGATATACATCTACCTGAGATCCGCTGACACGCTTCCTCGTGGATCGATCCTGACTTTCCACTACTGCATAGGGAGGGAGTCTTGTAATCATTTGCAAAGGACGAAATCTGGTTTGCTTTGATTTATTTATATTCTATTGCAAGTCTCAATTTCCTCCTACTAACAACAACAACAACAACAACAACAACAACAACAACAACAACAATAATAATAATAATAATAATAAAAAAAATACGGATGCTGTTCCGTTGCTGAAGCGAATTCAGAAATTCTCAGTCTCTCAGGATGCTGGGGCTCGTGTTGCACCTTATATTTTTACTAGACTTAGTTTTGTTATCGCTAAGTGTTGATAGGAGGAAATCGAGTATGCAATAAAATATAAATAAACTAAGGCAAACCAGATTCCGTCCATTGAAAATAATTACAAGACCTCCTCCAGATGTAGCAGCGGGAAGTCAGGATCGATCCACGAGGAAGCGTGTCAGCGGATCCTAGGCAGTGGAGAAATCTCACGATC
The DNA here is from genome assembly GCA_963922045.1 of Persicaria maculosa. Lineage (NCBI taxonomy): Eukaryota > Viridiplantae > Streptophyta > Magnoliopsida > Caryophyllales > Polygonaceae > Persicaria > Persicaria maculosa. Next base: position 57,426,358 of record OY998259.1, read on the forward strand.
AGAAGTCGACAACAGGGTCCTCGATCTCGACTAGGGTAGTTGACAGAAGATCGGACAGTCGAACACAACAGCAGCAACTCGGCACAGGCTACTCGATATCGACGAGGGGCTACTCGATATCGAGTACAGTCCTTTGTCGACTTCGGGTTGGCTTGTCGATTTCCTACACAAGTAAGCTACGGCGACTCTGGGTCGAGAATCAGTAGTCGAGATCGAGTAGTGCTATTCGATCTCGAGTAGACAGAGGATAAAAACGAAAAGAAAATAAATGCAAAGGCTTTGGGATTTTGAACTAAAACTGTATAAAAAGGGCTTCCAAGATTAGGGTTTGCAACAACGATAACCAAGCATGCATAAGGCAGAAATAAAACAGATAATCATGTAAATCGCATCAAGGACAAGCTTTCGCCTTTTCCAACAATTAGACAACTCTTTCAAGAAACCCTAATTGTCTCTACTAATTTTATGTTTACAATCCAAGTTGTTAACATGGATCTCCATTAGATGGGCAATAAACACATAAACAAGTAGGAGATGCTCAAAACATGATAAGAGTTAGATCTTTACCTCAATTATGTAGGGCTATCGTCGGGCTCGCCCCAACCCTAGAAGTGGGTGGACTACTCGCGCTTCATCGCAACCTCAGACATCATTGATTGAAAGGAAATAACAACTTGCATTAAACTAAATTCAAAAGACTTTACAATCCCGGCGATCCAACTCTCGTTGAACGCCAAAACCCTAAAACCTTCGAACTCCTAAATCTCTACTTGGAACTCTTTGTCTCTGACTGAAATTGAATGATTAAAACTCAGCCCCCATGAGTTTTATTTATAGCCTTCTAATCCTTGCTAGTTAAGGATAGAAATCTCTATCTATATCTAAAAACTATATCTAAAATGCTTAAGGATAAATAAAAGCAACAAAGAAATTAAATCTAAATATATCTAAATGTCCTCATGTGGATAAATCTCTCTCTTCATGATATATCTTGATAAATTCGGATAGAATCGGCAGTCTTCGCGCCCAAGCAACCCCAAGTCGAGTAGAATTGGTTAAACCGAGTAACGCGGCTCTGGAGGTCTACTCGATCTCGACAAAAGTCTAGTCGATCTCGAGTAGGATTATGGTCAACTGGCTTGGCTCGTCGTCTCGGCTAGCAGGTCCTCGATGTGGCTCAGTCATGACTCTGACCGTACTCGATCTCGAGGAGGGATCGTCTATCTCGACGAGTAATGTGTTCTCGACTTGGTCTTCCGAGGTTGCCGAGCAACCCTTCTCGACATGCTCGGATGTGGGCTTGTCGACTTCGATGACGCTCCTCGATCTCGATGACAACGGATCATCGACTTGGCCAGCTTGGTGTTGTCGAGTGGCCTCTTGTCGATATGCTCGGACACAGGCTTCTGGGCTTCCTCGATCTCGACAAGGTCTTGTCGATCTCGAGTAGATCTTGGCCTGGTGTTGTCGAGCAGCATCTCCTCGACATGGCTCAGGGAATGGGGGTTTGGCACTTGTCGATCTCGATGAGACCTTAGTCGAGATCGAGTAGACTTGCTGCTTCCGTCTTCGCTCCTTGGTTTTCTCCCGAAATGTTTCCATATTCTGCAATATTAAACAGAAACTTATGTAGATCTCCATTTCTAACAAATCAGCATATACTACATAAATTCGACATATTCCCAACCCGAAATATGCAGAATATAAAGAATATGGAACTAAAACATGTATAAAGACATGGCTACTTTGGAGACATCAAATCACCCCATACTTAGACTTGCTTGTCCTCAAGCAATAACCAAACAATAACCAAGACCTACAACACATCCTTCAAGTCTTCGCCTTTGTCAAAAGCAACATCTTAAATAGTAGCAATGTAAGACAAGTGGATTTAACGTCATCACACATGTATGAGCGATCCATAGGCATAGGCAATATAAATCCAACCTCACAGGAATAATGTGTTTACACTCAACTCTCAAATGTGTTTAGGCTATGTATATCAACTCTCAACTCAATTCCATACACAATCTCATAAACATTGTAATTTAAACATGAATCCACTTCGCAACCAATTATGAAAATGCAACAAGAATTATCAGGAGGACTTCGCTCAATGGAAGTCTTCAAAGAAGATTCCATTCGGCGGGGTTCTAATGGGGCTTGGTAAGAAATAATAAGGTGTGGAATTATTTGGCCATGTGGTGCTAAATAAAATTCGGGAATCAAGACTCCTAAATCTCCAACACAACCAAACCATAACTTCCCAGTCATATGCATTAACCAAACTCTCCAATTTGTCTCAATGGAGTATATAACCTTTCAAGCTTTCTAAATCTTTCCAAAATATGTATCTTGCAAAATAATGAAAGAAATAAGGTAAATTTGGCTCATGCACTTTATTCATAAACATATGTATTTGTTTTTCTTCTTCTTTTTTTTTTCGGATTTTTTTTTTGAAACGAAGATATAAAATAATACTAGAGGTGCATTTATAATGTGAGCCAAAAATCCTTTTACATAATATGCCTAGCAAGATAAAAATGTACAACCAACCCATATCTCAATAATTTCCACGATCCTTCTTGAAATACAACATAAGCTCATTCTTTCCACAAATTATCATTCCAACCAACTCTAAGTCTTAATTCCCAAATGGGGGTAAGGCTCAATTTGGCTAAGGAAAATTTTGTGGAGTTTACAATAAAAGTCTCAGGCTAATGTTCTGGCTTCAAGCAGGGATAATGTAGGGTAGGTAAAGAGAGGATAAAATTGGCTTAAAAGGTGCCTCCATCATTTAATTCTCATCAACATAAACATATAAATGCATTGGCTTTGAATAACTATTACAACATTTAGAGATGCATAGGAAGAGTAAGTACACTCAAGAAAGCAGAGGGATTTTTAATGATTTCCCTATAAGGTCAAAATTCTCACTGGGACAATTTTTGTTGGATTTTAACCTTTAGCTTAGGATCATATGTGCTCAATTTCATCACAAGTTTACAATTCACATAAAAACCATTTTGAGGACTTAGGCTAAACCTTCCAAACACGCCATAGGATTTATATGATCAAGTCAGTCATTATTTATCATCATAGGACATCTAAGTTAGGGTATAAAACTAAAGCAATGCAAAATTTAAACATGCATATATATATATATATATATATTTTTTTTTTTTCTTTTCGACATTTTCTATATTTTTTTTTCATTTATTATTATTATTATTATTATTTTTTATGCAAAAATCAAGACTAAATTATGACAAAAGATTTAAAAAAACATAAAATTTAAACATGAATGCATAACATAAAAATTAAAATTTCACCATGTGAAACCAAAAACAAGACTAACACATATGATAATGATAATGAGCCCTTCCCCCACCCCATACTTAAAATTTACACTGTCCCCACTGTATAAAATCAAATAAAAACAAGAGTAAAGGAAGGAAATCATAGGATAACACATCGAGGAAGGCGAATCAGTGTAGGTCGAGTAGGTTGCTCGTCGATATCGAGTACAGTGTACTCGATCTCGAGTAGGCGTTCAACGTCTGGTGGAATCCGAAGTCGAGGAGCGTCTGTGCTTGTCGATGTCGAGTACGTCTACTCGAGATCGAGTAACTTCTGGGCTTCTCCTCCTTGTCGAAATCGACTTGGCCTTCGTCGCTTCAGACTGGTTTTCAGGGACTTCCTATTCCACTTTTTGCGATTCTTATATGCTTGCCGACCTATAAGTGTTAGATTGCACAAGAAACAAGACTATCCACATGAACTATTCTAAAAGACATAAAACCAAAAATAAAAACCAAAAACTAAAAAGTTCAAAAGTCCCAAAAATTCATAAAGTTTATATACATGCTCTAGATTTTAGAGTCGCTAGGCCGACTTCTCTGTTTGCGCTCAAGGACCATTATTGTAGGGCCTGCTCATGCTTGGCCCTTCTCCTGGATCATCTAGGTCCTGGTGGTAGTATGCCAGCTCAGCCGATAGGTGGTTGCTTGCATCATCTCTTTTCTCTTTCTTTCTCTTCCTTCCAGCCCCTAGCTTTCGCAGATTTTCTTGGCACTGGGTCTTACCTCCCCTTAATTTATTGAAAATTTTTGTTATGGACTGAGGGGGAGTAGAATTCATACCTGAACTTACCTTTTCGGACCCAAAACAGGAAACTTTGGGCTTGGGGCTAGTCGAGATCGAGTACAGCTGGTCGACCTCGAGTACAGGGACCCCATACTTAGGCTCTTGGCAAGTCTCTGGCTCAGCAGTGGTGGTCGACATCGACAAGGTCTTGTCGAGATCGAGTGGGGCCCTCGTCGAGATCGAGTTGGCTTTGTCGATCTCGAGTACAGTGTTGGCTCCTTCCTCCGCTGTTTGCTTGGTCCCGTGGTTGCTGATGCTTTTCACCTCCAGCCATGAAATTTCCTCTTTTGCAGGGCCAAAAGAGAAATCCAAAACCTCATCGCCTTGGTGAAGGTGAGCGATCTATTCTTGACACTTATTTTGGCATCTGCAGTAGCTAAGAATGGTCTACCAAGAATAATAGGGCTAGTAGGATCTTCAGCACAGTCAATGATAAGGAAATCTGCTGGGACAAAGAATTTACCAACCTGGACAGGGACGTTCTCAACTATACCTGTAGGCATGACCACTGTATTGTTCGCCATGTATAGTTTGGCATCCACATGTTCTATGCATCCTATTTTTACCTTCCGCCAGATTGATAGAGGCATGATGCTCACACTTGCTCCTAAATCGCACAGAGAATCATATTTATATTGTCCAAAACCCACAGTAACAGAAAACTTACCAGGGTCATGTCTCTTTTCAGGGAAGTGGAGTACTTTGCATTCGCCTGCGATCTCTGAGATAGATCGCTTTTTGCTCAGGATTTCCTTTAGAAATTTGACATATCCAGGCATCTCTTGCAGGGCTTCTGTAAAAGAAATAGAAACATTCAGTTCTTGCAGCATATTAACAAACCTGGTAAACCTACCTGCCGTGGGATCTTTCTGAGCTTTTGAAGGGAAAGGCAAGGGCTTTTTCTGTTTTGGAGCGAGATCAGCTGTCGAAGGTGTTGCAGAGTCGTCGACGTCGGCCAGATGCTGCTCCTCGATCTCGACCAGAGGCTTGTCGATCTCGACTTGGGTTGTCGACCTCGAGTTGCTAGGCTTCGTAGTGGAATCCGAGCTCAGCTTCTGGTCTGTGTCGAGTAGGGTCTTGTCGAGATCGAGTACGGGCTCCTCGAGGTCGAGTTGGGTCTGCTCTGCATCGAGTTGCTGCTCTGCTTTGCTTTGCTGTTTCCCGACCTCTGGCTCGTGGAACTGATGCCCACTCCTGAGTTTGATAGCTGCGACGTGTCCGGTCTTCCCTTTAGGATTTGGTTCTGTTTGCCCAGGGAGCTGTCCGGAAGGTCGTGGGATCTGCGCAGCGATTTGTCCCATCTGGGTCTCAATGCCTTTCTTCCAGATGTCTAGCTCTCCAAATTTTGTGTTGAAGTTCTGGAGCTGATTGTTGATGGTGTTTGTAGCCTGCAGGTTCTGTGCATGATTCCGACGCATCTCCTCAAGGATTAGCTGCAGATCATCCTTCTTTTGATCCCTTTCTGGATGTCCTGGAGCTCTGTAGGGTGGGGGATTCCTAGGAGGACCTTGGTTCCACTGAGGTTGATAGAACCTTTGATCTCCCATGTAGCGATTTGGACCCCCAGCGTAGGCTGCTTCCTCATGTGTCTCTGCCATTCTGACTTGCTCAGTGTTTGGGCACTCAGTAGTGGTGTGCCTCTGTGATCCGCATTCGATGCAAGGCTGATTGACAGATAGATATTTGACTTGCTTGAGGATCTTGCGATTCTGGTCTCTGTAGAACTGCTCCCTGACATCTGGGTCAATCTCCTTTGCTGGCTCATAGAGTGGCTTCTCATCATAGTTTGTAGAAGCCCCATACTTGTTGTCATATGCCGTGAGCTTGTCTAGCACACCCCATGCGTCAATTGGTGGCATCGTCAGGTACTCATATCGAGTGTACTGATTGATCCTGTCCTTAGTGACTTGGTCAAGAGAGTTGAAGAAGATCTCCTGAATGACGTAGGGTGGCTGTCCATGAGTAGGGCAAGATCGTAGTAGTTCCTTTTACCTTTCCCATGCCTTTGCTAGCGGCTCCCCAGGCTTTTGTTTGAAAGCTGTGATCTTTTGGCGGAGGAATGCTGTCTTGGCAGGTGGGAAGAATTTGTTGAGAAATTCTTGCTCTACTTGTGCCCATGTTGTAAGGGATCTTGGTTTCAGTCCTTCTAGCCACTTCAGTGCAGGTCCAGCGAGCGACCAGCGGAAAGCTTTCATCTTGACATATTCCAGAGTTGTACCTTCAGCAAGAGTACGACACATGTCATGAAAATTGGTAATATGTTCAAGAGGACACTCATTAAATCTTCCATGAAAAGCATTGTTTTTAAGTTCTATAAGAAACTGAGTGCGAATTTCAAAAGAGTTTTCAGGGATTAGAATCGCCGATTCAGGCACGACGAGAGTTGGATGCATATAATCCTCTGCTGTAGTTGGATATTGGGCAAGCTCAGCTTCTGCTTGCTCCCTTGCTGCTTTCTCAGTGGCGATAGCAGCATCTTTAGTGGCAATAGCAGTATCCTTTGCGGCTAGCTCCCTTGTAAGTCTGGCAATCAGCTGTTCCTGCGTCTCAGCGGCGGCCATGGCTCTTTTTAATCTGGCGTGGGCTTGTATAAGGCGTTCTGGGTTGTCTAAGCCGTCAAACTCAGGTGGTTGACCAGAACGGCACATATACCTGAAAAGTAACTCAGAGTAGATGTGAGATTCAACTACCTAAGGCGCGAATGATAGCTTCCCCGGCAACGGCGCCAATTTGTTGATATGAGGAAATCGAGTATGCAATAAAATATAAATAAACTAAGGCAAACCAGATTCCGTCCCTTGCAAATAATTACAAGACCTCCTCCTGATGTAGCAGCGGGAAGTCAGGATCGATCCACGAGGAAGCGTGTCAGCGGATCCTAGGCAGTGGAGAAATCTCACGATCAGAAGTCGACAACAGGGTCCTCGATCTTGACTAGGGTAGTCGACAGAAGATCGGACAGTCGAACACAGCAGCAGCAACTCGGCACAGGCTACTCGATATCGACGAGGGGCTACTCGATATCGAGTACAGTCCTTTGTCGACTTCGGGTTGGCTTGTCGATTTCCTGCACAAGTAAGCTACGGCGACTCTGGGTCGAGAATCAGTAGTCGAGATCGAGTAGTGCTATTCGATCTCGAGTAGACAGAGGATAAAACGAAAAGAAAATAAATGCAAAGGCTTTGGGATTTTGAACTAAAATTGTATAAAAAGGGCTTCCAAGATTGGGGTTTGCAACAACGATAACCAAGCATGCATAAGGCAGAAATAAAACAGATAATCATGTAAATCGCATCAAGGACAGGCTTTCGCCTTTTCCAACAATTAGACAACTCTTTCAAGAAACCCTAATTGTCTCTACTAATTTTATGTTTACAATCCAAGTTGTTAACATGGATCTCCATTAGATGGGCAATAAACACATAAACAAGTAGGAGATGCTCAAAACATGATAAAAGTTAGATCTTTACCTCAATTATGTAGGGCTATCATCGGGCTCGCCCCAACCCTAGAAGTGGGTGGACTACTCGCGCTTCATCGCAACCTCAGACATCATTGATTGAAAGGAAATAACAACTTGCATTAAACTAAATTCAAAAGACTTTACAATCCCGGCGATCCAACTCTCGTCGAACGCCAAAACCCTAAAACCTTCGAACTCCTAAATCTCTACTTGGAACTCTTTGTCTCTGACTGAAATTGAATGATTAAAACTCAGCCCCCATGAGTTTTATTTATAGCCTTCTAATCCTTGCTAGTCAAGGATAGAAATCTCTATCTATATCTAAAAACTATATCTAAAATGCTTAAGGATAAATAAAAGCAACAAAGAAATTAAATCTAAATATATCTAAATGTCCTCATGTGGATAAATCTCTCTCTTCATGATATATCTTGATAAATTCGGATAGAATCGGCAGTCTTCACGCCCAAACAACCCCAAGTCGAGTAGAATTGGTTAAACCGAGTAACGCGGCTTTGGAGATCTACTCGATCTCGACAAAAGTCTAGTCGATCTCGAGTAGGATTATGGTCGATTGGCTTGGCTCATCGTCTCGGCTAGCAGGTCCTCGATGTGGCTCAGTCATGACTCTGACCGTACTCGATCTCGAGGAGAGCTCGTCTATCTCGACGAGTAATGTGTTCTCGACTTGGTCTTCCGAGGTTGCCGAGCAACCCTTCTCAACATGCTCGGATGTGGGCTTGTCGACTTCGATGACGCTCCTCGATCTCGACGACAACGGATCATCGACTTGGCCAGCTTGGTGTTGTCGAGTGGCCTCTTGTCGATATGCTCGGACACAGGCTTCTGGGCTTCCTCGATCTCGACAAGGTCTTGTCGATCTCGAGTAGATCTTGGCCTGGTGTTGTCGAGCAGCATCTCCTCGACATGGCTCAGGGAATGGGGGTTTGGCACTTGTCGATCTCGATGAGACCTTAGTCGAGATCGAGTAGACTTGCTGCTTCCGTCTTTGCTCCTTGGTTTTCTCCCGAAATGTTTCCATATTCTGCAATATTAAACAGAAACTTATGTAGATCTCCATTTCTTACCTTTGTCGTCATCTCATGAGTTCTTTGATATGTCTGATTCTCTTCCTCCTTAACTCCACATGTCTGATTCTTTTTTTTTTTTGGTAAGGTAAGAATTCGAGCTCAGATATACCCGAAACTCGATGGCCGACAAGTCGGCAGACGAAAAATCGTCATAACAAACAAACAAAAACATAAACAGTGCAATACAACAAGCGGAAACGCATCCTGCAAGATGAAACTAGGCGAAACTAAATCAAACAGTGCAATACAACACGGGCGAAGCCAAGCACCATCCAAGAACAGCACTGTTGGCCGGCGATACATCAGGAAACCCTGTGGGTAGTGAAGACGAACCTCCAGGAAGCTCCTTCCCGATCACAGAGTAGCCCCGTACACACTACCTTGATCCCATCCAATCCCAACTCCGACTGCCAGAACTCCAACGAAGAAGAAGAAAGCCTAGCCGCACCGAAGCAAAACCGCATACCGCCCGAACAAATCGCACTGTGAAGGACCGGTCGAAAAGACCGATCGGGCCATATTGGGATTTAAATCAAGCTCTTTCGAGCATAATATGAAACCCATACAAGATTTCTTTTCATTTATATATATATATATTATTTTTTATTTTTTATTCTTGGACACCCTCGGGCCCAAGGAAAAGCCTTGGGCTCGAAGGATGAGTATACGGGCCAAGGAGTAACCAATGGGCCCACTACGGGCAACACATGCCCAAGGAAAGCAGAGGCCAAGGAAGATTTACAAGCAGAGCCGCTCCCACAAACCAAAAGTTAACAGACCATCGGCTGCAGCAAGGGAGGACAAGGCAAACGATGGACCACCGGAGTACAAGGGCGTCGGAACCGCAGATCCACCCATGACAAACACGACGGAGGAGGCCTAGCCAAGAAAGGACGATTTTGACAAGGTATAGAGATTTGAAAGGCGACGAATCCAAGATAAAAAAAATCTGGGGAGAAGATCTACAAGAAGATGAACTCAAGACCCGAAAATTGAAGGCATCGAAGTTCGAAATGGATGGGAAATGAAGGGGGAAATGGGATCCTTGACCATAGATCCGCAAAAGCCCCAAGGTAATTGAGAAATTTACTGGGCAATGAGGAGTAGAATCAGGGCGATAATCGACGAGATGGTAGATCGGATGACAAATCGAACCCAAAACAAAGGCAATCTCAGAACAAATTTGGGCGTTGCAGATCGGGTTCAGAATAGCGGTTTGATATAGTGGTTATCCACTAAAGATTGGAGCCTTTAAGGGATTTTCACGAGCCTCAAAATAAAGGAAACCCAACCCAGCAGAAGATTGACACCGAAGAGGCGCCGTGGTGGTGGTGAGGGGTGTTAGACCCGGGTAAAGACGACCGGAGCCGAGGTAGCGACGGCCAAAATCGGTGTTTGTCAAGCCGATGGAGCAGGCTGAAGGCTCCTAGATGAGATGTGGGGCTCTCGGAGGAGATGTAGGGCTCCCGAAGGGATCGCGCTTGGCTTCGTCGCAACACACACCCCAATTCCAGATTCGTCGCAAAAAGCAAGAAAGGATCGCGCTTGGCTTCGCTCGCGCCCAAGCTCGCTCGCAGGGAGCGTTGCCCTCGTAGCTCGCGCGCTCCCTGGCGCTCGGCGTCTTCGCTCCCGCATCCTCGTCTTCGCCCCCGCGTCCTCGTCTTCGCTCCTAGCGATCGCTCCGGACACCCTCGCGCGCGCCTAGTCCTCGCTACCTCTCTCACTTCCTTTGTTCTTTCCATCGCTACTATTTTATTATGGAATTTCATTAAGTATTGTTCGTTGCTAAATCAGATTCTTAATCACTTGCTTAATTTGTTCCAAAATCAGGAGTTATCAAAGAGCATTGCAAGATCGGGCAAATATACGGCGTGATTCTTGATCTCGAGCCCACAGGCGAAGGATCAGGGATTCCAAACGTATCAAGTGGTATCGGATTCTCAGGTTTATGCAAGTTTTTTACTCTCTTGATTCATTATGGTGAGTGATTATTTTTGTGCCATGTTTTTCATCATTCTCGCTGCATAAATTTTAGAATTTTCACCCTTCAAATTTGGCACTTTATTTAGGTTTATTTTCTTGTTTGGATCTATAATTTGGAAGATATTGAGTTTTTGGTTGCAAGTTTTGATTTTTATTCCTTTTTGCTACATATCATGCCTATGAATGTGATTCTTGAATTAAAGTATGTTATGAACTTGCACCACTAAAGAATCCTAATTTTCCAGATTTGATGCCTATTTCCATTATTATTATTATTATTATTATTATTATTATTATTATTATTATTATTATTATTTTTCTTACTTATAGATCATTGTAGCTTAGTTTCTCTTTATTTTCTTTTGTTTTCTTTTCTGTCGCCACTCCTGCAGTAGCTTACAACGACAGTTCTTAGTAAAAAAAAAGCATTCATCTTTACCTTTTGTTGAGTTAGCAACTCTTGCATCTTGTTAGTTCTTTTCTTAGCTACTTCATTAGATGATCTATTTGGTTTCAAGCATCTCAAAGAACCCTACTTGTGTGATTTTGTGCTGTGCCGACACAAGAGTGATGCAGGACCATCCAAGACACCTTCGGGCACACCTATACTTGGGGATGGACCTATGATTCGAGCTCATGAGAATGTGGTCATCCTTAAGAGGAAGAAGAAGGCTCCACCATGGGAGAAGGTCCAAAGGTGGAAGCTTGACGTTTTATTAGACTCGTTCAGCATTTGACAGCTTTTCGACGTCTCAGTAAAATGAGTCGTACAGAGTCAGTCTTAATCGGATTGAGGCGTGCCATACCTTGTCGGAACGAGGACGAAGAGATCTACAACTTTGCTGTTGAAGGTTTTTCCAGATTCGACCTAGAGCTTAGCCGAAAATCAAATTCTTTGAGCTGTCACTGTTTTAGACGAGATTTATTCTAAGTATTGGAACTTTCTTTTATTGCTATTTTTAGAGACCTTATTTACTTAAGTTATTTTTAGCATTTTAGGGATTTAAGCTAATTTCTATTTTATTTATTATTTTTATCTTAAATCAGCCCCTAGGTTATAAGAAGGGTTGATTCCTCAATTGTAACTCAGACGCCTCTTTTCATGAATGAAATTTCCTTTGTGTGAAACACAATGAGAGAAAGTCGATCGATTCGTAGCGTGGCTCATCGATTGCAAATTGGTAATTGATCTTGCTTGGTTTGCTTTGAGTTCATCAACCTCGCGAGAGCTTGGTGATCCTGGTAATCACAAGTCCCCTCCTTGTGCCTCCAAATTGTCCGCTTGGTTGTGTAAGGTTGTAGAGGCGGGCTTTATAGTCGTTGGTATTTGGTTCCTACCCTCTCAGGAGGCCTGAGGTCTTTGCCTCGTTCTATTTTAGTTCGATTCAGTCCTTATTAGTCGTGTCTTGCTTTCAATTTCGAGTCTTTATTCTTGTCTATCGAGTCTTGCTTCCGTTCTTGTTATTTCTATTTTGATTGTCGAAGATCGGGCCATCCTACGGCTAACCCCGTATCAAGGAGCCTTGGTCACACCCCTCTTTCTCTAAACCGTGTTGCAACTGTCAGATAATAGTTGACAGAGTGTGTGCACTTGATTGCCCTTGTGATTGCATTGATTATATTATCATCATGCTGAATCTTTCGTGCATCACATTGTATTCTTTATTTCATATACATTAGCCGCTCGTTCATACTTGCTATCCTTGTTATCCGAGTTTTGGCTGATTTAATTTGCAATTTGATCTTAACTTGCTACCTTCAATATTGCATAATTTTGTGTCCATGAGAAATTGCTTGAATTTAGTGCCTTGTTTTCTCGCCTAATTGATTTCTAAAACTTAATCACTCTTAGAATCAAAAGGGCTTGCATTACTTGGTGTCTGGTCTTTGCTTCGTTTACTTGTTGCTCTTCTGATATTGTAGGAACATGTCTAACGACAAAGAAGAACATAACTCTTCCCCTCCCCCTTCTGGTAGCCTTACTGCATCCGATATGCAGTTCATCATTGACTCTGCCACAAAAGCCGCTACACTGGCTGCAATGGCACAGATGGAGGCTTCTAACAAAGCCCACGACAATCGCTTTGCCATCGATTGAGCTCAAGAACGTGCTCATTTCACGACCCAGACCAACCAAGCAATTGATCGGAAATTTGAGGACATGAAACAGAATGAGGCTTCTTGTTCTACGCCTCCAGACGGTAATACACCCCCTAGAGGTAATCCACCCCCTTCTAGTCAATTACATTTTAAACTTAGATTTGCTACGCCTAACCCTTTTGAAGGAGAGAATGACAATGATCCGTTACCCAACTTTAATGGTCAAGATAACCGACGGGAACACACACCCCCTCGGCAACAGCAGTAGGATTGGCCTCAGCAGCCCCACCAGACTCACGCCAATCATATGTTCATCAGATCTAACAGTCGTAGCAATGCTGATCTAAACGACATGCCCCATTTGGAGGACGCTTACCAAGAGGTAGATCCTAATTTTGATGATTTACCTAACCCCAATTTTGTTCATCCTAGAGTTGATAATGCACAGGCTATCCAACGGCGAGATGTTAAGATTAAACTAGAAACTTTTGATGGTACTAATGATCCTGAGGCTTATCTTGTTTGGGAGGATCATTATAATTATGTGCTTGACCATCTTCGCTATGATGAAACAAAAAGGTTGGAGGTTGTTACTTTACATTTGACAGGTATGGCTCGCTCTTGGTGGTTTCGCTCTCGTGAAATCCGTCGTCGTCAAGGTAAGCAGCATGTTGAAACTTGGCCACAACTACGCTATCTATTGAAGCAGAGACTCGTACCTAAGGAGTATACAGAGACGATGAGGATGCGATTGGCCTAATGTCACCAAGGAGCTCGCTCCCCTATGGAGTACAGAGACGAGCTTGAACGCCTCGCTCATCAGGCTAATATTTATCTTACGGAACGTGCTTTATGTACTCAGTTTCTTGATGGTCTTAATATTTCTATTAAAAATCCTTTATCTATTCATTCTATTAGAAATATTAACACTTTAACTCACAAAGCGCAACTTCTATATGATCAGCAACAAGAATAGAGGGCCAGAACCGACCGGTCTTAACAAGGTCGCAGGTTTGTTCCCTTTGATTCTTCTAGTCAATCCAGATCTAATTCTAACCCTTCTATGCAGCAAAAGGGAGTTTCCAACTCACCTAAACAGGGTTATCAGGTCGAAACTAGGAGAGTTACTGCACCTTCCAAAGAACGCACCAAAGACATTCGCTGCTTCAATTGTGGTGGTTCTGGACATGTCTCTCGCGATTGCCCTCAGAAAAGGAAGGTCCTTCTCAATGATTTGGGAGAACATTACTATGAGGAGGAGACTGTCGAGGAACACATAATTTTGAGTGAAGTGGAGGAGGACCAGGGACATGACCCTGAAGAAGAGATCGATCCCAACAGCTTTTAGGACGCTCTGTCTTGTCAATTGCCGGGTCCTACACATTCAGAAAGCTCCCATGGCTGATCAAAGGGAGAACATGTTCCACACCAAGTGTGTGGTTCGCGAGGCTACCTTGAACGTCATCATCGATGGAGGGAGTTGCTGCAACCTCATCAATGAAAAAGTAGTTGATTTCTTACATCTGACTACTACTCCTAGAGCTACTCACTATGGATTGAATGGTATTATTGATGATGAATCTGATATTATGGCTACTAAACAATGCTTGGTTTCTATTTCTATTGGTTCCTATCATGATAAAATTTTATGTGATGTTGCTAGAATGGATTGTAGTCACATTTTACTTGCTCGTCCTTGGTTATATGATCATTCTGTTATTCATGATGGTCGTTCAAATACATATTCTTTCACTTTTGATGGGAGGAGAGTTACTCTCATACCCCTTTCTCCTCAAGCTGTTTTGAAGGAACAAGTGTGCAAGCGACAACAACAAGACGCCCAGAAGGCAGCAGCTAGCCGTGAGCCTTCCCTTAAGGCCGCACCTCATCCGGCGCCCGCGGCCCCCACGACATCCACGCCTTCCACCTCTTCTACAACTTCGGCCAAGGCATCTTCAACACCCCCTTCTACGTCGCTGAAGGGCACTGTTGAATGACGATCTCTTATCTGTCAGCCTCAGCAACAGACTATCACTTGGAATGATCATCGACCTAATATCCTATTGGTAATGAAAGAGGTATTTCTTAATGTTGTGGATTTGAATCATATTCCTGCACCTATTGCTGCTTGATGTCCACTAAAGTAACCATGTTTTTATGCATATTTTAGCTCCTTATTCTAAGTACATTGCATATTTCGGGTTGGGAATATGTTGAATTTGTGTAGTATAAGCTTATTTGCCAGAAATTGAGGTCTACACGAGTTTTTGTTTCATATTGCAGAAATTGGAGCCAATCCGGGATGAAACCAAAAGGAAGAGACAAAGGCAGGATTCTACTCGACGTCGACAAGCATACTTGACGTCGACTACAGGCGAGAGCAAGATCAAGTCAAGAACTAAAGACGGACACCCCACTCGATCGAGTATGAAGACTACTCGATGTCGAGTACCCTACTTGACGTCGACTAGACCTGGAAGACTACCCGAGCTCGACGAGGAGAAGACTGCCCGAGACATTGAAGTTCACTCGAGATTGAAGCATACTACTCGACGCCGAGTACATCTGACGTGCTCGGACCCGGGCTCGAGCAAAAGGACCGGCGACGAGAGTTCCGAGAAGTCGGGAAATTGTGGACAGCTTCTGAGGCAACAGATCAGACTTCAAAAATTTCCGATTTCCTGTTGATTGGCTTGGCTTCTGGGGACGTGCAAGTACTACTTTTGTAGATCTCGAAGTCGCGGTCGCGGATTGGGGCAGATCTCATCAACCAGAGGTCAGACGAAGCAGGAAATCGCGTTTTACCGAGACGTCGCTTGTGCAGAGGCGAGTCCAAACGGGGTTTGTTTGAGAGGGGTTGTAGGGCTGCTGTGGGTGACGTTTTAGGGGTGAAAGGAGGGTGATGATGGGGCTTTGGAAGGTCTTAGAATGGTGGTAAAGTAGGGGATAGGGGTTGAGGGATATGTGATGCAAGATCTCTCTCGACCTCGCACTCCGAGCTCTCTCCAACACTCGATCTTCCGCACTCTCGGCCTCGCACTCCGAGTGTTTCCGACCCTTTGATTTCGTTGTCTCTCACTAGGGAATCGCTCTTAGCATCTCACCAAGAGGTTTTATCCGGCATCTCACCAAGATAGATTTTGTTTCTTAACCCGAAACGAAAGAAGCACAAAGCTCAGATTTTTTCTCAAATTCAACTTGTTTTCAAATAAAAAGAGTTTACACATATATAGGATTTTATTTTCATCTCCATGTATTTGTAATTGATGTGGGATAAAAAAGACTTCAAATTTATTTAGTTCAGCTTAGAGCTACTGCAAAGAACGGGATATACCATCTTCGGTGTAGAATTGGTGGGGTATGTCTTCAACAATGTCGTAGCCCTCGAAACCAGCTTTCCAACGAGTCCTCTTGCGTCTTCGTCGAACGAACACAACTCCAGTTAGAGCCAAAATAGCGAGCAGATGTCGGTTCATCAAGTTATAAGACTTTGATGTCTTCTTCTTCCGGAAATATGATGTTGTCCAAGGTAAGAGCTTCCGAGGCTGCCTTATCAAGGCTAGGATCACATGTTCATCCCTCTAAGATCCATCAACGGTGTCATATTCTCCTCCAGGTTCATCGATCAAGCTACCATCGTCGAGGATCACATCATCCTCCCTCCCTTTAAAAGGATTCGAACTCGAATCCGGTGGGTCGCCTAGCAAACATGTACCTGCACGAATCCCATGAAAACTCATAGAAGAAGGACAGAAGAATACTTGAAAAATCAAAACATCACTAAAAGAGTAAGAAACACCACTCCGCTGGGTAACTCGGCTAACATCCTGCAAACGAGTGACTAATTGATTCCCAGGGTCCTTTGAGGGCCCTAAAACTAGCTTCAGTGGCTCTATAACCTTCCGAGCATTTTCCTTGCCTCGCATGTTGTATTCCCTAGCAACCAAATTAGCCATATAAGATGAGGACAACAAAAATAAATCACTAGGAAGAATAATAAGTACACAAACTCGACTCCTCTATAACATCTCGTTTGTCGCAAGAATCGTCGACCTCAGGTAAGAATTGTCGCCCTACGGGGGAATAAGTGTCCATCTTCCTCTTCCTTGTAGCTTCATATAACTCTCCAGCAAGGTGCGGTGTGATCCCTAGTTCATTCTCCTTTACAAGGGGTTCGATGACATCCAGTATAGAGCTAGGTGGGTGGTCCTCATAAACACCACTAGACTTGGATCTAACAACATGTGTTGTAGGGATCGGTGTAGTCATGGGGAGAAAATTCATAGCGGTAACCAACAATGTCTTTGTTCGTTGTGAATTGATAACTCCACTCTCTTGATGAAAATCGGAAATGGTTTCAAAGGCTTTGACACAAGACTTGTGTCAAAGGTCTTGAAGCTACAGCTGTGTTGATGAAACACAAAACCTGTATTAAGTGCTTATTATTTCCGGATGATATTATATGTTATTATTATTAAATATATTGCCAGATATTATTGTATATTATGCACTAACATATGCAACAAGTTTTTCGAATAATATCTCCTTCCTTAAGCTAAAAGTCGAGAAGAATCAAATCGGAGATTATGGCTTCAGATTTTCCCAATATAGAAGATTGTGAAGATTGCCATGATCGGTCTAGCCGTTGAAGAGAAGATCCTTCTTTGAAGATGGCGCCGATTTGTTCAATATAAAGGAAATGAAGAAGGGAAGACAGATACACAATCGTTGAACACAAGCATTCATTCACACTCAAGTTTTCAAGTCAATCTGTCTTCTCCGTGTGCTCTCTGCTAAGTTGTTAAGAGTCGTATCTTTTGTTTTTAAGCATTTGAGAGTTACACAGTGAGCTTATAGGATATATTTCGAGTGAGTGTTATACTCAAGAATTTGTAACTCAGGAAGTGGACACTAGGCGATTGATTCACGAAGTGTAAGAGGATTGTACTAGATAGCTGAGAGAGGTGGGGCTCTTCTAGATTGGTCTAGGACTCCAAGGGAACGTGAGTTGACTAGATTACAATTGTATAGGAGAGAGGCTTCTCGGTGAGATATTAGGATCCTAAGTCTTGTGAATCAATAAAGTCGGTTGAATCCTAGGGTTGTGGAAGAACCCTAAGCGGGGACGTAGGCCAAGTTCGTGCCGAACCTCGTCAACAATTCATTGCGTCCTTTACTTATTGCTTTACCATATTTCCGCACTTGTTTCGAATTGTATAACTCTTTTGTAATTCAAGTTTTCCAAGAGGAAAGAATCAAGTCCAATCTCAAAGGGTTTTGCAAGTGTTTCAAAAGTCTTGAGATTATCAGCGAAAAGTTGGCATACTCTATTCAACCCCCCCTTCTAGAGTATCTTTATATTACTTTGTTATACATTGTCGAACCTTCAATTGGTATCAGAGCCTTACTCACGACTTTTGATCTAACAATCTTGTGAGTTTTGATCATGTCTGATGAAGCAAGCGGAGGATTTGCACAAGGAAGGTCTACTAGTAGACCACCACTTTTTGTAGGAAACAACTTCGTCCACTGGAGGTCTTTGATGAAAATGTTCATTATAGATCAAGATCTGGAACTTTGGAACATTATAGAGAATGGTCCAAAGGTTCCAGTGAAAGACGGACCAAATGGAACCAAAGTCGCGAAGACCGAGGCTGAGTTCATCCAAGCGGATCTTGAACTCGTCTCCAAGAACTACAAGGCTATTAACTTACTATACTGTGGTCGTAGTACTGATGAGTTTAACCGTATTTCAACTTGTAGGTCGGCTAAAGAGATTTGGGACAAGCTGGTTGTCACCTACGAAGGAACCAGTCAAGTGAAGGACACTAAGATCATCATTTTCCTTCGAAAGTATGAACTCTTCAAAATGAAGCCAGATGAGTCTATTAAGGCTATGTTCACACGGTTCACGGAAATCACAAACAACCTTGACTCTCTCGGCAAGACATTTGAGAATGTTGACAAAGTGAGGAAGATATTGAGGTGCCTCCCATATTCTATACACTTTGCATATTTCGGGTTGGGAATATGTTGAATTTATGTAGTATATGCTTATTTTCCAGAAATAGAGATCTACATAAGTTTCTGTTTAATATTGCAGAATATGGAGCCATTTCGGGAGAAAACCAAGAAGCGAAGACGGAAGCTGGAAGTTCCTCGATATCGACGAGTCTTTGTCGATATCGACTAAAGATGGCCGGGCACAGCACTGATCGAGGACGGCCATGTCGAGAAGCCAAGGAACAAACCAATCCGACTCCAGCACACTCCTCGATATCGAGTTGATTACTCGATATCGACAACGCTGAAGACCACACCCGGAGTCGACGAAGAAACCTGATCGAGGAGCCGCGGAGTGCTACTCGACTTGTCTAGACACTCGGACACTGAGCAACACCCGTAGTCGATATCGAGGAAACTTATCGATATCGACAAGACCAGAGTCAATATGTCCGAGCAGATCGAGAAGGAGCTACCCGACATGCCGAGCCAACCTAGTCGATGAAGTCACTCTACTCGATATCGAGGAAACTCCTCGATATCGACAACATCTGAAGCCAGCACCCGAGCCAGTCCGAGGAAGAGCTAGTCGACCAAGCTACTGGAGCTGAAGTCGATGACCACTTTACTCGATATCGACAAAACCTAGTCGATATCGAGGAGATCTATCCAAAAGCCGCGTACGCGGTTTGAGCAGTCCGACTCGGTTTCTGCTTGCTTGGGGCCGAAGTTGTCCGAGTTCTATCCAAGACTATCAACATCTATCCATGAAGAAGAAGAATTATCCACTTGAAGATATTTTAGGCTTTTAGATATAATTTCTTTTTTGGATTTAATTATGTTATTCCATTTATTTATCTTTAAAGCTTTTAGATATAGATTTAGATATAGATAGAGATTTCTATCCTTGAATAGCAAGGATTAGAAGCCTATAAATAAGGCCTTAGGGGGGCTGAGTTTTAAGAATTCCATCACACAGCAATTAGTAGTAGAGAGAGAGAGTGAGTGGCCAAGAGGAGTTGGTGAAGCGAGAGCGGAATTGGCTTCCTTTGGTTGTAAGCTCTGTTTGATTTAATGCAAGTAGTTATTTCCTTTCAATCAATTTCTGAGGTTGCGATGAAGCGCGAGTAGTCCACCCACTTCTGGGGTTGGGGCGAGCCCGACGATAGCCCTGCGTGTTTGAGGCAAAGATCTGACTTTTATTATGTTTTTAGCATCTACTACTTGTTATGTGTTTATTACCCATCTAATGGAGGTCCATGCTAACAACTTGGATTGTAAACATAAAATCGGTAGAGACAATTAGGGTTTCTTGAAAGAGTTGTCTAATTGTTGGAAAAGGCGAAAGCTTAGTCCTTTGATGCGAATTATATGATTATCTGTTTTATTCTTGTCTTATGCATGCTTGGTTATTGTTGTTGCAAACCCCAATCTTGGAAGTTGTCTTTTATACAGTATATTTCGAGTCCCCAAAAGCATTTGTTTTTATTTATTTTCGTTTTAGTTTTTGCCTTCCTCGATATCGACTAGCACTTGTCGATATCGAGTTACTGATTCCCGATCCTAGATCGTCGTAGCTTTCCCTGTGCAGGTGATCGACAAGGCCATCCTTGACATCGACATCCTTACTCGATATCGAGTAGACTGTCCTCGATATCGACCAACACCAAGGAGCTGCGGCTGCGCTGTTCGACTTGCAAGGGACGATCCTGACTTCCCACTGCTGCATCGGGAGGAAGTCTTGTAATCATTTGCAAGGGACGGAATCTAGTTTGCTTTATTTTAATCGTATTTTATATTTGCATTCTCGATTTCCTCCTACAACAAATTGGCGCCGTAGTCGGGGAAGCTATCATTCGCGCCTTAGGTAGTTAAATCTCACATCTACTCTGAGTTACTTTACAAGTGTATGCGCCGTTCTGGTCAACCACCTGAGTTTGATGGCTTAGACGATCCGGAACGCCTCTTACACATCCAAGCCAAGCTAAAAAGAGCCATGGTGGCCGCAGAAACACAGGAACAGCTGATACAGAGGCTTACAAGGGAACTGGCCGCTAAAGATGCTGCTATTGCCACTGAGAAAGCAGCCATGGAACAAGCAGAAGCTGAGCTTGCCCAATATCCCACCACTGCAGAGGATTATATGCACCCGACTCTCGTCGTGCCTGAATTGGCTATTCTAATCCCTGAAAATTCTTTTGAAATTCGCACTCAATTCCTTATAGAACTTAAAAATAATGCTTTTTATGGAAAATTCAATGAATGCCCTCTTGAACATATTACAAATTTTTCTGACATGTTTCGTACTCTTGTTGAAGGTACAACTCTAGAATATGTCAAGATGAAGGCTTTTCGCTGGTCTCTCGCTGGACCTGCACTGAAGTGGCTTGAAGGGCTGAAACCACGATCCCTCACAACATGGGCCCAAGTGGAGCAAGAGTTTCTCAACAAATTCTTCACTCCTGCCAAGATAGCACTCCTCCGCCAGAAGATCACAGCTTTCAAACAGAAGCTTGGGGAGCCGTTAGCAAAGGCATGGGAAAGATACAAGGAACTACTGCGATCTTGCCCCACTCATGGACAGCCACCCTACTTCATTCAAGAGATCTTCTTCAATTCTCTTGACCAAGTCACTAAGGACATGATCAATCAGTATACTAGATATGAGTATCTGACGATGCCACCATTTGACGCATGGGGCGTGCTAGACAAGCTCACAAACTACGACAACAAGTATGGGTCTACTGCAAACTATGAGGAGAACTCCTATGCCAGGCCAGCAACATCTATGCCCCTCTATGAAGCGTCCAAGGAGATTGAACCAGATGTCAGGGAGCAGTTCTACAGAGACCAGAATCGCAAGCTCCTCAAGCAAGTCAAGTATCTCTCTGTCAACCAGCCTTGCATCGAATGCGGATCATAGCGGCACACCACTACTGAGTGCCCACACACAGAGCAAGTCAAGATGGCAGAGACACACGAAGAGGTGGCTTATGCAGGGGGTCCCAATCGCTATATGGGAGATCAAAGGTTCTATCAACCTCAGTGGAACCAAGGTCCTCCTAGGAACCCCCCACCATACAGAGCTCCAGGACATCCAGAAAGGGATCAAAAGAAGGATGACTTACAGCTCATCCTTGAGGAGATGCGTTGGAATCAAGGCACCATCAACAACCAGTTCCAGAACATCAATGCAAAATTTAGAGAGCTGGATATCTAGAAGAGGGGAATAGAGACCCAGATGGGTCAAATCGCAGCACAGATTCCACGACCATCCGGACAACTCCCTGGACAAACAGAACCAAATCCTAAGGGGAAGACCGGACACGTCGCAGCTATCAAACTCAGGAGCGGGCACCAATTACACGAGCCAGAGGTCGGAAAGCACCAAGGAAAAACAGAGCAGCAACTCTACAACGAGCAACAACAACTCGATGTTGACCAACCCTTGGTCGATATCGACAAAAATCTCCTCGACACAAACCAGAAGCCCAGCTCGGACTCCACGGCACAGCCCAGCAACCCGAGATTGACAACTTTAGTCGATATCGAGGAGGCCCTTGTCGATATCGAGGAAAACAGGCTGATGTCAAGGACTCTGCAACACCACCGACAACTGTTTTGGCTCCGAAGCAGAAAAAGACACTGCCTTTCCCTTCCAAAGCACTGAAAGATCCCACTGTAGGTAGGTTTAACCGTTTTGTTAATATGCTGCAAGAACTGAATGTCTCTATTCCTTTTACAGAAGCCCTGCAAGAGATGCCTGTATATGTCAAATTTCTGAAAGAAATCCTGAGCAAGAAGCGATCCATCTCAGAGATCGCCGGCGAATGCAAAGTACTCCACTTCCCTGAAAAGAGACCTGACCCTGGTAAGTTTTCTGTTACTATGGGATTTGATCAATATGAATATGAGTCGTTGTGCGATTTAGGAGCAAGTGTGAGCATCATGCCCTTATCAATCTGGCGGAAGGTAAAGATAGGGTGCATAGAGCCTGTGGATGCTAAACTATACATGGAAAACAATACAGTGGTCATCCCTACAGGTATAGTTGAGAATGTCCTTGTCCAGGTTGGAAAATTCTTTGTTCCACCAGATTTCCTTATTATAGACTGTGTTGAAGATCTTACTAGCCCTATTATTCATGGTAGACCATTCTTAGCTACTGCTGATGCCAAGATCAGTGTCAAAAATCGATTGCTCACCTTCACCATAGGCGACGAGGTCTTAGATTTCTCCTTTGGCCCTACAAAGGAGGAAATTTCATGGCTGGAGGTGAAAAGCATCAGCAAACACGGGATCAAGCAGACAACGGAGGAAGGCAGCCAAACCCAACTCGATATCGACAAGCTGTCCTCGATATTGACAAAGCCTTTACTCGATATCGACCAAAATTCATCGATATCGACTTCCTCTGCTGCAGCACCACAGACTTGCCAAGAGCCTAAGTATGGGGTCCATGTACTCGATATCGACCAGTCCTGCTCGACATCGACGAACCCTCAGCCCGAAGATTTCTGTTTTGGGCTCGAAAAGGTAAGTTCAGGTATGAATCCTCCTCCTCAGTCCATTAAGAAATTTATCAATAATTTAAGGGGAGGTAAGGCCCCATGGCGAGAGAATCTGCGGAAACTGAGAGCTGGGAAGAAAAAGAAGAAAGAAAAGGAGGATTATGCAAGCAACCACCTGTCAGCTGAGCTTATATACTACAATCAGGACCTAGATGATCCAGGAGAAGGGCCAAGCACAAGCGGGCCCCACATTAATGGTCCTTGAGCACAAACGGAGAAGTCGGCCTAGCGACTCTAAAATCTAGAGCATGTATATAAGAGTTTTTGAATTTTTGGGACTTTGGAACTTTTAATTTTGGTTTTGGTTTTTGTTTTTTGTTTTTTTTTTTAGTTTAGAATACTTCATGTGGAAAGTCTTGTTTTTGTGTGCAATCTAACAGTTTTAGGTCGGCAAGCATAGAAGGATCGCGAAAGGTGGAAAGAAGAAGTCCCTGAAAAACGGTCGGAATCGGCTAGGCCAGTCGACAACGACCAAGAGGAGCAGCCTAGAAGTTCCTCGATATCGAGTAGGCCAACTCGATATCGACTAAGCCATACGAAGTTCCTCGACTTCAGATTCCACTGGACGCAGACAAGCTTACTCGATATCGAGTACAGTACTCGATATCGACAAGACCAGTACTCGACATGCCCTGATCTGCCTTCCTCGATGCGTTATTCGGTGAGTTCCTTCCTTTACTCTTGTTTTTATTTGATTTTATACAGTGGGGACACTGTATATTTTAAGTATGGGGTGGGGGAAGGGCTCATTATCATTATTATATGTTTTAGTCTTGCTTTTGGTTTTACATGGTGAAATTTTATGTTATGCATTCATGTTTAAGTTTTATGCATTTAAGTCTTGTGTCATACTTTTAGTCTTATTTTTTTTTAGTTGTATAGAAAAAAAAAAGAAAAAATGTCGAAAAAAAAAAAGAAAAAAAATGCATGTTTAATTTTTTGCATTGTCTTAGTTTTTATACCCTAACTTAGATGTCCTATGATGATAAATAATGACTGACTTGATCATGTAAATCCTATGGCGTGTTTGGAAGGTTTAGCCTAAGTCCTCGAAATTGTCTTTATGTGGATTGTGAACTTGTGATGAAATTGAGCACATATGATCCTAAGCTAAAGGTTGAAATCCAACAAAAATTGTCCCAGTGAGAATTTTTGCCTTATAGGGAAAACATTAAAAATCCCTCTGCTTTCTTGAGTGTATTTACTCTTCCTATGCATCTCTAAATGTTGTGATAGTTATTCAAAGCCAATGCATTTATATGTTTATGTGAATAAGAATTAAATGATGGGGGCACCTTTTAAGCCAATTTTATCCTCTCTTTACCTACCCTGCATTATCCCTGCTTGAAGCCAGAACATTAGCCTGAGACTTTTATTATAAACTCCACAAAATTATCTTTAGCCAAATTGAGCCTAACCCCATTTGGGAATTAAGACTTAGAGTTGGTTGAAATAATGGTTTGTGGAAGAAATGAGCTCGTGTTTCATTTCAAGTGAGAAGGATTTTTGAATTTATTGAGATATGGGTTGGTTTTATATTTTTATCTTGCTATGCATACTATGTAAAAGGATCTTTGGCTCACCCTATAAATGCACTAGTTTTATGTTATTTTCGTTTTCAAAAAAAAAAAAAGTTTATGATTATGAATAAAGTGCATGAGCCAAATTTACCTTATTTATTTCATTTTCGCAAGATTCATACTTTGGTTAATTAAGTTTGAAAGGTTACATACTTCATTGAGATAAGTTGGAGAGTTTGGTTGATGCATATGATTAAGAGTTAGGGTTTGGTTGAGTTGTGTTGGAGATTTAAGAGTCTTGATTCCCGAATTTTATTAAGCACAACATGGCCAAATAATTCCATACCCTTTATTTCTTACCAAGCCCCATTACAACCCCGCCGAATGGAATCTTCTTTGAAGACTTCTATTGAGCGAAGTCCTCCTGATAATTCTTGTTGCATTTACCTAATTGGTTGCGAAGTGGATTTATATTTAAATTGCAATGTTTATGAGATTGTATATGGAATTGAGTTGAGAGTTGATCCACATAGCCTAAACACATTGAGAGCTGAGTGTAAACACTTTACCCTGGTGAGGTTGGATTTACATTGCCTATGCCTATGGATCGCTCATATATGTGTGATGACGTTAAATTCACTTGTCTTACATTGCTACTACTTGAGATGTTGCTTTTGACAAAGGCAAAGACTGGAAGGATGTGTTGTAGGTATTGGTTATTGCTTGAGGACAAGCAAGTCTAAGTATGGGGTGATTTGATGTCTCTAAAGTAGCCATGTTTTTTATGCAAAGTTTAGTTCCATATTCTATACACTTTGCATATTTCGGGTTGGGAATATGTCGAATTTATGTAGTATATGCTTATTTTCCAGAAATAGAGATCTACATAAGTTTCTGTTTAATATTGCAGAATATGGAGCCATTTCGGGAGAAAACCAAGAAGCGAAGACGGAAGCTGGAAGTTCCTCGATATCGACGAGTCTTTGTCGATATCGACTAAAGATGGCCGGGCACAGCACTGATCGAGGACGGCCATGTTGAGAAGCCAAGGAACAAACCAATCCGACTCCAGCACACTCCTCGATATCGAGTTGATTACTCGATATCGACAACGCTGAAGACCACACCCGGAGTCGACGAAGAAACCTGATCGAGGAGCCGCGGAGTGCTACTCGACTTGTCTAGACACTCGGACACTGAGCAACACCCGTAGTCGATATCGAGGAAACTTATCGATATCGACAAGACCAGAGTCAATATGTCCGAGCAGATCGAGAAGGAGCTACCCGACATGCCGAGCCAACCTAGTCGATGAAGTCACTCTACTCGATATCGAGGAAACTCCTCGATATCGACAACATCTGAAGCCAGCACCCGAGCCAGTCCGAGGAAGAGCTAGTCGACCAAGCCACTGGAGCTGAAGTCGATGACCATTTTACTCGATATCGACAAAAACTAGTCGATATCGAGGAGATCTATCCAAAAGCCGCGTACGCGGTTTGAGCAGTCCGACTCGGTTTCTGCTTGCTTGGGGCCGAAGTTGTCCGAGTTCTATCCAAGACTATCAACATCTATCCATGAAGAAGAAGAATTATCCACTTGAAGATATTTTAGGCTTTTAGATATAATTTCTTTTTTGGATTTAATTATGTTATTCCATTTATTTATCTTTAAAGCTTTTAGATATAGATTTAGATATAGATAGAGATTTCTATCCTTGAATAGCAAGGATTAGAAGCCTATAAATAAGGCCTTAGGGGGGCTGAGTTTTAAGAATTCCATCACACAACAATTAGTAGTAGAGAGAGAGAGAGTGAGTGGCCAAGAGGAGTTGGTGAAGCGAGAGCGGAATTGGCTTCCTTTGGTTGTAAGCTCTGTTTGATTTAATGCAAGTAGTTATTTCCTTTGAATCAATGTCTGAGGTTGCGATGAAGCGCGAGTAGTCCACCCACTTCTGGGTTTGGGGCGAGCCCGACGATAGCCCTGCGTGTTTGAGGTAAAGATCTGACTTTTATTATGTTTTTAGCATCTACTACTTGTTATGTGTTTATTACCCATCTAATGGAGGTCCATGCTAACAACTTGGATTTTAAACATAAAATCGGTAGAGACAATTAGGGTTTCTTGAAAGAGTTTTCTAATTGTTGGAAAAGGCGAAAGCTTAGTCCTTTGATGCGAATTATATGATTATCTGTTTTATTCTTGTCTTATGCATGCTTGGTTATTGTTGTTGCAAACCCCAATCTTGGAAGTTGTCTTTTATACAGTATATTTCGAGTCCCCAATTGCATTTGTTTTTATTTATTTTCGTTTTAGTTTTTGCCTTCCTCGATATCGACTAGCACTTGTCGATATCGAGTTACTGATTCCCGATCCTAGATCGTCGTAGCTTTTCCTGTGCAGGTGATCGACAAGGCCATCCTCGACATCGACATCCTTACTCGATATCGAGTAGACTATCCTCGATATCGACCAACACTAAGGAGCTACGCTGTTCAACTTGTCCGATCTTCTGTCGACTAACCCTAGTCGAGATCGACAGCCTGTGGTCGACTTCTGTCCGTGAGATTTCACCGCTGCCTAGGATCCGCTGACACACTTCCTCGTGGATCGATCCTGACTTCCCACTGCTGCATCGGGAGGAAGTCTTGTAATCATTTGCAAGGGACAGAATCTGGTTTGCTTTATTTTAATCGTATTTTATATTTGCATTCTCGATTTCCTCCTACAACACTTATATCCGAGTATATTTATTTATGGAAAATATTTATCGGAAATATTCCTTCTTGAATTTGAAATGTGACAAGATGGTTTGAATTTTGAATTATTTGGGAAAACAGATCTTTTCAAAATGGCAGTTGTGTTATGATTATTACCCTTGGAACCATAAACCCGTCCCATCAACTTACCCTTCTCACCCTTTTTAAACCACACATTTTACCCTAACTATTCCTCACCTCTCCAGAACCAACTAAACCCTCGATCTCTTAAACTTATCCTTCAACCTTTCTTTGAAAGCATAGCCGAATTCCATCCATGACACCCAAATCCAAGAAAACCTCCACACCCAAACGCCTTGGCGCTACCCCCAAAGGACGCCAAGCATCTCTTGTGATCTCCCCTCAACCCGAACCCTCTCCTCAAGCTATTGTCCCAGCCATTGTCCCGAGCACCGTCCCTTAGAGCACCATTGCTGAAATCAAGCGGTCCTCGAAGCGACCGACGAAGAAGTCTCTCAGTGCCAAGCAAAAAGGGAAGAGAAAAATCATTGCTGAGGAAGAGGAGGAAGAGGAGGATCTTGATGCGATTCTAGAGCGAGATGCTGCAAAAGAGGCTGAGGAAGAGGCCCAGAAAAAGAAAAAGGCTGAGGAAGAGGCTGAGAAAGCAAGGAAAGAGGCCGAGGAAGAGGCCCAAAGAGCAGCAGAGAAGGAGGTTCCCGCTGAAGAGGAACCAGAGGAAGAGGAAGAGGAGGACAACGAGACTGCAGACGACGAGGAGGAGGCTGAGGGAGACGATGATGAAGTGTCTGCTAAGGACTCGGGGTCTAAGGAAGAAGAGGAAGTGGAGCCAGAACTTTTTCCCTCTCCTACTCCTCCAACTTCTCCCCCATCACCGAAGAAGCACAAAGCCACTAAAGCAAAGCCTCCATCTCCCAAGCGCACAAGGAAAGGCACTATCAGAAGCCTTGACGTGCCTGTCAAGAGGACTTCTCCCACAAAAGCTCGAAGGAAGAACGCCGATCCGCCTGCACTTATCCAGGTAAACCAATCCTTACCCTCCTCCTGGTTTGAGAATGCTGAGATGGCTGGAAAGTGGGTAGATGAGTTTAGAACTCGTAAGATCTGTTGTTCCGATTTCATTAATCTTGATTTTTCGGAAGCTTTGAACCTACTCTACATCTCTCTCCTCAAACAAACCTCTGCCTGGACCCTTCTGAACCTTGAATCTGTATATTACCCCCAACTCACCCGTCTATTTTACAAAAACCTCAAAGCCAAACACACTACTGATGGTTGGTCTTTGGAATCAGTCGTCAAGGGAGTTAGAATCACCTTCAACTCCATTGAATTTGCTGATCTCCTTGGCCTTCCTAAACCTTGTCCACCCTCTCTTGAAACCCCCACAAAACAACAGTGTGTTGCTCTTGCCCGATCCAAATACTTGCTCCCCGAAGCATCAAACAGCACCTCCAAACAGCTTACCCACTCGTCCCTTACTCTCGAGGAAAAAATCATCTTCAACATCATTGTGAGATGCCTCTTACCCCGAATCAACTTTGGCTCCCTTCTCACTGACAACGCTATGGTCCTTTTATACCGAATTTTGAATGGCCATGATCTTGATCTGGCCAATACCATTCTAGGATCCATGGCTCACACTAGCAAAGCCAGAAAAGGAACTCCCCTCCCCTTCGCAAACCTTTTGACCCATGTCTTCAAAGCTTCTGAAATCGATTTCAAAAATGAAGAACAACAGCATCATATGGGTAAATTCGACTCCAAGAGCTTTGAGAAGATTGGCATCACTCAGTCCTCCCAAGGGACTTGGAGTCTTGCCTCTCCCTCAAAAACTCTTCCCACTGCCTCTGCCATTGATGAGCGCATATATAACCTGGAGTTGGGTTTGGAGGAAGTTTGCCTGGACATCAAGGAGCTGCTTAGAGAGTTTTCGCTGGAGATGAGCGGGGTGGCTAAGTTGTTGCACGAGCTGAAGTTGTTGTTCACGGGTGGTGCTCTTGACGATGAATCATAAACCCCTACCCTACCCTAACCCTTAATCTAAACACTACTGGTTTTGGTTACTATTTTAAAACTATTGGTTACTGTTTTATCCTCCTCCCTTTGTTGAAAGAAAAAAAGGGGGAGATGGTTTGATGGTTTAGACTTTAAAACTGTTGTGAACCAAGGGTCTTGGAAGACCTTGTTTTGTTTTACTTTGTTGGATGTTTCTCTTTGGCTTTAAAAACTTATGATCCAACATTTGTCTAACCCATGCAGGTACTTAGTTCGATTTTGCTTATGATATATTTGCTTGACTAAGTTGCAGGGATGCACAGGTTTTGTCTTTCATCAAGGGGGAGATTGATAACTCCACTCCCTTGTTGAAAATCAGAAATGGTTTCAAAAGCTTTGACATATGACTTGTGTCAAAGGTCTTGAAGCTACAATTGTGTTGATGAAACACAAAACCTGTATTAAGTGCTTATTATTTCCAGATGATATTATATGTTATTATTATTAAATATATTGCCAGATATTATTGTATATTATGCACTAACATATGCAGCAAGTTTTTCGAATAATATCTCCTTCCTTAAGTTGAAAGTCGAGAAGAATCAAATCGGAGATTATGGCTTTAGAGTTTCCCAATACAGAAGATTGTGAAGATTGCCATGATCGGTCTAGCCGTTGAATAGAAGATCCTTCTTTGAAGATGGCGCCGATTTGTTCAATATAAAGGAAATGAAAAAGGGAAGACAGATACCCAATCGTTGAACACAAGCATTCATTCGCACTCAAGCTTTCAAGTCAATCTGTCTTCTTCGTGTGCTCTCTGCTAAGTTGTTGAGAGTCGTATCTTTTGTTTCAAAGCATTTGAGAGTTACACAGTGAGCTTATAGGATATATTTCGAGTGAGTTTTATACTCGAGAGTTTGTAACTCAGGAAGTGGACACTAGGCGATTGATTCACGAAGTGTAAGAGGATTGTACTAGATAGCTGAGAGAGGTGGGGCTCTTCTAGATTGGTCTATGACTCCAAGGGAACGTGAGTTGACTAGATTGCAATTGTATAGGAGAGAGGCTTCTCGGTTAGCTATTAGGATCCTAAGTCTTGTGAATCAATAAAGCCGGTTGAATCCTAGGGTTGTGGAAGAACCCTAGGCGGGGACGTAGGCCAAGTTCGTGCCGAACCTCATCAACAATTCATTGCGTCCTTTACTTATTGCTATACCATATTTCCGCACTTGTTTCGAATTGTATAACTCTTTTGTGATTCAGGTTTTCCAAGAGGAAAAAATTAAGTCCAATCTCAAAGGGTTTTGCAAGTGTTTCAAAAGTCTTGAGATTATCAGCGAAAAGTTGGCATACTCTATTCAACCCCCCCCCCCCCTTCTAGAGTATCTTTATATTACTTTGTTATACATTGTCGAACCTTCATGAATTAAGGCCAGAAGGATGCTTGGTGGTGCTATCTCGACTAGAGCAACGTCGAGAAAGAGGGGTAACGATAGTCTTCTTAAGAACTTTCTCATAGACATGAGTAGCATGGTTCAAAGCATCAACAACATGGGTATGACGAGAGCGCAAGACAAAATCTGCCACATCCGAATTAAGCCCTGCAAGAAACTTAGCAAGTATATAAGCCTCATCATACCTTGTCCCGGAACATTGCAGGAGAGCATGAAGATCTTTGTAGTAATCATCAGGAGAGTGAGAACCCTGTCTTAGTTTCTCAATCTGTAGCAATGATGTCTGAATGTCAACCTCTTTTCCACGCCTAGCTCGGCGGTGCTCTCTAGAAGGAGTCCTCTCAAAGCATGTAGATGACTCATGTCGAGGCTTATGGTGCCCATGATGACTTCCATTATGTCCTTCTCGGTCTCGTCCCAATTGATGCAGATGATCATGTATGTCGATGTCACTGACCTTGTTCTTTGGAGTAGAAGGAAGGCGATGTAGGATCTCAGCCACATCATCCTCCATCCGTCCAATCCGGGTTGCTAGCGCCTTGATCGTAGTGGTACCTCCTCCACCATGCACCATACTAGGTTGGCCTAAATGATGCGACATCATACAAAATAAGCAAACAAGTCAAGTTAGAGAAAATGTAAATCTCTCTCTCACTTTGGGGGACGCTCACACTCTCTCACACCCTCCGTCGTGTGTTTAAAGTGTTTGCCTCACTATAATGTATTCTCATAAAAGAATGAGACTCCAGAACCTGTAAAATGAGCAAGCAACAGATATAATAGCAATTAGTAACAATAGATCTCTTCGGTGTTTGGCTCTCCACTCCTTACTCTGGATGGTTCTCTTCTCTCACTCACCTTTTCCAACACTACTCAGTGTTGCTCTCACCTCTCCTTTTTCGGTTGCAGCATGCAACACTCTCAACTCTCCTTTTCCCAGTGCAAGGGCACGTCACTCAAGAACCTGAATAATTGCTAGCGGCAACTAGCACCAACGATAGTAATCAACCACCTGAAACCCACCCGCAGATAAAAGCAAGCTAGTAGTAGTACTCGTGACAAAATGATCAATAGGACCCAACGAAACACCAACACACAATAGCAAGCACAATAAGCTAAATGAGCAACCTTCGAGCACTCAACAAGGGCCTTTCGACGAGTATTTACCAAAACCCGCTATGGTCCTTAGGTAATGCAAAACAAGTGATCTAACCCGAATAAAAATCGAGAATGCAATGTAGGAAGAAACGAAGTAATATCTATGAAGCTCGGATGGCAATAGCTAATTCACAAACAGATCTCTACTGAACAAGCCAACGTGGGGTTTGAATGTTCATCTGCTTGCTTACACCAACTTGGTTTTTCTTTTTCTTTTCTTTTTTTTTTGTTTATTTTAACAAGCTGCTTCTTTTTCTATACATCCACGATATCAATGTTCACCTGCTTTTTTTTTTGCAGCTAATTATGTCCCTCAAAACGTTTATTTAAAAGGGAGCAGCTCAAAGATCATGTGATTGCAGCGAACTTCGATTCGTGACACTCCTAGGCCACTCAAGCAACAAGAACTCACTCACTGATTGCTTCGTTTCGAATCTATGGATGGTCAACAAGAACAAATAGTAGAAAATGCAGTGGGAACAAGAACAAGCACACAAGACACACGAATTGGGAGGACGAAAATTTGCAATCTCTCAGGCCTAATCAAGCAAGTTTTGCAAAAACTACGGATTAAGCAAAGGGATAGTAATTCGTACCTCGAAAGCTTGAGGAACCCTTGTCGTTGCTCTGATACCACTTGACGTGTTCGGACCCGGGCTCGAGCAAAAGGACCGGAGACGAGAGTTCCGAGAAGTCGGGAAATTGTGGACAGCTTCTGAGGCAACAGATCAGACTTCAAAATTTTCTGATTTCCTATCGATTGGCTTGGCTTCTGGGGACGTGCAAGTACTACTTTTGTAGATCTTGAAGTGGCGGTCGCGGTTTGGGGCAGATCTCGTCAATCTGAGGTCAGACGAAGCGGGAAATCGCGTTTTACCGAGATGTCGCTTGTGCAGAGGCGAGTCCAAACGGGGCTTGTTTGAGAGGGGTTGTAGAGCTGCTGTGGGGTGATGTTTTGGGGGTGAAAGGAGGGTGATGATGGGGCTGTGGAAGGCCTTAGAATGGTGGTAAAGTAGGGGATGGGGGTTGAGGGATATGTGATGTAAGATCGCTCTCGGCCTCACACTCCGAGCTCTCTCCAACACTCGTTCTTCCGCACTCTCGGCCTCGCACTCCGAGTGTTTCCAACCCTTTGATTCCGTCGTCTCTCACTAGGGAATCGCTCTTAGCATCTCACCAAGAGGTTTTATCCAGCATCTCACCAAGATAGATTTTGTTTCTTAACCCGAAACGAAGGAAGCACAAAGCTCAGATTTTTCTCAAATTCAACTTGTTTTCAAATGAAAAGAGTTTACACATATATATGACTTTATTGTCATCTCCATGTATTTGTAATTGATGTGGGATAAAAAAGACTTCAAATTTATTTAGTTCAGCTTAGAGCTGCTGCAAAGAATGGGATATATGACCATCTTCGGTGTAGAATTGGTGGGGTACGTCTTCAACAATGTCGTAGCCCTCGAAACCAACTTTCCAACGAGTCCTCTTGCGTCTTCGTCGAACGAACACAACTCCAGTTAGAGCCAAAATAGAGAGCAGATGTCGGTTCATCAAGTTATAAGACTTTGATGTCTTCTTCTTCCGGAAATATGATGTTGTCCAAGGTAAGAGCTTCCGAGGCTGCCTTATCAAGGCTAGGATCACATGTTCATCCCTCCAAGATCCATCAACGGTGTCATATTCTCCTCCAGGTTCATCGATCAAGCTACCATCGTCGAGGATCACATCAACATCTACTCGACGTCGACTACACTATTTTTGGGTCGTGAGTCCGTTGGGTCAATCCGAGGATGTGTGGACTACTTGGGCATGTAGCAAGACCGGATCTATCACGATTCTACCAAGATCTATCTATGGAAGAGAAGATTTATCACCACATGAAGATTTAGATATTTACCTTTTTAGAGTTATGTTTCTTTTATCCAAATTTATATCTTTAGGATTAGATAGAGTTTGCTTTCCTTGACTAAAAAGGATTAAGCCCTATAAATAAAGCCCATGTGGCTGGTTTTTGAGACATTCCAATTCAAAGAGAACACAAGAGTTAGGGAGTAGGAGAGAGAGAGCTTAGGCCGAGAGGTGTTTTGTCTTGCAAGAGCGGATTTGGCTTCGATCAGTTGTAAGTTTTATTTCATTAATGCAATTTAGTTTCCTTTTATTATTAATGAGTTTTCCTATGATGAAGAGCGAGTAGTTGACAGGCCTAAAGTCGTTATGCCAAATCAAAGTAAATTCCTAAGATGCAAACTATAACAAGTATAGTAGGTAAGTTAGGGTCGAACCCACAGGGAAACAGAATCAATTGTAAGAGCAAGTATTATTACCCAAAAGTAACCAATTCAAGGGGGAGTTTTGTGTGTAAGCGATAGTGACCGAACAAGTTGCAATAAGAGGTTGCGAATATATGATGGAAAAGTATCACACCAGGTAATTATCCGCACAACAATTGAGATGGTTCATCATCGCATTCTATGAGTCTCAAGTTCTAATGTCCAGTAATTGTTCTCAATTCAGATCGTGTAATAGCTTTTAGTCCTACCAGTCCTAAAAGCACTTATCACCAAATTACAAGGGAAAACCTTCACCGAATAATAAAGCGATAGCATTCAAACATGAATTATAATGAGATACAAGCGATTCTAACAACCCGTTAAAATAGCCTGTAATCGAATCTCCTTCACAATCTACCACAAGCAACCTGCGTATGATGATTGTGTTTGCTACAATGAATCTACAACCCCAAACCTGGAATTGGAAACCCTAGCAATATGACTAGTATCGATAAACCTAGGTGATCAATCCAGATTAACCAATAATAAGCAATCAAGCAATAAGCTCAGGAGATCGAAACAATTAACAAAGGACGAACGAGAGTAGAATACTCACAACCAAATCAATCGAAGGCTTCAAAGAACCAAGTGTAACAAAGGAGAGTTAGTTCTCCATAGGGTTTGTGAGATGATGGAAAAGAAAATACGTCTCTGGAAAAATAACCTAAAAAAAACCGGCTCATTCTCGGCAATAATATAACCTAATTAAAAGGGTTTAACATCCCGTAAAAATATAATATTAAAAACTAATAAGATAGGGGAAAATCGGATAAGAATCCGTCTCCAGGGACTGACGCGGGCGCGCCAGTAGCAGCGCGGGCGCGTCAGTGAATTGTCTTGCTACTTCTCTCTGATGCAACGACGCAGGTACTTCCTCCTAGCAGCGCGGGCGCGTCAGTAGCAGCGCGGCCGCGCCAGCTCACCAGATTCCAACTGCTTCCGAATTTCTTCACTTCAACTCTTCTATAACTTGCATGATCCTATGATTTTTTCAACTTCTTCAACAGGTTCCGAATCACCAGGTTCATACAAATATCTCTCACAATGACATGTAAATGATGACAAAAACTACTAAATGCGCTATATAATATATCGCATATCAAATTCCCCCATACTTAAACCTTTACTCGTCCCGAGTAAGCATAGAAGCTAAGCCTACTCTCACCATAAATCTCGAAGGTTCACAGACAGTACAAGGAAAATGAACACTAAGTACTAGTAGTTTCCACCATCTCAACAATCAGCACAAAAGACAATCAAAATAGGAAATGAGACTTACAATTGTATCTCAACCATCTACACCTTATAGCTCCCAGTGGCCTACCCGAAAACCTCCTTATCACTCCACTTCTTATGTCGCCTTCGCCAAGAGATCAATCCTAAACACTCAAAGTAAACTCTCATCTTGCCAAGGCGCCCTTTTGGGGTTTTCACCAAGCCACTCATTTTTTTTTTCAAAGACGGTACTCACATAAACATTCTCACTTCCCTCAAGTCTCATATTGCCAAAGCCTAAAGCTCGCCAGACTACCTGCTTTTTGCCTGAGTCGCCCTTTCGGGTTTTCAACTCATCCCAGGATTTTGATTGCTTTTTTTTTTCTTTTTTTTTTTTCTTTTTTTTTTCTTTTTTTTGAATAACAAGTGCAGAATCTGTACAAAAAGAATGCGTAACTGAAATATGTACAAGATATGTAAATCCTTTCCCTCCCCCATACTTGAATGAAGCATTGTCCTCAATGTGAAAGAAGACAGAAATAAGTAGGGAGAAAGGAAACAGAAGGACTCACTGAGGGGGTGGATAGTGGCGAGAGTAATCCTCTCGCATGCGGCGAAGCTCTTCCCTCATACCTCTGAACTCGCCAAAGCCTTCTAGGATGTCGGCCTGCTGGTGGAGAATCTGGTTCTGCACCGTCGTCAAACTCCCTACGTCTTGGCGCAGAAGGCCAATCTGGTCAACCAGGTAGCCCCACTGGTGAGGCTGCTGATGAGCATCCTGAAAAGCTTGTGGGGGCCAAGGGGCCCACTGATGTGAATCCTGCTGGCTCTGATATGTCGGGTGAGAATCCCAACCGTGAGAAGGGGTATGATAAGCAGGCACCTCCTGCTGTGGGTTCTGTGCGAAACCCTGAGTATCTGTCTGAACAAAAGCCTGCGGAGCCACAGGCGCATCCTCAATCGTGGCAGCTCCAGCTGTGCCACTACTGCTACCCACTTCTAGGCGATGCCGTCTACCCAGAACTGATGTCGGAAAATAATCAGCCTCAATATACCAATCAGTCCAAGTCTCAGACCAAGGAAGGGGCTTAGGGAGCCTGAACTGATGCTCTTTCTTCTTGCCTGTACACCAAATGGTTCCCCCATCCGGCGCAGTGTCAAGCATCAAACACCTCCGTAGATACTCCTCTGTGTAGGTCCTTGCTATGACCTGCTCCTCCAGCTCTTGCAAACCACCTGGCTCAACGCCTGCAGCAATGGCTACCCAGCTTCTGATTTCTCTTCACCGTGCAAAGCTCCTTCAAGAACTTAGCGTACTTGGGCACAGTTTTTATCATTTTCAGCAGAGGAATGTTCACCTGACACTTGCTAAATGTCTTGAAAAGCTCTGAATCATCGATTATCCTCCTCTCTTTGAGTGCCTCAGGGAACGGAGGTTTTGGTTTCTCCGACCCAAGAGGGGGAAAATCCGGTCGGACATATGTATCGACATAGGGCTCGGATTCAGGCGAGATCGGACTCGACGTGGGCGCGCCAGTATCCAGCGCGGGCGCGCCAGTGTTGGGCGTGGCCACGTCGGAGACCTGCATGCTTTCCTCCTCATCTTCCTGACTTTTCAGCTCTTTTCCATTCCGAAGAGTTATAGCACTGACGTTTTCCCTTGGATTGACCACCGTTTGAGATGGTAGACCCCCTGACGTCTTTGCCTCTATTCTCGTGATTGCTTCGGCCATTTGCCCCATTTGTTTCTGTATATCTTTTATGCTCGATTCAGTTGTCTGAACATGCGCAGTAAAGTGCTGTGTCAGGGTATTGAGCATGGACTCAGTAGAGGGAGCGTTACCCTGCTGCCTCTGATTGTAAGGAGGTGGCTGTTGCTGTTGTGATTGGTTTGGTGGATCCCTCCATCTGAAATTTGGGTGATCCCGCCAACCTGGGTTGTAGATGTTTGAGTAGGGGTCATGTCTGGGTCTCTGAGGTCCATTTCCACCTATAGCACTTACTTCAGCGGTGTCTTCCTGGAGTGTAGGACACGCATCAGTTGGGTGGAAGTTATCATTGCAGATTCCACAAGCCTTGAGTTGTTGAGGAGTCCCTTGCAGAGTGAGCCTCCTAACCATATCCTTCAATTCAACAATATCTTTGGATTGGTTAGAGTCTACCGAATTGACTCCTTTCTTTCTGGTGGATTTCCCGAAATTTCTAGTCCCCTCAGCCATTTCCTGAATCTTCTCCATGGCTCCCTCTGGTGTGGCATTCAGAATATTTCCTCCGCAGGCATCAATCATCCTTCTATCAGATTCCAGCAACCCCCCATAGATGTATAGGACTAGGTCCTTAGTGCTGTAGCCATGGAAAGGGCAATTAGCGCAAAGCTTCTTGAACCTTTCATTGTAATCATAGAGGGTTTCATCATCTTCCTTCTCTATATTGCTGATTGCCTTCTTCAAGGTGTTCTCCTTCTTAGCAGGGAAGAATTTCTCCAGGAAGGCCTTGTGGAGCTTAGGCCAAGTATCGATGCTCCCTGTAGGAAGACTGTAGTACCAGTCATCCGCAGCATCGACCAGCGTGAACCCAAAAGCTCTCATCTTTATCTGTGCTTCATCTATATTGGCTGGTTTCATGCTCATGCACACATTATGAAACTTCCCCATGTGCTTGATGGGGTCTTCTCCAGCCAATCCATGGAATTTGGGCAGTTGATGAATCAGCCCAGACTTTAGCTCAAAATGGTTGTCATCCCCCAGAGCAGGGATTGTCACAGCAGGTGCCTGCTGTGTGATGTTTGCTGCTGTCAGCTGTCGCAGCGTCTGATTTGCATTTCCAGCCATTGGATCAGGTTGTTGGGAATGTTGGTGTTGTTCTCTAAGGCAGCGGTGGTATGTTCTGTCAATTTCCCAATCAAAATCAACAAGATGGGGATCAGTAGCACGAGTGCGAACCATGCAAGAGGTTCGCACCCAAACAGGTAATAAGACAAACAAGAACAAAGATAATCCGTTTCCCCGGCAACGGCGCCAAATTTGACAGGCCTAAAGTCGTTATGCCAAATCAAAGTAAATTCCTAAGATGCAAACTATAACAAGTATAGTAGGTAAGTTAGGGTCGAACCCACAGGGAAACAGAATCAATTGTAAGAGCAAGTATTATTACCCAAAAGTAACCAATTCAAGGGGGAGTTTTGTGTGTAAGCGATAGTGACCGAACAAGTTGCAATAAGAGGTTGCGAATATATGATGGAAAAGTATCACACTAGGTAACTATCCGCACAACAATTGAGATGGTTCATCATCGTATTCTATGAGTCTCAAGTTCTAATGTCCAGTAATTGTTCTCAATTCAGATCGTGTAATAGCTTTTAGTCCTACCAGTCCTAAAAGCACTTATCACCAAATTACAAGGGAAAACCTTCACCGAATAATAAAGCGATAGCATTCAAACATGAATTATAATGAGATACAAGCGATTCTAACAACCCGTTAAAATAGCCTGTAATCGAATCTCCTTCACAATCTACCACAAGCAACCTGCGTATGATGATTGTGTTTGCTACAATGAATCTACAACCCCAAACCTGGAATTGGAAACCCTAGCAATATGACTAGTATCGATAAACCTAGGTGATCAATCCAGATTAACCAATAATAAGCAATCAAGCAATAAGCTCAGGAGATCGAAACAATTAACAAAGGACGAACGAGAGTAGAATACTCACAACCAAATCAATCGAAGGCTTCAAAGAACCAAGTGTAACAAAGGAGAGTTAGTTCTCCATAGGGTTTGTGAGATGATGGAAAAGAAAATACGTCTCTGGAAAAATAACCTAAAAAAAACCGGCTCATTCTCGGCAATAATATAACCTAATTAAAAGGGTTTAACATCCTGTAAAAATATAATATTAAAAACTAATAAGATAGGGGAAAATCGGATAAGAATCCGTCTCCAGGGACTGACGCGGGCGCGCCAGTAGCAGCGCGGGCGCGTCAGTGAATTGTCTTGCTACTTCTCTCTGATGCAACGACGCAGGTACTCCCTCCTAGCAGCGCGGGCGCGTCAGTAGCAGCGCGGCCGCGCCAGCTCACCAGATTCCAGCTGCTTCCGAATTTATTCACTTCAACTCTTCTATAACTTGCATGATCCTATGATTTCTTCAACTTCTTCAACAGGTTCCGAATCACCAGGTTCATACAAATATCTCTCACAATGACATGTAAATGATGACAAAAACTACTAAATGCGCTATATAATATATCGCATATCAGTAGTTCACCTACTTCTAAGGTCGGGGTGAGCCCGACGATAGCCACGCATGCTTGAGGTAAAGATTCCACTTTTATCGTGTTTTGATCGTCCACTATCTTTGTTATATTTATTACCTAATTAATAGAGATTAAGGTTAACCACTTGGATGATAAACATAAAATTGGTAGATATAATTAGGGTTTTTTGAAAGAGTTGTCTAATTGTTGGAAAAAGCGAAAGCTTGATCATTTGATGTGATTTACATGGTTATTCACAAGAGAAAGGCCTGTCGTTGTTCTTGCCAAAGAATACTCAAACTCACAACTAGTATAGTGTGTAAGCAAGAGATCGATCCACAGGGAAATCTATTCAATTCGAGTGTCAATTCTAATCGCTAATAGAGAATTTGGGGGGTTTTTGGTGTGAAAAAGATCCGCCTTTTATCAAAGCGGAAGCAAGCAAACAAAGTAACCCTAACACGGTTAAGATTGATGAATTCGATCCTTGTTTCAGCCTCTTGTTCTTGTCTTTTCCTATCAATGTCCTTGTCCAGATCTTAGGTAAATTACTAGTCCTACGAGTCATAGCAACCCTTATCTCTAAGTAACCCTAACACGGTTAAGATTTAACCTAGAGATAGCATTAAGAATATGAATTAACCAAGGTACGTGCAATATCAAGCTACGAGTCGATATTTAACATGTATTCAACTTCCTACACATCCAATTAGTCCTACGAGTCCTAAAGGGATATGATTGCAACTTGGGTTAAGGTTCGCTACGAGGAATTTGCAAAACCCTAGCAATTGAATAAATCTACTCTAACTAGTTGATCAGGCCAGAGAGAATAAAACACATTCAAGGAATTAAGCACAAAGAAGTCAAGACATTGGAATAGGAAGAAGAACTAGATTAAGAAACTCACAATTCAACAATCAAAGATCAAAACTGTAGGCGAAACCTCGAGAGTTTAGTTTCTCATACTCAACGGCGCTCTCAACAATTGGATAAAGTGCATAAGGTGAATCAAAGAATAACCTAAAAAGTCTCTTAAAAGGCTTTAGAAAGTCGGCAAAGAAAATAACATAAAACCCTAACTAAAGTCCAAGTCTGAATAGTGCGTTTCTGCGAGGGCCGCGGGGCGGCCGGCGATCAGCGAAATCCTTCGTCAGAGCTTCGAGCCGCGGGGCGGCCTTACTGTTCACAGCGATTTTTCCTCTTCGAATTTGGTCTCGATGTCAACATGAAAGTTGTAGATCTCGAAGAGAGCTTTCCAACGCATGGTTATAATAGTCAATCGGACTACCGAGGCATCCAGAAAGTGCGAAACATGTTCAGCATGTCTGGCGACAACTTTTGCTGACTTGTTATTCACTTAGGCTCTCGAAATTCGACTCCGCTCCCGTGCTCTTCACTTTTCTTCCTCAACTTGAATCTTCCTTCATCCAAGAGTCTCCTCATTCCTCGTCGGATCCACATTTACCTGAAATTAACCATAAACACGTATAGATTCCGACTCTTCCAACACCACAAGTAAACATGTAATTGTAACTAAAATATGCAATATTCAATTCGTAACTAAAATATGGTAAATGTAATCTATTATGGAATACTAATTATGCTCTATCAAATTCCCCCACACTTGAACCTTAGCTTGTCCTCAAGCAATAGAAAACTCAACTCTACAGCCCCACAGAATAGCAATTCATGTATCCACACCTCAATAATCTTTAAGTGCATAAAAAACTAGCAAACACAATAGATTAACAACATCATAGCACATAATTGAAATAATCAATGAAATCAGGCAACCATATCCATTCTAGACCTCACAGGGAATGTGTTTCACTCTCACTCAAGTGTTTGGGGTTAAATGTTTACCCTCAAAACTCAATCTTCAAAAGCTTAGCTACAATAGTCTTGCACCAGTGTTCTAGCTCTCCACCGCTGGTGACTGTACACACAACAAAAATCATGAGGTCTTTCAATTGGGTTGTAATTGGGCCAAGGTAGAAAATATAAGGTATGGAACAATTTAGGTCATGTGGTGCTCATAATCTGGGAACTAAGAAAGCAACCAAATTATAAATCCACTCATAAACTCATCATACCATAGCTCTACAATGTCAAACAACACCAATCTCAAGCATAAAACTTTACAAACCATACTCAACTCATTCCTTTATTTTTTTCCTTTTTTTTCTTTTTCTCTTTTCTTTTTTTTTTCTTTTTTTTCCTTTCATGCTATATCAAATGATTTTCCTTGATATTTGCCCCTAAGTGAATTTTATTCTCCTTAGGTCTCAAGTAATAAATGTACTAGCAAGAATCAAACATCTCATAAATGCACCTCAAATATACAATCCACCACTAAAAACCATCATCCACAATATAAATATTCACCAACCATTCCTAATTCCTTGATGGGGTCAGACTATCATTGGCTATGGAAAAATCTTGTGGAGCGACAAAAGAATAGGCAATAGGCTCAAATTGGCTTCAAGCAGAGGACTATATGTAAGGTGAAATAAAGTCAAATAGGGCTAATAAAGGTGCCTCAATCATATTTAAGTCATGTGCAGAAATCATAATATGCAGCCTTGAAAAGATATCTAAATGCAAGTCAAAGAGGAAGCAATTAAAGAGAGTACACTCAACAAGCAAGATGACTAAATCAAGTGCAGTCCTGAATAGGCCAAAATAAGCTCATCAGGTCACGTCTAGAACTTCAAGATTACCCATAATTCCAAGATCTTATGTGCTCAATCATTAATCAATCATGCTCACCAAATAGTATAGAAAATATATATCGAAGGCTTCAACAATCCAAGTACATCATGGGGCATAAATCTAAATAGATAGAATAGAGGACAAACGACATCCATATGGGGAAATAAGACCTAATCGTAACAATGGAATATATAAATAACTAATTTTTATTTTATTTTTTTGGGATTTTTTTTAAAGACTAACATGTTGATATGCAATATAAACGAAAAACAAAAATAAAAGTGCAAACTAAAAATAAACATGCAATCCTATCATACCATGCGATTCTTCCCCCCACACTTAAAGCAGGCATTGTCCTTAATGACATAAAAGACAACAGAAGATAAAAATATGAAGGAAAGAAAGAAAAACTAACTTGTTCACTGCGGTGGTGGAAAGTGAGGAAAGGGAACATTTCAGTCCTGTCAGAGGCCACGACACAACTTAGCCGCGGGGCGGCCTGGGAAATTCAGCTCTTCAACGCCTTTTCTCCCTGCGGTGTTAGCTTCCTACAATCGAACAGAACCAAAACTAGTCTAATAAAACAAAAGACACAGAGGAAAATATAAAACTTACCTTGGGTTGCCTCCCAAGTAGCGCCTTTGTTTACTGTCATTAGCTCGACAGTTTATTCATCCACTCATTCAAGACTCAAGCAGACATCGTCAGCGCCCTCAAAAGCAAATCAAACTCTCGTGCCCAACCGATATTCGAATGCACACTAAAGATGAAACAATTGGTAATTAAAAATATAGCAATGAGAACCATTACCAACTTACCCTTCATTCGAGCTTGATTCTCCCTCGAGGGTATGTAGGACCACCAACACAGCTCTACTGGTGGTTTTTTGAAGTAGTGGTTCCATGGATCGACATATTCACAAAAATCTCCCAATTTGCAAAAAGTACCAGTTTCTTGTTCGGGAACCACAAAAATTAGTTTTAGACTTGGCTCCTTGATAGGCGAGTTGGGGATGGTTTCTACGAATGGAGGGAGCATCGAAACATATTCAATCTCTAGGGACATCTCCTGAGATTTCGTGTCGATAACCACTAGATGCTCTTCTTCATTATCAGAGAATTCATCATTGCTTGCATCTTGGCTTTCATCAATTTGAGGAATAGAACATTGCTCAATTGTCAACACAATGTTTGAGCGAGTCAGATAAGTTCTTCCCCATTTTGATTCACCATCTCACGTAATTGCCCTATTTGCTCCATCAAGACAATGGTTGAATCCTCC
Source organism: Persicaria maculosa (assembly GCA_963922045.1). Classification (NCBI taxonomy): domain Eukaryota; kingdom Viridiplantae; phylum Streptophyta; class Magnoliopsida; order Caryophyllales; family Polygonaceae; genus Persicaria; species Persicaria maculosa. The sequence continues at coordinate 57,470,380 of OY998259.1, forward strand.
ATAGACGGGTCGGAGTACTCCATTGCTTGAAACATCGAAGTGTAGGATTCTTCCTCTGCCGATCGGTCACCCATGTAGCAGAAAAGATCCCATAGTCCCGACACTCCTAAACCAACAAAGCTTCCATTGTTTATAGATTTGGCAAGTTCTCGAGTCTCAGGAGTCATGCCCTCAAAAACGCAAAGCACCACATCTCGCAAATTATCTCGGAAACCTCGTGAATAACAGATGTCAAATAAATTTTGCACTCTTGTAAGGTAATTGTGAAAATACTCTCCCTGAAACTGCCATAACTTCAACATCTAGAAATACTAGCAATAAGGTGTCGTGAACCGTAAGATAGGTCCACGACGGGGTTAGATGCAAATATATACAAAAGTTAGCGATAAAAAAAACACAAGAAATTGATAAGAAGTCCCCGGCAATGGCGCCAAATTCGACAAGAGGAAGGCCTGTCGTTGTTCTTGCCAAAGAATACTCAAACTCACAACTAGTATAGTGTGTAAGCAAGAGATCGATCCACAGGGAAATCTATTCAATTCGAGTGTCAATTCTAATCGCTAATAGAGAATATGGGGGTTTTTGGTGTGAAAAAGATCCGCCTTTTATCAAAGCGGAAGCAAGCAAACAAAGTAAATTAGTTTTAGAATGCAATGGAGAGAAATAGGTTCACCTACAATTTATCACTTCGATTGATGAATTCGATCCTTGTTTCAGCCTCTTGTTCTTGTCTTTTCCTATCAATGTCCTTGTCCAGATCATAGGTAAATTACTAGTCCTACGAGTCATAGCAACCCTTATCTCTAAGTAACCCTAACACGGTTAAGATTTAACCTAGAGATAGCATTAGGAATATGAATTAACCAAGGTACGTGCAATATCAAGCTACGAGTCGATATTTAACATGTATTCAACTTTCTACACATCCAATTAGTCCTACGAGTCCTAAAGGGATATGATTGCAACTTGGGTTAAGGTTCGCTACGAGGAATTTGCAAAACCCTAGCAATTGAATAAATCTACTCTAACTAGTTGATCAGGCCAGAGAGAATAAAACACATTCAAGGAATTAAGCACAAAAAAGTCAAAACATTGGAATAGGAAAGAAACTCACAATTCAACAATCAAAGATCCAAACTGTAGGCGAAACCTCGAGAGTTTAGTTGCTCATGCTCAACGGCGCTCTCAACAATTGAATAAAGTGCATAAGGTGAATCAAAGAATAACCTAAAAAGTCTCTTAAAAGGCTTTAGAAAGTCGACTAAGAAAATAACATAAAACCCTAGCTAAAGTCTAAGTCTGAACAGTGCGTTTCTGCGAGGGCCGCGGGGCAGCCATCCCAGGCCGCGGGGCGGCCGACGATTAGCGAAATCCTTCGTCAGAGCTTCGAGCCGCGGGGCGGCCTTACTGTTCACAGCGATTTTTCCTTTTCGAATTTGGTCTTGATGTCAACATGAAAGTTTTAGATCTCGAAGAGAGCTTTCCAATGCATGGTTATAATAGTCAATCGGACTACCGAGACCTCCAGAAAGTGCGAAACAAGTTCAGCATGTCTGGCGATAACTTTTGCTGAATTGTTATTCACTTAGGCTCTCGAAATTCGACTCCGCTCCCGTGCTCTTCACTTTTCTTCCTCAACTTGAATCTTCCTTCATCCAAGAGTCTCCTCATTCCTCGTCGGATCCACATTTACCTGAAATTAACTTTAAACACATGTAGATTCCGTCTCTTCCAACACCACAAGTAAACATGTAATTGTAACTAAAATATGCAATATTCATAACTAAACCATGCTAAATGTAATCTATTATGCAATACTAATTATGCTCTATCAGTTATCTCTCTTTATCTTGCTTTATGCATGTTTGGTTATCGTTGTTGCAAACCCCGGTCATGGAAGTTTTCTGTTATATTTGTTTATTTCGAAAACTACAAACCCTAGCTTTCGTTACGTTTCTGCGGTTCTACTCGACTTCGACTAAGCCTAGTCGACGTCGACCACTAATCACTCGATCAAGCGAGATCGTTGCCGTTTGTGTTTCTGCAGGTACTCGACTACGACCAAGATTACTCGACTATGACCACCTAGTCGACGTCGACTACTCCTGTTGCCTAGATTCGCTGTTTCTGCACGAAATTGATTGTACAAGATCCCTGTCAACTACACCCTAGTCGAGGTCGAAGACTCTAAGTTGACTTCTGAACGTGATTTGCTGGCTATCTGAGATCCGCTGACACACTTCCTCGAGTTTCGATCCTGACTACCTTTTGCTACAACGGGAGGAAGTCTTGTAATTATTTGCGTGGGCACAATCTGGTTTGATTTATATTCTTATTTATTGGACTCGATTTCCTCCTACAACACTGCTCTCTTGCAGGATTACCTTGATGTGCTTCCAGCAGAGCTACCACAAGGCTTGCCACCCATTAGAAAGATTGAGCATCAGATTGACTTCGTCCTTGGCGCAGCCTTGCCTAATCGCGCCGCTTATAGAGCTAGTCCGGATGAAACAAAGGAGTTGCAACACCAAGTCACAGAGCTTATGGACAAAGGTTTTGTTCGCGAAAGCCTCAGCCCCTGCGCCGTTCCAGTGATCTTGGTCCCCAAAAAGCATGGCTCTTGGCGCATGTGTGTTGATTGCAGGGCAATCAACCAAATCACGGTTAAGTATCGTCACCCTATTCCTCGTTTAGATGATATGCTTGATGAATTATATGGTGCATGTATATTTTCTAAAATTGATCTTAGAAGTGGCTATCATCAAATTAGGATGAAACAGGGAGATGAATGGAAAACGGATTTTAAAACTAAGTATGGCTTATATGAATGGTTAGTAATGCCTTTTGGACTAACTAATTCTCCTTCTACTTTTATGAGGCTTATGAACCATGTGCTTATATTAGACGATACTTAGGAAAATTTGTCGTTGTTTATTTTGACGATATATTAATCTATAGTAAGAACCTACATGATCATCTTAGTCACTTAAAATTGGTATTTGATTGTTTAACAAAGGAGAAATTATATGCCAATTTGAAAAAGTATTCTTTTGCTTCCGAATCTACTATTTTTCTTGGATTTGTTGTTTCTGCATCTGGTTTGAAAGTAGACGAGGAGAAGGTTCGAGCTATATAGGAGTGGTCCCAGCCGCATACTCCTACTCATGCCCGCTCATTCTTGGGCCTTGATGGCTTCTATCGACACTTCGTCAAGGATTTTAGCACAATAGCCGCCCCACTCCATGAGCTGACCAAGAAGGATGTGACATTTCGCTGGACAGACGCACATCAGAGGGCATTCGATGCTCTCAAGGATCGACTCACCCATGCTCCAATGTTGCAACTACCTGACTTCGCACAAACGTTCGAGCTCGAGTGTGATGCTTTTGGCACTGGCATTGGTGGGGTTCTGCTGCAGAATAGGCGTCCTATTGCCTATTTTAGTGAGAAGTTGGGCCCTACTGAGCTCAACTATTCTACCTACGACAAGGAGTTGTTCGAGCTTGTTCGATGCTTACAGACTTGGCAGCACTACCTTAGGCCCAAGGAGTTTGTGATTCATTCGGATCATGAAGCTCTGAAGTACCTCAAAGGTCAGTCCATCCTCAGCCGATGCCTTGTTCGATGGGTGGAGTTCTTGAAGACCTTTTTCTATGTGGTTCACCACAAAAGGGAAAGGATAACGTGGTAGCTGACGCGCTATCACGCAGGTATGTCCTCTTGAACCACATGGATGCACATGTATTGGGATTTACTTTGATAAAGGAACTGTATGCTTCTGATGGTTTCTTTAAGTCTATTTATGCTCAATGTGTGTCCAAAGGTGAAGTTGATTATTACTTTCTTGATAATGGTTACTTGTTTAAGATGGGCAAGCTTTGTATCCCATCTTCATCTATTAGAAGACTTTTAACTCAAGAAGTACATGAATTTAGGGAACATGGAGGATTTGAAAAGACTTTAGCTGTATTAAAAGAACATTACTTTTGGCCTAAAATGTCTAATTATGTGCTGAGATATGTCAAAAGTTGTGTTACATGTGCTAAAGCTAAGTTTAAGTTAAATGCGAATGGCCTGTATCAACCATTACCAATTTCGAATAGCCCTTGGAAGATGTATCTATGGATTTCATTGTTGGTTTGCCTAGAACTTCTAAAGGTCACGATTCCATATTTGTGGTAGTGGATAGATTCTCCAAAATGGCTCTATTTATTCCTTGTCACAAAATTGATGATGCTATTCATGTTGCTCATTTGTTCTTTAAAGATGTTGTTCGCTTACATGGATTGTCATTGTCTATTGTGTCTGGTCGTTATTCTAAATTTTTGAGTTGCTTTTGGAAAACTTTATGGTCTAAGTTGGGTACAAAGCTTTTATTTTCTACTTCTTGTTACCCTCAAACTGATGGCCAAACTGAGGTTACAAATAGGACTCTTGGGGCTCTCCTTTGAGTCATGCTGGGTACTAACCTCCGGAGGTGAGAAGAATGCTTACCATTTGTTGAGTTTGCTTATAAAAGGTCTAGACACTTAGCAACAAAGAAGACTCCTTTTGAGGTGGTCTATGGCCGAAATCCACTTACACCTGTGGATATGATGCCTTGGCCACTAAACGAGAAGGAAAGCATGGATGCAACTAAGCAAGTGAACTTCATCAAGCACTTGCATGAGCATACCAAGGCACAGCTGGAAAGGGAAACCGCTCAGTACAAGGGGGCGAAGGGCAAGCATTGCAAGGATGTGCAATTCAACGTTGGTGATCTTGTATGGCTGCATCTCAGGAAGGAAATGTTTCCACAACAACGAAAATCTAAGCTGGATCCCAGGAGTGATGGACCATTTCGTGTGGTTCAAAAGATGGGACCTAATGCTTACAAGCTGGATCTCACTGCCGACAAGTACATCGTGCATTCCACCTTCAACGTCGCCGATCTATCTTTGTTCGTGCCTGACGATGACTCTTACGACGATTTGAGGACAAATCGAACTCGAGTGGAAGAGAATGATGCAGTGCAAATGTCGATGACTCCTGGTGACATTGAGGACAATATGAAGGTGCCATTTGACGTTCTTATCACTCGTGCAAGGGCCAAGAAGATTCAAGATGCAACTAAGGCACTTCTCATTCGTTACCAAGGAACTATGGAGCAAGGGTTCATGCCCCCTTGGATCACTTTGCTCAAGGCTAGACCACCAGCACAAGAGTTGAGCTTACGTCCACAAACGGAGCTCATGAAGACTCGTCAACATCCACCGTGACAAGACTTCACTTGGCTCAAGGATGCCACTCAGTATATACTCATGTCGAGTGGAAGGAACACACGTCGAGTGGGCCACAAGCCCATGCTGAGTTCTCCAAAGTGTTGGGCCGGTTTTATCCTACTTTATTAATGTTAGATTTATTTTATTAATGTAGGAAATAAAGTGTAGAAGAATTATATCTCTTCTAGATTAATTCTTGTCCACCAAGTTGTTCGTTTTATCTTTATTAGGAATAATCTATTTTCGAATTATTTTATCTATCTTTAATTAACCAAAATTCTATCTTTGCAAGATAGAATTGATTCAAGCATTTTCTATTTAAACAATTGTATTCCCTTGAATTTAAAAAAGATTCGAATAGACATTGTGGAACCTTTATAGGAATAAAGGTTTCCACGATTTGCCAATCCAAAGGCTTCATACTATCCTATGTTCTTGTTACCTTCGGCTCAAACACAAACTCACACCCTTACGTTGAACACGACCGAAACACAACACACACCCCAATTCCAGATTCGTCGCAAGAAGCAAGGAAGGATCGCGCTTGGCTTCGCTCGCGCTCAAACTAGCTCACAGCGAGCGCTGCCCTGGCAGCTCGCACGCTCCTTGGCGCTCGGCGTCTTCGCTCACGCGTCCTCGTCTTCGCTCCCAGTGAGCGCTGGTTCCGGACACCCTTGCGCGCGCCCAGTCCTCGCTACCTCTCTCGCTTCCTTTGTTCTTTCCGTCGCTACTATTTTATTCTGGAATTTCATTAAGTGCTGTTCGTCGCTAAATCAGATTCTTAATCACTTGCTTAATTTGTTCCAAAATCAGGAGTTATCAAAGAGTATTGCAACATTGGGCAAATATATGACGTGGTTCTTGATCTCGAGCCCATAGGTGAAGGATCGGGAATTCCAAACGTATCCATTAACTTATTGGATCTCTCAATTACTCGAGTGTTAACCGACCCCACCAAAAAAAAAAAAAACTCCGTACTGTAATGTTATACTCCCCCCGTCCAAAAATACATTGTCTTTTAGCATTTTGCACAAGTTTTAATAAAACACCTTACTTTTAAAAAAACATCATCATTGCACTAACTTTTTCATAAATTTTTATTATTTTTTAACATCCACTACACATTTTAACCAATCAAATTATTTTAAAAAGTCAACAACACACAAACCAATACAAATCATTACAACTTTTTACCTAGAAAACCTAAAAGACCATCTATTGTTGGAAAAAAATTTACATCTAAAAGTCCATGTATTGTTGGACGGAGGGAGTATTTGAATTTAGAAAGATAAAAAAAAACAGGAAGAAGAAACGATTAATTACCGACGTGGAAAAAGAAGATTTGGCGAGTGGTGGTGAATGGTGATGGAATGGGTCAGACGTTGACATCCAACAGGCAGCAGGTATTTCATTCCCAGTTTCTTCCTTCATCTTCAACGCTCATCCAGTGAAGGCTCTATTTCTCCCTCCCCATAAATTCCCCAATTCACACACTAACCGTTCATTCACAAATCCATCCATATGGCACCTCCGGAGTCCTTCCAAGGTATTCGCCTCCCCTAATCTCGCCACTCATCTCATGAATTTCTCAAATTGATTCGATTGATTCATTGTTTTTGTTTGCAGAGGATGTTAGAGAGCACCTGCTGTCGGTGGATGAGCTCACCGGCGACGGCAATCACCAGGAAGCGAAGTTCTCCGTGAGGGATCTGGTGAAGGAATCCTCAACCGGTGCGAATATACTCGACAAGGTGAACGTTGACTTACCTAAGGGTCAGATTGTGGGGATCATCGGTCCCAGTGGTAGCGGTAAGTCGACCTTCCTCCGAGCTCTCAACCGCCTGTGGGAGCCGCCCGCCGGCTCCATCTTCCTTGACGGCGAGGATATCTGCGAGATGGACGTTCTCAGCCTCCGCCGCCGAGTCGGCATGCTCTTCCAGCTCCCTGCCCTCTTTGAAGGTCAGATTAGGTTTAAACTGAAAATTGATTGCTCAGAGAATTTCAAGTTTTGACAGTTACAGTGGATTAATTGAATGTTTAGTTTCCAACTGTTATCAACTGCTCTTTTTGGAAAATGAAGCAATTTGGACATTAAGCAATCAGTAACGTCATGCCAAATGAACCAATTAGTATGGACTATGGTACAAGGAGTAGGGGATGATGGCAATAGATTCAGTTTGTCATTCTTGAAGCACAAATTGGATCTTGAAAGTTGCATTTAGTAGAAGATTTGATTGGTGAATGTAGGCTTTCTTTCCCCTAGTTTAGAAGAGATAACAAGATTGTGTAATTGGGGGTAGGGCTGAAACTTGAATCTGTTTGTTCAAATGCCTCAGAATCTCAGATGTTCCACGCCATGCCATTTTTACTGAGGCTTTGATCTGTTGTGTGGGTCGGTGTTCATAGTGAACACGTGTTTTGGGGAATATAAGGCTCTTTTATGTTTAGACGTATCCATAGATTACTGCGGTTACTTCCATTGTCATTTGTTCAGCTAGGAACACATCTAACTATTGGATTTTGATAACTGTTTGATTTTGTTCAATAAAAAACGCATTCTCATGAGACACGTTCTTGTGTTTGGACATTCATGTCATATTATAGACTAGAACATCACCGAGGAAGTTTCCCTTGGAATTGGCTTTAAAAAACCCAAACCCATGGATTATATATTTGTCAGTTAGATAATTATGAAGTTATGATTGATCACACATATTGACGGATGTCATGTGGTTACTGTGAAAATCTATACTTTCTCTACAGGCACAGTTGCAGATAATGTACGATATGGACCACAACTGAGAGGAAAGAAACTCAGTGATCAAGAAGTGTACAAGTTTCTGAGCCTTGCCGATCTTGATGCTTCCTTTTTTGATAAGAATTACAACGAGCTCTCTATTGGGCAGGCACAGAGGGTTGCGCTTGCACGGACATTGGCTAACGAACCTGAGGTACTGATGCATTCATATATGTATCCGTCCGTCTTTACAGCTTCAAATGAATACGGAAGCTTCTCCTTCAAATTGCAAATGTTTCTCATGCATTACAACTCTAAATTATGCCCTTGTGATTGATTCCAAATGGCATCTTGTGGTATGCTCCATATTATATTTTTGGTCCATAGTATTTGAATGATGCGTGCCACGAAACCCTAGATTAAATGGCTTAAACAGAATAGCAGAAGATCCATTCCATGGGCTTTTTTTGATCAGTTAAATTATCATCATTTTACCTGATTTTTGTAAAATGTATTGTATTTTGCAGGTTTTGCTATTGGACGAGCCAACAAGTGCCCTGGATCCGATATCCACGCAGAACATAGAAGACGTGCTGCTGAAGTTGAAGAGCAGCCGTGGAATGACAATTGTGATGGTGTCGCACAGCATCAAGCAGATACAGAGGGTTGCGGATGTAGTTTGCCTACTGGTGAATGGAGCAGTTGTTGAGGTACTAAGGCCTGATCAGCTATCTGAAGCCAAACATCCGATGGCCCTACGATTCCTTGAACTCAGCTCCTGAAGCTTTGATCCAAATTCTTGCTGAATAATAATATATCTTCAACAAATAAAGTCAGTATAGTTGTGTTGAATCTGGAGTCTTACCTGTGACGAATCTGTTGTGTAATTAATTTGTCTTGGAAGTTTTAGATTGATGATTGATGAATTTACCTCTATTCCATACAAGTTTTAAGGCTAAAAAGTGATCTTCATGAAACTTGATAATGAGTCTGATTCATTACCTTAGGATTAGAACATGAATACTTTAAAGAGGAAGATCGATATAACTTTATCACTGCGAAGTTGTCGAACAGAGCCTATCCATGGCAGATGGATTGAGATTGAATGGGGAACCCAGGTTGGGTTCAAGTCATTTCGTGTCTAGGTTCGGGTTTGCTTGGGTTCAAATTTTGTTCTATTTTTTTTTTTTTTGATTAGGAAAAAATTCGGGTGGGCTGGCCCTACCCGGCAGCATTTGCGGATGAGGTCAAGAAGACCTGGGTCATTTTTAATATCGACTCCTCGGGCAGAGTGGCTAAGTGTGCAACCTTATCCACCACTCTATTGTCCATACGAGGAACATGAAAGAAATCTACTTCTTCCTTGAATTGGTAAATAGAGAGCGGCCATCTACTTCTTCCACAGTCGATAACAGGACTTGAGCATCCGAAAGTATTAGTTCGATCTCCCAAGGGCAGTTAGATTTTCTATTTAAATGGTCAATGATTATCTTGTTATCTCCTTCAATTTGGATCTTTTCTATATTGAGTTGCCGCACTTGTTGGATTCCTATTTTAAGAGCTAATGCTTCTGCTGTGAGTGGTGTTTGTTTGCCCAACTGTTGGTGGTGTACAGAAATTGGGTGGCCTACCCAGTCCCTAATGATGGCACCAGCAGAGCTGTCGCCATTAGAAAGGGTTGATCCGTCGAAATTGAGTTTGAACGTGCCCCAAGGAGGCTTGTGCCAGGAAATTGTTTTTTGTTTCTGACTTTTTCTAGAAGGGTACCGACGAGGAGGGCGAAAGTCCTCCTCGAAGTCAGCCTCAACTGCAGATGTTTTATTCCAGTTATCGATATGAGATTTGATTAGTCGTAAGACTTTATCTTTTTGCGAGATTGCAGCATGCTGAAAAAGATGTTGGTTCATAATATACCACGTCGTCCACCACGAGAAAGCGAGGTTGGTCAGAGTAGAAGAATTTAGGCTCCTCCCTAGAAGAGATAGAATGGGCTTAATATCCCGGAAATGTGTAATCAAACCGGCAGTATTTGATTGGACTTGGGACGGAAGCTGGTGGATCGCTTGGATAAAGGGACATTCCAGAAACAAATGGACCTCATCTTCTAGTGCCGTATTACACAAAGAGCAGGTGGAAGGGACAGACGTATGTTGTAGGAGGAAATCGAGTATGCAAAATAGAATGTAAATAAACTAAGGCAAACCAGATTCCGTCCCTTGCAAATAATTACAAGACTTTCTCCCGATGCAGCAGTGGGAAGTCAGGATCGATCCACGAGGAAGCGTGTCAGCGGATCCTAGGTAGCGGTGGAATCTCACGAAAGTCGACAATAGGGGTCCTAGATCTTGAGTACAGCAACTCGACTTAAGATCGGACAGTCGAACACAGCGCAGTAGCAAGCACAGGCTCTCGTCGATCTCGACAAAGGCTACTCGAGATCGAGTAGGGTCTTCGTCGACGTCGGCTTGGGTCTTGTCGAGCACCTGCACACAGAAGCTACAGCGACCTGGGTCGAAGATCAGTAACTCGAGATCGAGTAGTGCTAGTCGATCTCGAGGAAAACAGAAACTAAAACGAAAGAAAATAAATGCAAAGGCTTTGGGGATTCGAACTAAACTGTATAAAAAGGACTTCCAAGATTGGGGTTTGCGACAACGATAACCAAGCATGCATAAGGCAGAGATAAAACAGATAATCATGTGAATCGCATCAAAGGACTAAACTTTCGCATTTTTCAACAATTAGACAACTCTTTCAAGAAACCCTAATTGTCTCTACCGATTTTATGTTTACAATCCAAGTTGTTAGCATGGACCTCCATTAGATGGGTAATAAACACATAACAAGTAGCAGATGCTCAAAACATGATAAAGGTCGGATCTTTTACCTCAAACACGCATGGCTATCGTCGGGCTCGCCCCAACCCTAGAAGTGGGTGGACTACTCGCGTTTTATCATAATTAAAGACATCAATAATAAAAGGAAATAAACTAGCATTAATAAAATAAAATAGAGCTTACAACCAAAGGAAGCCGATTCCGCTCTCGCTTCACCAACTCCTCTTGGCCACTCACTCTCTCTCTCTACTACTCCTACTAATTGCTGTGTGATTGAATTGGAATAAGATGCCTAATGCTCAGCCCCTAAGGCTTTATTTATAGCCTTCCACTCCTTGCTATTCAAGGATAGAATATCTCTATCTATATCTAAAAAGCTTAAAAGATAAATAAAATGCAATTTAGGAATTAAATCTAAAAGGGAAAATTAAATCTAAAATAGGTAAATATCTTCTTGTTGATAGATCTTGTCTTCCATGGATAGTTGTTGATAGATGTAGGATAGACTCGGCTGATCCTTCGGCTCCAAGTAATCCTAATCCGAGTGGGATAGATCAAAACGCGTTACGCGACTTCTGGAAGCTTCCTCGATCTCGAGCAGAATTGTAGTCGACTGGGCTGGCTCGACGTCTCGGCTAGCTGGTGCTCGACAGGGCTCGGACAGGGCTCACAAGTGTACTCGATCTCGAGGACCTCTCCTCGATCTCGAGTTGGGTGGCCTTATCGACTAGGTCTTCTTGGCAGCGTCGGGTAGATCCTCTCGATGTGCTCGGTCATGGCTCCACGGCTTTGTCGACCTCGAGTAATATAACTCGACCTCGAGGAAGGTGTCCGGGCATGGTCGGGTAGTCTCTCCTTGGCATCTTCGGGTGGCCTTCTCGACTCCTGGTTGTCTCTGAGGGTTTGTCGATCTCGAGTAACATAACTCGATCTTCGGGTGACCTCGAGTAATATAACTCGTCTTCAGCTTCTCGGTTTTCTCCCGAAATGACTCCATATTCTGCAATATTAAACAGAAACTTATGTAGATCTCCATTTCTGACAAATAAGCATATACTACATAAATTCGACATATTCCCAACCCGAAATATGCAAAATGTAAAGAATATGGAACTAAAATATGCATAAAGGCATGGCTACTTTAGAGACATCAACGTACCCCTGTTGGACAGCCTAGTAGCAGTTGGGAGCCCGTCTTGAGCTATTTTCCAAAGAAAGTTTATGACTTTCGAGGGGATATTACTCTTCCATATCTAGGCATTACTGTCCGGGAGTGATGCTGACTGAGCTGTTATCAATTTATATGCACTAGCAGTAGTAAACCAGCCTTCTCTATCCGGCCACCAGTATAAGCGGTCTTGCAGAGTGGAGGCAGGAAGAGGGATGTCTTGGATCTCATTCACTATATCAATAGGAAGAACCTGTTGGAGTTTTTCTTTCCACCACTTCCCCCCCAAAATATAATCACTAACATTTTCGTCCTGATTGTAATTTTGAGGGCATTCTTCCCTGACCGACAGAGAAGAGGTTGTGATCCAATTATCCGTCCAAAACTTAATTGATCGCCCATTTCCTACGGACCAAATAAGCCCCTTTTTAAATTTATCAATTAAAGCAGACAACTTGGACCACTGCCAAGAGCTAGACCCCGTGTTTTTGTAGTCAAAAATACTGGCAGAACGCAGGTATTTATGTCTAATCAATGACACCCATACATTACTGGGCTCGGCCAGAATTTTCCACAACAACTTCATCTGGAGAGCCACATTCATGTTGCTAGATTTCCGAATCCCCAACCCCCCCAAAAAGCTTCGGTTTGTAGATCCTGTCCCAGCTAATCAGCGGATGGTACTGAAGATCCTTATTCCAGAAGAACGAGCGATTTATCTGGTCGAGTTCTTTGTGCAAAGCAGCAGGGAGCATGAAATTTTGCATAACATATAGCGGCTTAGCGGAGAGGTTGGGGTTGATAAGGGTGGCACGACCTTGTTGGGAGAGGGCATTAGCCATCCACTTTGTCAATTGTTGTTTAGATTTACAGATGATATCTTCAAATGTGGTTTTGGTAACTCTTCCATTGATAACAGGACAACCTAAATACATTTCTAGAGAATTGTCATTTGAAATATTGAGGCAGGTACGCAGCTCAAGGATCCTGTGGTTCGTAATACCTTTCGTGGCTTGGAAACTAGATTTATGGTAATTGACCTTTTGGCCCGACATTTTGCAGTATGAATCAACAATCGTCTTTACTTTGTTACCTGCAGCCAAGTTGCCTTTTGAGAAGATTATGATGTCGTCAACAAAGGAAAGGAACGGGATCCGAGGGCCATTATGTCCAATCTGGAACCCAATGTGTATTTTATCTAGACTAGCTTCAGCAGCCAGTTTCCGAGCCAGAATCTCAACCCTTAAAATAAATAGAAAGGGAGATAACGGATCCCCCCGGCGGAGACCCCGCGTGGGATAAATCAGATCCGTAGGACCATTGTTGACTAATACCGAGAAAGAAACCGTCGTGATACATTCCATTACCCAAGAGATAAACGTGTTGTGGAATCCAAATCTTTGAAGCACTTTTTTTATGAAATTCCAGTCGACTCTATCATATGCTTTTTCCATATCTAGTTTTATTGCTAGCCATCCTTCCTGGCCCCTCCGACTTTTGTAAGAGTGGATAATTTCATGAGCTATCAAGACATTGTCTTGAATAGCCCTGTCTGATACAAAAGCACCCTGAAGAGGATGTATAAGTTTACCAACAACTTTTTTCATTCTGTCAGTTAAAATTTTGGATATAATTTTGTAGACATTGGAGCATAAGCTGATAGGGCGGTAGTGACTGGTGGCCGTGGGATCGTCTCTTTTAGGAAGGAGGGAGATAAATGTATGGTTTATTTGTTTAAGCATTTTTCCAGAGTGGAAAAACCCTTTAACCGCACAGATTACAGATTTACCTACAATATCCCAATATTTTTTTATAAAATTCCGCTGTGAAGCCATCAGGGCCTCGGGATTTGTTCCTCCCAAGGTTGAAAACCGCTGTTTTAATTTCCGTGTTAGATGGGAGTTTTATGAGAAAATTGTTTTCCTCCGGCGAGATGGAATGCTGTATAAGGTCCAGCAACTCACTGAGGAGTCTGTCGTCTATTGGTTCTTTCTTGAATCTCTTCTCAAAATCCTTTTTTATCTCATTCTTAACATTCTCTTCGCCCACAACCACCTTGCCAGAGGAAGAGGTGATGTTGCGAATTTGTTTCCTGTGCCTTCGACCTGTCGCCACTCGGTGAAAATAAGCTGTGTTGGAATCCGAGAGTTTGAGATGTTTGGTTTTTGCTCTTTGGCTCCAAAACGATTTTTGAAATAGTAAGAGCTTCTCTTTCTTAATGATGAGGCACTTTTCCTTGCTTTGATTTGATTGAGGGTCAATCCCGAATCCAGAGGATTGAATATGTAGGAGCTCCGACTCCACCTCTTTCAATTGACGGAAGATGTTTCCGAAACTCGTTTTATTCCATTCTTTTGCCTTTTTTTTTCAGGATTTTTTGTTTAAACATTAATTGGAACATGGCAGAGCCAGGGCAATTAGCCCGCCAGGATTGCTTGACTACATTACGGAAATCTTTCCGAAGTAGCCAGGCATTTTCGAACATGAAAGGTGGGGCTTTGAAGCAAGGATTAACCTCAAAGGAGATGGAAATTGGGCAATGGTCCGGAGAGGAGAAAGCACCATTATATGTGATCATGTTAGGAAAAGCTTCAATAACCTGTTGGTGGACAAGCACCCGGTCAAGCTTTTCACGAATGTTGAAATTTTCCTCCGGGTTCTTCCTCCATGTGAACGGATTACCAAAGGCGGGAAGGTCTAGAAGTGAGCATTTGTTTTTGAACGAGATAAGTCGAGAAAACCTGGATATCCGGGGAGAGGCCCCGCCGAATTTGTCAGCACTGCAGAAGATCTCATTAAGATCACCCTGAACAATGCACGGAATAGGTGAGTCGTTGACAATTGTTTTTAATATTTTCCAAAATGGTTCTTTTTCACTTGGTGTCGGCGGTGCATAGACAAATAAGACTAAGATCGGAAACCCATCAAGCAGGCTTTCCAACCTAAGGCCGATAATACGCGGTAAGTGGACAGCAACGGAGATATTAAAATTTAATAGCTGGTGAGATTTCCAAAAGACTCATATTCCGCCGGATCGCCCGGTAGCCGGCGACCAAGCCCCTTCATCAAATCCAATATTTCTCCACATCTTGTCATCCGGAATGTTTTCTGTCTTAGTTTCCGCTAGTGCCATGATTTGAATATGTTCATTTTTACACATTGAATCAATTTCCGTCCAGAAAGTTCTTTTTCCTATCCCCCTACAATTCCAAAAGCACATATTCATATATAACTGTCGATGGTAAAATGAATTGTATTCGGAGTCCTTAAACCAAGATGGTTTTTATGTAGCATTAGACTTGCTAAAGTAAAAGGATAGGCCCGTGTAATCATCCCACTAATAAAACAAATGCATTTCAAAGTGTTCTTAACAAGGTACATAATATCACAAATGTATTCCAAAGAGGTTATAGACCTGAGGTAAACAAAATGTATATAACATGCATACCTAGGGCTAGTGAGATTACCCTAAATCCTACTTAGAAAATAGATTTGAGATGTGGTTTTAAACAAATAGATGGAACAAAACACAAACATATCATGGTTTATAGTATAGAGAAGGACCACGATACAAGCCTGTAGCCTGCAAGGTTTACATACAGCCTTAGAAGGCCTAGACCAAGCAGTCCTAAGATAACCCAGATTAGCACAAAGAACAGAGGGGCCTGTAGCAATCAAGGGGTGACCACCCAATTTTTTACTCAAATTCACTTTTATGGATAATGATGGTAATTTAACTTGAGATTCACTACAACAGTTACTAATAACAACAAGCAAGCTTGATGAAGGCAGGTCTCGGCGTAAATAATTACGCAGCGCAACAAAGCACCCCAAAACCAAAGGTGGAGTAGAGGCGACACAAATGTGAACCATCCACCAAAGCAACATATCAACGTAAGCCTTGAATGGAGAGGTGACACAGTAGAGTGTAGACAGTTGAGATTCGAGAGGAAGAGTAACACACGCAGTGCCAATCTTCACAAGCCAAACCCTGCTCAACCGAAGACCGGGGACAAAAGGCTTCACGAGCCGGATCCAAGCAGAGAAACACATGAAATAGACATGTGATCTTTTATGCACTAGTTTATAAACCCAGATTAGACATGAATAATATTTCATAGCAAGGTGAGAGATCAACCTCACGGCAAGAGATTGACAATACGAACAATGTTTATTGATAACCTTAAGAGGCAAACTCATGAGGAAACAATATAGGAGCCAAAATGCGACACCAAATGCATAGTAATGCACAAGATCCTCAAGAGAGAAACCACAAAAGTTACAGCAAATCAATATGATAGTCAAAGCAAGGCATATTCTTCCAATATTGAAATTTAATGAAAACAGTTTTTCATCCAAACGGGAGAAAGGGGCAATGAAAACCCCAAAATCCACAGCTTGATTAGGGCCCGAGAATCGGGGGGTACGGGGTGAAGAGGAGACCTCTAACACCTGTTTTTTTTAAGCACCAATAGAAGGTGAGGAGAAGGGCAACAATCAATAAGTAATCCGAACCAACCACAAAATTAGTGGTTTTCAAGAAAGTTGATAGGCAGAAGATGAACTTACTGATTTTCTGAGAGTGAAACAATTCACCATGAATCTTCACAAAAACAGTAGGATTTGTAGGCCCTTCGAGCACCTGTTTAACCATCACTTTTTGAGGGCCCTTTCGGGGGGTAGAGAGTGACAGAGCACATGGCTCTCTCACGGTTTTGTTGAAACACCAATATATGGTGTTGTTTTGTATCAAACATGGCATATTAACCAGAATATAAGTTAGAAATAATAATGTCATCCAAAGACTTGTATAGCTAAGAAGGGAGATGAAAGCCAGATGTGCAAGAGCAACAGTAGATGAATAAGACAATTTAACGAGACTTGATTTAAAAAATTTGCTTAATTCCTTTTGAGAAAGATATACTAGCAGTGTAATAAACCTAATTAGCAACTGCACAGCCACAAACTTAGGCCTATGAAAAAGAATTTGTGTAAAAGCATGAATTGACAACCATAAGGATGCAATTACCAGAGTCCAATTGACGAACTTTAGTATCTGGAATGCAAGTTGAGCTTGAAGATTGCACGAACATCCAACAAAGAGGCAGTAGTTAAATGTAAGCTTGCTAGGAAAGAAGCTCCAAACATCAGCGGAAGCGGGGTTGTAGACGATAGCACCAACAATCAACAAAGAGTTAGATATAAGCTTACAGCAACAGATGTTCATATACAAGTGCAATGAATGCACATTTGACAATATGCTACAAAGAACCTTGATCACAAAATAATATGAAGCAATCTTTAATCGATCCATATAGATCGAAGGTTGTTTAGCCTCATGAAGAGGGTTTGGGCCCATACGGGATTGGAAGGGGAGAGAACTAAATTCTCAGACCTAGATACTTGTTTAGCAGCCATTGAAATGGAAGAAATAGAATCATCCATAGAAAACAACACATCATTCAAAGAATGATCCCAAAAGTCAATCCAAATCATAGTTCCCTGACTAACATCAAATGGGATATAAACCCGAAACTGGTGGGTTTTATCTAAGGCACCAATGCAAATACCAACGATAAACATCGGAACAACCACAACCGAAGCCTAGAACGAAATATCAGAGATATATACAATGGTAGCTACATTTTTAATCCAACTGGGGAAAGAGGCCATGACGGCCCCAATCACACCAGATTTTTCAAGGTCCGAAACTCGGGGGGTAGGGGGTGAAGAGGCAGTAACCTCTAACACCGGGTTTTCCAACCACCTAAAGGCGGCGCTTTTCCTGGACATAAATATGCAATTAAGTGAACCCAGAAGAGAGATTATGTAGATTGACCTGAATGAGGACAATAGAAGCATGAAGGTGGAGACGGGAGAAGAAAGCCGCACCAGAACACCGCCATAGGAGTCGGAAGTGAGAGCAGGCTCCCACACACAACCTCCATACAGTAAAGAGACAGCCCCGAAGCCAGCCACAATAGTAATCGATCGAAAGACTAGCCCACCGCCCACCACACTCCCGGAGAGCCGCTTCTTCCTTTTTTTGAAGTTCATTACCCACAAGGCCAAGCGGCGCCAGGCCACCGCAAGCAGAAGTCTCCGACCGCTCAGCCACCAGGCCAAGGAAAGAGCCTTGAACGGGGAACGCAAATTTGAGACTTTTGGATTTTTATGGCTCAGAGAATCCAACAACGCCATTAATTCAGCAACCGCGAGCTTATGAAACAAGAATCGGACGGAGCGCGACAGACTCCGGGGGTAAATTAGAATGGAGGAGGAAGGAAACCCAAATTCATGTTTGATACCCAAGGAAGGGATGCAACTGGCCAAATCCGGCAAGATTCAAGCCGGATTGAAGCAAAGAAGGGTGGATTTGGAGGGAGAGAACTCAGGCAGAGGTAGGCGGAGATAGATTGACGAAGAATTGGGGGCGCGTGCAAGGCGCGTTCTTTGCTCCCGGAGGAGGGTTTACAAGTCTCTTTTATAATAATCGCTATTGATAAATTTTGTTCTTTTTGTAGGCAGTCTTGGTCATTGTTTGGTCTAACATTTTTTTTTTAACTAGTGACACTATTTTTGGGACTATTAAAGCTCTAATTAGATAGTTTATTCATCCCCAATGCTTAATTAAGTCAAAAGTCTACCACATAATTTTAGGATCAAAATACTCCAAAAATCACGTTGACTATTTACACTTTCACTATTGATGATAATTCATTTTTTTTTATTTGGTAAAAACTCGAAGTCATACATACTTGAACTTCGAAGGCCGACAAATCGGCAGACGAATAATTGTCGAAACAAACATAAAATACATAGATTGTGCAAAATACAGGCAAGAGCACTGTACAAAAGCAAAACTAAACACATCTAAACCAAACAAGATGAGGGCGTAGACGATGGACAAAGCCAAGCACTACCCTGAAGCAGCACCGCAGGCTAGCGATATATCAGGAGTCACATGTGGGTAGTGAAGATGAACCTCCAATGAAAGAATCTTCCCGAGAAAAGGAGACGCATCGATTGACAATAATTCATATAGTTACTTACAATATGTTTTTTTGAATTTTTTTCCTAACAATAATTCACCTTGTGTTTGTCAGCAGATGGAGATTGTGTAGATTAATGAGATTTTCGTAGATGTTAAGAGATGAAAATAGATTGTGTAGATTACTAGGATTTCTATAGAGGTAAGGAGATGAAGATTTATTTGGGCAGAAATCTCGAAAATATGTTTGATTGGCACAAGATTGTATTGTATTTCAAAGCTGCGAATTGACCTTCATACCCCCACTTTTTATAAACCCCATACCCCTCCCCTTTCTCATTCATCAGTTGGTCGGTTCTCCATACCTCACCCACGAAAGCCATCTCTTCCTCCTAGGAATTGCAGGTCATGAAACCGAAATGGGAGGTTCGGTTAGAAACACTGTCGGAAATGTAGGGGGTTTGGGGTTCGTCGGCCGCCACCGTCAGATCTGAGGGGGTAGTCGACTCCTGCAGCTCGTTGAGGAAAGCGCACGGTTGTCACCAGATCTACAGGTTTCGAAGGAGGGTGGTCGCTTCTTCGTCGGCCGCCACCGTCGCCTCCCGTCCGTCCCCTCCAGGCCCCACCCTCAGCTTCGCTGCGACCCCAACTCGGCCTCCCATCTCAAGATATGTGCGACCCGAGCTCCTCCGATCCAACACCCGTCGCTCCCCTCCGGTTGATGCCGTCGGCCATCGTTGAAGCTAAACGACGAAATTAGAGGGGAGGGAGAAGAGGAACTGACCTTGGTAGTGGAAGAAGAAGAAGACGGAGGTGGCGAGGCTCTGCTTCCAGATCTGAAAAGGGGGCACTTGAAATGTGGAGTGAGGAGGGGCAAATTTGTGAGATATAAATCTCAAGAATCCCCAAATCTCGTTAATCTTGCCCATCAAAGATTTCCGATTCCTCTGTTTTTCATCTCTTTAAATCTTCATAATCTCCACCATTTTGGGGCAACCGAACACGCTTGGGAGGAGATTGTGTTTTTTCTTAATCTCCTGAAATCTCCAAATCTCCAAATCTAGTGCAGCCGAACACAGCTTTATTGCTAACACTTTGACGATTGATATTATATTGATGACACTTTAATCTACGAACACTTTTACAATTGACATTTAACTATTGATACTGCTGACATGTGAATACTAACACTTTTTTATACAGACTCTTTGATTGCTTACACTATTGAATATTGACTGCAGACACAACTAACAATGTTGACAATTTGAATATACGGACAATTTGACTACTGACACTTGAATGCCAATACTTTTTTTCTTTTCTTTTTTTTTTCATGTAAAAATTGTCAATATAAAATTGTCAACACTGTCAGTACTCTCTTTCAAAACAACACAATATTGTCAACGCCCTCATCTAAGTAAAACAACACAGCACCATCAGCACCCTGATTTAACGGTTTAAGTCCTAATTCAAAACAACACAACACTATCAGTTTGATGTTTACTCTACGAGATTACATCATTTATTGCATATTCAAATCCTAATTCAAAAACAACATGGCACTTAACAACATAACATTGCCAGTAATATAATAACAATTTGACGAGGCTTTAATAAAACTTATTGCTTGTGAGGCTCTAATAAAACTAATTGTTGACGGTTGTAATAAAAACAATTGCTGACGGCTTTAATAAAATTAATTGTTGAAGGGTGTAATGAAATTAATTGATGATAGTTTTAATAAAACTAATTGTTGATGAATTTAATACAAATCATTGTAGGCGACTTTAATAAAATTGATTGTTGACGACTTTAATAAAATTAATTACTGACAACTTCAATAAAACAAATTGCAGACAGATTATTTTTTTATGTCAACAAGTAGGAAGATGAAGTTGATGATTCAATTACATATAATTAGTTGACATAAAAACTCATTATAGTTAGCAATTTAAATAAAATACCACTATTAAAACTAATTGCCAAGGAATTTGTTAATATTACTATGGAATTTGTTGTCAGCAATAAATTTTATATAAACTATAAGCAACTTTATGAGCATTTATCTGTCAGCAATCAAATGAACAAAGAAACAAATCTTTATTTTTTGTTTAATTTATAATTATTTTAGTTGTTGAGAATTTGTAAACATATATGGAAATCATCCCACAATATAAGAAATTTAAGGTTTTTTTATGTAATTTTTTAATTACAGATAGTTTTTATTATAATTATCGCATTTTAGGGCGATTTTCGTAATTTAGCCAAAAGCTCAAAATTGTAGTTTTTTTTTTGTGATTTATAGGTAGGCACTAAACCTATTACAATGTTGGATGAGGGGGTTTTGAACTCGTGACCTACAGATTATTATATGTCATCCTTAACAAGTAATTGACAAATTGTAGCTTCTTCTAACTTCATCCAAAATCTTGCCAAATTCAATTAGAACACAAATATCACACAAAGAGAGAGCACATAGCGAATCCACCGTAGAGAGATGGAAGTATTCGGAGTTGCGACGCCTTGCTCCTTCACGTTCGCCACAAGGGCCAGATGATATCGATAATAACCACCGATGAGATCTTGTTGAGCAATAACGACCTTGTGCATCTCGGTGAGCTACTCGCAAATAGAGGAGTAGACGTCGATCTGGTTGCAAAGAACTTCAATCTTCTCATCAGTCATGACCTTGATGTACAAAGCACCAGTAACTCCTCCTCCCATAGTGGTGGCAGGGTGGCTATCGATGGAGTATTCGGATTCTCCGAATTTCTTGGATGGTTGGAGCGACGAAATTGTTGATTCTCATACTCTGTCATCGTTTAACTCTTTGGCCAAAATGATTTCAGTTGATTGTTGCATACAACTTTTTGGAAGTAGTTCAACTGCGATTAGATCCTCAAATCCAAGGGAGAAAGAAGAGTAAGGACGGGCTTAATTAGGGTAGGGGTCATTTGGTATGAAAAAAAGAGATTGATTTTTAGCTAATATGTATTGTATTTTATAGTAGACATGAGCGCTTCTATGCTAGTTACCCAACACCAATTGGCTAGGAGGATTAATTAGCCCACCGACTTATATACTCGAGCTTGTTATGCTCAACTTTCGATGTGTGACTCTTTTGGTCTCTTCACATCTTTCAACACGCCCCCGCAAGTGCAAATAGGGTCGTTTGCCTCTTGTTGACACTTGGACAATGGGTCTAGTATCTCATTATCTTTTTAGCTAGCCTAGGATCAAGAGTCGAGCCTGTTAATCCATAGAGGATCGACCATGGCTTTACAAACTAGAAAACAAAGAGAATCAAAGAAGAGTTTGAGGAGCAATTTCTTGATTTGAAGAAGTATTGATTCATTACAGTTGATCAACTCAACTTCTATACAAGTAAATAAGGAGGTAAGTAGGTTACATGAGTCTTGATCCTATAAACTCATCTCTACGAGACTACACATGCACCTTCAATCATATTCATCTTACACTATATGATCTAACACCCCCCTCAAACTAAGGAGGGAAAGAAACTTAGTTTGGATAACCATTAATTTTGCTGAGCAGAAGGAAGAATCTTGGTAAAAACATCAACGAGTCGAGACGTTGTGCGAAAATAGCACAAATCCAACAAACCTTCTAACACCTTTTGTCTCGTAAAATGGCAATCAATCTCGATGTGTTTCGTGCGCTCATGAAACACTAGGTTCTTGGCTATCTCAAGAGTTGTTTTATTATCATGGAGAAGGGAGGCAGGTTTGACAACAACTATGCCTAATTCATCAAGTAAATGCACCAACCAGGTTATCTCTGTAGCTTTTTATACTCTACTTCAGAAGAACTTCTATAAATCACAAATTTTTTCTTAGACTTCCATGAAATAGAAGAACTATCAAGGAGAATCACATACCCTTTGATAGACCTCCTACTATATAGACATGAAGCCCAATCACAATTAGTAAATGCCTAGTGTGACGCAAAGCCTGCAAATGAGATGCCTGAGGTGTCTGCATATCCTAGCTTAGACTAAACAATAAAATAGAAATCCGGTCTAGTGCTTGTGAGAAAATTCAGCTTGTCCACTTACAGGACAAAATCGTTGTGTTTTCTATCAAAATAAAACTCAAACCTACAAACTAGTATAATGAGCAAGTAAGAGGTCGATCCCACGGAGAATAAACTATTCCTATGTATTATGTATTTGCCAATTTGTAGAAAAGGGGGGGTTTTGAGTGGTTGAGAATGAGAAATATTAAAAAGATAAGAGAGTCAATAATTAAGATATAGTTTCACCTATAATTCCAAACCCTACTTGGTGAATTCGATCCTTGTTTCCTACTCAAGTTCTTTTCCTTTTCCTATCAAATGTTCTTATCTTGATTCAAATAGATTATTAGCCCTATGAGTTCTAACAATCCCTTATTCCTAGGTAATCTTAACACGGATTAAGTTTTAATCATAGAAATAGCAATAAGTCTCAAGATGTATAAAGCTTATAAGCAATATCAATCCCCTAAAGAATTAATATTTAACCTATAGTCAACTTCCTACACATTCAAGCTTTCTAACGAAGTCCACTAGAACATGTTTGCTACAAAAGATTAAGAATCATAATGAACAATTCAAAACTCTAGCGATGATGAGATCCTAACAAGGTGATCAATCAAGATAGAATCAAACACCATAAAACATTCAAGTACAAAGAAGATGAAACATATGATGGAAATAAGAACAAGAATAGAAAACTCACAATTCAACCAAACGGAGTCTCATATCGTAGGTGAAACAAAATAGTTTAGCACTCCATTGTCAATAGATTGTCAAAGATAAGATGAGATACCTAAAACAAGCCTTTAAATAGGCCTAAGTACCGTCATAAAACCCTAGAATACGTCCTCAAAAGATATAATTTAAATAAGGAAAGATAGAGTTCTTAGATATATTTGCGCTGATTCGGGCCAGCAAGGCCGCGAGCGCGGCTATTACAGAATAAGACGCTGCTGTCCAGGTACTGGCCACGGGCATGACTTTTCCAGCATATAGCAATTTTTCCGTTGTGAATTTGGTCTCGACGTCAACATGAAAGTTATAGCTTTCGAAAATAGCTTTCCAACACATGCTTATAATAGTCAATTGAACCACCGGGGCTTCCAGAAAGTGTGTTACAAGTTCAGCTTGTCGGGTGACAACTTTTGTTAACTTGTTCTTCACTTAGGCTCTCGAACTTCTATTCCGCTCCAGTTCTCTTCTCTTAGGTTCCTCTTCCTAACTCTTCATTAATCCAGGAGCCTCCTCTTTCCTCGTCGGATCCACATCTACCTGAAATAATCAATAAAAACATGTAGATTTTGACTCCACTACTAGAGAGAGTAAATATGCAAATTCTACTTAAATTATGCATGTTATGGACTTCACTAAGCTAAATGCAACCTATTATGCCTACTTAAATGCGTGTTATCATCCACCATTTGTCTATACTCTATAATGATAAGGATCATCTACAAACATCCATCAGGAGTAGCTTGAGATACTGAGGAAGAGGTGTACATGTAGGTGTAAGATCAAGAAGTTTGGCTTCTTGGACGATCTCATGACAAAAGGTTTGTTGAGAAAGAGTTATGTAATAGTCCCAAGTTCTTGGAAGAGCTCATCATAATAACTAACCTCAATACCCAGAAAGTAATGTAATAGTCCCAAGTCCTTGATGCTGAAAGCAGAATCCAAGTAAATTTTGAGGTTGGCAATTTCCTATTGATCATATTTTGTAACCAACAAACCATCAACATACACTGCAACATTGTTTGATCTGTTCAATGAACATGGAATGGTCATTCTTAGACTGAGAGAAACCAATAGAACACAAAGCTTTAGTGAGCTTGCAAAACCATTGCATAAAGGCCTATCTGAGCCCATATAAGGATGGTGTATACTCTAGTTCCCATATAAAAAAACCGTCATAAATCCGTATATATACCTCCTCATATAAGTCCCCATATAAAAAAAGCGTTATTCATGTCAAGATGGTGTATACTCTAGTTCTTGGAAGTAGGTAAAGAAATTACATATGTGATAGTAGTTATCTTGACTATAGGTGATAACGTCTCATGAAAATAATCCCCTCACACTGCGTACGTGTACCTTTTAGTAAATAATATGGCTTTGTGTCATTCTAGTGTGAGATCTACATAAGTTTCTGTTTAATATTGCAGAATATGGAACCATTTCGGGAGAAAATCAAGAAGCGAGAACCGGAGCTCAAAGTCACTCGACATCGATAAGCCTTAGTCGATCTCGACGAATCACGCCTAGACACACCCTAGACGAAGAGCACATGTCGAGGAGCGAAAGACGAGCCAACCCGGAGCCAAGAAGGGATTATCCGGATCTAAGGAGAAATTACCCGGAGTTGCCGAGAGACTACCCGACCATGCCCGGACACCCAACTCGAGATCGAGGAGTGTTCCTCAAGATCGACGACGCCTAGGAGCCATGACCGAGCACATCGAGAAGACTTGCCCGACCAGCCCAAGCCACACTAGTCGACGAGCCATCTTTACTCGATGTCGACAAGGGTCCTCGAGATCGACGAGATTGGTGAGCCAGAGTCCGAGCCTGTCGAGCACCAGCTAGCCGAGACGCTGAGCAGCCAAGTCGATGACACTTCTACTCGAGATCGAGTAGGTTCACCGAGATCGAGGAAGCCTCCAGAAGCCGCGTAACGCGTTTTGATCTATCCTACTCGGATTGGGATTACTTGGAGCCGAAGGAAGCCGAGTCTATCCGGGATCCATCAAGTTCTATCTATGGAAGACAAGATCTATCAACATGAAGAGACTTACCTATTTAGATTTAATTTCCCCTTTTTAGATTTAATTATGTTATTTAATTTATTTATCTTTAAAGCTGTTAGATATAGATTTAGATAGAGATATAGATTTCTATCCTTGAATAGCAAGGAATAGAAGGCTATAAATAAAGCCTTAGGGGTTGAGCATTAGGCATCTTAATTCAATTCAATTTCAGTAGAAGAAGTAGTAGAGAGAAAGAGAGAGTGACTGGCCAAAAGGAGTTTGTGAAGTGAGAGCGGAATTGGCTTCCTTTGGTTGTAAGCTCTATTTTATTTTATTAATGCAAGTTTATTTCCTTTTATTATTGATGTCTTTAATTATGATGAAGCGCGAGTAGTCCACCCACTTCTAGGGTTGGGGAGAGCCCGACGATAGCCCTGCGTGTTTGAGGTAAAGATCCGACTTTTATCATGTTTTGAGCATCTACTACTTGTTTATGTGTTTATTACCCATCTGATGGAGGTCCATGCTAACAACTTGGATTGTAAACATAAAATCAGTAGAGATGATTAGGGTTTCTTGAAAGAGTTGTCTAATTGTTGGAAAAGGCGAAAGCTTTGTCCTCTGATGCGATTCACATGATTATCTGTTTTATTTCTGCCTTACGCATGCTTGGTTATCGTTGTCACAAACCCCAATCTTGGAAGTCCTTTTTATACAGTTTAGTTAAAAATCCCAAAGCCTCTGCATTTATTTTTCTTTCGTTTTATTCTCTGCTTTCCTCGAGGCCGAATAGCACTTCTCGATCTCGACTACTGATCTTTGACCCAGGTCGCTGTAGCTTCTGTGTGTAGGTACTCGACCAAGACAAGCCGACGTCGACGAGGACTTTACTCGATCTCGAGTAGCCCTTTGTCGAGATCGAGTAGCTTTTGCCGAGTTGCTGCTGCGCTGTTCGACTGTCCGATCTTCTGTCGAGCAACTGTACTCGAGATCTAGGACCCCTGTAGTCGACTTTCGTGAGATTTCACCGCTGCCTAGGATCCGCTGACACGCTTCCTCGTGGATCGATCCTGACTTCCCGCTGCTACATCAGGAGGAGGTCTTGTAATTATTTGCAAGGGACAGAATCTAGTTTGCTTTACTTTAGTCATATTTTATATTTGCATTCTCGATTTGCTCCTACAACAAATTGGCGCCGTTGCCGGGGAAGCTATCATTCGCGCCTTAGGTAGTTAAATCTCACGTCTACTTTGAGTTACTTTACAGGTGTATGCGCCGTTCTGGTCAACCACCTGAGTTTGACGGCTTAGACGAACCGGAACGCCTTCTACACATCAGAGCTAAACTAAAAAGAGCCATGCCGGCCGTAGAGACACAAGTACAACTCATTGAGAGGCTTACAAGGGAACTAGCCGCAAAGGATACTACTATCGCCGCTGAGAGAGCAGGGAGAGAACAGGAAGCTGAGCACGCAAGGCAAGCAGATGCTGAGCTTGCCCAATATCCAACCACTGCAGAGGATTATATGCATCCCACTCTCGTCGTGCCTGAATCGGCGATTCTAATCCCTGAAAACTCTTTTGAAATTCGCACTCAATTTCTTATAGAGCTTAAAAATAATGCTTTTTATGGCAAATTTAATGAGTGTCCTCTTGAACATATTACCAATTTTTCTGACATGTGCCGTACTCTTGCTGAAGGTACAACTTTGGAATATGTCAAGATGAAGGCTTTTCGCTGATCTCTCGCTGGGCCTGCACTGAAGTGGCTGAAAGGGCTGAAACCAAGATCACTCACAACATGGGCCCAAGTAGAGCAAGAGTTTCTGAATAAATTCTTCCCACCTGCCAAGACAACACTCCCCCGCTTGAAAATCACCGCCTTCAAACAGAAACCTGGGGAACCGCTGGCAAAGGCATGGGAACGCTACAAAGAACTGCTGCGATCTTGCCCTACTCATGGACAGCCACCCTACGTCATTCAGGAGATCTTCTTCAATTCTCTTGATCAAGTCACCAAGGATAGAATCAACCAGTATACTCGCTATGAGTATCTGACGATGCCGCCAGTTGACGCATGGGGTGTGCTAAACAAGCTCACCAATTATGACAACAAATATGGGTCTACTGCAAACTAGGAAGAGAGCTTCTATGCCAGGCCAGCAGCATCTATGCCACTCTATGAGCCAGCAAAGGAGATTGACCCAGATGTCAGGGAGCAGTTCTACAGAGACTAGAATCGTAAGCTCCTCAAGCAAGTTAAATATCTGTCTGTCAACCACCCTTGCATAGAATGCGGATCACAGCGGCACACCACTACCGAGTGCCCACACACTGAGCAAGTCAGGATGGCAGAAACACATGAGGAGGCAGCCTACGCAGGGTGTCCCAATCGCTACATGGGAGATCAATGGTTCTATCAACCACAGTGAAACCAAGGTCCTCCTAGGAACCCCCTACCCTACAGAGCTCCAGGACATCCAGAAAGGGATCAAAAGAAGGATGATCTGCAGCTGATCCTTGAGGAGATGCGTCGGAATCAGGGCACCATCAACAACTAGTTCCAGAACATCACTACAAAATTTAGAGAACTGGATATCTGGAAAAGAGGAACAGAGACCCAAATGGGTCAAATCGCTGCACAGATCCCACGACCATCCGGACAGCTCCCTGGGCAAACAGAACCAAATCTTAAAGGGAAGACCGGACACGTCGCAGCTATCAAACTCAGAAGTGGGCATCAATTACATGAGCCAGAGGTTGGGAAACATCAAGACAAGGCAGAGCAGCAACTCGAGACAGAGCAAAATCTACTCGATCTCGAGGAGCCCGTACTCGACCTCGACAAGAAACTGCTCGACACAGACCAGAAGCTGAGCTCGGACTCCATTGTGCAGCCCAGCAAGTCGAAGTCGACCACCCCAGTCGATCTCGAGGAGCCTCTGGTCGAGATCGAGGAACAGCAAGGCGACGTCGACGACTCTACAACACCTCCGACGTCTGATCTGGCTCCGAAGCAGAAAAAGCCACTGCCTTTCCCTTCAAAAGCACAGAAAGATCCCACTGCAGGTATGTTTACCAGATTTGTTAATATGCTGCAAGAACTGAATGTCTCTATTCCTTTTACAGAAGCCCTGCAAGAAATGCCTGGATATGTCAAATTTCTGAAGGAAATCCTGAGTAAGAAGCGGTCCATCTCAGAGATCGCAGGCGAATGCAAAGTACTCTACTTCCCTGAAAAGAGACCTGACCCTGGTAAGTTTTCTGTTACTGTGGGTTTTGGACAATATAAATATGAGTCACTGTGTGATTTAGGAGCAAGTGTGAGCATCATGCCTCTATCAATCTGGCGGAAGGTGAAAATAGGATGCATAGAGCCTGTGGATGCCAAACTATACATGGCAAACAATACAGTGGTCATCCCTACAGGTATAGTTGAGAATGTCCCCGTCCAGGTTGGTAAATTCTTTGTTCCAGCAGATTTCCTTATCATAGACTGTGCTGAAGATCCTACTAGCCCTATTATTCTTGGTAGACCATTCTTAGCAACTGCAGATGCCAGAATTAGTGTTAAGAATCGCTCGCTCACCTTCACCATAGGCGATGAGGTTTTAGATTTCTCTTTTGGCCCTGCAAAGGAGGAAATTTCATGGCTGGAGGTGAAAAGCATCAGCAACCACGGGACCAAGCAAACAGCGGAGGAAAGCAAGAGCACTGTACTCGAGGTCAACCAAGCCAACTCGATCTCGACTAAGCTTCTCCTCGATCTCGACAAGCTCTTGTCGATGTCGACAACCTCTGCACAGCCACTGACTTGCCAAGAACCTAAGTATGGGGTCCCTGTACTCGAGGTCGACCAGCAGTACTCGACATCGACTAGGCCCAAGCCCAAAGATTTCTGTTTTGGGTCCAAAAAGGTAAGTTCAGGTATGAATTCTACTCCCCCTCAGTCCATAAAGAAAATTTTCAATAATTTAAGGGGAGGTAAGGCCCCGTGGCGAGAGAATCTGCGGAAACTAAGAGCTGGAAGGAAGAAGAAGAAAGAGAAGGGAGATTCTGTAAGCAACCACTTGTCAGCTGAGCTTGCATACTACCATCAGGCCCTAGATGATCCAGGAGAAGGGCCAGGCAAGAGCAGGGCCCCACACTAATGATCCTTGAGCGCAAACGGAGAAGTCGGCCTAGCGACTCTAAAATCTAGAGCATGTATATAAACTTTATGAATTTTGGGACTTTTGAACTTTTTGGTTTTTGGTTTTTGGTTTTTGGTTTTATGTCTTTTAGAATACTTCATGTGGATAGTCTTGTTTTTGTGTGCAATCTAACACTTTTAGGTCGGCAAGCATAAAAAGGATCGCGAAAAGTGGAAATAAGAAGTCCTTAAAAAACAGTCAGAATCGACGAAGGCCAAGTCGACGACGACAAGGAGAAGCAGCCCAGACACTCGTCGATATCGAGTAGGCCAACTCGATATCGACAAGCCCAGAAGCTCCTCGACTTCAGAAACCACTGGACGCAGACGAAGCTCCTCGAGATCGAGTACCCTGTGCTTGAGATCGACAAGCCTATTTTCTCGACCTGCATTGATTCGCCCTCCTCGATATGTTATCTTGTGAGTTCCTTCCTTTACTCTTGTTGTTATTTAATTTTTAAACAGTGGGGACACTGTATATTTTAAGAATGTCCCCGTCCAGGTATAGTTGAGAATGTCCCCGTCCAGGTTGGTAAATTCTTTGTTCCAGCAGATTTCCTTATCATAGACTGTGCTGAAGATCCTACTAGCCCTATTATTCTTGGTAGACCATTCTTAGCAACTGCAGATGCCAGAATTAGTGTTAAGAATCGCTCGCTCACCTTCACCATAGGCGATGAGGTTTTAGATTTCTCTTTTGGCCCTGCAAAAGAGGAAATTTCATGGCTGGAGGTGAAAAGCATCAGCAAGCACGGGACCAAGCAAACAGCGGAGGAAAGCAAGAGCACTGTACTCGAGGTCGACCAAGCCAACTCGATCTCGACTAAGCTTCTCCTCGATCTGGACAAGCCCTTGTCGATGTCGACAACCTCTGCTGACCCACTGACTTGCCAAGAACCTAAGTATGGGGTCCCTGTACTCGAGGTCGACCAGCAGTACTCGACATCGACTAGCCCCAAGCCCAAAGATTTCTTTTTTGGGTCCGAAAAGGTAAGTTCAGGTATGAATTCTACTCCCCCTTAGTCCATAAAGAAAATTTTCAATAATTTAAGGGGAGGTAAGGCCCCGTGGCGAGAGAATCTGCGGAAACTAAGAGCTGGAAGGAAGAAGAAGAAAGAGAAGGGAGATTCTGCAAGCAACCACCTGTCAGCTGAGCTTGCATACTACCATCAGGACCTAGATGATCCAGGAGAAGGGCCAGGCAAGACCAGGGCCCCACACTAATGATCCTTGAGCGCAAACGGAGAAGCCGGTCTAGCGACTCTAAAATCTAGAGCATGTATATAAACTTTATGAATTTTGGGACTTTTGAACTTTTTGGTTTTTGGTTTTTGGTTTTTGGTTTTATGTCTTTTAGAATACTTCATGTGGATAGTCTTGTTTTTGTGTGCAATCTAACACTTTTAGGTCGGCAAGCATAAAAAGGATCGCGAAAAGTGGAAATAAGAAGTCCCTGAAAAACAGTCAGAATCGACGAAGGCTAAGTCGACGACGACAAGGAGGAGCAGCCCAGACACTCGTCGATATCGAGTAGGCCAACTCGATATCGACAAGCCCAGAAGCTCCCCGACTTCAGAAACCACTGGACGCAGACGAAGCTCCTCGAGATCGAGTACCCTGTACTCGAGATCGACAAGCCTACTTTCTCGACCTGCATTGATTCGCCCTCCTCGATATGTTATCCTGTGAGTTCCTTCCTTTACTCTTGTTGATATTTAATTTTTATACAGTGGGGACACTGTATATTTTAAGTATGGGGTGAGGGAAGGGCTCATTATCATTATTATATGTTTTAGTCTTGCTTTTTGGTTTTACATGGTGAAATTTTAATTTTTATGTTATGCATTCATGTTTAAATTTTATGCATTTTTTCCATACTTTAGTCTTGTTTTTTTTGCATAAGAAAAAAAAATTAAAAAAAAAATATATAGAAAATGTCGAAAAAAGAAAAAAAAATGCATGTTTAAATTTTTGCATTGTTTTAGTTTTTTATACCCTAACTTAGATGTCCTATGATGATAAATAATGACTGACTTGATCATATAAATCCTATGGCGTGTTTGGAAGGTTTAGCCTAAGTCCTCGAAATGGTTTTTATGTGGATTGTGAACTTGTGATGAAATTGAGCACATATGATCCTAAGCTAAAGGTAAAATCCAACAAAAATTGTACCAGTGAGAATTTTGGCCTTATAGGGAGAACATTAAAAATCCCTCTGCTTTCTTTTGAGTGTATTTACTCTTCCTATGCATCTCTTAATGTTGTGATAGTTATTCAAAGCCAATGCATTTATATGTTGATGAGAATGAGAATTAAATGATGGAGGCACCTTTTAAGCCAATTTTATCCTCTCTTTACCTACCCTGCATTATCCCTGCTTGAAGCCAGAACATTAGCCTGAGACTTTTATTGTAAACTCCACAAAATTATCCTTAGCCAAATTGAGCCTGACCCCATTTGGGAATTAAGACTTAGAATTGGTTGAAACAATGGTTTGTGGAAAGAATGAGCTTTTGTCGCATTTCAAGTAAGAAGGATTTTTTGGAATTTATTGAGATATGGGTTGGTTTTAAATTTTTATCTTGCTATGCATATTATGTAAAAGGATTTTTGGCTAACCTTATAAATGCACCATTAGTTTTTATTTCATTTTCGTTAAAAAAAAATCCGAAAAAAGAAAGAAAAAGTATATATAAAGTGCATGAGCCAAATTTACCTTATTTCTTTCATTATTTCGCAAGATACATACTTTGGAGAGGTTGAGAAAGTTTGAAAGGTTACATACTTCATTGAGATAAATTGGAGAGTTTGGTTAATGCATATGATTGAGAGTTATGGTTTGGTTGAGTTCTGATGTCCGCATATTTAGTCTTATTTTGCATCATGTTTTAATTCTATCTAAGTCATTTTATTAGCTTTTGTGTTGGGAAAGTAAGGAAAATGTGTAGTTATGCTTAATATTGCAAGATATGGAGTCTCCACAAGTTTTGGTGTGATTTTATAGGTTTTGGAGGTGATTTGGAAGAGTTTCGACGCACTTTAGAGCTTAATGAAAAATCATGAAGGCAATGGAGAAGCAAAACTAAAAGGGAAAAGTGGTGTAGCTGGAGAAAAGCCTTATTTTCGACATCCATCACTTCGATTCAAGATCTGGAGCCTTCATGAGATTTGTAGTCCTTGAAAAGAGCTTTCCAACGCATATTCATATGCGTCAATCGGATTAACGAGGACTCGGGAAAGTGCGATTAAAGACAGAGACGATTAGCTGGAGAAAAACAGAACCTACTGCATTCGAACAGATACCTCGATGCCGACACCCAGACCTCGGCGCCGATACCCTGCACGAATCTGCGCACCAGCAAAAGTTTATGCGGGCTGTTTTAATTGTTTATTGGGCTTTTTAATTAGGGTTTCTATTTAATTCCTTTTAGGATCTTTTAGTTAGATAGACTTGGGATATTTTATCCTTCCTTAGATAGATTATATTATTTTCCTTAGATAAAATCTCTTTCCTTGGAGATTAAGTTTTAATTTCTATATTTAAATAAAGCCAATTAGAGGCTAATTAGGGGAGATCCATTATTCATCACACGGCTGAATTGACAGCAGTTAGGGCGAGACGTTTTGGAATTTTTGGTTGAAGGTTTTGACATTGGTTTTGAGGTTTGATTTTATGCAATTTCATATTATGTTTAATTCAATTTTCAGCATGTTTTGTATAGCTATGTGTGAGTAGTTCCCCCTCTTCTAGGGTTGGGGTGAGCCCAACAATAGCCATGTATGAAAGCTTGAATCTATGATGTTTTTATGAGTTTATCATCATCTATCTTGTGCTTAAATCCTTTGCGAAAGTTGAGGACAATTCCATGTTTATGATTATGAAGCGAAAGTGGATTTAATTATGAATTTGGATAGTAATTAGAGATCTTTGAGGAAAGTAAAAGAGATCTAATTAAGAAAAGGTAGAACGAATAGGTTTTATGTGAAAGCCTCTATTGTCTATTTGTGAAGTATGCGAAAGCTATCTTTTGATGATAAAAACATGATCTTTGTTCTATGATTCTTGTGTGGTTCATGCATGGTTGTTGTTGTGGTTATCCCTTGACCTTGGAAGTTCTTTTTATATTGTTTACATCCCTAAAATCCCTTGCTTTTTGTTCTATTTCGCTGCTGGAAAACAAAAGATCACTCGACATTCATCACTTCTCTCGACCATCCCCTTGATATCGACCTCTCTAGTAGATATCGACCGCCTTTGCTACTGATTTTTGTGTGTTGTTAGATAACAGGAACTACTCTAGAAAGTGCTGTCCTCTCTCCAGTGGAACGATCCCGACTTCCGCTATCTACATAGTGGGAATTGAGGTATTTTATTTGTGGTTGATTTCCCATCGCAACAAGTTCTGTTGGAGATTTAGGAGTCTTGATTCCCGAATTTTATTAAGCACCACATGGCCAAATAATTCCATACCCTTATATTTCTTACCAAGCCCCATTAGAACCCCGCCGAATGGAATCTTCTTTGAAGACTTCTATTGAGCGAAGTCCTCCTGATAATTCTTGTTGCATTTTCATAATTGGTTGCGAAGTGGATTCATATGTAAATTGCAATGTTTATGAGATTGTATATGGAATTGATTTGAGAGATGATCTACATAGCCTAAACACATTGAGAGTTGAGTGTAAACACATTATCCCTGTGAGGTTGGATTTATATTGCCTAAGCTTATGGATCGCTCATATATGTGTGATGACGTTAAATTCACTTGTCTTACATTGCTACTACTAGAGATGTTGCTTTTGACAAAGGCGAAGACTTGAAGGATGTGTTGTAGGTCTTGGTTATTGTTTGGTTATTGCTTGAGGACAAGCAAGTCTAAGTATGGGGTGATTTGATGTCTCCAAAATAGCCATGTCTTTATGCATATTTTAGTTCCATATTCTTTACATTTTGCATATTTCGGGTTGGGAATATGTCGGATTTATGTAGTATATGCTTATTTGTCAGAAATGGAGATCTACATAAGTTTCTGTTTAATATTGCAGAATATGGAACCATTTCGGGAGAAAATCAAGAAGCGAGAACCGGAGCTCAAAGTCACTCGACATCGACAAGCCTTAAACGATCTCGATGAATCACGCCTAGACACACCCTAGACGAAGAGCACATGTCGAGGAGCGAAAGACGAGCCAACCCGGAGCCAAGAAGGGATTATCCGGATCTAAGGAGAAATTACCCGGAGTTGCCGAGAGACTACCCGACCATGCCCGGACACCCAACTCGAGATCGAGGAGTGTTCCTCGAGATCGACGACGCCTAGGAGCCATGACCGAGCACATCGAGAAGACTTGCCCGACCAGCCCAAGCCACACTAGTCGACGAGCCATCTTTACTCGATGTCGACAAGGGTCCTCGAGATCGACGAGATTGGTGAGCCAGAGTCCGTGCCTGTCGAGCACCAGCTAGCCAAGACGCTGAGCAGCCAAGTCGATGGCACTTCTACTCGAGATCGAGTAGGTTCACTGGAGATCGAGGAAGCCTCCAGAAGCCGCGTAACACGTTTTGATCTATCCTACTCGGATTGGGATTACTTGGAGCCGAAGGAAGCCGAGTCTATCCGAGATCCATCAAGTTCTATCTATGGAAGACAAGATCTATCAACATGAAGAGACTTACCTATTTAGATTTAATTTTCCCTTTTTAGATTTAATTATGTTATTTAATTTATTTATCTTTAAAGCTTTTAGATATAGATTTAGATAGAGATAGAGATTTCTATCCTTGAATAGCAAGGAATAGAAGGCTATAAATAAAGCATTAGGGGCTGAGCATTAGGCATCTTAATTCAATTCAATTTCAGTAGGAGAAGTAGTAGAGAGAAAGAGAGAGTGAGTGGCCAAAAGGAGTTTGTGAAGCGAGAGCGGAATTGGCTTCCTTTGGTTGTAAGCTCTATTTTATTTTATTAATGCAAGTTTATTTCCTTTTATTATTGATGTCTTTAATTATGATGAAGCGCGAGTAGTCCACCCACTTCTAGGGTTGGGGCGAGCCCGACGATAGCCCTGCGTGTTTGAGGTAAAGATCCGAATTTTATCATGTTTTGAGCATCTACTACTTGTTTATGTGTTTATTACCCATCTAATGGAGGTCCATGCTAACAACTTGGATTGTAAACATAAAATCAGTAGAGACAATTAGGGTTTTTTGAAAGAGTTGTCTAATTGTTGGAAAAGGCGAAAGCTTAGTCCTTTGATGCGATTCACATGATTATCTGTTTTATTTCTGCCTTACGCATGCTTGGTTATCGTTGTCGCAAACCCCAATCTTGGAAGTCCTTTTTATACAGTTTAGTTAAAAATCCCAAAGCCTCTGCATTTATTTTTCTTTCGTTTTATTCTCTGCTTTCCTCGAGATCGAATAGCACTTCTCGATCTCGACTACTGATCTTCGACCCAGGTCGATGTAGCTTCTATGTGCAGGTACTCGACCAAGACAAGCCGACGTCGACAAGGACTTTACTCGATCTCGAGTAGCCCTTTGTCGAGATCGAGTAGCTTTTGCTGAGTTGCTGTTGTGCTGTTCGACTGTCCGATCTTCTGTCGAGCAGCTGTACTCAAGATCTAGGACCCCTGTAGTCGACTTTCATGAGATTTCACCGCTGCCTAGGATCCGCTGACACGCTTCCTCGTGGATCGATCCTGACTTCCCGCTGCTACATCAGGAGGAGGTCTTGTAATTATTTGCAAGGGACGGAATCTGGTTTGCTTTACTTTAGTCATATTTTATATTTGCATTCTCGATTTCCTCCTACAACAATACTCGGATAGATCTCTTGGTAGAGGGACAAATATTAGAAGGTGGATTTGGTGGAAGAGAAGGAGAAGAAGAGGGAGTATGTGAAGGCAAAAAAATGTCACTGGAAAAATCAAAAGAAGGAACAGGCTGAGTTTTGAGATGGAAAATCTTTCAAGAACTTTTCCCAAAAGATTATCAAAAGAAAGCACATGGGGCAATCCTTGGCTGAAAATTGTCTCTCCCTCTCTTAAGAGTGATGGAAAAGCAAAGACATCCAGAATCTCTCAAGTGAGAGTATGATGTTGGCTTATTGATACAAAAGTTCATAGGGGTACGATTATGTAGAAAGGGAAAAGGTGATATGTTGATCAAACATTCAAAATGCATTCTCCCCAAAATTTGTTTGGAAGGTTGGACCGAAAATTGAGGGCACAAACTATTTTAAGGATATGATAATGTTTTCTTTCATCCACCTCGTTTTATTGGGGAGAATCGACACAACTCGTCTGGTGAATAATGCCTTTTGTAACAAAAAATTATTGGGTGTAAACATCCCAAAACTTAGCTGTAATGTCTAAACAAAAAGCTTTAATTTGTGTTTAAACTTGGTTTTAACCAGAGTAACAAAAGACTGCAAAATATGGAGGACATTACTTTTGTGAGACATGAGATATGTCAAGTACATTTGGTGTGGTAATCCACAATGGTTAAAAAGAAACGAAAACCATTATGAGTGGGTACTTTGTTTGGCCTCTAGGAATCAATGTTAACAAGAGCAAAAGCAATATCGATCACTTTAGACATTATGAAAAAAGAAATGGTTTTCTTTGTTGTCTTGCCCGTGAACATATTTGGAAAATGACTTTTGGCTTAAAACTAGGTGAAATAGATTCATCAACAAAATTCAATTGCTCAAAGGGAAGATGTCCCATTCTACAATGCAAGAGCCTAGGATTACTTGTGAATGGAGCAACAAAAGACATGTCTGAAAATTGAGAACGAGGTTTATTATAAACAATAAAAGAAAGAAAATAGACCTTGTTCCAGAGCTAACCAACTAAGCAGGGATCAATTTATGTGTAATATATAATCATTTTGCTTCATTGCCAATTAGAAAGGGTTGCCTCATCTAATGGCCCTAAATAATGAAATTTTTAGAAGTGAAAAATATAATAGAATTCAAGTCTTTTGTAAGCTTCTTCACATACATCAAGCTAAAATGGAAACCAGGAACGTGTATGAAGAGTGATTTGTGGTGAAAAAACAATGGTGCCAGTATAGAGGATGAGAGATTTCTTTATATTGGATATTTTAATGAAGAACAAAAGAGAAACAAGTGTATAAGATTGAAAAATTGAAAGGTTATGGGTGATATAGTTAGTGGCACCACTATCGATGATCCAAAGAGAGTTCAAGTTTGAAGCAAGAAGACAAGTACTTGTACTTGCTAACATGGATTTGGATTGTTCAATGTCCGACTTGTTGAGAAGAGCAGCTAGTTTATCATTTTGTTCTTGAGTTAGAGAAGTAGCTATAGAAGAAGAAGACTTGAAAGTGCTTGAAGAAAGTCCTTTTCTTGGCAACTAGTTTATCATTTTGTTCTTGAGTTAGAGAAGTATCTATAGAAGAAGAAGACTTGAAAGTGCTTGAAGAAAGTCCTTTTCTTGGTGGATAGCCAACAATCTTTCAATAGTTGTTAATTGAGTATGTTGCCTATGTATTTGTAGTGTTCACAAACTATTCTAGGTGGAGGTTGATA
This sequence comes from Persicaria maculosa, assembly GCA_963922045.1. NCBI lineage: Eukaryota > Viridiplantae > Streptophyta > Magnoliopsida > Caryophyllales > Polygonaceae > Persicaria > Persicaria maculosa. Next base: position 57,508,899 of record OY998259.1, read on the forward strand.
TCCTGGTGGATATCCATGAATGTTCTAGCATCTATCGATCGTGTGACCACTGGATTTGCAATGATCAGAAAAGGAAATTGGTTTCTTGGAGGAGCCGTTAGTCTTGTTGAAGGAAACTCTAGAATGTTGTGAAGCAAAAACCATGGAACTTGGATGAGGAGAGGATACAATAGATTTAAGAGCTCGCTGATCTTCTTCTTGTAGAAGAAACATGAACACCTCATCCATGGATGGTGGAGGAATCATCGTCAAGATGTTTCGATGCACATTACTATAAACTTCATTTAATCCCATTAAGGACTGCATGATCTATTGATCTTCAAGCAATTCGATGACAATTAAGTTGGAACCACAACTACAAACACGATCTTTAATCAAAACCTGATACTCATCCTATAGCTTCTTCCTTTTGGTGTTATAGTTAGCGATCGACAGATTTTCTTGAACAACAAACACTGAACCTCGCTAAACATGATAAGCGCACGTACGATTCGATTTTTCAAATAGCACGCCCAATTAATCCTAGACATGTTTAGCCATTCGACAATACATAATAATTTCAATTATATCTTTCTCAACAGACTGCAACAACCATGAGATGACCATATTGTTGCAATGATCCCACAGGAGACAAGTCAAACCATCTGGCGAACGGGGACAAGAACTAGAAACAAATTAAGCCTAATTTGTTTTTTGCCATTAGCAAATTCCAATGGTTGTAATTACCAAAAGAATGTAACCTCGTAAACAAAACTTAGTTTGGACGATCATGAAGAAACAACTCATCAATGATGTCAGCTCCATTCATCTAAGGATCATAAGCCATCGAACCGCGAACAGAAAGAACGACGATAAAGAACAAAGAAAAATGTGCAAAGCGGAAGTAAGGAGGGTCGAATTTACAATCTTGGTACCTTTTTTTTAAAGTGGTAAATATATAGATATGTAACCAAAATGTAAAAAAGGAGGTGCAGAATAACCACACCTAAGTCAAAACCGTCATCGGCCCCATACAATCAAAAGGGGGGACGAACTCTCCTACCCAAAAGAATCTCCTAATCACCCTCTACAAACTCAATCTACTTTCTCCACCTACTTCATTACCTGTTGTAGGAGGAAATCGAGTTCAAAATATAAGAATATAAATCAAAACAGATCTTGCCCACGCAAATGATTACAAGACTCCCTCCCGATGTAGCAACAGGAAGTCAGGATCGATCCTCGAGGAAGCTGGTCAGCGGATCTCAGGTAGCGGAAGAATCTCACGTGCAGAATTCGACTCCAGAGTACTCGACCTCGACCAAGTGGTAGTCGACAGGGGTCAGACACAGTCGAATTCGAGCAAGCAAGGTCACTGGTGGTGGTCGACGTCGACCAAGTGTCCTCGACGTCGAGTAGAAGTCGTCTATGTCGAGTAAGGCTGGTCGAAGGCGAGGACCTGCAGGGACAAAAACGAGCAGCGATCTCGAGCAGAAACCCTAGATCGAATATCAGTGGTCGACGTCGGCTAAGTTTGGTCGACGTCGAGGAGAAAACAGTAACGAAACAATTCGCAAATTTTGATTTAAACAATGTAAAAGAAAACTTCCAAAACCGGGGTTTGCAACAACGATAACCAAACATGCATAAGGCAAGAATAAGAGGAATAATCATGCAATCACATCAAAGGATCAAGCTTTCGCCTTTTCCAACAATTAGACAACTCTCTTAAGAAACCCTAATTGTATCTACCAATTTTATGTTTATAATCCAAGTGGTTAACCTGAATCTCTATTAAATAGGTAATAAACATATAAAAGACAGTGGATGATTCAGACACAATAAATGTCGAATCTTTACCTCAAGCACGCTTGGCTATTGTCGGGCTCACCCCGACCTTAGAAGTAAGTGGACTACTCGCTCTTCATCATAGCAAAAGACATCAATAATAAAAGGAAAATAACTACCTGCATTAAAATAAACTAAAGCTTACAACCGATCAAAGCCAAATTGCTCTCGCTCTCCAACTCCTCTCGGCCTCCACTCTCTCTGTACTTGTGTTCTCTCTAGCTTCGAATGAATAAAAACTAGCCCCATAGGCTTTATTTATTGGCTTTAATCATTGCTAGTCAAGGTAAGAAAAATTCTATCTAACCCTAAAGATATAAATTTAGATAAAAAGAAACATTAATCCTAAAAGGAAACAACTAAATTTTCATGTAGTGGATAAATCCTTCCTTCCATAGATAGATCTTGATAGAATTGGATGAATCCGGCCTTCCTTCGTGCCCAAGTAATCCACACATGCTCGGATTGACCGAACGGACTCGCGACTCAATTTCAGCGTGGTCGACGTTGACCAAGTATGGTCGACATCGAGTTAAGTCCTCGATCTCGGGTGGTCTTTGGCATCTTCGAGCAATCTTCTCCTCTTGAGCTCGGGTTGGCTTCCAGATGTGGTCGACGTCGAGGAACTTTGGTCGACGTCGAGTAGAACTCCTCGAACTCATCTTCTCTTTGCAGCTCCTCGAATAACTTTCTTTTCTCAAACTCGGGTAGGTTTTCTTTCTGGTCGACGTCGAGTAAATTTGGTCGACGTCGAGTAGATGCGTCAGCTCTCAGCATTCTGCTCTGTTCTTGAAACACACTTTTGTTTTAAGGAGGAAATCGAGTTCAAAATATAATAAAATAAATCAAACCAGATTCGTGCTCACGCAAATGATTTCAAGACTTCCTCCCGATGTAGCAACAGGAAGTCAGGATCGATCCTCGAGGAAGCGTGTCAGCGGATCTCAGGCAGCGGAAGAATCTCACAAGTGGTTGTCGACTTCAGAAGTACTCGACCTCGACTAAGGGTAGTCGACAGGGGTCAGGCACAGTTGAATTCGAGCAAGCAAGAGACACTGAGTTTGGTCGATCTCGAGTAAGCAACTCGACGTCGAGTAAGTTTTGGTCGTAGTCGAGTAAACCTAGTCGATCTCGAGTAACCTGCAGAGACACAAGCAACAACGATCTGTTTGATCGAGAATGAGTAGTCGACGTCGACCAAGGGGTGGTCAAAATCGAGCAGAAACAGTAAAATAAAATAAAGAACAAATCTTTGCGGAATTCTGAATAAACTTTATGTAAAAGAAAACTTCCAAGATTGGGGTTTGCAACAATGATAACCAAACATGCATAAGGCAAGATAAATAACGATAATCATGCAAATCGCATCGAAGGAACAAGCTTTCGCCTTTTTCAACAATTAGACAACTCTTTCAAGAAACCCTAATTGTATCTACCGATTTTATGTTTATAATCCAAGTTGTTAGCATGAATCTCTATTAAATAGGTAATAAACACATAAAAGGTAGTAGATGCTCAAAACATAATAAAAGTCGGATCTTTACCTCAAACACGCTTGGCTATCGTTGGGCTCGCCCCAACCCTAGAAGTAGGTGGACTACTCGCTCTTCATCGCAATCGCAGACATCATTGATGTAAAAGAAACTTTCATTAATAAACTAAACAGAGTTTACAACCGATCAAAGCCAACTTGCTCTCGCTCCTTCACTCCTCTCGGCCTCCACTCTCTCTATACTCTACTTAATACCTCTCCTTCTTCTCTTCCTAAAATTGAATGTATGATTGAATGAATAAAAACCAGCCCTATAGGCTTTATTTATAGGCCTTAATCCTTGCTAATCAAGGTAAGGAATATCTATCTAATATCTAAAGATAAAACTCTACTTGAATATAAATCTATCTAAATAAGTAAAACTAGATAAATCCTAGGGTAATTAATTATTCAACCCTTAGGATAGATAAAAAGATAAAAAAAAGATAAATATCTAAATCTTCATGTGTTGGGAATCTTCTTTCGGAAATATCTCCATTGGATTCGGGATAGAACCTTAACAAGAACTCGGACTAGCTCGAAATCGGCCACTTTGGTCAAGTCGATATCGAGTAACCTCACTCGATATCGACCTGCATTTCTTCGCTTCAGCTCAGCAACTCGATTTCGGCTTCCAGGAGTGAACATCGACTGAACTCAACTCGGTATCGACTAAGTCAAGTCGATATCGAGTTCTTCCTTTTCCTTGCTCAGCTTGCTTCGTCGATTCCCCGATATCTGCCCGATTTTGGCTTGGTCGACTTCGACCAGTTTGGTCGATGTCGAGGAAAATTGCTCGGTCTTGGGTTGTCCTTATCTTCTCGAGCAGCCTCTCCTTGCTCGAGCTCGGGTGCACTTATGGGTTTTGGTCGACATCGAGGAACCTACTCGACATCGAGTAGTTCTCGAACTCGAGTTGTTTTCTTCTTCCGTCCTCGACTTGGTTCTGCTCTCCCAGCTTTAGTCGACTTTGAGTTACTTAGTCGACGTCGAGTAGATCCCATCTTTTGGTTTCGTCCCAGAATGGCTCCAAATTCTGTAATATTAAACCAAAACTTATGTAGACCTCTATTTCTTGCAAATAAGCATATATTACATAAATTCAACATATTCCCAGCTCGAAATATGCAAAGTATATAGAATAAGGAGCTAATATATATATAAAAGCATGGTCACTTTAGTGGACATCAAATCACCCCATACTTAAGCTTGCTTGTCCCCAAGCAATAACTATGATGGTCATTCAGGGGAAGAATTCAAAACTCTCAACATTATAGATTCATTTTTATATATCCCTGCAATCAATTACCATCCTCGAAAAGGTACTAATGTCACAAATCCATACATGTGCAATTAAAAGCAACATCTACTCATAAAATGAGGGTTATGCAAAAACATTCATTCGAGACAAAGCATTAATAATCAAGAGGACTTTAATTTAAGCTCAATAAGGAGTAGAATTGGTAAAAGGATAAAGGTGGGTAATATTCGGCAATGTGGTGCTAATAATCCGGGGAAATGGAGTACTTTCTAAATTTTCATACCACATTCCTTCTTCCTTTGATTTCTCACCTTTCTCTCATCGCTCATTGCTTTTTTTCAATATTATGCTTTTACCTCTCTAACCTCAGCATTGCCTTCTCGCGAGTCGCAAACATGGGTGTCATGAATGGCCCCGGATACTTAGTGCTTTGGACTCCTCACATGTGTTCCATCTCACTGAACTATTATCTCAGCAAGCAGGGTCGATCTACCTTTATCTCCTGAGGTGATCAGATTTTTTATCACTCATTAAATTTTCCATAATTTTTGAAACTTTCCTGCCAAACTCCAATAATGATATATAACAACAACACAACAACCATATAACAATCTCCATAATGTAACTTCCATTCTCAACATAATCCCCTGATAGAAATAAAGTAAAGAATGGGCAATATTTAGATCATGTGGAGCAAATATGAAATAAGGCATATTATGGCTTTTGTGATGCATAAGCATAGGTAAGGCTAGGATATAACAATATGAGCATATATGGAAATATAAAGTCCTCCATCCTTTTATTATGCAACATGTCAAAAGCAATATCAAATTTTACCTCCTTTCATGGTTTTCAATAAAAATATGTACTTCATTGTGACTTTCCTTTACTAGGCAATTTCATGCTATATCTCTAATGAATCTAATTTTGCATCGTCGAATTCAATATAACTTCCATGACTCTATTTCTTTAAACAATTTACAAGCTTTGGGAGATGTCTCATAGAACTTTGAGTTAAGCAATTAAGCACAAAAAATTTAAAATTCACTCAAAATTCACCATGTAATAGCAAAAGCAAGAATAAAACATAAATAAATAATATTAAGCTCTTCCCCCACCCCATACTTAAAATATACAGTGTCCCCACTATATAAAATCATTATAAAACAAAGATAAAGGAAGGAACTCACCGAATAATGCGTCGAATAGGCAAAACATGGGTTGTCGAGTTACTGAGTTGGTCGACGTCTTGGAACTTGGTCGACGTCGAGTAGACTGGCAGCGTCGAGTTGGAAGTGTGAAGTCGAGGAAGCTTCTGGCTTGGTCGACGTCGAGTAGCTAGGTCGACGTCGAGTAGGTCTGGGTTGCTCGATCTTCCTCTTGGTTAGTCGATCTCGACTTGGCCTAGTCGATTTCGAATGACTGTCAGGGACTTCTTCTTCCTCTCTTTGCGATCCTTTATGCTTCTTGACCTAAAAATGTTAGTTTTCACACGAAGACAAGACTTTCCACATGAAGCATTCAAAACTAAAAACAAAAACCAAAACCAAAAGTTTCAAAGTCCCAAAATTCAAAAGTTTTATGTAGATGCTCTAGATTTTAGAGTCGTTAGGCCGACTTCTCCGCTCGTGCTCAAGGACCGTCAATGTAGGGCCCCCTTGTGCTTGGCCCTTCTCTTGGATAGTCTAGGTCTTGATGGTAGTATGCAAGCTCAGCTGATAAGTTATTGGTTGCATAGTATCCCTTACCTTCCTTTTTCTTCTTTCCAGCTCTCATCCTTCGCAGATTAGCTCGCCACGAGGCCTTACCTCCTCTTAAATATTTATTAAATTTATTAATGGACAGAGGAGGGGTTGAAATCATACCTGGACTTACCTTTTTGTGCCCAAAACAGAAATCTTCGGGGTCAGGGTTGATTGACGTCGAGTAGATCTGGTCGGCGTCGAGTAAAGGGACCCCATACTTAGGCTCTTGGCAAGTCTGGTGTTCAATAGAGGAAGTCGACTTCGAGTGAGTTTGGTCGAAGTCGAGTTGTTTGGTCGACGTCGAGCAGTGTTGGTCGAGGTCGAGCAGCTTCTTGGCGCCTTCCTTCATTGTTGTTTGCTCGCCCTCATGGTTGTTTATGCTCTTCACCTCCAGCCATGGAATTTTCTCCTTTGTTGGGCCAAAAGAGAAATCTAAGATCTCGTCGCCAATTGTGAAGGTGAGCAATCTCTTTCTGACGCTAATCTTGGCATCTACAATAGCTAAGAAAGGTCTACCAAGAATAATAGGGCAAGTAGGATCTTCCGCACAATCTATAACAAGGAAATAAGCGGGAATATAGAACTTACCAACATGGATAGGGACATTATCAACCATACATGCAGGGATGACCACTGTATTGTTTGCCATGTATAACTTGCCATCCACGGGCTCTATTGATCCTATCTTAACCTTTTGCCAAATCGATAAGGGCATGATGCTCACACTTTCTCCTAAATCACATAAGGCCTCATAGTTAAATTTTCCAAATCCCACAGTAATAGAGAACTTACCAGGGTCAGGTCTCTTCTCAAGGAAGTCCATCCTTTTGCAGTCGCCGGCGATTTCAGTGATTGATCGCTTGTTGCTGAGGATCTCCTTGAGGAACTTGACATACGCAGGCATCTCTTGAAGAGCTTCTGTAAAAGGAATTGAGACATTCAGTTCTTGAAGCATCTTAACAAAACGTTTAAACCTACCTGCAATGGGATCTTTCAGCGCCTTGGAAGGGAAAGAAAGCGTCTTCTTCTGTTTCAGAGCCAGAACAGATGTCGGAGGTGTTGCAGAGTCCTCGACTTCAAGTGGAATTTCCTCGATTTCGACCAGATCTTCCTCAACGTCGACTAAAGAAGTCGACTTCGAGTTCTGTTGATGCGCAGAAGCTTCCTCGTCGGCGTGGAGTTGGTCGACTTCGGGTAGGCTTGGTCGATGTCGAGTAGTCAGGTTGATGTCGACTTGGCTCTGTTCGACGTTGAGTTGTTTCTCAGCTTCGTCTTGTTGCTTTCCGACCTCTGGCTTGCGTAGTTGATGCCCGCTCCTGAGCTTTACAGTCGCGGCGTGTCCGATCTTCCCTTTGGGATTTGGTTCTGTCTGCCCGATGAGTTGCCCGGTCGGTCGTGGAATTTGTGCCGCGAATTGACCCATCTGGGTCTCAATGTTCCTCTTCTAGATGTCAAGTTCTCCAAATTTTGTATTGATGTTTTGGAGCTGATTATTGATGGCGCTACTGGCTTGCTTGCTTTCTGCTTGATTCCGGCGCATCTCATCGAGGATCATCTGTAGATCATCCTTCCGCTGATCCCTTTCTGCATGTCCAGGAGCTCTGTATGGCGGGGTGTTCCTAGGGGCACCTTGGTTCCACTGTGGTTGATGGAGCCTTTAGTCCCCCATATAGCGGTTGGGACCCCCTGCGTAAGCTACATCTTCGTGAGTTTTTGCCATCCTGACTTGCTCTGCATATGGGCACTCTGTAGTGGTGTGCCGCTGTGAGTCACATTCAATGCAGGGCTGGTTGACAAATAGATACTTGACTTACTTAAGGAGCTTGCGATTCTGATCTCTGTAGTACTGCTCTTTGACATCTGGATCAATCTCCTTAGAAGGCTCATAGAGGGGCATGAATGGGGCTGGCCTTGCATAGGCATTCTCGTCATAGTTTGTCGGAGCCCCATTTTTATTGTCAAAGTTGGTGAGCTTTTCGAGGGTAGCCCATGCATCAGCTGGTGGCATCGTCAGATACTCATATTGAGTATATTGGTTGATTCTATCCTTAGCGGCCAGATCAAGAGAATTGTAGAAGATCTCCAGAATGACATATGGTGGCTGCCCATGAGTGGGGCAGGATCACACTAGATCCTTGTATCGTTCCCATGCTTTTGCTAGCGGCTCCCCAGGCTTTTGCTTGAAAGTTGTAATCTTCTAGTGGAAGAGCGCTGTCTTGGCAGGAGGAAAGAATTTATTAAGAAACGCCTGCCTCACCTCAGCCCATGTTGTGAGAGATCGTGGAGTCAGTCCTTCAAGCCACTTCAATGCTGGACCGGCAAGAGACCAACGAAAAGCTTTCATCTTGACATATTCCAGAGTAGTACCTTCGGCAAGAGTATGGCACATATTAGAAAAATTGGTAATATGTTCAAGAGGGCATTCATTAAATCTTCCATAAAAAAGCATTATTTTTAATCTCAATAAGGAAGGAAGTGCGAATTTCAAAATTATTTTCAGGGATTAGAATAGCCGATTCAGGCACGAAAAGAGTCGGGTGCATGTAATCCTCTGCAGTGGTAGGGAATTGGGCAAGCTCGGCTTCTGCCTGCCTCCTTAGTTCGGCTTCCTGTGCAGTGCGTGCTCTCTCAGCGGTGAGAGCGGTATTTTTGGCTTCTATCTCCGCTCGAAGCCTCTTTATCAGCTGTGCTTGTGTTTCTGCGGCTGCCATTGCTCTTTTCAATCTAGCGTGGATGTGTATAAGGCGTTCCGGATCGTCTAAGGCGTCAAACTCAGGTTGTTGACCAGAAAGGCACATACACTGAAAAATAAAAAACTTAAAGGAAAATGTGAGATCTAACTACCTAAGGCGCGAATGATTGCATCCCCGGCAACGGCGGCAATTTGTTGTAAGGAGGAAATCGAGTTCAAAATATAATAAAATAAATCAAACCAGATTCGTGCTCACGCAAATGATTACAAGACTTCCTCTCAATGTAGAAACAGGAAGTCAGGATCGATCCTCGAGGAAGCGTGTCAGCGGATCTCATGCAGCGGAAGAATCTCACAAGTGGTTGTCGACTTCAGAAGTACTCAGCCTCGACTAAGGGTAGTCGACAGGAGTCAGGTCGAATTCGAGCAAGCAAGAGACACTGAGTTTGGTCGATCTCGAGTAAGCAACTCGACGTCGAGTAAGTTTTGGTTGTAGTCGAGTAAACCTAGTTGATCTCGAGTAACCTACAGAGACACAAGCAACAACGATCTGCAATTACAGGAAGAAGTTAAGGAGAAAGAGGGTGAAGAGAAAGAGGCATCCTATTTGCCACCACCACCATATAAACCCCCTCTCCCATTCCCACAAAAGAAGAGAAAGTTTGAGTTAGAACATAAGCTCAAGAATTTTATGGAAGTTTTAAAGAAGCTGCAAATTGAGATTCCTTTTGTTGATGCCTTGAAGGAGATGCCTACGTACATGAATTTTTTAAAGAAGATCATCTCGAACAAGAGGAAAATTGATGAATGTCAAGCAGTGTCTCTTGGACAAGAAACTAGTGCAATAATTCAAAACAAGATCCCACCAAATCTCAACGATCCAGGTAAATTCTCTATCCCTATCTCTATCCCTATCTTTATTGGTGATAACTATTATGATGCTTTATGTGATTTATGTGCCAGTGTAAGTGTTCTTCCTTTATGTATTTATAATAAGCTTGGTCTTGGTGAGCTAAAGCATGTGAAAATTCAATTATTTATGGGTGATAGGTCTATTGTTCATCCCATGGGTATCCTTGAGAATATTCTTGTTCGGCTTGATAAATTTTTTGTGCCCACTGATTTTATTATCAGTGATATGGATGTTGATTCTCAAGTACTTATTATTCTTGGTAGACCTTTCTTAGCTACTGCAGGTGCTGATATTGATGTCAAGGAAGGGATTCTCTCTTTTACCATTGGAGAAGAGAAAATTGAATTGAATTTTTCTAGATCTATTAAAATCCCTTCTTTGGAGAAAGATGTGTGCGGGGAAGACTTGTTGGGAAAAGCAGTTGAAGAGCACTTGATGTCCATTATTTCTAAAGATTCCCCTAAAGATTCCCTTAAGCTTGGTGATGGATTGGTGCATTCCTTGTGTCGGGTTGATGCTTCACCTCATGATTTGAATTCACTTACATTGAAGACTCATACTACAAAGAAGAGAGAATAGAAGAAGAAAGCTCTAGTTGTTGAATTTAAGGTAGGTGATCAAGTAAAGCTTTTTGATTGGAAGTCAAATATGTTCCCATGTCCAAAAAGCACAAGATGGTCAGGACCTTATAGAGTTACAAAGATCTTATTGGATGGACGAGCTGAACTATGGCACAAAAATTCAAGCAAATTCAAAGTGCTAAGACAGAGGTTGACACCAGTTGTTGATCCTGATCCTGGTCCAGTTGGGAGGCTTATCACTAACCTTCTCAATCTGAATACTTAAAGATGGTGGAGGTCTAGCTAATGACCAATAAAGAAGCGTTGCTTGGGAGGCAACCTAGGGTTAGTTTTCTATATTTCTTTTCTTTTCTTTATTTTGTTTTATTTTATTCATTTGCATATAGTTAGGGTAGTACCTCTTTGTAGAATTCTACATTGGGGACAATGTGCGATTTATGTATGGGGTATAGTGATATTCATTCCTTTTATTTTTATGTTTTGTATATGAAAAATTAGAAAAATTCAAAAAAAATATATAATGTCGTAAAATTAAAAAAATTGCATCTTTATCTCATGTCTGTTTTAGTTTGAGTCTTTTATTTGGAGTCTATGGAAATCTTTTATTGATTGATTATATCCCAAAAATTTCATAAATACCACAATGATAGGATATTTGCCTACGATGCTAACATTCGCCTTATATTTATATGTCATTATGTTTTTGATAAATTGCCTATTATGGAGTTATTTGATAAGATAAGCATGATTTAGTCCCTAAACAAAAGTCTTGTGAGACTTGAGCCTAAATGACTAAGATTTATGGGTCCTCTGATTTTTTTTAATATGTGACATTCACTTTGTTGCTCTATTTTCAGAACTTGTTTTAGACTCTTATTTGAGGGTGCATTATATGATTTGTGTATATGATATTAAAATGATTGAGGCACTAATTTCATTAACCATATTTTCGCTCTCTTACCCCACCTTTTACATGTTCCCTTTGCTTGAAACCCCTTTGAGCCTCTAATAGCTTATTCTTTGGAAGCTCCACAAAATTATCCAAGCCATATAATTTAAGCCTTTTTACCTATCCGGGAAATTGGTCTGATTTTATTGAATGGTTTCGATGATGAAGTGGCAAAAAGCCAAGTATGGGGTGAAGATAGTTGGTGTCATGTGTTTAATATATTCCGGTTTGAATGATATATGCAATGTTGCAGAAATTCTTTGGGACAGGTGGAGGATAAAATTCACTCCTGGGCGAAAGTCAAGAAGGAAAAAAAATACGGTTAGTAACCGATCCTGCTTGTGGAGGATAAAATTTATAGAAGGAGGAAAATATGTAAGTGAGGTGGCTGAAATACTTAGTAACCGGGTGCATTCATCACAAATGTTTGTATTTGCATAAAACGGTGTTGAAGCTAGAGAGGTAAGAAAAGAGTGAAAAACAAAGAAAAAGAAAGAAAATGGTTGATTGAAATTTGAAGTGCTCAATTGAGAATGCATTATTTGTGATGGAGTTGGGTGTGATTTGGTTTGGTTTGCAAAGTTGGCATTGGTGTTTTACCGGTTGCTCTTTGTCATGCCTTTTTTTCCCTGATTTTTTTAGCACCATTGCCTAAATATTTCCATACCTTATTTTCCTTTACCTTGGCCCCATTACAACCCTTATATATATGTCCTCATGATTTTTGATGTGTGCATGATCTCAAGCGGTGGAGATGTAGAACGCTGGACAAGCCTATGGTATAGATAAACACAATTGTTGAGTCCGAGCGTAAATTTGATTATTTTGTCTTCGGTAATGAGGAAGCATGCTATGATGGCACTTGTCTTGAGATTTTGATTGCATTATTATTTTTAAAAGGTTGAATAACTTGAGGTAAACATTCTTTCTTGCACTTATGGTTTGATCTAAATTAGTCTTACTTGGGGACAAGCAAGGTGTAAGTATGGGGTATTTTGATTTCATCATATTCTACGTGTTATAGGAAATGGTTTATAGTCCTTTTTAAGTCATTTTATATGTTTTGCATGTCTGTTATATAGTTTTTGGTTTCGTTTTTAGAATAGATGTCTACACTTGTGTTTCATATGTTTTCAGGTAATTTGGAGCTTGTTTGATGTCAATTTTGAATCATGATGGAATAAGATTCATTGAAGACAAGTTTGAGATGTTCATGGTCATAAAAGAGCCTTGCATAGCGGTCTCATGTGCTAGAAATCAATGTAAGAATAGCCTATATATTGTCGAACCGACATATCTCGGACAGTTGCTGTTTGGCGACATCTTAGTAAAATGAGTCGTTTGAGCTCCACAAAATTCGGATCGAGATGTTCTATATCTTGATGGAAATCTGATTCAAAGACCTATAATTTTTATGTTGACCACTTTTGCTACAATATGGAGAAATCGAGCCAAGAAGCTGATGCTGAGTCAAAGTATCGACTCGGAACCTAGAGTATTTAGTCCGTATCCAAGCCTTCCGAGTCGATAGAACGAGCAGAGAGGAAAACACGACATATCGACTCGAGACCCACATTTATCGAGTCGATACCTTTACCTTACGAGTGAAAAAAGCTTTACAGTAGCTAAGTATCGAGTCGATACCCTAAAATATCGAGTCGATACTTTTCTTTTCCGCGTTATTTCTTCGGGATTTTTTATACGCTTCTATCTTTTATTGGACGATTTTTTGATATATTTTATTATTATTTTAGGAATATTTTCAGATATTTTTGGAGGAATATGGATGGAGAATTATGGTTGGATGGGAAGACGTCCAATTTTTCATTCAAAAAACCCTAGTTGAGACATTGAGAGTTTTAGGCTTTTCAGAGATTTCTTCTTGAAGGATTTTTTTGCTGGATTCAAGATAAGTTCTTTTAATCTAGTTTTATATTCTTTCATCATGATTTCTTTGATTGTGTTTGAATCCATGTCTGGCTAATTTTGTTGTTCTGGGATTGGGGTGATCTCAACGATGCTGAGATAGACATGTGTGTGATGATTGCCTGAATGAATTCTATTATTTGTTTAATTTGATCCATGAGTGTTTAATCCAATTAATTCTATGATTGATTGGAATCCTTTTGATATTCAACATGCGCCGGCTGCGAATTGAGATTGGATATATAGATAAAGTTATTAATTTTATTGGAAAACATGGATTGAACTTGAGAATTGTTTATGAGCAATCTATTTAATTCTCTTGAGGATAATAAACTATCGTAGACAACCTAGGTTTGACTTGATTATGCGGATCTCACCTGCGATTGTTTGATCGATTTTCTCGCTACGGTCTAAGTGCTTAATGAGTCCAACTTGATTGATTCTGCAACAAGTGTAAGCTGAGTGGTAATTAATTGAAACATACATAGTTAATGCAATATGCGTAGGCTGAGCAATGATGAATTTAGATAGTTTACCTTCAAATATTTCTTTTCAATTTGTTCAGACATGAAAATTATATAGTCTATCGATGATGCATTGTTGTAGTGAACCCTAACTCTGGAATGTTTCTTATCATATATTCACAAAAACTTGCAATTTGTTATCTTCCTTCTTATTTTATGATTCCTTCAAAAATCAACTATTCTATTTGGCTTAGTAAATTAGTTGAGGTTCTGCAATTGGTATTCACACAGTCCTTGAGATTCGACACTCGATTTCTACAATTGACACCGTACGCTTGCGGGGTGTTGGTTTTAGACCGATCATCTAGCTCCTTTCTTCTCCATTCACTTCCAAATCCTTCAAGTTTCCTCTTTTATGCTCAAACTAAATTCCCCTACTCACCCAACGAGAGGATCCAAAAGATTCGAGCTCAAATCGCATTACAAGTTGTCCGGGAGAAGAGAAGTGAAGCTAGGAAGAAACTTGGGTGAGAAATCCTTCCAACCCTCGATTTTTATATTCAATCCTTGTACTAATGATAATGCATATTTTATATGGTCATTTGTAGGTAGTCTTAGGTACATTAAATATTCACATTGCATGTTTAATAAGCTTATTCATATTGTTGGTCATTTGGTATTCGAAGTGTGGAATCTATGGTTTCTATTGTTTTTTTGTTGGTCTTATGATCCGGACTCGAAAGGTGGAGAAAGAATGGAGCAAATGGACAAAGGAGAGCTAAGGAACAAGAGCGGAAATGGAGAACATGGAGAAATCACATCTTTAAGGTTCTGAGAAGTTGGAATTAGATTCTGAGGTCTTTTTGAGAATTGTAGTGCTTGGAAAAAGCTTTCCAACCTATATTCATATGCGTCAATCGGACAAAGGATGACTCCATAAAGTGCGTTACAAGTGTAGTCTATCGAAGCTGTCAATCCATACGGACGGCGCCCACCGCCTTTTACACGGCGCCCGTCGTCCTCGTCAGATCCAGATTTGCGATACATGGCCCAATTTTATCTTTATGAGAACTTTTATCTATCTTTCCTAGGGTTTTTGGCCGATGAAAGGAGGCTATATTAGGTCATATCTCAGTAGGTTTTGATCGTTCAATTCATTCATTCTATTCCCCATAAACTCATTACAATGAGAGGATTGAAGTTTATGGATTCAAGGTACGGTATGCTTGTCAAGAATTCTTGTGGTTTTGCTATGATTCAAGACAAGGTTAGATGTTTTGTGAGACTTGATTTCTATCTATTCTATGTTTGATTGATTCAATATCTTTATTCTTCAATTGATTGATTGCATATATTCTCTCTTGATTAGCTACCTTGATGGAGTTTGCTCTCTTGCTAAGTTTGATTACTTCTTCTGATTTAATTGAATAAGTAGCAAACACAAACAATCGATCCCGTGAAAGCATCGATTGGCTGTGTAGGGGATATTGACAATTACGCTCTATCAATTGCATTGATTAGGGTTAGGGAGTTGAGCCTCTATCTTTGGTTGCTTATGTTATTGATATTGTTTAATTGCTAAAGCTTTGGAGTGATCCAAGTTTGGATGAATCAAATAAGAAAAGGTAGGATAGAGTCAAGGATCAATGACCTAACCAATGTTGCGAATTGTATGCGAAACTACACTCTTATTTTTTGTCTTCTCTTTGTTCCCATTCATATCTTTATCTTAGTTTATTTGCATTGCCTATTTACATTCATATCTCATCCTTATCTGCATAATTGATAAATACACATTGCATTGAAGTACTTGTTTCTCTGTGGGTTCGACTACTTACTTATCCACTATACTAGGTTGCTAGTTAGTTTATTTGTTTGGGCTATTATTTCTTTGGTGAGGTAAAATCTGACGGCGTTTCCCTTCCATCAATTAACATGTTCCAAGGAGCCTTAGGAAAAATTGTAAAAAAGGGGAGAGCCTAAAAACCCAAAAAGAGGCCACAAACGGAGCTTGAATCAAGGATTCAGCTCCGTTATCGCCGCCGTGAGGGAGAACACCTTGTCTAGGGTTGTTGCCCGTGGCCACGAAAAGGGTGACTCGCGGCGGAAAGGTGAAGTTCTGGGAGGCCTTAGGAGGGGACCCCGGAGCTACCGGCCGTGACCGAGCCTCGCCACGGAAACAGGCTCGCGGCCGTGAGGACCTCTATGGTGCCGGATCTCGCGGGCGCAAGAGCCTCTCTTGTGGCCGTGACAGGCCTCTTGTCCGATGATTTTAAAAGCAATTATTTGCATTTTCAACAATCGTTTTTGCGACTCATTTTCAACGCTTTTGGGGGTTTTTTAGGACTAACCTAATGATCTGATTTGGAGTTTTGGGAAACGAATTTCATAAGCGTTTAAGGTTGAGTGTTCTTATGCTTTATATTTACACTATACTTTCGATGTTTGCATGATTACCGGTTGTCTTTACGCTTAGACTTAAGATAGGTATAGGGGACTTCCCCGGGGATTCCAATGATCCCTTCGTGAAGACTCCACCTTGATTGTAAGATCTTGAGATCTAACGTGAAGGTGATCTAAAGGATGATGAAAGACAGAAGGCTGGGTTTCAAGGTCTTGAAACCCAGACTCAAATGTTTGATAATCACTTATGCATTTCTCTATTGACTTGTTATCTCATAGGAAATGATCTGAGGCCAACCTTGTTGGGCCTAAATTACATAATGGGCTTCATCTTGGAATATGAGATATGTTTTGGTCTTAATCGATATATGTTCTCATCTAACCCATTTTGTGTGCTAGATACATTATGTATGTTCTTTTAGGATTACATTTGCTATACAAGGAAAGAACCGATTCGTATTTGATCATACGTGATCATGAAGGAGATTGAAGGAACAACCTTGGAAAGCACACAAACGGAAGGATCACTTCTGGAAAGAATTCAAACATCTTGGAAAGAATTTGAAATTCAAACGGTCACCCCAGCAAGAAGCTCTCGAAGCTCTCGAAGTTTTTCGACTATATAAAGACGAAGGCAAAAGGATGACAATCACCTAAGCAAGCACTCGAGCAATCATAGCATCCTAAAGCATTTGTCATCTAAGTTTCTCTTATATTCTCTCTAAGTTTAAGTGTTGTTCATTGTTTAAGAGTTGAGGGAAACACTAGCGCTTATTGTACAAGTCATTCATTTTACACTTAGAGTATTTTATACCCGATCAAGCACACTTGGTGTGTGGTGTGAGCTTTTATTTCACTTGTAAGGTTGAGAGCTAGAATAGAAGCGGTGAGGCTTTGTATAGAGAAAGGGTAGTTTCTCTAGGAAGTTCTAGGCTCAAGTGAAGTGAAATAAGAAGTGGTTGAATCCTACGGGTTGGATATCCTAAGCGGGGACGTAGGCCAAGTTCGTGCCGAACCTCGTTAACAATTCGTGTGTCCATCTTTTATATTCCGCATTTACATTATCGTATTCGATTTCACTTTGTCAAGTCCTGATAGCCTATATCAAGGTCTTGACAAGTTGCATTAAATTTCTATTGTTGCGAAAATCGTCCATACTCTATTCATCCCCCCCCCCCCTTCTACAGTATTATTCATCGCCTATTAGACTCTTCGCTTCGATTTTGGATATGAAATCCCGCTTGAAAACACTAATCTTGAATTTCAAACCTTCCACCTGTACTTGGGGCGCAAGATCCCAACGAGGGGTTTAATCCCTCGAAACGTAAATCGGGAATTATAATCCCGGACCGTTGCATCATGTTGGCTCTGTTGTGTCCTCATGGTCCACACTTTGCGGTAAAATTTCTCAACTCTGGGCCGAAGCCATAACTCTTCACATGTGATTCCTTGTAACACAGGATTTCGGTTTCCAACACATCAAGATTGACGGTAATATTCTCACAATGATCAAGGCTTTGAGATTATCGCTACAAATATCCTATCCTCCTCCACTACTTTGAGTGGTCGGTCTTCAACCATGACTTTAGAGAGATTAACCAGATTGAGAGAGTGGTACATCTCAAACAATTTATAGACTGTAGGTGGAGTGCTCATTTCTTATTCTGAGCTCTTTTTCCTCATCTAAAATAGCATTTTTGGATGATAATTAGTAAGACTTTGACTCTTTTCAAATCCTAATCTTCTGAAAAAAAAGATAGATAGGAAAGAAAAGAGAGATGGTCTAAGCATATCACCACCGGATTAGAATCATGTACATATGGCTACCAAAAAAAATCATGTAGATATGATTATTCAAAACACGTGTAATTGGCACTACTACATACATGCATTCCAAATTTTGTGCCGGAAATTCTGGGGGGATCTCCTTTTTTTTTTTGTTCGGTCACATTTGTTCCTATTTGATTGAGCTTATTAATATACTCCGTATAACGCAGTCTTGTTTTTCATATACCTCCACAAAACTGTCTCTTGTGCAGTTGTGCCATTGTTTACAAAATTATCCGACCCACAAAAAAAATTGTTTACAAAATTACCAACAATTTTTAGAGCCACCTATGTTAATGAATAGTTTTGGATTCAATAGATCGATTCATTTTGCATGCTCAGTTCAAGTAATAGCTTTTTTCTTTTCCCTTTTTTTTAACCCATATTCCTTGCTTTAATAATTAGGGAGAGGTACGTGATGATTCAAATCCCACTCCTAACTTTCACACTTTGTGTAATTGGTGGGCGAGCAAGCCTTCATTGGGTTGGGTGAGCTTGTTTGGTGGTAAACTGGTTCGATTCTTTTGTAGGCTAAGGCTCGAACCCGTAGAGGATTAGTTGACAATCTTATTTGACAACCTCAAAACCCCCACGTTATTATTTTAGTGTAGTTAGAGTCTCAACTCTCTGTTTCCGCCATGTTAGACCTCGCGGTCATGGAGCTAAATTAGTATCAATAGTAGTAAGCATAATAGATACCTAAAAAAATTGATAGCGTGCGGGATTAGGTCGATGCCCACTTTGGCGTTGTCCCCACAATAAGTACACACATATGCTATACCTAATATCATGCTTCTAGATGCAAGACGGGAACATTAACACACTAGCATGCTCCAAATTCTCAAGTGCAAAATAATAATTAAGGCCTTAGCATAAAATACCAACTGGTATATCCCTCTCCTACCTCCACCCCCCTTCCATCTCGCAAGTGCATAATAATTAAGGTCATGAATGCATTTCTTTCCATTAATGGGGCGAGGTCTGTATTGGTACCCGATCCCATGTTTGTATGCTTTTTCTCAAATCATGAATGTGGACTTAAAAGAGAAAATGAATAATAAAATGAAAAAGTTAAAATAAATAAGAGTGGTAAGTAAAGAGGTAATTATGACTCGAACTACTCAGGACGAAACCCGATGAGAACTGGCCATCCTATGACATTAGTAAAGACTCTAGGTACTTCATATATAACAGTCGTTCTATTTACAAACGTATACAGAATAAGAATGCTCATTCGTCAATGCGGCCTAGCATGATACTACATGAAATGCTAATCATGAAATTCAAGCACCTAGTATATCATGCACATATAGCGACGTCTATTCAACCTGAGTAAGCTCCGAAGAGACTTAGCTGGCTATGCAGAACAACAGAATAGGAGGTCCGGCACACATCAATCATAATCAAAAAGTATCATCTAGATACATATAAGAACATATATATATATATAAGTCTACGTCTAGTCATTCAAGAACTGAAGCATACATCATTCAGTGAAATTAACAACAATATCGCAATCGTTGTTCCATCAAGTTCAACCATTCACTACATTGCCACATTCCATAAGACCACATCATTCTCATCGTTCCATCCATCCACATTCATATATTCACAACAATAATCTGCAATAATAAATCCGCATAGCCATTTATCTCAAGGTTTCTCATAATCATCATATATCATAAGGCATAAATCAAACGATAACACAACTCTAACTTCTCGTCATGCCATTAATCATTCATACATGCCATTAGTCCACACAAAATATGCTATTAGTCAATCAATCATATCATCATGCTAGTTAGTGATCGATTACATAATTTCCAAGTTAGTCCCGAAAACCGTTTCGAAAACCGAGTTAACTACTCAGAAATATCGTCCTTGGAAAATGCTCGTCAAATTTCTTTCTCGATTTAAATCCGACAATACCCTTTTTAAATCTCCGAGTCTCATAATATTATATTCTCTTTTAATCACCGTAATATTATGTCCTAAATCCCAAAATAATATTTTCTATTTTGAACCTCAAATAATATTATATAATATTTTAAATACCATTTTCTTTTAACCACTTTCATAAAATATATCCAAATTCATTAAAAATTCCAACCATTTTTATTTAATAAAATCATCTCTTAATGGAATTTACAAACACCCCTCAATTTATAAAAATTACAAACCAACCCCTCCTTTTGTTAAAACTCCCAAACCGACCCCATTTCATAAATATAGACCCAAAATCATTTGTTTTTCTTTTGAAGAGAAACTAGGCCCAAAAATCCGATTGTTTTGAAAATAACAAGGCTGAAGCCCACAATCCTTTCTACTCAATCTGAAGTTAGGAAAAAAAAGAAGTCCCCCACATGCTGAAGTGGCGCTGAGGTGGCGAGCAGGCCCCACAAGACGGTCTTCTTCTTCCTTCCTTCTTTTCTAGCGTAGCTCTGCTCGAACGAAGGCCACCGTCGGCTCACACTTTCTCCCCTACGACTCTCGTTCTCGCACACACTACCCCTCCCCGAAATCAAATTAGCATACAAATTCTATGAGATAGGAAGGCGGAGTCAAAAGAGTGCTCACCGAGGGGTCAAGGTTGTCGGAGGGTCGATCGGAGTCGCTCGGGGCTCGCCAGCAGATTGGGTAGCTTGTCTCGGACCTTGGTCGAAGGCGAGAGCTATGATGGTAAATCTTTTCGCAGCTTGGGGTCGAAAAGAAAGGGAAAGAGGTCTTACCTCTCTCAAACTCGGAAACAGGGGCGAAAGAGGGCAGCGACTGCGCTCGGTCTCTGGTGAAGCCGACCAGCTGTTGTTGCTACTTCTGGTGCCTTCGGGGGAGGCGTAGGAAGCCGGCTACTGGTGTCTCGCAAAAGGAGGAGAAGGATTGGAGGACACTCATTCTAGATTAGCATCATCTACAATAGCTTCACGTAAATCTAGAAAAGTAGTAATATGCTCTAAAGGACCCTCATTTGGTTTCCCTGAAATTAATTCCTCCTAATTTTAGAAATAAAAGAAGGACGAATTTCAAAGTTGACGTGTGGTAGGACGATTGACGATTCTGGAACTCCAGAGTAGGGTGCAGGTACTCCTTAGCGTTTGCAGGGACTTTCTGATATTGTTCCTCAAGCTCCATTTGGGCATTCACTTCGCGATCCACCCTAGCTTCCCACCTTTGATGATTTGGTTGATATTACGCCTCTCGTCGGGCGTACTATGCTTCTCTGGTGGTGAATTCCTCAATCCGTAGGCGGAGTTGCTCAAGCTCTTGTGCTGGTGTGAGCTGGACCTCGTTCTCGTTGGTAGTCGACATGAGTCTCCTCCTTAGCCTTTGCTGAAGGTGGAAAAATCGTTCAGGCTCAAGAATTGGGTCGATAGGTGTGCGATTAGTTCTTCGCATGCACCTGGAAAACAAAATAAAAAGAAAAGAGTAAAAAGGAACTAAAAAGGGCGCGATTGATTATTTCCCCGCCAACGATGCCAAAATTTGTTAGCGGAGGGAAATCAAGTATGAAATAAATCGAAAGACAAAATCAAACTAACTCCTTGTCCCAACAAATAAAATACAAGAAGCCATCCCGTTGTAGTGGTAGGGTATTTAGGATTGTATCCACGAGGAAGCGTGTCATCATTCGCCTTTTCAGTTCTAGAATCCTCTCGAATTCAACTAGCAGAGTCCTCGATCTCGAGTAAAGTGCTCGATATCGACCACTCAGTCGAGTAAAACCTGCAAAACAGTGCACCAGAAGCGAAAACAGAGCAGTGTCGAGTACAGGAGTACTCAATATCGACTAGAGTCCTCGACGTCGACCAGTGTCATCGAGATCGAGTAGTGCGCAGAGTAAAAATGTAACCTTTTCGCGATGAAAGAAAGGCAGGAACAACACGAAATTGGCGGGTTCGAATTCAATATTATAAAAGCTTCCAGAATCGGGGTTTCAACACCATAACGATAACCATATATGGATCATGCTAAAGGTATAAAAGATCATGCTTTTCATTAAATAACTTTCGTCATTAACAATTAGGAAGATAGAGGCTTTTGCATAAACCCTAATTGTTACTAACCCTTTTCACATAGTTAATCCAACTTGTATTAAGATCACTTTCTCTTCAATAACACAAACAAGGATCACCTTCGACTTTCGCAAAAGAATCATGCTCATAGGGATAGAAGATGAAATCACATTAAAAGTTGTACCTTTATCGCATTACCTTACATGGCTACCGCCGGGCTCACCCCGACCCTAGAAGTTAGGTGACTACTCGCTCTTCATCATAAAGACACACATCAATAACAAAAGGGAACTAAATTGCATTGAATCAAATAAAAACTTACAACCGATCGAAGCCAAATCCGCTCTCGCAAAACTCTAACTCAAATCGGCCAAAGCTCTCTAAACTCTCTAACTATTGTGTTGTGTGTAAATTGGAATCGAAATTAAATGCCTAAGAACCAGCCCCTAAGGCCTTATTTATAGTATTCAATCCTCGCTATCCAAGGAAAGAATAATCTATCTATATCTAAAACTATCTATCTAAAGGCTTAATATAAAACATAGAAATAAAAGAAATAAATCTCTAAAGGTAAGTAAGACTAAGGCAGATAAATATCTTCAATCTTGATATATCTTCACATGTCTTGATAGAGTTCCACGTGACATTGCTTGCAAGTAACCACACATTCGGATCTTCACTCGATTTTGACTCGGAATGGCACCAGGAAATACTCGACATCGACCAAAGTAGTCGACGTCGAGTAGGTTTCTTCTCCTCGTGATGTGCTCGAGCTCGGCTAGGATTCTGGACTCGACGGGTACTCGACATCGACTAAACTCCTCGACGTCGAGTAGAGTTGTGCTCTTCGAGTGGCTTGTTGCTCGTCTGACGCTCGACTTGGTGAATTTCGACCAAAGTCCTCGATATCGACCAGAGTGGTCGATATTGACTAGTGTTGTCGAGCTCTCTCATGGTTCTCTCCCTTCTCCGAATTGCTCTAAAAATGCCCCGATTTCTGCGAAATTAAACAGAAACTAGTGTAGACTCCATAATTTGGCAAATAGGCATAAACTACATAGATTCTGTATATTTCTAACCCAATGATATGAAATGCATGCAAAAATCGATATAAAAGTAAATATAAAACATGGCAAATTAGGCTCACAACATTGCGCGTAATGGATAGTCTTAACCAGCGGTCTGGATCCCATACCCCACCTTCACATTAATTGGTTAGTTTATTCGCTTTCTCCGCTCTCAATTTTATTTTTCATTGTTCTTTTTGTTTATGTATTGAAGACAATGTCACATTTAAGTGTGGTTGGGGGGGGGGGGTTGGGGGGGTTCGGATTGTTAGTTTAGTTCATATTTATTTTCTGTTTCATGTTTAATTTTTAAGTTATTTTATTTATGTTTGATTTTTAGTTAATTCATGCATCATATTTAATTTATTTGCTATAAAATGACAAAAAATTGAAAAAAATTATAAAATGTTAAAAAATTGAAAGAAAAAAAAAAGAGTTTTAATGCATTGCATATATGTGTTATTAAAGATACCCATCTAGTTTGAGTTTGTCCTATCAAGTTTATTCTAGTATGATCTTATATATCTCATGGAATTTTAGAATGATTTGACCTTGTCTTTAAAATTATTTTTATGCGGAATATGATTTGGCATAGGTAATTGAGCATGTATGATCTAAGTTTTTGAGCATGCTTGATATTCAACAAGAAATTGTCCAAGTGAGAATTGTGGTCTTATAAGGGATTACATCTATATTCCATTTTGCTTTTGTTGTGTGATTTACTCTTCCTATGCATTTATCTTTGAGTATTGACATGATTATCTATTTTCGAGACCGATTATATACATGATCATTACTTGATAAGTTCAAATGATAGATGCACCTTTTATCCACATTTTATCCATGTCTACCCTATGTTATATCTTGCTTTGAAGCCAATTTGAGCCTTTAGCCTATTTTATTTGTTATCTCCACAAAAATTCATTAATCCTAGCCTATGATATGCCTTACCCTCTTCGGGGAAATTAAGATTTTGGGTTAGTTATGGATATCTATTTGGAGTTTATGGAGGAAATAAGCTAAAGTGTGAGTTTGTTATGTTTTATGGTTTTGGAGAAGATGTAATGTTATGTGCTTATAGTTCCCTCATATTATGCATATTATTATTATTTTTGGCTCAAGAAAAGAAAATGAAAAAGAAAAATGGCGAAAGAAAAAAAAAAGAAAAAAATGGCAAAAAAGAATTAAAAAAAAAAGAATAAAGAGACATGTTATTCATTTTTGCATATGAGGAGGTTGGATTGATGTTTGGTTGAGAGATTACTTGGTTGGGTGTTGTATATGCATATGTGTGCATAAGCATGATGATGATGATGAGATATTTGAGATTGTTAAGATTATTAGAGTTTATTGATATATTTATGAGAGTTGTTATATTGTGAGCTTGATGTACCTTTGAGTTGGTTTGTGTTATGTTGGGAGTTGTTAGGAATCTTATTTTCCCAGAATTAATAGCACCACATGACCAAATACAATTCCTTGCCCTTATGTTTCTTACTAAGCCCCATTACAACCCCGTCGAATTGAATCTTCTATGAAGGTTTCCATTCAACGAAAGTCCTCTTGTTGTTCTTATTTTTACTTTGATGTATCCGGTAGAGATTTTGTGATATAAATGTCAACACTTGATTTGATGCTTGTATATGGAATTGAGGTGGGTGTATGCTTAAAAGCCTAAACACATGAGAGCGAAAGATACACATATTTTCTTTTGTGAGGTTGGATTTTTGAGCATGCAAGCTACTTGATTGCATATATACATGTTATGACGTTTTTGTGCCTTATTTATATTTACACTATGAGTGAAGTTGCTTTTGATGAGTAAAATTGTGAAGGAATCTCCTTTGGGACGCATAGATGATGGTTTTGTTTTATGGTTGCTTGAGGACAAACAAGAGCTTAAGTGTGGGGGATTTGATAATGCATATTTCATATAGGCATTATAGGTGGTTCTTATTTCATTTAGATAGGATTTTTGCATATGTTTTAGTTTATTTCCATATCTTTCTCGTGAAGTGTTCGAGTTCGGAATCTACGCCTTTTTAGTGTTTATTCTGCGGTTTTACATTCCGATCTTGGATGGGATCTTGCAAGAGCTTAAATGACTTATTTTGGAGCATAAAAAGGATAAAATAGAAGCTACAAAGGAGCAAGGAAGCACAACATCGAAGCTAAGGAGAAAGTTGGTCACTGCTGGGACGACGCCCGCCGCTTTTCCACTGGCGCTCGCAGTTAGTCCGTGTTCAGCACATGCCCATTTTAGTCCGAAGATTCTATTAGATTATTATATTATTATATTATTCTCTAGGGTTTCCACGACTCTATTAAGGGTTTTTTTATTCATTTGTTAAGAGAACAAGAAGTTATTGAGAGGAGAAAAATATGAGCGTTACTTTGGCTATGAGTTACTAAACTCATAGTTTCGCCTGTTATTCGAAGACATGGTTGAGTTAATTGTGAGGATTTGATTTCTATTAGTTATTTCTAAGTATATTTATCATCTTGTTCTTATTGATTATATTTGTGTTCCTTTTTATGATTGATTACCATGTTATGAATTGCATATATGCTATAAATTCGTTATTGTTTTCTAGATAGCAAACGAAGCCATTGATTTAGTAATATGTCTATATCTTTGTAGTGGATAATTTTGATTGATCTATGTTGAGTAGATGTTTATAGGGCCGAGAGGGTTGCTCCATTGTCTTCTATTTGCGTTGAATCGATATGCCAAGTGGTCTTAGAACTTGAGTGTTTAATGCTATTTTTTTTAGTGATATTGAATAAGAAGATTGTATCTTTGCGGATCTATCAACCTTAGCCAAGTTGACATATCTATTGAATCAATCCTAGGATCTTGAACCTCAACCATTGTCGAGAATCACAGGTGAAATGTTTTTCTATATTATTATCACTACTTTGCAATCATTGATCTAGCTATTCGCTTTACTTTGTTATCAATTTGCCATAAACTGTTGCTATTGTCTTAAGAATCGTTATTATTATCACTACATCTTCCCCTTGAGTTGTCACTCTGTTTCAAGCTTGCTAACTTCAATTCTCAGTCATGATAGCTTTCTTAAGCCTCATGAGACTCTTTTACAAAGGGAAGATTCTGAATCAGAAGGCTCAGTAGAGGAAGATGACAAAGTTGGGGATCAATAAGAAGATTTTGCTACTACAGATGCTGACCCTGTTTATGTCGCTTTGGATGAATTCGAGCGTCGTTTGACAAAGTTGGGAAGGAAGCACAAGGAAGATCTCCTAACTATCTTTACCAGGATTACTAATATTCAGACACTGTTGGCGCGTATACTTGCTGATCTTTGCCATCAGTCTGGATTCTAGCCTCCGTCTTCCCAGTGATAGGTTAGTATCCCTTCCTTCACACTGTGGTTATTTCATTGTTCTTTGTGTTTATGCATTGAAGACAATGCAATATTTAAGTGTGGGGAAGGTGGTTTACGTTGGTTATTAATGTTTATGATTCCAGTTTTAGGTTTGTTTATATTTGTATATGTTTTTAGTTTGTTTTCATGCATCATGTTTATGATTTATTGTTGTTATTAAAATGAAAAAAAAATGTCAAAAATTCAAAAATATCATGCATTGCATATGTGTGTGTGTGTGTGTGTGTGTGTGTGTGTGTGTGTGTGTGTGTGTGTGTGTTATTCAAATACTCATCTACCTTATTTTGTCCTCTATTTCATTTATTGCGTGATCATATAAATCCCATGGAATTCTGGATGATTTAACCTTGTCTTGAAAATTGTTTTATGTGAGATATGAATTGGCATATGTAATTGAGCATGTATGATCTAAGTTTCTAAGCATGATTGAAATCCAACAAAAATTTGTCCTAGTGAGAATTTTTGGCCTAATAAGGGATTACATTTATTTCCTTTTCACATTTGTTGTGTGATTTACTCTTCCTATGTATTTATCGCTGAGTATTGACATGGTTATCTATTTTTGAGGCCGATTATATACATGACCATTGCTTATGAGTTGGATATGATAAAGGCATGTTTTTAGCCATATTTTATCCATATCTACCTTATGTTATATCTTTGCTTGAAACCAATTTGAGCCTTTAGCCTTTTTCTTTGAAGCTCCACAAAATTCATGTTTCCTAGCCTATGATAAGTCTTACCTGTCCGGGAATTGGGATTTACAGTTAGTTATGGATGTTTATTTTGAGTTTTCAGAGAAAAGCTAAAGAGTGTGCTTATGGTGAGAGGTTTTGAGGAAGATGTAATGTTATGTGCTTATTATCATCATATTTGTATTTCATGCTTATGACTCAAAAAGAAAAGAAAAAAGAAAAAGAAAAAAGAAAAAGAAAAAAGAAAAAAATCAAAAAAAAAAAAAAAGAAAAGTTATGAATAAAGAGCCTTGTTTATTTATTCTTGCGTATGAGAGTTGGATAAATATTTTTTTGAGAGTTATTATATATATTTTGAGAGTTTATTGAGTTTATGTTCTTATGTGAGCTTGATGTGATATTTGAGTTGTTTTGTGTTATGTTGGAAGTTTTAGGAATCTTGGTTCCCGGAATTGAAAGCACCACATGACCAAAAACAATTCCTTGCCCTTATGTTTCTACCAAGCCCCATTACAACCCCGCCGAATGAAATCTTCTTTGAAGATTTTCCTTTAGCGAAAGTCCTCTTGATGTTTCTTATTTTGCTTTGATGTATACGGTGGAGATTTTTTTGATATAAGTGTCAATATTTGAGTTGATGTTTTCGTATGGAATTGAGTTGAGTGTATGTTTAAAGCCTAACCACATGAGAGTGAGAGAAACACATATTCTCCCTTGTGAGGTTGGATTGATAAGCATGCATACTACTTGATCATCCATATACATGCTATGATGTTTATGTGCCTTGTTGATGTTTGCATTTGGTTTGATGTTGCTTTTGATGAGGTAAAGTTGTGAAGGAATCTCCCGTGGGATGCATTGATTTATGTTTATTCTTCATTTGCTTGAGGATAAGCAAGACCTTAAATGTGGGGGAGTTTGATAATGCATATTTTAACTGGCATTATAGATAGATTTTATTGCATTTGAGTGTTCATATTGCTTTTGTTATCTTATGTACATTTTTTTTGCATTTGGAGTATTCAAGTTTGGACGCTATGTTGTGTTTATTCTGCAGTTTTATAATCCGAGCTTCAAGGGAGGCTTCAGAGATCCAAAAGAGATGGATTTGGAGAATAAGAGAGGTCGAGGAAGGATCATCAAGGGATTTAAGGAGCGTAATGTCGAAGACAAAGAAGAATCATGGAGCCAGATAAGCGGCGACCACCGGTCTTACGGAGTCAGCGATATGCGATTTCGTCCGAAGATATTATTATTAGTTTATTATTATTTTATTTCTAGGGTTTTTCTCATCTCATAGAGGTTATTTCTAGTCTATTTACAGTCGTGTGTGGCAAGATTGGTATTGTTTGGAAGAACGAGAGACACACACACACACACACACACACACACACACACACACACACACACACACACACACACACACACACACACACACACACACACACACACACACACACACACACACACACAGAGATGCGTTTATTATGCGTTGCTAAACACAGTTTCGCATGTGATTTGAAGACATGGTTGGTTGAATTGTGAGGATTTGATTTCATATTTTTATTCATGAGTTATTTTATTATCATTGTTCTTCATTGTTAAGTATTTGCACATATTCTCTCTATGATTGATCATCTAGACATAAAATACATCTTTGCTAGCGATTCCTTTTGTAAGATCGGTATCTTTGTGGCAAGCAAGGGAAATTGATCCCGTGAAAGCATCAATTGTCTCTGCAGGATGATGGCTATTGGTTTATATTGATTTCTATGAGATTAGGACTAAAAGCTATACAACTTTGCAATATTTTGATTCCTAATTGCATTGAGATTGATATTTCTAATTGGCCATGAACTTGGGTCTTTATGTTGTTCTATGTTGTATTTCATAGAATGTAAGGTGTTGATCCTTTATTGATCAATCTATCTAAAACAAGTTGGTGTAACTTTTGATATCAATTGCTTTGCATTGATTGAGAATAACAATGAAATTATTCCAAGGATCATGAACTCCAACCATTGTCAAGAATTGCAGGTGAAACATTTTCCTCATATTATTACTACTTCGCAATCATTACTCCTTTTGATTATTTGTTTGTTTCATTTGTTTGATACAACTTTATTGCTACGTGTTTGAGAATCATCATAAGAATTACGAATTAGTCTTCTCTATGGGATCAGCTCCTTAGTTTTCTATTATACTAATCTTTTGTTTAGCCTTGAGTTATGATATTATTTGCATTTGGGGGACTAGGACCAACGACATAGTTACACCTGGTTAAGCAGCCTACCAACCCCCCTCAAGTTGGAGCATGTATATTACGAATGCCCAACTTGGACAGAAGCACCTGAAATTGTTGCTGACCAAGTGGCTTGATAAGAATGTCTGTCAGTTGATTCGCAGAGCGGATGTGGGAGAGAGATGACCCCGACTACCAGCTGATCACATACAACATTACAATCAACATCGATGTGCTTGGTGCGCTCATGGAAGACAAGATTGGCGACAATGTGAAGAGTCGCCTAACTTTCGCACCAGAAATGCATATGAAGACCATAGCGAATGACGAGGGACCAAAGAAAGGACTTGAGCTAAATGAGCTCGCAAGTAGTGGTAGCTATTGCTTTATATTCGGCCTCAGTTGAAGAGCGCAAGACCGTGGTTTGTTTCATGGTCTTCCAAGACATTAGAGACTCTCCAAGCATAATAAAATAACCCGTAAGAGGACATGTTGCATAGTCAGAGTCGCAGAAGGCGGTCAGCCGAAGAGAGCTGTTTCTAGAGAGAAGAATACCTTGAGACGAAAGAGCCTTCAGATAGCAAACAACCCGAAGACCAGTGCGCCAGTAATTTTGTGGAGGGTTGGTGATGAACTAGCTAATGTATGTACTGAATAACAGAGTTCAGGCCAAGTGATTGTGAGATAGATGAGACGCCCAACAAGTTGCCGATACTTATCAGGTTGATCAAGGAGCGGACTGTCATCAAGAGAGAGATGATGGTTTTGTTCCATAAGAAATGTGACTGACTTAGCACCAAGAAGGTCGGTTTCATGGACAATATCGAGAGTATACTTCCACTGGGAGAGGAATGAGCCGACCCATGTACACGAGTTCTCAATGCCTAAGAAGTATTTCAGAGGACCCAAATCCTTCATATGAAAACAGGAGTGAAGGTACCTCTTAAGGCGGTCAATAGAGGCAAGATTAGAGCCACCGATAATTAAGTCATCAACATAGATGAGAACTGCAGATCAACACCCAACTTAGAGTATAAGAACATAGACTAATCAACATAGGATTTAGTAAATCCAAACCTCTTGAGAACTGTAGAAAGGTTGGAGAACCAACTGCGGGGAGCTTGACGGTGGCCATACAGAGACTTACGGACACAACACATTGTCCCTCTGCTTGGAGTTAAGAAGCCAGGAGGCATAGACATATATACCTCCTGATGAAGATCACCATGCAGAAAAGCGATGTGAACATCCATCTAGTGTAACTCCTAGTTACGAATGGCAGCCACTGCAAGAAAGACTTTGACAGAGACCATCTTGCCAACCGGAGCAAAAGTTTCCTTGTAATCAATGCCTTCAATCTGGTGATTACCAAAGACCACCAACCGAGCTTTGTACCATTCAATGTTACCATCAACTTTGTGTTTGACCCAAAATATCCACATACAACCGATGGGATGCTTTCCCGGTGGTAACTGGCAAACCTGCCATGTACCATTGCGATTGAGGGCATCAATTTCCACCCTCATAGCGTCTCATCAGTGAGCATGACGAGCGGCCTCTTGAAAGGTATAAGGTTTCTGATGAGCACTAATGATGCATAATAGTGAATTGTAAGATGTTATATAAGCTAATTTATCAAAACCTCGTGGATACCATATTGACTTTTGCAAAACCTCATGGGCACCACGCAGAATTTATCAAAACTTTGTGTACCATATGAAAATCGCAAAACTTCATAATTTGTGTGTGTGAGCACGCGCGGGCATCATGATTAAATTTTTTTTTAAATACTGAAAGAAAAATATAATCTTTTTTAAAGAATTTGTCATTGGTGAATGAAAAAAATAATAGGATTGAAAACTATGAAAAAAAACTCATAAATTTTGGTTTAAATATGACATTGATAGAAAAAAATATTCATAGGAATAAAAATTAGAAGAATTTTTAAAAATATATGTGTAAAAAATGAATAATTTTATGAAATATTAAAAGAAAAATATAAAGTTTGATTTAAATATGAGATTTATAATAGGGAAAATTTGAGGATATAAACAAACTAAAAAAAAAGCCGGAAGTGGCTGCTTAATAGAAAGAAAAAAAAAAGAGAAATAAAAGAATTTTAAATAAGGAATAATGGCATTTTTATTAAGAGTAAAATCATGGGCAATGAATAATTAATTATTGTTCAAGTAATCTTGTATATGTGGAATATTAGCAAAAAAGTTGGCACCTAGGGGAAAAAGAAAACAATGTGTGGTGAAGAACGCGCTTCACGCGCCCCCAATTTCTCCCCCAAAAATCTCCCTCTCACTCCCGACTGTCAAACCCAAAATCTCCGGATTTTTCGTCCAAATCCTCCATTGGCCTCCTACTCCGACGAGTTCCTGGCCTTCCGGTGCCGGCTTCCTCCTCGTGCTGTCAAATCAAGCGGTGGATGTTCCGTTCCCAGGCTGTTGAGTGTAAAGTCTTCCCAAAACCCTAGGTTTAATCCACTCGATTCCATCTCTGTTAGTCCGTGTAAGGGAAAATTTCCGAGGAAGAGAGTTAGAAAGAAGGAGAAGCAATGGATGGTGGTCTCAATCAGCCGAATTTCAAGGGAGGAAACATTTGATTGGAAGGGTTTTGAATCAAAACCAAAAAAGTTCAGAAACTCGAGAGAGAAATCTCAAAGTTTGGGGCGTCGGGATCGGTCCGCTGGTCCCTGGAGGAGAAGTGCCTGGAGGTCTCGCTATGGTCGTGGTGGTGGTGGAGGCTCCCATCTCGCCTCTTGTCTGGCGTTGTTCCCAATACCGCCGGCACGGGGTCTGCTCCTCCGGTCGCAGGTCTATTCTACTGGTCGTTTTCGATGGCGCTGGTGTGGGTCTGCCCGGAGATCTGCGTTGCTCTGCCACGGATTCGTTTGGGGTTATGGCCCCTCAAGAAAACAAAGGTATATAAAACCCCCTATTTCCACAAACTCTCTACAATCTGCCTTTGTATTTGGTGTTGTGTGTTTGGGAACTTTCCTGATGTTTTGGATGAGTAGATTTGGGCGTTTGAAGCTTTCAAACCTGTTTGAAAAGTTCTTTGATATAATTGTGTTTGGAAATTTTGTTAATCCATACCCCTTTTTTGGGGGTTTCAAGTCTCATACTCAATTCCAAGCTCTCAATCTGGTAAATTTCTTTCTTGGGAATTTTTTGTAGAAAAAGCATGGTTGTAAGGGCTTGATGTCTGTTATTAATCTGATTGTTAGTTTATCTAACATATGCTACTACTCTTTGTCTGAACTGATCTTGGCCGGTGAAGGCAAATACAAACAAATCATGGGTTCAGCATCACTCGCTAACCCTTTGAATACCCCCCGAAAGGGCCTAAGTCTTTGCTCTGGAGGATCACACGCATCTGAGGGGAGTTACGTCTCCAAGGATGGTGCTGCGACTCCTTTGTTGAGTAAGGCTGGAAAGAAAATCACAAGGAGATCCATTGCTAGAGAAAAATGCAGGGTGTCGATGCTAATGAAATCACCTCTCTTGATTAACAATAATCTTACCAGGCCCTCGTGGATACTTTGTGGCCATAGCATACTGATCTTTGGTGACTTTTATACTATCCATTGGAGTCCAAATTGCATTCAGTTTTGGTGCACTCTAGCTAGCTCTTTCTTCCTGATCCTCTTTGTGGTTTATTATGTAAATTCATTTGTGTTTGATCAGGCTCTTAAATATATACTTTATGAAAACTTCTTTGAGGGAATGACAGTTAAAGCATATATTCTAGATCATGTTTATCATATCTCTCCTTTAATTCACCTCAGGTTACTATACTTAGTGTTTGAACTACTCTTAGGGAGGGCGATTATTTTTTGTCGTTTATCTGCTCCTCTATTGAATTACCCTTGCCGAACAACTTATTATGAAAACAATCTACATGCTATCCATCCTATTGTGATGCAAGTGTTCATTCCTTCATCGGTGTTGACTTCCTTGGTGACAAAATTGCATTGCCAACCTAGCCTTAGAGCCTTACTGACCATGAACCTTCTATTTTGGAGTGTACTTCATCCTGTGGGATTTCACCTGCAACTAGATCAGCTAGTTTGTATGTGCCAACACATCTTCCGAATACCTCTTTCTACTCTTCTAGTTATGGGAACAATTAGATTTGAAATAATACTACAAGTCTACGAGATCATAGATAAATGTTTAGACCATGAATTTAGCTCGATTATATGTTCACCAACTCATTCCCCATATAAAGCTTGTATTACCTATGCAAATAAGGCAAACCAAAATATTTACAAATTCTTAGACAAAAGCAAGTGTGTTGGGATTTTACCTAGGATCGCCACACATAAAACTACGATTGAATGAAAATATGCGCCTGGAATTGTAGGGGTATTGGAAAACCCACATTCTGGACTGACATAAACACTTTTTGTAAAAATGAACAAATCCATTTAATCTCCCTAACAGAGACGAAAACCGGACGAATACCTGAGGAAAAAGCATGGAGAAGTGCAGGCTTCGATAATGCGGTCTGGTCGCCAACCATTGGGCACTCTGGTGGGATTGGTGTACTTTGGAAATCACATTATCTTACTCATGAAGATATTTCACTAGACAGACAATTTGAGAGAATCATTTCAATCAAATACAAAAACTTTAATAAAAATTTCTCCTGCATCCTTATCTTCGTCTATGGTCCTCCCGATGAAAGGGACAAAGACGATTTCTGGAGAACGGTTAAAGACTTAATAAACTCTTCCGACTTACCTTGTATGGTGCTTGGGGATATGAATGAAATTTGTCACGGAGAAGACAAGTTCGGAGGAACAGAAATCAACCCGACTCGGTTTAGACGTCTTCTTGATCTTAAAGGTTCTTGCGATCTAGTTGAAATACCTTTTTCAGGAAACTCTTTCACATGGAGGAAAAAGGAGTCGGGACCAGACAATATCCTTGAAAGATTAGATAGAGCAATTGTCCAACACCAGTTTTTGGTGGAATACCCAAATCTACAAATCACACACCACGCATTCACATCGTCTGACCATTGTCCTATATCTCTCGATCTAAGTAATGGCGAAATACACAAGGCCCCTCCCTTCAAATTGGAAAATATGTGGTTACAGAGGAATGATTTCCGTAATATAGTTAAAAAAACCTGGAGAGCAAACTGTAGTGGCTCAGCAATGTTTCAACTATCCTTTAAGACAAAAATTTTAAAGGCGAAAGCTAAAGAATGGAATTGGAAAACATTCGGAAACATTTTTCGACAACTAAAGGATGTCGAATGTAGCCTTCTAGAGATACAAAAGACGAATTTAGTTTCTCAAAACACATTCATGGTGGAAAAACAAACACAACTACTTAAGAAAAAGGAAGCTTTGTTGAATTTCCACAAGAAATTCTGGAATCAAAGAGCAAAAGTAAAACACCTAAAACTTTCTGACACTAATTCTGGCTATTTCCATAGGATAGCAACAGGGAGAAGAAATAGAAAGATTATTCAAAATATTACAACAACAAACGGAACCCAAGTTATTGGGGAAGAAAATGTCAAGAAGGAAATTCAACTAGATTTTTAAAAACGATTCAAAAGGGATGGAGAGAATAGACAAAATCTCTCAGCTTACCTATCCTTGATAACTCCATCAATTATGGATAGCGAAAATGAGGAATTAATAAAACCAGTTACAAATAGTGAAATTAAAAGCGCGTTGTTTTATATGGGAAAAAATAAGTCCCCAGGTCCGGATGGTATGACGGTTGAATTCTATAAAACTTATTGGGGCATTGTTGGTCCATCTGTGATAAAAACAATCAAAGGATTCTTCCAATCGGGTAAATTGCTCAAACAGATTAACCACTCATTTATCACCCTTTTACCAAAATGTGATAACCCAGCTACAACTAACAACTACAGACCAATTAGCCTTTGCTCAACTTTATATAAGCTTATTTCAAAAATCATTACAGATCGTCTAAAAAAAGTGATTGGGAAACTCATTGACCCATTACAAGGAGCTTTCGTATCTGACCGCGCTATTCAGGACAATATTCTGGTAGCACATGAGATCTTCCACACTTTCAAAAGCAGAAAAGGAAATGAAGGCTGGATGGCGATAAAACTAGACATGGAAAAAGCATATGACCGTGTTGATTGGGAGTTCTGCTTTCAAATCCTAGCAAAATTTGGCTTCCACCCAACCTTTATAGGTTGGATAAGAGAATGTGTAGAAACAGTCTCATTCTCAATTTTGGTTAACAACGGCCCTACGGACTTATTCAAACCAACTAGGGGTCTCCGTCAGGGTGATCCATTATCGTCATTTTTATTCATTCTGGGGGCGGAAATCCTTGCTAGAAAACTACAAGCGGAGGCGTCATCAAGAACTGGTACTGTTGGGTTTAGGTTCGGCAGAGACGGTCTCTCTGTTCCTTTCCTAGCGTTTGCGGACGACATCATGGTGTTTGCAAAAGCCACCTCTACTGCAAGCGAAAATATAAGGAAAATTATTGATGAATACTGTAAGTACTCGGGCCAGAAGGTTAACTTTCACAAATCCTCTTTTCAAACAACAAGTGGAGTACCCAGATCTAGAATCCAAGACCTTGAAGGTAGTTTACAAATACCTCACACAAGAGCTTTAGAAAAATATCTGGGTTGCCCCATTATTAACGGAAAAGTGAATCGAGAAACCTTTGAAGAAACTGTATTTGAGTCAAAAGAGCAACTCTCTAAGTGGAGAGCCAATGCACTCTCTCAACAGGGGAGAGCAACACTTATAAATTCAAACCTTTCGTCAAAACCTCTCTACATAATGCAGAGCTTTATGCTACCGACCAATATACACAAAGAACTAGACCAACTCAATAGAACTTTTTTCTGGAACAAAGATCTTCAACATAGACCACTAATAAGCTGGGATAGAATCTGCAAGCCAAAATGTAAAGGTGGGATCGGGCTCCGAAAATCGAAGGATATGAACGAAGCTCTTCAAATGAAGTTATTATGGAAAATCCTCGTTGAACCTGATAACTATTGGGTTCAACTGATAAGGTATAAATACCTAAAAAATACAGAACTTCTACAGTATAAAGCAAAGGGCAATACCTCATGGCAGTGGAGAAATCTAAGTCGGCTCATTGACAAATTTAAAAAAGGTCTCATTTGGTCTGTTGGTGACGGGAGATCCATTAACTTCTGGACAGACAACTGGTTGTCAATGACCCCCCTTTTAGGAAGAATAAACCCAGCACAAGATGTTAACATTAACCAAAAGGTTAGTGACTATATGATAAACGGAAATTGGTGGATTGAGAGACTAAACCGAGATTTCGATAACACCATCGTAAAGGAGATAACAGATATTCCTATCCCTGTCTCGCCGCTCCCAGATAGACTCTTCTGGTGGCCGGACCGTGAGGGCTGGTTCACAACAGCAAGTACAATGAAACTCATTACCAACTCTGATAATATGACAGATGACCCCAACTCATGGATTTGGAAGCTAAATATTCCCCCAAAGATTAAAAATTTCCTTTGGAAACTGGGTCAAAAGGGACTCCCAACAACAACTCGATTATCCCAGCGAGGTGTTCATGCCCCAATCCCCTGTAAATTATGTAATCACCATGATGAAGATGAAGCTCATCTTTTTATTGAATGTAGTTTCGCAAATTATCCAGCTCTGCAGATACAGGCAATCCAGCACATCATACCCAATTTACTAAATAACACAAGAGACATTAAAGTAATCATGAGCACATTAGGTGATAAACTTAATCCCACGGAAAAGGAAGTACTAGCGCTCAAATGGTGGGTCATCTGGTTTTACAGAAATCAGATTACCTTTCGAGACGGCCACATTCCATCAAATAGGGAAATACAATCTCTCATAAATACGCTTTATGAAAATTGGAAAAAAGCATGTAAACAAGAGGAGGATATAGGAATAAACAATGCAAAAGACAAGCCAAACAAAAAAATAAAAAATAAAACAAGAATTAAGTGGAGAAAACCTGGACGAGGAGTCATGAAACTAAATTTCGATGGGTCATCTTCATATGTGGATGGAAGCACCACGGGGTACATTATTCGGGATTGGGAAGGGAAACACATTACATTGGGATACAAACATATAGGTAAACAATCTCCTCTAATGGCGGAAGCACTCGCCCTGCGAGAAGGGGTAATTAAAGCTAGAGAACTTCGGATTAGAAAACTCGTGATTGAAGGAGATTCGCAAATCATCATCAATCATCTAGCACAAAAAAGAAAATGTCCTTGGGAGATTGAATTGACTATGGGTGATATCAAAACAATCATTCAATACTTTCATGAAGTATCCTTCTTGCATGTCCCCCGCATTGGTAACAGAGTGGCTGATAAGGTTGCACACCTTAGCCGCTCTGTGTGGGGGGATGCACTTGAAACACATCCAGGTCTTTTAGACCTCATCCGTCAGGATGCGATCGGCTAAGTTTCATCCAGCCGAAATTTTACCTTATCAAAAAAAAAAATTAATTATTGTTCATCAACAAACTCTCTCTTTTGTTAAAGAAGATTAAAGAAAGATATATTTTGATCGTAGGATGGGCAGGTTAGTTCTCTTTTCTGTTGGGCCCGTACGTGTATTTGGAGTCATCTAGAAATCCATGATAATTCTCAAATAAAAAAAAAAAATAAAAAAAAAAGAAATCCATGATAATTCATTGGAATCAATCAGACAATACTCGTAAATTAATTAAACCAAAACTTGTCGTATAAAGAAGTTAAATCCAGATTAACAAAATTAAATTAACCGATATAGAAAACATATTGGAAAGAACAATCAAATTATCTGATCGGATCTGTGCAAGCTAAGTGATGGACATCGATCTCTATTATCATATATGATATGCTGAAGAGATAAATGTATAGACTGGTAAAGTAGTTACAAAAAGAAGATATTTGGCGAAATATCCATTTTGCCAATCCTTTTTTGCAAAATGTCCACTTAAAATCAGTTTTTGCTAAATGTCCAAAAACATTTTGAAAACCCCGTTTTACCCTTTCATTACTTAACCTCGTTTAGATAGGCCGCTTCACCTTATCCATGGCGTTCCCACAGATCTGAGGGAGAGAGGCGAGAAAGTGGAGGCTCGTCGTCGATGTCGGTGAGGGCGATCAAGAGCGGAGACCGCGTTTGATTTCACAGCCTCCGGCAACCACCACCCCGACGCTCAGATGTCGCACCTCCGCCGTGGCTCCGCCGCAATCGGCCGATAATACACCCAGGCTCCATTGCCGAACCTCTGAGAAGAAATTACAGAGCTATAGGCCGAAGTTTTCATTCAATCCTTCCTCCCCTCGCGATTTCGCGAAGGCAGCAGTGTTGCCTTCGATCCTCTGCTGACTCCAGGTTCATCCTATCCCTTCTTCCTCTCCGTCCTACCTTCTATTGGTCCTCCAATGGCTACTCTAGGGTTAGGGTTTTAAATTTGGGGCAAAATTTTAGTTTCCTCCTCCTCGGATCTGACGCCTCCGCCGGCGAGGTCGCTCCTGGAAGGGTGAAGGTGATGAAATCGAGTTTTGCTGCTGTCATGGTGCTGCTACCGTTCGAGTTTTGCTGCTGTTGTCATCGATGGCTACTTGCACTTCGTCCTGCTGTCATTGTTATCCATTGCTGCTGTCGTACCTAAAATGAATGTTTTGCTTTGTGCTTTTTTTGCTCCAATTGTTGACATGTAGAGCTGAAATCTTAATTTCGATTTGTGCGTGGTTTGTGATAGATTAACTCAAGGTTTGCTGTTGATTTACTCTAGTCGTTGTTTGATAAAATTTCCTATTAGGAAAGTTGAGTCAATGAGGTCTGGTTACATGCGAAATATATACTGACATTCATTTATATTTAGGTGTATGTTTGTGATCCGGTCAATGAATAATAATACTGCGGTTTGCTGATTACAGTTACATGCTTCCTGCGTGTTTTGTTGTTTGTTTTTTATCCTAATCAAGCTTTAGTTTTAGAGTGATCAATAGGTTTGCTTATTACAGTTGCTGAACTTGCAGAATCTGATTTATAGTGTTTTGTAGGTGCTTAATATCAATAGGTTTCAAATGCTCTCCAGTGGAAACGATGAGGTAATTGATTTTTTGGTTATTTTCATTGATGAATTAGGGATATTAGGTGAGGATTAAACATAACACATGGTCCTCTCATGAAGCTATAGTGAGGATTAATTTGCATTAAAAGCTGATCATGTTCGTCTATGATGGATTTTTTTTAAGCCTATTTCATCCTCTTCATTTAACAACACTAAACTTGTGTGTCATTATCAGGGGGGAGGACCATGCTCAGAATGTCTCAAACAATTTGCAGAGCTTAACAAATTGTATTTGAATTCCAATGTGACTAGCTGTGCATATCTTCAAAAGTGCTTATTGGTCTACAAGATTTAGGTGATTTATTATATTTAGGTGATTTATTAAATTTATTGGTGACATCTCATTATGTGAGATATTTTTTGTATTTATGATAATTTTAAGTGATAATAATAGTACGGTGACACTATATTTTGGCAATATTATATATATATATATTTTTATCTCGCATCTAGGTAAATGCTTAAAATTTATTGGCGATATAATTTTATGTGATTCTTTGTATTAGTGACAATTATCAATGGTAATATAGTGGTGACAATAAGTAACAATATGATTTCCTAGTCCTAGAGTTTTAGTTTGAGTGATGCAAGTTGTTACCACATATGTGTCACCTATAGTGTCACCACTGATAAGGTGGTGATATCGATAAGAATGGTGACATTGGTGACAGTGGTAAGAGTGATGACAGCGATAAGGATGGTGATAGTGTTGACAGCGATAAGGGTGGTGACAGTGATGACAGTGATAGGTGTAGTGACAGTGATAGGGGTGGTGACAGCGATAGGGGTGGTGTTGACAACGATAAGAATGGTGGTGACAGCGATAAGAGTGGTGACAACGATAGGGGTGGTGACAACAATAAGGGTGGTGACAGCGATATGGGTGGTGGTGACAGCGATAGGAGTGGTGACAACGATAGGGCGGTGACAGCGATAGATGTGGTGACAGCAATAAGAGTGGTGACAACAATATGGGTGATGATGACAGTGATAGAGGTGGTGGTGACAGCGATAGGGCGGTGACAGCGATAGAGGTGGTGACCGCAATAAGGGTGGTGACAGCGATATGGGTGGTGATGACATCGATATGGGTGGTGGTGACAGTGATACGAGTGGTGACAGCGATAGGGCGGTGACAACGATAGAGGTGACGATAGCAATAAGGGTGGTGACAACGATAGGAGTGGTGATGACAGCGATAGGAGTGGTGGTGACAGCGATACGAGTGGTGACAGCGATAGGACGGTAACAGCGATAGAGGTGGCGACAACAATAAGGGTGGTGACAACAATATGGGTGGTGGTGACAGTGATAGAGGTGGTGGTGACAGTGATAGAGGTGGTGGTGACAACGATAGGAGTGGTGACAGCGATAAGGCGGTGACAGTGATAGAGGTGGTAATCGCAATAAGGGTGGTGACAGCGATATGGGTGGTGGTGACAGCGATCTGGGTTGTGGTGACAGCGATAGGGCGGTGACACTAATCTCGTAAAAAAAAAATGTCACCCAAAAATTTGTTTATCATCATATATGTGTCACCAAAGTCATCGACCGGTGTCACTATGTATATAGGTAATTTCGTAAAAAAAAAAAAATTGTCATCAAATTTTTTCGTGTGTCATCAATATTGTGTCACCAATTGGCAATTCATTGACTTTGACCGGTCAATGGTCAAAATCAAAATGGGAAGGAAGGAGGAGAATGGGAAGGAGGGGCAAAAATGTAATATTAGGACATTTTGCAAAAGGGAAAATAAAAGTGGACATTTTACAAAATTCCTTGTACAAAATGGACACTTAGCTAAATGACCCTTACACAAAATAGGACACACAGTCTTTTGACAAAACTCGAGAGAGAGAGAGAGAGAGAGAGAGAGAAATCATTATATGTCCACCATAGGTCAATTTGAAAAAATATCCAAAAAAGTTGCTCTAATTAGGAGAGTGTTCAAAAATTTAAAAAAATTGGTGGAGTGTCCATCCCTTTTGCCCCCATCCTCAATGCCCCCGGGCCCCCCTCGTGTGTCCTTTTTTTCCCTTTTTCTTTTAAATTTTTTTAACGTGTCAGCACTTTCTGTTGTACAAATATAACCCGATGTTGTGCACATATAATATTATGTTGTGCAAATATAACATTAATATGCATTTTTATTTTAAAATTGCATTAATATATCTTATTTGCCCATTGTCGACGTCGATGTTGCTAACACTGACATTCCTGACGCCGCTGACATTGACATTGCTGACACTGCTGACATTGTCACCACTAAAATTGCGAACACCACTGGCATTTTTCATGTCAGTGCTGACGCTGATGTCGACTGACGCCGACATCAGAGATGTTGACGTTACTGACGCCGACGTCGAAGATGCTTTTTTTCGTGTCAGCAGCACTGACATTGACATTGCTGATGCCGACATCGGATATGCTGACACTGACGTTGACGTTGCTGATGTCAACATCGGAGACGCTGATGACGCCGACATCGATGCTGCCGACGCTGCTGATGCCGACGTCGAAGATACTTTTTTCATGTTAGCACTGACGTTGGCATTGCTAATGCCGACGTCGGGGATGTTTTTTTTTCGTGTCAACGCTTCTTTTTTTCGTGTTAGCACTGACGCTGACGTTGCTGACGTCGACATCAGATATGCTGACGCTGTTGACGCCGACATCGGAGATGCTGATGTTGCTGACAACTATGTCTCGGATGCGATGATGCTGACGCCAACACCGGTGATGCTTTTTTCGTGTCATCACTTTTTTTTCGTGTCAGCACTTTTTTATTCGTGCCAGCACTGACGCCGACATCGATGTTGCTGACGCCGACTTCGAAGATGTTTTTTTTCCTGTCAGCACTTTTTTGGTGCCAGCACATTCAGTTGGGTATCAATATTTTTTTTCGTGTCAGCACTTTCTGTTGTGCAAATATAACCTGATGTTGTGCACATATAATATTATGTTTTACAAATGTAATATTTATATTATATTGGCTTAAACAACCTTATAAAAAGGATATGCACGTGCATTTATATTTTAAAATTGTACTAATATATCTTATTATTGAACATTTATTAGAAAACTTTGTAAATTACTAGAATTATTATAAACTTTAGCATATGCGGGATTCGAAC
This sequence comes from Persicaria maculosa, assembly GCA_963922045.1. NCBI lineage: Eukaryota > Viridiplantae > Streptophyta > Magnoliopsida > Caryophyllales > Polygonaceae > Persicaria > Persicaria maculosa. The sequence continues at coordinate 57,551,709 of OY998259.1, forward strand.
CCACGTATTTGCGCATAAACAAATCGCTCTACCATTGAGATAAAAGGTTTTTAATTATATTATAACATAACATTTAGATAAACATTATAACCCTACAACAAACTGATGTAAAAAGAAAAAACATCGCTCTACAAAAAAGACATGAAGCTGAATGCTCTAATTCGCAAAGAAACTTGAAGAAACAACCAAACCTTTTACACTTACAGTTCAACAAACTCCTTTTAAATGCTCCAAAAATTATCAAATCAATTCATAAAAGAAGCAAAGGTTTTCCCATGTCAGCACACAATTAGAGACAATGTCAACGCATAAGATTTATTTCTGTTTATTTATCTTTCTGTTTATTTATATCTTCTCTTTCTGACAAAAAAAAAAGAACATATATATCTACTCGAATTACAAAAAAAGAGACCATGTCAGCACACAATTAGAAATAAAAAAGAACTTATACATTCTAACAAAAAAAAAGAACTTATACATCAACTTGAATTGCACAAAAAGAGACAATGTCAAGACACAATCATAAATAAAAAAGAACATATACATCAACTTGAATTGCACAAAAAGAGACCACGTCAGCACACAATTAGAAATAAAAAAGAATCTATACATTCTAACAAAAAAAAGAACATATACATCAGTTTGAATTACACAAAAAGAGATCATGTCAGCACACAATTGGAAATAAAAAAGAACATATACATCAAAAGAGATCATGTCAGCACACGTATCTTTTCTTTCTATTTATCTATCTTCAAATCAGCATAGTTAAACAAATTATACAATAAATCAATAGCTTCTAGCATGAACAATAATATGTGAACAATAAATGTCAAATCAATATAAAACATAGCATAACTAGGAAGGGAATTCATACTTCATAGGGAGAATATAGCATAACTAGCAAAGCAGATCACAAATCCTTGCTATGTTCTCACATAATCAAAAAAAAAAAGAAAAAAGAAAAAAGAGGAAGTTAATTAAAAATAAGTTGTTTATGTTGTTCAAATATAACAATTTGTTGTGCAAATATAACTTTATGATGTGTACACATAACAGTTTGTTGTGCAAATTGTTAGTGCTGACACCGTTATTAGGGTGTGTCAACAACATTGTTTTTCCCTCTTAATTTTAAGCAAATAATGTGACAAATCATATTCCTGAAACAATAAGTCTAGTAAAGAGTTATGCAAGTCTAAATCTCAAAAATATGACATTAGAATAGCACTACAAACAATTCATCATCAAAATTTCATTTGATGAACAATCAAGCTGCGTCTCTAAAGTTAGCCGACATTTGTGCATGTTTAGAAGGCAAAAATGAAAAGGCTTCATTTTAATTATTCCTAAGTTCTCAGAAACATCCATTTCATTATTAAAGAAAGATCATATCATCAAACAACCCAAAATGCATATAATTTCAGCATACTATCAGATAAAGTGATGAACAATTACTAGAAATAAAAAAGAAACTATACATCTACTTGAATTGCAAAAAAAGAGACCATGTCAGCACATAATTAGAAATAAAAAAAGAACCATGTCAACACAATCAGAGACCATGTCAACACACAATTACATACCATGTCAGCACACTAAAAAAATCATGTCAACACATATTCACTCCACAAAATCGAAAATAAAAACAAAGGACAAAAAATGAAAATGTAGTAAGCAAGCAAAATTAACAAGTAAAATGCAGTACATCCTTACTGTTATGCACTTGATCTCTGCATATGATTTCCCTCAAGATATAGCACATATTTAGCACATATTCAGCACATATTCACGCCCGTGTCAGCACATATTCACTCGGTGTCAACACCCTTAGACCTTGAACTAGACTAAACCAAAGAATCTGCTATAGGTCAATGGAATCTGTTTGCAGTGTCAGCAGACTAACACAAAAACAAAGAAAATCAGTATAAAACATAGCATAACTAGCAAGGGATATTTTACTAAAGAGGGCATTTCTTTCCAACAAAAAAGAAATTCAGAATGAGTACTTCTGAGAACTTTAATAACATCAACTGAAGCTTCAGAGTCATATACATTAACCTTACACTAGAATGGCTTATTAAAAAAAAAGACAAATAATTGAATGCTAACATACAACCCACCAAAAAAATTTGTAACCTATGATGTGTACAAATAACAATATGTTGGGCAATTATAACTTTATGATGTGCACAAATAACAATCGATATGTTGTGAAAATTATTAGAACTGTCAGCAACATTAGTCTCGAAAACCAAAGTAGGTTCCAGATTTCATAGAAATCCAAATCAACGTGAATTGCACAAAAAGAGACCATATCAGCATAAAATCAGAAAAAAAAAAAGAACTTATACATCTACTTGAATTGAACAAAACGATACCATGCCAACACACAATTAGAAATAAAAAAGAATCACGTCAGCACACAATTAGAAATAAAAAAAGAACCATGTCAGCATACAATTAAACTTTGTAGAGCTACTAGCTAATATCTCCAGCTAAGTCAGAAATCACAAGGCACTTCAATGTAAATATAAAAACACGTTATTAAATAGGAAAAGTGGAAACAAACTCTAGTTGTTAAGCGATAAAAATAAAATAACAAAAATTGCTGATATTGCCAGAAAAAATATAAAAACTCAATTTTAAGCCCTGAAATGATCTCCGATGGCCTAAAAAGACCATAGGTCACGACATCTCTTCTACCGAGACCGCATAGTAGGAAAGCATCTCTAGTTTCAAATTAAGATTGCTGACATGGTTTTTAATAATTTAAAAACTCATGTCAGCACAAAACCTATTCATCTAGTTTACAAAATCCTGCTATGTTCTCACATAACCAAAAAAAAAAGTTCATCTTTCCACCTCAAATATGCTAAGACAAAAACTGCTTTCCACCTCAAATACTATCCAATGGATTACAACAGATGATTAAATTTGTGTGCTAACATGGTCTAATTCTGCGCTGATATGGCCTAATTTTTGTGCTGACATGGCCTAATTTTTGTGCTGACATGGTCTAATTGATTAAGAAATTAACAAAACAAAACCATCAGCTACTGCAAGATACAACACTGACTTGCGATTTTAATGAATTTCTAAAGTTTCGAATGTGTTTAGTTTCCAGAATATTTTATTTCCAGAAGATTTTAATGAATTTCAAAAGTTTCCAAAAGAAGTCAGCATTTAATATAAGATACTGTAAAAGATAAAATTTACAAATAAGATCATTCTCAAAATTGATATCATATTAAATGAGATGAGAAGCTCAAACTTCTGCAATCCTCGAATAAAAGATATTGTAAAAGATAAAGCTTTTGTCTATCAATAGCTAGATGTCAGCATTTACACAACAACAACAGCTACTGCTAAATAACTAATTCCAAATTATCTGATAAAATCTCCTCAAAGGAAAGCACCTTAGAAGAATGTCCAAAATATACACAACAATTCAATCGATGGCACAAATAGCTTCTTTGAAGCTATTTCCCTGCACAATCATGGTTGTTATGTGCAGAATGATCCAAATACAAACAACAATCAACTTCCACTCAGAAAGGATCTTGTCAAAACTAAACAATACAGAACAATAAATAAGAACTAAGAAGAAGAAGAAAGACGGAGAATGTTACCTTGAGGAATTAGGAATTCAAATTAGGTCAATGGAAGGGGTGCCACTGAATCAAACTTCGGATTTGGCGAGGAGGTGAGAAAAATCTTCTAATCGAAGACCAAAATTCCCGGTCCCGTTCTCCTTATTGCCCAAATTCGAGTCAAATTAATCTCGCCTCGTTCACATTCAAATTTTACCTGTATCGCTATTGCGGACGCTGGTGAAGAAAGAGAGGGAGGTGAAGACGACCTGGTCCTCGAGGCGGTCGTGGCGGACGTCGTCGAAGCGGTCATGGACGAGGAGGTCAGCAGCGTTAAGGCTCCGCCCTGGTCTTATGATGTGGGAAAAGAAAGAAAGGAAGGTGGGTGTTGTGAGCCTAATTCGCCATGTTTTACATCTACTTTTATATCGATTTCTGCATGCATTTCATTCATTTGGGTTAGAATAATACATAATTTGTGTAGTTTATGTTTATTGGCAATATATAGAGGTCTACACCAGTTTTTGTTATATTTCGCAGAAATCGGACGCACTTTGGAGCTTAAAGGAAAACTAATGAAGAAGCTAAGGATGGTGCAGCTGGAGAAAAGGCCATTTTTCGGCATTCATGATTCTGAGTCAAGTTCTGATGTCTTCATGAGAGTTGTAGCCCTCGAAAGAGCTTTCCAACGCATGCTCATATGCGTCAATCCGACGAACGAGGACTCGGGAAAGTGTGTTTAAAGAACAGAGCAGGATGTTGAGAAGACTGGTCGATATCGACCAAGTACATTCAATATCGACCAGATTTAGGTCGAAATTCTCCAAATCGACTCAGAGTTGGCCAGAATCGACAAGGTTGAAGAATAGTGGTCGATATCGACTTAACCAAGTCGATATCGAGTGCCCCATATTGAGTCAACGTCCTGGAATCGAGTCAAGAAAGCTGGAGCTGAGACATGCTAGTCGATATCGAGTAACTCAACTCGATATCGAGTACAAATCAACTTGATTTTCATCTCTGGAGTCAATATCGAGCAGCTGAAGAGAAACCGAGGAAGCACAGGTCAATATCGAGTGACCTTACTCGATATCGAGTGGACCACAGTGGCCGATTCTGAGCTTAACCGGCTTCTTGTTAAGTTTCTATCCCGAATCCGATGGAGATATTTTCGAGAGCAAATTCCATCAAGATCTATCAAGTGCTATCAAGAGGAGAAGATATTTACCTACTTTAGATATAGTCCTTGTTGATTTAATTCCTTTATTTCCATTATTTAATCTTTAAGCTTTTAGATAAATAGATATAGATATAGATAGAGTTTCTTTCCTAAGATTAGCTTCAACCTATAAATAAAGCCCATGGGGCTAGATTTTCATTAATTCAATTTCAGAGAGAAGTAGGGGAGAGAGAGAGAGAGAGAGAGAGAGAGAGAGAGAGAGAGAGAGAGAGAGAGAGAGGAAGCCAAGAGGAGTTTGTGAAGCGAGAGCGGAATTGGCTTCCTTTGGTTGTAAGCTCTGTTTTGTTTAATTTAATGCAAGTTTCTTTTCAATCAACAATATTTGCAATTGCGATGAAGAGCGAGTAGTCCACCCACTTCTAGGGTCGGGGCGAGCCCGACGATAGCCATGCGTGTTTGAGGTAAAGATCCGACCTTTATCATGTTTTGAGCATCTACTACCTTTTATGTTTTTAATACCCATTCAATGGAGATCCATGCTAACAACTTGGATTGTAAACATAAAATCGGTAGATACAATTAGGATTTCTTGAAAGAGTTGTCTAATTGTTGGAAAAGGCGAAAGCTTGATCCTTCGATGCAATTTGCATGATTATCGTTATTTATCTTGCCTTATGCATGCTTGGTTATTGTCGTTGCAAACCCCAATCTTGGAAGTTTTCTTTTATATAAATTTAATTCCAAAATTTACAAACGCTTTGTTCTTTATTTTTCCTACCGTTGCCCTACTCGATATTGACCTCCTATAGGTCGATATCGACTTATAATTCCCGATCCAGAAATATCGCTGCTCGTTTGTGTCTCTGCAGAATAGGTCGATCCAGGGTCACTCAATATCGATTTCATTAAGTCGATATTGAGTGACCCTGACCAGAAATCGACTGACCTTCTGAAAACTGCCTAAAATCGACTGAACTAAGTCGATATTGACGGCCTCTAGTCGATATTGACTGCCTCTAGTCGATATTGAGTTGTTCCCTGGAGTCGAAATCGAGTGAGATTCTTCTACTGCCTATGATCCGCTGACCAGCTTCATCGAGGATTGAACCTGACTTTCTTTTGCTACATCGGGAGGAAGTCTTGAACATCATTTGCTGGGATCCAATCGGTTTGCTTTACTTTATTCGTATTTTAATTTCAATCTCGATTTCCTCCCTCAACAAATTGGCGCCGTTGCCGGGGAAGCAATCATTCGCGCCTTAGGTAGTTAGATCTCACATTTTCTTTGTGTTTTCTTCTACAGGTATATGCAGGACACCTTCGAGTATTTCGAAAGGGAAAGAGAGAGACAATATGCAAAAGAATTGGAATATTTGAGATGGCTATAAATCGTTGATGAGGAGGCATGGCTTGAGGGTGTACGCACATTTAGGAAGCTACAAGATTTGTCAAAATCACCACCAGAAGCCCCAATCCTGCTAGAAGGAGAATCTGAACCTGAGGTCGACCTTGACCAACACCTAGTCGATGTCGACCCATCTCCAGTCGATATCGATCTATCTCTAGTCGATACCCAGGTATGTCCTTCCGCTATCTCAATTCCAACTTTGCCCTCTGTCTTTCAAAAACCATTTTAAGAACCTCAAGAAGAAAAAGAGCCAGAAAAGAAGAAGTTGGACGTTGTTGCCCAGGATGTTTCAAGATCGCTTTTACCTTACAAGGTGAAGGTCATCCCCGACAATTTTGAGCAACCGATGTTCATATTCAAGTATGGGGTCCTCGCAAAGTGGCATGAAACTCCACAAGATGAGGTGGAAATATCTCTTCCCACTCCACCGTTTTGCTGTGGTGGAGATGTGCAAACAAATCAACCAATAAAGCGGAAGAGGTATGATGATGAGGTATGTATATTTTCTTTATATCTTCCTTTATGCATGCCAGCTGAAGCCCATGAAGATGAATGGGTGAAGCCATGGAGCGTTCACTCAGGGAGGTTCAAACTTCTTCACATGATGCCCCCGGATGACATCCCACGCTTCCCACCACCGGAGGAACCACCAGATCCACCTATACCTCCGGACAAAGATGAGCCAGGCTAATGCTTAACAGAGAAAGTCGGCCTAACGACTCTAAAATCTAGAGCATGTACATAAAACTTTTTGAATTTTTTTTTGGAACTTTGAAACTTTTGTTTGTTGCTTTTGTTTGTTTTTGGTTTTGAACTTTTAGTTTTTCTATTGTGGGTATTTCTCTTCTACATTTTTCAGGTCCATGGGGATAGAAGCAAGCTAAAATCGGACTAGGCCCAGCAGCATAGCACTCGATTCTGGCATTCTGCATACCTGTCTAGTGAGTTTCTTTCTTTACCCTTGTTTTTATACAGTGAGGACACTGTAATATTTAAGTATGGGGTGGGGGAAGGGCTTACTTTGCGCATATTTGATCATATTTGACATTATGTGTGCATGTTTAAAGTTTATTTCTTGAATTGCTTATACATGGCTATTTTGAAATTCATTATTGATTTATGTGCTTATATTCTTGTTTTCCAAAAGTTTGAAAAAATGACCCCCATTGAAATTTTTGAATAAGTGTCATGGAAGCTTTATTGAACTCGACGATGCAAAATTGGATTCATTAGAGATATAGCATAAAATTGTCTAGTAAAGGGAAGTCACAATGAAGTGCATATTTTTCTTGAAAACCATGAAAGGAGGTAAATTTGATGTTGCTTTTGACATGTTGCATGATAAAAGGATGGAGGACTTTATATTTCCATATAATGCTCATGTTGTTATATCCTAGCCTTACCGATGCTTATGCATTACACAAAAGCCATAATATGCCTTATTTCATATATTGCTCCACATTGCCATTCTTTACCTTATTTCCATCCGGGGATTATGTGAGAATGATGTTACATTATGGAGATTATCATATGGTGTTTGTGTTGTTATTATTATCATTATTGGAGTTTGGGAGAAATGTTTGAAATATATGGAAAATTTAATAAGTGAAAGAAAATCCGATCAAAGATCGACCCTGCTTACTAAGATAATAGTTCAGTGAGATGGGACACACAGGTGAGGAGTCCGAAGCACTAAGTATCCGGGGCCATTCATGACACCCATATTTGCGACTCGCGAGAAGGCAGTGCTGATGTTAGAGAGGTAAAAGCATAATATTGAAAAAAAAAAAGCAATGAGCGAATGAGAGCAATGTGATGAATCTTATGAAGAAGGAATGTGGTATGAAAGTTTGGAAAGTACTCCATTTCCCCGGATCATTAGCACCACATTGCCAAAAATTGCCCACCTTTAGCCTTTTACCAATCTACTCCTTATTGAGCTTAAATTAAAGTCCTATTGATTATTAATGCTTTATCACAAGAATTGGTTTTGCATAACCCTTCTTTCGTGAGTAGATGTTGCTTTTAAATTGCACATGCATGGATTTGTGACACTAGTACCTTTTCAAGGATAGTAATTGATTGCAGGGACATATAAGAATGAATCTATGATGTTGAGAGTTTTGATTTCTTCCCCTGTATGACAATTAAAAGTATTGCTTGAGAACAAGCAAGCTTAAGTATGGGGTGTTTGTTGTGAGCCTAACTCGCCATGTTTTACATCTACTTTTATATCGATTTCTGCATGCATTTCATTCATTTGGGTTAGAATAATACATAATTTGTGTAGTTTATGTTTATTGGCAATATATAGAGGTCTACACCAGTTTTTGTTATATTTCGCAGAAATCGGACGCACTTTGGAGCTTAAAGGAAAACTAATGAAGAAGCTAAGGATGGTGCAGCTGGAGAAAAGGCCATTTTTCGGCATTCATCATTCTGAGTCAAGTTCTGATGTCTTCATGAGAGTTGTAGCCCTCGAAAGAGCTTTCCAACGCATGCTCATATGCGTCAATCCGACGAACGAGGACTCGGGAAAGTGCGTTTAAAGAACAGAGCAGGATCCTGAGAAGACTGGTCGATATCGACCAAGCACACTCAATATCGACCAGATTTAGGTCGAAATTCTCCAAATCGACTCAGAGTTGGCCAGAATCGACTCACAGTGGTCGATATCGACTTAACCAAGTCGATATCGAGTGCCCCATATTGAGTCAACGTCCTGGAATCGAGTCAAGAAAGCTGGAGCTGAGACATGCTAATCGATATCGAGTAACTCAACTCGATATCGAGTACAAATCAACTCGATTTTCATCTCTGGAGTCAATATCGTGCAGCTGAAGAGAAACCGAGGAAGCACAGGTCAATATCGAGTGACCTTACTCGATATCGAGTGGACCACAGTGGCCGATTCCGAGCTTAACCGACTTCTTGTTGAGTTTCTATACCGAATCCGATGGAGATATTTTCGAGAGCAAATTCCATCAAGATCTATCAAGTGCTATCAAGAGGAGAAGATATTTACCTACTTTAGATATAGTCCTTGTTGATTTATTTCCTTTATTTTCATTATTTAATCTTTAATCTTTTAGATAAATAGATATAGATATAGATAGAGTTTCTTTCCTAAGATTAGCTTCAGCCTATAAATAAAGCCCATGGGGCTAGATTTTCATTAATTCAATTTCAGAGAGAAGTAGGGGAGAGAGAGAGAGAGAGAGAGAGAGAGAGAGAGAGAGAGAGAGAGAGAGAGAGAGGAAGCCAAGAGGAGTTTGTGAAGCGAGAGCGGAATTGGCTTCCTTTGGTTGTAAGCTCTGTTTGGTTTAATTTAATGCAAGTTTCTTTTCAATCAACAATGTCTGCAATTGCGATGAAGAGCGAGTAGTCCACCCACTTCTAGGGTCGGGGCGAGCCCGACGATAGCCATGCGTGTTTGAGGTAAAGATCCGACCTTTATCATGTTTTGAGCATCTACTACGTTTTATGTGTTTATTACCCATTCAATGGAGATCCATGCTAACAACTTGGATTGTAAACATAAAATCGGTAGATACAATTAGGATTTCTTGAAAGAGTTGTCTAATTGTTGGAAAAGGCGAAAGCTTGATCCTTCGATGCAATTTTCATGATTAACGTTATTTATCTTGCCTTATGCATGCTTGGTTATTGTCGTTGCAAACCCCGATCTTGGAAGTTTTCTTTTATATAAAGTTAATTCCGAAATTTATAAAAGCTTTGTTCTTTATTTTTCCTACTGTTTCCCTACTCGATATTGACCTCCTACAGGTAGATATCGACTTCTGATTCCCGATCCAGAAAGATCGCTGCTCGTTTATGTCTCTGCAGAATAGGTCGATTTTGAGGAAGAACTAGTCGATATCGGCTTCATTAAGTCGATATTGAGTGACCCTGACCAGAAATCGACTGACCTTCTGAAAACTGCCCAAAATCGACTGAACTAAGTCGATATTGACTGCCTCTAGTCGATATTGAGTTGTTCCGTGGAGTCAAAATCGAGTGAGATTCTTCTACTATCTAGGATCCGCTGACCAGCTTCCTCGAGGATCGAACCTTACTTAATTTTGCTACATCGGGAGGAAGTCTTGAACATTATTTGCTGGGATCCAATCGGTTTGCTTTACTTTATTCGTATTTTAATTGCAATCTCGATTTCCTCCCTCAACAGTGGGGGCGACCTGGTGTTCTGATGTCGGAGATTGGGATACGCCATACCAGATCTGAGTTCTCCGCCCTAGATATGAGCTCTCGGCCTAGAACTGAGAACGAGATTTGCCCTAGACCGGCAAGGACGAGGAAGCTGCAGTTTGCCTGAGGTTTGCCTCTCAGAGAGCAATGTATTTTATTTTTCTTCTATATTTTAATTTAGGGGTATGGACACTCCACCAATTTTTACAAAAATTAGGACACTCCTCCAATTAGAGCGAAAATTTGTGCCTTCCGTACAAATTTTCTCATAAACTAATTATCATAATCAGATAATATAAACACGACGATATTACATCATGCTCTAAGTACAACTCGGTCTAGCCAATCTAGCACCCTCTAATGAATATTGAATATATCAGCAGTTTGACGCCTGTCCAAATGCTCGGGTAGATAGACACTTCTATATTATCATCCGTGATTATGATCTAGGGTCCCATCCAAATCTTTACCCACCCAAATCTTAAATTCTTACCCACCCTGATACGGGGTTAGCCGCAGGATGGCCCGATCTTCGACAATCAAACAAGAAATAACAAGAACAGAAGCAAAGGCTCGATGAACAAAAATAAAGACTCGAAATTGAAAGCAAGACTCGACTGATAAGGACCGAATCGAACTAAAATAAAACGAGGAAAAGACCCCAGGCCTCCTAAGAGGGTAGGAACCAAATACCAACGACTATAAAGTCCGCCTCTACAACCTTACACAACCAAGCGGACAACTTGGAGGCACAAGGAGGGGACTTGTGATTACCAGGATCACCAAGCTCTCGCGAGGTTGATGAACTCAAAGCAAACCAAACAAGATCTATACCAATAGTTGCAATCGATGAGCCACGCTTCGAGTCGATTGACTTTCTCTCAATTGTGTTTCACACAAACTGAAATTTTCATAAAAGAGACGTCTAATGTTTACAAGAAGATCAGCCGTCAATATATAACCTAGGGCTGATTTAGATGGAAAAGAATAATTAAAAGAATAATTAAAAATAACCCCTAAATTACCTAAAATAACTTAAGCAAATAAGGTGTCTAAAAATAGAAATAAAAAGAGTTCCAACACTTAAGTAAATTCGGCTAAACATATGACAGCTTCAAAGAATGTGATTTTCGGCCCATCTCTAGGACGAATCTAGAAAAACCTTCAACAACAAAGTTGTAGATCTCTTCGTCCTCGTACATGACGAACCCAAAAACGAACGACCCAAGGTGGAGCCTTTTTCTTCCTCTTGAGGATGACATCATTCTCACAGGCTTGAATCATAGAGCCATCCCCAAGTATAGGTGTGTCCGAAGGTGTCTTGGATGGTCCCGCATCATTCCCCCTTTCTTGAAAAGGATTCGACCTCGAATCCAAGGTTGCATAAGATTCCGCAAATGCATCCACACGAGCTCCTGGATCGAATACCTCATGCCCATGGAAACTCCTCTCAAGGCCATCAGAGGTCACTACAGCACCAAGAAAAGAAGCCTTATTAGTGCACAAGTCATATTTTACATCATCTTTATTATGTTCTAACTTAATAAGCACTTTAGCTTGTTCATTGATCTCTAAGTTTTCATCCGATGCTAGCAAGTTTTCTTCCTTTTTCAAGGCTGAATTTGCAATCACTTCAAGACTAGCAATATTAGAACAAATTTCATCATCAATGATCATTTGACAAACATTGCCTTCTTCTATGCATTGATTATGAAACAAATCGTCGCTTTGATTATCATCAGAAGGCATAGGTTCAACATTTAAAACTTCATTAACAATCAAAGAATCACCATGCGCATATTGAATGCAATCATCTCTAGAGGCAAGTAAACTAAGATCTTGATCATTATTAACATGCTCATCATTTTCACCACTAGAATTTGCAGATTCATTTTTGCCTAGGTGATTAATCATGAAAGTCTTCTTATTCAGGCAATCCTACATAACATGTCCTCTACCTTGGCATATAAAGCAAGGAATGTACATATGTGTAAGAGTAGAAGAGTTAGGATTACTCCCTTTAGGGCCAGTAGATGCCCCAGAAGAATGTCGTCCATAAGCAGGCGCCTTGCCCTTGTCGGAGGACTGCTGGAATGTTTGGCCTTCCCCTTTCCCTTGGGCTGGGTTTAACCGAGAGTTGTAGCCTCCGTCAGGCCGCCCTTGGGCCTGTTGTGGCCGGCTTTGGCGCCATGGTTGGGACTGCCCACTCGTCGTCTTTCCGCCTTGGTTCCTGTATCTAGCTCCACGTTCAACTTTAATAGCCAAATGTAACAAGTCAGTAGGAGTAGAGTAAGGAAAGCAATCAATGTCATAAGCTAAGGCGGGATGCAAAATCCTAAGAAACCTAGCATTTGTATCCTCATAAGGTTCTACGACATTAGCTCTAGCCATGGCTTCTTGCATCAGATTAAAGGTTTCCTCAACAGATTTATTACCTTGCTTAAGGTTTTCTAATCGTTGTCGAAGCTCTCTAGCATAGTGTTGAGGGACAAACCTACTTCTCATTAAGGCTTTCAATTGATTCCAAGAAGCGATAGGCGCATCAAGGGATCTTCTGCTTTCTTTAATCAAATTATCCCACCAAATAAGAGCAAACCCTTGAAATTCTAAAGAAGCCAATTGAACCTTTTTAAATTCAGAAAAATTGTGACAGTTCCAAATTTGATCCATTTTTTTCTCCCAGTCAATATATGCATCTGGATCTGTCTGACCATCAAAGGAAGGAATATTTACCTTTACCTTATCTATGCCGTCCTGATCAGGATCTCTAGGCTCACGGTATTGGTATCGACCTCCTCTGTCGTTCCGCCTCGGGCATTGCTCCCAATAGTTCTCCTCTTGGAAGTCATCGTCACGCTCCGAATAGTAGAACTCCTTCTGGAAGCCACGACCTCTTCCTCTACTCCGTCCTGGCCCCTGCGCATTAGCAAATCCGTTATGTCGACCGTTTCTCTCCCCTCGTGGAGAGTTGTTCTCTTCAAATATAGGAGTATGCAAATTAAGGTTAGGAGGAGGGTTAGGATTTTGGACTTCCCTTTCATCATTAGGCGTCTCGTCACCCCTTTGACTACCTTGACCACCATGGTTATTAGAACCCGTTGGTCTAGCCTCCAATGCCGTCAGCTTATCCATCATCGCCGCCAACGTGGCGTTAAGAGTGTTCATTGTGTTGTTGAACATCGCGGCGGATATAGTTGCTTCGGAGGTGTTGTCATTGTTGCCGTTGTTCTCGTTGTTCACCTGATTGTTAGACATTGCAAATAAAGACAAACACAGAACTATGTCAACATTAGCAAATAAAATAACTCACAATGTGTTTCTCTCGCACACTTCTCTCTAATTGGTTATGACAAGCTTGTTGGGGCAATCCGCTTTGGGCAAATCAACACTCAAGCAAAGACTTAGCAACACAAGGTAAGAGATCAAGAGAATGGGCAAGGAATAAGCAACAAGGGACTCAACAATAGCAAGAACACACTACAAAAGCTGGACAAAAGGCTCGAAATCGACCAAGAGGGGTCGAAATCGCCCAAAATAGACTCGACAGAACTGGCACTCGAGCAGCACTCGAGCGGCACTCGACCAGCACAAAAGGCACTCGACCAGAGCTGGAATGTCACTCGACACAGCACTCGACAGTACTGGACACAAAAAGAACAAAAGAAAATAAAGCAAAGAAGAGAGGAACTTGGATTTTTACCTCTTTTTGATTCAAACCCTTAGCAAGGACGTTGTAGTTGCAAGGTAGGGCTTAAAAAAAAATTGTGTTTTGGGAGGTATGTGTTTGAGATTTTCAACTAGGGCTATGGAGTTTCACCAAAATTGGTCCTTGAAGTTCTTGCACTAGGCTCGACAATCCGTCCTTTTTTTTTCTTTTTTTTCTTTTTTTTTGAAAGCTTACTTTTGCCCCTAGTGAATTTTATCCTCCTAGGACTAAGCTTATGAATGTAATCTCTTTTTTTTTTTTTGAATATGCGGACTGTTTTTTTTTTACTAATGCAAGAAAACTATCTATGAAATAAAGGACTCAAAAAAAAAATATATGCTATGGTGAAAGAAAAAAAAAATTACGTAGCCCTAATGAAATATATATAGGTGATGGTGTGGCTAAATATGGTAAATAAATCTATCTATGCCTTTGATAATCTATGATAGAAAATATGAGATATATCTACCACAAATTTCAACAAATTAAATAAGGCAATTAAATAGATAAATCTATGATAGAACAAGATAGCCAAAGATAGAAAGCAAACTAGAGTTTGTGGGATTGCAAGCAAAGGCCGGCCAATTCCACTTAGAGAATGTCGAAACCACAAAGGTTGTAATTGGCTCGGCTGCAACGTGGTAATTGTTTGGCTTGGAATGGAACCTGCCGCCTATGACTTTCTTTCAAACTATGGTGTACATCGGCTAAAGCACATGGACGGCAATCAAACAAGGCTACTGTGTGGTCTCGGCGTATGATTTGTTTAGGGCTAAAGCAACCACAACAATCACAAACAAAGGTTAATGCAATCGAATTAAAAAAATTCAAGAAGTAAAAACCAAGAACAAGAAAGACTCTATTTTTTTTTTGGTAGGTTTTGTGTTTAGGAAAACAAAAGACATAACTTTGATGTCGAAAATCAAAGCTCTAATGCCAATTTGATACGGGGTTAGCCGCAGGATGGCCCGATCTTCGACAATCAAACAAGAAATAACAAGAACGGAAGCAAAGACTCGATGAACAAAAATAAAGACTCGAAATTGAAAGCAAGACTCAACCGATAAGGACTGAATCGAACTAAAATAGAACGAGGCAAAGACACCAGACCTCCTAAGAGGGTAGGAACCAAATACCAACGACTATAAAGCCCGCCTCTACAACCTTACACAACCAAGCGGACAACTTGGAGGCACAAGGAGGGGACTTGTGATTATCAGGATCACCAAGCTCTCGCGAGGTTGATGAACTCAAAGCAAACCAAGCAAGATCTATACCAATAGTTGCAATCGACGAGCCACGCTTCGAGTCGATTGACTTTCTCTCAATTTTGTTTCACACAAACTGAAATTTTCATATAAGAGACGTCTAATGTTTACAAGAAGATCAACCATCAATATATAACCTAGGGTTGATTTAGATGGAAAATAATAATTAAAAGAATAATTAAAAATAACCCCTAAATTACCTAAAATAACTTAAGCAAATAAGGTCTCTAAAAATAGCAATAAAAAGAGTTCCAACACTTAAGTAAATTCGGTTAAACATACGACAGCTTCAAAGAATGTGATTTTCGGCCCATCTCTAGGACGAATCTGGAAAAACCTTCAACAGCAAAGTTGTAGATCTCTTCGTCCTCGTTCCGAAAAGGTATGGCACGATCCAATCCGATTAATATTGAATCCGTATGACTCATTTTACTGAGACATCGAAAAGCTGTCAATTGTGCATGATGAACCCAAAAACGAACGACCCAAGGTGGAGCCTTCTTCTTCCTCTTGAGGATGACATCATTCTCACGAGCTTGAATTATAGGGCCATCCCCAAGTATAGGTGTGTCCGAAGGTGTCTTGGATGGTCCCGCATCACACCCAAATCCTCACTTTTATACAAATATATATATATATATATATATAGGGGCGGAGGCAGGAGGGCATGCGGTGGCTCGAGCCCCCCTGGAAAATAAAAAGTCTGTATATATACTACAAGAGGGGGAATAGGATACAAAGTGAACTTGTAGCGCAGACGGTTGGAGGTGCTATTATGGGGCACACTACAAGAAAACTGTTTTTGGGCGACAAAAAATACAAAACAAAGGTGACAAAAAAATGATGGTCGCCCAAACTTACCTTCAGTGACAAAAATATAATTTGTCGCCCAAAACATGCTTTTCGTGACGAAAAGTTAAAATTGTCGTCCAAAAGAACTTGGGGGCGACAAAAAAAAAAGTTATTTGGTCGCCCGGTGATAAAATTAAAGATAAATTGTTACTCCTACTTAAAAAAAAATTATTTGGTCGCCCAGTGTTCGATTCCTACTTCCGCCTCCTTCTTTCATTTTTTTAAAACCTCTCTTCTTCCGTCCAAGAACTAGCTCCCCCTTGGAAAATTTATATATATTGTATCAGTTATCCTATCCGTTAAGGTTATCAAATATAGTAGCAATTATAAAAAATTTATTTAAACATGTACTCCGTGTTTAATAAAACAAGCAGTTTCATCTACCTAGCTTATTAGGTATGTGTTACTAAGTAGAGCCTTATTAGAAAAACATTATACACCACCTCATAATAATATTGTAATTTCCAGTTATGCAAGAATTGTAAATTTTTTTGTTCAAATTAGCGGTATAATTTATTTTGCAGAGTATAGATACAATAGGATTCCATAATAGTGAAGTTCATGCCATTGAATCATGCATTGACTACAACGTTTCCCCCCTAACTTAAAAAATAAGCAACATGAACATAGCTTAAATTGACCAATCGAGGAATAAAAATCACTGTGAATAGTCCACATAATCTAACCAAATATACAAGTGTACGTTGAGAGGATCGCAGCAATAACGCACAGCTGTTCCTGGAACTATGTAATGTACGTAAGTGGCCAATTATTCAAGATTTTAAAGATCTTGGAATATATATATATATATATAAGGATGGTGTTACTTATTTAAAGTTAGTATTATAATTATTCGTTTAACATAATATAATTATTTTTAGATGATATTAGTTTTTTCAGACAAAAATTATTAATGAGTTTTACCATGATTATTTGTATTTATTTATATGAGTTATGTATAAATAATCAAACAATATGAATAATTTTTCTCTTTAAAATGTCATGTAAATCTCAAACGTTGATCTTTTTAATCCAACGCGTTTACATAGGTTCTATTATCTCTATATGTATATACCGTAGTTGTGAATGTGAACATTTAATAAAAATCGGACAGGTAGCGTTGTCAACCATACAAACCATTATATATAATTTATCTTCTCGATCATACATGAAGGTCGATCTCCTGCATTACATTTCAAGTAAGCCTTTGTCTTGTTACGATGACAAATTTGAATGAGCCGTCACTACAACAACCTTCATCAATAGCGACATTTCATGTAGGAAATGTCTCTACTATGGTGCTCATTGAGGGACCGTTTTACCATCCGCCCTAGGACACCGTCCTAGTATTGTCGTCTTAACCATGAATGGACGACGACATTATTACTTATCGGTTAAATTTATCCGATATTTTGTTTTTAGCATTAGTTTATGATTGTTAAGTTAAATTTAATCAAATTTAACTTAACAATTATATCGAATTAATATGCACGATATATCATATTGAAAAACCCATGTTAATTAAAATGGCTTGGGTATTTTGAGTATTAGTTTAAATTTTGATTAAATGAACGTACGTAACTATTTTTTTTTAATAAATAAGCATAAATTTGATATGCAAAAGATGTTGAAACCCCTATGTTAATTAAAATGGCTTGTGGACATTTCACATATGACATAAGACATTTATAAATGTATTTCTAACTTGGGTTATTTTGTAAATTATCCTAATTTTTATTGCCATAGGAGTATGAGACATCAATATAGGGAATGGTGCAGTTTACTGATTATCCCCACATTAGTGTTTGTGCATTGTATAATGCACATAAATGTCCAATCAAACTTCACTAGCTAGCTAGAGCAAGTTGCATTTGTTTAACTAATCCAAGCAACAAATTAAATTAGCAATGCATTTCTCAAATCAAAGGTACTTGAATATGTGATCTCTTTAGCAAAGCATCTATTTAGAAACAAAAATAATAATAAATAAAAGGAACAAGTGTACAAAAACAACAACCGGTTAATTGGAAATTTATTCCTGCCTTTTCCCCTCACATGCATTGGTCTCCCCTCCATAAGTACCAATGAGGATTCCTGCTTCACAATATCCTATAGGCTGTCCCATGTAAATTTGTTTCTTCAGGTTTATCTGATTTTTTATAGGCCATGTTTTAGAGTTGCATTGGGTAGTTCATTTCAAAATAAGTACGTACTCAACTAACCATTAAATTTGTTTCTTCAGGTTTTCCTGATTTTAGATAGGCCACAATTCAACTTATTTAGAGCTGAGGGTAGTTCGTTTCAAAATTAATTAGAGCATGTGAAATGGTGAGCCCCAACCTCCGGCTGTTAACTTATTTTTTTTATGCCACATCAGTTTAAGGGCCTCATTCTAACTTTTAAAATTTTCACCTTCATTCGTGAGCCCAGGTCTTAGGCCCTTAAATTACCTTTTATTATTTTTCCTTTTTATTTACTCAATTCTTTTAATAATAATAATAATAATATTAAGTAATAAATTTATAATAACATAGCATAAAAAAATAATTTTTCATGTTTAAAAAGGAAAATATGGGTATTATTCAAATGAATTTTTTTTCCAACAAACATATGCAAGAGGGGTGTCTATGTGTAGATAAAAATAAATTAATTCAAAAATAAATTTTTTATTTTTTTAAACAAATGAAAAACAACCGAAAATCATTTAAAAGTAAATAAAACATAAGTTCTGCCATGTGGCAGTTATGAGCCCTACTTTTTGGGTCTCATATATAAGAGCATGAGCAATCATGGGTTTTACCTACCTTAAGGTTGCTAAAAGGTAAGCCCATGGTTGTGGGGTTTACCTTAAGTTAAGGAGTGGGAAGGGGTTACCTTGGTAGAGAGAGGTAACATCTTCCCTTTTTCTAATTTTATTTTCCTTTTTTTTAATGATAAAGTAGGACCTTCTCTTTTCCATTTAGATTTATTAATTGTAATAGTGTTTAAAATGAAATAAAAATATATTTATATTTCATTATTTTTTAAAATAAAATATCTCATTGGTTTAATTTTATTTTTTTCTATAATTTGAGCCCAATTTTACCCTATATATACCCTCATCTTGATCTATTGTAGTTGCACCTATTTTCTTAACTATGGATCACAATAATCCAAATACTCCACCCATTCAAAATATGCCTTTAGTATTTACGTATGTTATAATGTTTCTAACTTGTGGAACCAATTCCAAGACTATGATCCGAATTTATAGGTAGTTCGATTAGTATTTAGTATTTACGTATGTTATAATGTTTCTAACTTTTTTTTATTTTAATCTAGATGTAATAAGATATATTTATATTAACTACTTGCTATTTTTATTTATTTATAAAATTATAAATAAAAATAATTCACAATAATATATGATCATACACATATAATAAAGGAAAAGATATATAAAGGAAAAGAAAAAGTGAAAATAAATTTGAAAAGAGGTAAAAGAGGTTTCCCATGGTTATAGAGGAAACTTTTTAGAAAGATGTAGAAAAAGTAAAAATTATTTTAAATAAAATAATAAATGAGTTGTAAAGTTGTGATAGGAAGATGGGAAAAAAAGTGGAAAAAGAGGCTACCCCATGGTTGCGGATGGTCTAAGAGCCCCAAGCAACGAGTCCTTACTCCTTACATTAAATTTTTATTTTCCCCCATTTTTTCCCCATGTGGCAACTACAAGAGCATCAAGGCTCACCATTGCACATGCTCTTAGTACTCAATCCAGCCTTTCAATTCCTACCTTCCACCATTTATGAATCATAGGCCAGAGAGAGAGAGAGAGAGGACTTTAATTAGTAAATTAAAAGCTTAAGGACCTATATATTAAAACAAAAGCAAAGGAAGGCTAAGTAGTAATTAAAGGAGTCTCTTATGAGAGAGAAACTCTCTTTGAGAAAATCCGTCTTTTGGACGATTGTGAAACCACTATCTCTATTCCAAAAAAGTAAAAAAAAAAAAACCACTCTCTACGTACATCACCCATCTCCTCCAAATCCAACATGTGTATAGCTTAATCAACCCCTCCAATCTCTAATCCCTTTTGTCCTCTACTGTCCTTTATGAATCCCCTTCCCCAATCCTCAATTCTGACCTTGCCTTGCCCGACCTGTTGGTTCTCGATTCTTCGTTGGTTGTTCGTTCCGGTAGATCGACCTCGTTTCAAGGTGGCGATCGTTTCCGTCTGCTATAGCCTTCATTTTCCTCTCCTTTGCCATTGTCGGGTGCTCGTCGATGGCTTAACCCCTTCATCGCATACCGCCTTCATCGTCGTCGCAGCTTACCTCTTGCCCCTTCCTCTTTGATGGGTTGTGGGTATGTGTTCAATCTGAGACTCGGATACAAGCTCTTGACTGAACTTATGCTGAGAGTGATGAACACCATCACTGTTGTAGGAGACCTTGTTGCCAAGGAAAAAATGAAGCAACCCAAGATCCTTGATTCTAAAATTGAGATCAAGATAAGACTTCAGCTTTTCTCTTTCAGTGGGATCTGAACTAGTCACAAGAAGATCATCAACATAAATGGAAATGATGGTTATATGACCATTTGACCTCTTGGTGAATAGAGAATAATCCAATTTTGATTGAAAAAAATTGAGAGAAACCAAGGCTAAAGTAAGTTTCTGAAACCATTAACGACTTGCCTGCTTAAGACCATAGAGGGATTTTTGAAGCTTGCAAACCATGTTAGGACCAGCAGAGAACCCTTCAGGAAGCTTCATATAAACTTCTTCATGGAGATCACCATGCAAGATAGCATTGTTAACATCCATTTGATGAAGAGACCAATTCTGTGCAGCAGCTATAGCAATTACAGTTCTGATTGTGGTCATTTTGACCACTGGTGAGAATGTTTCATGGTAATATATTCCTGTAGTTTGAGTGAAACCCTTTGCTACCAATCTGGCTTTGTGCCTCTCCAAGCTGCCATCAGCCTTCAACTTCACCTTAAATACCCATTTGCAACCAATTGGTTTCTTTCCTGCAGGTAAGGGAACTAGGATCTAAGTGTTGTCAACAGTTAAAGCACTAATCTCTTTTTTCATTGCAGAAATCCAGTTGGAATCAAGGATAGCTTCTTTGTATGTAGTGGGCTCAACATAGGAGGTGGTCTGTGAAAGGAAAGCAAAACTGTTTTTGGGTATGACAGAAGCAAGGAAGGCTCTGGGATATTGGTGTAATGAGTGGAAAGAGGAGCAAGCATTGAAAATGAAATCAGATAGATGAGCTGGAGGACGGTGGGTTCTCATAGACCTCTTGGGAGATGGAGGATTAGGCAAAACAACTTCACTAGAATCCACTGGTGGTGGTTGGGATACAGGAGAATCAAATGACTGAGACACTGAAGAAGAAGGGGAATCAGAGTCAGGATGTGTTTCTTGTGGTAAGAAGATTGAAGAGGGAAATGAATCAATGGGAGATGGTAAAGTGACATTGTCAACCACATGAGAGGAAGAGTGAAAAGGAAAGTAACGTTCATAGAACACCACATCCCTGGTAGGAGTAATGATACTGGTTTTGAGGTCAAGAATAGTGTATGCACATTTCCCATAAGTGTAACCCAAGAATACACAAGGAGTGGCAAGAGGTTGGAATTTATCACGTCCACGTTTGAGAGTACTTATGTAACATTAGCATACAAATACACGAAGGCGAGTGTAATCTGGAGGGTTGTGAAACAACATTTCATAAGGGGATTTATTTGAACGAACTGGATGGGAACAACGATTGATCAAGTATGTTGTTGTAAGGATGCACCCTCCCCAGTATTTCAAAGGTATGTTGGACTGAAATTTCAAGGCACGGGCTACCTCGAGGAGGTGTTTGTGTTTTCGCTCAACCACTCCATTTTGTTGGGGTGAATCAACCATGTAATTTGATGAACAATTCCTTTCTCAGCAAAGAAAGCATGTAATGAAGAGTCATAAAACTGATGTCTACTAAAATAGCCATTTTCAAATGCACAGTTTAGTTCCATATTCTATACACTTTGCATATTTCGGGTTGGGAATATGTCGAATTTATGTAGTATATGCTTATTTCCATAAATGGAGATCTACATAAGTTTCTGTTTAATATTGCAGAATATGGAGCCATTTCGGGAGAAAACCAAGAAGCAAAGACGGAGCCTGAAGAGTCCTCAATATCGACTTCATTTCATCGATATCGACAAACCATGTCCGGACACACCCTGATCGAGGAGCACCATGTCGAGAAGTCGAGGAACAAAGTTACCCGACTCCAGCACACTCCTCGATATCGAGTTAGTTACTCGATATCGACAAAGCCTTGAAGACCAGCCCGGAGTTGAGGAGAGCCTGATCGAGGATGTCGCGGAGAGCTACTCGACTTGACCAGACAACCAGACACTAAGCAACACCAGCCCTCGATATGGAGGAAACTCCTCGATATCGACAAACCCAGAGCACTTGGCCGAGCAGTGTCGAAGAGAATTGCTCGACCAAGCCAAGCCAGCCAAGTCGATGGAGCCACCCTACTCGATATCGAGTTATTTACTCGATATCGACAACACCCGAGAGCCAGCGTCCGAGCATGTCGAAGACCGGCTACCCGACATGCCGAGCTAAGCTGAAGTCGACGCCCATTTTCTTCGATATCGAGGAGTTTATTCGATATCGAGTTGAAAGATCCCGAGCCACGTTACGCGGTTTGAGCAGTCCGACGCGGTTTTGGATTTCTTGAGGCCGAAGTTGTCCGAGTTCTATCCGAGTCTATCAACATCTATCCATGGAGAAGAAGATTTATCCACTTGAAGATATTTTAGCCTTTTAGATATAATTTCCCTTTTTGGATTTATTTATGTTATTCCATTTATTTATCTTTAAGCTTTTAGATATAGAGATTTAGATATAGATAGGGATTTCTATCCTTGAATAGCAAGGATTAGAAGCCTATAAATAAAGCCTTAGGGGGCTGAGTTTTATTCATTCCATCAGACAGCAATTCAATTTCAGTAGGAGAAGTAGTAGAGAGAGAGAGAGTGAGTGGCCAAGAGGAGTTTAATGCAAGTAGTTATTTCTTTTCAATCGATGTTTGAGATTGCGATGAAGCGCGAGTAGTCCACCCACTTCTAGGGTTGGGGCGAGCCCAACGATAGCCCTGCATGTTTGAGGTAAAGATCCGAATTTTATCGTGTTTTAAGCATCTACTACTTTTTATATGTTTATTACCCAGCTAATGGAGGTCCATGCTAACAACTTGGATTATAAACATAAAATCGGTAGAGACAATTAGGGAGTCTTGAAAGAGTTGTCTAATTGTTGGAAAAGGCGAAAGCTTGGTCCTTTGATGCGATTCACATGATTATCTGTTTTATTCTTGCCCTGTGCATGCTTGGTTATCGTTGTTGCAAACCACAATCTTGGAAGTTGTCTTTTATACAGTTTATTTCGAGAATCCCAAAGCCTTTGTTTTTATTTTGTTTCGTTTTACTGTCTGCCTTCCTCGATATTGATAACTTCTGGTCGATATCGAGTTACTGATTCCCGATCCAGATCGTCGTAGCTTCTCCTGTGCAGGTGATCGACAAAGACATCATCGACATCGACAACTCTACTCGATATCGAGTAAGGGCTAGTCGATATCGACTAAAACCGCCTGTGACTGTTGCTGCCTTGTTCGACTTGTCCGATCTTCTGTCGACTAACCCTAGTCGAGATCAAGGACACCTGTAAGTCGACTTCTGTCCGTGAGATTTCACCGCTGCCTAAGATCCGCTGACACGCTTCCTCGTGGATCGATCCTGACTTCCCACAACTGCATAGGGAGGGAGTCTTGTAATTATTTGCACGGGAGGGAATCTGGTTTCCTTTGATTTATTTATATTTTAATTGCAAGTCTCGATTTCCTCCTACAACAAAAACTCAGCTGCATTGTTGGATCTCATAGTTTTAATGGTGGTGTTGAACTGATTAGCTATGAGAGAAACAAATGATCTGATGACAGAAAGAGTGTTAGATTTGGAACCCATGAGAAATGTCCAGGTAGATTTGGTGAAATCATCAACGATTGTAATGAAGAATCTGAACCCATTATGAGTGGAGTGTTTGTAAGGCCCCCTAAGTATCAAAATAAACAAGTTGAAATGGCTCAAATGAACTGTGTGTACGTGAATGAAAAGGTTTTCTGTGCATACGAGCCTGAGGGCAAATTTGACAGATAGGAGACTCTTTCAACATAGGCAAAGAAGAATCAACAAACTTCAATTGAGAAAATGGGATATGTCCCAACCGACAATGTAACAATTCAAAAGTACAATTGACAGAAAAGCCATTATTACAACCGGCATCTATAACGGATTGAGACAAACCACCGGTGTTTCTAGAAAGAGAATGTTTTAAGACTTCTGTCAAGGGAGGAAATGAATCCAACTCAAAGGATTTGTGAGCAATGTAAAGGTCATTTGCTTCACTTCCAATCAGTAAAGGCATCTTCATCAAAGGGCCCTGAATGATGCAAGAATTGATAGTGAAAAGGATGTTAGATTGTATGTCTTGGGTTAACTTCCGAATGGAGAGAAGATTATAGTGGAAATTAAGGACATGTAAGACATCATGAAGGATAATACGTGGTAAAACTTTTGACAGTTCCAGTATAGGTAATGGATGCTTTCTTATTATTAGGCATAGTAATGTAGGATGGTTTAGGTAAAGGTTTGTAAGTGTGAAAGAGAGATAGGTCAGGGGTCATGTGGTCAGTGGCACCAATATCCAAGATCCAAGTGGAATTCAACATAGAAGAAAAGAGACAAGTTGATTTACCTGCTAGCATGGCCTTGGGATCCTATAGTTCCTGGTTCTGGAGCAAGGACATCAGTTTCTGGTACTGCTCTTGAGAGATAGGAGATGAAGTAGCATTAGCAGCTACCTTCTTGCCTTTCCTAGAACCAGCACCATCAGTTGGATAACCGTGTAACTTCCAACATTTATCAATAACATGGTCGAGACTCTTGCAGTGAGTGCAAAATGGTCGTGATCCAGTGCTATTGCCAGGTCCATTTCCATTGCTTGAGCCTCCTCCATTGTTAGCATTGGGATATCCGTGAAGCTTCCAACACTTCTCCATGGTATGACCTCCCATTTTGCAGTGATCACAATAAGATCATGTGGATGAATTGCTTGGAAAGCCATGAATCTTCCAACACTTATCGATTGCATGACCTGCAACCTTACAATGGTCACAATACAATGACCTCTTGGGACTTTTATTACCAGATCTTGAATTCTGAGAAGCAAAGGCAGCACCATTGCCTTTAACATTTGAACCTTTATTCATGCCTCTTTGTTCCTCTTCTTGAATTAAGAATCGATAAACCTCATCAATATCAGGAGGAGGTTTCATGATCAAGATATTCCCCCTAACGACACTATAAGCCTCATTCAATCCCATCAGAAACTGAGTAATTTGTTGATCTTGAATCAACCTCATCACAGAGCGATTAGATCCACAATCGCATATCTGATTTTCAATCGAATTGACATAATCATCCCACAATCTCTTAAACTTTGTGAAATAGACTGAGATTCCTAGATTTCCTTGATCCATAGTAGAAATCTCTTTTTGAATTTGATAAAATCTCATGCGATTAGGAGTACCAAACCTGTTTCTCAGTTCTTGCCAAATCTGAGATGCATTTCGAGAGTACAGGATGGATTCTGCAATATGCTTTTCGACTGAGTGAACTAGCCAGCAAGCTACCATGCTGTTGCAGCGATCCCAGTGCTGACACAATGGTGAAGCTTCCGGAGGTCTCCGAAAAGCGCCGGTGACAAATCCAATCTTGTCCTTGGCTGTGAGTGACATCTCTAGTGATCACTTCCAATGTCCGAAATTACAGCCGTCGAGGAGCCGAGTTGACATCACGTAATTCGGATGGTCTGAGTGGTGTAGATAAAGTTTATCCATCGGATCAACAATGGCGAAATTGTTCTGTTGGTTGTCATTGACGTCTCCCATGGAAATTGATGAGAATCAGAGAGCTCGTGGCTCTGATACCATGTCGAGTTTGTATGGATTTGCGGACTTCAAGTAAAGCGTGATGATTGATCAACAAGCAACCTGAGCTCTGCAGCTATAGAGATACAGAAAACCATAATCGAAGAGAGAAATGAGGAATGTGTAGCTTCATTGATCATCATCGTGTGTTGTTACAAAGCCCAGTGCTCTATTTTTAGAGAAGGAAAATCAATTACACAAGTCTTGATCACCTATACACAAGCCTATGGGCATATCATGGGCTCTAGCTTGATCATGATCATCATGAGTGATCAAATTGACAGTGAACCGGAGGTGTATACCTCAAAAGGGAGCGTGGAGTCATGAGTCGGGACTGGCTGGAGTCGAGGTGGTGCGACGAGGGCGACTCCGTATCCGGGATTGATCTTCCTTGG
Source organism: Persicaria maculosa (assembly GCA_963922045.1). Classification (NCBI taxonomy): domain Eukaryota; kingdom Viridiplantae; phylum Streptophyta; class Magnoliopsida; order Caryophyllales; family Polygonaceae; genus Persicaria; species Persicaria maculosa. The sequence continues at coordinate 57,578,363 of OY998259.1, forward strand.
AGTTCATCTACACTACCCATATGAGTTAGAATCCTGCTGTACCACTGGCCCGTGGTGCCGCTGCTCGGTGGTGCTTGGCTTCGTTCTTCGCCCACTTCCTCAGCTTTCTTGGGAGTTGGTCTTCTTGGGTCGTCTTGTTGTATGGTTTTTTTTTCTGCTTATTTCATTCCACTTATTGTCTATATTTCTGTCTTTTTAGGTTGTATGCTTGACGGTTTGCCATCTGTCGACTTTATCGGCCTCTCGATGAGTCATGCATGTCTGACCTTCGAATTATTACCTATAAAAAAAAGAGTGTGATAGTCCGACTTACTCTTAACATTATCCCGGGTTAAACCATTCTAAAAAAAATTAATGAAAAGAAAAGGTAGATGAAAGAAGCTGATTAGCACCCATATACCTTCAAAGTACATGTCAAAACTGAATAATTAACTACTCTTTCTTAACCATCTAAATTTCTTTCAAACATATGTCAATTTTTTATATGTGTCGTTTTTTGTTCACTTGAGTTTTTGACAAGTCAATTAATAATGAACCAATATATTTAGGAGATGTTAGACAATTAGCTTATCTATTTTATCCATGTTTTATCATACTAGTACAAATTAGACGTTTATCAGGGTTTTTTTTTACAAAGCATACGGGAGTTTTGGGTCTCTCTTTATTCCCTTGGCTGATAGATGTCTCTTAGGAGTTTTTATAAAACTCCTGAGAGTCAGTTCACGGTCAGGGGTTTTAATAAAAACTCCCGAGAGAGAGCGAAATCCAGACAATCGTTTTACTTTCAACTCTGTCGGGAGTTTTTAAAAAAACCCCTGAGAAAGACAATATCTTTGTTTTTAAAAAAGGGGTGCTTTCCACCTTAATTCGGTAGAAAGCTGCTATTTTGTTGTTACATAGGGAGTATTTAATATGCCAATATCGAGATGACATAACAAAATATATCAAATTAAAGGAATTAAAGGACAACACCTTATAATAATTCACTAATCTATATTGAATCAAATGCTTTGCTGTCAAAAAAAAGTGTATAGTTACATCGAGAGTTTTTCTAAGCATAAACAAAGATAACCCTCCAGATGCTCTAGTTGAGAACTTAACCAAAAATTCATGATTCATAAATACTCTCAATATTGCCACCCTCCCAACACAGACACTGGCATTTCCACATCGACGTGCTCTTTCTGTCAAGAAAAATGATAACAATAATGATAGGATATCAACATTATCTCCCTCAACATTATACATTGAGGTATTAACTTCTTGCATATTTTTTTACCAACTCTCTGCTAGATATTAACACCAAAACAAAAGAAGTAAACATGACCAGATAAAGATAACTGTCTTACCAAGCACCACACCAGATATAGAAACAAGTTAATCACAAAGAAGTGCCCAGGTTGGTTCAAAATTCTTCATGCCCCTGTAAATTGAAAAGAAAAAAAAATAAATGGAAAATAAAGAAATTGGTCTAATAGAAACCCAATTAGAAGAGAAAACAAATTTACCAAGTGATAAGGTAGATTAACTAAGCAAAAAGAAATAAGAAACCACCCAGGCAAAAAGCAATAAGGCAAGCAAATGCTGCACTAAGGGAAATGTAAGAAATTGCTAAATATAAACTTAACAAGGAATAAAGATCACTAGTACAAATTGTACGTCTCTCAGGTGCATCAATTATGAAATTAACCACAAAATGTATGAGCAGATCATAGAGCTTCCAAAACTGTATAAAAAAGGGTCAAACTGTATTGTCACATAATATGCATTAACCACAAAAACAAGATGAAGCTTCATTATATATGAAATTTACAACCCCCTTCCAACTATCGTCCTCAAGACTTCCGTTCTAGCTATATGAATTTGGCCAAATTCTAGCATAATGCATCCGATTTTTACTTCGATCATGTCTCCCAAACACACAATAGAATGAAATTTTCAGCTTGTTTTAAGGTCATAATGCATTGATATTTTTTTGGGTGATAGCATATTCCATTCCACATCCTACATAGAGAATACGAATCTAAACCAAGTGCATCAATTATGACTCACAATGATCCAACAAAATAAACCTAAACTACAAAATAAACCTAAGAAAAATAAAACAGGTGTAAGTCTCTCAAAAATCAAGTTATGAGAAATATAGACTTTAACACAATCAATCAATCAAATTCCAAACAATATAATGTAAACTCCAAGCTACAATTTGATCAACAACAGAGAAATATAGAAGACAAACCTTCTGAGATATTCAAAGATAGGAGCAGAACAAAAGAAGCAAAAGCAGCAATAACCCTTCGAAAATTGGCAGCAACCACCCTTCGAAAACGCAGCTACAACCCTTTGAAAACGCACCTACAGCGGCACTTCGAAAACACAACAATAAGCCTTCGAAAACACAGCTACAACAAACCTTTGAAACCGCGTGCAACAACAGAACCGAGCCCGAAAAAAGAACCAGCAATCGAACCCACCACAACAGCCCAACAACAGGACCAGCAATCGAACCCTCCACATAGTAACAACAGCCCTTCGAACAACAATCGCTGAACAACAATCAGCCAAACAACAACTGTCGAACAGCAGCCCGAACAAGCGAATTGAACTCATCGGGGTCAATGAAGGACTATAATGAACGAATTAAAGTGGGGTGAAGCGTGGAATCGAAAGCATACCTCAACTGGCGTAGGTGAAGAGCTCGAAACAACAAGATCTGTTGAAGACGATGCTGATCGAAGACGATGTTGAAGATGCTGAAGACGATACTATAGCAGTAGAAGACGCTGTTGAAGATGATATTGAAGAGCCTCCTCGGTCCGCAATAGACAATTCAATGTGTAGATTGAGCCTCTTCAAGCATTGATTCAAAGAACTGCCGCTCAAGGATTGGTTTTTATGGTGGTCTTTTGGGCCTTTCGGGCCTTTTATTAAAAACTCCTGAGAGAGTATATCCGATTTTTTATTAAAAAAATAAACACTCTTCTATCAAGAGTTTTTATAATAACTCCTGAGCGAAAATTGTCTTTCAGGATTTATATAAAACACCCGATAATTTTGTCCTGATAGACGTACAATCTGTACTGTACATCTCATACTTAAGTGGTTATAAATTAAATATTTTGCCTTGAATTATTTTATCTTTAGCCATTTAGATTGATTATTTTACTATATATAATGATAAGATTTCATTATTATCTATCTATTGCTCAATAAAATATTATCATCAATATATATTAATTATTATATTAATTATCAACCGCATATCTTAAATATTTATAAAACCTATTATTATTATCATTGTTTGAAAATTTTTATTAAAAAAATCAAATAAACTATTTAAATCTTCCCATAAATTTTAATGAAAATAATTTTAATATAATAAAATATAGTTTATTAAGAAAACATGCAAAAGCGTGGGTAACAAATACTAGTGTACTATACACTCTTCCTTTAAACAAATTTGTTGATATATTTTTTATTTTTCAAAATCGGTAGTGTGGCTCAATTTATATTAGTTCAGATTACCAACAGGCAACAACACTATGTGTTATACTCGGTGCATCACTTAATTATTTTGAATAATTAGAAACACATACAATAGGTGGGAAAAACATATTACTAAGAAACTTGATTAACAATGAGTATTGTGAGTCTTCCAGACTTCCACCAAGCAAGGGAAGCAAATGGAGAAACAGGGCTCTAGGGTATAAACAACTTACACAACAAAATCCGGAGAAAAACCAACTCTTTTCATGGGAAAAAACAAGTTGTAAGTTAGCTCTCACAAATCTATCCTTGATTTGGTTTTTGTCTAAGGCCGGTCATATATCCCGTAAATGTTTAGCCTTGAGCAAAAAAGTATTTCACGAAACCCATTATTACTATATATGTAAAGATAACAACTGGATCAATACAACTAAAAACTTCATTTATTCTATGACAAGTATTTTCCCATATGAAGGCTTGGCATAAAGAAGCAATTACCAGGGAAAATTATAAAGATAGGTTTAAATGAAGATTTGTGCATAGAATTGTAGAGGAATTGGCAAACCAACATTTTGGACAGAAATTAATACGTTCAGTAGAAATGAACATATTCAGTTATTAGCGTTAGCTGAAACAAAAGCAGATAAAATGCCAGATGAGAAAAAATGGAAAGCACTGGTTTTGATAATGTTGTTTGGTCACTAGCTAATGGTAAAGCGAGTGGTTTAGGGGTCCTATGAAAGTCTTAATTGCTCACCCACGAAATAATTACACTCGATGGTCAATATCCTCAACACATTATTGTCAAATACACAAATACAAACTCTAACTTCATATGTAAAATTATTTTTGTTTACGCTCCCCCCGATGAAAGAGAGAAAAATGCCTTCTGGCTAGAGATAAAAAAAATCATAAATGAATATAATATCCCATGTATAGTTATGGGGGATATGAATGAGATCGCAAGTAGGGAAGATAAATTTGGTGGGGCAGAAATCAATCCAAACTGCTTTGAGTGACTGATTGATCTAAAGAGTAATTGTGAATTGGTAGATCTACCTTTTTTGCAGCAATCTGTACACTTGGAGAAGGAAATTCTCAAGCCCATATAACATTTATGAAAGACTCGACAGAGTACTAGTTCAAAATCAGAATATTGAGCAGTACCCAAACATACAGATAACAAATCATGCATTCTCTACATCGGATCATTGTCCAATCTCCATGGAACTAAACAATGGTGAAGCCTATAAAGTAGCACCGTTCAAATTTAAAAACATTTGGCTTCATAGAAAAGACTTTAGAAATATTGTCAAACAAGCATGGCGAGCAAATTGTAATGGCTCGTCCATGTTTCAACTAACTTGTAAAACAAAAATCCTCAAACAAAAAGCAAAAGAATGGAACAAAAAAAACTTTTGAGAACATCTTCCGACAATTATAGAAGGTGGAGGATAGTCTGCTTGAGATACAATCTTGAAATCGACAACATATTAGCTCTCGACTCAAGGTTAAGGAGAAGAATCTAATAAAGAAAAAAGATAGCCTATTATTGTTCCAAAAAAATTAATGGAGTCAAAGAGCTAAAACGTACCAAGCACTTAAAACTAGTTGATTCAAATTCCTCCTACTTCCATCGAGTAGCTACGGTTAGAGGAAACCGAAAAATTATCCGATTAATTACAACTAGTGAAGGAACCAAGATTGTGGGAGAAGATAACATCAGGACTGAAGTAAGACGGGATTTCGAGAAATGTTTCCAACAAGAACCAATTAATGAAACCATCCTTAGTGAATACCTTCAGCTAATCACTCCATCAATTACTTTGGAAGAAAATCAATTCCTAACCCAGCAACCAACAAACGGTGAAGTAAAACAGGCTGTTTTTAGCCTTGGAAGCAATAAATCCCCGGGCCCCGATGGGATGACAGGAGAATTCTACAAGAAATACTGAGACATAGTGGGTGTAGCAATTACTCGAGTGGTCAAAGATTTTTTTCTCTCTGGAAAAATCCTTGGACAAATTAATCACACCTTCATATCGCTATTACCTAAGTGTGAAAACCCTTCCATGACGACTTATTACAGGCCTACCAGCCTCTGTTCAAACATATATAAAATCATTTCCAAGATAATTACTGAAAGACTAAAAAGTGTGATGGGTAAATTAATTCACCCCCTACAAGGGGCTTTTGTATCTAACAAAGCCATTCAGGACAATGTTCTAATAGTCCATGAGATTTTCCACTCATTTAAAACCTGAAAAGGCAAAGAATGATGGATGACAATAAAACTCAACATGGAGAAGGCTTATGATAGGGTTGACTGGCAATTTACGAAGGCTATCTTGAACAAATTTGGGTTCCACACTAGGTTTGTCAACTGGATCATGGAATGTGTTACCATTGTTGTTCTCAGTTCTTGTTAACAATGGTCCTACAAATGTATTTCGATCTTCGAGAGGTCTTCGACAAGGAGACCCACTCTCTCCTTTCTTATTTATCCTGGGCACAGAGATATTGGCAAGAAAACTCGCTCACGAAATAAACGCAATGGATGGACACATTGGATTTAAATTTGGTCGAGATGGCCCTCGTATTCCATTTTTAGCATTTGCGGGTGATATCATTATATTCACAAAAGGAAATTCTTTGGCTTGCTTGAAAGTGAAAACGATCATTGATGATTATTGTAAAATCTCGGGGCAGAAAATTAATTTTCACAAATCTGCCTTCCAAACTACTAAAGGTATACCACACTCAAGGATTGATGAACTTGAAAGTTGTTTGAACATCTCACATGAAAGATCTCTGGAAAAATACTTAGGGTGCTCAATCATTAATGGGAGAGTAAATAGAGGTACGTTCGAGGAAATTATCTGTAAATCAAAAGAACAATTGAGTAAATGGCGAACAAATGCATTATCACAACAAGGTCGTGCGGTTCTAATTGGAACTAATCTCGCCGCCAAACCACTTTAGACAATGCAAAACTTCATGCTACCATGACAGATACACAAAGATCTCGACCAGATTAATAGAACTTTTTTCTAGAAGAAAGATCTCCAACACCGCCCTCTGATAAGTTGGGATAGAATCTGTAGTCCAAAAGCAAATGGAGGACTAGGTATTAGGAAAACAAGGGATATGAATGAAGCATTTCAAATGAGGCTTCTGTGGAAGATTTTAGCAGAACCTGATAACGTTTGGGTCAAACTAATACAATATAAATATATAAAAACCTCTCACGTCCTAAATTACAAAAGAAAGGGTGGTGCATCCTGGTAATGGTCAAAATTTTCCCCTTTTATCGAAAAAATCAAAGCTGGTCTAATATGGTCTGTAGGCAACAGCCAATCAATAAAATTTTTGTAGGGACAATTGGTTAACAATGGCACCTATTTTTAGCAGGGTTGATTGCCCTGCTATTACAGAAACTAAGGAAACTGTTAGTGAATATATTATAGGGGGAAATGGTGGGTGGAAAAGTTAAGTACAACCCTGCCACAAAGCATTGTAAAAGATATCATGGACATTCCATTACCAAAAAATCAATTTGAGGATAGATTGTACTGGTGGCCGGCCAGAGGAGGGTGGTTCACAACAGCAAGCGCCTATAAATTAATTACGGCTTACAATAGAACAAAAAATTATGAGAACTCATGGGTTTGGAATGTCAATATCCCCCTAAGGTCAAAAACTTCCTTTGGAAACTAAGCCAACAAGGACTTCCAACAACATGCCGACTCACCCAAATGGGGGTCTCGGTCCCTTTGACATGCAATTTATGTAACCATACAACTGAAGATGATACGCCAAACCATTAACAACATGATCACAATATCACGAGAAATTAAGCCTATCTTATCGTTGTTGGGTAACAAATTAACGAAAATAGAAAAGGAATAAATTAGCTTTTATCTGGTGGACAACATGGTATGTTAGAAACCAAATTATTTTTCAACATGAACCACCACCAAAGGCGGAGCCAGGGGGCATGGGGGAGCACGTATTCAAAAGGTAGTTTTGGATATTACTTCTATAATCCCGCTGAACAAAAGGTGTTTGTTGCAAGGGATAGTGTCTTTTTGGAAAGAGAGTTCATTTCCAATAAGTCAAGTGGGAGAAATATTCATCTTGAACCAGTTCATGATGAAGAGCAACAAACTCAACAACGAGATGACATAGATGATGTCGAGGACGAGTTGATGGTTTTGGAAGGCCAAGGGCCCCAAATCATCCAAGAACCAGAACAAGAGGATCCACAAATAGTTGTGGAAAATGTTCCAGCTCCAATTGTTGAACCTGTTGAACCCACCCGTAGATCAGATAGGCCAAGGGTACAACCAAGACGTTATGATGATTTCATCTTGAATATAAACCTTGATGTTCTTTTGTTAGAACATGATGAGCCTAATACCTATAAGCAAGCAACGACAGGTCCAGACTTAAAGAAATGGCTTGAGGCCATGAGATCCGAAATGGATTCGATGTTTGAAAATCAAGTTCGGGACTTGATAGATTTGCCAGATGGGGTAAAACCCATAGGGAGCAAATGGGTTTTCAAACTCAAGACTGATAAGGATGGAAAGGTATTTGTATACAAGGCAAGATTAGTTGCCAAAGGTTTTAAATAGATTCATGGTATAGACTATGATGAGACCTTTTCACCAGTTGTCATGATAAGATCCATTAGGATAATCCTTGCTATTGCCGCCTATTATGATTATGAGATTTGGCAAATGGATGTCAAAACCACCTTCTTGAATGGACTCTTGGAAGAGGATGTGTACATGACACAACCCGAGGGTTTTGAAGATCCAAGTGATGCTAGGAAGGTATGCAAGCTTAAGAGGTCTATATATATGGACTTAAGCAAGCATCCAGAAGTTGGAACTTTTGGTTAGATGAAAAGATCAAAGAGTTTGATTTTGTCAGATGTGAAGAAGACCCTTGTGTATACAAGAAGTTTAGTGGGAGTAAAGTGGTCTTCCTAGTATTGTATGTGGATGACATACTACATATTGGGAATGACATTCCGATGCTAGAGTCCATTAAGGAATGACTAAATAAATGTTTCTCAATGAAAGACATTGGGGAGGCAGTGTACATATGTGGAATGAAGATCTATAGAGATAGATCTAAGAGATTGCTTAGATTGAATCAAAGAACTTATATATAGATAAGATTCTTAATGGATTCAATATGGAAGATTCCAAGAAAGGGTTTCACCTATGTCTTGGTGTGTACACGACCTAATGTTGCATTTGCTTTGAGCAGGTGTAGCAAATACCAATCGATTCCATGAGAGGCACACTAGTGTGCAACTAAGAACATCCTGAAGTTCTTGAGAAGAACCAAGGATGATTTCTTAAGGGTGATGATAAGTTGATCGTACAACTTATTAGGATGTATCACCTTATTTGACATTAAGATGTGTAAGGTGCGCGCATACATATGACAATATTGCAAATCCATTGACAAAGCTTATGCCTAGCCCAAGCATGATGGTCACACTAGGGCTAAAGGTCTCAAACACATTGGAGAATGGCTTTTGAGATTGCTTTCTATTAAATTTTATGTTGAGAGTGTTACACACTAAGTTTATGTTCGACTTGATATATGTGATATTTCCTCCTTATTTATATATTGTCTTGAACAATGATAAATAAAATGTCCAAATAATTCCTAGTTCGCAAATGAGCTTATCTTAAGTGTTCTGGTAAATGAAACCCCATTAAGTGAAATGCAGTTACGAATTATCGCAAGTTCGTAGTCTAAAATCATCAAATTGGACATAGGTGATTTTATTAATGACTATATTGTAAGTTGATTGATAGCGCCAAGTTTCATGGGCTATAGGGACATGGAGATCTCTAGTCAATTACATATATATGTATGGATGATACATATAGGACAGACCCACCTTAAGACTCTACAAAAGGGATTGCAGTGTTTTAAGTTAAACCATGATTAGTAGATTCCTCAGACATGAGTATGTTATGATCTCTTTTGATGATTGGTATTTCTTTGACACGGCTAAACGCTTTCCGTAACAGGGAGTTATAAAGGTCGTAGTTGGGATTGCCAAAAGTTGAGTGGGAGTCATAGTCATACAAGACTAGAGATGTCCTCCTTCTTCATGCATACTGTGATGCATCGAAAAGGAATGGTGTCTATGCCACTTGAAGAGCAAGAACTGAAAATGCATGGCCATGCTCGGATGGATTATTTGTAATCATCTGTTTATTTAACAGTTCGAACTCGGAGTTCAAGAAACATATTTGATAATATATATGAATGTCACCATATCATCAAATAAGACATTAAGAGACACGTGTATCTTATATTACACACTTGTTTAAGGAAAAGTGGGAGATTGAAGGAATTTTGTCCTTTAATTTAATGTGCAATGACTAATTATGGAATAGGACAATTGATAGAGATATTCAATCCGATTATTTTATGAGTCGTAATGCTTTGCTAGAAGCCAACTACGATTAATGGGCTTAAACGGGTTAAACCCATGGCTATTATAAACGGGTCCTATGTGGTCACACACTTAGAGTTGACGGACTTAATCAAAAGATAGATGATTTTATTATTAGTGTATATTAGATATATATTAATAATAATGGGATAAGATTTATTTGTGAAATAAATAATTAATTAAATATGGTATAAATATGGGCTGATTATGACTTATCCTAATTAATTGATAGCCTATCTATGTACACATTCAACGGCAAATACAAGAGATTGGCCTTGGATTGTGCAGTTACATACGCACACACAAAATCAAAAGGGGTTTTTGTGTTTCTTTTACTCTTGAGACAAGAGAGACAGTGAGTGAAAAAGAAGGAAAATCAATTGTTGAATTTTGCCGGCTGACCACCACCATGGCACCATCATCTAAGGCAATATGATTGCTTACCTTTTGATCTTCGTCCTAGCAGTCGAAGACAAAGGTGATCTAGACCGGGCTCGTGCGGGCCAATTAGAGGAGCAACACGTGGTACTCTAGTTCTCTTCCGAATCCTCCCCGTTCAGATCTGGTTCAAGCATCAAGAGGTATCTCATATGAACAATGATTTGATCTATCGATTTTATGGATGAAGATCTTGCGATTAGATGATAGAAAATAGTTTCTAAAACTTCCGCTGCGCATCTAATTTTTTATCAGAAGTGATTTTAGATGTTGTGGTTAGAGGAGATGTGGTTGTGGATGATGTTAGGAGAGAAAAAAGAGCTCGAACGGAAAATACATGTGAAGATGAACTTGAGTTTAATAGTGATCCAGGGTTACGCAAAGCTATTGAAGATGGATTTACCACCTTTATCATCGAGTTGAACTATTATTTAGTAGTGTAAACATTTATTTAGAAATCTTGAACTTTTTTTGTAGTAGTTTTTAATATCATTTGACACTAGTATGTAATATCTTTTGGCACTTGTTTCTACTATCGAACATGCTATGTGTTTTACGACTTTTTTCGCGATATTATTGCCTAGTGTTATTGTGCCCCCCCCCCCCCCCCCCCTCCAAAGTTTCTGGCTCCGTCCCTAACCACCACCATCAAAAGATGCCAACAAACAAATAACCAGTATTGACATGGCAAACTGGCTTAAAACAGCCACATAAACATCGACACTTTATTGGATACCTACTATAGGGCTGAGATTTCTTTCGGTAAGGAGGTTGATATCGGTTTTGTTGATGGACATGATAAGCCTCTTTGTCCGGCGGACTTGCTCCTTTATTCTTGGGATAGGGGCGGGATGTGTTTGTCGATCTGACGGGATCCTCCCCCTTGAATCAGTCTGGAGTATCTGACTTTATGCCCAACCGTGTTATTATTGATGCTAATCAGCGTAAATGTGTCAAGTATCGGGATTTGTGCATACTGGATATGGTTTTCTACATTTCTCCTTCTCTTCGTTGGGGGATCTATACATGGATGCTATTGCCTTGTTGAAGTGCATTTAGAAGTTTTCGGTACCTCATGATGTTGGGGCTCATGCTGCTGCTTTTATTTTTACGAGACTTAGCTTTGTTATCACTAAGGGAGTGGGTGCCCAGATAATATCTCGGTTACCCACTAATATCTTGTAAACTATTTTTTTTGTTTTATAATAATAATAATAATAATAATAATAATAATAATAATAATAATAATAATAATAATAATAATATAAATAATAATGATAATGATAATGATAATGATAATGATAATAATAATAATAATAATAATAATAATAATAATAATAATAATAATAATAATAATAATAATAATAATAATAACTAGTTCTCCGCTAGGGCAGGCGAAAGCACGATCAGCGCAAGGCATCCAGGAAGGCCGCTCCTCCGGCGGTTCGTGGTGGCCGGAGCAGACCCGCTTCTGAGGCCGGCGGTTCGTGGCCGGCGGTTCGTGGCCTGGGCGAGGGCGCGAGGGTGTGGTGGTGCCACAGTGCTTGTTCAGCGTTTTCGGGGGTCTGCGTTTTCGCGCCCAGTCCCTCGTCTCCGGAGCTTCGTTCATCAGGTTCCCGGCGAGGGCATTCCGACAGGTTTGATCTCTCCTTTTTTGTGTTCTGCATCCCTCATCAGACTAGGTGTTTGCTGCGTCTGGCGGGTTAGTACGAGATTGATGCGTCTGGCGCTGATCCCTAATCTCCGGCGGTTCGTTTGCGTTTGTTTGCTTTCGATTTGAGAGTTTTATCGCTGTTGTTGTGCGTCTCGTGGTGCTGTGTGTGTGCTGTGGGGTTGTGGTGTTGGTGGCTTGGTTCTGCGCTCGCAGTGCCTTCGATTCTAGGTGGCTTTGTTCTTTGATTTGTGTTGTTTCGTGTTGCCTTTGGTTGGTGTTTTGGGTCTTCGGAGTTAGATGAGAGGTGGAGGGTGTATCCTGCCGGTGAGGGTGCATTGTCCCTTTGTGGGGTGTGATGGATGTAGAGATGGTAGTGGCAAGGGTCTCACTCCTGCCTATTTTATCAGGCACTTGCGAGATATCCATCTTAGTGGTGTTGCATTGTCTGGTTTCAAAGAGCTTCTTGGTTCCAATGTGGGTATCTATGATCAGTTTGAGGCGGTTCTCAAGCAACTTGGTCTTTGGTTTTGCGGACATTGTTGTGTCACCCATACTGTGTCTAAGAATTGCTTCCATGATGGGGATGTTGTTGAGGCTCCATTGTCTGATGATGGAACTATAACCTTCTTTATTCATGGATTGCCCCGTCCCGTTGATGAGATCGTCAGTTCTTCTGTTGATTTAGGTCATGTGGATGTTCAGGATGATCGTGTGCCGTCTATGGGTTTTGATGTCACTTTGTTGGAGAAGGTGTTTAATGTTAACACTCATACGGTTAAGACTGTCCCATGGAAGTGTAGGCTGGGTTTCGCTAGAGTCCTTAAGGACGCCCTTGATAGGGTTGCGTCCGATCCGTCTAACGTGTCTTCCTGGGTGTGTCTCTTTATTCTGCCTCTTTGCATCTTGCATAGGTTTAAGCCCAAGACTAGCGCAGAAAATCGGTCAGGGTTGAAGAGGCGTTTGCAGATTGATAGTATTTCAGAGGCTATTCGGGTGTGGGGAGAACCTGGGGGCATTCATCGTCTTGTCTCTGATCTTTTATCCGGCAATTTTGATGTCCCTTCTAGGGATAGAGAGAGGTGTCAAGAGGAGCAGGCCATCAAACAGTGCAAGAGGAAGGTTGGGGATGGGCATTTTTCTGCTGCTATCCGTATTCTCACGTCGTCGGGTGTCGCTCCGCAGACGGGTGATACTCTTAAAGAGCTTTCTGACAAACATCCGTTCTCGCCGGCACCCTTCGTACCCCCTGAACCTATTGTAGGGGACTCCTTGCAGGTTTCCAAAAGTTTGGTTTTAGATCGTATAAGGAGTTTCCCAAAGGGAACAACGTGTGGGAAAGATGGGTTGCGCGCTCAACATTTGTTGGACGCTCTCAGTGGTGCTGCTGTGGCTATTTCTGAGGAGGTCTCCGACTCTATTGCGAGTGTGGTCAATTTATTTCTCAAAGGGCGTTGTCCTGCTTCCTTGAGTGTTTTTGTTGCGAGTGCCCCTCTCACACCTCTTCTTAAGCCGGGTGGAGGGGTTCGTCCCATAGCTGTTGGTTCGATTTGGATGCGCTTGGTGTCCAAAGTGGCTGCCTCTTCGGCTGGTAAAGCTCTTGGGCCATATTTGGAGGATATGCAATTTGGAGTGGGTGTTTCAGGAGGCGGAGAAGCAGTGCTGCATGCGGTTAGCAGATTAGTGGAAGCTCAAGGGTATGATAATAGCATGTCTATGCTTTTGGTTGATTTCAAAAATGCATTTAACCTCGTTGATCGTAGTGCTATGATTAAGGAGGTTCGTCGTATGTTCCCTTCCATATCTCACTGGGTGGAGTTTTGTTATGCGCGCCCCGCTCGCTTATATTATGGTGATCAGGTTCTATATTCCTGTCAAGGAGTCCAGCATGGTGACCCTCTTGGACCTCTACTTTTCTCACTCACTCTACATCCGTTGATTCGTAAGGTGCAGGATAGTTGTGAGCTGAAGCTTAATGCTTGGTACCTCGATGATGGGACTCTGATTGGAGACACTTTGATGGTTAGCAGGGCGCTTGCCATTGTCCAAGAGGATGGCCCGGCCCTAGGACTCCACCTCAATGTTGATAAAACAGAAATATTTTGGCCGAGTGAGGACCCACGTTGTAGGGAAGTCGGATTGTTCCCTGAGCATATTGCTCGCCCTGTAAGGGGAGTTAAGCTCCTTGGTGGGGTTGTTAGCTTGGATCTTTCCTTTTGCAACGAGGTGATGATGAGGAGAGTTCTGAAAACTAATGCTCTGATGGAAGCCATTAAGAAGTTGGAAGATCCTCAATGTGAGTTATTGCTCCTGCGAGCCTGTTCAGGAGTCTCTCGTCTTTACTTTGCGATGCGAACAACCCCACCCCCTGTTTTATTGATGCCCATTGTGTTTTTGATAATTCTTTGAGGCTTTCAATGGAACAGATAGTTACACTAGGGGGATCAGGCTTTCGCCCTTTACAGTGGTGTCTGTCTACTATGCCCCTTGATTATGGTGGCCTTGGGGTCTATACCGCTGCAGACACATTGCGCTATGCTTTTCTTGCTTTGAGGCTCCAGTCCCGTGGATTGCAGGATCGTATTTTGAGGAGTGCTGGAGTGTCTGGTGATGGGAACTTTTTCGAATCAGCAGTCTCCAGTTGGTTTAGTGCCATCGATAAGGATGACTTGGACATATGCGTATTACAGCCAGCCCCCTGCCTAATGAAGAAAATGGCTAGCTGCTACTACAAAAATGTGGACAAGCACCTCAAGGTGGACTTTGCTCTTACTGGGAGGGAAGAAGCTCTTATTGCGAATCTGAAGCTCCCGATGGCCCAACAGTGGCTAAAGGCTGCTCCTATTCCTGGTCTTGGTCAGGTTATGAATCCCGTTACATTTCTCTCAATTATTAAATATCGTTTGGGAATTGAGTTGTTTAGTGCGGGTTCCAAATGCCCTGCTTGTGAGAAAGGCATTTTGGACGTGTGGGGGGATCACGCACTTGCTTGTGCTGCTGGTATTGGTGTCAAGCATCAACATAATGTGGTGCGTGATGCCTTGTATGATGAATGCTTGAAGGCCGGAATCTCTGTTCGTAAAGAGGCATCTACGGGTATGGTTGATGACAAGGGAGGGGAGCTTCGGCCAGCCGATATTCTGTTCTACAACTGGTTCTAGGGCAAAGACACTTGTGTGGATATTACGGGAACTTCTATCTTCAGTTCGGCTTGTCTTTCAAGCTTCGTTCCGGGTAAAGCGGCTAGAGTGGCTGCTGATAACAAGAGAAAGAAGTATGATGATGTTTGCAGGGCCAAGGGTTATCACTTTATCCCGTTTTCCTTTTCCACTATTGGTGACCTTGATGATGACGCTATGGGACTTCTCAAGCGGGTGTGCGGGGTAGCTAAGGGGTTACCTGGATATAGTAGAGATTCTTGTCACACTTTGACTAGGATAGCATTTAGTATTCAGAAGGGGTGCGGAGCTCAGCTTGTTAGCCGGCTCCGATCCGATTTCATGTAGAAACTTTACTAGTTTACAGTAGTAATAATAATAATAATAATAATAATAATAATAATAATAATAATAATAATAATAATAATAATAATAATAATAATAATAATAATAATAATAATAATAATAATAATAATAACTAGGACCATAGAACTTATGGATTCTATCGCGATGATTGAGGATCCACAGTGCGAGTTGCTTCTGCTTTGGGCTTGTACGGGTATTTTTAAACTTTAGTTTGCTTTGCGTACTTGTTCTCCGCGTGTCTTTGGGCTGGCCTAGATCTGCTTCGACGCGACACTTTGTTCTAGCTTGGAACGTATTGTCACTGCGTCTGGGCCTGGGTTTGGAGATTGGCAGTGGCGGCTTGCCACCTTCCCCTTTCATTTTGGTGGCCTCGGGGTATATGTTATTCGGGATATCCTACATTATGCTTTTTTGGCGTCTCGTTTGCAGTCTACTGAGTTGTAGGCTAAGCTCCTACGCCCTTCTGGTATTATTGCTACTTGTCCTACTTTTGATGATGCTTGTCGTGCTTTTAATAAGATTACGGGTTCTGATCTTCTATGCGATCCTAGTGAAATCGCTGCCCCCAAACTTATGAAGAAATTGGCAGATATATATTTCGCAAAGGTTGCTACTACATCGGACTATGTTTTCTCTTTGACTCTGCGATAGGTGGCATTGTGGAAATCTCAGCAAGGTGTTCACTCCTCTGATTGGTTGCTTGCAGTTCCTATTTCTAGGCTGTGGTAGACTATGAATGGAAGAACCTATCGTAGTGTGCTTAGCTATCAACTGGGTGTTCCGTTGTTCACGGTGTCTAGGCCATGTCCGGATTGTTCTCGGGTCTTTGATGGTGATGTCTATGGAGATTATGTTGTTTTCTGTTCTGGTAACATGGGCATTAATCTGTTACAGGGCTGAGATTTCTGCTGGTAAGGAGGTTGATATCGGTTTGGTGGATGGGCACGATAGGCCTCTTCGTCCGGCGGGTTTGCTTCTTTATTCATGGGACAGAGGGCGTGATGTGTGTGTTGATCTGATGGGATCCTCCCCCTTGACTCACTCGAGGGTGTCTGACTTTGTCCCTGGCCGTGTTGTTGTTGATGCTACCCAACGTAAGCGTGTCAAGTGTCTTGATTTGCGCACGGCAGCGGGTTATGGTTTCCTACCCTTATCTTTCTCTTCGTTGGGGGAGCTGGATACGGATGTTGTTTCCTTGTTGAAGCGGATTTAGAAATTCTCAGTATCTCAGGATGTCGGTGCTCGTGCTGCAGCTTATATTTTTACTAGACTTAGCGTCGTTATCGCTAAATGAGTGGGTGGCCAGATATTATATCGGCTACCCACTAATTTCTTACAATATGTAATTATATAATAATAATAATAATTATTATTATTATTATTGAAAATTAATTGATAATAGATGAGTAATTCATCCATTTAATTGGACGTTGTGGGTGCATACTCATATAAATGGAAAGAATCGATTAAAAATGCTTGAAACATTATTATCAAAGTCTTGTCACATACAATTGGTTAAAGATCCTTATTAGAGTACCTGAATTACCTATAATCGTGAAAGTGGTGACATTTTATTAGGTCCCGAAGTACCATACAAAGTTGTACTATTTTCCTTAATCTTGGTTTTTATCCCACTGGGGTTTTCCAAGGTAAGGTTTTTAACGAGGCAACTTAAGCACTATTTAATAAATCAGATCCTCCAAATCAACAATGAAATGCACACTAGGTCCTGAAGTACCTTATACTTGTGCACCCAAAGCAGCTCAACACCAATACATGCAAGTCAGGCACGTCAAAGTTAATCATGAAGACATTCTAGCTTATACACATCAAAGACAATGTTGAGATTTGAGCATAAGCACATGAAGACGGTGAAATTAAGAGGAATAAGAAGACTTCGAGAATGATGTTGAATTCAGGGGGAGTATACACGCACTTCACTCTTTTTTCCCTTCGATCAGGTTTTATTCCACTGGGTTTTCCTGACAATGTTTTTAATGAGGCAGAACAACAAGAGCGTATATAGAATGCTTCACTCTTTTTCCCTAAGCTATGATTTTGTCCCATTGGGTTTTCCTAGCTAGGTTTTAAACGAGACAGTTGGAATAAAGATTGTACATCCAAGGGAGTGTTATAATATCATTCTTTGGATGTACAAAGATATACAATTTACTTAGATAGAATTTTACATTTTTAGATAAATTTATCTTATACTTGGAGTCCAAGGATATGACTCTTATATCTTGTATTGGTAGACTACAAGACACATCAATTGAATACAATATCATATTCTCCCCTCTTTTCTTTGCCCTAGTTTATAACAATAGCCTTTATTATTGCACTAATAATTAATTACTTTACACTAAAGAAAATAAAAATATAATCACATACAGATTCTACTCCTTATATTGGTAAATAAAAAGCGGTCATTTCGGGGTTCAAACCGGAGACCTATGTGTACTACCAACATGTCTTTTCCGGTGAGCCATTCCGGAATGGTATACAGATTCTACTCCGTGTATAGGAAAATTCACTTGCACGTCAAATGGCCAACCAAATATGTACCAAAATAGGAGATAAAACCAGAAACACATTAGTACTATAACATTTTAATTTTGCTGCGTTTTAGAAATCAACAAGTCGGGTAATTGACAATTCAAATATCCATCCATTAATCTATATATTGCTTTCCGATAAATCAATCGATAATATACTATAGTGCCATAGAACTATACTGTAGTCTATAGAAGCTACCGAGTAAAATAACACATCTTAATTTAATTTATGTGATTACACATTTACACCAATGTCTCGTTTCCCGAACTACACAACATTTTCTGATTAATTAAAATTAAAATAAAAAGAATTTCTAATTCCTATATTCAATTTTGTGGTCTAGGCGTTTGACGACCGTACATCTCTCGCTTGAGAAATCCAGGCCGTCCACCTGGCAACCGCCCCAGCTTCCCTACTCACCCTCTCCCTCCCCGGATCACTCCTCCTACTCTCCAGCCTCTCTCCCCCGCCCGTTTCCCCCTTCCCCTCTTCCTCCGTCACGGCCACTCTGCTCATCCCTGTCATATCCGACACGCTCCGCCCGTTAATTACGCTCCTCCGCCCGTCGTTCATCACCATCTCCGACCGCAGGTACAGCAGATCCGACGCCTGGACGTCGCTCCACCTCTCGTATCTCGACGCCGGCTCCGCCTCGTTGGAGATTATTATCCGGTGCTCCAGCTTCCTATCCCGACCGGCGGTTGTCATCAATAGCCCATCTTTCCGGCACTGGCGATCGAAACACCCCACCGCCACGGCCGCCACCGCCTCGTTCTTCGCCCTTACGCGGTCATCGTGAGATCTTCGATACGACGACGTTTCTTCCGGTAACAGTCCTCTCTCGCCGGCGTAGGAGTGCCTCCCGGAGATCCGCCTTATCGTCTCGGCGAACGATTTACGAATTGAATCCACGCTCGATTTCCGGTTCAAATCGGGCCCGGGCTGGTCCTCGATCGGCCTGACCGGTTCGACGGGGTTCAGCGGTTCGACGACAAGGAGCAGGTCCTCCGGGTCGACCCGGTACCGACACAGCGGGCAGGTGGAGTGCGCGTCAAGCCACGTGTCGACGCACTCGACGTGAAACGCGTGCTTGCACTTCGGAAGCAACCGGAGAACCTCCACCGACTCGAACCGGTTCAGGCAGACCGCGCACTCTAAACCGTCTTTCTGACCCCTCAGTGAAGCGAACCGGAAAACCGGGAGCGACTCCACCAGAGACCGGTCCACCCCGGAATTCTTTCTAGCGCAGACCGGGAAATTCGCCCCTCGGGAACCCCCACCCGCTCCACCAAAGTAATACGAAACGACGCCGTTTCCGCCGTCGTCGGCGCGACCGTTGCAGTGCTTGGCGTAGAGGAGTATAAGGAAGGTGATACAGAAGAACATAGTGAGGATAGCTATGATCACCGCTATCCCGGGCTTGAACGGCGAGAACGCGGTGGCGTTCGGCGGCTGCTGCGCCGGAGCCTCCACCACATCCTGCAACGATCTCCGATCAACCGCAGTTGCGCTTCCCGACAAGACGAGCAATAACAAAACGGCGGCGAGCTCTTCGCCGGCCGCCATCGGAGGAAAGGTAAAAAAGATTTAATCTTTTTGATTCGTCGATCTTGAGAAACGGATAGGTGTTGCTAGCTAGCGCAGCAGCCAGATTGAGAAATCCAAATCCATCTGAGTAATGAATTAGGGATTTTTGTCTTTAGTTGGAATGAATGAAGGGAGAGGGGGGATGATTTTGAGGGGTTATGGAAACCAGAGAGGGGTGGTGGAAAAGGACAAAGGGTAACAGAGTCTGGAGGAGGCAATTATTATAATAAATTTATTAATTGCTGACAATAAAAAGTGATTTTGGGGAGTGGTGGAAGTAAATGAGGTTGGTTGAGGAGGTTCAGGCACAGAGCATGCAAAGATGGTGACGAGAGAGAGAGACGGAGACGGGGGAGGGATTGTTTTTGTATTTGAATTTGTATCAGATTTTGATTTTGGTGGAATGTGAAGTTAGGTGTGTGCTGTAATGGAGATGGACATGATCCCCGTGAATGCGATCGAGAGAGGTTCACAGTTCACAGTTTTTATAAAGCTTTTAAGCATTAGCCGCAAATGTGGGCACCACTTTTTCTTGTGCCTCATTCATCACAGCAAAAAGGTGGAGAGAAAATGGTTGATGATCTATCTATCTTCTGTTATGTGACCTTGCGTAGGTGTGTCTTGCGACGCGTAAAGTGCGTTATGTTAACGAGGTTCGGGCTTAGTACACAATGCTGAAGCCATGTGGTGGCGGATTTCGTGTCCCTTGCCTGATATGTTGGGAAAAGAGGACTGTGTTTCTGAAAGTGTACTAACCGAATGGCTAAGTTCTATTCGTAACTAACCTGCTGCAAGTCATGATTGTTGAGGATCAACCAAGACATTTTTTTTATTGAGTTGTTTCGGATTATGTGTTGAACCGAAGGCCCTAGAGCGTCTCATCGTGGTGGTGAAGAGAAGAGATAGACAACGCATCCGAGCTTGTCAGTTGTCAGTCACCATCGACATGCACATTGCAGGCTAGCTGTTGCTGCAGTGCAGGCCTATTAAACGCGCTACTTTGGTAGCATTGGGGTTACCTTATTCCCCCTATCCCTTCAACAGATTTGTAGTTTTGAAAGACAGGGACCATAAGAAGAGAATCTGAATCTCAACAAGTGCTTTGATCTTATGCATTATGGCCACACGAATAGTATGATACAATCAATGCTTTGGACTATCAATCAGTACTCATGATAGAGATTTTGTTTCCATTGCAGGTGATCAGCAGCTGTCACAGTGACTGGATCAATGGAGTCGCTGGGCCATTGCTCATTGCGATAAATGACCTATGTACCTATGCTTGCGCACCTGTTGATAAGAGAGCCGGTTGTCATGAACATATCGGTCAGACGCACTTGTGTCGTTCCCAGTACAGATCGATTTTGCAGGTATTACATCGCTATCCCTGAATGTACTTAGCTAGCTCTCCAGGACATTACTTAATGAAATACAAATGCAAAAATCACATTGGTTTTGCAACTAAAATCCAGTAATTGCCTCATTAGCTCGGGTCAGGCACTTGAACGTGTACGTTTCAGACAGGACCGGATTCGAGTGCAGCATTTCTGGGCAAGGTCAGGT
This sequence comes from Persicaria maculosa, assembly GCA_963922045.1. Classification (NCBI taxonomy): domain Eukaryota; kingdom Viridiplantae; phylum Streptophyta; class Magnoliopsida; order Caryophyllales; family Polygonaceae; genus Persicaria; species Persicaria maculosa. The sequence continues at coordinate 57,599,658 of OY998259.1, forward strand.
TTTTTTCCAGGTTCAATTATATCACTAACTTGTCATTTTGGACAAGGCTCATGGCTGTCAGGAAATGTTGGATGTGGTCTCAGTTGAATGAGTACCCATTGCCTCATACAGTCCTACTCCTAACATCTTTGGAAATGATGTTGCTGAAACGTTCCGGTTTTCCGTACAGTCCGCCATCGATCGATTACCGGTTCTCCGTAGTTCGATTAAGTGTGATTTATGGCAAAACACAGGGGAGTATTATTTCTACGAAGAAGGTAAGTTTCTGTTATGATGGGCACCATACCTTGGAAATATATGGGCTACTGTCATATTTAATGTATTGGTTTTTAAATAAAAACTAATATGTTGAACTTGAGAATTTTATTTATATAAACTATGAATTAGTTTGTATTTACACATATATGAGAGAAGCTGTTTGGATCATCAAAAGAGGGGTTGGTCACATAAATTTAATTGGGTTCGATCAATTATTGTATATAAATTTCAGTTTGAACAAACTAGCAGCTTGAATCCATATGCCAACCTGTTGTCATGAAGTTATTGAAGTATGAGATATATAATAAATACATGTGAGTGCGTATCTGTGGATGACTCGTATTAGACCTTGAATAAAGCCCATGGTTAGTAATCATTTAAAGTTCAAGTGTTAGGCTGAACTCCGGTTGCATCAAATGGACAAAATAGGTAATTGTAAACTTGTTAAGGTGAGCTACTGTAAGTCTGCTTCTTGCTCAGCCCTGAACTCAGGGATTCGGAACGTGATCCGCCACCATCCGAACAAATCCACTCATCTTGATCCATCCAGGGAGCAAAATCCTCATTTATATACACTTGAAATTCAGTACCTCATGTACTATAGATTTTTGATGAGTTTTTACTAACCTTATGTACTCCTATGAAGAAGCAGAATTACATATCCAGATGGATCATTACTGTATTGGTCATGAATGAGTGTCGTACAAGGCCAGGCCAATTGTACGAGTGGTTTACATTCACAGAGCATATTGTATGGTAGCGCAGGACATGTTGAGGTACTTCATCATCCTGCCCCACTTTGCGTCGGCTTTGTTTACTAATAAATGTGAGAACCAATACCGCTGTTGGAGTGTTGGTTAAACATACTTACTGGCTCTGTTAGCTGCCTATTAGTTGAGTCGCTACGTATACAAGCTAACTTTCCTTGGGCAAAAGTAGTTGCTGATTGATTTTAGGATGGAATATCTATCCTTTCTGCGAATGTGTTCACTGTTATTGATCTTTGTTCGATTGATCCTGATTTTGATTTGTCGCATCAAAATTTGTCAATTTGTGATGGCTCCTGTAATTCTCTCACTTTGATTTCATTCAACTTCCTATTGGATTGAATGGAGCCTAAGCTCCACTCGAGTGATCGAGACCCTAACCTCTAATTCCCCCCAAATTTCCTTATGCTTATCTTTTCAACAATCAAAGGTTTTGAGAGGCGTAGAGATTGAACGCTTCTGTCATACCAGTGCTGAAACAGTCCCACCTTCGTTGTAGATAACACTACTATTGATTTTATGACACACTATTTAGCAACCAAAAAATGGAATGATCCGAAGATTGAACAAAGTGAGGATCACTACTAAAGAGTGTAAACATATGACTCCTTTGTGAATTCCCCACTCTTGAGTAATCTAATCTCGAAATCAGGATAAGATTTTTAGAAATGCCTTTTCCTTATCAAGACAAGGGTTTGAATGGTGTTAGTTCATCATGACTACTAGCTAAGAGCGTCTCAAAAGCTGAAAAGAAGGAGTCATGGAATGATCCGAAGATTGAACAAAGTGAGGATCACTAATAAAGAGTGTAAACGTACTACTCTCTTGTGAATTCCCCACTCTCGACTAATCGAAGCTCAAAGCTCAAAATCAGGATAAGATTTTTAGAAATACCTTTTCTTTATACCGATAAGGTGGTATGCGTCAGTCTAGCATGAACACTAGTCAAGAGCATCTCAGAGGCTAAAAACAAGGAGTCATGAAGAAGCTAATGATTTAGGAACTGTCGAATGCACACGTACTAAAATCAATTGATATTAGGAGGAGTAACTCATCAGCTGATATGCAATACTTTAATTCTTTATATTCTCAATGTGAGATGTATCATTTTTACATCTTCTACATTACCTTCCACCAGTACCTCGATCCTGCTGAGCCCTTGATCCTTAACAGCCAAAATACCTAGATGGGGTCTAAGAGCTTCGGGATATATATAGCAGAGATGGAACTACAAAAGGATGCATCACAAGTAGACCTGTCAAACGGATCATTCGGGTTAGGTTCGGTTCGGGTCACTTCAGGTCCCGAGTAAAACGGGTTTTGGGTATATCCGGATTGACTCAAATTCGGGTTTGACCGGGTTTCGGGTAATTTCGGGTCGATTTCATGTTTGTCAATTTTTTCTTTTTTAAATTAGAAAAATTATGATTTGATAATTTTGTGAATCACAAAGCACATTGAAATTTCGATCCTAATAACAAAGCACATTGTTATTAGGATCCCGACCCGGATTGTAGGATCTTACGATCCTACAATCCTAGGGTAGCTTCTGATCCAGATCGGGTATAAATGGTCGTTGTTGCTAGGATCGGTTAGGTCGGCTAGGATCGGATAGGATCATAAGATCCTAGCAATACATTCATGTGTTATTTTTGTTTGGAAATCGGGATTGTACATCTACAATAAAACAAAACATGTGCCCCTTAATTTGTATTGTTTAAGCCAATCTCCCAAGTGAACGGTCCAATTTTTTTTTCCCCATATTTTTTAGGGTTTGGTTTGGTATAAAATTTGAAAAGGTAACAAAAACAAGATGAATGTAGTTTATTTGTAATTCAAAATATATTATATATTGGTAGAAATTTGGATCATTACTCGACCCTTAGTACAGATTGAAACCCTAAGCCTCATTCTAATTCATTATTTGTCGATCCTCCTGAGCTCCATACTTGAAAATAAAAAAGAAATAGGGGTGGTAGCGGCAAGCAATCAGGGTGTGATTTTTTGGAGTTTTTGGTGGATCATTACTCGACCCTTAACTAATTGATCCACCACAGCAACATAATATGCTTTGCAATTTATATATATGTACATAATATACTATAAAATCTATAAGAGGCCCTCAAAATTTGGAGGCCTTGTGCGATCGCACGTTTCGCACAGGCCTTGGGCCGGCTCTGCCTCCATGTTGAGAAAGACGCAAATGCAATTGTCATTGTCAATTATAACGGCCCGAATATAAATATCCGGGTTACATTTCGAAGGTTGAATACTTTTGTTCGGACCTTGCAATTCAAGTACGGGTCGAGGTTTTAAACCTCAAATGATCAGTATTTTAAAGTGGGGATTTCGAACCCCAAAACACTCGAAGAGTCGTTGGGTACCTGACAGGAAAAAATCGTCGGATTCTTATCAAAAGAATATCCAAACTAACCAACTAGTATAGCTAGTAAGTCCAGAGTCGATCCACAGGGAACTACCGTTACTTTATGCGTTATAATCACCAACAAGAGTAAACAAGGGGTTAGAGATGTAAAAATGCAAAGAATTGAAGAAGTAAATAACGGTGATTGTTGTAAACAATGATAAATGAGATGTTTCACCTACGATTCTCAACTTTGGTTCGTCTTCTTGATCATAGTTCTTCCTTCTAGTTGTATATTTTCTATATCCACTCTTATCTTGATTTAAATAGATTATTAGTGCTATGAGTTCTAATAATCCCTTATTCCTAGGCAATCTTAACACGGATTAAGGTTTAATCCTAGAAATAGCACTAAGTCTCAAGATATATTAAGCTTATAAGCAATATTAATTCCCTAAAGAACTAACATTTAACCTATAGTCAATTTCTAGTACAATCAAGTTTTTCTATGAGATTCACTTAATTGTATTTGCTACTTTGGATCAGGCTTCACAAACGTATGAATCAAAACCCTAGCAATGATGCAATTCTAACGAGGTCGCGAATGAAGATAGAATCAACACCAACAAGCAATTAAAGCACAAAGAAATTTAAGTAGATAATACTAGAATTCAAACTCACAATTCAACAAAACCAAGTCTTGATCGTAGGAAAAACAAGATGAGTTTAGTTGCTCATGCCTCTAAAACGACGTCTCTCAATTCTTCAAAGGATAAAAGATAACTCAAAAGCATCTAAAATAAGTCATTAAATACCTAAGAATACCGTCATGAAAACCTAGAAAGTATTTCCCAAAGATAGGCCCAACTAAAGAGGCATTGAAAATCGGCGCTGAATCCGGCCCAGAAAAACCGCGGGTGAGGCTGCGACCAGGCCGCGGGTGCTGTCCAGAATTGCTGATCTGCTGGAATGGCCGCGGGTGCGGTTTCTGTGGCCGCGGGTGCGGTTTTCTAGCTTCCCTTGTTCCTTTGGCCACGGGTGCCGTTTTCTCTCTTGTATGCCCTTTGCCTCTTCCTTGTGCATTCCAACTTGGCTTCTCTAGCTCGTTCTTGCCTCCATATGACTCTAATGAATGACCTCCTCCATTCTTCGAATCCAAAATCTGCAATTACTTGCTAAACTTGTGTAGATTCCGCACCAAAGTACCAAATGAGTAAACAAGTAAACTAACCCTTTAAAGTACAATATATACATCTAAATGACCCTAAAACTACTCTATAATGCCAATCTAAATATGCATTATCAAACTCCCCCACACTTAGCCTTTTGCTTGTCCTCGAGCAAAACCAAACATTTATGAGTCATTCATCGATCCCACAAACACAATCCTTCATGTAATAGCCTCATCAAAAGCAACATCTCATCAAGGTGCAAACACAGACAAGGCAAACAAATGTCCTAGCAAGTATTTATGTGATCAAGTAACCCGCATGCTTATACATCCAACCTCACCGGGAATAAAGTGCTTATATTATTTTATTAATTTTTATTCCAGAATCAACCAGAGCGCGCCATGTAAGAATTTTTGTCCTAGATTCAACCACATCGCGCCACATAGGACGCTATGCATCGATTTTAGTATATGTATATAGATATAGATATGATCTTACATATTATAATATGCTTTACAAACAATAGATGGGTCTATAGTAAACAATTAGAATTAATTGGAGAAAGTATGTACGTAATACTACGTATAATTATACATATCTTTTACAATATATAAAGAAACATTAGCCGGGTGACGTATAACACTACAAGAAAACTCATTTTGGGCGACCAAATTTGAAAAATTAAGGTGACAAATTTATTTTGGTCGCGCAAAAGAACTCTTTCGTGACAAAAATGCTTTTAGTCGCGCAAAATATATTTTTGGTGATGAAAATCGGAATTTGTCGCCCATACTAACGCATAGGCTACAAAAAGGAAATGATGATCTTACAAGAATTACTAGGCAACACTTGGAAGAGTTTGGATCTTGAGGCTTACGTATGCTTTGCCTGGGCTACAGAAATTTGAATTTAGATGTCTGAATCGTGGAATGAAAAACTTTTACAGGCAAAATCCTCCATGCGGGATCGTGAGAAAAAGTTGGATGAGGTAATTGTTACTCTAAAATTCTTATTAGCATTTTCCTTTTTCTCAAAAAATTGATGTGCAGGAAGCTCAGGTATGTTTCTGCAATACCCTTCTGTTTATCGTGTATTTCTGAATAAGAACCTTCTGTTTTTTATTCAGTTTTTGACATGTCTAAAACAACACCCTTTATATCTTCCGTTTTCTGCATAATAGTATCATCAAGAAGTTTCCTTTAGAAAATTTTCTATTATTCTCACCCTTCTCTCTTCCCCCTGTGGTAATTAGATGAACACGGAAGAACTTATTAGAGCGAGTGAAGTGTACCACTGAAGATGTTAAAGAATCTGAACCCCTATAGGAAGACTTTGACAAGGACTGGTATTGTGCCCCCTCCCCCTACACAGTCACACAAATTTGAATATTAAGTTCCTTACAAATAATGGAATGAGAAATACTTTCTTGAATATTTTCAGGAGCTGATAAAAGATAAGGTTGCAAATATGTATCTACAGCCCAAAACTATAGAAGTACCTATATTGGATTCCTCCAAGTAAGTTTAGCTAGTTTGCCTTGATTGTTAACTTAATTTCCACCATCAACAAAAACTGATGGGTTTTTTGAAGCTAGTTATGATTTACCCAACACATCTGCTTATTTACCTAGCACATCTGCTTCACTGTTGAAATCAGAGCTATGAAGAGACCTGTTGGAATTCTTCAATGGTTCAATGTTTTAATTTCCTTCTTTTTGGTTCATTGTATCAGTTTTGTGAATAGGCTCAAATAATTCTTAAATATATGCATAGATTGCTGATTTGCTGAGATGAAAGTAGAATATGTAATAAACATGTGAAAGTACATGTAAATTATCTATTTGTAATGACATGCATTCAATTATAGGTTTTGTTTTATAAGTTGATTGATGTGTATTTGGAAATTTAAATATGCATAGATTGCTGTTTTATAGGTCTTGTTATTCATTGGTTGTTGAGAGAGCAGTGAGCACAGGTGGGTGCAACGTAAAAATTTTATTTTATTTTTTTTAAAAAAAGAAGCTTTTTAGCCCGGGTCTAAATATAGGTCCGGGCTAAAAAGTCTGATTTTTTTTAAAAATGAAAGGGATATAATAGCCTGGATCTTTATATATCCGGGCTATATACTAAAAGACTTTGGGTGACAAAACTAATTTTCGTCTCAAAACATACAGGGCAACAAAATACAAAATTTGTCGCTAGAAGTATATTGGGGCGACGAATTGTTTTTTCCGTCGCCATATCTTTGGGCGATGGGGCTAAGGCGACCAACAGGGGACGATCTTGTTTTTGTCACAAAACATTTTGTGCGACGAAATAAACAGTTTGGGCGACGAAAATTTCTGTCACAAAAAACTGTTTTTCTTGTAGTGTAAGGAGCAATTAGAAATATGTGTGTGTGTGTGTGTTTCCTAAATGATGGATATGTGAGAATCAATTAGAATTATATATGTTATAATAATAATAATAATAATAATAATAATAATAATAATAATAATAATAATAATAATAATAATAATAATAATAATAATAATAATAATAATAATAATAGAAAGCGTATGTAATATTATGTGATAATAGATGTAAAAAATGGATAGAATCAATCATCTTTATAATAATAAAACATAAAATAATATGAGATAATATAATAAATAAATTGATGTAATATGTGGCAAATAAGTTATACATGGTAAATAATAAGTGGATAAAAAATGGGCGGGACAAAAATGAACCAGAAGCTGTCATGTGGCAAAAACAGCTTCTCTTTTAGTATTGTATAGGATGCATACATGATGGTTTACTCGAAAAAGCATTCTTAGTTGTAGTGGGTGCCTTCTACATAACTAAGCAGAATTGAGGACACATTGTTGTTATTTGTGAGATATCCTATATATTTGTGGATTTAGGAGTGAGGCTTTAGAGGCGAACCATATTGCTATGCAATTCGGAAAACCTGGCTTCTGTAATGTACTCTTGTTTCCCTTATGAGATGACACCCATCAGCTAGTGGATGTTGCAAAGGATTGAGGACATTCTGAACAAATCTGAGAAGCGTTCCATCTGCACTTATGAAGAGCGGATTATATCGTAAGATAAAGTGGAGCACCAAACCTAGCAAGGTTTCAAATTCCATTTAAAAGATTCAAGTAGAACCCAACAACTTCAAAGTACCTTCTGCAGCCACATCTTCAAGATAAGTAGAATCCACCGAGTCTAAGAACTCTCTTTACTTCTGAAACAAAAAAGATCAGTGCAAATTTCAGACTTCAATGTTCTACCAAAAAACAACAGGTTACTAGATCACGATGCGAGCTTAGAGCTCCAATTTACTTAAAAAAGATCAAAACCAATCATCTTGTTCACAAAAGATATAAACATGTTTAGAAAGTTGTCAAGAAATGGAAGTGGAAGTATTCCTTTTTGACACACTAAAACGTCACGGTGAAAAGAAAAGATGGCATAGTTTGGCAAATACTAATATAATGCTAGTTTGTGCTGAAGCGAAAGTTTTTGTTATTTGGTGAAAAATCATTCGTCCAATGTCCAATTTTGCACCGTGTCAAACCGGAGACAATGTTGAACCATTAATTACTAGTAGGCTAACACCTATGATTTACTAATACACACATTCAGGAGCAATTGACATCTTGTGCAATTTTAATCCATCAAAGTAATAGGAGCTCTAGATTTATGGCAGGGCACGTTGTATTGGATAAGATTCCATTATTATCTCACTTGTTCTAAGTGTGCAACTGGAAATTTATCTTCAATTGTCTGATCTACTTCTTCTGAGCTAAAAATACATAAACCTCGATCAACAAATTTTTTATTTGGCTAGTGGCTAGCAGGAACAACTCTAAATAAGAAACCAAACAACAAAACATGCAATTAGATGAACATAAATAAATTTAAGCACGAATCAAGCAAATTTAAAAATAGATATAGCAGAACAGGAGCAATCGCAAATCAATCAGACAGAACCATCCAAACTATATATAAATAAAACCCAAGGGGATAAATTACCAGCAGCAGTATCAGATCATGTACCATTATCTAACCCTAGAGGAATTACATGCTTGGCTAACTAACAAGCTAAACTATATTATATAATGAAAAAGAAATTAGTAAAATCTGAACTCATTACTTACCGAAGCATGCAAAATAGTAGCATATCCTATTTAATGTCACTTCTCATGGAAATTCATACAAATATTATCAAGAAAATAGTTTCATGAAAAAAGAAAATTTATATTAGAAGAACTGCATTGATTCTTAGCCATCTGTTATGGCAAATAAGAACCAATGCAAGTGTGTCAATGTGAACAAGTAGGACATTCATGTAGGAGGAGCTAGTACAACCAGAAAGAGTATCAACCATGAAGAGCATGGTTCTTACCAACAGTTAGGAAGCTACCTAACTCAGGTACAAAATAAACTCAAGAATGCTTGACATTGCATTATTATTTTATTGATTTATATCAACCTTGAAGAGCATGACTATTTATTAAAAAAGGAATGGGGATTTATCTTGCTTTGGATGAACAGAACAAAATGTAGAACTTAGTGAAGCTTGTTGAGACTTTAAATTTCATAGCACGAGACTTTCAAATTCTGTGAAAGAAACTAACCGCAATGTGATTTCACAAAGCATGAATCTAACCGCAATTTGATTTCACAAACCTTGAAGAGCATGACTATTTATTCAAAAAGGAATGGGGATTTATCTTGCTTTGGATGAACAGAACAGAATGTAGAACTTAGTGAAGCTTGTTGAGACTTTAAAATTCATAGCATGAGACTTTAATATTCTGTAAAAGAAACTAACCGCAATGTGATTTCACAAAGCATGAGACTTTTTTTTTTCCATTGACAAGATATAATTAATTTTTGGAAAAAATAATAAAATAAAGAAAGAGTATTGAAAGGGTAAAGAGAGGGAAGGAAAAAGAATTATCCACCTGTCTATTAGAAACAATGTAGCTGGTATATGCAATTAGCAACAGCTAGGCCTTCCCAAATGAAAAATACCTATTTTGTGAAGAATTCCTTGCCATCCATGTCTTGCACACAACATACATCCATATTACTAAGTCTTGAATGCATAAGGCATATATCCAGGAAGCATATCAGGAAAACATAATAATTAGATAGAATTGTACATAATCAAAGTAAAATATCATAGGAATTGAGTGCAATAACAGAACAGTTAACATGATGTACCAGTGCATGAATATTATTCAATTAAAGTGATGTTGTGACTATTTATTGAAAAAGGAATGGGAATTTATCTTGCATAAACATGAAGATGCACTTTGTTAAACATCTAAAAAATCAGTAATATGAACACATAAGTAAAGTTAAAACCTACCTTCATATCTGTTATAAAGATCCTCCAAATGCCTAGAGTCGATATGTGTTTTAGCTTGTGGCTGACAGTAAAATTGACATTCCATATATTCTGAATTTTCAAACATATAGAATTTAAATTACTAGAGGCTTATCATGATTATAAAAAAAAGGGAAATTCCGTGTGGTGTCCACAAACTTTTGTATTTTCCGTGTGATAAACAAAGGTTTCAAAAATTCCGTGTGGTGTCCATAGGATTTCGCCAGACTCCTCTCCGTAACCAAACTTCTTTACACCGTTTAATTCCGTCCAATTTTTAACCCTTTCCCTTTTCTTTCAATGATTTTTTTAAAAGTAATAAATTTAACTTAAAATTTAGATTATCAAAAAAAGTATGCTCGAGAGTGAAGACTAGGGAGATTCATTTAGGGGAAATTGAAAGATGGGTTAGAGACTAGGGTTACTGATAGAGAGAGGGAGATTAAGAAATTGAGAGGGAAGAGAACACTTCACTTGCTATTCTACCATCTACTGGGTTCGATACTTCGATTTCGTGCTCTACTAGGTTCGATTGGGTTGTGCTGCGTTGGTTATTGTTTATGCACTTGTGTTTAAGATACGTACAAATGCGTTATTCCTTATTCTACCTTGCTAATTCTGTCTATTTTGAAGAAATCTAAGAATATCTTAATTAGTCCATAACCTATGTGCGATTTCTATATGCCATTTGCATGCTAGGTTTTAGTTAATTTATTACTTGTTTATCGTTTGTAGCAAAACAATGGTTTGTTTATAAAAAAGTGCCTTTACTTTTAGGAAATGGAAAACAATTTTTTCATACTAAACTATAATTATTGTGTATGTAGTTTTCATTCATTATGGAGGATAAACGAGTTCTTAGAATGAGTTGGAGATGTGATGAACATCTTATTTGTAAAGACCGGGAAATTTTAGAATATAAAATTATTAAAATAGTGATTTATAATCATTCCGATTTCTAAGATTTGGGAGGTTTGAAATTTCCGTCCTCGAGCTATTGGTTTTATTCTAAATATTCCAAAACGAGTCCCGGCATTATTTAGTTGAAAATTCAAATTATGTTCTATCCCGCTCCCATATGCGAAAAATTAAAATAATATTTGGAGTTCATTATTAAACTCGGACATGGAAATTTGAAAATCTTTTTGAAAATCGGTTAAGTCGGGTCGGAATAATATCGAGAGAGCGGATCTAGGGATTTATTTCATGGGTATCTTGAGGATTTGTTTTGGGGTCACATCTTTGTCTCTTTCTCCTCCCTCAATCCCTCAATTCTAGAATTTCAGGCACGCCAACCCTCTCTCCCTTGCCTTGTCGACAGTACCAGACTACCAGCTAGCCCTCTTTCCTCCTCCTAATTGTGGCAAGAAGCCAACACATTCCACCCCTATTCTGAGCCTCACGCAGCTGCAGCAGTGTACAAGCTGCAACCCCCCTCTTTCTCTTCAAATTGGAATTTGAAGTCCCACGCCATAGACCTACAATGTCTCTCCTCTCCTTCTCTTCAAAACACCACCCACGCAGCCTCCTCGTTCACACCTCCCTCCCAACTGTGTCCTCTGTTCGGCGCCCCTCCGACAGCTCCCTGACGACCTAATCGATCGAGCAGCAGCAGCAGTACCGCGAGAGATCCGACGCCTTTCCTCCGACACCGCCCTGCCAGGCCTTGCCGTTGCACCCCCCTCGCCATGCTTCACCCTCTCGTTCTTCCTCGCGCTTCACCGCTCCTCCCTCGTCCTCTATTTTCGAAGGAAACCGCCAGCAACAAAGCGCCTTCCTGGGGCCATTCCAGGCGCATTCTCGAGCGCCTCCGGGCCTCCATTCCATTCCTCCTCTCCGTCGAGCCCAACGACAGCCACTCGGAGCCGTCTGAGCCGTGTTCCGCCCCCCTGATTTCCGTTCGAAGGTCGACTTCCGATTTCCTTTTTGTTTCAACTCAAATCCCATTAAGACCTACCCTTATTCACTTTCGAATTTTCCTAGGTCGAGAACGACGTCGTCCTTCGTTGATTACAGCCGGAGATCCGCCATTGAAGCGCCGGAGTCCTTCCTCGAAGACGCGCAGTGAGTCTTCCTTCTCTCCCTTCTTCTGTGCGTCGCTTCCTGCTCTCGGGGTGGGTAGTGTTCGGAATGGTGCGCCGGTCCGATGGGAAAAGTTGGGGTCAAAGCAAGGGCCGCCAGAGGCCTGAGTTTCATCGTCTTCGTTCTCCCGTGTAACGGCGTCGCACGCAGAGCTCTGTTCTCCTGTTGAGGAAGGAGACAGATTTAATCATCCTCTCCTTGGGCTTTCGGGTTGTGGGCCTAACCCATTTCTTCATCCGGGTTATATCTTTTAAATGGATGGGTATTTAGATGGGAGGGGATCGGATCCGGTTTCCTTTCCGGGTTATATTTTGTGAGTGGATCCGGGTAAGGGTTTGGTTTCGGGTCAGGTTTACCCGGGCCTTCCTTACTTCAGATCCGGTTGGGCTGAGCTCCTGGGCGGGTCCTCTCTTTCTTTCGGGTTGGGCTCCTTTTCTTGGTTCCTCTCTATTGGGCCTTTTCTTAATGGTTTTAAATGGCTATTCTTACATGTTATACATAGATGCTATATGTTAGTATTTACTTAATTATGTGATTATTATTATTATTATCTTTATGATGATTATGATTTCATGAAAATAAATTTCTGAATTTATTTCACATTATGGAATTACTTTAAAAGTGTTATTATTTGGGATAAATGTGTGTTGATTTAAATATGTGATTTTGGTGATTCTTATATTTTAAATACTATTTAGAATATGTTGTTAAACGTTGTTTATAAACGAGATTTAAAGTGAATTGTCGGTTTTGATTTATGAATGGGGTTCTTAAAGATAGATTTATTTTGGAAATGTTTATCATTGTCTTAAATTACTTGAAATATTTAAAGTCAAGGTTTTGAAATAAAATGCCGGAACTATTTCTATAATATGATTTTGAGATATTGGTTTTAAGATTTCATTGTTTAATGTCGGGATTCTTTGTCTTGGTTTGATGATGCTGGTTTTAAGAAGAAAGTTTGGAAATATGGTTGGTACGATTTTATCAGTGGGTTTGACTGGAAATAAAGTGATTTTGATTGATGTCGATCATATCGAAAAGGTTTTGGAAAACGGTTTCACTATCGGTTGGTTTTGAGTATGTTGAGAACTTGGGTTTCATGTGTATGAATGATGGACCGGTAGCTTATGAAAATGGCTTGATGATAGGTGTGTATTGCCTTGGACTACTTTGGGCTTGCATTTGGGCCCTTGCTTGTGTTATCTTGCTGTTCTGCATCTTTAGGTAAGTTCCCTAGGGGGCTTACTCAGGTTGGACATTCATGCATGTTGTTGCATTTTATGTTAGGTGTTGCATATGCATAAAAGCATGTCATGTAGTATCCTGTTTAGGTTGCACTCATTGAATGAGCATCTGCTTACTTTATGCGTTTGAAACAGAACGGCCGTTATCTGTGATAGTCCTAGAGTCTTTGCTAGGGTCATAGGGTAGCCCAGCCTCATCGGGTACCCTGAGTCAATCGAGTCATGAACTTCCTTATATTATGAGATGCCTGCGGGCTTTATTGTGGAGCGGGTTAGGCATGCGTGCCGCCCGATTATGATGGAATGCATTCACGAGCTGGCCAGTCTCCGCCCTATCGGAAGGGGGTGGAGGTATGAGAGGGATATGCCACTTGGCATTGTCTTGGGCCCTTTACAGTATTTTTACACATTATTATAACTAGGAGCATGCTAGTGTGTTTGACTTTCGTACTGCATTAGAGCATCTTTATTAGGTATAGCACATACTATGTGGCCTCAGCGAGGACTGCCGGTCCCGCATGAGTGGCTTGATCTGACTACTTTCCCCGTTCTTTTTTTAAGGTATTTTCTGCAGATTTTGAGTGCTCGATGTCTATATGACGGGGTTCTCTTTTGGCGAATCGAAGAACCTAGCTAATATTCTAACTTGGTAAAATGGTAATCACTCGCTTATGATTTGGTTTTGCACCCGGCTTTGTCGTGGCGTTTGTATCCTAGTTTTGCTTCCGCTTTACTTTCGGTTGAATTGGATTTTGCGACATAGTCTTAGGACAGGTAAAGTGTACCCAATGGCCCTTCGAGGTTTTTAGGGTTTGAAATCCATCCTTCTACTAATCTTAAATGAGTTTGAAACCTCGACCCGTACCTGGATTGCAAGATCCGAACAAGGGGTTTTATCCCTTGAAACGTAACCCGGAATTCATAATTCTGGGCCGTTACAAAGATGGTATCAGAGCTGAGGTTGTGCAATTCGGGTACGCCAGGGTCGAGTGTATGTTTTGGAAAACCGCCCATGAATTTCAAAGGATTTGAAAGGATTTTAAGAAGGGCAAAATGAACTTAAGATTCCTAACCGAAATTGGACTAAATAATGAACTTGACTTGTAATAAAAGAGGAAAACCGACCAAAAAGGGGACGCGAGTGGGTAGTAAAGGTGCTAGACCACCCCTATTGGGTGTAGTTGGGAACGGTAGGCAAAATACCAGCTTGTTCTTTACAGATGGGTTGGGAGACTCCAAGGAGTTCATTATGAGTGTTATTGATTGATTCTATGCTGAGTGCTTGATGTGCTAAAGTCTGATTGGTATGTCTAACAATTAAATATGTATTGACTGATCTGTGCAAACGGGATAATGGGAGTACCCTTGTTTCTGTGTGGTCAAACTCAGCTTGTGTGAAACAGCCCATTCCTCTATGTTTGTTGAACCTTTGACGCTCCTATTGAGTCTTTCTCCCGGATGTCAGTGTCTTCCATGGGGAAACGGGTTGGTAAACACATTGTGTCGGAATCATGTATGGGTATGAAGATTGTCTGAGTGAGTATTGGGAGGTGGTTCTTGATGACATTTTGAGTCAAAAGTAAGGGGTCCTGGGGCTGTGTTTCTTGATTTTTATGATGATCAACCAGTGTCTCCTTACCATAAAGATTCGTACCGGAGTCCCACGGGAATGAGGGGTGAAGAGTCAATTGGGAAAGGTCAATGATTGCCCTTAGAAATCTCTGTCAACTTGTCTTAATTGCTCTGTCCATGATTGTGTGATTCTATATGTACTACTTCTTGACTTACGGATCGATCCTTAATGTGAATCTGTGCTTATGTGATTTGATGCTCATGATGACCAATGTATAGATTCGAGCTACAATTGTATATCCATATCATCCCGACATGATCTATTTATTATATTGCATTATCATACTAAGGCACGAATATATATGTCATATGCTAGGAAGTTGTGTAGTTTATGTTCTCCTTGTGAATAGGTTAATGATAGTGTGATCGTTAAATTTTGTTATCCTGACAAAGCAAGTTCCCTACTTGATACGTGTTACAACTTGATGTCAACATGCCCTATATGATACGTAATTCCCAATACATGTTATGATGATGATATTTAATGTAAAATTCGCGGTTGTATGTCATTCTTTATCCATGTTGGTCACATTGCTTAGGTCTCATATTGCATCTCGCTTCTTGTCATGATTATGTGTCGTCTTCGCATCTTTAATTGGACTGTTGTGAGGATCGTACTACTGATTGATTAGAAGCATGAATGTCATGATATGAGACTATGTGATTATTGCTTCCTCTCGGATTAGGTCCATGGTAGTGTGATGAACTGCCTTTGTATGAATGTCATAAGATGATCTCCTCAGCATGAATGACTAAATTAGTAGTTTTTATTTTGATCCTTCTATTTGAAGCGATATCTGGGTAAATGCATGCCTTATCCGAGTGGTGGTTGATTTGGAGCACATGCCCCGTATGCTAGTCATATTGCTTCGTTGCGCAGGCTTGTATTATGGATCGCTAGATCCCTCCCATGCTTTTATATCGATGGACCATGTTAACGTGATTTCTTACACATCGTTGTGTTAGTTAACCAAGTGCATGTATGTATCAAATGTCATGTTATGCCATTAGCATCACGTAGGATCCTTGGTTGTGACTTCTGCGAATTTATACCTTGCTTGCATTATTGCTGATTCTCTCTTGAGCTAGGTCCCTCATAGTGTGATCCTTCCCTCTTTCTATCATCTTGAAATGTCTTACTCGTGCAAATTAGATTGATGTTGAATTCGATGATCGATTGCTTTTGGTGATGGTTTATCATAGCATGCTTACATGTTATCACTCGGTAGTGTTTCCCTATTACGTTATGAATTCCTCTTGTGCTCGCATAGATGTATGACTTGACACCTCGCATGATCACACACCACGTTATATCATTTCGTATATGCATGACGCATGAATGTTAGAATGAATTTAGTCGAGTTACCTTGATTGTGGTCATGATTCGATATGTGCTAGTAGTATCATGTAGGCCTTATGATTTCCAATACATGATTATGATCTATCGCCCGTGATGTTTCCCTTGTTACTCTGTGGTGACCTCTCTTGCTTTCATGAACGCTAGGTTGAACTCATTAAATGGCTCTTGACTATACCCCTGCCTTGTCATGTATCGCTAGTATTGTTCAGGACCTATGATTTCTAAATGTATCTCGTCGTAGGATCACCTGTCGTTCTTAACCTACTATATGATCATTGTTGTCAGATGTGATAGGTACTATGCTGCTTTTATGTGTTCTCGTATGATGCTTCGGCTGATTGTCATGATATACCTCGTTATGTTATGTTTGATCTCAATTGTTGATGAGTATACCATGTTCGTGCATTGTTCATATACATGATGTTTGTCATCCTCGTTAAGCTCTTCATGACCATTACTGGCTCCGCATATCTTACTTGAAATTGCTAGACATATCTGTTTCCCTGGAATAAAAGGCTATTAGCTTATCTCACATGCATCCGTGTAGAATTCGATTATGTCTTTGGATTGAATATGCATGTCGTTCTCCTTGAGATAGGTACATGTTAGTGTGGATTAATGTGACTGATATGCTCCATGATGAATTCATTTTGCTCGTCATAATTGTAACCTAATAGACTTTCATAAGGGCATCGTTGTATTCTCGGGTCGTAGTCTTGTCTCCAGTCTTGTCGTCTTAGCCTTGGTCTGTGTTTGATTCCGAAAGGAACATTGGGTGTCCGCCATTGTCACTCCCCTATCTCCGCTAACTTGTACTCTTACGCGATACATCGGATGAGCGACCGTATGGAAAAAGGGAACGGGAAGTTAGATAGCGATAGAGCAGCGCAGCGGAAGTATGGGCCCATAACCCACGGGCCTCAGGATCAATGATGTCGACAGAACGGGCACGCATCAAGAATTACGGTTACTGAGTAAGATATGACTTACAAGCGAGAGTGTTGTCCGTTCGAATTACTTACCCTTTTGAACTTATTGACAATGATATTGCACTAACTTGGCGATGAGATTTACGTGTTGATGTGCTGACTTGATGATGAGTATTGCCTGATTGCCTGTCGTCTATGATGATATGATGTGATGCCTTATGGATCTAATGTACCATGATGTCTTGACGTGTTGCTACTCTAAGTTGCTAAGCATGATTTGAATTCCTTTGCCTGTAAAATGTGAACTACATATGCTAAGAGACCTGAATTGTACCTGATAAGGTTATAGTGCAACATGCTAGCTTGACTTGATTACGTTCATATATGATGTTTGCAATGATTATTGAGCGTGATGGTAAATTGAGACTTGTTGAACCCAAACCTGTGGGTGTGGTCATTTGGTAGCATGGTTGGAGAGTGGTGAAAGAATTTTGGGGCGGTGATCGAGAAAATTTCTAGAGAAGGTGAGACTAACGGGGCATGATACTTGTGATACCTTGGGAAGTGGGGGAAGTGTAAGAATTGACCTTAAGAGAATTGAGGATACAGTATGAGAGGGTTCTCGGGTGTGAAGTTAGAGATAGGAGTTGGGTTCTTAGAGGTGGATGGTGTGTGGGAGTGCTTGATGGAATGAGGGGTGAGAATTGAGCATCGAAGTGAATTGGGATTTTTTTTTGGGAAATTTTTGTCTGAATTGACGTTGGCGAGTCTAGAAGAGGATTAGTCTTGGCTTGAGAGTGGAGATGGGTGAGTAAGGATTGTCTTTTATTTTGACTGGTATGATGTGAAGATTTTCTTGATTTTGTGATTTATTTATATCTATTGGCGTGATGTTAAATAACGACCATGATATATTCATACTTTGATATCCTGTTATATTGGTTTAGAAGCATGTTAGGACGTGCTGTGATATGATATACGAAGTAATGATGAGTATGAACTATGAGATAATGATGTGCTATTATGTGGAAGTATGATCATGATTAGTATATATGAGATAATGGTGCATGAATTCTAAATGATTGTCATTCGATATTGTGATGAGTTAAGGTGATGTCTTTCAGAGCATGCTGATATTTTGGTGATTTATATACTACTTGATCTTCCTTTTTCTTAATCTTAATAGCATTACTTTGTTGTGTTGATATGTTGACGTGATGAATCTGTTCTACTTGTGTTGCAATATCGATATGCGATAGTGAGATTTGATGTGTACTGATGTACTACCCCCATAACATCTAACCCGTTGATTTCTGGACATGTGTGCTTACGTGATGAGCATTCGATTATGCACTTGTGATGCCTTCAGTATGATGTAGATATACCTTATGATTTGTCGTATGTTGAGGTTTGTTGTTCCTTTGTTACTTGAGACTTGTTGGCATGTTTATGTTTATGTTAAACGGTTATGTGATGGTTTGTGACTATGATATGATGTGGGACTTGCCATGTGTGAGATGGCTTATGGTATTATGCTTATGTAAGAGTTGATGAGACTTTTGGTTATGGTACTTGTTGAGTTGTGAATGATGTTGCATGATCTGGAAACTAGGAAGAGAATATGGGATTAGCCCTTAGAGGTGGATGATTCCACCTCCGAGCTTCTGTATTTGATTGATTGTTATGCGAGAACTGATTTGATTTTGGAAGATTTTGACGAAATTTTGATCGAAAGGATTTTACTTATTTTGGTGTAAAGTTGCTTGGTTAAACGTCTTATTTAAAGATTTTGAGCGGTTTGAAAAGAAATTACTTGAAATTTTAAAGAATAAACGTTATCGAGAATTTCAACGATTTTGAGGCCAATCTTTTCCAATTGCGGAATCCCCTTTTGAAAATTTTTCACACCCGGGCTTATATTCTAACGCCTCACGAAGTGGATACAAGCATTTTATAGGGGCGCATATAGAATGCTTGCTAAGACCTAGTGGAGACGCTATGATTGTTTTTCGAGTTATGAAGTGACCGAAAGGTCGGGGTAAGGGTGTGATAGGGGCCCATATCACATACTTGCTACGACCAATTGGGAATGTTATGATCACGTCAAGGGTGCTGTGAGGATCTCATATGGCCCCCTATGAGATGCTTACAGAATCAATGGCATGATCCTTGGACTCACCAATTTAAAACTTCATCCCCATGTTTTTTGAGTGATTTTAGTCTCGAGGACGAGACTTGTTTTTAGAGGTGGATGATGTAAAGACCGGGAAATTTTAGAATATTAGATTATTAAAATAGTGATTTATAATCATTCCGATTTCTAAGATTTGGGAGGTTTGAAATTTCCGTCCTCGAGCTATTGGTTTTATTCTAAATATTCCAAAACGAGTCCCGGCATTATTTAGTTGAAAATTCAAATTATGTTCTATCCCGCTCCCATATGCGAAAAATTAAAATAATATTTGGAGTTCATTATTAAACTCGGACATGGAAATTTGAAAATCTTTTTGAAAATCGTTTAAGTCGGGTCGGAATAATATCGAGAGAGCGGATCTAGGGATTTATTTCATGGGTATCTTGACGATTTGTTTTGGGGTCACATCTTTGTCTCTTTCTCCTCCCTCAATCCCTCAATTCTAGAATTTCAGGCACGCCAACCCTCTCTCCCTTGCCTTGTCGACAGTACCAGACTATCAACTAGCCCTCTTTCCTCCTCCTAATTGTGGCAAGAAGCCAACCCATTCCACCCTTATTCTGAGCCTCACGCAGCTGCAACAGTGTACAGGCTGTAACCCCCTCTTTCTCTTCAAATTGGAATTTGAAGTCCCACGCCATAGACCTACAATGTCTCTCCTCTCCTTCTCTTCAAAACACCACCCACGCAGCCTCCTCGTTCACACCTCCCTCCCAACTGTGTCCTCTGTTCGACGCCCCTCCGACAGCTCCCTGACGACCTAATCGAGCAGCAGCAGCAGTACCGCGAGAGATCCGACGCCTTTCCTCCGACACCGCCCTGCCAGGCCTTGCTGCTGCACCCCCCTCGCCATACTTCACCCTCTCGTTCTTCCTCGCGCTTCACCGCTCCTCCCTCGTCCTCTATTTTCGAAGGAAACCGCCAGCAACAAAGCGCCTTCCTGGGGCCATTCCAGGCGCATTCTCGAGCGCCTCCGAGCCTCCATTCCATTCCTCCTCTCCGTCGAGCCCAACGACAGCCACTCGGAGCCGTCTGAGCCGCGTTCCGCCCCCCCTGATTTCCGTTCGAAGGTCGACTTTCGATTTCCTTTTTGTTTCAACTCAAATCCCATTAAGACCTACCCTTATTCACTTTCGAATTTTCCTAGGTCGAGAACGACGTCGTCCTTCGTTGATTACAGCCGGAGATCCGCCATTGAAGCGTCGGAGTCCTTCCTCAGAGACGCGCGGTGAGTCTTCCTTCTCTCCCTTCTTCTGTGCGTCGCTTCCTGCTCTCGGGGTGGGTAGTGTTCGGAATGGTGCGCCGGTCCGATGGGAAAGAGTTGGGGTCGAAGCAAGGGCCGCCGGAGGCCTGAGTTTCATCGTCTTCGTTCTCCCGTGTAACGGTGTCGCACGCAGAGCTC
Organism: Persicaria maculosa; assembly: GCA_963922045.1. Classification (NCBI taxonomy): domain Eukaryota; kingdom Viridiplantae; phylum Streptophyta; class Magnoliopsida; order Caryophyllales; family Polygonaceae; genus Persicaria; species Persicaria maculosa. Next base: position 57,620,451 of record OY998259.1, read on the forward strand.
TGTTCTCCTGTTGAGGAAGGAGACAGATTTAATCATCCTCTCCTTGGGCTTTCGGGTTGTGGGCCTAACCCATTTCTTCATCCGGGTTATATCTTTTAAATGGATGGGTATTTAGATGGGAGGGGATCGGATCCGGTTTCCTTTCCGGGTTATATTTTGTGAGTGGATCCGGGTAAGGGTTTGGTTTCGGGTCAGGTTTACCCGGGCCTTCCTTCCTTCAGATCCGGTTGGGCTGAGCTCCTGGGGGGGTCCTCTCTTTCTTTCGGGTTGGGCTCCTTTTCTTGGTTCCTCTCTATTGGGCCTTTTCTTAATGGTTTTAAATGGCTATTCTTACATGTTATACATAGATGCTATATGTTAGTATTTACTTAATTATGTGATTATTATTATTATTATCTTTATGATGATTATGATTTCATGAAAATAAATTTCTGAATTTATTTCACATTATGGAATTACTTTAAAAGTGTTATTATTTGGGATAAATGTGTGTTGATTTAAATATGTGATTTTGGTGATTCTTATATTTTAAATACTATTTAGAATATGTTGTTAAACGTTGTTTATAAACGAGATTTAAAGTGAATTGTCGGTTTTGATTTATGAATGGGGTTCTTAAAGATAGATTTATTTTGGAAATGTTTATCATTGTCTTAAATTACTTGAAATATTTAAAGTCAAGGTTTTGAAATAAAATGCCGGAACTATTTCTATAATATGATTTTGAGATATTGGTTTTAAGATTTCAATGTTTAATGTTGGGATTCTTTGTCTTGGTTTGATGATGCTGGTTTTAAGAAGAAAGTTTGGAAATATGGTTGGTACGATTTTATCAATGGGTTTGACTAGAAATAAAGTGATTTTGGTTGATGTCGATCATATCGAAAAGGTTTTGGAAAACGGTTTCACTATCGGTTGGTTTTGAGTATGTTGAGAACTTGGGTTTCATGTGTATGAATGATGGACCGGTAGCTTATGAAAATGGCTTGATGATAGGTGTGTATTGCCTTGGACTACTTTGGACTTGCATTTGGGCCCTTGCTTGTGTTATCTTGCTGTTCTGCATCTTCAGGTAAGTTCCCTAGGGGGCTTACTCAGCTTGGACATTCATGCCTGTTGTTGCATTTTATGTTAGGTGTTGCATATGCATAAAAGCATGCCATGTAGTATCCTGTTTAGGTTGCACTCATTGAATGAGCATCTGCTTACTTTATGCGTTTGAAACAGAACGGCCGTTATCTGTGATAGTCCTAGAGTCTTTGCTAGGGTCATAGGGTAGCCCAGCCTCATCGGGTACCCTGAGTCAATCGAGTCATGAACTTCCTTATATTATGAGATGCCTGCGGGCTTTATTATGGAGCGGGTTAGGCATGCGTGCCGCCCGATTATGATGGAATGCATTCACGAGCTGGCCAGTCTCCGCCCTATCGGAAGGGGGTGGAGGTAGAAGAGGGATATGCCACTTGGCATTGTCTTGGGCCCTTGACAGTATTTTTACACATTATTATAACTAGGAGCATGCTAGTGTGTTTGACTTTCGTACTGCATTAGAGCATCTTTATTAGGTATAGCACATACTATGTGGCCTCAGCGAGGACTGCCGGTCCCGCATGAGTGGCTCGATCTGACTCCTTTCCCCGTTCTTTTTTTAAGGTATTTTTTGCAGATTTTGAGTGCTCGATGTCTACATGACGGGGTTCTCTGTTGGCGAATCGAAGAACCTAGATAATATTCTAACTTGGTAAAATGGTAATCATTCGCTTATGATTTGGTTTTGACCCGGCTTTGTCGTGGCGTTTGTATCCTAGTTTTGCTTCCGCTTTACTTTCGATTGAATTGGATTTTGCGACATAGTCTTAGGACAGGTAAAGGGTACCCAATGGCCCTTCGAGGTTTTTAGGGTTTGAAATCCATCCTTCTACTAATCTTAAATGAGTTTGAAACCTCGACCCGTACCTGGATTGCAAGATCCGAACAAGGGGTTTTATTCCTTGAAACGTAACCCGGAAATCATAATTCTGGGTCGTTACATTATTGTGGAGGTTGTTGATACTAATACATGTCTTGTGTTAGACTTGTATGTTGATTTGCTAGAGGGAGCTAGAAAAAAAGAAGATGAAACTTCCGAAACTTCCAACTTTGTATTATATCCATGATAGAAAAAGCCATTAGTTGTTAAGTGATACAGATGTTATGAACATGTTTGATGTGATGAAAGATGTACCACTTATTCCTCTTGCCATCCCTGCTCCATTTTCATTCATCACCATCACCCATCGACAACACCTTCCTCCATCATCGTCGCCACCATCCCTCCTCACCATCACCTTCCTCCATCGTTCCCGAGCCCAGCATCAGCACCACCAGCCTCCACCTCCATGTTCCTCGACAAGAAGCAGGCCTAGCCACTTCTTCCAATGTCCACCACCGCTCTGACACCGCCCAAGATTTCCCAATGCCGCCACCGAAGCCCCTTCCCCTGTCCGAGCGTGCTTCCTCTTTCGGTAAGCCATTCTCCTCCATTTTTGATCCAAATCGTCCTCGAGCTTCACCATCACACTCATCTATATTCGGTGTAGGTCTGAGAAGCCATCGTGATCCTTCGACGATGCCTAGACCTGCGATCGAGAGCTTCGAAGTCGCGAACCCCCTCGGTGAGCTTCCGCCTTTCCTTCCTTTGTTTCAATTCAATTTCGTCATTGGGTCGGCCTGTGGGCGAGTGGTGAGTGACCGTGAGCTGAGTGCGGGGCGTCAGGTAGGGGTGTGCAAAAAACCCCACACGACTGACATGACACGAAAACACTGCACGAAATAACACGAAACCGAAAAGACACGACACGAATATGACATGAACTGAAAAAACACGACTATAAACGGCTCGTGTTCGGATCGGGAAAATCACATTGTCGGATACCCGACACGAACCGGTTATGTTTTTTAAATGTTTAAATTTAAATAAAGTAGTATAAGACTAGTATAAATAGATTCCTTTATATATCAATGAACTCTGTTAGCTCAGTTGGTTTAAGGGAACTGGCGTTGCGCTGGACAAAAACACCCGTGTTCGAATCCTTAGTCTGACGCATCTCAATTTTTTTTTCCTTGCCATTATTTTGTCACCCCTATTTCTTTTTGCTTTTAAAAACCTTTAATGTTAAAATAAGCCCAATTGCCCAAGCCCAATCGCCCAAATCCAAATTGACAACCCTAATGTTGATTTCAATTAGCATCTCATCTCTTTCTCACACCCTCGTTCTCTGTCTCTATCTAATAGCATGCATTTAGATGGTCATAATAGGTTTCATTTAGTTTAGTTATGATGCATATCATGCATGGTTTAAGTACAATTTGCGTATTTGCTCTTTATGTTGGGGGAGTCGGAATCTACACACTTTTATTGATTATTTCAGGTAACTGTGGATCCGAGGATGAGAGATGGGTCGATGACGCATTAGATGAGGATGTTTAGTCGATCGAAGAAGCTTACATGAAGATCTAAAGAGGTCCTGAGAAGAAGAAGTGAGCCTAAACGAAGAACAAGTCTGCAGAAGTTGTCGACAGACATGCTGAACTTGTTTTGCCCTTTCTAGAGGCATCGGTTGTTCGATTAACTGATATGACCATGCATTGGAAAGCTCTTTCAGAGAGCTACAACTTTCTTTTTGATGTTGAGAGCTGATTCAAAGTGGAGTTTTCAAAAAAGACCATTGCAGTGGACGCTGCATGTGCCACAGACGTAGCATTTGCAGCGGGCGCAGCATGTACAGCGGGCGCAGCATGTGCCGCGGGCGCAACATTTGCCACATCCACCGCATTTTCCTAGAGCGACGCATTTCGGAGTTCAGGGACGTATTTTATATCCAAAGACCTATTTATTCTATCTTTGTCTTTGGAGCCGACTTGGACACAAATTGGGCACGAAATTGGAGGAGATTAGAGAGGGCTTAGTCCTAGGTTTCCATTCATTCATTAGATTAGGATTCAAGACGATTTAGTTTAGATTGAGAGTGATGTTCGCCATGGGCGGCTAAACTCTCTTCGTTCTATCTACGATTTGAAGCTTTGTTTGGATTGAATTGTGAGTTTCTGAATCTTGTTCCTTATTTCAAATATTGAATGTTTCGACTTCTTTGTGCCTATTGATTGATTGTTTTGTTCTTTTTTGTCTGGCCAACTTGTTAGATCAATTCAATTGCTAGGGTTTTGTAGATTCCTGATTGCGAACCTTAACCCAAGTAGCAAACTTGTCCCTTTAGAGATGATTAAACTAATTGGATAAGAAGGAAGTTGGGTGTGTTGTTAAATCCCTCTTTAGGGACTGCAAATACCTTAGTTAATCTCTGAACTTAAAGCTATCAATTGGGTTAAATCCTTTTTTAGGGATTGTTCGATTGATAAGGGTTTCTAGGACTGATTGGACTAGTAACTATATTAGGTCGGGACAAGGGCATTCATAGGAAGACTAAACGGACGAGAAGAAGTTACAATATCAATTCAACCAAATAAAGTGGATAGTTGTAGGTAGAGCAATCTTCTCTAAATTGTTTTTGCGTCAATCTGTTTATAGTTTATTTTGTTTTCTTTCTTATTTCAAATCAAACACCCCTTTCTACTAATTGGTAAATACACATTGTTGAGAAATACTTGATTCTTTGCGGGATCGACCTCTTACTTAATTGATATACTAGTTTGTAGGTTTGAGTTTTATTTTGATACGGTTTACGCGACTAAAAACCGTTCATCAAATTGGCGTCGTTGCCGGGGAATGAAGTTTATTTCGTTTTTTTGTGTATTTATTGATTTTTGTTTATATATATAACTTTGTTGTGAACCTATCTTACGGTTCATAACGCCCTTGCTAATAATTTTTTCAATATGTTAAGATTAGCGTAGTTTGAAGGTGAGAACTTTCACCAATACTTCATTAGATTGCATGAGTATGTTGACGACCTTGGTTCATGGGGTTATCAATTCCGTATCCGAGATATGATTATTTGCATAATTGATGGGATGGCTGTTGAGACACGAGCGCTTACTGAGTACATGAGTAACGGAGGCTTGAAGAGGTTAGTAGGATTGTCGGGGTTGTGGGATTTTTTCTGTTACATGGATTGCAATGTTGCACAGAAAGAATCGCTCACCACGTATTCTCCCCCAATGGAGGACTCTATCACACACCTTGAGGATCTGTTTCACACTCTCACACTAGTGATGCAGCAGTTGGAGGAAGTGAACATGAGCCGAAATGGAAAATTGGAGGAACAGATGAACCAACTATTTCACTTATTGAGTGAAAAAGGTGAGAAAAAGGCAAGCCTAGAAGGGGATGACGAAACTTTGACGGAGGTTGAAGAATCTGAGAAGGGCGGCGACCGCCGCATTGTTGCTGACGAGCCCCCATTGACGCCTTCTTCTCACGATTTTGAGAAACCCATCACACCATCCCTTGAGGCTTTAAAGGATGCAAGAATGGAAGATCCTATCGACGTCATTGTGCTAAATTCATTCCCTTCTATGTGGTTTCAAAATGATAATGACACACCAAATGAGGAGGAATTGGTTGTAGACAACGATAGTTTCTTCGATGATGGAGGAGAGGGTCTAGTGCTTCCTGACTTGGAATCTCATGAGTCGACGCATGAGGTTTCATGTGATGTGTCCCCTACTCCATCTGCATCATCCATTCTGAGCTCGCCCATTGATGAACCAAGTCTAGAGCCATCAGCTGAGGCTCAAGAGGTAATAAAGGTAAACTTTTGCAATTTGGAAGGTAATGGTGATTATGTTGATCCTTTTGATTGCTATTTTGAGAAGCCACCATCGGAACTGTATTGGTGGTATCATATCCCTTCAAGAGAGAGTCATGCTAGACTCTTTGATAGATTGAAAGGGTTTTTGAATTTCATATTTTATACTTTCAATTTATTGTGCTATGATATCTCTTATAAGATGTGTGCACGGGAATATGATAGGCTACTGAGGGCCTTGACGATGTCTGATAGGTAAGATCTTGAGATTGAGAATAAGTCAAGCCAATGACATTAAAGAAAGGCGCTTCTCGAGAGGCAATTCGAGGTAAGTTTTCTAATTTAGTTATTTCAATTTCTAGTTAGCTAGTTTTCTTTTCAATAAATTAGGTTTTCCATTAGGCATTAGATTAGACCTGTCAATAGGGATGGCAATGGATCGGGTGATGGATGGGTGATCTACTTCCGTCACCCGACCCACCACCCAAAATCCTTCACCCTACCCGACCCATCACCAACCAAATATTTCACCCGCCCCGTCCATCCATCACCCACCGGGTGATCGGGTGGATCGGGTGATAATTCGGGTGAAATACAAGGCATCAAATTCATCAAAAAAAATTATTCAAAAATATATGTCGAACACATTGACGAATAAATAAGTACCAAATAAAGTCAAATTCAGTCAAATACGTGTAAACATCCACAACTTTCAACACTTCAAGTGAGAGTAAATATTTATGAATAAAAAGAAGAGAATACATAATCTTCAACGACCAAAGTCTTCAAGCTCAAAATCATTTATAAATATCTTGAATTAGGGTTTATGGGGGTATATTAGTAATTTCACATTTAAAATATAATTATATAATACAAGTCGGGTGACAGGTCGGGTGACGGATCGGGTGATGGGTCGGGTGACGAGTGGGGAATGTCTTCACCCGAATCCGACCCGATCCATCACCCGTTCACCCATCACCAATTTAATATCCGCTTTATTTTGGATTTTCATCCACTTTTTCGGGTCGGGTGAGACAGATATCCGTCGGGTGCGGGTGAAATTGCCATCCCTACCTGTCAAAACACAACCCGACCCAGAAAACCCGACCCGTACGTGTTGAGAGGAGGAAATCGAGAATGTAAATTAAATATGAATAAATCAAAGCAAACCAGATTCCGTCCCGTGCAAATAATTACAAGACTCCCTCCCGATGTATCAGTGGGAAGTCAGGATCGATAATGAATCTCATGAACAGAAGTCGACCACAGTGCTCGATCTCGACTAGGGTTAGTCGACAGAAGATCGGGCAAGTCGAACAAAGCACCAGCAGCTCTCGGTGGTTACTCGATATCGAGTAAATCTCCTCGATATCGAGGAAGCTTTTCGTCGATCTCGGGTACCTACACACTAGAAGCTACGGCGATCTTCCTCGATCGAATATCAGTACTCGATATCGATCAGATTTAGTCGATATCGAGGAGACAAAAACTTGAAAACGAAACAAATAAAGAACAAAGCTTGTGGGATTCGAAATAAACTATGTATGAAAAACTTCCAAGATTGGGATTTGCAACGACAATAACCAAGCATGCATAAGGCAAGATAAAGAAATAATCATGCAATCGCATCGAAGGACCAAGCTTTCGCCTTTTCCAACAATTAGACAACTCTTTCAAGAAACCCTAATTGTATCTACCGATTTTAGGTTTACAATCCAAGTTGTTAGCATGGATCTCCATTGAATGGGTAATAAACACACAACAGGTAGTAGATGCTCAAAACATGAGAAAGATTAAACATTTACCTCAAACACGCAGGGCTATCGTCGAGCTCGCCCCAACCCTAGAAGTGGGTGGACTACTCACGCCTCATCGCAATCGTAGACATTGATTTAAAAGAAATAAATTGCAATAAACTATATTCAAAGTCTTTACAATCCCGGCACTCAAACTTTCGCAGAATGCCAAAACCCTAAAACCTTTGAACTCCTAAACTTCTATGTGTAATTAAATGAAAAAAAACTCAGCCCCATGGGCTTTATTTATAGGGCTTAATCCTTGCTAATCAAGGAAAGCAATCTCTATATCTATTTCTAAAGATAAAATTTAAATAAAAGGAATATTTATCTTAAAAGGAATTATATCTAAACTATCTAAATATCTTCATGTGTGGATAAATCTTCTTTCCATGGATAGACCTTGATAGACTCGGATAGAACTTGATAGAACTCGGACATCTCGCAACCCAACAGCCCAAGTCAGGATCGGACAGGCCCAGCAGCGTCGCGACCCAGGAAAGGTTTACTCGATATCGAGTAATTTCCTCGATATCGAGGAAAGGTGTTGTCGACTTCGGGTTGCTCGGCTTCTCGAGTAGCTGCTCCCCGATCTGGCTCGGACAGATGGTGCTGGATTTGTCGATATCGAGGAACTGTTGTTGGTCTCGGCTTGTCTGGTCAACTCGAGCAGCTCTTCCTCGGATCCTCGATCAGGTGTGGCTTCAGGGGTTTACTCGATATCGAGTAATGTTGTCGATATCGAGTAGCTATGTTGCTCGAGTTGCCTCTCTTCGGCTTCTCGATCAGGTGGTCTTCCTCGACTCCGGGTGTGACTTCAAGTTTTGTCGATTTCGAGTAAAGGTACTCGATATCGAGTATGGCTTTGGAGTCGGGTTGGCTTTGTCTTCAGTTCCTCGATCAGCTCCTCCTCGACCAGGCTTGGCTCGGACTTCTTTAGTCGATATCGAGGTAGAGTACTCGATATCGAGTAAGGCTTCAACTTCCGTCTTTGCTTCTTGGTTTTGTCCCGGATTGGCTCCAAATTCTGTAATATGAAACTAAAACTTATGTAGACCTCTATTTCTTGCAAATAAGCATATACTACATAAATTCAACATATTCCCATCCCGAAAAATGCAAAATGTATAGAATAAGGAGCTAAAATGTGTATTTCAACATGGCTATTTTAGTAGACATCAAATCACCCCATACTTAAACTTGCTTGTCCCCAAGCAATAACTTGTATTGTCATTTAGGGGAAGAATTCAAAACTCTCCACATCTTAGATTCATTCTCATATAACCCTGCAATCAATTACCATCCTCGAAAAGGTACTAGTGTCACAAATTCATGCATGTACAATTAAAAGCAACATCTACTCATAAAAGGAGGGTCATGCAAAAACAATTTATGTGACAAAGCAACAATAATCAAGAGGACTTTAATTTAAGCTCAATAAGGAGTAGATTGGGTAAAAGGCTAAAGGTGGGAAATTTTTGGTAGTGTGGTGCTAATAATCCGGAGAAATAGAGTATTTCCAAACTTAATTTCCACATTCCTTCTTCATAAGATTCATCACCTTTCATATTGCTTTTATCAATAATAATGCTTTTACCTCTCTAACCTCAGCACTGCCTTCTCGCGAGTCGCAAACATGGGTGTCATGAATGGCCCCGGATACTTAGTGTTTTGGACTCCTCACCTGTGTGTCCCATCTCGCCAAACTATTATCTCAGCGAGCAGGGTCGATCTTTGATCGGATTTTCTTTCACTCATTAAATTTTCCATATATTTCAAACAATCCTTCCAAACTCCAATAATGATAACAACAACACAAACACCATATAACATCTCCATAATGTAACATCATTCTCAACATAATCCCCGAATAGGAAATAAGGTAAAGAATGGCAAATATTTATATCATGTGGAGCAATAATTGAAATAAGGCATAATATGGCTTTTGTGATGCATAAGCATAGGTAAGGCTTGGAATTTAAACAATGAGCATTATATGGAAATATAAAGTCCTCCATCCTCTTATCATGCAATAAGTCAAAAGCAACTTCAAATTTTACCTCCTTCTATGGTTTTCAATAAAATATGCACTTCATTGTGACTTCCCTTTACTAGGCAATTTCATGCTATATCTCTGATGAATCCAATTTTGCATCGTCGAGTTCAATATTAGCTTCCATGACACTATTTCTTTGAACAATTTACAAGCAACAGGAGATATCTCATAGAATTTTGAGTTTAGCTTTATGCATAGAAATTTAAAATTTACTCAAAATTCGCCATGTAAAACCAAAAGAAAGAATAAAACATATAATAATGATAATGAGTTCTTTCCCCACCCCATACTTAAAATACACAGTGTCCCCACTGTATAAAATCAATAAAAAACAAAGGTAAAGGAAGGAACTCACCAAATAATGCGTCGAGGAAGGCAAAACAGGGCTTGTCGAGGAACTGGATTGGTCGATATCCAGTACCGTACTCGATATCGAGTAAGCTGTCAGCGTCGAGTGGAATGCTGAAGTCGAAGAGCCTTCTAACTTGGTCAATATCGAGTTGGCCTACTCGATATCGAGTAAACTGGGCTGCTCCTCCTGGTCGATTTCGACTTGGCCTTCGTTAATTCCGACTATCTTTCAGGGACTTCTTTTTCCACCTTTCACGATCCTTTTATGCTTGCCGACCTAAAAGTGTTAGATTTCACACGAAGACAAGACATTCCACATGAAGTATAAAAATAAACAAAACCAAAACCAAAACCAAAACCAAAAGTTTCAAAGTCCCAAAATTTAAAAAGTTTTATGTACATGCTCTAGATTTTAGAGTCGTTAGGCCGGCTTCTCCGTTTGTGCTTTAAGGACCCTCAATGTGGGGCTCGCTTGTGCTTGGCCCTTCTCCTGGATCATCTAGGTCCTGATTGTAGTATGCAAGCTCAGCTGATAGGCGGTCGCTTGCATAGTCCCTCTTTCCTTCATTTTTCTTCTTTCCAGCTCTTATTCTCCGCAGATTCTCTCACCACGGGGCCTTACCTCCCCTTAAATTATTTATAAATTTCTTAATGGACTGAGGAGGAGTAGAATTTATACCTGAACTTACCTTTTCGGGCCCAAAACAGAAATCTTTGGGCTTATGGTTGGTCGATGTCGAGTTGGGCTGGTCGACATCGAGTACAGGGACCCCATACTTAGGCTCTTAGCAAGTCTGGTGTGCATCAGAGGAAGTCGATGCCGAGAAGATTTGGTCGACATCGAGTAATGCTTTGGTCGATATTGAGCAGGGCTTGTCGATATCGAGTAGAGTTTGGCTGCCTTCCTCCGTTGTTTGCTTGATCCCCTGGTTGCTGATGCTTTTCACCTCCAGCCATGAAATTTCCTCCTTGCAGGGCCAAAGGAGAAATCTAAGACCTCGTCGCCTATGGTGAAGGTGAGTAATCGCTATTTGACACTAATCTTGGCATCTGCAGTGGCTAAGAATGGTCTACCAAGAATAATAGGACTAGTAGGATCTTCAGCACAGTCTATAATAAGGAAATCAGCGGGAATAAAGAATTTACCAACCTGGACAGGGACATTCTCAACCATACCTGTAGGGATGACTACTGTATTGTTTGCCATGTATAGCTTGGCATCCACAGGCTCTATAGCTCCTATTTTCACCTTTCGCCAGATTGATAAGGGCATGATGCTCACGCTTGCTCCTAAATCACACAAGGACTCATATTTATATTGACCAAGTCCTACAGTAACAGAAAACTTACCAGGATTGGGCCTCTTTTCAGGGAAGTGGAGCATTTTGCATTCGCCAGCGATTTCTGAGAGTGATCGCTTGTTGCTCAGGATCTCCTTGAGGAATTTGACATAAGCAGGCATCTCTTGCAGAGCTTTTGTAAAAGGAATAGAGACATTCAGTTCTCGAAGCATATTAACAAAACGTTTAAACTTACCTGTAGTGGGATCTTTTAGCGCTCTTTGGAAGGGAAAGGCAGTGTCTTTTTCTGCTTCAGAGCCAGAACAGACGTCGGAGGTATTGCAGAGTCGTCGACATCGGCCAACTTCTCCTCGACATCGACCAGGGGTTGCTCGATATCGAAAATAGTTGTCGATCTCGAGTTGTTGGGCTGTGCAGGGGAGTCCGAGTTTGTCTTCTCCTCTGTGTCGAGTTGTTGCTTGTCGATATCGACCAAGGTTTGGTCGACATCGAGTTGCTGCTGCTCGTTGTTGAGTTGCTGCTCTGCTTTGTCTTGGTGCTTTCCGACTTCTGGCTTGCGTAATTGGTGCCCGCTTCTAAGCTTTATAGCTGCGACGTCTCCGGTCTTCCCATTAGGATTTGGTTCTGTTTGCCCAGGGAGTTGCCCGGTCGGCCATGGAATTTGGGCCGCGAATTGACCCATCTGTGTCTCTATGCTCTTCTTCCAGATATCCAGCTCTCCAAATTTTATATTGATGTTCTGGAATTGATTGTTGATGGTGCCTTGATTCCGGCGCATCTCATTAAGGATGAGCTGTAAATCATCCTTCTTTTGGTCCCTTTCTGGATGTCCTAGAGCTCTGTATGGTGGGGGGTTCCTAGGAGGACCTTGGTTCCATTGTGGTTGATAGAACCTTTGATCCCCCATATAGCGATTGGGACCCCCTGCGTAAGCTACCTCCTCGTGAGTCTCTGCCATCCTTACCTGCTCTTTGTGTGGGCACTCAGTAGTGGTATGCCACTGTGATCCGCATTCGATGCAGGGCTGGTTGACAGAAAGATACTTGACTTGCTTGAGGAGCTTGCGATTCTGATCGCTGTAGTACTGCTCCCTGACATCTGGGTCAATATCCTTAGAAGGCTCGTAGAGAGGCATGGATGGGACTGGCCCATGTGATCGGCCCTAAGTAATTCTAAGATTTTAAGGGGAAAGGAAATCATGAGGAAAGACCCATGCAATGATATCAACATTGAGACAATCGGTCTTGAGCTTGTTTGGATGTTTTCCATAAAAGTGAGCAATAGGGATATGTTCGGTATTCGATCCAATATGGTTATGATCGAGTTTTGTTCACTTATAGTAAGTTAAATCACCGTCTCATGATTTGTAAAGGAAGATATTAAGCTCTAAAGTCTTGGTGCAAAATTTGAGAGCTAGCCGAGCTTCAGAACTCCAAAAATGACCTAGCTCTAATTTTGAGCTTGATTAAGGTTTTAGCTTCATTGAAGCTTTAGCTTAGTCATTTTAGCTGCATGGTAGCTACACCCAGCTTCGTATAAATGTCATGCACATTTTATATTTTATGAGTGACCTAGCTCCACCATGCTAGCTCCGTCATGCTAGCTTGTCCTTAATTGGGCTGGTTCTTATTGGGCCTTTATTGGGCCGGCGGTTGGGGGTAGTTATTGGGGGGTAACCGCCCAACCACCATAACTATCCATAACCACCAATAACTACCAATAACTACCCATAACCACCCAAAAACTTCCACCCCATTTTGCCTATAAAAGGCCTTTGTCATCCACTTGGAAAGGCATGAGCTTTTCCGATATATCTCTCAATCAGAAGAACAAACACTTAAAACACAAACAAGGTATGTATATATGCAATAATGAAATGGGATGCCACCCTTTTATTATATAGGAAACGTTTTATCCCACAACGTTATTGTAGTGCAACCCTTTGGCATATAGGGGCAATAAACGTTGAAGGAAAACTCGATTTATTTGAGTGACTCGTTTGCCATTATCCAAGCCATTTTATATATCCTTTCTAAAGGGCTTAAACACTTAGTTTTATCACCTAAAAGAATTCGGTGGAGATTGCCTTTTTGGCCTACTCCCTCGGGATTACCTTTCGAGGTCTACCAATGAGATTACCCTTTTTGGGTCTACTCAAATTGTCTTGATTATCCGAAAGGATCTACAAGAACCGAATTTACCTTCAACCTATTAAAACAACATTACCTTTAAACCTAACAATCTTCAACGTTTACTTATTGTTTGGTTTTGTTGTTTTGGAACAAGGTTGGAATGGCAAGAACGAAGGAGTTACCGATGGCGGAGATAGCATCCAAATTCGCGAAACTCGAGAAGTTTAAAGGGAAAGACTTTCGTCGATGGCAAAAGAAGATGCACTTCATGCTTACTTCATTTAAGGTGGCGTACGTGCTCTCAACGCCATGTCCCGAAGAGCCACCTTCGATTCCGGAAAAAGTCAACGGAGAGACCGAGGCTTAAATCGCCGAAAGGGAGGCTATAATGCTTCAACATAGGCGTGTTGGGAAGTGGGAGAACGACGACTACATTTGTCGTGGGCACATCCTCAATGGCATGGCCGACTCTCTGTTCGATGTGTATCAAAATCATGAGACATCTCGGATTTTGTGGGAAGCACTCGAAGCCAAGTACTTGGCGGAAGATGCCTCTTCAAAGAAGTTTCTCGTGTCTAACTTCAACAACTACAAGATGGTTGAAAATAGACCAGTAATGGAGCAATACCACGAATTGCTCCGAGTATTGGGTCAACTAACCCAACATGAGATCACCTTGGATGAGAACTTCGCCGTTTCATCCATAATCGATAAGTTACCTCACTCGTGGAAGGAGGCGAAACATCTCTTGAAGCATTCAAAGGAGGACATGGACCTTGTCCAATTGGGTTCCCATCTACGTATAGAGGAGGAATTCAAGGCGAATGACAAGGGAAAGAAAGGCGAAGACAAATCAGCCCACTCAATAAACACAATGGAGGCGGGCAACGGCAAACGCACCGTGGGCGCTAAGGGCTCCAAGTGCCCCAAATCAGGAAACATCAGTAAGCAAGGATCTAACAAGAAGGCTAAGGCCAAGGGAACTTATTGGAAGTGTGGAAAGGCAGGTCACGTGAAGAGGGACTGCAGGTCCAAGGGGTCAAAGGACAAAGGTGTCATGACACCGGCGTCGGGCTCGGGCACAAGCCCCGGGCAAGGTAAGGGCACTTCGGTGTCTTTAGTTACAAATGAGTCATTATTCTTTGTATCTAACATTGATCAATGTCTTGTTATGAAGGATGAAAAACTCCTTTGGGTGGCTCGACTCGGGTGCCACCACCCACGTGTGCATGGAAAGGAAATGGTTCAAGTACATGAAGGATGTAGAGGACGGTTTAGTGCTTTACATGGGAAACGAGTCAACAACCCCAGTCCTAGGTAAAGGGGACGTACATCTCAACTTTACTAGTGGGAAGGAACTTGTATTACATAATGTATTGTATGCACCCGTCATCCGCAAAAATGTTGTAAGTGGTGGTGTGCTTAACAAGTTAGGTTATCGATTGGTTTTCGAAGCCGATCGATTAGTAATAAGTAGGGCAGGAGTATTTGTAGGCTTCGGCCATAATAAAAACAATATGTTCATACTCAATGTTATCAATAATAATAAAGTATTATTTGATTACATGGTCGTGTCTAATGATTCTTTATATGATCTTTGGCATGCAAGGTTGGGACATGTACATATGAAGCGTATGTTAGATATGGCTAAGGAAAATATAATTCCCCCCTTTGAACCAACAAATGAAAAGTGTAAAACTTGCTTGTTAACAAAAATAACAAGGCTTCCTTTTAAGGCAATTAAAAGAGAGGAAGGGGTCCTAGGCCTAGTCCATTCGGACCTAGGGGGCCTACATGCAACGCCATCATTGGGTCAAAAACGTTACAACATAACGTTCATCGATGATGTAACAAGGTTTTGCTATGTCTATTTAGTTCACTCGAAGAGTGAGGCACTAGATAGGTTTAAAGCATACAAGACCGAATTTGAATTGCAAACGGGAAATAAAATTAAAAGGCTACTGATAGACGGTTTTTAGTCACCTAAACCGTATCAAAATAAATTCGAACTTACTAACTAATGTAGCGTGGTAAGCACGAGTCGATCCCACAGAGAATCAAGTTATTCCTAAGTTAAGTCTATTTACCAATTAAGACAAAAGAGGGGTTTTGGTGTGATGAGAATAAGAAAGAAAAGAAAATAAACTATAAACAAATAACGGATATAACAATTAAGAAGATAGTTTCATCTACAAATATCCACTTTAGTTTGACTAGTTGATCATCGATTCTTCTTCAAGTTCTCTTTTCATCCTATTATTGTTCCTGTCCTGATCTTGTGTAAATTACTAGTCCTACGAGTCCTAGTAACCCTTACTAATTAGATAACCTTAACACGGTCAAGATTTAACCTAAAAGTAGCATTAAGATTAAGGATTAACCAGGATACATGCAACACCAAGCTACGAGTCAGTATTTAACATGTAATTGATTCTCTACACACCACTTTAGTCCTACGAGTCCTAAAAAGGCATGATTGCTACTGTGGATTAAGGTTCGCTACGAGGAATCTACAAAATCCTAGCAATAATCTCAACTAGTTGTACGGACTAGAAGAAATCAACAATAATCGCAAAAGAATCAATACGAATCAATAGGAATAGAACAAGAATAGAAATCTCACAACTTTATCAAACCAAAGCTTCAATCCATAGACGAAACGGAAGAGTTTAGATCTCCATAAAAATAAGACAAAACATAACTAGGGTTATAGGTTGAAACTAAAGTCGGCTACGGTCTTTTTAACACCGCTCCGTATGAATGTATATATATATATATATATATATATATATATATATATATATATATATATAGTACTTCGTATCTAGCAATCCCTAAAATAATATAAAAAACCAATATATGAAATCTATCTAAATTATATATATGCTAAGGAAGCAATTTAGCCGGTAGCCACGCCTCCTTCCGTATGTAATCCGATCGGCCCAATTAATGTGATGTGGCTCCTTCGGCCTTGGTGCAAAGACTAGTCCATTCATCCTCCAATTCATTATGCGTGTATTATCTTAACCATCGTCCTTCCAATTTGCACAATAATCCCATATATTATTATCGACCTCCAAATTCATACAATCCAGTCCAAAATACCTGAAACATATATAAACACTTGTGTAAACTCCGAAAAGTAAATAATACAAATTAACTATAAAATAAGTAAAATATGTATGAAAATAACCTAATATAATATGCAATTATACGACTAAAATAGACCATATCAAACTACCTCATGCTTAGACTTTTGCTTGTCCCCAAGCAAACTAACTCAAAACAAAGACAGATTCAAAATTAAAGACAAGAGACTCAACGAAATTTCTATGAATGATCACTCATCAGTATGGTTATCATGGCTTCAGGAGTATTTATTACGTTATGCTCAAAATAATTATGACACTATGAGACCCACATCAAACCTTTCATACTCATTGCTTTAAACTTCGATTAGGTTCAGGGGATGCTTGCATTCAGAATGTATTGAGCAATCAAATTCATTAAGCACATAAAAATCGTCATAAACACCCATAGATTACTAGGCCTTTTGAACTTCGGATTTTCAATAAAACTCTTTTTTTTTTCTCTTTTCTAAACACTTTCTCTTCCTCGCGTGAATTTTATCCTCCACAAACAGGATCGGTTACTAACCGTATTTTTTTTCTTTTCTCATTTCTTATGAGTGTCGAGTGAATTTTATTCTCCTCGAACATTGGTTTATTGATGATTCTTTTCACTCGAGTGAATTTTATCCTCCCCGAGCGGTGTAAGTGAATTTTATCCTCCTTACACTCATCAACCCAACATATATCAACGCACATCAAAAATCACATCAAATAGATAACCGAATTTACTAGTGCTTTTCATCAGGGGTTTAGACATACAATAGAAATCATATAAATTTTTTAAAGATTGCTCTAAACTGAACATCCAACCAATAATCGCGATATAATTAAAGCTCATAATCCAGATTATCTATGGAAATCCCACAAGTGTCTTTATTCAATTAAAATTCCATTTTATTAACTCTTAAGCCATGAAAAACCATATATCATCATCGAGGTCATACCAATCATAGAAATAACTCCTAACACAGCTAAAAGAAAAACTAACAAAACAAAAACAAAGACTCAATAGCATAACTTACTATGACCATGGGATAATTAGCAAATATAAATATCTATAATGCAACCTATAATGTGATGAAGTGCATAACAAAAATTGAAAAAAACAAAAAAAAACTAACATATAAATAAAATGCGGAGCTACACTTGAATTCCCCCACCCCATACTTAAAATCTTACTTTGTCCTCAAAGTAAAGAAAAAGAATAAAAGAGATAGAGGAAACTCACAATGAAATCAGGCATTCCAGAACAAGCTTTCAGTTCAAATTCGGAGGAAGGAAGAAAATAGGTGAAATATACAGCTCACACTAAAAAAATATTTCAGCACAAGATCTGCATCAGATTGTCCAGTCAGCACAAGAGCTGCATCAGATTGTCCTTGGTAGAACATACAGCTCACCCTAAAAAAAAATTCAGCAAACAACGCTTGAATGTATTTTGCACTTCTGAACCGTCTTGGATTTGGAAAAACATATGCAATCTCTTCGTAGTAATGCCTGGACAACACACATCACAAAGACGGCACAACAAACAAATGCGCGCAGGCCAACTATCCAAGAGATAGAATATCATCCAAGCTACCCATATTAGTTCTAAAATCATCCTTGTAACTCAAGTTCAGCCATTAAGTATAAAGAAAAATCATAAACCTTTGGTGGCCACAGGGAGCAAGAAACACACAAGAATTAGGGGCATGGACAAAGTAGAATTCACATCATTTGCACAAATCATAAATAGAAACTTAAACCACACAAGATATCTTAGCTCAAGATTTTGCAATTAGAGTAGGAGCGATCAATCCTGAAATAATCAGCCCAAAATATGCGCTCCAACAGCAAACATCATCAAGTGTTCATCCAAGACTCAGCAACTCACAAATTAAGCATTATGAGACATTAAATTCAACACTGCAGATCGAAACAGAGAAAGACTAACCTGTGCTTACCCGATTAAAATCGAAGTTGATGTCTCCTGGTGGTCCGGCGATGGTCTGGAAGTCTATCTGGTGAACAGCAGGGAAGGGCGCGGGAAAAGCGATGCAGCGGTGGGAGGCTGGTGGTCCGGCGATCATGAGGCTTCAGGACGGAGTGCGGGAGCAACAGGAGGCGACGAAGGTCAGGGATTGAAAGGGAGAAAGTCTGGTGGAGGGGCGTGTGGTGCGGCGCCGGCTAGGGTGGTGGTGCGGACGGTTCTGGGGACTGGCGGTGGGGGAATTGGTTTCGCCGGCGGAGGCTAGGGAAGGAGAGGAAGGCCGGAGATGGTAGGGAAGGGCGGTGATGGTGAGCGCAGAAGAGCGAGGAAGAAGCGGCCTGGGAAGGAAAGAACGAGGACACGGGAAGAGGGTTTCCTTTTTTTTTTTTAAAGAAGAAAATAAATAAAGAAATATAAAATTTAATCATAACTTAAAATAAAACGAATAAGGGGGAAAAAAAACATACCTTGGGTTTCTTCCTAACCTAAGATTAGACATTGTTAATGCCCTCACCAATTTGTCAAACTCTTGTGCACACATATCAATTAAGCATATATAATATAATGATAAACCGAAACTAAATAATATTACAGCTAAAAACCGTTTCAATTTATCAAATATGCGAGCATGACTCCTTGCAGAGGGTATGTAATACCACCAACACAGTTCCGCTGGTGGCTTCTCAAAGTAATGTTCCCAAGGGTCTGCATATTCACCAAAATCCACAAAAGAGTAAGAAATATCAATACCTTGCTCGGAAGCCGCAGAAATCGGCTCTGGACATGGTTCCTTGATAGGCAAGTTAGGGATGATATCTTCAGATGAATTAGGAGCCAAAACACATGGATCCTCATGCGTGCACTCATGAGACTCCATGTCAGGGAGCATCGGGCTCTCATCGATCAAACCGTCATTGTTTGTGTCTTGGCTTTCATCAACTTGAGGAATAAAACCTTGCTCTACTACCAACTCACTCACCGGTTGATCAAGTTGGTTCAATTGTTCCTCAATTCGCTCCATCCTTTTAAGCACCTCCCCCAACATAACCTGGCGTGTGAAAGCTTCTTCCTGCTCCACCTGGTGACCCATGTAGCAGAAAAAATCCCACATCTCTGATAAATTAAAACTCGCCAAGCCTCCGTTACTCATAGACTCGGCAAGTTCTTTGGTCTCAGGAGTCATGCCCTCAAGTACACAAACAACCATATCTTGCAAACTATCTTGGTAACCCCTTGCATAACGGGCGTCCAATAAATTATTCACTCTTGTGAAATAATGGTGAAAATTTTCCCCTTGACTCTGCAATAATCTCATCTTAAAATGTTAGTAGTAAGGGTGTCGTGAACCGTAAGATAGGTTCACAACAAAGTTAAGTTATATACAAAAATTGATAAACACACAAAACAAAGAAATAAACTTTGATTCCCCAGCAACGGCGCCAATTTGATAGACGGTTTTTAGTCGCCTAAACCGTATCAAAATAAATTCGAACTTACTAACTAATGTAGCGTGGTAAGCACGAGTCGATCCCACAGAGAATCAAGTTATTCCTAAGTTAAGTCTATTTACCAATTAAGACAAAAGAGGGGTTTTGGTGTGATGAGAATAAGAAAGAAAAGAAAATAAACTATAAACAAATAACGGAGATAACAATTAAGAAGATAGTTTCATCTACAAATATCCACTTTAGTTTGACTAGTTGATCATCGATTCTTCTTCAAGTTCTCTTTTCATCCTATTATTGTTCCTGTCCTGATCTTGTGTAAATTACTAGTCCTACGAGTCCTAGTAACCCTTACTAATTAGATAACCTTAACACGGTCAAGATTTAACCTAAAAGTAGCATTAAGATTAAGGATTAACCAGGATACATGCAACACCAAGCTACGAGTCAGTATTTAACATGTAATTGATTCTCTACACACCACTTTAGTCCTACGAGTCCTAAAAAGGCATGATTGCTACTGTGGATTAAGGTTCGCTACGAGGAATCTACAAAATCCTAGCAATAATCTCAACTAGTTGTACGGACTAGAAGAAATCAACAATAATCGCAAAAGAATCAATACGAATCAATAGGAATAGAACAAGAATAGAAATCTCACAACTTTATCAAACCAAAGCTTCAATCCATAGACGAAACGGAAGAGTTTAGATCTCCATAAAAATAAGACAAAACATAACTAGGGTTATAGGTTGAAACTAAAGTCGGCTACGGTCTTTTTAACACCGCTCCGTATGAATGTATATATATATATATATATATATATATATATATATATATATATATATATATATATATAGTACTTCGTATCTAGCAATCCCTAAAATAATATAAAAAACCAATATATGAAATCTATCTAAATTATATATATGGTAAGGAAGCAATTTAGCCAGTAGCCACGCCTCCTTCCGTATGTAATCCGATCGGCCCAATTAATGTGATGTGGCTCCTTCGGCCTTGGTGCAAAGACTAGTCCATTCATCCTCCAATTCATTATGCGTGTATTATCTTGACCATCGTCCTTCCAATTTGCACAATAATCCCATATATTATTATCGACCTCCAAATTCATACAATCCAGTCCAAAATACCTGAAACATATATAAACACTTGTCTAGACTCCGAAAAGTAAATAATACAAATTAACTATAAAATAAGTAAAATATGTATGAAAATAACCTAATATAATATGCAATTATACGACTAAAATAGACCATATCAGCTACGAACCGATCGTGGTGGTGAATACATGGATGTGGAGTATTTCGAGTCTTGTGGCATAATTCATGAGACGACGGCTCCATATACCCCACAACAAAATGGGGTGGCGGAGCGAAAGAATCGTGTTCTTAAGGACATGGTTAATGCCATGTTGTCATACTCCGGGTTAAAGAACTCGTTTTGGGGTGAGGCGATGCTAACAGCCAACTATATCTTAAATAGGGTGCCAAGCAAGAGAAATCGTCAATCACCATACGAGCTTTGGTTTAAAAGAAAACCAAATCTCCATTATCTTCGTATATGGGGTTGTCGTGCGGTTGTTAGACTAACGGACCCTAAGCGTAAAACCTTAGGAGATAGAGGTATTGAGTGCATATTCATTGGATATGCACATAACTCTAAGGCCTATAGGTTCTTCGTCATAGAACCAAATCACGCTATCTCGGTTAACATCGTGATAGAATCACGTGATGCCATATTCGATGAGACTAGGTTCACATCGAGCCCTAGGCCTAGGGAGATAGACCAAGAGGATGTCGACCCATCATCGGATCCAATGAAAACCGAGGAGCCGACGCCTGTACTTGGACCTAGGGTCACTAGGTCTATGACGCGCGCTAGCTTGCTGCAAGCACCAAGCATCGATGTCGCTGACCCAAAGCCACTGCTCGACAAAGACTCCCCAGCTACAGGGCCAAGGGCGCTAAACCGCATGGCCATGGGCGTACCTGGGGAAGACACTAGCGACGGTAGCGATGGTGAAAACATGCACTCGACGCATGCGAGCGATGATGAGGCTGAAGCTCCTACTTCGACGTCCCACACACCCAAGCGACAACGAGTGCACTCCGCACTCTTAGTAGGACATACGTATCCTGAACCAATATTTCAAGTCTTCTTGATGGAGGGTTCTAGGAATAAAGAAGGTCAAATCATCTCATATCTACATATGGATGAGGATCTTAAGACCTTCACCGAGGCAATGAGTTCTCAAGATGTCGCATTTTGGAAAGAAGCAATCCAAGATGAGATGGACTCTATTGTTGGCAACAACACTTGGGAGTTGTCAGACCTTCCAACCGGGTGCAAACCTCTAGGTTGTAAATGGATCTTCAAAAGGAAGATGAAGGCCGATGGGTCCATTGACAAATTTAAAGCCCGATTGGTAATCCAAGGTTTTAAACAAAGAGAAGGAGTCGATTATTTCCTTAGCAAGCATTCATGGGCCCATGGCTAGAATCACCACTATAAGACTTTTAATTGCCTTAGCAAGCATTCATGGTCTTGTCATCCATCAAATGGACGTAAAAATGGCATTCCTCAATGGAGATTTGGATGAAGAGGTTTACATGAAGCAACCCGAAGGCTTCATAGTAAAAGGTCAAGAACACAAAGTGTGTCGATTGATCAAGTCCCTCTATGGACTTAAACAAGCGCCAAAACAGTGGCATCAAAAGTTTGATGAAGTGATTTTAGGTGATGGCTTCAAAATCAATCAAGCTGATAAATGTGTATATAGTAAGTTTAATAATTCCGGTCAAGGAGTTATAATATGTCTATATGTAGATGACATGCTTATATTTGGCACAAACCAAATAGAAGTGGACAAAACTAAGGAGTTCTTGTCTACTAAGTTCTCCATGAAGGATCTAGGAGAAGCTGATGTGATCTTGGGAATTAAGATCAAGCGGGAAGGAAAGGGTTTAACCCTAGCACAATCCCATTACATTGAAAATGTGGTAAAACGTTTCCAATGTGATAAATCCACCCCGGTTAGTACACCTATGGATCCAAGTGAGAAACTTCTCCCTAACTTAGGAGAACGAATCTCACAACTTGAGTATTCTCAAGTAATAGGATGTCTAATGTATGCCATGACAAGTACTCGCCCCGACATAGCATTTACCGTGGGTAAGTTAAGTCGATATACAAGTCGACCAAGCTCAAGTCATTGGAAGGCCCTTAGAAGAGTACTTAGGTACTTGAAAGGGACAATGACCTATGGAATTGCATATGTGGGTTCTCCCTCCACTTTGGAAGGATACACCGATGCAAGCTGGATCACCAATATGGAAGATCACTCTTCAACGAGTGGTTGGGTATTCCTATTAGGTGGTGGTGCGATTTCTTGGGCATCTAAGAAGCGATCATGCATAACAACCTCGACGATGGAGTCGGAGTTTGTTGTACTTGCCGCGGCCGGCAAGGAAGCGGAATGGCTTAGGAATCTCATACATGAGATACCTTTGTGGCCAAAACCAATATCCCCTATTGCTATCTTTTGTGATAGCCAAAGTACTTTGGCAAAGGCCTATAGCCAAGTATATAACGGGAAGTCACGACATCTAGGTGTGAGGCATAGTTCCATCCGAGAACTAATCACACATGGAGTCATATCGGTTGTCTTTGTGCGAACACACAACAATCTTGCCGATCACTTAACCAAGAGTTTGGCAAAAGAGTTTGTGTACAAAGCATCTCGAGGGATGGGGTTAAAATCCTAAATGAACCTATGACTTGGACGCCCAATTCCCCCTTACCGAAAGGTGTAGGGTAGAATTCAATGTGGTAGGCCAAGGACGTAGAGTTTTGGAGCAATCAACAACCCATCAAGGTAATCTGCTCTAGTCTACATGAAAAGAAAAGTTGAAACATAGTTTCTTAATGAATTTTGGAAAATGCATTTTGTAGGTGCAAATTAGAAATTCAACTAAGCATATGTGGAAGTGCAAGGCTTCTTCCAAGAGAGTTCAAGGATGACTCGTCTCGAAGCATATGTGAAGGATAAGGGACGTAAAGCCTCAAAACGTCAAAGTTTAGTGTATATACATTATGTAACTCATGTTGTAATTTTTATTACGTGTGCTTAGACAAGTTGATGTGGTTCAAGTCTTAGAACACCACGATTCTTTAGTACATGATTGTAATTTTTACAAGATATAAATTCAAATCCAATGGATATTTATCTCTATACAAAGAGTTTGTAAATTGTTCAAGGATTTATGACATTGCTCAAATGGGGGAGGAATGTTGGTGATTTGTGAAAAGTCATCAATCCATTTGTCTGGAATCATAAATGTCAAGTGTGAGAATTACTAAGGGCATCACTCGGGCTTAGGGTGAGCGGGAGGCACGGCCCATGTGATCGGCCCTAAGTAATTCTAAGATTTTAAGGGGAAATGAAATCATGAGGAAAGACCCATGCAATGATATCAACATTGAGACAATCGGTCTTGAGCTTGTTTGGATGTTTTCCATAAAAGTGAGCAATAGGGATATGTTCGGTATTCGATCTAATATGGTTATGATCGAGTTTTGTTCACTTATAGTAAGTTAAATCACCGTCTCATGATTTGTAAAGGAAGATATTAAGCTCTAAAGTCTTGGTGCAAAATTTGAGAGCTAGCCGAGCTTCGGAACTCCAAAAATGACCTAGCTCTAATTTTGAGCTTGATTAAGGTTTTAGCTTCATTGAAGCTTTAGCTTAGTCATTTTAGCTGCATGGTAGCTACACCCAGCTTCGTATAAATTCATGCACATTTTATATTTTATGAGTGACCTAGCTCCACCATGCTAGCTCCGTCATGCTAGCTTGTCCTTAATTGGGCTGGTTCTTATTGGGCCTTTATTGGGCCGGCGGTTGGGGGTAGTTATTGGGGGGTAACCGCCCAACCACCATAACTACCCATAACCACCAATAACTACCCATAACCACCCAAAAACTTCCACCCTATTTTGCCTATAAAAGGCCTTTGCCATCCACTTGGAAAGGCATGAGTTTTTCCGATATCTCTCTCAATCGGAAGAACAAACACTTAAAACACAAACAAGGTATGTATATATGCAATAATGAAATGGGATGCCACCCTTTTATTGTATAGGAAACGTTTTATCCCACAACGTTATTGTAGTGCAACCCTTTGGCATATAGGGGCAATAAACGTTGAAGGAAAACTCGATTTATTTGAGTGACTCGTTTGCCATTATCCAAGCCATTTTATATATCCTTTCTAAAGGGCTTAAACACTTAGTTTTGTCGCCTAAAAGAATTCGGTGGAGATTGCCTTTTTGGCCTACTCCCTCGGGATTACCTTTCGAGGTCTACCCATGAGATTACCCTTTTTGGGTCTACTCAAATTGTCTTGATTATCTGAAAGGATCTACAAGAACCGAATTTACCTTCAACCTATTAAAACAACATTATCTTTAAACCTAACATAGCATAGGAGTTCTCATCATAGTTCGCAGTAGCCCCATACTAGTTATCGTAGTTGGTGAGCTTGTCGAGTACACCCCATGCGTCAGCTGGCGGCATCGTCAGATACTCATATCGAGTATACTGATTGATCCTATCCTTGGTGGTTTGGTCAAGAGAATTGAAGAAGATCTCTTGAATGACATAGGGTGGTTGTCCATGAGTAGGGCAAGATCGCAGTAGCTCCTTGTATCATTCCCATGCTTTTGCCAGCGGCTCCCCAGGCTTCTGTTTGAAAGCTGTAATCTTCTGGCGAAGGAGTACTGTCTTGGTAGGAGGGAAGAATTTGTTGAGAAACTCCTGCTCTACTTGAGCCCATGTTGTGAGGGATCGTAGTTTTAGTCCTTCTAGCCACTTCAATGCAGGACCAGCGAGAGACCAGCGGAAAGCCTTCATCTTGACATATTCCAGAGTAGTACCTTCAGCAAGAGTACGACACATGTTAGTAAAATTGGTAATATGTTCAAGAGGGCATTCATTAAATCTTCCATGAAAAACATTATTTTTAAGTTCAATAAGGAATGAGTGCGAATTTCATAGTTATTTTGAGGGATTAGAATGGCCGATTCAGGCACGACGAGAGTCGGCTGCATATAATCCTCGGGAGTGGTTGGGAATTAGGCTCTCAATCAGCTTCTACTTGCCTCGCACGCTCAGCTTCCTGTTCCCTTCCTGCTCTCTCAGTGGCGAGAGCAGTATCTTTGGCGGCTAGTTCTCTCCTAAGCCTCTCAATCAGCTGTTCTTGTGTTTCTGCGGCCGCCATGGCTCTTTTTAGTTTAGCGTGGACGTGTAAAAGGCGTTCCGGTTCGTCTAAGCCGTCAAACTCAGGTGGTTGACCAGAATGGCGCATACACCTGTGAAGTAACTCAAAGTAGACGTGAGATTTGACTACCTAAGGCGCGAATGATTGCTTCCCCGGCAACGGCGCCAATTTGTTGAGAGGAGGAAATCGAGAATGTAAATTAAATATGTATAAATCAAAGCAAACCAGATTCCGTCCCGTGCAAATAATGACAAGACTCCCTCCCGACGTAGCAGTGGGAAGTCAGGATCGATCCACAAGGAAGCGTGTCAGCGGATCCTAGGCAGCGAATGAATCTCACGAACAGAAGTCGACCACAGTGCTCGATCTCGGCTAGGGTTAGTCGACAAAAGATCGGGCTAGTCGAACAAAGCAGCAGCAGCTCTCGGTGGTTACTCGATATCGAGTAAATCTCCTCGATATCGAGGAAGCTTTTCGTCGATCTCGGGTACCTGCACACCAGAAGCTACGGCGATCTTCCTCGATCGAATATCAGTACTCGATATCGACCAGATTTAGTCAATATCGAGGAGACAGAAACTTGAAAACGAAACGAATAAAGAACAAAGCTTGAGGGATTCGAAATAAACTATGTATGAAAAACTTCCAAGATTGGGATTTGCAACGACAATAACCAAGCATGCATAAGGCAAGATAAAGAAATAATCATGCAATCGCATCGAAGGACCAAGCTTTCGCCTTTTCCAACAATTAGACAACTCTTTCAAGAAACCCTAATTGTATCTACCGATTTTAGGTTTACAATCCAAGTTGTTAGCATGGATCTCCATTGAATGGGTAATAAACACACAACAGGTAGTAGATGCTCAAAACATGACAAAGATTAAACCTTTACCTCAAACACGCAGGGCTATCATCGGGCTCGCCCCAACCTAGAAGTGGGTGGACTACTCGCGCCTCATCGCAATCATAGACATTGATTTAAAAGAAATAAATTGCAATAAACTATATTGAAAGTCTTTACAATCCCGGCACTCAAACTTTCGCAGAATGCCAAAACCCTAAAACCTTTGAACTCCTAAACTTCTATGTGTAATTGTATCTCTGAAATTGAATGAATAAAAACTCAGCCCCATGGGCTTTATTTATAGGGCTTAATCCTTGCTAATCAAGGAAAGCAATCTCTATATCTATTTCTAAATGTAAAACTTAAATAAAAGGAATATTTATCTTAAAAGGAATTATATCTAAACTATCTAAATATCTTCATGTGTGGATTAATCTTCTTTCCATGGATAGACCTTGATAGACTCGGATAGAACTTGATAGAACTCGGACATCTCGCAACCCAACAGCCCAAGTCATGATCGGACAGGCCCAACAGCGTCGCGGCCCAGGAAAGGTTTACTCGATATCGAGTAATTTCCTCGATATCGAGGAAAGGTGTTGTCGACTTCGGGTTGCTCGGCTTCTCGAGTAGCTGCTCCCTGATCTGGCTCGGACAGATGGTGCTGGATTTATCGATATCGAGGAACTGTTGTTGGTCTCGGCTTGTCTGGTCAACTCGAGCAGCTCTTCCTCGGATCCTCGATCAGGTGTGGCTTCAGGGGTTTACTCGATATCGAGTAATGTTGTCGATATCGAGTAGCTATGTTGCTCGGGTTGCCTCTCTTCGGCTTCTCGATCAGGTGATCTTCCTCGACTCCGGGTGTGACTTCAAGTTTTGTCGATATCGAGTAAAGGTACTCGATATCGAGTAAGGCTCTAGAGTCGGGTTGGATTTGTCTTCAGTTCCTCGATCAGCTCCTCTTCGACCAGGCTTGGCTCGGACTTCTTTAGTCGATATCGAGGTAGAGTACTCGATATCGAGTAAGCCTTCAGCTTCCGTCTTTGCTTCTTGGTTTTGTCCCGGATTGGCTCCAAATTCTGTAATATCAAACCAAAACTTATGTGGACCTCTATTTCTTGCAAATAAGCATATACTACATAAATTCAACATATTCCCATCCCGAAATATGCAAAGTGTATAGAATAAGGAGCTAAAATATGTATTTCAACATGGCTATTTTAGTAGACATCAGTATGCCCGGTAAATTTAGGGTCAAGACCCGGTATTTTTGATCCGGGATTTTTTTTGGACCCGAACCCGAACTACCCGATAATTTTCCGGGTCAACCGGGTCCGAGTCGACCCGGTCGGGTCGGATTTTTTTAATGCACTTGGTCGCTCTTTTCTTCTAACCTAGCAGACACTTGTTCAATTGGCCCTCTTTTCGCATCTTTCAACTCGGAACACTGCTTCTTCTTGCCTCTCGCCGCTCGCCGCCGTCGTTCATGTGACCAGCCGCTACATACCTGTGACCAGAAGCCGTCTTCGATAGGCGCCTCTTGTCCAACATTGTTGTGACTGCTATCAGCCTAGATCTGTTGTCGAGTGCGAAGTGCCCCTTCTCTCGCTAGTCACTACTGCTCAACGCCACCGAGGTTATGTCGGCCCAGATCTGAACGCCACCGAGGTTGTGCACTTTGCACTGCTGCTCAACGCCACCGAGGTTGTGCACTTCACTACTGCTCAACAGTAGCCGACCTAGGATTTGTGATATTTGGTAAGTTTTAATTCATTGTTCTTCGTTTAAATTTTACTCGGCTTTCCATTTCTTTCAGATTCGTAATTTCTTCGTTCAGATCTTACTCGCTAATCATCAAACCCTAGGTCGGCTACTGTTGGGTTTTCCTAGTAATTCATTTTGTATTAGTTAATTGCTTCGTTTAGAATAGAATGGTAGATTTGGGCATTGGTTTGCTGTTAGAGTTGGGGAGGAAACAGAACAGGAGGGAAGGGTATTGAAAATCAGTAGGACAAAAAATGTAATTGGTTGATTAATTACATTTTTGTAAATGTTAGAGTTGGGGTGGAAACAAAACAGGAGAGAATTTGTTAGGTTGGAGGGAAAAACAAATTGATTGATTATTACATTGTGGCATAACAGTAGCATCACCACCGGTTCCATTCAACCCTAATTGATTCATTATTACATTATTGTAGTACAACTAGCTAATGATGTTTTAGTTACTTATTAATGTTTATATATTTATCTTATGATCAAGTGAACATACCGCCACGAGCACGTCCTCCGGTCAAGAAAGGTTCGATAAAAAAACCAAGCGGACCTTTGTTCCCAATGCCATTTCGAGCTGGATTTGGTATTCAATCTACTGTCTTGTCATCCTCGTCCCCATCATCACTACCGATTCCATATCAAGGTAGTTAATTTTATATAAGAACTAACTTTATTTGCAATTTAAAAGTGTATTATGAATAATTTGTCTAGATATTTACTTAAACATGTATTTATTTAAACTTATATTTTGTCTAGATATTATGAATAAGTAGTTGTTGTTGTATTTACTTAAACATTTATTTGCAATTTTTTGTAGGAAGTGTTTTGTCATCTTCGAGTCAAACTCTTACTCCAGAACATATGGAAGATTGTGCCTCGCCAACTACTCCTACACCTTCTCCAACTCCATTGGAAGATATAGCAAGTAGGACTGACACATCTGAAACTTCTGAGAGTTCTCAAGCATTTGGGAAAAAAAAGAGATGGAATGCGGAGTTATGGGATGAATATGAGTTATATGATGGACACGTATTTGAATAGGGTTGTTTGCAAGTATTGCAAAAAAGGACCCTTGTTGACAGATTCTGATAATGGAACCTCGAATTTTTTACGCCATACTACCCATTGCAAAGCACGTTTAGCTACACTTGATAAGGATGGGCTAGCATTGAAGGATGGAAAGGTAATCTCTAAATTTGATCAAGCTCTATATAAGGAAATGATTTCACTTGCTATCATTCAACACGCATACCCGTTTACTTATGCGGAGCATGAGGGAAATAGGGATCTTCACTAGTTCTTGAATGTAGATTGCAAACCAATATGTAGAAACACGGCTAAAAATCATGTTATGAAGATTCATGATAGAGAGAAAAAGAGGCTTAGACATATCATGATGAATATTTGTGGAAAAATTTGCTTGACTTCAGATATGTGGACTTCTGTTGTTGGTCAAGGCTACCTCTCTTTGACTGCTCATTATATTGATGATGATTGGAATTTGCAAGCCAAACTTTTGAATTTCTGTCATGTTGAACCCCTTCATACTGCACATGTGTTGCATGATATAGTGTTGGGCCACTTAAAGGAATGGGGAATTCATAAGAAAGTGTTTTGTGTGACATTAGATAATGCTAGATGCAATGATAATATGCAAGAGTTGCTATCGGATAGTCTATCATTGTATTGTCCTTTGCCTTGTGATGGCGACTACTTCCATGTGCGTTGTAGTGCTCATGTTTTGAATTTGATTGTTCAAGATGGTTTGAAAGTAATTATCGAAGAGGTGAAGAAGGTTAGGAGGTTGGTGGGCTACAATGTTGCTTTGGAGCGTAGAACATTGAAGTTTTTGGAAGTTGCTGCTACTGCTAATGTAGATTATTCTAAGAATTTGTGCTCCCCTTCCACTCCCTTAACTGGGCGTGAATCAACCTCACTTCATCCCCATTCTTGATTTCTCCCTCCTACGTCACATGTGTACAGTGGCGGAGCTGGGGGGATGCTCGAGCACCCCCCTAGCTCGTAAAAAAATACAAAAAAAAAATAATTTTTTTTGCATATATTTAGTATTTTTAAGGTAATATAATACATTTAAATGATATTTGAAACAAAAGTGCTATCTAGCTCAAGTGGTAAGGGAAGGAAGGAAGAAAGTAAGGAGAATCAAAAGGTGTTGGGTTCAAATCCCACTTCCCTAACTTTTTATTTGTTTTACTCTAATTCTTCTTAGTTTTCTTTATATTTTTTGTTTTTATCAGCCACTTCTTCTTAGTTTCTCTTTATATTTTTTATTTCTATCAACTACTTCATTAAAAAATATCATATTTTTTTTTTACAAAATCTTCTTATCAAGTATACACCAAAAAAAAAAATTTACGAAATTTTTTTAGCATCCCCCTAGCCGAAATCTTGGCTCCGCCACTGCATGTGTATATTAAATAAAACCCTCCCTTTGGCATTTTTTTGTGGTAAGCTATTTCTTTAACCTGCTTTGTTTTAACTAATTTCATTCATTTTTAAAATTTGTCAATTCAACCGAATAATATTTCATATACTACCGAATAACGTTGCAATATCTTTTTTCCTGAACTAGTAAATATATATAAATCTCCAAAAGGAGGAATGGGAGAGCCCGAGAGCCCCCAAGTTAAAAAAAAAAAGTGATTCGAAACAAGGGAATCACTTGTAAAATACAAAAAGTGGGGAAACAACATTAACTATGGGTGTGTATGGGTGCTTGTTTTAGTAGTTTATAAACTATTAAAATAAAGAGCTTAAATTATTAGTTGTGTATGAGGTTGTTTATTTGTGGGGTTTTAGTTAAAATTGGAGGTTTAAAAATAAGTCACATTTGATAGCTTTTTTTTGTGGTTTTGAGGTTTATTTTATTTGAAAATACAATTATACCCCTAATAACAACCAAATAAACTCCACTTTTTACAAATAAACTGTTTTTCATCCCATACGGGGTTTATATTTCACACAAAATTTTAACCTTATTTGAGGTTAAATTTTTACCTTTAACCTGTTTATAATTTTTAGTCATTTTTTCAACCCCGACCCATACGGACCCTATGTTGCCCCCGCCCCACCCTAGTGATGGGCTTCCTCTTAGCTCTTAACCTCTCTATACATTCATTCACAATTTGCTTTGCAGTTTCCTCAACACTCAAAAAATTGTTCTCCCAAATAGCTAAATTCCTAGCCTTCCAAATATGATTAACCATGCAATTAAACACCAAAAGTCTCGCTTGGAATACTTGGGTTCCTCTTCTTTCCCCTTCGGCGAACCAGCTGAGCCAATCGGAAACGGTGTCATGTCGGCTCGTCACCCCCTGCCAGTTCCAAACTATGTCCGCCACGCACCTAGAAAAGGCGCATCAAAACCAAAGGTAATCCCTATCCTCCACTTCGGCTGCACAAAATACACACTCATGTGTTTGCACCGCATTCCATTTAAACAGTCGTGCCCGAGTATGGAGACGATCTTGTGCTGCCAGCCATGTTGTAAAGCTCCATCGAGTACACTGCACCCCCGTCCAAATCATCTCTCCCCATGGACAAGGAATTCCTCGCGCTCTCAGCACCTCATACACCACCTTTGGTAGATCCTTACCATTTCTGGCCACTATCTCCATCGCCGATTCCTCCAGTTCAGACCGGTCGGGTTGATTCTCATAGGCTGTTAAGAATTCCTGAAGGACCCCGACCACGCACTTCCATGTCCAGGAATCCCTCGCCACCAGCTGCACATCTTGGATGTTCTGGCCTCGAAGGAGATTTTCATTCACCCAACTAGTCCAAACACAGTCCCGTTGCTGCATTATATCCGTTGCCAGCTTTACGAAAATAGCTTTATTCCACGCTAATATCTCCTTTATGCCGAGCCCTCCCTCTCTTCTCGGGTGAGTGACAATATTCCATGCCACTAGATATCTCCGGCCTTCTAAATTTCCATTCCATAAAAACCTCCTACACATCCCTTCTATCCGATCTATAACACCAGCAGGAAGTAGGAAGATCTGGCTCCAGAAGCCCATCACACCCATGATGACTGCCTTTATAAGTTGCATTATCCCCGCATATGAGAGGTTTCTAGTCGCCATGCTATATATCTGTCGCTCAATCTGCGAGATAAGCGGGTCATATTCAGCCACCTTGAGTCGCTTGTCATGAAGAGGGCAGCCCAGATAGCGTACCGGAAGAGTTCCTCGATTGAAGCCTATCAGCTCAACAATCCCTTGTGCGCGCTCTGCTGTCAACCCAGCCAGATAGATCTCTGATTTAGCATTATTCGGCTCAAGCCTAGACACAACTGCAAAGTCTGCTATGCATTGTCTTATCAGACCCATTGATCACTCATCGACTTTACAAAAAATCATCAGATCATCCGCAAAGGCAAGATGCACCAGGCCGAGCCCCTTGCATTTCGAATGGTAATTAAATTCCGGTTGGTGGGCTACATTATTCAGCATTCTCCCAAAAATCTCCATACAAAGAACAAATATGTATGGAGACATCGGGTCCCCCTGTCTAAGCCTGCGCTTGCTGTGAAAGAAATCCTCTGGAACACCATTTACCAACACTGAGAAGCTAGCAGTGGTGATGCATCCCATTACAAGTTGTACTAGCTTCGATGGAAACTTGAAATAGTTCAGCACATGTTCTATAAATTCCCAACTCATACTATCATAAGCCTTATGTAGATCGACCTTCAGAGCACACCTTGGAGACACGCCCTTAGTTCCATACCCCCTCAGAATCTCAGTGGCTACCTCCACATTGTGATTGATTGCCCGACCTGGAATGAATGCCCCCTGTGAGTATGAGATCAACCCATCAAGCACTCCTCTGACCCTTTCCGCCAAAATTTTAGTTATTATCTTAAAAAACGTGTTGCAACAAGAGATAGGGCGTAGATCTTTCACCATTGTTAGATTATCAACCTTCGGGATCAATGATATGAACGTATGATTATACTGTCGTAGCAGCCTGCATGTACAAAAGTATTCGTGTACCGCCTTTCTGATATCTGTCTTCATGGTGTCCCAGCTTTTCTTGAATAGAGCACTTCCAAACCCATCCGGGCCTGGTGATTTGTTCTTCCCTATGCTCCACGTTGCTTTTTTTATCTCACTTACAGTCGGCTCAGCACTCATACCACTGATGTTGTTTACTATCAGCTTGCAGCCCACAAGGAAGACAAAATCCCCCTACTTTTGCTGAAGGAGCACACAGTAGATCCTTGTAGAAATCCACATTCAGTTTCACAAGCTCCCCTGGTTCATCAACTCTTTTTCCATGCCTATCCGTCATGTACATGATGGAGTTGGTTCCCCTCCTGATTTTTAATTGGCGGAAAAACATACTAGAAGTCTCTTCCCCTTGGGTTAGCCAATGCAGCTTAGCCTGTTGAGAAGAGAGGCTCGTGAGCCTCCGCCAATTGTGTCCCACAAGCTGTTGTAGATGTTTGACACATTTCTGCAGCTCCTCATCCTGCTGATTAGCTTGAAACTCCAACTGCACCTTCCATAGGCTGTTGGTATCCTTGTCTATTACCTGCCTAAGTTTAGCAAATTGCCGCATATCCCAACCTTTTAGGCTTTCCTTCAATCCTTGAAGCTTTTGCCTCAGAATGAACTGCCTGCTTCCCCTATGGTACTGTCGCCAAATACCAGCCACCAGAGTCCCAAATTCAGGTTCTACGCACCAGAAATTTTTAAACCGAAACGGATACCCCTTATGCCTTTGCTGCTCTCTGATTGTGACCACCACAGGAGAGTGATCAGATAGGAGAGGCATGTCAAATGCAGCCTTTGTGAATGGCATTGTATCCCTCTAACATTCATTCACTAGGGCACGCTCAATCTTTCTTTCAACTCGGCTTGCACCCACCTGGTTATTATTCCACGTCAGTCTGCATCCAGAGTATGCAAGATCAGCCACATCGCATTCATCCATCATCCTTCTTAGTTCAGAAAAATCGTCCGTAGGTACATCCACCTGAGGCCATCTATCACTCATTTCCAAGATACAGTTAAAATCGCCTATGACCAGCCACGGTACAGAGTTCCCAATATTTAGCTGTCGTAGGGATTCCCAACACTCTCTTCTCTGATGCTTTTCATTCTGAGCATAAACAAAGCTAACCACAAACTGAAATTTTCCATCCTGACTTGCCACATGACAGTGTATGAATTGCGCATCCATGGTCAAGATGCTGACATTAACTGTCCACGGATCCCACCACAACCACATCCTCCCTTTTATCTGTATTAATACGGTTTATAACATTCTTCCAATCTTTCGGCATGTGCTTTAGCACCTCCGTTTCTCCCTTAACTGTCATTTTAGTCTCTAGAACTGCTAATATACTTATAGAGTTACTATGTATAAAATTATCTACCATACGATGCTTGCCAGAGGTATTAAATCCCCTGACATTCCAAGCTCCCACCTTTAAGCTTGTCATGAATCACCTCTGAACAGGTTGCTACCACCTGGCTCCTTACTATTGGTGTTTGCATCATGGTACCCAGCCCCCTCTCTTTGCTGAGACTGCCCATTTTGTTGTCCCGTCTGGTGATTCGTGGCATTGTGTTCCTCCCCTTCCATGAATCCGTTGCTTGTTTTAATCTGAAAATCCCTTTGCCTGATCTCAGAGTTCCCCCTCTTAGCTGCTTCCTTGGGAGACACCTTATTCCACCCCTCTTGATCATTAATTTTCAGACCCTTTGCATCAGCCCTAGTCATTGATCTAGGGGTGCTCTCCCCTCCACCATTACATTCAGCATGTGTTTCCTCCTGTGTCACTCTCTTTCCCTTCCTGTCCTTGTCCGATGCTTCCCTGTGCCCTCCAATAGATTGCTGTTGCATGCTCTCCATTATCTGCTTCACTTGCCACTGATCAGACCTAACAAGATTATGTGAAGATGTACCCATGCCATTGTTTTTCATTCTCTTATCAACCCTCCTCTTGTTGCACCTACTCTCCTCATGTCCAAATTTATTGCACACAGTGCAGGCCCAGGGTAGCCACTCAAACTGGACCTCCTGCTTCTTGCTTTGACCATTCTCAACTGCTATAACCATTTCTGTTCTCTTGGATTCGATTGGTGTGACTTCAATGAGTAACCTCGCATAAGATATGCGACTCCGATTAGCTGTACACCCATCCACACACAGTGGATGCCCAATTGCACTTCCAATTTTTCCCAGCAGTTCCTTGTCAAAGAGAATTGGATCCAGGTCCGGCAAGCACACCCAAAGTGGCACCCTGTCGAAAATCTCCCACGTCACAAGCATACCTGGACTCCATTTCTTGAGCAGCATAGGTCTGGTATCCTCATAGTTCCAAGGCCCTTGTTCCAGAACCCACTCCATATCTTCTTCCTTTCGAAATCGATACAAGAACATACCATTTTCCTTCATGAAGACTCTCGGATTCTCCACTTGCCACTTTTGTTGGGCAAATGCCAGGATCTGTTGAAATTTTGGGACAAAACCTGGGATTACCCCAACCAGAGTAGCTTCCCACTTCTTCCTTGCTTCCTTAATCTCAGCCCTCGTTATGACC
Organism: Persicaria maculosa; assembly: GCA_963922045.1. Taxonomy (NCBI): domain Eukaryota; kingdom Viridiplantae; phylum Streptophyta; class Magnoliopsida; order Caryophyllales; family Polygonaceae; genus Persicaria; species Persicaria maculosa. The sequence continues at coordinate 57,656,877 of OY998259.1, forward strand.
ACTCTTCCTTTTTCGACTTCCGGGTAAAAGGTTAGCTTCTCAGACTTGCTGATGTTTCGATTTGCACTAAATAGGCTTGCATATGTGCGCTCGCCTCCAGCCTTTGCCCCAGGTTCTCCACCCCCGACCTCCTGTTTCTTCGTTCCGTCGTTGGCATTTCTGCCTTTCCTGTCGAAATGCTTCTTCACCGCATTCACTATTTCCTTCTGCTCATTATTCCCTTTGCCATTCCCTGTCCCCTTTCCCGAAGACCCTTCACTTCCCTCTGTCTCCCCATTTCGCTCTTTGTTCGAACTCTCAGGCCGACCAGAAACTCTCGTGTTGAGAATTCCTCGTCTCGGAAATAAGATTCTTACTTTTCCCGACCCTGGTGTGTTTTCTCTCCCCTTCCGACTCTAACATGCTCAGATCCCCGATCAAGCCGCCGGCGGCGTGCCGCCATCTGCTTGGAAACCCACCCTCACAACAATTGCGTACGGACACGCCGTTACTTGTACGGACAAACACTCTCAAACCCTCAATTACTCAATAACGATGAGTGTATGGTTCGAATACAATGAGTGAGTGGTTCGCGATGCTGAAGAAGAGCTCATCATTGAGTGCAGCGTTGATGAGGCGGAGCAGGTAGGTTTTGCCTGGCTTCACCTTTAGCTTGAATGTATCTACATTTGCATTACAAAGAATCTAAGGCAATATCTTTTTTCATCTAGTGTAGATCAACAATTACCAATTCCACTGAATAATTTGCCACATGCTACCAAATATGTTTTTTTTTTATCAATTTCAGATAAAAGAAACCCCAATTCCCTAAACAATACTTCCGTTTTATACAAATGATGTTTTATATTTCACCGAATAATGTATTACATTTCACCGAATAATGCTCGTGCGATAAAGGGTTTTTATATTGTTTGTCAAACCGAAGACTCCATTACTGACGAATAATAAATCAGATTTCACCGAATAATTTACCGATTCGTTACCACTAGTCATCGAAATTCAACACATACAACTGAATAATTTACGATTAATTAAACAACTTTCAGGCCGACCTAACTCGATTTCGCCGATACCTAACACAACCCCCACCCCCACCCACCCTATCGCCGCCATCGATCGTCTCTTTCCTACCGATATCTAACACCCCCACCCCTACCCACCCAACCTCCCCTGCCGCTACTGCCAATAATCGTCTATTTCTTTGGAATTGATTCGATCGTCCCTCCTCGCAGACGGAGACCAGATGGCTCACATGTCCTTTCGACTCGATTCGCCCGGACAGCGCATCGCCTCAACGAAGACCGCCACACCCAAGACGCCCCTAGAAGCGAACTCGAACTCGAACCGTCGGGGTGGCTTGATCTCCCGAAGTGCGGTTGCGACGGACTCGGGCGAGGATCCCGCACCTCCCTTGCTATCCAATCCTCCCGAACAGCAACTTTGGCGTCGTCCTCTTCCCCGATTTTGCCTCTTTTACCATGCCGCCGACAAAGGAAGAAATAGTCGACACCTCCGAGTACATCCTCCACTGTGATTTCGCCTCTTTAACCTCCCACTCCCTTCGACGCCCCGATGTACTCAGACCATCCACTGGACTTCGCCTCTAGGTACATCCTCCACCATGATTTCGGGTTCCACCGTCTGAATGAAATCCCCCATTAACGCCTTATAATCAGACATCCAAGGTGGGGGTGGGTTTTATTCAATTTGATTTACACGCGCTTCTCACCTTCCACCGGTGTAATTGGGCTTCTTTTCCACATTTATTTAAAAAAATCTCCAATTAACATAGCATTATCCTGGTCAATTATTTCAAATAGATCAACGACCCATATTTGTGTACAATGTACACCATAACGGGCGTGTACAAATGATCTTATACTATAGATATACATGTATAAGAAAAAGAAAAAGGGACTATAGTATAGTAGTTATTTGTTTAGGTGGGCATCATCTTGACTCTTGAGACTTGAACATTCTTTCAAATGAGAACTTAGGTTCAACTACCGTTTATCTGTAGTTTAGTCTAGAGCATTCTTTCATATGAGAACTTGTAATTCTGTATTTGTATTCAAATTATCGTTAGAAGTTAAGTGTCCTAGTTGGGTCAGCTTGTTCGCGCTATTTGTATTCAAATTATCGTCAAGTGATTTAGGCTCCGTTTGGATTCCAAATGTTTAACTTATAAAGCTTTTCTTTTCTTTTTTTTAAACGGCGTTGTTTGGTTAGGTGAGATCTTCATTCTCCCAAATCTCCCATCTCCCCAAATTTCTCTCTCTCCTTGTCTCTCATCTCCTAATCTGCAAAACCTATTCACCATTTTTACCCCTTTGACCCCTTTCATCTCCTCTCTTCCATCTCCCCCAAATTTCAGTGTCGGTGACGGGATAAACGCAACAAACAACAATCCAAGTGCGTCCGATTTACAAACTTGGAAGAAGGTGAGGCTGTGATTTAACGGGAGGAGGAAGAACGAGAGTAGATTCGGTGGGCGGAGATGGAGGGTAACACACAGAATCGCTTGTCAGACGTCGGTCTTCGTCGCCCGTAGGACTCGCCTCTGTTGCCTTCACCGATTTGCCAACGCCAAATCGCCCAAAGTCGTCACCTGAGAGGGAGGCGGTGTTCCGTGCAGGAACTGCCCATTGGCCAGCAATTGGTGCTCGAAGGAGCAGTAGCGGGAGGTTTCAATGCGAATTGAAGGTCTAGCGAGACGATGAAGGGGTTAGAGTAGGCGATGGATGCGATGGAGGTGGCGACTGATAGGAGGTGGCCAGCAGGGGAGAGAAGATGCTGAGGAAGTGGGGAGGATGAATATAAGCAGCAGGAAATTAGGAAAAGGGGAACAAAGAGATGGGCACCTTGAGATCTTTGTTTTGCCTTTGTTTTAGCAAAATACAAGAATTTTGGGTCAATCCAAACAATATCTAACAATAGTGGTAATTAGAAAGAATAAAAGATGCTTTATAAGTTGAACATTTGGAATCCAAACGGAGCCTTATTTGGTTAAAAAAAACGCATCTAAGGCGATTTTCTGAAAATATACAGTAAATATGGGTGGTTTTGTCAAATGATATGTCCTCGTACCTAGCTCGTGCCCGCCTTTTTATTTGTCCGACGCGAGTTCTGTAAGCTTCCCTCCTAGGGTTTTCAAACGCCCAAATCCCCAATCTCTCCCATGGCAGCCATGGCGGAGGTAACTCCGGCAGCGGATGTAGCACCGGCGGCGGAGGCATCATCGAAGACTGGGATAGCTCTGATCAAATCCCTAGCCGCTTGCAACGCCTCCACCCGATCTAGAACCCTAAAATCCCTAATCTCATGGCTCCAATTGCAACACAATCACCGACCTCAACCCCCACTCTCCGACGACGACCTCAAGAAGCTCTGGAAGGGCCTCTTCTACTGCGTCTGGCAATGCGACAAGGCAATCAATCAATCGAACCTCATTGATCGCCTCTCCTCTCTCGTCCTCTCCCTTTCCCCGCCTCTCTCTCTCCTCTACTTCTCCCACTTCCTCCTCACCCTCCGCCGGGAGTGGTCTGGAATCGACCGGATCAGGTTAGATAAATTTTGCCTATTGATTCGTGTTTTCGTTAGGAAATTGTTTGAGCTGTTGCGAGAAAGGAGGTGGAATTTGGATGTTGTGGAGGAATATTGGGGAGTTTTGGAGGATCGGCTGTTTGTTTGTGAAGATGATGAGAAGAGGTTGGGAGATGGGGTTACTTACCATGTGATTTCACTGTTTTGCGATGAGATTAAACCCTTTTTGCCTCTGAAATTGGATGTTTTGAATGTGCTGTTTCGTCCGTTTGTGTCTGTGTTGGGGAGGACGGATAATAAAGTTTTGCTGGGGAAATTGAAGAGTGATTTGTTTGATTATCTGGTGAGGAGCGGGATGGGACTGTTGCAGGTAAAGAGATCAGGCGAGGACGCTGATTCAAAGGATGAGAGGGTGTTATTTGGGACAATTGTGCTTGGTATGGAGTTCTCAGTGAGGTTCTATGAACTCGGTTCATCTCCGGATTGTGTTCAGGGTAATAGGAAGTTCTTGTTCAGTTTACATGAGGAGTTCTCAAAGCTGGAGAAGGAGGTTAAGTCTTCTGGTGTTGATGTGAAACTTCCTGAGACTAATGGGGATGAAGATGGAGATCATGAAGTGCCTCAGTTTATTCCTATTAATAATGATGATCTTGGAGGAGGGGATGGTGAGTTGTTGGATAAGTTAACCAAGATGAAAAAGAATGATAAAGGAGCACTTAAGGATAAGCAGAGTAGGAAGAGTAAGAAGAAGAAAAGTCCAGAGAATGTGGATGTGTCCATTGAAACTACCACTAACAATGAGAAAGTGTCCGATGTAGAAAGGGATAACATAGCTGATGAGTCTGATTTGCTAAACATTAATGATGCAATGCAGTCGGATCTCCAGATGCAATGTGAAGTGGTTGCCACTGAAGCTGAATTGGTTCAGGGTGTTTCTAGGCATTCTAGCTCACTGGATTCACCCACATTTCAGGGAAACACAGATATCTCCAAGAAGAGGAAGAGGACGAAGAAGGATAATGGTAAAATCTCAGTAGACTCTGATGTTGTTTGTGAACAAAACATAGAAGAGGACAATAATGAAAAGAAGGCTAATGGTAAAATCTCAGTAGACTCTGATGTTGTTTGTGAACAAGACGTAGAAGAGGACAATAATGCAAGGACTGTGGAGAAGAGCAGGAAGAAAGTTAAGTTCTCGATGAGGGACAACTTGGTTTGGAATCCCCGTAACCCTCTTCCGCCTCATAGCGTGAGAATACCTCCATCTGCTACTCCGAGAGGAAGTGCTTTGAAGAAGGGAGTTCCTCCTGGACCTGTGTGGGAGATGCCCTCTGGGACAAAGATGGCGAAGAAGAAGAAGAAGGTAGTCAGACGCAAATCACCAGCTATCAAGCGCATAAAGAAACTAAAGTCTTTGTCAGCGTAGCTTGGTTCATCATGCTCCATGTTGAATGAGTCAGTCTACCTCCTGCATTGTTTCGTAAGGTGATTATGATAATTTGCTGATCAAAATGGCCATGACTCATAGTGGTGTTGTTTTTCTGCTTATCATCGGATTGCATATAAAGATGGATGATGGATGCTGGCTGGAGTGCCTGTGATGTCTGTTTCTTCGTACAATTTCATGTCATATCTTGATTTTTTTACTTGGTTCGTTATATTCTTTATAAAATTTTATTTTGATATAGACAAGCTACTTGGGGTCTGCCATTGGTAATTCATTAATTCTTTTTGCACGATATGGAACAAAAGCGTAGGGATAGTGATATGGCTGGCTGAACTGGAAATGGAAACATCTATTTGGGTGAGAATGGAGGTTTCTTACTTCTCTTCAACTATGCTTTCTTTCATCTCTTTGAATCTTTGATGATGATTGGTGATTAGGTGCTCTGATAGCCTTGAAGTCACAGAAAGGGCATGTTTGCTAATTTTCATCCCATTATTGTATACTTTGTAGTCTTAAAATCTCTGTTTTAGTTTAACAGTTTGCTTAGATTGAAGTCTATGATTCTACGAGCATTAGTCAATTTACGTTACTGATAGAATGGAATGCAAATTGGAACATTTTTCAAGTTGGCATAATTTAATTGTTGGTAAATTCTGGAAGGAACTCTGTCTGGTCCTGGTCTTTTAGTGACTCTGATACTGCCTCCGAGCATTGGGTATCAAGATATGCTGAGCATCATGGATGTCTAAATGCCTGACTGTGTGGCTGGTTAATAGAGATCTCCCCTTCACTTTTGATAGCGGGGAACTGGGGACAGGTTGGGCATCAGAACTTGTTTTGCGTTGACCAACATATCTGTCTTGACTCTTGAGTATAAAGAGTTCTTCTGGGGGTAGACGCAGGTATGGTCATTTTAGTATTTGCCAAAAACCTAATTGACGTGTAGATGTAGAAGGAAGTTAGCTCTTGCCCTTTGACTGAGATTGATGTTTATTAGTCTGGAACTTAAATGTTGCTTTTCATGCGATCCTGCTACCTTTGCTTCCCGGCTACTGCAACTGCATTTTATTTTATGAATCTTGTAGACATTTACGGGGTTTCGAACGCTGTACTTGCATTTTATCTTTGCATTGTCTAGCGTTTTGACTGCTGCATTTGCATTTTTTTTCCGTATCTTGTAGACTGGTGCAGGGTTTGGACTGATGTTTGCGTTTCGTTTCTGTATTGTCTAGACTGTTGCAGGGTTCTGACTTGTAGATTTGAGTTTTGTTCAAGTACTATCTTCCAGACGTTTTATACCAGTCGTTCAATTATGCGATTTAGTGCAAATGATGTCCTCTGGTCTAACTTGTCGTTATTAAGTCGTTAAATAGCTATGTGACATCTTAATTGGCTTAACTGATTATATGGAGCAGGTAACAAGTTTTCTTTGGACCTCCAAAATATGAAATGGAATAATACAAGGAAATAACACCGCATAAATTTTGTTTAACTGATTAAAAATATTTAGAAAAATGATACTGCGTATATTCTGATGATATCACAATATTCAAATCATCAATAGTATGGAAGTCCAGATGTTTCAGAATGCAAAACGAAGGAGATGAATCTGTATCTTTTGCCAAAATATTGTATACTTGCATACCAAGGTTTCGACGATTTTTTCAGTTAAAGTGTTTGTCATTTTCAAGTGGTATGAGTTTTTTTTTATTAGGTAAAAATTCGAAGGTCAGATCTGACTCAACGAGAGGCCGACAAAGTCGGCAGATAGCGAACCGTCTAACGTATAACCTAAATATACATAAAATAAGCGAAATGAAACAAGCAGAAAAAACTGTACAGTAGGACGATCGACCAACTCTAAGAAAGCTGACAAAATTTCTGAGAGGGCCTTCAAGTGGTATGAGTTGGCAAGGCCAATGGCCATTAGGCCATCACTACACACGACATATATTTTAATCGGCGTAAATGAAGTTCCATGTATGAGAATATTCTAACATGATACAGAGTATTTTAAAATTAATTCAATTGTCTATAAAAATCTATTAAAAATAGAGAAAATTGGGTGTGATATACCCCCTTTTAAGTTTTATTTTGCTAATTGTACTCGTTCAATTTTCTTTTAACTAATTGTACCTTTTTTTGGGATGGGTATTACTTATATACCCCTATAGTAGATTTTCATCCTTTTAAAAATGGAAGAATAGCAAAATATACACCAAATCCATAAGATATTTACAAATATGCTTTTTTTTTTGTTGCAAATATACCTAAATTTATTACAAAAATGCATAATAAAATTGCAAATTCACCCAAAAGAAAAAATAATGTGATTTAATAATATATATATATATATATATATATATATATATATATATATATATATATATATATAGAATAACTTTCTAATGCATTCACTCCTTACAATGCATTTGTGAGATCAATTTTTAGCCATAGGATTAAATTAGAATGAATGGATACGATTAATTGTTAATTTATAAATTTTATTTTAAAATATATTTGTTAATAATTTAATGATTTAAATAAAAAATCAAAATATTTTCTCTCTCCAAATCTCTCAATTCTATCATTTTTGCTACGTGACTTTTCTCCCCCAAATTAAAATTACGTGACTAATTTTGTATATTCATATGAATACAGGAATATATATTCATATGAATACATGAATATATATTTAGATGAATACATGAATATATATTCATATGAATACATGAATATATGAATATAATTGCCCGTTAATTATGACGTTATTTTCACAAGGAATTATGAATGAATATATGAATATGGAAACAACATGAATATGGATGAATATTATTCAATAACATGAGAAAACGTGAATTGTGATAAATTAGGAGAACAATCAGTTATTTGGAGAGAGAAAAGGATTTTTTTTCTTCCGTTTTTATAGGGTGCATATTCATATTCAAAGATATGGTGGATTTGATTTAAGTTTAAATCTAACCGTCAAATCTTAATCTTCTAACGATTTACAAAGGGTCTCACGAATGCATTGTAAGAGGTGGGTGCATGTGAAAGTCCCCCTATATATATATATATATATATATATAAGTAGTTCTTAGGGGGAAAAAAGATAAAATTAGATTTTGAAAAAATGAGGAAAATAAAAGAAGAAAAAATAGAAAATAAAAAGGAAATAAAAATTGAAAATAAAAGTACGAAAATTTCGCGAGGTACCCCTGGAATATTGCGATTTTCGTGAGATATACAACTCTTTCGCATATTTCGCGTGGTGCCCCTGTGGTTTTTAAGTTTTTCGCCTCGTGCCCTTTATGGTTAATTCTAACAGACCTGGTTGTCTCCGTTAGTTTGCAATTAAAAAAAAACGTTAAAAACAGATGAGAGAACGAAAAGAACAGACGAGAGAGCGAAGAGAGAGCAAGAACGCGAAGAAGAACAGCGCTGCTCGAAGGCGACCGTCGGAGCTACTGCCACCGAAGAAGAACGTTGTTGCTGCTCGAAGGGCAACCGTCGCTGCCAAGCCTGGTAAGTATATGAACCATAATCTAGGGTTTGGGGATTTGGGGGGTTCGGGGTGAGGCAGGTGAGGATTTGGTGCCGAATCCTCCACAAATCGTCCTCCAATTGAACCTGAGGGTCTGTTTCATGTGCAATTGGAATAGGAAAAGAATTGGGGAAGAATGAAAACTGCTGCTCGAATTCTGTTTTGTGTGCAATTAGAATTGGGGAATTTGGGGATTATGATTTTCGATTTGAATCTTTGCTTCTTGTTTCTGTGTGCAATTGGAATTGGATGTATGCAATAGGGTCCGTTTGTTTTCGATTTGAATATTTGATATTTGATTTGAATCTTTGATTTTCGATTTGAATTTGCTTCTTGTTTCTGTGTGCAATTGGAATTGGATGTGGTGCATTAGAGTCATTTGTTGTTAACTAGCTTGTGACAATCACTCTTTACTGTTGGTTTTTAAAGCTATCCAGAGTCAATGCCAACATGTTGAAAGCATTTGATATTTTGCAATTCCACTTATTATATTTTGCAATTTCACCTAACTGCTGGTGCATTAGAGCCATTTGTTATTTTCCAATTCCACCTATTATACAAAATGAAAAGAAAATAGGAAGTAAATAAAAGCAATACCAACAGGTTGAAAGCTTTTGATATTTTGCAATTCCACCTCTTTACTGTTGGTTTTTAAGAGCTTTTTCTATCACGTTTTGGAGATGTTGTCTAATTTAAATCAGTCTTTAATTATATCTTATGAAGCCTATTAACTCAAATGGTAGAGCGATGTGTTAAGACACAAAGATGTGGGTTCGAATCCCACATAGGCTATCTAGATATTGTGTTTGTATGAATGATACTCTGTAGCAATTAGAAAATAAGGAAAATCATATGTATAAAGTTGAACTTCCAATTAAATTGAGATTAGCCTATACGGGATTTAAACCCGCATCTTTGTGCATGAGCACATCGCTCTACCATTTGAGCTAATATGCTTAAATTTTTGTCATGTTGAATAAGAGCAAATATTTTGTCAAGTGAACTTTCACAATTAGTTCTACTGGTTTTGTTGCTAATCTATGCTGGATTTTTAGAGCTCCAATAGTCCAATACCATTGATATATATCTTCTCAAAACGTAATTCCTCATATGAAAGATGACATTTGAAACTTTATTTATAAGCATTTGGTCTTTTTTTTTACTAGAATTTGTCAATAAAACTAAAGTTGTGTGATGGTAGTATCATGTCACATTGTCACATCACAAAAATTGGATGATTTATGAGTACCAAAAGAAGAAAAAAAGTGTAAATTTGCAAGATATGAAATCTTACCATGCCTGATCCAATCAGATATTGAATTGTCTTCTCAATTTGCTTCATGTCAACCCTTCCTGAAAGGTAAAGATACTTATTTAAGAGATCACCATGCCTATTCTCTTCAGCATTCCATGCCCTATTCCAGATGGCCCATGGAGTAAGGCTTGCACATGGAAATACAGTTAGAGATACGGACCATGTCACACATCCAACTTGCTGCATGAATATGAGAGGCCACCTTTAATACCTGATCAACAATCAATATCAGATTCACTAGCTACTGCTTCTACTTGAAATGTGCTATTGTAATACCAAATATCAATTTCAGAAAGTGCGACTTGATATGCCTTAGTTTCTACCATACAACGCTAAATCGTCAAAAGTAAACAATGAATTTTCTCTCAGATATAGATTCTCCATATGTCAAATATTTGAAATTTCCTTAAATCTACTCTACCACACTATTATTGATGATCAAATTATACTATCGTTGACGAGCAAGTATCAAATGGTAAATAGAATCTGAGATTGGAGCACATGGAAATACAGTTAGAGACCCTTATGCACAAAAACGCTGGTGAATAACATGTTGCTATTGTTGAGGACTTCTGTAGATGAGGCATCTTCTTAAACAAGTGAAAGAAGAGAATAAGGGGCCTTCTAAACACCTCTCCTTCCAAGTAAGCTGTCAACACTTGATTTCCAACAGACTCTTAAACTCACCACCATAATATATACATCAGTGTCATTCCTTTTTACAAATTAAAGATCACTTCCTTGACCTTGATTGACTATTCAACCAGTTACACCTCCAACCATGAAGGCCGAGGAGAAAACGTTGCCGGAGTCAAACAAATGCGCAATTGATGTATGGCCAATGTAGCAAAGACATTCAGTAACTATATATGTGTATCCAGACACGCCTGAATTCCTCAAATCCCTAAATTCCTAAATCCCCAAACCCTAAATCTCAAAATTGTAAAGGGAGTCAAAATCAATTATAAATCACAAACCCAAAAATTCCCAATCGAAAAACAGTAAATCCCTAAAGCCGAAATTGAAAAGGGAGGCTTACCATCAGGGCAGGCTGGGAGCTGTCAGAGCTGGCTTCCTTCCCCTCCTCACGTATGCTATCCTCGCATCGGCATCGAGTCTTCGCACAACCTCTCTCTCCATGCTTGCCCCCGCTTTTCTCTCTCAAACCTCCTCTGCTCCATGGAAACGTACATTCTTTTCTTTCTTTCTTCTTTTATTTTCATTTCAAAACTAACGTCGTTCACCCACTCTGTTAGAATTAACCATAAAGGGCATGAGGCGAAAAAACTAAAAATTACAGGGGCACCACGCGAAATATGCAAAAAAGTTGTATACCCCGCGAAAATTGCAATACCTCAGGGGTACCTCGCGAAATTTCCGATAAAAGTACCTAGCTTTTATGCGCTCGCTAATCTTCATCCCTCCGGCGGTCCACCTATCTCTCCAACTCATCGTATTCTTCTAGGTCTACCATTGTATTGTCACCCTCATTTGGATTCCTCACTGACTCCTCTCCAATCAAGGCTCCTTGTATTTCTTTTTTAAGTTTTGTTATTTAAGAATTTTTGAAATTTATTGAATTTGGTTGCATCAATTGGTATTAGGATTGAGTTTCAAATTTTTGTTTGGCAATTTCTTGAAATTGATTTTAGGTTTGAATTTTAGTGATGTTCATCGCTCTTTTATGACTTGTGTTTTCATGTTGATCAACTCTAATCTATCTTCTCATCCTTAAAAGAAAGTTCTTTAATTTGTTCTTTTCTGTAGCAATTTTTTTTACAGTAGGTAAAAGATTAAATGTACTACCGACATCCATGATCATCTCGCAAGATGATGTTTTGGAACTTACAACAACACGCACTCAAAATAAAATTACAATTGAACTGAGATTTAGCAATAAAATCGGTTGCATCATTGGTCTCTCTATAGCAATGCTGAAAAGTAATGCTCTCAAAATCTCTTCTTAATGAATGGATCTCTTGGACTATTTGAATGACCCCCCATGGGATATTGTTTGCATGATTGATGGCGTCGATGATAATAGCACAATCACTCTCAACTATCAATCTTCGGATCCCCATCTCTGCTGCGAGTCTTATACTTGTGTATACAACAAAAGCTCTTGCCCAAATGACAGAACCCATCATAGCGTTACATTTATGTATCCGAATAACTTGACCGTCATTATTCCTCACAACACAACCAACATGTGGTTGAGTATTACTTTTTACCGAAGTATGACTTTTCTGTAACAACTTTGATTTTTTTTTTAAGTGCTCTGCAATTTGACTCTTAGTTTAATTACAATATAAAGCAAAGCCAATTGTGTGTAGTGTTGTAGGTACTTGTACTATTGATACATAACTAATTAAATATTCAAGGTATAAAATGACAAAAATTGTATCTTACATGCTTTTAGTATTAATAATGGAACAATTTATACCTTAAGGGAAACAATTCATAATCACTAGGAGCTTGTATTTACATATATATACTTTGGCTTCTTGCTTGAGGCTCAAACAATTTGTATATATATTATTGCAAGAACAGAAGGATATAAGAGAGCCGAAAAAGTGAACGATTTGATGACAGAGGGTGATCAAACAAGGTGTTTAAGCATTCATGTTTATATTTGTCTATCTTTTATGAGTTTTGGTTTGTAACTTCTTGATTTAGTGCATTAGTTGTTAGGATTTAGGCGCATTACAAGAGGTGGTAAGGACTTGAATCCTATAAATGAAGGAAAGGGGCAAAGAAAGAGGAAATTTGTAGAGACAACGATGAGTCAAAACAATCAAATTTCGGGCCCTTGTCGATGAAAGGAGATGAAAGCAATTGACGGGGACGAAGTACAACGAAGGATAAGGAAGCGGAAAGCACCCGACAACGACAAAGCCAAGGAGAAACTCATTAAAAAAACATAAGTGCAACTGCTTAGTGCTTGTACTTGTTTCTTGATTGTGGCTTAATGAATCTCAATCTTCTATGATACTGACTAATTTGTTGTTTGCTTAGGCTAGCTTCAGTTCTTGAAATAGGGATTAGGTAGTGTGAAACTTTGACATCTTCTTTTCAGGATCGCAAAGCCCTAATTTGACAATGATAGAGATAGTTAATAGCATAGAAAACACCCAGCTTATTAGTCGTAGGGAGAGGTGACTAGCTACGAGACCAGCCTGGACACTTGGGTATATCCCATACTATAATAGATGACATTGTAAATCCTGGGTGACACAGTGCTTTTTCATTCTCATACTTGTGCCTTTTTAAGTATTCACCGTGGTAACGATGTTCTATTTCTTGTCAACCGAAAGGAGAGCAAAGACACCCTGTGCAGTTTATGTGCTTCTCAATCTATTTATTACAATTCTCATGTGTTGTTTTTATAGAATCTGTCTAATTCTAGTTCATCACCCTCAAATTTGTGAACTTTGGCATCTTATTAATTTGTAATTGTTTGGTGCCCTCTACCTTTTCCTTCATTTGTGCTGGATTCATCATTCCTTTTTTTTTTTGAGTTGCATAGAATCTATCTCCATGAGATGCCTACTAGTTCCAGTGATTTACTTACACATTGCCAGGATATTTTTATCAACGTGACATGATAAAAAAAAAAAACATTGACAGGAACACACTTACATATTGATAGGATAGTGCTATACACATGTTAGGATACATAACAAAATGTAGCCACCTTAAATGAAGCAAATGTCGTAGCCATCTTTTGACCCGGAATCCTGGTCTTTTGTTTGGTCGGGACATCATTCACCTACATTTTGTTTCGTCTTTCTCTTGCTCTCGATCGTCGTTGAAACTAAAAATGTCTTAATCAAGCACACATGCGAAGGTTAGTCTACTTTCATGACGCTTTCTTCTCGCTTTGTCCCTATCTTTCTTATTGTTTTTTCCGTTTTAGTAACTGTTTTGTTTCTATTTTTGAATTTGATTTTAACGTAGTTTTCATCCTTTATAATATCTTCTAATATTTGTAGTTGCCATTGTTTTTGACCTGGAACCATACAATGTCAGTTCGATGTAAGTATTTGCTTTGATTGTTTGTCTGATGTTCTTATATTTCTTGTTTATATTCTGTATTTATATGTGCATGTTTGTGTTTTTGTAGAAAATAGATTACCGGTTACCTGTTGACGAAAGATTCCGGGATTGCGCTAATATCTACTTCCATCCTAAAGTATGTAAAGTTATTAAGAGGGTTTGTCAACATCTGATTATCAACAACTCAAGAATAGCTATTTAGGGTTAGTATTAGTACAAGGTTAAAAAATACGAGACCTTGTACTACATGAGGTATTGACAAACAAAAAAAAAGAAAACAAATGGAAATGTGGTTCAAGGTTGACGGCTTGATTGCTCGGTTTTTTTTATTGGAGTTTCATGTCATAACTGGTCTTCTGGTTATTTGATATGATTCTTTACCTTTAAAGGTTGTTACATTTAAGAAATAGTTTTGCAAGAACAAGGTCTCGTATGTTGATGTATTGGAGATTTTCCAATATGAACCTAAGAAATCCTCAAGGAAGTTAGTCATGGCAAAGCTTCTTATTATTGGGAAGGTGTTGTTGTTTAAATGGTCCGAGGTTGTCAGCTTGACACACTTGGTTTAATTTTGAGAAATTTGAAAGATATCACTAGGGGAGGAAATGTTATTGTAATTAAGTTGTTAAAAGGATTGAGAGGGGTGTCTTCTATTTAGTCGGGCTTCAATCCTAGGGGAACATATGAGTTGTTTGGATATTGATAATGCATATTTTGTATAGGCATTATAGGTAGTTTTAATGTAGTTTTAGGGTGTGTTAGATAAGTTTTATAGCTAATTCGCATCTTGATCATTTGGCATTTGAACTTCGGAATTTACTATTTCTAGTGCTTATTTGTAGAATATAAGATCCAAGCTCAGAAGGTGGAGAAATCATGAAGAAAATGGAGCTAAGAATATCTAAGAGACAAGACAAGAAAGAGCCCAGACAAGCACTTCACAGGTTCCTATCCTTGAGTTGAATATTAATAAAATGTTTTTTCTTCGATTTCGAATCTTAGGCCCTGACTCACCCTCCGTGGACGAACCTTGCGGAGGAACTCACCTAAAGGAAGGAATTCTTGATTCCTCCGGGAGGAAAGAAAGGGCGGTAGATGCTCTTGACTGCATTTTCGTCTTATGCAACATGTCCTTGAAGATCTTGATCATGGCCCTCTGGGGTTGGTGGGGCACATCAGGGCCAAACTGAAACATTCTGGAGCTACAAAGATAGTTATTAAATCGTTAGCGCCGCATAAAAACATTCCTCCTAGAGTAGCTGTTAATACGAATAACAGAAACTCTGTTATAGCCATTTCTGTACATTCAATGTACTCTACGGATAGAGGAATACATATAGTTGAACATAGTAAAATAAGAAATTGAAAGATTTCGTTGAAATTGTTTGTTTGGAAATTTCCCGAAAAGCTAATCATAGGTTCTTCTCTCCATCGGAACAACAGGGCCGTTATACTCATTACTAAACTTGTTGAAGAATTTCCGTTGATAGTTTTTCCCGTGTTTTTTGGCATCAAAAGACAGATATTAGTTATAAAAAATCCCCGATTGGATGTCAGGTTATTAACAAGACTGCCATAAGAGGAAGCGAGAAGCCCAAGCCGAGGAGCAAGAGAGCAAGGACTCAAGGTCCAAGAACTGAAACGACAGCGAGTCGCAAAAGCTGTCCGTGCGGTGAGCTGAACTTAAAATGCGATTTCCCAAGGCCTCGGATGTCTGATCGCCTATTATGACCATGCGTTGGAAAGCTCTCGATGAGATCTACATCTCCATGAAAACTGAAGGAAAGGACGCCACCAACCGTGGAAAGGACGGCACCTGCCGTGGATGCCTTTGCTGGAATCTGCGAAGATCTCCCGAATCTTGATCTTTATGGGAAGTTTACCTAATTATTCTAGGGTTTCTTTGGATGTATTTTTTTTTTATTATTATCATAGAAAGAGAGAAGGATTGAAGATTGAAGATTAGAGATTCCAGGTACGTCATGAGTACTTAGGACTTGTTTGGTTTTGCCTACTATTCAAGACTTGGTTGGTTGAATCGTGAAACTTGATTCTATGTTATTCCTATGATTATTTCATCTTGTTTGTGTTGATTTTATGTTATTAATTGTAATTTGATTGACCATCTTTGTAGAATTGCATCTTGCTAGGGATTTAATTGATTCGAATGAATAATTAGACCTTTTATAGCGAACATAATTGAGTGAATCCGCAAAGAGCAACTTGATCATGTAGGGAGATGACAGATTGGTTAAATATCGGTTCTTAAGATGCTAGGGTTGATGAGATGATAATTATCAACATGTACTAGTTTCTTAGGGAGGTTGGTACTATCTTTCTACCAAACATATTAGGAATTTATGCTATTCTTATGTTAAATCGTGCAGGGACATGATTGCATTGGAATGTAAGGGGTTGTTTTATTCACAAGGGTTGACAATCTATATAAACCAATATCGAAATAGCTATAGGGTTGAAATAACTAGAAAGATACTCAATGATCGAGGAAACCAACCAATGTTGCGAATTCGTAAATGAAACCGACCATCTTCTATCTTTTATAGCTCTTTTTAATATTCTTTATTGATTATTCTTATTCATATCCCATCTTTTCTTTCATATTAATAAATACACATTGCAATTGAAATACTTGGTTCTCTATAGGTTCGACCTTGTACTTGCATATTACCCTAGTTTGTTTGTTTGAGAATTATGCTTTGGCGTGGTGAACCGATGACTTTCCCTATGTCAAATATCCTCTATCATTTTAGGCGATATTTTTATTCCCTTTTGTCTATCACTAATTAATATATATGTTAGCATTTTTAAAAAATTAGCATGTTATGTGTGTATTTAACAGGGCTGGATATTGGAAGCATTTCCTTCTATTACTGATAAAAATTAATTGCACATTTAATATAGCCAACCTCTTTACATTAGGTTTGTAATGTGAAAAATAATTATGAGCAAGGCAGCTTTAATATTTGATGGAGAAATGGTATGCTTTTTTATTGACTGTCAGCATTCTTTATGTATGAATCATTTGTCAGCATTTGTACCTTTATTTGATTGTCTGCATTCATATATATATATATATATATATGGTTTACTTCAAATGTAAAAACTCCTTAACGTGTAAAATTTGCTTATCGCGTAAAATTAGCTAATGGGCCTAATTTAATTACTAATGGGCCTAATTTAATTACTAATGGGCCTAATTTCATTAGTAGAATGTCTGCCCCCCTGTCCATGCGTGTGCCCCCCCCTTGCCCCCCCTTCTCGGACCCGATTTTTTTTTTTTTTTTTTTTTTTTGTCCAGAATTTTTTTTTTCGTGGTAACACTTTCTGCTGTGCAAGTATAACTTGCTTTTGTGCACATATAACATCTTATTGTGTAAATATAAGTTTATTTTGTGCAGACAAATAATTCATTATGGGGTAAATAAGTAAATGTGCCTATTTCAATTATAAAAATTTATAATTGAAATATATTTAATTTATCGGTAAATTGGTAAATATGTCTAATTTTATGGGTAAATGCACTTTTTCCCGTTTTCGATACCTTTTGTGCAACTGTGAAGTGCATTTGTGCAACTGTGGAGTGCATTTGTGCAACTGTGAAGTGCATTTGTGCAACTGTAAAGTGCATTTGTGCAACTTTAATTGTGCAATTGTGCAAATTTAAAGTATGATACAATTGTGCAAATTTAAACTACAATTGTGCAAAAGTAAGATACAATTGTGCAGATTAAGAATACAATTGTGCAAATGTAAGATCATAATGCGCATTAATAAGTCAAAAGATGTGCTTTTGAAATCGATGTTTTAATTTTGTTTTTTTTTTAGTTTTGAGAGTTTGGGTTCACCTCTCGGATAATTTAGGTTGATAGATGTAAGTTTGAAATCGATTTTTTTACATATAAGCTTTTAAAATTAAAGTGCATAAATAAGATTAAAATGTGCATAATTAAGGTTAAAAAGTGCATAACTTAGATTATAATGTGCATGATTAACAATTTGCGATTGTTGCGCTCTTGTCTATTATGTAACCTATGTGGGATTTGAACCCACATCTTTTGTGCAAACGCACATTGCTCTACCAATTGAGCTAATAGGCTAAATTATGATTTTTATGCTAAAATAGAAGAACCTAATCGACCTAAAGCATATTGCAATAAAATTCTAAAATTCAATTAGCTCATGATTCACAAACAATTTGACAATGCTATAAACATGAAATTAGCTCCAAATCAACCCAACAACACAACCATATCATCAATTTCAGTCAATTTGGCTGTTGGAAAAAACCCCCAAATTCTAAAGCAAATCGCAATATAAAATTCCAAACTTCAATTAGATCATGATCCATAAACAATTTGACAATGCTATGAACATGAAATTAGCTCCAAATCAACCCAACAACACAATCATATCATCAATTTAAGTCAATTTTGCTTTTGGCAAAAAGCCCCAAATTCTAAAACATATCGCAATATAAAAATCTAAAATTCAATTAGCTCATGATCCATAAACAATTTGACAATGATATGAACATGAAATTAGCTCAAAATCAACCCAACAACACAACCATATCATCAATTTCAATCAATTTGGCTTTTGGCAAAAAGCCCCAAATTCTAAAACATATCGCAATCTAAAATTCTAAAATTCAATTAGCTCATGATCCATAAACAATTTGACAATAATATGAACATGAAATTAGCTCAAAATCAACCCAACAACACAACCATATCATCAATTTCAATCAATTTGGCTTTTGGCAAAAAGCCCCAAATTCCGCTCCTAAATCAAACCCTAGTTTTTCAATCTCAACCTAAATCATTCAAACAATCTAAATAGTTGTAATAAACAAGTTTAGGGTTAGAAATCATACCAAATTCGTGTTGAAACAAAGAGAAAATCGGGTTTTCGAAGGTATATTGAGCCAAAAACGTCGAACAGGTCTGTCGGGAGAGATGGGCTCGGTGTGAGCTCGGCTGGGCTCGAACCATGGGGGTTCCGGGCTCGGGGGGTGCGCCTGAGGGAGGGGGTTCGAGCTGGTCGGGGCTGGTGGCCGGAGGTGGCTCGTGGGTGGCGTGGGAGGCCGACAACCGAAGCTGCTGGTGGCTCGACGGTGCTGCGATGAGGGGTGCGCGTCGGGGTAGCAGATGGCTCGAACCAGGCCACGTCCAGTCTCGGCGGGTGCGCCCAGGGGTGGGTTCGAGCGCGGCTAGGCCCTGGTGGCCGGAGGTGGCTCGACGTGGGGTGGGTGCGCGGCAGCGGGAGGCCGAGAGAGAAGCCACTGCTCGCTGTTGTACGTGGAGCGCGTGTAATTCATTAAAAAAATAAATTTTACACGTTAAGCGGATTTTACACGTTAAGGAGTTTTTACATTTTAAAGCTTCCCTATATATATATATATATATATATATATATATATATATATATATATATATATATATATATATATATATATATATATATATATATATATATATATGTATAATAGACTCCCATATACCCAATTTATGGAGAGTTTTCAAGGAAACTTGGGATGGAGTTTGAAGATGAAGTGGCCGATGACGTTTTTCATTCTATTGTTGAACCCGAAAATTCTGAGACTCAACAAAGTTCTAGTTATGATGTTAGGCATTTGAGGAAGCATTTTTATATGATGAAGTTTGATGATGATGATGTGCTTTGTACACTTCCTTCTGCTTCTTCTGTACTTGCAATTGCTTCTGCAACTAGTGATGATGACTTTGAAATCCCATTGGCAAGGTTGAAATGAAAAGCTACTGATTCTAATGCTCATGAGAAGAGTAAGAAGAGGCAGAAGAAAAAGGCAAGCCAATACGTCTTTTTGAGGAGGGGCATGTTTAGTAAATTGGAGGGATCATATGGCTTTGTTGTTGTTGAAGACAGTAAAGAGGATGAAGTTTTAGGTTTGAAATTTAAACTTCAGAAGGGTAAAAAGGATGGGAAAGTTGATAGTGAGAAGTTGTTGTGTGTTGAAGGTGGAAGTGTTTTAGAGGTAGCTGAACAAGTGATTAGGAGGGGGGGGTGTGGAGATCTACCTGATATAGTGCTGGGGGAAACTGATAGAGGGATTGAAGTAGCTGGCAATGAGGGGGAGGGTGCTAAAAAAGGTGTGGAGGGAGCTGACAAGAAGTGGGATGGAGCTAAGAGTGGGGTGGAGGGTGATGACAAAGGGATGAAGAGTGGTTTGAAGGGTGGGGACATAAGGATGGATAGAGCTTACAAAGGGGTTGGGAAAGGAAGAAGATGAAGATATATCATTTGGATGCAGACAGAGGAGAGGGTAATGTTGGTGGTGATGATGAGATGAATTATTACAATGAAGGGGTTGAGTTTTGTGTGGATTCAAACAATGATGTAGCTGAAAATGAAGAGTTGAGGAAAGATTTTAAACGTACTGACAACAGTGGTCATGAAGAAGAGATGTCTATATGGGCAAATGAGTTGTCATTGAAGTTGGATACTTTAGTGTGTGTACTCCTGATTGGGGCTTGAAGCTGACAAGCAGGGTTTTAATGTTAGTGAAAGTTATTGCTGAACTTCAAAAAGAAGTTAGGGAAATCAGCAATATTAGTGATAGGGTTACTAGCGTTGAAAACAAGTTTACTCTATTTGAGGCCATGCGTCCAAATTTGCATGATTCAAGACCTTTCATTCTGATGATTTTTCATGAAAAGTTGTTTCAGATGTGTTGTCTAGGTTGAAAGTTATTGTAGATATTCGTGATGTAGATGAAGAGAAAAAAGATGAGGTAAAAGAAGTTGAAATCGGGAAAGGTTTTCAAAGTTTATTCAAAGGTGAAGGAACTTTTGTTGATGGTAAAATTGATGTCACACTAGTTGAAGTTCAAAAGCCCCTTAAGTCTGATTCTGTTCTTTGTTCAGTTAATCTTGCTTGTGACTCGGACCCTCTGGAACAAACTGATATTCATACTAATGTTGAAGGGAAATTTATAGATAAGGTTAATGATGTTTTAGAGAATGTTGAGGCTCAAAAGGTTGATGAAGTTTTATAGGATGCTAAAGGGAAGACTACTCTTAGTCCTAAGCCTCCTCTCAGTCCCAAAACTATCATATATGTACCCGCAGACAATGCTGAAATTGATAAAAGAAAGTCTGCAATGAAGGCTGACATTGTTTCAAGTGATGCTAACATTGATACTAAAGTAGCTGACTTTCCATCAAAAGAGGTTGACATTGCTTTAAGGGATACTAAGGGTGATTCAGATGTCATAGTGCTTAGTAGTGATGATTCTGATGGTACTGGTGAATGCTTTGATCTTTTTATGTGTCAAAAAAATGTTGAAATTGAACAATTAAGGTGATTAAAGCGTATACCTAAAGCTAATAGTTTTTATTTGAGTCCCTATGAAAATGGCAAGAAGGGCAAAGTTTCAAAATACAATGCTTCAAAGTCTTTATTATATGAAAATAATCATACCTTTTTGTACTCGTAGATCAAAGGGAGTAGATGCTTATTTGGATACTAACATTTTGTGTAGTTATTTTAATATTTTTGATATGCCGGCATTCTCTCTTTTTGTTTCACATGGATTTTGCTGAGGGTGCGATGGTGTTTTAAGGAAAGAATTTTTTTTGAAGTTGTCATTGGGAGAACAAAATGAATGGAGGGCATAGTAAGTATATATAATTTATATGTATTACTCCCTCCGTTCGGCAAAACTTGTCGTTTACTATTCACGCACGTTTTTTTAGAATGATAAAAACTATATAAAATATTCATTTTTTTATAAATTTTTTTTAACAAATTTGTACTTATTAATAATACCTACAAAATTGTTAAAAAAATTATTTAAAAAACTAGATATTTTATATAGTTTTTGTCTCCTAAAAAAACGTGCGTGAATAGTAAAGTGACAAGTTTTTCCGAACGGAGGTAGTATATTTTTAATGTAAAACATAATGGGCTTGATGATAATCTACAAAAACTGTGTAATATGCATTGTCAGCATATAGGGGAAGCGTTGTGTCATATGCGGAAGCGAATATCACAAGAGCCTTTGAAATTTCAAGATGTTGTTATATTGGACCGGATGCTACATCAATATTATTCATCTGAAATAGTGGGTTCATATGATGTATTATCTGATGTGGACCTCTATATAGCAAAATATTGTATTAGTTTGTATCATCTGAAGTTGTGGTTGTATCATACATCCTTCAATATTAAAAACAAGTGCTGGGTTGCTCTAGAAATTAACATTGGGGAAAGGAAGGTTCTAGGGTGTAACAACTACGTTGCTAATGATGAGACATTGAATGAATATTCATGGGGCTTAGCTGTGTGGATGACTCATCATCTGTGGAAAAGTTTAACGTACAACAACTTTGAATGAACACAAGAATTCAACATAGAGAGGGTCCCTGATGTTATGAATGATGAAACTGGGTATGTATATTTTTACTAAAGTCGTATATTTTTTGTTGACTTTCTTAGTTACAGTTGTCAGCATGTATATGCACTTATCTATTTTTATTCATGTGGTTTGCATGTGTTGTTGCGGTATTTTTACTATCAATGTGCTTGAATCGCATGTGTTTGGTGGTGATATTAATAGTTTTACTCATGACAAACTATATCATTATCATGAAATCATGGGTTTAGATCTTTTGAATGAGAACTGGAGCTACAAATTTTAGTATATGTTTTAAAACATCTGGTTATGGTTGTTGTATTTTGTGTTAATTTGTGAATAACAAATTAGTTTATGTGTGTTAATTTGATGATAATTTTTGTTGGCGGTGCAACATGTCCGCTCGCACAAGGCCCAAATATTTTGGGGGCCCAATACAAGGCCCAGATAAAAGTTTTGGGATAAAAATCAGCCAATTCCTGAATCAGCAGTCCCATACCGAGCCATTTTAGGTCGGTAACAAGCCTCTCCGGCTCAGTAGAGTTTTCTTCAGCGTCGAACATCAAGTCTGTCAAGGGGTCGGTACCGAGCCATGTAGGTCGACAGCCCGCTCGATACGATTCCAATAACTTCCTTCTTTCATTCTCTTCTCTATTTTAGGTCGGTACCGAGTCCATAGGGTCGATAGCTCGATCGGTACCGTGGCACTTTGCTCGATATAAGGGTTGATAACTTCCTTCCTTCAATCATTCTCTTTTCGTGCATCTCGTACTTTCGATCTTCAAGCGGGGGTTGGTAAGGTACCGACCCATGCCCCTCGGTAGGAGGTCGGTATCACCCTTTTCTTTCTTTATTGCATCCTAGCTCGTATCCAGAGGTTGGTATCGACCCTCTGGGGTCGACAGGAGGCTTGCTATTGTCCTTCACCTTGTTCTTTACTTGTTTGCCTCTTTTCGCCTTCTTTCTTTTCGTGCATCTTTCTAACTTTTCTCCACTCCTTAATATGCTTCAAAATAGCTCCATAACAACTTCAAAAACCTAAAAAACACAACCGAAACTTGTGTAGACCTCCATATCTCACAAAATACGAAAACATACTCAAACCAAATAAAAACCAACACAAAAGCTAATAAAAAGACTCAAATTGACTCAAATAAATACTATAAAACATGACTAAAACATGGACGTCAGTGATCTCAGTACAAATATGATTCGTGAATCATTAAATAAGTGGAGTTCCACCGAGTGGAAACATCCCTAGGAAATTTCTTTGGTCTCACCTTGTTTTGCTTACTCTTGCCTTCAGTTGGTCGTAGAGTGTTTTGCTTTTTCAGTGGGCTTTAAGAACAAAATGAATAGGTGAGACCAAAGAGTCTAAATAATCTAAAGTGTCCTGAACACATAAGTTTAAAATGTGCGGTGGTCAACAGATGTGGAAAAATGTTCCTTCGGTCCGGGGGCTACAATATTGAATTAATTCATCAATAGAAGCTGTGTTTTTAGAGGCGTTGACAAAACTGATTGAAAAAACTCTTTGGGTCAACTTGTATTCTTATAAAACAGTTAAAATCAAACGAGCTATGTTACAAGCCAAGCGTGACTCATCAAATAGGTGGAAGGCCAAAACTCTATTGTGCAAAACATATTGGTCACCGACCCAATGACAAGAGATACCCATATAAGAGTGTTCGAGCCAATGATCGGTCCAAATATCGTTACAAATTGAAACCTTTAAATCAGAGTGTTTTTGAAAATAATCAACTATTTGCTGTTTTTGACATATATTTTTATTATTTTCATATTTATTTTACATATTAAAGTTATACTTATTTCTATAGGGTAATAGTTAACCGATCCAATAATGAAATCTCCAATGTTATTAGAAAAAAAAATGATTGTTTATTTTCTAACTTGCTATCGGGACGATTTGATATCGTGAAATACACGATATATTCCTCTACTTCTGGTGTAAAGGTCTAACCGACACCGGCATCCGTAGCCTCCAGAGCTCAAAGAAAATTACAAAGAGGGAGGCTGGGGGTGGGTGAGTGTTTTGCAGAAGGGCCTCATCAACACCAGATGTCGATGCCGAAAGAGCCGGAGATGACTTGCTTGCAGACGGAGGCGATTTGCTCGAGATACTTTGTGGGAGCCTTGTAGGCACCGAATATCGGTGACAGTTTGATCTTTATCGTCGTCGATTTACGAAGTCAGAATATCCACCATATATTTGGCGATAGAATAACTATCCCAATAACAACCCTGTTATTTTTCAAGTCTAAGAGAAAAGATCATTAGTTCGAACTTTATTTTTGATACAAGGCAAAAGTTTGCGGGTGATCAACTTCGGTTGAACCACTGCCCAATGGTGTCCTTGCGGACTAGATCATCAATCTCATATGGACACCGCTCAATAGAGAAAGATGAGATCAAACCAACGTGCACCAATCTGTCAGTGACCTTGGTCTGCAAAAAAAGTTTCTTAATTTGTTATAAATTAAATCTTTAAATGAAATTGAAATCAAAATTTTAAATATGAATACCATTAATGATCTTAGGCCGGGGAGTAAACTTGACAAGAAAATCAAAGTAACAATCAGCATCTCCCTTCTTAAATGGAGTATGTGGATGGCCGGTCACCGTCCTCCCATAATATTAGTGGCTTTTAATTGATCCTTTTTACTAGCTAGACTAGCTAGCCGAAAGTCAGCAGCTTCCACTGTTGGACAACCATAAAGCTATGCCTTTCCTTATCCATGTTTCCCATATTTTCCCTCTACTCAATTAGGTGTCACTCCACCCGATTCTTAAATTCAGTTGATAGTATTTCACAAATTCTAATCCTTTAAATTGATTATGTTTATGCTTTTTGATTGCTTGGTTCCCTTCCAGGCCCGCTGCTTTTTTTGACTTTCCTCTTCTTTTTTTTTCTTTTTTTTTGAACCGGAAATAATTCGACTCACCGGACAGGCTCGGTGAGACGAGCGCCCGAAAGAACGGCAACGGAAAAACATATAAGAAGGAACCAAAATACAACCAAATCAACAAAGATAAGACAACCACGAACAACTAGAGAATCGGAGTCGAAACTAGCGAGGGCGGACGGATTTGGAACCGGAACAATGCGAGACATTTCTTCTGTCAGTTGGTAGAGGTAACGCAGGGAGACCCTGGGGAACAAAAGTGGAGACCTCAGATTTGGACTCGGTCGGTAGCGAGCCGTCAGATCTTGATCTCGTCCACGACCTCTCGCGTGTCGGCAAAAGAAACACCACAAAACTCAAATGAATACCACTGCTAGTAACAAGCAGGCAAACACTCTAGAAAAAGTCGGGGCCTAAATCCTTATGACGGAAAAGATCGAGAAGGGGGTAACCCAAAGAAAGAAAGAGGGAGGTTATCCCATAAAATTTTAAGGAGTGGTGAAAAAGGGAGGTTATCCCATAAATTTAATTTTTTCTTTCTCCAAGTAAGACCTTGGTGTGCAAAGATGAAAATAGCCCTTACACGCCAAGGGCAGACAATGAGGGGAGAGGAAGAAATTGAAACATGGTTCAGCAATAATTTGGTTCATGATGTAAACGAGATAAAGGAAAAAGGTAAAGGAGCCCGAACACGGGCCCAAAGGAACAAAGGCTGGAGTGGAGCAAAGTGCAACATCCAACAAACAAGCCGGAGGTAAAGATACATCTAGTGGGGGCGGATGCACCTGCGGTGGGAGGAGTGAGGTAACCAGCGGCGGACCGGAGAGCCAGCGACAACCGGGGCAAAGGTGGCCGGAATAATGGAGACGAACTCCATTAAAGGCAGGCAAAGCCTCTTTTTTTTTCTTTTTTTTTCTTGGTGATCAGAAACAGCTTGGTTTCAATCTTTCAGATGTAGGTGTTGGAGTCGAGAGCAAGCTCTCAGTTATTCTCCGATTGGTACTTGTCATTTTGGTGTTGGAGTCGAGAGCAAGCTCTCAGTTGTTATCCAATTAATACTTGTCGTTTTAGTGTTGGAGCCGAGAGCAAGCTCTCAGTTGTTCTTCGATTATTACTTGTCGTTTTGGTGCTGGAGTCGAGAGTGAACTCTCCATTGGTCTCCGACTTATACATATTGGTGTAATTAGTAGTGTTGTAAGGATTAGTAGGTGTTTGTCTTGGATGTGGCTGTGGCTACTGTCAATGGTTTGTAGGTAGTGGATCGGAGCCGGAGTAGACGTCAGATGGTGGGTGGTGACGGTAAAGGATGGGTGGGGGAGAGGGTGGAGCATTGGGTATTGGGATTTGTAGGAGGGTAACTCGCTACCCTTCTTTCCCCAAAGAAACAACAAAACGAAAACCAAGAAAACCAAAACCAAGGCAAACGAAGCAAAGAAAAACCAAGCAACCAAACCCCAAAAAAGAGCAAAGGAAGGAGGTAGAAACCGAGAGAAAAGCCCAGCGGAAACAGAAAGAAAAAGACTAAAACCAAAAACAAAGAGCAACAAAGCAACGACAACCACTGCAAGTAGCAAATCAAGACAGAAAAAGAACAAGCAGAATCATAGAGAAAACCAAAGGGTAGCAAATCGGAACAACAAGAACGAAACAAAGAACTAAGACCCAAGAAAAACGAAACATCCAGCAAAAGCAATCAACAAGAGGGGGAGATTGAAACAAACACGAAGCTAAAATCGATCGAAAACAAGTAAAGGACCCGAAATAAAAAAGCCAAGGCAAAAACCAAAGGAGAAGGGATGCGAAAGAACGAGAAGGAAGAAACACAAAAACAAGAAATCGAAACAAAACAAAAATCACAAAACGGGGAAACCCTAGAAATTGGGGCTTTTCAAAAATAGGAAACGAATCAACGAAAAAACAACAGAAATAGGGGAAAGAAGAGGAAGACAGCCCTCACGAGGGAAGAGTGGTCCGGTTGGGGGTGGAGGAGGAGACCGCGTCGGTGTTGGTGTAGATCGGCGATGATGGGGCGGAGGCCCTCAAAGGGAAAGGAGGTTATGTTGATGGGCTACAGTAGAAGGAGAAGGGGGATGTAGGGGTAGACATAGCGGAGGCAAAAGCAGAGGCGGCAGGAGCAGGCTGACAGGAGGAGAAAGGTTGCGAGGCCGGCCCTGCCACAAGAAACGCCGAGCAGGGAAATGCAAAGAAGAGACACGCGCTGGAGCGTTCGTTGGGGATGGGAGGTTTTTTTTTCCATCTACCTGGGAGTTTATTTTTTGATTTTCCTCTTATTGTTGCGTACCATACTCCATCCGTTCAACACTATGTATTGTATTAACAATAAGTGTGAAGTCATATAATTAATTAATATAAACATTGATATTTTATATAAGTTTTTTATTTTTTTAAAACGTCGTGAAAATATAAATGATATATATCATTTCTTCCTAAGTAGACAAAGGGAGGATATACTAAAAATTGTATCCAAAAAGTTTTTTTTTTTTATTAATTTTGTTCCTTTTATTGAACCTTTGAATCGAGCTAATGATAATGTCTTACTAGGCCTACTTCAGAATTTTTTGTCGTGCCTCCTTCGATTACCCCCCGAAAGGGCCCCAAAACAGGCGTTGATGCCAAGCTACCTGTGAACCCTTCAGTTCCTCTTCATAGTGGAGCGACGTGCTCTAAGGGCAAGATTGAGAAGACGCTGAAGAGATCCAAGGTTGATGTTGAGAAGCTGAAAGCAATCCAGTCGAATGTTCAGGAGAACATCGCCTCCCTCAACAACTCCTCCCTTTTTGCTACCATCGTGGGTGAACCAGTGGAGGCGAAAGACGTGAGGAAGAAGATCAGATTCGACTGGAAGTTTTTGAAGGGTGGATTCCAGCTCATACCTGTGGCTAACAGGTGGTTCGAACTTAGGTTCGATCACCCGGAGGACCGTGACTCGGTGTGGAAGAATCACCCTTTCCATGTGGCTAGCCAATTGCTGGTCCTCCGTCCGTGGAGCCTAGATTTCGACCCTTGGTCGGAATCCATCACAAAGCTTGATCTCTGGATTCGTCTACCGGGTTTGCCCACTAAGTATGTAAGTGATTCAATTTTAAAATCAATTGTGGAAGATAACAGTATTGGAAAGGTCCTTCGTGTCGCAGCTTTCAACCCTAAGGGAGCGAGGCTTCGCTTCCCCCGCATCTGTATCTCTACTGATCTCTCCTTGATCAGAAAGAAGCAAGTGTTGGTTCTCAATGAGAATGATGAACTGGAGTCATATCCGGTCTGGTTCGAGGACTTTCCGGAAGGCTGTGGGTGTTGCGGCAGTGCTGAGCATACCTTTGATGAGTGCCCTAGGAGAAGAATCTGCAACGCTGGGGCGAATGGTATTTTGGGTGAAGGAGCTGGTGCGCCTCCTGATGGTGCAAACGAGCCTAGCGCTGCTGGAGGAGGAGGTGAATGGATCCATGTGGCTTCTAGGAAGGCTGCTCCGCCTCCCTCCTTTGGACACCCGAAAGCCGAGCTGTGGGAAGCTTTCGGTAAGAATGTTGCTTTATCCTCAGAATCATCTTCCTCGCAGTCTTTCTCTCCTTCGGGGGAGGTCTCGACCACACATGCTGATGTCCCTGATGGTGGGAATCATGCTGACTCTTTCCCTCCTCCCACTGAGCAAGCTCATGTTGAGTCCACTGCTGCTGTGCTCCCTGGGGATGCAACTCTGGTCCTCGTTGAGCCGGATCCCATTGATTCTGAGTTCGGTGGTGCTGAAGATGATGAAATGCTCGACCTCGAGTATGATTCGGATGCTGAGGATTACATGTCAGGGAGTATGGTGATGGAGGAAGAGGGATTTAAGGACACTGGCTTGCTTGCAAATAGTCGAGGTGGCATTCCAGCGGATATGACGCAAGAAGACTTCGATGCTCTGCTCCGAAACATTCCACCCTCTGCTGAATTTGTGCTCCCTGGTCTCAACACCCCAGCTTGTCTCCCTGACTCCTTCGCCCCCTTTGTTGCTACTGATGAGTCCCCTCTTGATGTTGGTGGAGCAACTATGTTTAGTGCCGAGGAGTCCTCTCTTTCTGAGGCAAGCAAACGCAAACATGTTACTGAGGATGGAGAGTCTGCTTGCTCCGAGCTGAAGGGAGGCAGCAGCAAACGCGGAAGAAATGCTTAGAAGAATACAATGGTATCTGCGCCCCTGCTTTGGTAAAGGTGGTCCTGCAGGGTGTCTTTTGAAGCTATTCTATCCACCTTTGGCAGTGTCTCATGAGAATCAAGTCTCTTTTTGTGTGGTGCCTAATACCTGTGTCATGGTTGTTGGCTGCTCTCTCATGAACTTTTGTCTTAAATCCAGTAGTCTTGTAGTAGAGTCGAATGGCTGTATCAAGCTTTGCTTTAGGTATTTGTGTCGATGTCTAGAAGGCATGGTTTCATCTCTCTGTGTCAGTCTATCTAGTTTTATTATGTATGAACCTGGTGTGGAAGAACGGCTGAAGGATGATGTAGGTAACCTTAATATAAGTATCGTTTTCTATTCATATCCTATTTGTTTTCTTATGATCACTTATGGGATTAGTGAATCTCCACTATGGCTAATTTCCTGCATTAAGTGCGCATGGTTTGCTGTTACTGTGTATAACTTTAGTAGTGGTCAACCCTTTGGACATCATTATGGATCGACCGTCTCTCTATTATCAACAAAATATGGTTCACAAATCCACCTTGTACTAAGTATCATTTGTCTGGGAAGCCTCGGGTCTTTCTCGGCCTGGAATGGAACCTCTGTTTGCAAGCCTCTTAGAGCTCCTTGTATTCATATTAAATGCATGCTTGCTTTTGAAAGGGTGAATTACGGATCAGCTCTACACTGGCCCTCTCACCCCCTAGAAATGTGTATTTGTGTACACTTATCTCTTTCACTGGGAATTAATTTATTTAGGAACACAAGCATGTTGGTTTGGTACTTATGGCAGCAATTACTTTGGTACAAATACAAGCCATTTGATTTGCATCTATCAGGAAGGAAGTCTGCTCTTCAAAAAAAAAACATCCTAATCTACTTGAAAATCTTTTCCATTCTGTCTGCACAGAATTGGAGTTGTAACTTACTGTCTTACAGTGCTGGCTACCTTTTGGTTTTTTTTGATAAACGATTCTCTAGAAATTGAAATTGCTAATCGTGTTGGGTATGGTCTTTGTGATTTGTCCAAATATATTAGCCTTGCTTTCCATGGTTACGTAAATCCTGTTTACAAGTGGAAGCCTTCTCTTTTTTATTATAATTGGTTATGTGCTGTTAATTGGCTAGCCTTGTATTCCATTTGGTGGGCAGATATTATTTGTGTGAAGCATTTCTTTATTAGACTCCCCATTTATGTTATCTTTTTTCTTCTCAACATATATAGGACTAAAAACTACTGCCACCTCTCCTGTGTGAAGATGATCTTCGGCCTAAGGACTGATTGCTTTTGCAGTTCAAGGAGTCTTATTCTTCTTCATGAGCACACCACTTTATACGTAAATAGATGTGTACACTATTCTTATTTAAATACTTTTCCAAGTCCTCTCCAAATTAAATATTTGATTACAAACAACACTTTTAAGACCATTGACCAATTTTCATTAATCACCAATCTTTATTGTGCAAATCTTTTTAGGGGAAGGATAGTTGAAAGAGTAAAAATTATTAGTGAAAGGGATCATCAAAAGGTGAAATGAAAGTTGGCTCTTGGAATGTAAGAGGGATGGGGAGACCAAATTTTTTGGAAACTAAATCGGATAAAGTTCCGGAAGATAAAATGTGGCAATCAGCAGGTTTCGATGAAGCATTTTGGGTGCCTGCGATAGGCAAATCTGGAGGTATAGGGGTAATGTGGAAATCTCAATTACTCACCCATGAAACTATTACAATAGACCACCATAGTCATCGTCACATTTGTGTTATATATTCTAACTCGGATCTAAACTTTCGGTGTCAAATTCTGTTTATTTATGCTCCTGCACAAGATCGAGATAAACCTCCTTTTTGGGGAGAAATCATTGATAAAATAACTTGTTCCAGTCTCCCGAGCTTTGTGGTGGGGGATTTGAACGATATAGTCTCAAGTGAGGATAAGGTTGGTGGTGCGCAAGTTTCCTTAGGGAGACTTCAAAGGTTAGCGGAAGTTAAAGACAAATGTGAGCTTGTTGATCTCCCATTTATTGGGAATCGATTTACATGGAGAAAAAAGAAAGATGGACCTGATAACATTCATGAACGACTTGATAGAGCTCTAGTCCAAAATGAGATCCTTGTACAATTTCCGAGTATTCACGTTACCCATCATGCATTCTCGTCCTCTGATCATTGTCCAATTACTATAAATCTTAGTGTAGGAAACATTCCTCCGGCTGCTCCATTTAAATTTGAGAACATGTGGTTAAAAAGAAAAGATTTGAGAAACATAGTCAAACAAGCGTGGCGAGCTAACTGTGGAGGTTCTGCGATGTATCAATTAGTCTTCAAAACTAAGGTCCTGAAAGCAAAAATTAAAGCTTGGAATCAGAAAACTTTTGGGAATATTTTTAGACAATTAAGGGAGGTAGAAGAAGAACTCATTCTAATTCAAGGAAATCTTAGTCACGGGTCTGATGCTATCACAGCATCCAAACAAAGAAATTTATTAAGGAAAAAAGAAGCTTTAATAAAATTTCATAAAACATATTGGAGCCAAAGGGCGAAAACCAAGCATATAAAACTGGTAGATACTAATTCAGGGTATTTTCACAAAATAGCATCAGGGCGAAGAAACAGAAAAGTAATAAGACATATTATATCCGAAGATGGTACTCAAATAATAGGTGATGAAAACATCAAAAACGAGATTCAGCATGACTTTGAAAAACGTTTTAGGAAAGAAAGTAGCATCCATTCTGTGGGGAGTAACCAGTTAGACTTGATAACACCAGAAATAAGCGATGCAGATAATTGTGAACTCATAAAACCTGTCCTCAATAGTGAAGTGAAAAATGCGGTATTTAGCTTGGGAAAAAATAAGTCTCCAGGGCCCGACGGATTTACTGCAGAATTTTATAAGAACTTCTGGGACATTGTGGGTCCATCCGTAATTAGAGCAGTGAAAAGCTTCTTTCTTTCTGGAAGGATTCTTCGACAAATAAATCATACATTTATCTCATTACTTCCTAAGGTGGATAACCCTAGTACAACCAGTAACTACAGACCAATTAGTTTGTGTACAACTATTTATAAAATTATATCAAAAATACTTACTGAAAGACTAAAAAAGGTTATAGGGAAAATAATTCATCCCCTACAAGGAGCATTTGTAGCAGATAGAGCTATTCAGGATAATGTTTTGATAGCTCATGAAATTTTTCATTCTTTTAAAACACGAAAGGGAGTAGAAGGTTGGATGGCTATCAAATTGGATATGGAAAAAGCATATGATCGGTTAAATTGGGACTTTACGATAGAAGTATTGCAAAGAGTTGGCTTCCACCCAACTTTCGTAGGTTGGATCAAAGAATGTATTTCGACAGTCTCCTTCTCTGTCCTTGTGAATAGCTCCCCTACGAAGTTGTTTGTCCCTTCTAGGGGTATTCGTCAGGGTGACCCTATTTCCCCATTCTTATTTATTTTGGGAGCGGAAGTTCTAGCAAGAAGATTACATCAAGAATCCTTAATGCCAATGAGTAAAATAGGATTTAACTTTGGGCATAATGGTCCCCGGGTTCCTTTTCTTGCCTTTGCAGATGATATTATCATTTTTGCTAAAGCATCGTTGAGCGCCAGTCAGATAGTTAAAGAAGTAATAGATGAATATTGTAAACTGTCAGGACAAAAGGTGAATTTTCACAAATCAACGTTTCAGACAACAGGGGGTGTTCCCAGCTCAAGAATTCAGCTACTACAGAATTCATTACAAACTCCTCATACTAGGATATTGGATAAATACCTAGGGTGTCCCATTATTAATGGAAGAGTCAACAGAACGACTTTTGAAGACATAATAAGTAAAACTAAAAATCAATTAGCAAAATGGAAAGCAAACTCCCTCTCTCAACAAGGTAGATCAGTTCTCATTAACTCTAATTTAACGGCTAAACCGTTGTATGCAATGCAGAGTTTTATGCTCCCATCATCCTTGCATAAAGAATTGGACCAGATAAACAGGAACTTTTTCTGGAATAAAGATCTTCAATATAAACCGCTTATAAGCTGGGATAAAATATGTAAACCAAAGAGGAAAGGTGGGTTGGGTATTAGAAAAGCTCGGGTGATGAATGAGGCACTATAGATGAAATTATTGTGGAAAACTCTTGCAGAACCAGATAATATATGGGTAAAAATTATTCGGCATAAGTATTTACGAGAGAATGACATCTTAAATTATGAAAGGGTTAAAAACTCTTCTTGGCAATGGAGAAATGCTGCTTCACTAATCGATGAATTTAAAGACGGACTAATTTGGTCTATTGGGAATGGTAGAACTGTTAGGTTCTGGAAGGACCCTTGGATTTCTTTAAAACCTCTCATTAATATGGTTAATTCCACTCATATTACTGATGTTGACGCCCGTGTTAGCAGCTTCATATTGAATGGGAAATGGTGGGAAGAAAAACTGAAAGAAGTTCTAGATACTGATTGGGTAAAACGAATAATGGATATACCTCTTCCCGTCCACCGGATGTCGGACCGGTTGTATTGGAGGATGGACAAACAAGGATGGTTTACGACATCTAGTGCTGTCAATCTCTTATCAAACAATGAGGCTTTTGATGACAACCCTTGCAATTGGATTTGGAAGGTGAACACGTTGCCTAAAATCAAGAATTTTCTCTGGAAAATTTCTCAGAATGGATTGCCTACTAGGGATAGATTAAGCAGTAGAGGAGCATCGATTCCGAATGTTTGCGGTTTCTGTAATTCGTATGGGGAAGATGAGGTCCACTTATTCACAAACTGTCCCTTTGGAAAAAGTCCACTCTTAAAAACTGGAAAATGTGCAGATGTGATCAACAACCTCTCTTATCAAAATAGGAATGGCAAGACTATAATGGAAAGTCTAGGTCAGTGCTTGAATAAAAAGGAAAAGGAGGAAATGGCAATAAAATGGTGGTCTATCTGGTATTACAGAAACCAAGTAGTATTTAGAGACCTAAAGGAACCTTCCCAAATGGAGGTTCAATCTTTCCTGAAATCTGTCATGGAAAATTGGAAAAGGGTAGTAACGGAAGAAATAGATGATGAAGTAATGACGTCTGGCTATAAAGTTTCCTCGGGTCGTAAACTAAGCAGAAAGAATGTCAAATGGAGGAAGCCTGAGAATGGTTATCTGAAATTAAATTTTGATGGAGCTGTAAGTGGATCTGGAGGAGCTAGTATAGGATTTATAATAAGGAACTGGGTGGGAGATGCTATTAAACTAGGTTATAAGGAAATAGGTGCTATTTCCCCACTTATGGCGGAGACGATCGCTCTTAGAGAAGGAATTATTGTTGCAAAGGAAAATAATTATCAAAAGCTCATTATCGAAGGGGATTCTCAGATTGTCATAAATCATCTTAAATCAAAAGGCCCTTGCCCCTGGGAAATTGAATTGATTATGGGAGATGTCAAAGGTCTGTTGCAGGCCTTTCAGGATATCTCCTTCTCCCATGTGCCCCGTGAGGGTAACAGGGTGGCTGACAAGGTTGCACACCTTGGCTGTCCTGTTAACGGGTTGGCACTGGAGTCTCATCCAGATCTTTTAGATCTCATCCGTCGGGATGCTATCGGTTAGGATTTCTAACCGAATTCTTACCTAATAAAAAAAAAAAGAATTTTTTGTTTAAAAAAAAGGAAAAGAAAAATAAGAAGTAAGTTGTATCGAAAGTTGTAGTATCGGGCGTCCATTTTGATCAATAATGGATCGTGGTTGTATTCGTAGTCTTCGAAGATCCTTTATCTAGGTGGGGGCAACGTCGGCGATCCACACATGCTCAGGAGTCGCCCTTCCCAGTTGGGATATTGTCGTGAGTCCATACACTCTCCCTCACTCTTGGCACTCGTGGCGTGGCTTGGATCTCCATCGACTTTTTTGCGGGCTGATGACTTGTACGGGTTATTTGGGTCTTTTCTTTCTTCTCAGGTGATTTGTGTCGTATGCATTGTTTGTATAGACGGTTCTCCGTGTGCCGACCTAATTGGCCATCGAGTTTCATGTTTATCTGAACTCGAATTTTTACCTAATAAAAAAAATAAAGAATTTAGCATGACTATCGAACACCTCTAGTGTAAAACAATTAATACATTTAGAAGTTTGTGCGGCTTATAAGAAAGACAAAAAAAGTACGTAATTAATAGGAGAATGAAAAACAAATTGGGAAAATAAACTAAACAATAAAATTACATCAAGTATTTAAAATGTCTTATATTACTGATCAAATACTTATCTTTTTTTTTTTTTTGGTCTAAAACGGGGGCAAAAGCCCCATACTTTTATTAAATTTAGGTAGATAGTTGCATACAAGTGGGGAGCTGTTGTGAGACACAATCAGCTAAAGAATTGAAAACTACAATGTCTTCAACCAAGCCTACTCCCTTATTTGCTAGAAGGTCTGCCTCTCTGTTCGCATGTCTTCGGACCCGGCTAATCACCACGTCCCAGTTCCGGTCTTGCAACAGAGTCCTACATTGCATTGCCAAATTGTGGTGGGCGTATACGGCTGTATCCTGGCTTAGAATAGTGCAGGCTTGAGCACAGTCCAGCTCAAGGATCAATTTCTGAATTCCCAACTCCTTTGCTAACTTCAGTCCCTGGAAGGCAGCCTTGAGCTCCGCTTCGAGTGCTCCGCAGAACCCACATCGCATCGCAAAAGCCCTCACAAAATCTCCATCAGCATTCCGCAGAATTCCACCTCCTCCCGCCTGCCCCGGGTTCCCTCTCGAAGCACCATCGGTGTTCAATTTAATCCATCCTGCATCCGGCGGTGTCCACAAAGAAGGACTTGTGGTACTCTCCGCATTCATCTGTTGTGCCTTTCTATTCTTCCCCTGCGCATGAGCATAGGCCGAGACCGTCATCCAAGCCCTTCGATTCACTCCCTGAATGCTATCCTTACCCTCAAATACCAGCTCATTTCTTGTTTTCCATATCAGCCATAGCATCGTCATAAATAACGCACTCCACCTATCTTTCTTTTCTACATTTCTGAACACCCACACTTTCGTATCTAGCTCTTCCAACAGACCCGGAGGGACCTGGTTGCTTGCTGCTCGAAGCCATGTCGCTCTCACCGCACCACAATCCCGAAGGAGGTAGAGAGTGGTTTCAACTTCCCCACACCTCGGACAGGCCGAGTAGTTCGACAGATGACGTCTGAGCCTGTTGGCGTTGGACAAGACTGCATCATGTGCCACTAGGTAGGTGAATGTGCGAATTCGCTGTTGGGCGGGCGTTCTCCAGATGTTCTTCCATCCCTGTTGTTGTTCCAAACCGATCTGGCCTCTGATCAGTTGAATTGCCGACCCTGTGGTGTACTCTCCCGAACTAGAATGCCCCCAAAAAACTTTGTCTAAAGCCCCTGGATTTTCACTTATCCTCACAGCCTGCAGCCTTTCCTTGTCCTCATTGTTCAGCAGAGGGCCGAGTGCAGCTGACGGAGGGAAAACCTGTCGTTGCTTCCGCCAAAGAAAACCCAAACCTATAACTAGTAGAGCGATAAGTAAGAGGTCGATCCCACAGGGAATTATTATTCAAGTGTGATTTAAGTGCTAATTAAAGTAACCAAGGAGGGGGGTTTTAAGTGTGAAAGATCCGCCTTTTATCACAACGGATTAAAGAAAGCAAAATAATTGATATTGGTTTAGACAATTATGAGAAGCAATTCCACCTACAATTTTCCACTTTATTGGATTGAAGCGATCATTGTAACTTCTTCTCGTCCTATTACGTTTCCTATGAATGCCCTTGTCCCGACCTAATATAGTTACTAGTCCAACCAGTCCTAGCAACCCTTATCAATCGAACAGTCCCTAAAGAAGGATTTAACCCAATTGATAGCTTTAAGTCCAGAGATTAGCCAAGGTATTTGTAGTCCCTAAAAAAGGATTTAACAACACATTCAACTTCCTACTTATTCAATTAGTTCAACCAGCCCTAAAGGAATAAGTTTGCTACTTGGGTTAAGGTTCGCAACCAGGAATCTACAAAACCCTAGCGATTGAATTGATGCTACCAAGTTGATCAATCGAGATAGAATAAAACAATGAACAATTAAGCACAAAGAAGTTGAAGCATTCACAAATAGGAAATCAAGGGCGAGAATTAGAAACTCACAATCAATCCGGATAAAGCTTCAAATTGCAGGCAGAATAGATGAGTTTAGTTCCTCATGGAAGACATGGCTCAAAATCTCCAAAAAAGTCTAATGGTTGAAAGAATAGAATGAAAGGTAACGAAAAATAACATAAAAGTGGCCTAATAAAACATCCAAGTCGGCCTCCAAACAAACATAGAAAAAACTAGGGTTTCTTAAAAACGGCGCTTACGCGCTGACTGTCCGTGCGGCGCCCACCGCAAGTGGTGCGGCGCCCGCCGCAAATGTCTTCTTTGCATCCCGCTGCGGCGGGTGCAGCTGCGGCGCCCGCGGCACTTCTGCGGCGCCCGCGGCACGTTGTTCTGCCGTGGCCCTTGCTTTCTTCGCGGGCTTTTCTTCTCGTCTTGCTTCTTTCTTCCTTGTTCCTTCCCATGTATCTTGTGTTCCTCTTCGAGATGTTGCATCTCCCAAATGTGTTCCGATTCGATCTGCGAAATAAACACAAAAATTGCGCAGAATCCGAACTTTTCTAGAATAAACACAAGATGCAATTTAGCAACAAAGTAAGCAAGAAATGCAACCTAACTAAACTAAATATATCTATAATGCCTATCTAAAATATGCATTATCAAATCCCCCACACTTAACCTTTGCTTGTCCTCAAGCAATGATAGAATGAACATGAATCAATGTATCCCACAGGAAATCCCTTCAAGTTTCAACATTACCAAAAGCAACATCATAGCAGGTGAAAACATAAACCAAGCAAACAAACGTCATAGCATGTATTCCAGTGATCAAAGCTTTAGAAGTAGACATCATCCAACCTCACCAGAATTATGTGTTTCACTCATGTGTTTAGGCTTTTAGGTACAACTCTCAACTCAAACCAATAATGCACTAAGCTCATAGACATTGACCACCATATCACCAATTATCTACCGAAATGTCATTACTTGCGGGACAACATAGAGAAGTAAAATGCAACACTTCATATTTTTTTCTTTTTCTTTGGTTTTCTTTTCTCTTTTTTTTCTTTTTTTTTTTCTTGTCTTGGTGCTTTCTTTACGCGAAGCGCAAACATGGGTGTCATGAATGGCCCCGGTCTATCAACACCCCAACTATGAATATGAAGTCCACTTGAACACCTTTTGACGCAAGTTGCAAACATGGGTGTCATGAATGAACCTGGTTACTCAATGATCAAGCTTTCTCTCCTAGTGGATAGTTTTCAACACCTTTTTGCGCGAATCATACCCATGGGTGTCATGCGTAGACCCGGTTACTCAGTGCATCAACCATTGCCACCTTATTCACTAAATATGCATAAAATTGAATAAAAAGACTAAACAAAAACCCCGCAAGCAACTAACATGTGCATCGGTCTTCAAAAATAGGTACTGCAGTCAATGCCAAGAGGTAGCAACACTAGGCGAGTAATTCACACAATTGAGCAAAAGAATTCAAATAAGGCCAAACATTCTCACAGGGTCATGTTTTTAGGACTTCAATCATACTTTAGCTCAATCATACATGCTCAATTATATTTGCTAGCTCATGTTCCACAAAAATCAAATATAGAAATAATAATCAAAACATCCAGAATTCCATGGGATTTTTATGAATCATGCTTGAAATTTAAAATAGAGGACAAACTAAGCAAGATGGGTATTTGAATAACACTTATGTATGCAATGCATGCTTATTTCTAATATTTTCGCTTTTTTTTTTATTATTATTATTTTTTTTTTATTATTATTTTTTTTTTTGGACGAAAATTAAACTGATTGAAAACTAAATAACAACTTAATTAAACTTAAACAGGATTGAAAATTAAATATGATCTAACTATATGCACTATAAAACTAAAATTCCTCTCCCCCACACTTGAAGTTTTCATTGTCCTCAATGAAACATTAAAGACAACAAAAGTAAATCACATATACTCATGGTGAAGGAAAAGAAAGAGGAAAAAGAAAGAGAAACTTACCTCGGGTTGCCTCCCGAGAAGCGCCTTTGTTTCAAGTCGTTGGCTCGACGTGATGGCCCTTGATTGGCCTATGTTCCTCCACCAGGGTCACCAACACCTGTTATTTCATTGACAAATGCGGGTACCCCTGAAAGGTGTAGCTTTCGGTTCCGACATTCAGCCATTACCCTTAGCTCCTCTCCATGAGCTCTGCCTGGGGGTTGTCCTGGAATCACAAACGGGTTCAATTTGTTAGGAGGCTCAAATTTGCATATACTATGTTCCACAGGTGTTTCTAACAAACCATGCAAATGATTGTTGTGATCAGTATTGTTAGCAATAGGCATATCTAGAGAATTTTCAGGAGAAAGCTTAGCATGATTAAAGAGAGAGAACTCTATCTTTCTTCCATCAAACCCCATAGTCAATAGACCCTCACAACAATCAATTTTCGTTTTCGCAGTTTTCAGGAATGGCCTTCCTAGTATAATGGGTGTTTCAGGGGCTCCCTGCTCCATATCTAAAACAAAGAAATCAACAGGGA
Source organism: Persicaria maculosa (assembly GCA_963922045.1). Taxonomy (NCBI): domain Eukaryota; kingdom Viridiplantae; phylum Streptophyta; class Magnoliopsida; order Caryophyllales; family Polygonaceae; genus Persicaria; species Persicaria maculosa. The sequence goes on from OY998259.1 coordinate 57,696,929, forward strand.
AAAACAAATCATCCACCATAACCAACACATCTTCAACAACGCCTCTTGGCCTGATTTGTGATCGATCAGCAAGTTGCACTGTAACCCCCGTCTCAGTCAGAGCACCCAAACCCAAAGACATGTACATGTTATAGGAAATAACATTAATTGAGGCTCCTAGATCTAACATGGCTTGTTTGAATCTAGTATTCCCAATTGCACATGGAATTGTAAACATACCTGGGTCTCCACATTTTTCAGGCAATTTCTTGCTCAACATAGCAGAGACATTTTCATTCAAGCTTACCTTTTCCTTCTTTTTCAGTCTTTGCTTCTTCTTGATGGTGCACAATTCCTTCAAAAATTTAGCATATCTAGGAATGCTCTTAATTAATTTGAGTAAAGGAATGTTTACCGCACACTTACCGAATGTCTCGAAGATGTCCTTGTCATTCTCATACCTTCTTGTATCCTTCAAAGCTTCCGGGAAGGGCGGAACGGGCTTTGGAATCTCCATAGGTACGGGAGAAGAAAGAGTAGAAGACGAAGAAGAAGAAGGCGAAGAAAGAGGGATAAAGGAGGGAAGAGGTAAGGGAGAAAACTCACCAGGAAGAAATTCGGGGGCGGGCACCGTTGCGGCGGGCGCAGCTGAGGGTGCGGCGGGCGCCGCAACTCGCTGGGTTTCACCTGCGGCGGGCGCCGCGTGAAATCCCTCTCTGGTGGCGGGCACCGCAGGGGGTTGCGGCGGGCGCCGCACTACGGTTCGGCCGTTTTCGTCTTCAATGATCCCTATTTCTTCATCCATTGTCTCCTCATCGTCCTTTTGATTTGTGACAACCAGTTCCTTGCCACTCCTAAGCGATATTGCACTTACATTCTCCTTAGGATTCTCAACCGTTTGCGATGGAAGCTTACCTGAATCGTTTGCCTTCTTCGCACTTAAGATTTGAATGAGCTGACTCATTTGATTCTCAAGATTTGTCATCCGATCTGATTGCTGCTTCTCTAGATTCGCCATCCGCTCTGTCAGTTTCTACACTGTACCCTCATTATCCCTATTGGATTGCTGCTGACCTCCCTGTCGAGGTTCATATTGTTGTTGAGGCCTTTCCTGTTGCCCCCCTTGCTGATTGAAAGAGGCCTGATGGTTCCCATAGCCTTGCTGATAGCCCCTATTGTAGTTATTGTTGTTGAAATACCCAGGATTTCCATAATTGCCTTGCATAGGCCTTTGTTGAGCGAAATTCCCAATGGCATTCAATTCAACATTAGGATCTTGTATGAGCGGGCACATGTCCATAGGATGGGTGAATTGATTGCAAAGACCACATGCCTTCAATTGTTGAGGATTTCTATCAAGGATCAATTGTTTCATCATCTCCTTCACCTCTGCCATATCCGTCTGAGGTGCAGCCACAGGAGCATCAACAGCGAGTACACCCCTAGCCCGAGTGCTTTTGTTGAATTGTCTAGAGCCCTCAGATAGCTCCTTAAACACCTCCCAAGCTGCGGTAGGTGTCTTATTCAGCATGTTTCCTCCACAAGCAGAATTCACCGTCTTCCGCTCTATATCAGTCAACCCATTGAATAAAAAGAGAACCAGATCCTTTTGGGAGTACCCATGGCATGGGCAGCTGGCGCAGAGTTTCTTGAAGCGTTCAAAGTACTCATGTATAGACTCTGTCGCATACTGCTCAATGCTGCTGATAGACCTTTTCAAAGCATTCAGCTTTGTTGCAGGGAAGTACATCTCTAGGAAGACTCTTTTCATCTCGGCCCAAGTAGCAATAGAGTCAGGTGGTAGATAGAAGAACCATTCATTTGCATCATCCTTCAAAGTGAAGGGAAAGGCTCTCAGCTTGATTTGCTCTTCAGTTACATTCGCTGGTTTCATCCCCACCACCACCCTATGGAATTCAGAAAGATGTTTGTGGGGGTCCTCCCCACTCAGCCCATGGAATTTGGGTAGAAGATGAACTACCCCTGACTTCAGCTCAAAGTTTACTCCTTCTGCTAGTGCAGGGTATTGGATTGCCAGGGGTTGCTGTGCCAGATCAGGAGCAGAAAGCTCCTTAAGAGTGCGGTTCGCCATCTCTGCAATGTTCTCTACAGAGAAGAATTAGTAGCAAAAGGTATGGACCCTAGAAGACGGTCCACACCACGATCAACACTAAAAACACACAAGAATTTAATAAAATTCCCCGGCAACAGCGCCAAATTTGACGGAGGGAAAACCTGTCGTTGCTTCCGCCAAAGAAAACCCAAACCTATAACTAGTAGAGCGATAAGTAAGAGGTCGATCCCACAGGGAATTATTATTCAAGTGTGATTTAAGTGCTAATTAAAGTAACCAAGGAGGGGGGTTTTAAGTGTGAAAGATCCGCCTTTTATCACAACGGATTAAAGAAAGCAAAATAATTGATATTGGTTTAGACAATTATGAGAAGCAATTCCACCTACAATTTTCCACTTTATTGGATTGAAGCGATCATTGTAACTTCTTCTCGTCCTATTACGTTTCCTATGAATGCCCTTGTCCCGACCTAATATAGTTACTAGTCCAACCAGTCCTAGCAACCCTTATCAATCGAACAGTCCCTAAAGAAGGATTTAACCCAATTGATAGCTTTAAGTCCAGAGATTAGCCAAGGTATTTGCAGTCCCTAAAAAAGGATTTAACAACACATTCAACTTCCTACTTATTCAATTAGTTCAACCAGCCCTAAAGGAATAAGTTTGCTACTTGGGTTAAGGTTCGCAACCAGGAATCTACAAAACCCTAGCGATTGAATTGATGCTACCAAGTTGATCAATCGAGATAGAATAAAACAATGAACAATTAAGCACAAAGAAGTTGAAGCATTCACAAATAGGAAATCAAGGGCGAGAATTAGAAACTCACAATCAATCCGGATAAAGCTTCAAATTGCAGGCAGAATAGATGAGTTTAGTTCCTCATGGAAGACATGGCTCAAAATCTCCAAAAAAGTCTAATGGTTGAAAGAATAGAATGAAAGGTAATGAAAAATAACATAAAAGTGGCCTAATAAAACATCCAAGTCGGCCTCCAAACAAACATAGAAAAAACTAGGGTTTCTTAAAAACGGCGCTTACGCGCTGACTGTCCGTGCGGCGCCCGCCGCAAATGTCTTCTTTGCATCCCGCTGCGGCGGGTGCAGCTGCGGCGCCCGCGGCACTTCTGCGGCGCCCGCGGCACGTTGTTCTGCCGTGGCCCTTGCTTTCTTCGCGGGCTTTTCTTCTCGTCTTGCTTCTTTCTTCCTTGTTCCTTCCCATGTATCTTGTGTTCCTCTTCGAGATGTTGCATCTCCCAAATGTGTTCCGATTCGATCTGCGAAATAAACACAAAAATTGCGCAGAATCCGAACTTTTCTAGAATAAACACAAGATGCAATTTAGCAACAAAGTAAGCAAGAAATGCAACCTAACTAAACTAAATATATCTATAATGCCTATCTAAAATATGCATTATCAGCAGCCCAATCCCAGCTCCCGTCTCCCCACATCTCCTCCACCGTCGCTCCTATGATGTTGTCAGGTACTGCTTGAACAGCCGCTTCCTCTAGAGTACATGCCCTTAACCAAGGGTGTAACCAGAATAAAGTTGTAGCTCCGTTACCGATACTGGTTCGGAGGCCCGGCATAAGGATCTCCGCTCCATGTGCTATACCCGTCCATTGATTCGAGCAACCATTCTTGCGCACGAACATGTCAACATCGGCCCGACCGCTACAGTACTTCCCCCTGATCAGCCTGCTCCATAATATTGATGGTTCCTTTAGTAACCTCCACCCAAGCTTTGCCAAGGTTGCTTGGTTGGACTCCCTCATCGACCTTATGCCTAGACCACCTACTGTTTCCGGAGCATAAAGAATCTCCTTTCGTAATAAGTGAATGCGTCGATGCTCCGCCGAGGATCCCCAGACGAAGCCCCGAACCACCCTGTCAATCTCATCGCAAACACTCCTCGGAAGGTACGTGGACTGCATTGCATAGAGTGGTAAACTTGTGAGTACTGATTTAGCCATCGTTATCCTCCCCGCCATGGATAACGTTTTCGATTTCCATCCTCTAAGCTTCGAAGAGATCTTTTCCAGCAAAAAATTGAACCGGTCCCTAGTCAGCCTCCCACATGCCGTTGATACGCCCAGGTATGTACCAAATTCAGTCGAAACCGGCATCTGCAGCTCCTCGCTAATCTGACCCTTCACCGTCGCTGCCACGTTTCGTGAAAACAGAACCGAGCTCTTTGTGTAGTTAACTCGTTCACCCGAAATCCCACAAAATTTCTCAAGACAGCTCTTAACAGTTCTTCCTTTATCTCTAGAATCTATAAACATACATTAAAATCGATGTATAGCGTCTTATGTAATAGTCTATGCTTAATTTTGAGCAAAAAAATTTATTAAAATAATATATATACATACATATTCTAGTTGGTTAAATATAATCTGTATATACTATTTTGGTAATTGCTATCTTACTAAAATATACTATTTCTTGAGAAAATATCTAATATGGATGGATATAGATTTTGTTCACTTAAATTCTTAGCAAGAAAGGCAATCCTATAATATAAGAAAAAATGGACAAAAATAATACCAAGTATCAACTTTTGGCCAAAAATAATACCAGCTTTGAAATTGACTATTTCATATACGAACTATCTCCCTATTAATCGAAAATAATACATATGTGTATTCCGGTGAATTTTTCGACCAAACACGCCACATAGACGTCGGAAAACACACGTGGCGTCGATTTTTGCCACCTCACCCAAATTATAAGTTTGTCCTGTCATAATTTTTTTTTCAATTTTTTTTAAAAGGAAAATGAAATAAAAAAGCTACAGTATGTTCTCGAGAAGCTTGGAGGGAGCACGAAGAACACACACGAAGACGCCACTTGATTGCACTGAAATCTGCTCGGCAAGTCGAAATATTTGAAGGAGACAAAGGTAAGGGGTTTTGATTTCGGTACTTTCGAATCTGCTCGGCAACTTTTGAGTTTAGGGTTTTTTCGGTATTCCCTTTTATATATGAAAAACTTGTTCTAAAATGTAGGGGTTTGATTTCATGTGGTGAAGATGTTTCGGTTTCAGTTTCAATTTCGAGTTCAGAGTTTAGGGTTTCTCGAGAAGCTTGGTTTCAGTTTCTTATGCTTCGGCATCTGTTGTTGTTTCTGGTTTCAATTTGATATATTTGTTATGTTTTGAACCTTAATAGGTGTGATAATGGATGAACTTGAACCTGGTGATGATGACTTTGCGAGCAATGAGGTGTTTGAAAAATCCGATGAGGATTGGGAAGAATTTTTAGTTAAAGATGTAGATAGTGGAATGTTTGGGGATGACAGTGCATATGAGGAAGACAACATTGCAGCTAATGGTGATGGGAAGAATTCTTCAAGTGAAACTGATGGTGAAGGTGCATATGAGGAAGAGAACAGTGCAGCTGCAATAACATACTAAAATATTTTCTATTTTGCGACATGTCATTCCCTGGTTAATTGTTTTCCCTCCAAAACTAAAGCTCCAATTATAATACGCCACATATACACTCTCATACTACCTCATCCTTCTAAGATTGTGATTTTTTAAGTTGGTAAGTACTCGTGTGTAAATATATATATATATATATATATATATATATATATATATATATATATATATATATATATATATATATATATATATATATATATTTATATGAACAATTATTGTTAGTATTTTTTGTAAGAACTGACTCTCACAAAAAAATTTCAATAACACAAAAAGGTCAATCAATTAATATCGGGAATTTTTTAAGAATGTTTAATACTACGTACATTATAAATTCCCTTATCTAAACTATCTAATAATATATTATTTTAATATCATTTGGACAACCTTTTTTAGGCTAATAATATATTCTTTTAATAAGTTCATTCAATATTTCCATTATAATGTTAATATTATAAAATATTGTTATTTTTTGGTGAGTAAGGATTTTTAAGGATAAGATGATTTGAGATCTTGAGTCATAACTTGCTGAGTTTGATATAGTACGATAGATAATTGATTACATTATATTGTTACTAAGTATACAGTTTGGACAAAGATGAGAGGGTTTCTCGACCAAATAAATTTATAGTCAAGACCCCACTATAGGATAGTGGATCCATGTTCGTTCAGCAGGAAAGAGGTCAACGGTTCTAGTTTAGTGTTTCGAGGTTCAGGGTGTAGCGGGAAAAATGGTTGTAGAAAAAGATGAAGCGGTCGATGTCAAGTGGTAGGGTTGATGTCGATTAAGACTTGGTCGACGTCGAGGGATGGAGAGAGAATGGTGGTCGGTATCGGGTGTGTGTAGAATGTGAATAAAGAAATAAAATAATAAAGGTGCAAACTTCCAAGGTTAGGGATCACCTCAACAATAAACATATGTGTAAATAACGAATCACATAAAAGAGCATGCTTTACATCAAAGAATCAACTTTTGCTAATTCCAACCATTTAGGCAAATTGACTCTCGAAAATAAACCTAATTGTTTCTATCCTTTCTTAATTAGGATTAATAAACTCGCGAATAAATACCCTAATTACTATCCAAGTTTGCAATATGAATTCCTTGAATTCTCATCAAAGGTTTAAGCATAGAGGCAGATGATGATAGAAATACGGACAATTATGAATTAATCGATTTAGAGCACATGTCTATCGTTGGGTTCACCCTAACCCTATAAGAGGAAAATTAGAACGAAGACATGGAAATAAGCAACTTTAAATTAAAACTTAAACTTAAACTTACAAAATCTTCCAATCGTCTCCTCTCTCTTTCTCTCTCTCTCACTCTCTCTCTCTCTCTCTCCCTCTCTCCTCTCGCCTCTAGCTCTCTCCTTCCTCTCCTAACTACTTGCCTCCGAAGACGACTTGGCTTGAATGAGTAAAATCCTAGGCCTAGAGACTTTATTTATAGTAGACTAATCCTTGCTAGCCAAGAAAAGTAATTCTAATCCTAATAAAAGTGGTTTATCTAAAATCTATCTAAATATAAAATCCTCTATCTAAAACTTTATCTAAATATAAAATCCCCTTGGGTAAATAGGAAAACACCTACAATGAAAGAGTTATCTAAGATAGAAAAGATAAAATAAAAACGTGGCTAAGCAATCCTTCTCAAATTTGGATTCATCCACATGCTCTCGTCTGTCTCTAGATTTCGGGTCGACGTCGAGTGCACCTGGTCGACGTCGAGCACTACTTTTAGCTTTTTCAGCATTCAGCTCCATCTTGAAACGCACTTTCCCGAGTCCTCGTTCGTCCGATTGAAGCATATGAATATGCATTGGAAATCTCTTTTTGAGAAATACAACTCCCATGAAGGCATGAGAACTTGATTCAAAATGATGAATGGTGAAAAGTGGGTTTTTCTCCGGCTGCATCATCTTGTGCTCTTTCTTAGCTTCTCCAATGTCTTCATGACTTTCCTTTAATCTCCAAAGTGCATCCAAGTTTCTCTAAATCAGCTCTAAATACCTGAAAATTACACCAAACTTTGTGTATACTCCATATCTTGCAATTAATCAATAACTACACAATTTCTACACTTCCCCAATGCAAAAATAAATAAAAAAGACTCCAATGAGATGAAAACATGATACAAAATAAGACTAAAAATGTGGAGATAAGACAACTTTGAAATGTAGTATTTGGTCAAAATTGTTGTCTCTTCAAAGGGGTGAATTATAAGTCATAATGGGTGATCCATGATGCTTATGAGCTAAGACGGAAATTCAATCGACTAAATAAAGTCACACATCATACGCTATTATTGAATATCAAGAGAAAATATTGTCTCATGCCACACCATGGTTGAATATGGGGGTAGTCAAATAGCGCAAACCCATGAAAAAATGTGATGCCTCAGTTAATAAACATAAAGGATGTCCAATTGAAATCTTCCTCAATTGTTGCTTACAAAAAACATAAAGGATGATAAAGTTAGGAATTGTTTGATAAGGGAGGATCGATTTTTTAAAAATAATTTTTCTTTATACCCGTATATGATAAGGAATGTTAGAAAAAATATATTTAAAAACTCTTAAATTTATTATTTTAATCGTCATTTTTAATTAAAAACAAAGAGAAGAAAAAATTTAGTCAAACGAATTTGAACTCATGACTTCATGATTTAATATACCCACTCTGTACCAGGGAATGTGCTTTATATTTTTTTTTTGTATTACTTTAGTTCTAAAACTAGTCCTATATCCGTGCTATATACGGATTCAACAGTTATACTTATTTAAAAATTGTGTGTATAAAAAACAATATAATATTAGATTATACTATTAAAATACTAAATGTTTGAAAAAAAGCTATCCATAAAATGGTATACTAATATGCGAAAAAATTCTCTTCCTTAAAGAAACTTTTTTTGGTCAAAATCAAATTCAATAGGCTTGAAAACATACTTATTAAAATAAAATCGGTTCAATAACCATTCAAATAAATTGTATTTTTTTATTTTGTTGTTATAAAGTGTGTGAATATTTAATTTGATTAGTGAAATAATATGTTTTGCTAAAAAAAACAATCTTGACCTAACCTGTTCAATAATACTTATTTTTAATAAGTAGTATAATGTAAAAAAAAATAATTAAAAAATCAATATTTTATATAGTTTTTAGCTCCTTAAACTACATGCATAAAAGTCAAATGTCTTATTATATTAAAAATCGGAAGGAGTATGTCATTAAAAATAAATATTTTTCATTTATAAAAATTATTAAAATCATAGAAACAACAATTATTATTCATTATAACTTCATTTTCAAATTCTTGTAAGAGAACTTCATTTAAATTATAACTTAAAACTAATATATCTAGAAAATAAGTGTTTTGATATGAATAAAATAATAAAACACATCAATATCAATCATAGTTCTAATTTTATTGCTTTTTCTAACCTAGACCTTTGGGGCATAGGTTGAACATCCATATTAAGAAATACTTTTTAAATATTAAATATTTTAAAATGTTTGTAAATAGATGTCTGAGTACCAATGCATTAGATTTAAGAAATTTTTTTAATATGGTTTCTTACCCTATGCCCTTAGAGCCATATGATAGAAACATTGATGATTTTAAGCCGAGGAAAAAATGCATGGGATGATAGATATCACATTATTTTTTCATAGACTATAGTACTTTAATCTTATTGTTTTATGCCTTTTGCAGAATATAACCAAGATATTTACAATTTATCATGCTTATTTGTAAAGTAAAATTAGATTATTAGCATCTTTGAATACATAACTTAAAAATGGGATATATGAAAATAAAAATAATAAAATATTTAATGAGAATATTAATATAAATGTTTAATAGAAATAAAAAACAATAAAATAATGTGAAAATAATAGATATAAAAAGAGTATTTTTTTAACAAAAAAAAGAAGAAGAAAAGTGAGTTTTTTTAGCAAGGAAAGTATCTTCCAGTGGCATAATAAAATCATTTACACATAAAATAATGATACACTATGGACACAAAATATTTTTAAAATAGAAAGTGTGTGGTTAGTGATTATTAAAATCGGAAAAAAGAGGGTAATTTACTGAAAACCACCCATTAAATGTGTCACTTTACACTTAATCATACATTAAACTTTAAAAGGTAATTTGCAAAAATAATCCCTTTTGGGGAAATCTTTGCATGCCTAAACCAATCCGAAAAAAATTTGCACAAAACCGGATATCCGGGTTCAATTTGCAATCTGTAGCCGGTGAGTCAGGAAAGAGGGGAAAAAAAGGAAAGAGGGGAAAGGGGAATCAGGAGGGGGGGGGGGGGGGGGGGGAAGATTCCCAAATCTCATTCGCCTCCCATTCGTGTCCAGTGGCGGAAGCAGAGCTTTCATGGATCCCACCAATCGACGACGACGATGGACGATAGGGCAGCGACGACGTTGGGTAGTGGTGGTCTTCTTCTCCGAACCGGGCCCTTCACTCGCGTCCAGCACCTCCCACTTCTGGCCTTCGCTCACGCTTAACACCGGTTCCGGAACTTCGGGCGCTGCACCACCCGCCCCCTGAACCTCTTGAACCCTAGCAACTTGCCCACCGTCTTATCTGCTCGGCACCATTCTTATGCCCGACTATAGAAGAACAGAAGACTTATGAATGCAGGTACTACAGATTGGATGATGTTTCAATGGTGGCTGTTGCAATGAGAGGTTGAACTTTAGCACGAAGAAGAAAGAAGTTGCAGATCCGGGCGATTCGAACGGTTGGTCATTCTACTTTCTCTTTCTAGAGTTTACTTTCCAATTCGAATAATCCATCAATTTCCTTCCCTTGTTTCTTAGCCGTAGTTGTTGATTTGCTTAATAAATTTCTAGTTTGAATCGATTCTCCATCCGATTTGTAGGTGGAATCGAAGTGCAGTCCAGTTCAGTGCGTTTTTAGGTGGCTTGTGATAGCCTTCTATAGATGATGAACAGTTCGGTGTTATGCACTGGATGAACTCATACTGCTCGTCAATCTGTAAATATTTTTAAATTTTGGTTGTGTTCAATTGCAAATGATGTTTATGAGGTCCGAGCTTATTTGAACAGTATATACATACATACATACATACATACATACATACATACATACATACATACATACATACATACATACATACATACATACATACATACATATATATATATATATATATATATATATATATATATATATATATATATATATATATATATATATATATATATATATATATATATATATATATATATATTTGTGATGGTTCAAGGTTGATTGCTTATTGTATGACATATCGAGTTCATGCTTTCTGAGTTTTGATCTTTTTGTCATGGTTTAGTGTCTACTGTGTAGTCTCTGTTTGATGAATGCAGATCATTCATTGGTTCAAGGTTGATCTTTTTAAGTTTTGATCTTTTTGTGTTTGTGTGAATGATGAGAAAATTTCCTCACAGCTCATTCATTGGATCAACTGATGAATGCAGATTATCCACGTTGAATTTTTTTTGTGTTTTGTGTCTACTGTGTAGTTTAGAATCAGATGTTTATTTTGATTCTTTTGCTGATTTTTATTCCTTTATACACTTCTTTTGAAATTGATAGGTTCAGTGTGTCGATAGGTGTTGTGAGCCTAATTTTCCATGTTTTATACTTACTTTTATATCGTTTTCTGTATACATTTCATGCATTTGGGCTAGAATAGTTCAGAATCTATGCAGTTTATGCTTATTTGCCAAATTATGGAATCTACACCAGTTTCTGTTTAATTTCACAGAAATCGAGGCAATTTACAGCTGTTCTGAGAAAGGAGAAAAAACTCGAAGTCAACTACAGAAAGTCCGAGGTCAAGGAGTAGCGGAACAAGGAAAAATCGAGTTGGGAACGAGAAAACCGAGTCGACACACACTGGTCGATATCGAGTACCCTTAGTCGATATCGAGTAAGCAGTCGATTTCGACCCAGAGTTGACCAGAATCGAGGAAGAGGAAGAGTAGTGGTCGATATTGACTTGACCATGTCGATATCGAGTAGGCCCAAACCGAGCTGAGAACCGAGTATCGACCAAGCCAGCTGAAGAAGAAAGGAAGAAGTCGATATCGACTATGTCAAGTCGATATCGAGTAATATCATCTCGATTTTCACCCCTGGAGCCGATATCGAGTCAGGAAGTGAAGACAGGTCGATATCGAGCTACCTAAGTCGATACCGAGTTGACCAACATTGGCCGATTTTGAGCTAGTCCGAGTTCTAATCAAAGTTCAATCCAAAGTCCAATGGAGATATCCACAAGATCAAATTCTATCAAGATCTATCAAGTTGGAAGAGATATTTGTCTACTTTAGATATAGTCCTTGTTGATTTATTTCCTTTATTTCCAAGTTTTTATCTTAAGTATTTAGATAGATAGATATAGATATAGATAGAGTTTCTTTCCTAGATTAGATTGGAATGAAAGCTATATATAAAGCCTTAGGGGCTGATTTCTAGTCATTCAATTCTAGAGAAGGAGAAGAGGTAGTAAGTAGAGAGAGAGAGGGCTTGAGGCGAGTGGAGCAAGAGAGGCGAGAGCGGATTTGGCTTTGTTCGGTTGTAAGCTTTCTTTTATTTTATTTAATGCAATTTAGTTTTCTTTTATTATTGATGTCTTTCTTGATGATGAAGAGCGAGTAGTCACCCAATTTCTAGGGTCGGTGTGAGCCCGACGGTAGCCATGTGATGTGATGCGGTAAAGGTACAATCTTTTGATGCGATTTCGTCTTCTATCCCCATGAGCATGATTCTTTTGCGAAAGTTGAAGGTGATCATTGTTTGTGTTATTGAAGTGAAAGTGATCTTAATGCAACTTGGATTAATTATGTGAAAAAGGGTTAGTAACAATTAGGGTTCATGCAAAAGCCTCTATCTTCCTACTTGTTAATAACGAAAGTTATTTGATGAAAAGCATGATCTTTTATGCCTTTATGTGTTATTTTACATTGTTATCGTTGTGGTGTTGAAACCCTGATCTTGGAAGTCTTTTATTTCATTGATTTATTTCATGAATTTCCGAGTTTTCAAGTTTCTGTTCCAGTCGATTTCGAGTTTCTGAGGTCGATTTTTCTACTCGATATCGAGTTCTGCTAGGTCGATATCGACCAAGTTTTCTGCTTTCTCCTTTTCTTTGTGTTTGTTGTTTGTCTGGTTGATTTTCTGCTGAGTTTCTGAACTGAAAAGGCGGGCACTGACACGCTTCCTCGTGGATTGATCCTCACTGTCTTCTACTACAGCGGGAGGAAGTCTTGTAATTAATTTGCGGAGATCAGGGAGTCGAATTTGAGATTTATATTTCATACTTGATTTTCTTCCTAACAATAGGATTGCACTCTTTCTTGGGTGGTTGTGGATCCGTTGCCGGAGAGTTAAGCCGATGCTCGAGAATGACTTGCTTCAATTGAATAGGTATGTGTATCCAAAAGTGCTTGTGCAGATTCCTGTGTAATGAGAGGCAGGTAAGTTGTTTTTGTGCTCAATTTCGCCTTTCTTCCAAACCTAATCTATATATTGTCTTCAATCATGACTTGCTTGGAGTTGGAAATGACATTTTTTCGGTATGATGAGTGATCAAGGGGTGAAAGAACACTTGCCTGCATTGACAGTTGGTTCGTAGCTGCTAGCATCCCTTCAATAATGTCGTTTTTAGAATTGAATAAAAATCTTGAGATATCAAGTGGATAATGATTGATAAGTTCAAGTAATAGCCATGTTAGGCATGTTTTGACATAAATATTCTTCACATATAGCCTACTAGCTCAATGGAAGAGCATTGTGGTCATACACAAAGATGTGGGTTCAATTCTCACATAGGCTTATTATTTACATGACACCTAAATTGTTTTACATGACAAGTCAATTGGTTTACATGACGTAGGCTCAAGGGATTGTAACCTCCTCTTTTCACATAGGCTCAAGGGACTGTAACCTCCTCTTTTCACAACAAATAAGCAAAGAAAAGGGAGTGGATTCTTTCTTTAGATGATCTGCTAAACAAGTATACTAGATTTGGTTCGAGAAAATGTTTTAGAAACTAGCATGACTCAAGTGTGATTGCAATATTCAAATGTTCCAGCTACATCTACTATACATCCACATACACCTGTATTATTAATTGGAAAGAAACTACTTTGTTCCAACTTAAAGGGGAACAATTGACGTGTCATGTAAAACAATTGAGATGTCATGTAAAACAATTGACTTGTCATGTAAAACGATTCATGTGTCATGTAAAATGATTCATGTGTCATGTAAATAATAAGCCTTTGGTGCTGATATCATAGAAAAGAGAGGAAAAAGTGTTCGATTTCGATAGAAAATTGTGTAAATTCGTCCACAGAGCACCAAATCATTTCATGGATCCATAAAACACATATTTAGCAGTCCTTGTGTTATATACTGTGACAACGTGCTTTTTGCCAGGATTCAAAGGATAGTGACAACCTGGATAATAATCTTCGTTGGGTACAAGGTGAAACTTGTAGGAGCTTAGCTGTTGGAAGTTCAAAGATCTTGTATATTGATTGAATTCACAAGCATTTGTTGCCCACCACCAACACTCCAATCCCTTGAGTTGCTTTAGCTTCATCATATCTTTCAATTCACCTCTTGGCACAGCTGGAGGCACTGGAGACGCGACAGTGCTTCAGCTAACCAACTCAGTTGCACAGGACGATACCTTCAGGCGCATTTTCGATCAAAGCGTTTGAGAGACCTAGATCCTGTAATTTTACTAAGGATCCCAAGGAAGGAGCAACTCTTAAACAATAACAACCATTCAGCAAGAGCGCTCTGAGCTCAGACAAACCGGAAATGGACTCTGGTAGGCTTCAGAATTCCTTCTGCTAAACTCCTTTTTCTTTGTGTGTGATGCTATTAATGAAAGAAAATAACATGACAGGTAATGCTATTAACATGACAGGTTATACCCTTTAACATGACAAGTTAAAACCTTTAACATGACATGTTAAAATCTTTAACATGACAGGTAAATCGCATGTCATAATCGGCACCCGGAAGAGACATGTTAATAGCAGTTCATGTCATGTACGTCATATTTGAATGACATGTTAATAGCAGTCCATGTGCTAACTTACCATGGAAAATTTCAGAAATGAAACTTGTAGATGTGTGAGTTTGTATCATTACCCTTTTGATTCAAGTTTGATTGATGGTCTTTCTGTAATGCAATTTCAGACATGAATGAACTTGGAAGTTTTGAAACAATAACTTGCTATATGTGCAAATGAAAGGCCAAATTAGGTCATTGGTATGAAAAACAACCCTCGTTACCTAGAGTCTAAGGGTTTCAGATTGAGTAGAACCAATGAAAATGAATGTTACTATAATGTTGATGTATATCATTCGCTTTTACTAAAACTTAAGCCAAAATTTAAATTCAATAAAATACCAAGCTTCACAATGCTAAAGTTTATCCAAACATGATTTTCAATACATTAGGCATGTCAATTCTCTACCCCCCCACACACAAAAAAGAGTCTAGCAGAAGGAATTCTGAATCATCAAAAAGGAATAGAATATGTCTGAAATTCAGGTGTCAAGTAAAAAAATTCTTGTGTCGAGTAAAATACATTATGTGTCATGTAAATCCAGTATGGGTGACATGTAAATTCAGTATGGGTTATCGGTTATTTTTTGTGCTGTTGTCAAAGAATTTAGTGGCATAAAGAGGTAATTAGCCTTTTTCTTCATGAAAATTTAGCCAAAAATGAGGTATGGATTATTTTTGGGGATGTTGTCATAGAAAATAGAGGAAAAAGTGCTCGGTTTCGATAGAAATTTGTGTAAATTTGTCCACAGAGCACCAAATCGAGTTCTGTAACTTCCTATAGCTTTCTATAGAGGCAATCACCCTTTTCCTTCATGAAAATTTGGCCTAAAATGAGGTGTTTTTTTGGTGCTACTGTCATAGAAAAGAGAGGAAAAATTGTTCGGTTTCGATCGAAAATTGTGTAAATTTGTCCACAGAGCACCAAATCGAGTTCTGTAACTTCCTATAGCTTTCTAGAGAGGCAATCACCCTTTTCCTTCATGAAAATTTGGCCTAAAATGAGGTGTTTTTTTTGGTGCTACTGTCATAGAAAAGAGAGGAAAAATTGTTCGGTTTCGATCGAAAAATGTGTAAATTCGTCCACAGAGCACCAAATTGAGTTCTGTAAATTCTTATAGCTTTCTAAAGAGATAATCAGCCTTGTCCTCCTTGATAATTTGTCCTAAAATCATATATGTTTTTTTGGTGTTGCTGTCACACGAAAGGGAGGTAATAGTGCTCGGTCATACATGACATGTAATGCTATTAACATGACAGGTAATACCTTTGACATGGTTGATAGTTTTGACATGACAGGTAAATTTGATTTGTATGCTGATCGGTCAGTAAACTTGTGACCTTTTCAGGTGTCATGTAAAACAATTCAGATGTCATAATTATTTTGACATGAATTGTTTTACTTGACACGTGAATTTACATGACACATGTCACCCATATCGGATTTACATGACACATAATGTATTTTACTTGACACATTAATTATTTTACTTGACATGTAAATCATTTTATTTAACACGTGAATCGTTTACTTGACAGACGAATTGTTTTACATGACATGTATGAGATTTACCCACTTCCATTACATATCAATATATTTTTTACAAGATTTTACCCACTTCTTATCATAGTTCTTATTGCTTCTAGCTTTTCGTAAGCCTAGTTTAATTTTCAAGCTTGTCAGTTCATGTGTTTTGCGATGAGGGACTGAGCTCGAAGACCTTGTTTGTTGTTGGTTTATGGATTTGATGTGATTGAGTGGAAACAAAACCGATGGTTTCGTTTGAAGGATTTGCATGACACATAATTTGCTCGCTTATTGAAATCAGATTATTCACATTTTTTCGGATTGGGGGTTATTTACTACAATCAACACATAAATCCCTTGCAAATAGCTTCGGATGGTGGGTTATGGGCGCAAAGAAATCCGGATTGGGGGTTATTTACTACAATTCCCTCAACTTTAAATTACACAAAACCACCCATTATAACATATCTATTAACAAGATGCCACCCATATCCAAGGTTTTATTCAAAGTTTAAGGAAATGACAATAATAGCCTTGGTAATAGATTTAAATCTTCCTTTTTGCCACCCAAAACCACCCACTTGTCTAAAAATCTGAGCAAAGATTCCATTAAAAATTCATACCTACTAAAAAAAAATCCAAACAATCAATCATTCAATCTATATATTATGCTCAAAGTTAATTAATCAAATTAATACGGAGTATAATGATTTTATTTTTAACATTGAACTGTGTAATTTGTGTTTGATAAATTAAGAAGAATGTTTAATCTAGAATCTAAGATTCAATATCATCTTCAAATCTCCATGAAAATAAATATGGGGCAATAGACAAACTGACAAACCAAATAGAGGGGAATGTGGGATTACCTTCTTTTCTTAAATATATGAAATTGAAATTTTAAAAAACAGAGGAGAAGGTGGGATGATGTATAAATTTGTTTCTCCCCTCAAATTTGAACCTTTAAATATAGGGTATAAAGTGTGTTCTTACTTGAATAGAATATGTCATAGTACATAACAAGGGAAGAAGAAGCTTTAATGAAAGCTTGAAAGATGTTAGCCATGAAGGATGGAGATAATTCCATTACGTTTTCCCTAAAAGGAATTTTTTATTAAAAAAAAAGAGTTTATGTTTAGTTTAAGGTGTGGGGCTAAATTTGTCCATCCAATGGATTTTAATAGAATATTGAGGGAATATACGACATGGGTGATGTTTTGTTAAGATAGTTCATTTAATGGATGGTTTTATGTAATTTTCATTGTAGTGGGTGGTTAAATGAAAAGTAGCATATTTAATGGGTGGTTTTATGTAATTTACCCAAAAAAAAAGATTGTAATATATATGTGGCACAACATTTACACATGGCAAAAAAAAATTTGATAGACAAAATGAGCGGGAAAATTTGTAACCAAAGCGCGACACGTGGCAAGTCAGCTCCTACTTTAGTATTGTTTAGGATTAGCAAAAAAAAACACGCAATTTTTTCCTTCCCGGTTAGAGGGGGATTAATGATGTGATCCGAGCTCTTTCGACACATGCTCGGTGTTTTAGTCATAACAGGAGCTATATTTGTCCGATGGAGGTGTGTGAGTACTTGTTGGAAAGATAATTCTAAGGGCTACATCTTTTATGAAGACTAAAGTGCCAAAATCATCCAATAGAAGGTCCGAAATTGGCAATAGTTCAGCAGTCCGAAATCTGGACAGTTTTCTGGATGCATTGAATGAAGTCGGAATTGATGAGATGTATCGAAGGGTCTTCATTCAATGGAACTTGATGATTTTCTACACTTTATGAGGACAACCAACCCTTCATTTTCCATCAAGAGGCTGGCCAAATTTCTCCATCAATTTCCAAGAAACTTTTCATCTTTTCCGTCTTTAATTCGTTCTTAAATTGTTGTTGTTTTATGCCTATAAAATGGCTAAACCTTTGCCATTAGAAATAAGATTTGATTTGAGAATTTTTGGAAGAAAAGTGTGTGTGTTTGGTTGATTTGGTGAGATGCCATTTTGACACCCCATTCCGGAGTGAGAGGCCGAGGAATTGTTCCGTTTGTCTAACTCTTTCCGGTGAGATGCTTGTTAGAGTTGTTCAAACAAAGGCTTGATTACTCGGGAATGAGATGCCGACGAGTGAGAGGGTGTTGTAGAAGGAAATCAAGTTCAAAATATAAAATATAGATCAAAACAGATTCGTGCCCCAGCAAATAATTACAAGACTCCCTCCCTATGCAGCAGTGGGAAGTCAGGATCGATCCACGAGGAAGCGTGTCAGCGGATCTCAGGTAGCTGTAAATCTCACAGACAAAAAAGCAGAAAGACAGAAAGAAAGACATAAATAACAAAGCAAACTACTCGATATCGAGTAGTTCCCGGCTTCTGTTTGGCTGCTCGACGAAGCTGCTGCTGAGTTTGGTCGATATCGACCAAAGTTCTCGATATCGAAGAATTCTGGTCGACTACGACCCCATACTTGTGTCCTGTCAAGGCATCCGAAAAATAGTTAGTCCATAACGACGTACCTTGGTCCGTGTCAAGTGGATTCTCTGTTTCTTCCTTTAGGATGGCCATGATCTCCTCCATCTGGGCTTCCATATCCCTCTTTTCCAGCTCTTCAGGAGTCATATTTCTTACCTTGGGTTCCCCGCAAGTGATGTAGCCAGCTGATATAGACTTTACTTCCTCCATGGGACCTGTATGCCTTTCAATTTTATTAAAGGAATACTCAATTACCTCATCGTTGATGTTGAAAGTGAGCACTCCTTTCCTCACGCTTATGTTGGCATCCACCGTCGCCAAGAAGGGTCTTCCTAAAATAATTGGACAAGCAGGGTCCTCTAGCATATCAATAACTAAGAAATCAGCAGGGGCAAAGAATTTACCTACTTGTACTGGCACATTGTCCACCATGCCTGTTGGAATGACCACAGTGTTGTTGGCTATATACAGCTTAGCATCCACAGGCTCTAGGGCACCTATCTTAATCTTGGATCATATTGTTAAAGGCATTATACTCACACTAGCTCCAAGATCACATAAAGCATTAAATTTGTATTGACCAAATCCAATGGTTATAGCAAACTTACCTGGATCTGGCCTCTTCTCAAGGATTTCCATATGGCTGCACTCCTTTGTAATCCCAGTCATTGATCTCTTCTTGCTTAGAATTTCCTTGAGAAATTTGACGTAGGATGGCATTTCATTGAGAGGTTATGTGAAGGGTATGGTGACATTGAGCTTCTGAAGCATCTTGATGAAGCGCTGAAACTTCTTTTCCGCTGGGTCCTTTGGAGATTTTGTTGGGAAGGGTAGCTTCTTTTTCTGATTTGGAGCCATAACAGATGTCGGAGGTGCTGCAGCTTTCTCGATTTCTACTTGATCTTCGTCGATATCGACCAGTGTCTTCTCGATATCGACCAGATTCTTCGATGTCGAGTTGCTGTGCTGTGCAGACGAAGGCTGATCCACTCTGTTGTCGATATCGAGGTGGCCTTCCTCGATATCGAGTTGCCTTTTGTCGATATCGACCAAACTCTGGTCGGTATCGAGTTGCTGTTCTCCTTCGTCCTGCTGCTTTCCGACCTCTGGCTCTTGTAGTTGATGGTCGCTTCTGAGTTTTACAGCAGCGTTGTGTCCGGTCTTTCCCTTGGGATTTGGTTCTAAAGATCTAGAGAGAGAACCTGACTTTCTGGGGATGCCTGCTGCTAGTTGGCCAATCTGTATATCAACTGATTTCCGCCATATATCAATCTCCCCAAACCTAGAGTTGACACCTTGAATCTGAGTGTAGACTGAGTTGAAGGACTGCTTGGTGTCCGAATGGTTCCTGCGCATTTCCTCTAGGATTGTCTGTAGATCATCCCTTTTCTGGTCCCTTTCCGGATGTCCTGGAGCTCTGTAGGGCAGGGGGTTCCTAGGGGCACCTTGGTTCCATTGTGGTTGCTGAAACCTTTGGTCCCCCATGTAGCGATTGGGACCCCCTGCGTAAGCTGCCTCTTGGTATTCTGCCAGCCTGACTTGCTCTGTGTGTGGGCACTCAGTAGTGGTGTGCCGCTGTGATCCGCATTCGATGCAAGGCTGGTTGACAGAGAGATATTTAACTTGTTTCAGGAGCTTCCTATTCTGATCTCTGTAGTACTGCTAGCCTTACATCTGGATCAATCTCCTTGGGGGGCTCATAGAGGGGCATGGATGGTGCTGGCCTGGCGTAGGGGTTCTCCTCATAGTTGACTGGAGTCCCATACTTGTTGTCATAATTGGTCAGCTTGTCGAGAGCAGCCCATGCGTCAGTAGGCGGCATTGTCAGATACTCATAGTGCGTATATGTGTTGATTTTATCCTTTGCAGCCAAGTCCAGAGAATTGAAGAAGATCTCTTGAACTACGCAGGGTTGCTGTCCATGTGTAGGGCATGATCGCAGTAGATCCTTATAGCATTCCCATGCCTTTGCTAGCGTCTCTCCAGGCTGCTGTTTGAAAGATGTGATCTTTTGGCGAAGGAGCGCTGTGTTGGCAGGAGGAAAGAATTTGTTGAGAAATTCCTGCTTTACTTGAGCCCATGTCGTGAGAGATCGTGGTTTCAGTCCTTCTAGCCACATTAATGCGAGACCAGCGAGAGACCAGCGAAAAGCTTTCATTAAGATGTACTCCAAGGTTGTTGTTTTATGCCTATAAAATGTCTACACCTTTTCCATGAGAAATAAGATTTGAGTTGAGAATTTTTGGAAGAAAAGTGTGTGTATTTGGTTGATTTGGTGAGATGCCATTTTGACACCCCATTCCGGAGTGAGAGGCCGAGAAATGGTTCCGTTTGTCTAACTCTTTCCGGTGAGATGCTTGTTAGAGTTGTTCAAACAAAGGCTTGATTACTCGGGAATGAGATGCCGACGAGTGAGAGGGTGTTGTAGAAGGAAATCAAGTTCAAAATATAAAATATAGATCAAAACAGATTCGTGCCCCAGCAAATAATTACAAGACTCCCTCCCTAAGCAGCAGTGGGAAGTCAGGATCGATCCACGAGGAAGCGTGTCAGCGGATCTCAGGTAGCTGTAAATCTCACAGACAGAAAAGCAAAAAGACAGAAAGAAAGACAAAAATGACATAGCAAAGCAGAAAATAAAAGCAAAGACAGAGACTGGTCGATATCGACAAGGAGGAACTCGATATCGACAAAGCACAGTGACGACAGAAACTCAAAATCAAACACAGAAACTCGATCTCGACAACCCTCCTCGATATCGACTAAACAGAACTCGATATCGAGTAAAACTTTTCGAGATCGACAAAGACAGAATCTAAAGGATGCAAACTTCAAACACAGAATCTTAGATTTCCAACGAAATAAATCAATATACTAAAATACTTCCAAAGCCAGGGTATCAACACCACAACGATAACCATGCAAAGTAACACATAAAGGCATAAAAGATCATGCTTTCCATCAAATAACTTTCGTTATTAACAAATAGGAATATAGAGGCTTTCGCATAAACCCTAATTGTTACTAACCCTTTTTCACATAATTAACCCAAGTTGCATTAAGATCACTGTCGCTTCAATAACACAAACAAGGATCACCTTCAACTCTCGCAAAAGAATCATGCTCATAGGGATAGAAGACGAATTGCATAAAAAGATTGTACCTTTACCGCATCATCTCACATGGCCACCGTCGGGCTCACCCCGACCCTAGAAGTGGGTGGACTGCTCGCTCTTCATCGCAATAGCAGACATCTTTGATGAAAAAGAACTAACTTGCATTAATAAACTCAAACTTACAACCTCTTCTTCTTCTCTCTCTATGTGACTAATTGTCTCTGAAATTGATTGAATAAAAACCAGCCCCTAAGGCTTTATTTACAGTGCTCAAACCCCACTAATCAAGGAAAGAACATCTTATCTATATCTAAATCTAAATATCTAAAGGCTTAAAGATAAATAAATGCAATAAAGGAATTAAATCCATAAAGGAAATTATATCTAAAGTAGGTAAATCTTCCATGTGTTGATAGATCTTGCTATGCCTTGATAGATGTTGATAGATCTCGGCAAAACTCGGACTCCTTCGGCCCCAAGGGAAGCCAGCTCGACACAGACAGAACACCGCGTAACGCGGCTCCAGAAAGATCTCCTCGATATCGAGTAGTTTACTCGATATCGAGTAAAGTATGTTGTTGACTATGGCTGGCTCGGCATGTCGGGTAGCTGGTGCTCGATCAAGCTCGGACAGGTGATCTGGGGTTCTCGATATCGACTAGGGTCCTCGATATCGAGTAACCATGTCGGCTTCTGGGTGGCCTGGTGTTGTCGAGGAGCTGCTCCCCGACACTGGCTCGGACAAGCGCTGATGGTGTTGTCGATATCGAATAGGATCCTCGATATCGAGTAACTTGGTGCTCGGCATGTCCAGTCCTCGGCTTCTCGACTTGGTGTGGCTTGCTCGACTCCGGGCATAGCTTCATGGTATTGTCGATATCGAGTAGCTTACTCGATATCGAGTAAACTTGGGGAGTCGGGTTGGCTCTGGCTCTCAGCTCCTCGATCATGCTCTACTCGACCAGCACTTGCTTGGATATCTTTGTCGATATCGACTATACTTCATCGATATCGAGTAACTTTGGTTTCCAACTTGATTCGTCCTGGTTCTGTAGCCCTTTAACCTTGGACTTCTGTAGTTGATTTCCGAGCTTTTCCCACTTTTCTCAGAACTGCTGTAAATTGCCTCGAATTCTGCGAATTTAAACAGAAACTGGTGTAGATTCCATAATTTGGCAATTAAACATAAACTACATAGATTCTGTACTATTCTAGCCCAAATGCATGAAATGTATGCAGAAAACGATATAAAAGTTACTGTAAAACATGGAAGATTCAGCTCACAACAGAGGGCGAGTTTGGTAAGTCTATGGGTGAGATGCTCATAGATTTAGCCATCCATATCTTGTTTTTATTTTCCCATAAATCTAGAAAAATCCCAATAAAAGAGTCGAGTGTGTCAAATATTGTTCTCGTGCTCGGTTGAAGCTTTGAAACTTGTTGGTTCGATCCTTCGGGTCATATCATTTACGAAGTGATCGTAGTCGCCCATGAACTCGACTCTTTTTTCCTACAAAGGTTTGTCTTCGGAGCTGAACATCAACTTTCATTTCTAAAAACTGTTTGGCGACATGTCGGTGTTTTGGCTCGTTCTGGATGTATAAAATTCTGATTGAAGCCGATGAGCACTTGTTGGAAAGATATTTTATATGGCTACAACTTTATTGAAGGATTAAATCGTCAACTCAGCTTGAAAGATGACCGAAATTGGGGATCTTCGCAGCAGTCCAAAATTCTGGAAGCTTATCGGAAATGCAATAAATAAAGACGGAATGATTTCAATAAGGTCATATTAAATGACGGAGCTTTAGGGATTTCCGACCTTCCATCTCTTTGATGGCAAACAAGACCATTCGTTTCCCCCCATTATGGTTGTCCATCTCTCCGTCATAAATCTCGGAAACCCTTTCGTATTATCCGTCATTAGTTTATCAATTTATTTTAATTTCTTTTATTTTTCATAGATTCAATATTTTTCCTATATAAAGGGATCTAAGAACTTTTTTGAAGAGAGGTGGAATTTGAGAAATCTAAGCTTGTGCTTCCTTCGTTTTGGGTTAAGAAACAAAAATCTATCTTGGTGAGATGCCGGATAAACCCTCTTGGTGAGATGCTAAGAGCGATTCCCTATTGAGAGACGACGGAATCAAAGGGTCGGAAACACTCGAAGTGCGAGACCGAGAGCGATCTTGCATCACATATCCCTCACCCCCATCCCTTTCTTTACCAACATTCTAAGACCTTCCACAGCCCCATTATCACCCTCAATCATCCCCAAAACGTCACTTCCAAAGCAGCCCCTCAATCCCTCTCAAACAAGCCTCGTTCAGAAGCCAAGCCAATCGATGTCTCGGTAAAACGTTGTTTCCCGATTCGTCTGACCTCCGATTGATGAGATCTGCCCAATCCGCGACCATGACTTCAAGCTCTAAAAAAGTAGTACTTGCACGTCCCCAGAAGCCAAGCCAATCGACGGAAAATTGGAAATCTTTGAAGATTGATCTGTTGCCTCAGAAGCTGTCCACAATTTCCTGACTTCTTGGAACTCTCGTCGCCGATCCTTTTCGCTCGGGCCCGGTCCTCGGGTCTCGTCAAGTGGTATCAGAGTAGCGACAAGGGTTCCTCAAGCTTTTGGTTCAAAATGTCGAAGAAAACGAGTTCCAAGTCTTTGTCCGAAGAGTACATCCGATGGGCTATTCGAGCCTATGATGATGGGTATCTTCATTGGAGGGACATGGATGGGGCTACATATGATGTAGTTGATCAAGAGCTCCGTATGAGATATCGAAGGAGAAGGGCTCGAGAGGATGAGGCTCGACATAAGAAGAAGGTTGAACCACCTTGGGAAGAGATTCGCAAGCTCGCGGAAGATTCAATGAAACAAGTAAAGGAAATTCGAAATCTTGTCACCTCATTGGGGTCAACGCAACCGAAGTCCACAACAACCCCACCTCCCTCTTCAAAGATGACCTCCTCTACGGCCATGGGCAAGACACTTGAGATTAAAGAAAGCAAGTCCAAGGATGTTCCAATTGAGACTGCAAAGGTCATGTCTGAGCTTCAAAAAGATGAGGAAATGATCCAAGTTCCCAAGGTAGCGCTTTCCATGAGGAAGAAATGGATGCCAACCAACAAGTCTACCTTTTTGAATACCATGTCGACCAAGTGGTTGGATGCGACCCCTTTCCTTCCGTCTTACTTGCCTTTTAAAATTCAAGAAGAAGAGGGGATTCAAGATCCGTTCAAGGAAGAAGAAACGTGTTCGAAGAAGTTGCTTGTTTCCATCACGGATTTGAGGACGAATCCTTTTCAAGGGGAGGAGGATGATGTGATCGTAGTCGCCCATGAGCTCGACTCTTTTTTTCCTACAAAGGTTTGTCTTCGGAGCTGAACATCAACTTTCATTTCTAAAAACTGTTTGGCGACATGTCGGTGTTTTGACTCGTTCTGGATGTATAAAATTCCGATTGAAGCCGATGAGCACTTGTTGGAAAGATATTTTAAGTGGCTACAACTTTATTCAAAGATTCAATCGTCAACTCAGCTTGGAAGATGGCCGAAATCGGGGATCTTCGCAGCAGTCCGAAATTCTGGAAGCACATCGGAAATGCAATAAATAAAGACGGAATAAATTCAATAAGGTCGGATTAAATGATGGAGATTTAGGGATTTCCGACCTTCCATCTCTTTGATGGCAAACAAGACCATTCGTTTCCCCCCATTATGGTTGTCCATCTCTCCGTCATAAATCTCGGAAACCCTTTCGTATTATCCGTCATTAGTTTATCAATTTATTTTAATTTCTTTTATTTTTCATAGATTCAATATTTTTCCTATATAAAGGGATGTAAGAACTTTTTTGAAGAGAGGTGGAATTTGAGAAATCTAAGCTTGTGCTTCCTTCGTTTCGGGTTAAGAAACAAAAATCTATCTTGGTGAGATGCCGGATAAACCCTCTTGGTGATATGCTAAGAGCGATTCCCTAGTGAGAGACGATGGAATCAAAGGGTCGGAAACACTCGGAGTGCGAGGCCAAGAGTGCGGAAGATCGAGTGTTGGAGAGAGCTCGGAGTGCGAGGCCGAGAGCGATCTTGCATCAAATATCCCTCAACCCCCATCCCCTTCTTTACCACCATTCTAAGGCCTTTCACAGCCCCATTATCACCCTCAATCATCCCCAAAACGTCACTTCCAAAGCAGCCCCTCAATCTCTCTCAAACAAGCCTCGTTCAAAATCGTTTCTGCTCAGGTGATGTCTCGGTAAAACGTTGTTTCCCGCTTCGTCTGACCTCCGATTGATGAGATCTGCCCCAATCCGTGACCGTGACTTCAATCTCTAAAAAATTAGTACTTGCACGTCCCCAGAAGCTAAGCCAATCGACGGAAAATCGGAAATCTTTGAAGACTGATCTGTTGCCTCATAAGTTGTCCACAATTTCCTGACTTCTCGGAACTCTCGTCGCCGATCCGTTTTGCTCGAGCCCAGGCCCGAGCACGTCACTTAAGCTCCAAAGTGCATCCCTCAGGCTCCCAGATTTCGACTCCGTCTCTTACTCCGGGTTGGCTCTTTTGCAACCCTCTGCTGAATCTTAGTTGGGTTGTGGTTTGCGCCGGCTATCAACGTGAGCTCTTCTTCCGTCGGTCTCGGTTGCTCCTGGATAATCGATCCCGTCCGGCCTGACGCTCGCCGCTATTGTCGACGTTCTGGTCCAGTCAAGATCGTTGCAAACCCCACTCGCCCCTCGTTCTTCTCCCTCCTGGCTGTTGGTTGGCGACGACCTGTAATCAGGCTCTCCGTTGCCTCTGTCACAGGGAAGAACGAGTTCAGGACGACGATGATGATTGTTCTCCTTGGGCCCAAGTAGTTGTGCTTTGGGCCCAATGCATATTCTTGGGCCCAAAGCTACCATGGAGAGGAAAAAAATTAAAAAAAATCATATATTATGTTACAATATTATTAAAAATAATGTATCAATCTTATATAATTTATTTGTGTACTCACCCTAAAGGGTTTGACTAAAATTCCGAAAGGGCCTGAAAAATATTAATATAAATAAAATAAGTAATAATTATTCTCCCCAGACGCTCTGCGTTCTCGGAAGCTCTACAAATAAATTTTCATCGGATTTGATCTTCCTTTATTGGCCCGTTCTTGTTCGTTCTCCTGGCGTTGGATCGTTGCTATGGTGTAGTGGCGTTTAGTTCCGAGTTGGGTTGCAGTATCGGACTTCCTGTATGATCGAGAGGATCGTGGATGCGTTCGTGGTCTTCGAAGATCTTTCATTTATGTTGTAAAGGCTCGGATTTTCAAATCCTAAATTGCGGAAAAAGGAAAAATCAAAATGGATTTTAAAGCAGAATTTAGCGGAAAATCTGTCTAACTCGGACTCGAAACTCTTAAAGCGAATTCCGGCCAAATTTTAAGAATTATACAAAATAGATTTTATTCCGCTTTCATATGCCGACAATTAGAAAATGATGTTCGGATTCATTATTAAATTCGAATTAGAAATTTTTTGAAATTTATCTTGATCGAGTCAGAATAAGATTGAAAGAGCGGGTTTTAGGATTTATTATCCGGGTATTAATTTTATATGGGACCACTTAGATTCTCTTTTCCCCTCCTTTTCATCTTCTTCCTCTTACTTTTGAAAATCAGATAGCTCCCTCCCAGCTTCTTTCTTTTGCCCCAAATTAGCTATACACACACCCCTTTAGCTTCTCCCTCTACCTCTTGGCTTCCCCATTCTTGGCATAGTGCCAAACAACCCTTATGCAGTGCACCTAATCCCCTTTGACTGTCACACGTTTCCAAGAACTCCCCCACTCTCATTCCTTCTGAATTCGAAAAGATCCCACGCCTCTTCCCTATTTTACCTTGCAGAGCCTTTCTCCTTCCTCACTTTTAATTTTCAAATAAATCCCTACACACCCAATGTTCTCCTCTCTCCATTCTCTCTGTCCTCTTTCGCTGTCAAACAACCCAAACACCACCACACCTCCGCTCCTCCATCAGCCCTTCGTCGTCCTCGTTGTTGGCCACTAGCCCTACCGAGCACCACCGAAGCCATTTGCGCCCCTGCTTTCGGAGCCACCCTCCAGCAGCTCTCCCTCTTTCTCTTTCTGTCAAGCAGCAGTAGCAGCTGTCAGCAACCACCTTCCCTGGCGCCCGGTGTGGACAGCAGTAGCCACGCCACCGAGCTCAGCCGCAACCTCCCCGCTCTACTTTCCGATTGAAACCGCAGGTGAGGATTCCCCCCCCCCCCCCCCCCTCTTTCTTTACTAGAAACTCGAAAGGCTCCACCTTTATAACCTCCTTCTTCGCCCTAGGCCATTCCGACATCTATCCACCCCGACGCAGCGTGAAGGACCTCCGACAAGTTTTTCAGCGAGCCAATCGACCCCGGCGAAGCCCGACAACAACGAATGGATCCCCTTCGGTGAGCTTCTTCCTTCCTCCTTCTCCCTCCCTTCCTTGCTCGTTTCTAGTCTCTCCTGTCGAGTTGGGTGGCCGAAAAATTCGGCGTCGTCGGTGGCCTTGCTCCTCTTTCTTTTTCCGGATTTCGAACGCAAGAAGTTCCTTTCTCTGTCTGGGTTTTTCAAACAGCAGAAGGGAAGAAGAAGCATGGCGGGCCCCACCGCTCCACCTTGGCTTCCACATCAGCTGGGGCCAATCCCTTTTGTTTTAAAACTTGCTTCGGTTTTCTGAATTGGGAGGAATGAAATGTGTTGGTTTGGGCCTAATTCCATTGGGCCAGAAAATTTGTTTTAAAGAGAAGATAAGTGTTGGGCCTTTTATTTCCAGAAAACAAAATTAATTGGGTTTAAATAAAAGGGCTCGGTTTTGGACTCTAACAAAATAAAGGGGGTCGATTTTGGGATTTTATAAAATAAATGGGTTATAATATATTATATAATATTATTTGAGATTTAAAAGATCAAACATTATTTTGAGATTAAAGATATAATATTATTGTGATTTAAAACAAACATAATATTATGAGACTTGGATTTTATAAGAATTTGACTAGCATTTTCCAAGGTTGGAATTTCTAACTAGTCAACTCGGTTTTCGAAACGGTTTTCGGGACTAACTCGGGAATTATATGCTCGATGACTAACTAGCATGATTGATGTGAATGATTGTCTAATATCATAGTTTGTGTGGACTAATAGCATGAATGAATGACTAACGGCATGATGAGATAGATGTTAGAATTTCGTACCATTTGACTTATGTCTTATGAGCTATGATTAATATGATGAACTTTGGAGATATATGATCATGCGTATATATGAGTATTATTACGAATATATGAATGTGGTGGAACGGAATGATGATAATGATGTGGTCTTATGGAATATGGCATCATGATGAGTGGTTGAACTTGATGTGATGATGATTGCGATATGATTGTTATTCTCGTTGAATGATGTGTGCTTGAATGCTTGTATGATTAGACATAGACTTATATATATATATATATATATATATATATATATATATATATATATATATATATATATATATATATATATTCTGATATGTATCTAGGTAATACCTTGTGACTTTGAATGATGTATGTTGGATCTTCTATTATGCTGTTCTGCATAGCCAAGTGAGTTCCTATATGAGCTTACTCAGATTCAAAAAGAGATCTCCCTGCTTGTAGCCATGTGCATACTAGGTGCTTAAATTCATAATAAAGCATGTCATGTAGTATTCTGCTAGGATTGCACTCATGATTGAGCATTCGTTTACTCATTGCTTTTGTAAACAGAACGGTCGTTATCTGTGAAGTAACTATAGTCTTTGCTAGGGTTAAAGGACGGCCCAGTCCCATCGGGCCCCGTCCTGAGTCAATCGAGTCATGGAACTTCCTTTACTTATATTATGAGCTGCCTGCGGGCTTTATTTTATTGTGGATACGGGTTGGCCATGCGTGCCGCCCGATCATTATGGAATGCATTCACGAGCTGGCCAGTCTCCGCCCTATCGGAAGGGGGTGGAGGTAGGAGAAGGACATACCACTTGGTATTCGGTGTAAGGCCTTATTATATTTATGCACTTGGTCTTAGGAGCATGTTAGTGTGTTAATATTCCGCCTTGCATCTAGAAGCATCTTTATTAAGACTAGTGTGTGTATGTGTCTGCTTGTTTGGGATTATATTGCGTAGGGCTTCGATCTGACACCGCCCCGCATACATATTTTTTTTAGGGTTGTTTTGTAGAATGATTGTTCCTTGCTTTCGCGATGTGGGAACTTTCCTGGGCGATTGCGAAGAAATTGTTTAACCCCATTAATATTGCCTATTAGATTTCGATAAATACGCTTATTGATTTGGTTTTAACTCGGCTCTGCCGTGGCACTCTCTTATATTACACCTTGATTTCGCTATTTGCATGACTATTGGCTTTTCACAATTAGACTTACGATAGGTACAGGGGACTTCCCCGGGGATTCCAACGATCCCTTCGAAATTTGGGTATGAAATCCCGCTTAAAAATGTTAGAGTATAATTTCAAACCTTCAACATGTACTCGGGGCGCAAGATCCTAACGAGGAGTTTCATCCCTCGAAACGTAACCCGGAAATCATAATCCCGGGCTGTTACATAGGTGGGGGCAACGTCGGTGATCTGCACTTTCCTAGGTTCGCCCTTTCCGTTGGTGGGTTACTGTTCTCCGCCTTTTAGGCGTCGAGACGCCATGTGAGCCTTCGCACTCTCTCGTGTTCTCGGTATTTGTGGCTCTCCCTGGATCTCCATCAACTTCTCTATAGCGGACGACTTCTTCGGGTTGTTTGGGGTTTTCTTACATCTGTGCTTATTTATGTTTTTAGTATGTTGTATGTTGACGGATTCTCCGTCTGCCGATTCGTCGGCCTCTCGAGTTTCAGGCCTATGTGAGCTTGAATTCTTACCTAATAAAGGGGGGAGGGGGGGCTTAAAAGCCACCATATACTTCTCTGAAGAGCTTAGGTGTAAGAGCTATTCAAATGGGCTCAACTTTGGAGATGACAGAGGCAGGGGCATATTATTTATCTTTTTAAATTAGCATGAGATGACGATTTTACACATATCATGATATCATTATGGAGTCTGATTGTTGAATTGTTAAATTCCCAATTGCAGAATAAAAAACCCTTTCGAGAAATGTGTTGGGTTTCGTTTTGAAGAAGGTGATGCATATTTTCTCTCTCAAATTAGATTTGTTTGTGGATTTTTTTTCTAAATATTCCTTAAAAAATAACTATTTAACAAAATATTCACACTTTTAAAATATTTATAAAAATATTCATTTTTGCAGGTATGACGGAAAAACACGGTCTTAAACCGCATTTTATTCATAAGCTAACATATTTAAAATTAAAGGGAAAAGTGGCAATAAAATTGACGAAAGAAATGCGGGCTAACACCGTGTTTAGCGTTTCTATCATTAATTTCATTTTGGAATTAATTAAGTAAGTGTTATGTGCGTTTTCAAGATACATGCAGTGTGAAACCGCGTCTCTCTTCTTCTTTTTTTTTTAATTTTTTAAACACAGGTGAATTGGGGAGAAATGTGCATCTGCCTTCTAACCCTTCTTCAACATCGATCCCCTCCGTCAAGCCTAGCTCCGACCTCCGGCCTCCGATCTCCTCCGACCACTAACATCGTCAACAAGCTCAGCCTCCCCTCTGCCATGGTTTCGTGGTCCAGTCAGCCTCTCCTCCGCCATGCTTTGAGACTCCGACGTCGTCGACGAGCTAGGTGTCCCCTCCTCCATGCTTTGGGCCTCCGAGGTAGCCATGCCGAAGAGCTTTGCTCAGCCTCAAACTTCCCTTCCCAATTCCCTGCAACTTCCCAGCCCCCCCCCCCCCCGAATTGCAAAAGGCTTGAGGGCACACGCGGTTCTATACCGCGATTTTAGTGAAAAAAATACAAAAATAATTTTAAAATAAAATTAATGGTAGAAACGCGGTTTTAGTCCACTCGGGTTTTTCTACCAGATCTGCAAAAAATTTTTTGTAAATATTTTGAAAGTGTGAATATTTTGTTAAATAAATAGTTTTTAATGAATATTTAGAAAAAAAAAATTCCACTTTGTGTGCTTCTAGCTACTATTTTATGTTTCCATAGTTCTTCTTTGCCTATAAAATTTGTTTTGCTTTTGTTTAAAATTTATGATGGTTAATCAATGGGAGAGGGGTTCATTAAAAACATCTTTCCTTAATTTTTTGCTATTCAAATAAATTTTTATTTTTTAATATTAAATTATATCAAATTATTATAATATCTAGATTATCTTTTTTATTTGTAAATGAATACAAATTATTTATTTTTTAAGGTTAATATTCTTTATAATTAAATTTTAAAAAAAATTTAGTAATATTTTTACATTAAATCCGTGCATAGCACGGGGATTTAGCACTTTTTAAGAAAAAAATCAATTATTAGATTATTCATATTTGATAGTTGCAATTTTATTTATATCCCAATTATTTTTTAGAATAACGATCTATTTATAATTTAGTTACTTTTTTTAAAAATCAAAATTTATTTACCCATATAATTATATTATAATTTATATTAATTTAGATATTACTTGGGAAAATACTTAAATAATATTGAATAAATTTATGGGACAAGAGTCGTAAAAAGAAGAAGTTATTTGGGGAAATGTCCACTTTTGTGTATTAGTTTTGCTAATTGTCCACATAGCCTATCATTTTGTTAAATGTCCATATATTTTATGAAAACCCCCTTTTACCCCTGTTCTAATTAAATCCCTAGCTGATTTGAGCCGCCTCATCTTCTTTGTAGATCTGCCTCCTCGTGCTTGCTCTTCTCTTCTCTCCCGTTGCTCCATCTCTCAATTTACAACTCCCTATCCGTTGAATCTGTTGCCGAATTTCCCACTCCTCATTATCTGGACATCAATGGCGTCTCCCGCCTTGCCTCTTCTCTCGAATCCGCTACCACCGCCTCGATGTAGATTGTCTCGAAGCTGTAATCTCGGGATTTGTCAAACCAAAAGTTCGATTTCGGAGACACTGGGACCTGATGCCGGAATTCGAGCTCTTGTTTTCGAATCAGTACTGTGCGATCTTGCGAACTGAGGCTATGACGATATGGAAGAGATTGGGGAATCAATTAGAGGCATATTCATGGAATTGGATAACTTGATCCGCCAACACCCTGCGAAACAGTCCAGTGCCTGGCGGAGGAGTTCATCCGATGACCAGGTACGAGATGAATTACATCCGGAGGAGACTACATGAAAATGGATGATAGGACACCTAGTACATCTCTGTCAGTGCAGATGAACTGGATCATGGAGCTTCTTAAGAGCAATTTTGGCCAAGTCTAGGTTTACAGGGATGCTGCTTTGAGTAGCAATTTGAGAGCAATTTTCATGATGAACAGGTGTTCGAAGAGGAACTGATGTAAATGGCATAAATGTTCTATATTATAATCACATTTTTGTCTTAAATGTTGGTTTCTCAGGAGTTCAGTGACAAGTGGGAGGTAGATAGATATCTTAGTGCAAGTGGCTACATTGGAGACAATGGCTTAAATGTTCTATATTATAATCTCATTTTTAGTTTATCAGATTTAATTTTTCATTATATGAGAGTTTCTTAATCCTTGAACTTCATCAATATGAAAATGTTCTGAATTTGTTGTCGGTGACAATGTTCTCGTAAAAAAATCATCTAAAAACAAAGATGTCACTGTCACAAGTTGTCATCACATGTGTCACCATTGATCGATAAGAATGGTGACAGTGATCCCTAATAAACTCTAAAAACAAATTTTTCATCAAATAATGTTGTTCCCGCATGTGTCACCACCGACAATGTCACCACAGTGATCTCGTAAAAAAAAACTCTAAAAACAAAGGTGTCACCACAGTGATAAGGGTGGTGACAA
This sequence comes from Persicaria maculosa, assembly GCA_963922045.1. Classification (NCBI taxonomy): domain Eukaryota; kingdom Viridiplantae; phylum Streptophyta; class Magnoliopsida; order Caryophyllales; family Polygonaceae; genus Persicaria; species Persicaria maculosa. Next base: position 57,730,588 of record OY998259.1, read on the forward strand.
CGATAGGATAAGGGTGGTGACAGCGATAAGGGTGGTGACATGAATAGGGTGGTGACAGCGATATGGGTTAAGGGTGGTGACGACGATAGGATAAGGGTGGTGACAACGATAGGATAAGGGTGGTGACGCCGATAGGTTGGTGACAGCGATAGGGGTGGTGGTGACAGCGATAGGAGTGGTGGTGACAGAGATAGGAGTGGTGACAGCAATAGGGCGGTGACAACGATAGAGGTGGTGACAACAATAAGGGTGGTGACAGCGATATGGGTGGTAGTGACAGTGATAGGGGTGGTGGTGACAACGATAGGAGCGGTGACAGCGATAGGGCGGTGACAGCGATAGAGGTACGTGGTGACAACAATAAGGGTGGTGACAGTGATAGGGGTGGTGGTGACAACGATAGGAGTGGTGACAGCGATAGGGCGGTGACAGCGATAGAGGTGGTGACAGCGATACGGGTGGTGACAGCAATATGGGTGGTGACACCACTTTGTACACTTGTGGTGACACTACTAATAACACTTTTCCTTATCTTAAGGTTTTTATTTTTGGTGACAGCAGTGGTGACACTATTTTTTCCTTACTAATTTTTTTTTCTTTGGGTGACAGTAGTGGTTACTTTTTTTTTTAATTGTGATGACACTACTAATAACATTTTTCCTTGTCCTAGTGTTTTTATTTTTGGTGACAGCAGTGGTAACACTATTTTTGCTTGGTTACACCACTAATAACACTTTGACTATTATTTCCCTTGCTACACTGGTGGTGACGCCACTTTACACCACTTTGTACACTTGTGGTGACACTATTTTATGGTGGTGACACAACGAAATTTTCTTTTGGTTAGCATTAGACTCTATAAGGTTTTTTCTCCCTTTATCCTAGTATTTGCCTCTGGTGACAGTAGTTGTTTCCCTGCGGTGGCACCACTAATAACACTTTGGAAGTGATTTGAATCTGTTGAAGCAAAGATGTCACCAAAAAAAATGGTAAAAAAATTTTGCCAACAAAAAAAGTTGTCACCATTAATAGAGGTGATGACACTAGTTTGATTTCCCCACTTCACTTAAGGCCTTGTTTGAATTCCCCTAAAAGAAAAACCAAAAATAAAATAAAAATATCACATGATGTCACCAAAAAAGATAAATCATCTAGAATTATTTGTGTCACCAAAAAGCTCACTACAGCTGAAGCTACCAGTTCAAAGAAATATATTGAAAAAAAAAAGGAGTTCAAAGCAGATAAAATGTAGATAAGGGAGAGCACAATAGCACATAGCTTTGCTTTTCATCTCCCCTTTGATAAAACCTATTGTAACTCAATAATAGAAATTGAGAAAATAAAAACGAAAATCAAAATATGGTACTATGGTCAACTTTCTCAGATTTGGTGTAACTCATTGTCATCATCTCCTCCTTGTTCCTCCTCAAGCTGGGCTCCTTGCCAAATGCCAATCCCAACCTCAAGACAATTCATGGGGAAAAAAAAAATTCTGAATCAGGGAAGCAACCATGAACCCTTGAAATGGCTTTCTGGATAATAGGGAAGATGCAATTGGGAATTTGAAATTCCGTCGCAGCGCCCCTGTCATCCTCAAGTGCCATTGTCATCACCGCCGTCCTTCGCCACTGTCATCCGCCATTTTCGCCGATATCATAGCTTCGAACCTCCATTCTCCGTCGATGTGGTCCGATTTCAGAAATCCAAATTAACGAAGGCAAGGGCTCTTCGAACCTCCATTCTCCGTCGATGTGGTTCGATTTCGTTGAAATTATAGCTTCGAGTCTTCGACTGACCTTGGCATACGCCTACCTTGATTAGCTGTTCGTCGTCGGAAGTGACAGGCCTTAGAGATAGCTTACCAGACCTTGAGATTCGACGCTCTTGCACTTGGATTTGGTGTCGATTTCGATTGCCTGCAGAACCTTCGATGTATTGATCCACGATTTGATCTTTTCGGCTCACAGGACGGATTGCATTTGATTTTGAGGTCTCTCTTGAAGAACAGGTAACAAAAAAGAGAAGGGATTATAACATTAGGGGTAAAAATGTCATATTAGGACATTTTGCAAAATCCATTATAAAAATAGACATTTAGCAAAACAGCCTATCTAAAATGGACAGTTACCAAAAAAATCCTAAAAAGAAATCCATCATTAAAAAAAATATTGGATTTATTAGTGGTAGAACTTTTTTCTTAACTCAATTTGTAAAAAAAATTTACGATTCAACTTGTTAAAAAAATTAAAAAATTGACAAAAGATTTTTTTAAGCAATGATAAAAGAATAATTTGGACTTTATCAAAAAAAAATACTTATAACAATTTGGGCCATTTGCTAAAATAACCCTTTTATCCGAAACCTTTGCCCGAGTAACCTAATCCGGAAAAAATTGCTAAAAAGCGGATATCCGCTTGCCAAGGGTAGCCGGTGGCAGTGCAGCCTGTGGGGTACAGCTTGACTCCATCTCGGTTTCATGTACAGTGAGAGATAGAGGGAGGGAGACATCTCTATTCCTGAAAAGCGAAGACCAGTGAGAGAGGAGGGAAAAAGTAGTTGTTGCAGTGGCAGAGGACAGAAGAGAGAGAGAGAGAGAGAGAGAGAGAGAGAGAGAGAGAGAGAGAGAGAGAGAGGTTAAATAGAAAAGTGCTGGCTGAGAGGATAGAGAGATCAGTGAGAGTGTCGGTGAGGGGAAAAAAGATTCTTTCAACTAAATTATAAGTTTCAGAGAAAACCAATTGAAGAAGGAAGGGTCCAGGGGTTTTATTTGAAGGATCACGTGTAAGCAGTAAGTTGTAACTGGACATCCATATTAGATACACATGTCACATATTGTATTTCACTGGACACGATTGTAAATATGAAAAACAGAGCATAATGACATATTGTTTTTTGTGTGCCCAATTATAATATTTACCCATATTTGGATGCCATGATTTCATTATCTCCGGTCGACACTAGTATGCTTTACCCATATTGGAATCGAATGGATAAGAGTGACAGTGAGAGGGCATAAACATACTTATAATTACATGTTAAGCCGAAGAGAAAAACCATGGAATAAGAATAAAGTGGGTGGAGGTGAATTCATGGGCCGACTTGTAATCGCGTAGTTGTAACTGGACACAACATGAATACGACATGACAGAAATTGAAATATACTGGGCACAATATCTCAGAGACAGATGCACTCGCATTAATCAAATACAACACAGGAGCAAACATTTAAAAGATAGTAGCAGAGAGTAGCAACATAGAAGACATTGAAAACGAAATTTATGGTAACAAGAAGCGAAATTGCGGCTGCGTGGTGGATCTGTATCCATCCCAGTCGAAGTGTGGGCGCATACTGCGGGCACGATGATCATACGTCTCATCGCTCAGTGGGAAGTTGACCGTGAAAGTTCGGTCACTCCCATAACCGGACACACCAAGGACCCTACCGGCCAAAAACCCATCGTTGTCGTGGCAGTCGACACGGTCTTCGGGCATGTAGGCGTCATACGAAATACGAGGCGGCCGGGGACGAATTCATTGCACCGGGATGACCTCTCTCAGCAGCTCTCTTCTGTTGTTGCGTAGGAGGGTCACATATTCGACCTCCCAGTAGTTAGGGTCCAGTTTGCGTACAAGGGTCGCCTCATAGAACGACCCGATACCGATCATCCCAGCCTCACCGCCGACAATCTCTACTAGTTGATGTCGTCGGTATGACGGCGGCGACATTGGTCCTGCATAAATTAACAAAAATAAGGTAGTATAATGATACAAGTAGCACAGTTGAAATCTACACGAATGAAGTGATCGACAAACCTCCATCGCCCGATTCGTTGGATGATATAATGATGGGGACAGGTTGGGGAGGGAGGCCAGATGAGAAGCCGTGGTGGTGTGAAGAGGATGCCATTTCGTTGAATGGTTGTTGGAGAGGTTGTTAAATGGCAATGGGGATTTAACTTCACCAATTTGTGGGGAGTATGGATGGTGAATGGCTATCATATAAGTGGGGTGTTTGGGAAATATCAACATTGTTCATCATGTGACCGTTGAGAAAAAAAAAGAGAAACAAAAAGCAATGGGGATTAAATTGCAGTGTTTTGTTGTTGTCTACAATTAACATGACAGTGTTCTGGTGTATACATGACACGTGTCATTATGGAATCTACACCAGTTTCTGTTTAAAATCGCAGAATTCAAGGTAATTTACAGCAGTTTTGAGAAAAGTTGGAAAAGCTCGGAAATCAGCTACAGAAGTCCAAGGTCAGGAAGCAGCGGAACCAGGGTGAATCAAGCTGGAAACCATAGCTACTCGATATCGATGAAATCTACTCGATATCGACAAAGATGTCCAAGCACATGCCTGGTCGAGTAGAGCTGATCGAGGAGCTGAGAGCCAGAGCCTACCCGACCCCACAAGTTTACTCGATATCGAGGATCTTACTCGATATCGACAAGACCATAAAGCTATGCCCGGAGTCGAGAAAGCCACACCAAGTCGAGAAGCCGAGGACTGGACATGCCGAGTACCAAGTTACTCGATATCGAAGATCTTACTCGATATCGACAACCCAGAAACACCTGTCCGAGTTGGTGCCGAGGAGAAGAGTACTCGACCAAGCCCAGCAATACAGAAGTCGACACAGCTTGTCGATATCGAGGACTTTTGTCAATATCGAGGACCCCATCAGCGCTTGTCCGAGCTTGATCGAGCACCAGCAACCCGAGATGCCCAGCCAGCCGAAGTCGACGCCAATTGTACTCGATATCGAGTAGTTCTTGTCGATATCGAGGAGATCTTTCTGGAGACGCGTTACGCGGTGAGCTGGCCGACGCGGTTTGGCCTTGCTTGGGGCCGAAGGAATCCGAGTTTGCCGAGATCTATCCACATCTATCAAGGCATATCAAGATCTATCAACACATGGAAGATTGACCTATTTTAGATATAATATCCTTTATGGATTTAATTCCTTTATTGCATTTATTTATCTTTAACCCTTTAGATATTTAGATTTAGATATAGATAAGATGTTCTTTCCTTGATTAGCGGGGTTTGAGCACTATAAATAAAGCCTTAGGGGCTGGTTTTTAATCATTCAATTTCAGAGACAATTAGTTACACATATAGAGAGAAGGAGAAGAGGTTGTAAGTTTGAGTTTATTAATGCAAGTTAGTTCTTTTTCATCAAAGATGTCTGCTATTGCGATAAAGAGCGAGTAGTCCACCCACTTCTAGGGTCGGGGTGAGCCCGACGATGGCCATGTAAGGTAATGCGGTCAAGGTACAATCTTTTTATGCAATTCGTCTTCTATCCCTATGAGCATGATTCTTTTGCGAGAGTTGAAGGTGATCCTTGTTTGTATTATTGAAGCGAAAGTGATCTTAATGCAACTTGGGTTAATTATGTGAAAAAGGGTTAGTAACAATTAGGGTTTATGCGAAAGCCTCTATATTCCTATTTGTTAATGAAAGTTATTTGATGGAAAGCATGATCTTTTATGCCTTTATGTGTTACTTTGCATGGTTATCGTTGTGGCGTTGATACCCTGGCTTTGAAAGTCTTTTAATATATTGATTTATTTCGTCGGAAATCTGAGTTCTGTGTTCGAGAAGTTTGCAATTTAAGTTTCTGTTGTTTGTCGATCTCGGGGATTGTTAGTCGATATCGACATAGCCTTAGTCGATATCGAGTAGAATTTTACTCGATACTGGTCTTTGCTGAGTCTGCTGTCTGTTGTCGATTTCTGTTTCTGTTGTCGACTAGCTGTACTCGATATCGAGTTACTGTTGTCGATATCGAGTTAATTCTGTTACTTGCTTTTCTTTCTGCTTTGCTTTGTTATTTCTGTCTTTTTTTCTGTCTTTCTGCTTTTCTGTCTGTGAGATTTACAGCTACCTGAGATCCGCTGACACGCTTCCTCGTGGATCGATCCTGACTTCCCACTGCTGCATAGGGAGGGAGTCTTGTAATCATTTGCGTGGGCATAATCTGGTTTGATCTATATTTTATATTTTGAACTCAATTTCCTCCTACAACAATTTACTTCTTGTCGTTAGACGATACATGACACCCCTTAAAACCAACTCTCCAGTCAGTTATTCCCAACTGGTTAACAAATAGTATTCTACTAGACACCTTTTGAAGGTGTTTTAGTAAAAGTTTGACCTTCGTATAAAACTGGGTTTCTCACTAACACTTAATACTCATAAAATGCAAATCGATAGGAATGTATACCCATATTAATTTCAAACCACGAAATACAATTTCAAACCATATGAAGTTCAAAGCAATGAATAAAATTTGACCCAACAAAAAATTCATAGAGACAAAAGGGGGGGTCTTGTAGAGGGTAGAGAAGGACAGTTGAAAAGACAGAAGAGAGAGAGAGAGAGAGAGAGAGAGAGAGAGAGAGAGAGAGAGAGAGAGAGAGAGAGGGCGGGAGTGAGATTAAATCTCCCGCCCTGTCATTTGCACCTGCAGAGAATAAGAGAGAAAGGAGGGATGAAGGGGAGACTATAAACTCATTCAAGTGCTTGACACCTATTGGGGTTAACTGGACAGACACCGACTTCTTGGAGGAAATGAGTAAGTCTTCCTTCTATTTAGGTTATGTGATACGTTTCTCCGTACAATATGTTCATCTCCCTGTAAAACTGAATGTCCCCCCCCCCCTCTAACTAATGGAATAGGGGAGAAATCGTCCGTGTGTATCACTGTATTGTTTGGTGGATGATGGGCTTGTGAAGAGCGCACTTGGGCCGTGAAGTCGTCGAGGAGTCAGAAGGTCTTACTGGTAGACGAAAGTATTGACTACGTCTCCCTGAAGAAACAACTGATGGCCAAGTTTAATGTCGATGGTAGGAGGCATGACGTCGAGCTCACATATGTAAAGCCGAAGAAGGAAGGGTGCAGACCTTTTTCCATTGGGGATGACGAAGACTTGCAGGCCTACAAGTTCATAAACGGTCTTTCCGGTGAACGATTCTGGCCTATCGACATCCATGTCTCCCTGGTACGCAAGGTTGGCGGAGATTTCACCACTACGGAAGGATTCACAACGGCCCATTCAGTCGGGGGTGGCCCACCCTTCACCCAAGAAGATCACCCACAGTTTAAAACGAAACCCCGCTTGGCAAGAAATGAAGAAGTGGAAGTTTTGGTAGCACAAGGTGTCGATGGAGAAGGAAGAGGTGTCTAGTTCGAAACGAACAGTGCCCAGTTAGAAACCTCAATCGTCCAGTTAGAATATCCACGTCTCCTGTTAGAACCAAGTGATGAGTTGGACAACGCAATCACTTTTGGTCGTGGGAAGCAGGTAATTTCTGTGAGCAGTGACGTCGAGGATGTAGTCAGCCCGTGGGATCACGAGGCGGAACGAGCGATAAGGGAAGTAGAGGAAGCATACCAACGCGGAAAAGGGAAGACCGGAGCGTTTTCGACGAGTGTGAAACTTGAACCAACAGAGTGGACGGGTGTGGCTGGGAAATTGCAGAAGCGCCGCCGTACCTAGCGAGAGCATAGGAACTTCCAGTTACGTCGCCTTTCGCAATTAAGTACATAGTTAGCCCATTTTGGTTTGACCCTTTTCGCAATGAAGTATGTTGCCTTTCTGCAACTTCGTATGGGGGGTTTTGTTCTAGTTTGTTCTAATTTGTTGTCTGTTGTGTGGGTAGGGGGGTTGTTTAACGGAATGTCATATGACATTACCCACTTTTGACATGACAATATCCGCTTTTTCCATGACATTATCCTCATATTCACATGACATTTATTGAAATTGACATGTCATAATTAAAAAACAACGAAGACCACAAACCACCAATAACTGCAGATCCAAATGTCTAAAACCAACAAACATCAGTCTAAACCAACCAACAAGTCTACACAAACCAACAATGTATATAAAATCAATGGGGGAGTTTTTTTAAGGATCGGATGGGGGTGTAAGACGTCCGTGAAAGATGGCACCACAAAGGGATTGGCGGTACGCCGCAATGAATTGATCGTCCAGGCCACGGAACTTGGTGTCGCTGGTCGCGAGGAGCTGCAGGTAACGAATGGCGTATGGACCATAGTCGCCCCTACATCACAATAACGAAATATGGACGCCCAACCTGTGACAATTTTTTATAAATGAAGTGGAAATAATGACTTACGATTGTTTGTTTTGGGGAATCCCCTTCACCCTTTTGTACGCCAAGGGTTTCGGGACTTTGCCGACCCATTTGACTCGAAGTTCGGGGTGGGTGCTCATAAAAATGGGGAGGAGGTGGGTCACCGGCTTCAGGAGGCCTGCCATATGACGCTCAGCGACGTGGCTTATGTCGGGATCGTAGACGTCCAATGTCCACTCCGTGAAGTTGATGTCAAGGGCCACCCAGTGCTTGTTCTTCATATTCCAAGGTGCCAACAACCGGTCGACATCGGCCTAACCCGTCGAAACATCTACGGAAACTTGTCGTCGAAGTAGTGGGTCACCGTGTCGTCCCCCTTCACCACGTCAAGGTTCCCCTCCGCATCCGCCAGTTGCTTCTGCAGCAGATACCCCCAGATGAAATCAAGAACGACAACCCCTTCGTACTTGTCATCTGCGTTGATGTCCTTCCGCAGGAGGGCGCAAGCTTGCTCAATATGCTGGACGCAAGGAAAAATCATTTATATGGAAGACCATACCAGGAAGAAGGTGATGCATCGAACCACAATGTGGGAACGTAATTAACCTCGGATGACACCTAGGTGGTCGGTGATTGAAGTGTCCCGAAGAACTGCTTCTCCAGTAGGGTGTCTTCGACCGACCGGACGGGGTCACTTCCGTCCTTCATCCACGCAGCGAACGCATCAACATCTGCCCTCGTCACCATGCCTAGCTCGGAGGCATCCACTAGCTTCTTGCCCACACGCGGCTTCTTCACTGGCTGAGTTACGTCCGCCTAGGACAACGTATCAGGATGTCCATGGGTGCTTCTTCTCGATTGTAGGAGGGCACCTCAGACTCAGCCTCAACCTCGGAGGCACCGGGTGCCACCAACTCCTCCTTCAACTTGCAGGCCATGGTGAGGTTAACATGACAGTAAAAACAATTCACATGACATCAAATATATCTTAACATGACAGTCTCATGCGCAAACCTCTATGGCCTTGGCTTTGGCCTTGACCTTGTTCTCCTTCCCCTTGTCCTTGCCCTTGTCCTTGTCCTCGTCCTCCTTGCCCTTATCCTTGTCCTTCACGGATCCCTGAACCTAAGCACATGACCTCTGAGGAAATTGACATATACTAGAATTGGCATGACATGTACCGACATGACAGGACATCCAATATGAACAACATGACAGTAAAATAAAATGACATGACGATTCTAATCTGATACCAGGATAACCTTACCTCCTTTCCCATAACTTCCTCTTGCTCCTCCGACTCCCTAGTCTCCTTCCACCTCAATTCCCTCTTCATGTTTTCAATCGCCTCCTCAAGCGTGGCCATCTTCGAGGCTAACTCCGCAGTTATACTCCTCACCATGCCGTCCATCTTTGTCAGTAATCGTGACTCGATCTCTAATAGGGTACCTTGTGTCTGCGTGCCCTCCCCTGATTCTTGCGTTGACCCACGTGCTCCATTTCGTACACCTATAGCTGCAAACAAATGTTGTCCAGTAAACATTCACTCTCTGTCCAGTCAATAAATATTGGACGCCTAGTAAACGTGTATACGACGTCTAGTGAGATCTGTGTACGAACCTGGAAGGTGAGAGGGAAACCCAATAAGCTATAGGCTGCGCGTGCATTGGAGCTGCTCTCATCCCGTTGGAGCTTCCTCTCGATTGCACGGTTCAGGAACTCCTTCGTTCGCTCGTAGCAAAGCCAACCCCACGGAAACGCCAAGAACCTGTCAATGTCGCCGACAAGGTCGACCACCCACCCGTGAATGTAGTTTTTGGGTTCCTTCCCGAACAATACGCCCTCGACCAGCATCAGCAGGACAAATTTAAACTTTCTGGTTGACAATTTCTCAGATGCCATTGCCACACGGAACTGCACCTCGAACTCGGACATCTTCAACTTTGCAACTCCAAAGAAATCAAACACTGCCTTCTCGAACGCCACGTCGTCCTCGGGCTCTTCGCCATAGCCACAGATGAGACCGGTGACAAGGGTGAACTCAGCTATTGAGAACCTCATGACCGCATCATGGAACTTGTACCACGTTTCATTATCCTTCTTCGTCTTTAATTGTCGTTGAAGAACGTAGTGTACAATCTATCCCGAGAACTAGACCCTTGTGCCTAGTCTTGCAACGCCCCCCAACTGGCTGTCCGTCATGCGCTTCCAATTGGACTCGCTCAACCGGTTGTCAATGTTTACTAGGAGCTGCATCCGGGAGTGTTGGTTAATTTTTGCTTTGAAGTGTCTGTCTTCCTCGACGGCGTACACAACCTCCACAAACTTCAACATGTCAGCCACACTGCACCACAACAATCACAACTTACATTACTCGAACGAAAGCCAACTTACCGCGCCGGAGGTTTGAGCTTTACGGTCTACAATCTTCTTTACACTTTGCTACAACATTTTTAATATTCACTAGATATCCTGCATAATGGAAGACCAACAATTCAGTATTCTATAAATCAATTCGTCTCCCCCAACCCACGATTCCCTTCATATCAATATCAAATGTAACATGACACAAAGACAGGTACACATGACACATACTTGTGAATACATGACAGTTGATAATACACATTTCTAATGGGCATTATAGGGTAGTTTAGATGCATTTGCATTGTAGAATATGCATGTTTAGTGTCAACTTAGATTAAACTCTTTTCATGGCAAAGTTCGGAATCTACGCTATTTCGGTTGAAAAGCGAGTGTGGTAGATCCGACATGGTGGAAAGCAAAGGAAAGGTGAACAACATGTCCAAGTGAAGTCAATAAAGCTAGCTAAGGAAAGAACAAAAAGAGGTAAGAAAGAACGAGGGAAGAATGAAGAGAAAACAAGCTTCTGGGCATCTGTCGCTGCTAGCGAGTTCAGATGTCGCTACCAGCGAGTGGAGTCAGCGGGAGCATGTCCAGGAGCCAGCACGTCTCGCTGATAGCGAATTGAAACTCGCTGCCAGCGAGTGGAGTCAGCGGGAGCATGTTCAGGAGCAGAACGACTCTCTGCCAGCGAATGGAGTCGCTTCAGCGGACGACTAGACTCGCTGCAGCGGATAGGCACTCTCGCGACAGCGGAAACGTGGACTCGCGGATGCGGAAATAAGGGAGCCGAAGAAGCTTGAAAATATTCTAAGGCATGGACATTCGCTGCCAGCGAGTGTGGTAGCGAGGTGGTAGCGAAAATCCAACAGTAGCTCGATTAAGGCCATTCGCTGCTAGCGGAAATTTTTGCTGCCAGCGAAATCTGACGCTTGTCTATACATGGAAAGTCTATCTTCTATCTAGTTTGTTTAGGATGTTTCTATCTTATTTGTCTACCTTCTACCTTATTTATGAAATACTTTAGGCTTATAAATAGGATGTTTAGAGTTAGTTTTCTTATGGAAGGATTCAAGTAGAGCAATCACCTTTGAAGAGAAGAAAGCTTAGGTAAGCCATGTTTGGCTAATTTTCTAGTTTTCGCCTACACTTTCGAGACTTGGTTGGTGGTTTGTGAGTTTCTAATATACGTTATTTTTCCTCTTTAATTCTTTCAACTTTTTTGTGTGATATTGATTATGTTATTGGTGTTATCTTGATTAGCTACCTTGATAATATTGATTTCATGCTAGGATTTAATACTTTCGTATTTGTGTTATTTCCGTAGTAGCACGCATAAGATTGTGGATTCCGTGTTTGAAGCATGATTATGTAGGGAGTTGACATATATCTTAAACATTGATTTACCATGTTTAATTGGTGTTATTTGTATGCTCAAGTTCTTGGGACTATTTGCTATCTCTTTATTAAATCTTGGCCATGTTAAGGTTGCATTGATGTGTAAGGGATTAATTGGACTCGTATGACTTTTAATCTACTTAAACCAAGACAAGAGGAATTCGTAGGAAAAGATAATAACTTGAAAAGGATTCGATGATCAATAAAACCAACCAAAGTCGAGAACTTGTGGGTGGAAACGCTTTTCTTCTATCCTTTATTTGCTTTTGTCAATATTATTTTCTTTTATTTTCATTCATAAAAATCATTTCTTTTTATATTGATAAATACACAATATTTAGAAATACTTGAATCTCTAGGGTTCGACCCCTTACTTGCATACTATACTAGTTTGGTTGTTTGGGAATTATTTTTGGCGAGGTAAATCAACGACTTTCCCTCCGTCAACAGTATACTTATTATGTATGTGAGAACTAAAAAAATTATGTATGGTTAAGAGAAAGTTCTTTTGTTGAGTGTTTTTAGAGTGAAAGTTTGAGTTATTTTAGTTTTGGAAGTATTTGGTTTTTAGTGTTCTTCCGATTGTTCTTAGGGATCCCTTTTTCCCGGATTTTTAGCACCAGAAGCCTAAATATTTCCCGGCCTTAAATTCTTTACCAAGCCCCATTACAACCTTGATAAAAGACCTCTTGATGTTGCTTGTGAGTGATGGCATTTGCGGTGGAGAATATGTGATATATATGTCAATTTCTATGTAGCTTTTTGCATTTTTGATTGAGTTGAGAGATACATTGTTAAGCCTAAACACAATGAGAGTGAGAGCAAACACATATTCCCGGTGAGGTTGGATGAGATGTGCCTTATTTTGAATCGTCCATGTACTTGCTAGGATTTTAGCTTTCATGTTCATGGCTCCTCCACTTTGATGTTGCTTTTGACAAGGTTAGTGCTTGAAGATTATATGTGTGGGATGATGGTTTTGTTCTTCTTTATTTTGCATTGCTCAAGGACAAGCAAAAGGTTAAGTGTGGAGTTTGATAATGCACATTTCTAATGGGCATTATAGGGTAGTTTAGATGCATTTGCATTGTAGAATATGCATGTTTAGTGTCAACTTAGATTAAACTCTTTTCGTGACAAAGTTCGGAATCTACGCTATTTCGGTTGAATTATGCAGCATCGTAGATCCGATATAGTGAAAAGCAAAGGAAAGGTGAACAACATGTCCAAGTGAAGTCAAGAAAGCTAGCTAAGGAAAGAACGAAAAGAGGCAAGAAAAAACGAGGGAAGAATGAAGAGAAAACAAGCTTCTGGGCATCTGTCGCTGCTAGCGAGTTCAGATGTCGCTACCTGCGAGTGGAGTAAGCGGGAGCATGTCCAGGAGCCAACACGTCTCGCTGACAGCGAATTGAAACTCGCTGCCAGCGAGTGGAGTCAGCGGGAGCATGTCCAAGAGCAGCACGACTCGCTGCCAGCGAAAGGAAACTCGCTGCCAACGAATGGAGTCGCTTCAGCGGACGACTTGACTCGCTGCAGCGGATAGGCACTCTTGCGGCAGCGGAAACGTGGACTTACAGATGCGGAAACAAGGGAGCCGAAGAAGCTTAAAAATATTCTAAGGCATGGACATTCGCTGCCAGCGAGTGTGGTAGCGAGGTGGTAGCGAAAATCCAACAGTAGCTCGATTAAGGCCATTCGCTGCTAGCGGAAATTTTCGCTGCCAACGAAATCTGACGCTTGTCTATACATGGAAAGTCTATCTTCTATCTAGTTTGTTTAGGAAGTTTCTATCTTATTTGTCTATCTTCTACCTTATTTATGAAAGACTTTAGGCTTATAAATAGGATGTTTAGAGTTAGTTTTCTTATGGAAGGATTCAAGTAGAGCAATCACCTTTGAAGAGAAGAAAGCTTAGGTAAGCCATGTTTGGCTAATTTTCTAGTTTCCGCCTACACTTTCGAGACTTGGTTGGTGGTTTGTGAGCTTCTAATATAAGTTATTTTTCCTCTTTAATTCTTTCAACTTCTTTGTGTGATATTGATTATGTTATTGGTGTTATCTTGATTAGCTACCTTGATAATATTGATTTCATGCTAGGATTTAATACTTTCGTATTTGTGTTATTTCCGTAGTAGCACGCATAAGATTGTGGATTCCGTGTTTGAAGCATGATTATGTAGGGAGTTGACATATATCTTAAACATTGATTTACCGTGTTTAATTGGTGTTATTTGTATGCTCAAGTTCTTGGGACTATTTGCTATCTCTTTGTTAAATCTTGACCGTGTTAAGGTTGCAATGAGGTGTAAGGGATTAATTGGACTCGTATGACTTTTAATCTACTTAAACCAAGACGAGAGGAATTTGTAGGAAAAGATAATAACTTGAAAAGGATTTGATGATCAATAAAACCAACCAAAGTCGAGAACTTGTGTGTGGAAACGCTTTTCTTCTATCCTTTATTTGCTTTTGTCAATATTATTTTCTTTTATTTTCATTCATAAAAATCATTTCTTTTTATATTGATAAATACACAATATTTAGAAATACTTGATTCTCTAGGGTTCGACCCCTTACTTGCATACTATACTAGTTTGTTTGTTTGTGAATTATTTTTGGCGAGGTAAATCAACGACTTTCCCTCCGTCAACAGTATACTTATTCAATCTGTACATCTCCAATTGCACACAAGTCACCCTATTCCAGATAATGTCCATTCCACATAAACGTTCACCCTTTCTAACATTTTTCCTAACCCTAATGTGCCGCATTTCATCCAATTTCCCCCAAAACTGAACGTATCTACAGTCATACGCCCCATTTCTCCCAATTCCCCCCTAAACTGAACGTATCTACACTCACCCTGCTCTTGATAAGTTGAATTCGACAAGACAGTTGCCCAATTTCCCCATTCCCAAAAATACGTTTCTCTCCCAGTCGCCCACACCCCAGTTCCCAAACTTTCCAACCGTTGGTTTTAACTTGACGCCGGTTACTTACTACATGACAGGGCGATATTGCGCACTGAGAACCCATTCGACCCCTTCTTTCCATTTTCACACAATCAAAACCAGTTTAGGTTCGTCCAATCGGTTCCTCCCCTAAGAATCCAAGCAAAACGTATTTAATCGGCATTGTGAGGGTTTACTTACTTCAAAATCGGCCTCTTCGTCTCCTCTCCTGCTTTGTCGTCTTCTTCCTCGGGTCGGCTTCTTCTTTTCCTCTCTCGCTCTGTCGTCTTCTTCCTCTTCTTCTTCCTTCTCTTCTTGTTTTCCTCAGGTTTGCATGAACAACTGTTGCCCTCTCTCTCTTCCTCTTTTGTAAGCCATGAGAGGCAGTTGGACTCGACAGTTTTGAAATTAAACTGTCCTCCTCTCTCACTCTTCCTCTCTGTCTCTCCACATTAACTTCCCCCGCTTCCTCTCTCTCTCTCCACAATAACTTCCCCGCTGCCTCTCTCTCTCTCTCCACCCCGCTTCCTCTCTCTCTCCTCCTTTACTTTCTCTCTCCTCTGTTCGGTTATTTTCATCCACTTTTAACCGGAATCTTTTCAATTTTTTTTGGGGGGGGGGGGGGGGGTAACCCTTGCAATTGTTGTGGATAGTGGGTTAGGCTAGCAAACTTGATCGGGGCAAAGGTCATTTACTACCATTCCCTCTAACAATTTTAAGAAAACCATATATTGCATTATATATATGGATGACAATGAGTCGAGTGATGGATGGATGATCTACTTCCGTCAACCAACCACCACCCAAAACCCTTCACCATACCCGACCCATCACTCACCAAATATTTCACCCGCTCCGTTCGCTCATTACCCACTGGGTGATCGGGTGGATCGGGTGATAATTTGGGTAAAATACAAGACATCAAATTCATCACAATTTTTTTTACTGTAAAACATACATCGAACACATCGACGAATAAACAAGTACCAAATATAGTCAAATTCGGTAAAATACGTCTAAACCTCCACAAGTTTCAACACTTCAAGCTAGAAGTCTTGGAAAAAAAAAGGCATTACAACAATTATGAATAAAAAGAAGAGAAAACATAGTCTTCAACAACCAAAGCTTCAAGCTATAAATCATTTGATAGGTATCTTGAATTATGGTTTAGGGGGTTATATTGGTAATTTCACATATAAAATATAATTATATAATATAAGTCGGGTGACGGGTCGAGTGACGGTTCAGGTGATGGGTCGGGTGACGGGTGGGGAGTGTCTTCACCCGAATCCGACCCGACCCATTACCCGTTCATCCATAACCATTTAATAGCTGCTTTATTTTAGATTTTTACCCACTTTTTCGGGTCGAGTGAGATGGATATCCGTTGGGTGCGGGTGAAATTGTCATCCCTGATTATATATTAACAATATCATAAATAAAATGGAAATATAAATAGTAAAAGCGAATATTAATTTCATGTTATTGGATAATATTTCCAATTCTCATATTTCCAATTCTCATATTATGATTCAGATTTATTATATTTAATTTCATATTTTATAGATAACACATGTAATTTTAGAATATTGTGTTAATATATTTTCGTGCATGAGATTTACACTAGTACCTTATATTTAGATTGGATGAAATATAAAATATGTATTGTATATGTATCTTTTTTTAATATAAGGAAAGAAATTCGGTTCCCTAGACAAGCCTACAGAAACCGAGAGCCCGGGCAAACCGGGAAATGGACTAACCATGTATAACCTGAATCAAATAAAAGAAGCAAATAACAAAAACAAATGACTTAAAGGAAATAACAAGAAGCAAATGATAGAAAGGAAAATGCAATAATAAAGTACATGACAACTACATTATAACCTACAAGCTAGTAGAACCAACGAGCTGACTAGTCAAGCGGAAGACGCACACAGAGAACTCTGGTGATCATTAGCAGACACCACAATATGGACTCTAAACAGAATCAATAGGTATCGATTGCATTTCCACGACGTCTACAAGCTTGATAGACCAGCCACCATTCACATAAAACTTGTACCAACTGCAAGAAAAACAAAGTACACCAACCCGCAGACCAAATCTCTTGCCAAATCATTGCCAAAATAGATCCCTAAAACCCATCTCTCACCCTCAAAGATGATAACAAGACCGTAATATATTACCACAAGGGTAAACCAAAATAGAGGAAACATATAAAACGAAACATGAATAAATAAACAACAACAGTAAACAGGCTAAGAGGCTAAAAAACGCTTAGAAAACGAACCCATAAGACTCACAAACCTTTTTTTCTTTTAAAATTGGTGAGAAAGGCTTTTTTTTTTCCAAAGAAAAACAACATAGCGTTAATAAAACGCTACACGCCCAGCCGTCGGAACCGACACCAACTGTAGAGCCATGGTCATAGCCAGAGAAACCAAAGACAAGACGGAAGCGGCGAAGCGGGGTCGTAGTGGAACGCCGGCAGAACATTCCCGCACGGCGGTGCTCGTAACAGGGGGAATAGAGGGTTGCGGCTCCAACCGACAAAGGAGAAGCTCGGAGCTAGTGGAGCGGCGGAGCCCGACGCATGCAAGAGCGAGGACGAAGCCCGACAGAGGAGGTTGCCCGATGATGGAGAGGCGGCGTCGTGGAGGCAAAGCCTTGGCGGCGACAAACGCACCCGAAAACAGAGCCGGAGAATGATACAGCGACCGAGGCCGGAGCTGAGATCGAAGTTGAGGGTGACCTCGAAGAGGGCGGATCCGAGGGAGGAGTTGAGGCCTGAGCATGAGCGTCCCTGGGAAGGCCAAATGAGACTGGACTAGGCGGTAGCCAAGCCGGCGTTAGACCAGTGGTGGTATGCGAGGCTGATGTTGAAGGTGGGCGACGGCAAGAGAAGAGCTCTCCTTTGAGAGCGTTTCTAACCTAGCTTAATTTTCCATATAATGATTAACACTATGTATATCAGTATATGTATCTTTATTGTTGTTCTTTAATATCCCCTTCAATCAAGAAGGATTGATTTTTACTATTTGGTACACAATTTAAGGATGATAAAAAATTACATAACATATCAAAATTTTATTTATAAATTCATCATACTTAAAATAAGTATAAAATAATTAAAATATATATTTTATATTATTTTTATCTTTAAAAAAAAAGGTGTTAACTGTCAAGTAATACTCCATAAAAAGAAAAGAATACCCAAACAAATTAGGAAAAGAGTACAAAAAGGGTTATTATATACCATGCAAATTTGCTCTGTAATATGCCGTTAATTAATGTTGAGACGGATGTTGTACAAAGTCAGATTGGACGTTGTCGAGTGTAGAAGTTGTCGACGTTACTAGATGGCAAGCCAGAAGATTGGATAGGGTCGAGCTAGCAATGTCGGATTGGACATTGCTAAGATAAATATTTAATTTATTTATTTATTGATAGAGTAAAAGTTCGACCGAGTAACCTAGCCAATTACATCCTTACGGATGAGAGCAGTAAGATCTTTATGTGATCAGTAAGATAAATATTTTACTTAAAAAACACAAAGACAGACACATACAAAAAAAAATGGAGTTGCAGACAATTCTTTTTTCTTTAATATTTTGTGTTCTATTTGACCCGTAATAACAACGTCCAATCCGATATTGATAGTCCGACCTAATTCGATTATCCAGTGACTATCAAATAACAGTGATAATTTCGTCGTACTTTTGGAGGATAATTTAAGGTATATTACCCAGTACTCTCCTCGTAAAAAGAACAAAGATTTCCACATACAATGTTGCAAAGATGGCTATTATCCCACCTAGGGCTGGAAATAATCTGCGGGTACCCGCTCCACCCGCTTTACCCGCATTAATTTTGCGGGTGAAAACCCACAAAAAAAGTAGGTGACGGGTGAAGCGGGTGCGGGTGAAGCGGGTGATGTAAAGGCCCGGATTTTTAAAATAACTATTTAAAAATAAATGAAATAAAATGAATTTAATTTGGATATTTTAAGAAAAACTCGTCATAAATTTAATGAATCTAACTTGAAATTCTTAGAGCGAATCCCGGCCCAAATTTTAAATTTATACAAAATAGATTTTATTCCACTTTTCAGGGATTTCATTATTAAATTCGGATTGAAAATTTTAAAATTTATTGTGAACGAATCGGGATAAGGTCAAGTGGACGAGTTTCAAGATTGGTTCCCAAACATTGTAGCAGTAGCTCCCCTTTTCATTTTTGGTCAAAGCTCCTACTGATTTTGGGAACAACCCTCACGCCAAAGCACAGGGGCAACTTTCTTTCCCTTCTTTTACTTGGGGTTCAATACAAACACACCCTTAAGGCCTTAGCCTTTCTCATTGCCTCATTTAGCAAACAAACAAATTACCCTCTCTTGAATTTCGGAAGACCATCTGCAAAATCAGAATTCATTCACCTTTCATTTTCAAATGGCTCAAAACCCAAACACACCCTATCTTCTTCCTCTTCTTTCCCCCTGTATGCAGTGAGCTTCACCAATCCAAAAGCCCCTCCTTTGCATCACTTTCCAGCCTCCACGGCACCACCAACCACCACCTTTTGCTCCTCCCCGCCGCCGCCACATAACCGCAGCACCAACTACGAGCAACTCCCGAGCGCCCTTCCCCCGAACTCTTCTATTTACCGTGAGCTGTCCCGGACGCCACAGCGCCTTCTCCTCCATCCTGGTACGTCGGCAGCAGAGACCACCACTTCCTCCGACGAAGGCGAGGTCGATCCAGCACCCAGGCGCTGTTCGAGCCACCGCCGAGTCTCTCTTCCCCTGATTTCACCCAGCGCCCGCAGTAAGCCTCCCTCTTCCTTATTTTGTTCAGAAACACCATAAAGTCTACCTTTTTTACCTCCCTCATTCGACCCAGGCCGAGCAAGCACATCCCAAGTCTCCGGCGAGCCCCAATCGAACCTCCGACGAACATCGAAACCTCCAACCCTTGGTGAGCTTTCAAACCTCCTTCATTTCCTCGGCTTGGAATTCGGTTTACTTTTTCTGTTTAAATGGTCGGAGAGAGGTGAGAGCGAGTAGGAGAGAGACGAGCGAGCTCGAGCTCCGGCGAGCTCGAGAACGCGAGGGGCGAGCGCGGGTGGGAGAGAAAGCTCGAGCGGGAGAGGGTGTGTGAGTCTGCGAGAGCTGTGAGGTTGGGAGGGAGAGGAAGCGAGATGGGCAGGTGAGGCTGAGAGAGAGAGAGCACTGGGAGCTGAGGCCGGAGGTGCGAGGGCGGCGGGAGCAAACCAGGGCGAGCGGGGACGGGAATTGGGAGGAAGAAGAAGCGCAGGCAAGCAGAGGTGAGGGAGACGGGACTGGATTTTCTTTTCTATTGGGCCAGATCCGGATTCCTTCTTTCCGGGTTATATCATTTTGTTTCCGGGTCGGGTTTCCTTGTGTATTTGAATCCGGGTTGGGCCTTTCCTTTTGGTTGGTTGGGCTTCTTTTGTTTCAGATTTTGGGGGTTGTATGTTGGTTTATATTACATGTTATATTAATTGCTAGATGTATTAGTATTATTATTATTGCTACATTATTCTGATTGGGAAAATAAATTCTGGAATTTTATAAAATTTAAACTTATTTTGAAAATGATATTACTGAGATAGGTATTTTGTGATGATTTAAATATGTGATTTATAAAGATGGATTAATTTGGTGTTTAATTTGATAAACACTGTTTGGTAATATAATTTATGAGTTTATATTACAAGCAGGAGTGTTCTCCGTTCGAATTGCTAACCCTTTTGAATTTATTGACAATGATATTGCACTAACCTGACGATGAGATTACGTGTTGATGTGCTGACCTGGTGATGACTGTTACTTGATTGCCTGTTGTCTATGATGATATGATTTGATGAATTGATGACTTATAGATCTCATGTACCATGATGTCTAGACTTGTTGCTACGCTGAGTTGCTAAGCATGATTTGAACTCCTTTGCCTGTAAAATGTGAACAACATATGCTAAGAAGCCTGAATTGTATCGGATAAGGTTATAATGCAACATGTTAGCTTGACTTCATTATGTTCATTTATGATGTTTGCAATGGTTATTGAGCATGATGGTAAATTGAGACTTGTAGAACCCATGCTGTTATGGTTATAAATGCTAGTTGATATGATGTTGACGTTATGTTTGATGATTTTCATAACTGCTTCTTCCTTAAACCTGTGGGTGAGGTCATTCGGTAGCGTGGTTGGAGAGTGGTGAAAGAATTTTGGGGCGGTGATTGAGAAATTTTCTAGAGAATGTGTGACTAACGGGGCATGATACTTGTGATACCTTGGGAAGTGGGAAAAGTGTAAGAAATGACCTTAAGAGAATTGAGGATATAGTATGAGAGGGTGCTCGAGTGTGATGTTAGAGGTAGGAGTTGGATTCTTAGAGGTGGATGATGTGTGTGAGGGTTTGGTGGAATGAGGGCGAGATTAAGCATTGGGATGAATTGGGATTTCTTTAGGGAATTTTGTCTAAGTTAGTGTTGTTGAGTCTAGAAGAGGATTAATCTTGGCTTGAGAGTGGAGATGGGCGAGTGGGGATTGTGTTTTATTTTGACGGGTATGATGTGAGGAGTTTTCTTGATTTTGTGATTTATTTATATCTGCTGGCATGATGTTAGATAACGAACATGATGAACCTGATATGGAATTACATGTTGATATGCAATATTAAAATCTAGTTGGTAGTGACAAGTGTTACCATGATATATTAATACTTTGATATCCTGTTATATTGGTTTAGAAGCATGTTAGGACGTGCTGTGATATAACATAAGAAGTAATGATGAGTATGAACTATGTGATAATGATATGCTATTATGTGGAAGCATGATGTTTTATTATATGGTAGTAAGCATGATGTGTACTATATAGTTGACAAGCATGATTATTGGTTATGTAAATAATGAATATGACTTGAAGCATGATCATGATTAGTATATATGAGATAATGGTGCATGATTTCTAAATGATTGTCATTCGATATTGTGATAAGTTAAGGTGATGTCTTCAGAGCATGCTGATATTTTGGTGATTTATATATTTCTTGATCTTCCTTTTTCTGAATCTTACTAGCATGACTTTGTTGTGTTGATATGCTAACGTGATGAATCTATTTTACTTGTTTTGCAATGTTGATATGCGGCCTTGAGATTTGATGTATACTGACGTACTAACTCCATGACGCCTAACCCATTGATCTCTCGACCTGTGTGCTTACACGATAAGTTATGAGAATTCGATTATGCACTTGTGATGCCTTCAGTATGATATAGATGTACTTTACTACTCATGATGTGATGTTGAGGTTTTGTTGTTGCTTTTGGTGTGTCTTGAAATGATGGTATGAATTATGTTGTGAGAAAACATGTTATGTTATTGAGATGTCGATTGGTTGAGATTATCATGATTGATGTTGAGATTGTCATATGAGAGATGGCTAATGATGTTATGAGTTGGTGAGTGATTTACTTTCGTGCATATCTAGTTGAGAATGATGATGGAATGATCTGGAAACTAGGAAGAGAATATGGGATTAGCCCTTAGAGGTGGATGATTCCACCTCCGAGTTTCTGAATTTGATTGATGAGTATGTGAGAAACTGATTTGGTTGTTGGAAGATTTTGACAAAATCTTGATTTGAATGGATTTGACTTGTTTTGGTGTAGAGTTGCTTGATTAAACGTTGGATTTAAAGATTTGAACGGTTTTGAAAAGGATTAGTTTAGATTTTAAAGAATAAACGTTACCGAGAATTTCAACGATTTTGAGGCTAATCTTTTTCAATTTCGGAATCCCTTTTTGAAACTTTTTAACCCGGGCTTATATTATAACGTCTCACGAAGTGGATACAAGCATTTTATGAGGGCGCTTGTAGGGTGCTTGCTAAGACCTAGTGATGATATTGTAGAGAGTTGTGGTACTTCCAAAAAGTCGAAGCGAGTATGTGATAGGGGCGCTTATCGCATACTTGTCAAGGCCAATTGGAGATGTCACGACCGTGACTAGAATGTTGTGATGATCCCGGAAGACGCAACCGAGATGATTACAAGATTCTTGGACATGGTCCTAGGACTCATCAATTTCAAACTTCATCCCCTGCTTTATTTTGGTTTTAGTCTCGGGGACGAGACTTGTTTTTAGAGGTGGATGATGTAAAGGCCCGGATTTTTAAAATAACTATTTAAAAATAAATGAAATAAAATGAATTTAATTTGGATATTTAAGAAAAACTCGTCATAAATTTAATGAATCTAACTTGAAATTCTTAGAGCGAATCCCGGCCCAAATTTTAAATTTATACAAAATAGATTTTATTCCACTTTTCAGGGATTTCATTATTAAATTCGGATTGAAAATTTTAAAATTTATTGTGAACGAATCGGGATAAGGTCGAGTGGACGAGTTTCAAGATTGGTTCCCAAGCATTGTAGCAGTAGCTCCCCTTTTCATTTTTGGTCAAAGCTCCTACTGATTTTGGGAACAACCCTCACGCCAAAGCACAGGGGCAACTTTCTTTCCCTTCTTTTACTTGGGGTTCAATACAAACACACCCTTAAGGCCTTAGCCTTTCTCATTGCCTCATTTAGCAAACAAAAAACTTACCCTCTCTTGAATTTTGGAAGACCATCTGCAAAATCAGAATTCATTCACCTTTCATTTTCAAATGGCTCAAAACCCAAACACACCCTATCTTCTTCCTCTTCTTTCCCCCTGTATGCAGTGAGCTTCACCAATCCAAAAGCCCCTCCTTTGCTTCACTTTCCAGCCTCCACGGCACCACCAACCACCACCTTTTGCTCCTCCCCGCCGCCGCCACATAACCGCAGCACCAACTACGAGCAACTCCCGAGCGCCCTTCCCCCGAACTCTTCTATTTACCGTGAGCTGTCCCGGATGCCACAGCGCCTTCTCCTCCATCCTGGTACGTCGGCAGCAGAGACCACCACTTCCTCCGACGAAGGCGAGGCCGATCCAGCACCCAGGCGCTGTCCGAGCCACCGCCGAGTCTCTCTTCCCCTGATTTCACCCAGCGCCCGCAGTAAGCCTCCCTCTTCCTTATTTTGTTCAGAAACACCATAAAGTCTACCTTTTTTACCTCCCTCATTCGACCCAGGCCGAGCAAGCACATCCCAAGTCTCCGGCGAGCCCCAATCGAACCTCCGACGAACATCGAAACCTCCAACCCTTGGTGAGCTTTCAAACCTCCTTCATTTCCTCGGCTTGGAATTCGGTTTACTTTTTCTGTTTAAATGGTCGGAGAGAGGTGAGAGCGAGTAGGAGAGAGACGAGCGAGCTCGAGCTCCGGCGAGCTCGAGAACGCGAGGGGCGAGCGCGGGTGGGAGAGAAAGCTCGAGCGGGAGAGGGTGTGTGAGTCTGCGAGAGCTGTGAGGTTGGGAGGGAGAGGAAGCGAGATGGGCAGGTGAGGCTGAGAGAGAGAGAGCACTGGGAGCTGAGGCCGGAGGTGCGAGGGCGGCGGGAGCAAACCAGGGCGAGCGGGGACGGGAATTGGGAGGAAGAAGAAGCGCAGGCAAGCAGAGGTGAGGGAGACGGGACTGGATTTTCTTTTCTATTGGGCCAGATCCGGATTCCTTCTTTCCGGGTTATATCATTTTGTTTCCGGGTCGGGTTTCCTTGTGTATTTGAATCCGGGTTGGGCCTTTCCTTTTGGTTGGTTGGGCTTCTTTTGTTTCAGATTTTGGGGGTTGTATGTTGGTTTATATTACATGTTATATTAATTGCTAGATGTATTAGTATTATTATTATTGCTACATTATTCTGATTGGGAAAATAAATTCTGGAATTTTATAAAATTTAAACTTATTTTGAAAATGATATTATTGAGATAGGTATTTTGTGATGATTTAAATATGTGATTTATAAAGATGGATTAATTTGGTGTTTAATTTGATAAACACTGTTTGGTAATATAATTTATGAGTTTATATATATAATGATTTTGAAGATAAACATGCCGGGATCGTTTTAATAATATGATTTTGAGAGATTGACTTAAGGTTTAAATGTTAAATGTCGGAATTTGGCCAAGTATGATTTGATACATTGTTTTAAAATATGAGTTGACTTAACTTGAGATTTAAAAGTTTGGAAAACTTTGAGAAAATGATTTACTTGTTTCAACTCGGTGAATTTATGTTGAATCCTGCTTGAGAATTTTGTGGATTTTAAATAAGATATGAAATGAGGTATGATGAGGAAAGATGAGATGATGGATGAGATATTGAGATGATATGAACATGGAATGATATATGATGAGATAAGACGGAATGATCGGAAATGAGATATGTGAAGTTATGTGTGATAGTTAGGGGCGCCTTGTGTGATTTAGATAGACTTATGCATATCTGTATATTTGTTAGGTGATTGTTGCTTGTTGGACTTCGCTTGCGTTATCTTTTGCTGTTCGGCATTTCAGGTAAGTTCCCTAGGGGGCTTACTCAGGTTGAACATTCATGCCTGTTGTTGCATTTTATGTTAGGTGTTGCATATGCATAAAAGCATGCCATGTAGTATCCTGTTTAGGTTGCACTAATTGAAGGAGCATTTGCTTACTTTATGCGTTTGAAACAGAACGGCCGTTATCTGTGATAGTCCTAGAGTCTTTGCTAGGGTCATAGGGTAGCCCAGCCTCATCGGGTACCCTGAGTCAATCGAGTCATGAACTTCCTTATATTATGAGATGCCTGCGGGCTTTATTGTGGAGCGGGTTAGGCATGCGTGCCGCCCGATTATGATGGAATGCATTCACGAGCTGGCCAGTCTCCGCCCTATCGGAAGGGGGTGGAGGTAGGAGAGGGATATGCCACTTGGCATTGTCTTGGGCCCTTTACAGTATTTTTACACATTATTATGACTAGGAGCATGCTAGTGTGTTTGACTTCCGTACTGCATTAGAGCATCTTTATTAGGTATAGCACATACTATGTGGCCTCAGCGAGGACTGCCGGTCCCGCATGAGTGGCTCGATCTGACTCCTTTCCCCGTTCTTTTTTTAAGGTATTTTCTACAGATTTTGAGTGCTCGATGTCTATATGACGGGGTTACCTTTTGGTGAAACGAAGAATCTGGCTAATATCCTAACTTAGTAAAATGGTAACTACCCACTCATGATTTGGTTTAACCCGGCTCTGCCGTGGACTTGTATCTTTACTTTGCTTCCGCTTTACTTCCGCTTGAAATAGATTCCGCGACATAGTCTTAGGACAGGTTAAGGGTACCCAACGGCCCTTCGAGCTTTTTAGGGTTTGAAATCCCTCTTTCCACTAGTCTTAAAATGAGTTTGAAACCTCGACCCGTACCTGGATTGCAAGATTCGAACAAGGGGTTTTATCCCTTGAAACGTAACCCGGAAATCATAATTCTGGGCCGTTACAAAGATGGTATCAGAGCCGAGATTATGCAATTCGGGTACACAAGGGTCGAGTGTATGTTTTGGAAAACCGCCCATGGATTTCAAAGGATTTGAAAGTGTTTTAAAGGGGCAAAATGAACTTAAGATGCCTAATCCAAATTGGACTAAGTAATGAACTCGACTTGTAATAAAAGAGGAAAACCGACCAAACGGGGACACGAGTGGGTAGTAAAGGCGTTAGACCGCCCTTATTGGGTGTAGTTGGGAACAATAGGCAAAATCTGAGCTTGTCCTTTACAGATGGGTTGGGAGACTCCAAGGAGGTCATTATGAGTGTTATTAACTGATTCTGTGCTGAATGCTTACTATGTTAGAGATTTGATTTGGATGCCTTAACTATTAAATATGTCTTGACTGATCTGTGCAAACGGGATAGTGGGAGCACCCTTGTTTCTGTATGGTCAACCCAGTTATGTGTAATAGCCCGTTCCACTATGCTAAACCCTTGAGGATCTTATCGAGTCTTTCTCCCGGATGTCAGTATCTTTCACGTGGATTGGGTTGTAAACACATTATCTTCGGGAGATATGTGTGGATATGAGGGTTGTTTGAGTGATCATTGGAATATGGTGCTTGACGTAATTCCGAGTTAAAGAGTAAGGTGTTTACGGGGCTGTCATTCTCAATCCTTATGATGATCAACTAGTGTCTTCTTGCCTCAAAGAGTCATACCAGAGTCACACGGGAAAGAGGGGTGATGAGTCAGTTGGGAAAAGTCAACGATTTCCCTTAGAGATATTTGTCGGGTTATCTTAATTGCTCTGTCTATGATCGTACGATTCTTTATGTACTACTTGTTGACCTACAGATTGATCTTAACGTGAATTTGTGCTTACATGTTTGATGTCCATGATGACCACTGTACGGGTCCGAGCTACAATTGTTGCATTCTATTACCCCAATTCCCAACATGTTTTACTTAGTATGTTGCATCGTCATACAAGTGCATGAATGTAAATGTCATGTGTTGGAAAGTTGCATAATTGATGTCCTCCCTGTGAATAGGTTCATGATAGTGTGATCGTTCAGTTCTGATGTCATGATAGAGTGAGTTCCGTACTTGATGGATACGTGTTACAACTTGATGTTAACATGCCTTATGTGATATGTAATTCCCAGTACATGTTATGATGATTATCTCTAGTGTAAATTCGTGGTTGCATGACATTCTGTACCCATGCTTGCCCCATTGCTTAGGTATCGTACGCGTTGCATCTTCCTTCTTGTCTTGATTATATGTCGCATTCGCAAGTTTAATTGACTTGTTGTATTGGTAGTACTAATAACTAATTAGAAGTATGAATGGCACGATATGAGTTATATAATTGTTGCCTTATCCTGGATTAGGTCCATTATAGTGTGAGAAGGTTGCCCTTGACTTTGTTTGATTAAATTTGTAGCTCCATCTTTGACCATGCTATCGAAGTAATGTCTTGATAAATGTGTGTCTCATTTTAGTATTATTGAATTAGAACACATGCCTTTGTATTCTACTTATATGGCCCTGTTATATAGGCTTGTATTACGTGTTGCTACATTTCTTTCATGCTCTGTATCGATGGACTATGGTAATGCGGTGTCTTGCGTATTGTTGTGTTGATCAATCAAGTTTATGTATGTATAAAATGTTATGATATGCCATTAGTATCATGTAAGACTCTTGGTTGCGACCTATGTGGATCATATATACTTTGCCTACCTTGTTGTTGATTCTCTCTTGAAATAGGTCCCTGATAGTATGGTCCTCCTCTCTTTCTATCACCTTAAATTGTTGTACTCATCCGATTAGTTAATGTTGAATTCGATGATTGACTTGCTTTTCGTAATGGGTAATCCTAGCATGCTTAAATGTTATCGTTGGGTAGTGTTCCCCTATTACTCTATGATATCCTCTCGTGCTTGCATATATGTATGACTTGACACCTCGCATGATCACACACCACGCTATGTTATGATTTTGCATACGCATGACACCTACATGTTGGAATGAATCTATTCGAATTACCTTGGTTATAGTCATGTTTTAATATGTGCTAGTAGTACCCTGTAGGGCTTTATGCTCCCCAATAAGACTAGTTAAATGGTGACTTGCCATACTTATTCTATTACGTGGACATGCTTGTCCTATGATGTGATAGTTGTTATATCATTTTATGTGCACTATGACAGTTGTTCCTAGCATGCTTATAATCTATCACTGGTGATGCCCTCTTGGTTGCTCTCTATAACGATGCCTCATGCTTTATGAACATTATGTTGAACTCTTTTAAATGACTCTTGAATCTGCCCATGTCTTATCATGTATCGCTAGCATTGTGTTGGATCTATGCTTTCTAAATGTGTTTCGTGGTATGATTACATGCCGTTTTCAACCTATTATATGATCATTGTATCAGATGAGATAGTTACTATGTTGCTCTTATATGTTCTCGTATGATGCATACACCCAGCTCGTGCATTGTTCATATATGTGATAATTGTGATGCCCATTAAATCCCGCATATCTTGCTAAGTTGCTAGGCATATCTGCTTCATGGGATAATAGACTGCTACCTTGTCTCGCATGCCTCCGTGTAGCACTCGAATATGTCTTTTTGGAATGAATGCGTATGTCATGCTCCTTGAGATAGGTACATGTTAGTGTGGATTAAAATGATTGATATGCCCCATGATGAATTTGTGTCTGCCTATCACAATTGCAACCTAATAGACCTCCATAAGGGCGTTGTTGCTATCCTCGGGTTAGAGTCTAGTCTCCGATATTGTCGTCTTTAGTTGTGGTCCATGGTTGTCCCCGAAAGGAATTTGGGTTGTCTTCTCTTGTCACTCCCCTATCTTCGCTAACTTGAACTCCTACGCGATACATGGAACGAGTGACCGCATGGGAAAAGAGAATGAGGAGTTAAATAGCGATAGAACAGCGCAACGGAAGTGTGGGCCCATAACCCACGGGCCTCAGGATCAATGATGTCGGCGGAACGGGCACGCATCGAGAATTGCGGATACTGAGTACGATTTGACTCGCAAGCAGGAGTGTTCTCCGTTCGAATTGCTAACCCTTTTGAATTTATTGACAATGATATTGCACTAACCTGACGATGAGATTACGTGTTGATGTGCTGACCTGGTGATGACTGTTACTTGATTGCCTGTTGTCTATGATGATATGATTTGATGAATTGATGACTTATAGATCTCATGTACCATGATGTCTAGACTTGTTGCTACGCTGAGTTGCTAAGCATGATTTGAACTCCTTTGCCTGTAAAATGTGAACAACATATGCTAAGAAGCCTGAATTGTATCGGATAAGGTTATAATGCAACATGTTAGCTTGACTTCATTATGTTCATTTATGATGTTTGCAATGGTTATTGAGCATGATGGTAAATTGAGACTTGTAGAACCCATGCTGTTATGGTTATAAATGCTAGTTGATATGATGTTGACGTTATGTTTGATGATTTTCATAACTGCTTCTTCCTTAAACCTGTGGGTGAGGTCATTCGGTAGCGTGGTTGGAGAGTGGTGAAAGAATTTTGGGGCGGTGATTGAGAAATTTTCTAGAGAATGTGTGACTAACGGGGCATGATACTTGTGATACCTTGGGAAGTGGGAAAAGTGTAAGAAATGACCTTAAGAGAATTGAGGATATAGTATGAGAGGGTGCTCGAGTGTGATGTTAGAGGTAGGAGTTGGATTCTTAGAGGTGGATGGTGTGTGTGAGGGTTTGGTGGAATGAGGGCGAGATTAAGCATTGGGATGAATTGGGATTTCTTTAGGGAATTTTGTCTAAGTTAGTGTTGTTGAGTCTAGAAGAGGATTAATCTTGGCTTGAGAGTGGAGATGGGCGAGTGGGGATTGTGTTTTATTTTGACGGGTATGATGTGAGGAGTTTTCTTGATTTTGTGATTTATTTATATCTGCTGGCATGATGTTAGATAACGAACATGATGAACCTGATATGGAATTACATGTTGATATGCAATATTAAAATCTAGTTGGTAGTGACAAGTGTTACCATGATATATTAATACTTTGATATCCTGTTATATTGGTTTAGAAGCATGTTAGGACGTGCTGTGA
This sequence comes from Persicaria maculosa, assembly GCA_963922045.1. Lineage (NCBI taxonomy): Eukaryota > Viridiplantae > Streptophyta > Magnoliopsida > Caryophyllales > Polygonaceae > Persicaria > Persicaria maculosa. Next base: position 57,760,960 of record OY998259.1, read on the forward strand.
TATAACATAAGAAGTAATGATGAGTATGAACTATGTGATAATGATATGCTATTATGTGGAAGCATGATGTTTTATTATATGGTAGTAAGCATGATGTGTACTATATAGTTGACAAGCATGATTATTGGTTATGTAAATAATGAATATGACTTGAAGCATGATCATGATTAGTATATATGAGATAATGGTGCATGATTTCTAAATGATTGTCATTCGATATTGTGATAAGTTAAGGTGATGTCTTCAGAGCATGCTGATATTTTGGTGATTTATATATTTCTTGATCTTCCTTTTTCTGAATCTTACTAGCATGACTTTGTTGTGTTGATATGCTAACGTGATGAATCTATTTTACTTGTTTTGCAATGTTGATATGCGGCCTTGAGATTTGATGTATACTGACGTACTAACTCCATGACGCCTAACCCATTGATCTCTCGACCTGTGTGCTTACACGATAAGTTATGAGAATTCGATTATGCACTTGTGATGCCTTCAGTATGATATAGATGTACTTTACTACTCATGATGTGATGTTGAGGTTTTGTTGTTGCTTTTGGTGTGTCTTGAAATGATGGTATGAATTATGTTGTGAGAAAACATGTTATGTTATTGAGATGTCGATTGGTTGAGATTATCATGATTGATGTTGAGATTGTCATATGAGAGATGGCTAATGATGTTATGAGTTGGTGAGTGATTTACTTTCGTGCATATCTAGTTGAGAATGATGATGGAATGATCTGGAAACTAGGAAGAGAATATGGGATTAGCCCTTAGAGGTGGATGATTCCACCTCCGAGTTTCTGAATTTGATTGATGAGTATGTGAGAAACTGATTTGGTTGTTGGAAGATTTTGACAAAATCTTGATTTGAATGGATTTGACTTGTTTTGGTGTAGAGTTGCTTGATTAAACGTTGGATTTAAAGATTTGAACGGTTTTGAAAAGGATTAGTTTAGATTTTAAAGAATAAACGTTACCGAGAATTTCAACGATTTTGAGGCTAATCTTTTTCAATTTCGGAATCCCTTTTTGAAACTTTTTAACCCGGGCTTATATTATAACGTCTCACGAAGTGGATACAAGCATTTTATGAGGGCGCTTGTAGGGTGCTTGCTAAGACCTAGTGATGATATTGTAGAGAGTTGTGGTACTTCCAAAAAGTCGAAGCGAGTATGTGATAGGGGCGCTTATCGCATACTTGTCAAGGCCAATTGGAGATGTCACGACCGTGACTAGAATGTTGTGATGATCCCGGAAGACGCAACCGAGATGATTACAAGATTCTTGGACATGGTCCTAGGACTCATCAATTTCAAACTTCATCCCCTGCTTTATTTTGGTTTTAGTCTCGGGGACGAGACTTGTTTTTAGAGGTGGATGATGTAAAGGCCCGGATTTTTAAAATAACTATTTAAAAATAAATGAAATAAAATGAATTTAATTTGGATATTTAAGAAAAACTCGTCATAAATTTAATGAATCTAACTTGAAATTCTTAGAGCGAATCCCGGCCCAAATTTTAAATTTATACAAAATAGATTTTATTCCACTTTTCAGGGATTTCATTATTAAATTCGGATTGAAAATTTTAAAATTTATTGTGAACGAATCGGGATAAGGTCGAGTGGACGAGTTTCAAGATTGGTTCCCAAGCATTGTAGCAGTAGCTCCCCTTTTCATTTTTGGTCAAAGCTCCTACTGATTTTGGGAACAACCCTCACGCCAAAGCACAGGGGCAACTTTCTTTCCCTTCTTTTACTTGGGGTTCAATACAAACACACCCTTAAGGCCTTAGCCTTTCTCATTGCCTCATTTAGCAAACAAAAAACTTACCCTCTCTTGAATTTTGGAAGACCATCTGCAAAATCAGAATTCATTCACCTTTCATTTTCAAATGGCTCAAAACCCAAACACACCCTATCTTCTTCCTCTTCTTTCCCCCTGTATGCAGTGAGCTTCACCAATCCAAAAGCCCCTCCTTTGCTTCACTTTCCAGCCTCCACGGCACCACCAACCACCACCTTTTGCTCCTCCCCGCCGCCGCCACATAACCGCAGCACCAACTACGAGCAACTCCCGAGCGCCCTTCCCCCGAACTCTTCTATTTACCGTGAGCTGTCCCGGATGCCACAGCGCCTTCTCCTCCATCCTGGTACGTCGGCAGCAGAGACCACCACTTCCTCCGACGAAGGCGAGGCCGATCCAGCACCCAGGCGCTGTCCGAGCCACCGCCGAGTCTCTCTTCCCCTGATTTCACCCAGCGCCCGCAGTAAGCCTCCCTCTTCCTTATTTTGTTCAGAAACACCATAAAGTCTACCTTTTTTACCTCCCTCATTCGACCCAAGCCGAGCAAGCACATCCCAAGTCTCCGGCGAGCCCCAATCGAACCTCCGACGAACATCGAAACCTCCAACCCTTGGTGAGCTTTCAAACCTCCTTCATTTCCTCGGCTTGGAATTCGGTTTACTTTTTCTGTTTAAATGGTCGGAGAGAGGTGAGAGCGAGTAGGAGAGAGACGAGCGAGCTCGAGCTCCGGCGAGCTCGAGAACGCGAGGGGCGAGCGCGGGTGGGAGAGAAAGCTCGAGCGGGAGAGGGTGTGTGAGTCTGCGAGAGCTGTGAGGTTGGGAGGGAGAGGAAGCGAGATGGGCAGGTGAGGCTGAGAGAGAGAGAGCACTGGGAGCTGAGGCCGGAGGTGCGAGGGCGGCGGGAGCAAACCAGGGCGAGCGGGGACGGGAATTGGGAGGAAGAAGAAGCGCAGGCAAGCAGAGGTGAGGGAGACGGGACTGGATTTTCTTTTCTATTGGGCCAGATCCGGATTCCTTCTTTCCGGGTTATATCATTTTGTTTCCGGGTCGGGTTTCCTTGTGTATTTGAATCCGGGTTGGGCCTTTCCTTTTGGTTGGTTGGGCTTCTTTTGTTTCAGATTTTGGGGGTTGTATGTTGGTTTATATTACATGTTATATTAATTGCTAGATGTATTAGTATTATTATTATTGCTACATTATTCTGATTGGGAAAATAAATTCTGGAATTTTATAAAATTTAAACTTATTTTGAAAATGATATTATTGAGATAGGTATTTTGTGATGATTTAAATATGTGATTTATAAAGATGGATTAATTTGGTGTTTAATTTGATAAACACTGTTTGGTAATATAATTTATGAGTTTATATATATAATGATTTTGAAGATAAACATGCCGGGATCGTTTTAATAATATGATTTTGAGAGATTGACTTAAGGTTTAAATGTTAAATGTCGGAATTTGGCCAAGTATGATTTGATACATTGTTTTAAAATATGAGTTGACTTAACTTGAGATTTAAAAGTTTGGAAAACTTTGAGAAAATGATTTACTTGTTTCAACTCGGTGAATTTATGTTGAATCCTGCTTGAGAATTTTGTGGATTTTAAATAAGATATGAAATGAGGTATGATGAGGAAAGATGAGATGATGGATGAGATATTGAGATGATATGAACATGGAATGATATATGATGAGATAAGACGGAATGATCGGAAATGAGATATGTGAAGTTATGTGTGATAGTTAGGGGCGCCTTGTGTGATTTAGATAGACTTATGCATATCTGTATATTTGTTAGGTGATTGTTGCTTGTTGGACTTCGCTTGCGTTATCTTTTGCTGTTCGGCATTTCAGGTAAGTTCCCTAGGGGGCTTACTCAGGTTGAACATTCATGCCTGTTGTTGCATTTTATGTTAGGTGTTGCATATGCATAAAAGCATGCCATGTAGTATCCTGTTTAGGTTGCACTAATTGAAGGAGCATTTGCTTACTTTATGCGTTTGAAACAGAACGGCCGTTATCTGTGATAGTCCTAGAGTCTTTGCTAGGGTCATAGGGTAGCCCAGCCTCATCGGGTACCCTGAGTCAATCGAGTCATGAACTTCCTTATATTATGAGATGCCTGCGGGCTTTATTGTGGAGCGGGTTAGGCATGCGTGCCGCCCGATTATGATGGAATGCATTCACGAGCTGGCCAGTCTCCGCCCTATCGGAAGGGGGTGGAGGTAGGAGAGGGATATGCCACTTGGCATTGTCTTGGGCCCTTTACAGTATTTTTACACATTATTATGACTAGGAGCATGCTAGTGTGTTTGACTTCCGTACTGCATTAGAGCATCTTTATTAGGTATAGCACATACTATGTGGCCTCAGCGAGGACTGCCGGTCCCGCATGAGTGGCTCGATCTGACTCCTTTCCCCGTTCTTTTTTTTAAAGGTATTTTCTACAGATTTTGAGTGCTCGATGTCTATATGACGGGGTTACCTTTTTGCGAAACGAAGAATCTGGCTAATATCCTAACTTAGTAAAATGGTAACTACCCACTCATGATTTGGTTTGACCCGGCTCTGCCGTGGACTTGTATCTTTACTTTGCTTCCGCTTTACTTCCGCTTGAAATAGATTCCGCGACATAGTCTTAGGACAGGTTAAGGGTACCCAACGGCCCTTCGAGCTTTTTAGGGTTTGAAATCCCTCTTTCCACTAGTCTTAAAATGAGTTTGAAACCTCGACCCGTACCTGGATTGCAAGATCCGAACAAGGGGTTTTATCCCTTGAAACGTAACCCGGAAATCATAATTCTGGGCCGTTACAGGTGATGGATGTATTATGTGAAGATTTTTCACCTATAACTCGTCCCGCACACCCGCCCTGCAAACCCGCATAAAATCCTAAAATTTATATATGTAATGTGTGTGATTTTACTATTTTACCCTTTTCAAGTTTAACTTCTACAAACCCTAATCCTTGATTAGGGCTTTGCCCACCAAATTTGAATTAGAATTGATATGGTCTCGACTTGCTTTTCCACGTTATATCAAGAAATATACTGGATTAATATATGATTAGTATAGAGATATATACCCTTCCACTTTCAAATTTCAATTAGCTCATGATTTCAGTGTTTTGTCGACCAAAAATATAAATACATAAACCCACCTCCTTTGTAATTTTGAGTTAGAATTGGAATACTTGTCTTGATTTGGTTTTTTTTCTATTATTTCACCCATTGGGTACCCGCTTCACCCACATCACCCGCACGGGTCAGATGCGGGTGATGGATGAAGCGAGTGAAATTTTTTACCCGTGGGGCGGGTGATGGAGTGACTTCATCCGCCAATAACCCGCCCCATTTCCTCCCTAAATTCCCACCTATCAAACAGGCTCTAAAACCCAGGTTTTATTATTTCTCCCCTCCTTTTTTTGTTTTCTTAAATCTTTAGTACAATTTTAAGTTTTTATGAAAATTAAAACCTTTACATTTTTATCTCAATACAGTACTGATTTTTCTCCCTAATAAAAATAGGCAGAACTAGAACAATCCAAATCCTCTACAACACTTACTACAACACTCCCTACATCACAAAATTATTTTCACCTTTATTTAATCTTAAAAAATTATAAAAATTACATACATTTTATAAACATATAAAAATAGGTGTTTAGAATATGTATATAATTTTTATAATTTTTTATAGATTAAATAAAGGTGAAAATAATTTTGTGATGTAGGGAGTGTTGTAGTAAGGGCGTGTTTGACAGGGGGTGGGAAGGGTGGGGAAGATAGGAAATTTGTCATGGGGAATCGCGCCGGGGTGTTTGGCGGGAGATGGTGGGGGTGGACGACATGGAGGTGGAGGGGATGGCGGGGGTGGAAAAAGGCCCAATTTTGGTACCTTTATTTTTTAGGATTGGGGGATGGAGAAAATTTCCCACCCCCAATTGTCTTTTTTGCCCTTCTTCTTGTTCTCTTTCGGAAAGCTCGTGCTCCATCGCCGGAGTAAGCAACCATGGCGAAGCTGAAATTTCTCGTTTTAATACTCGTCTTCATCGTCGGAAAGCTCGTCCTCCATTTTTGCATAAAATCTAAATCGATTGGAGCTCCAATCGACGATGAATTTGAATCGATTGATGTTCTGAGCGTGGGGCAACAGCGGAGCGGAGTGGACTCGCCGGGATATTCGGCACCACCATGGGAGTGCACCCCGATTGAGGATGGAGTGGAGCGGAGCTCGTCGAGGAAGTCGTCCGCCATGGGAGTGCACTGCGAGCTCTGCAATGGGTTGAATTTGGAAGTGAAATGGGTTGAATTTGCTAATCTCCCAATTGTCCGTAGCTTTTGGAGAAGACGATGAATAGTTTGGGGTTAAAGTGAAAAGGTAGGGTTTTTTTGTCTTTTCACTTTATTTTATAAAAAATCAATCTCCGTTCAACCAAACACGCAGGAGCTTATTTTCCAAAAAGTATCTCCACCTCATCCACCCCAAAAAGTATTTCCATCTTCTTTATCCCCAAAAAGTATCTCCACCCCTTAAAAAATTCCCCAGCCAAACACGCCTTAAGTGTTGTAGAGGATTTGGATTGGAACTAGAAGCCCAAAGAAAGAAGTCATTCGTCAGCTTACCCTGTAAAGCATTTTAATTAATTTATACGGAGTAAACTTTACGGAGTACTTAATTAATCAAAAACATATTTTCTCTCTAATCTGACAGATCACAATCTCTGCACTTCTTCTTTGTGGGGCCCATTGCTGCCTGATAGCCTAAGTCCTGAGAGAGTGATAGGCACGCCTTTGCACTCATCATTCCCTCCAAACCCTCTCTCTCTCTCCTCTTTTTCTCTGTCTTCCCCTCTTTCCTCTTTCCTCTCTCCCTGTTTTTTCGATTCTCAACTCGCTCCAATTTCTTGACAATCGGATTCGATTTGCTGCTCCAATTCCCCCCCTCGCTTGATTCGGATTGGACACCTACTGAAAAAGCAGGTATCGATTATTGTTTATTTCATTGGTGTGAGCTACGCAGCTTAGTTCGATGTGGTTGTATGTAAATTTACGAGGTGATTTGGTCGGGGTATATAGGTTTTCAATTCTCAGCATCGTTTGCGGAGTTTTATTGAGTGCGACTTTGCTGATCTGGAGCCGATTGGATTTTACGCAGTTTTTTTTTTAAGTTGTTGTATCTAAATTTAGCTGCCATAGGCATAGGCTTCCCTGATTTTGAGGAATAATGTGGATTATTAGGTTTAGTTTTACTAGAATCTTTTATTGCGACTTACTCCGTATTTAATTGAGAAATGGGGCTCTTGACTGCCTTGGAACTCATTTTGTCGTCCCTCGATGTGGTTGTTGAACGCTGTGGTTTTGATATCCAATGACCAATTCATTGGTGCTGTCAATTCTTTTTGTTGTGTCAATGTAGTTGCTGTGCCGCAAACCTCCATTTTTTCATTTCTATTGTTTCCGTTAGTGACACTTTCTTTTTGTTTCCAACACCTGCACCTCATTTTAACGGTTTTCTTGTCCCCTGTGATTGTCTAAATCAATGGAACCGGTGTTTACCTTCCTCTCAAAGCTCCAGCTTGTACAGGCCCCCACTTGGATCTTCTCTTCTTTGTTGCTATCATTAGTAAATTTTAATTGCTTCGATATTCGATGGTGCTTTTGTACTTGGTTTCATTTGCGGTTTTATGGCATCCAAACTACTGTATATGATGTATTTATGGTAAAAAGGTTCCTGTACAGGCCAGCTATCAACAAAGTGAGATGAGGTCTGATTTATTATATTTTGTGCAGTCGTAATCTTTTTTCTGGGGGGCATATTTCTGTTCATAATTGCACAAGTGACCCATTTCTCAAAGGAAAAAAAAAAGCAGAAGTCGGTTTTTTTTTCCTGTAAGTTCAGGCAACTACTCTCAACTTGTTGTAGTTTCTGTTTGTCAGACAGGAAAAGATAGGGCATGTAGATTTTTGCTAGTGATGGAAATATTATTGGTTTGTAATTTCCACTGTTTTTTTTTCCTATCGTTTTTATGCAAAAAGCTGAAAATCATTACCAGCTTACTGTAAATTACAGGAGTTCTATTTATTTATTCTCTTAAGGAAAAAAATATATTTTGTTTCTTTGTTTAGGGGAGTCAGTGTGAAGTTTTTGTTTCCAAACTTGAGTAAAGCCTTTTAGTGAATGGTGATCTAATGGCACTTCCATTTTACTTTAACTTGTAACGGCATACCACTTGGTAAAGGTGCCAAGCAAGGGATGTAAAGTGTCTGTTGCTTACTTCCTGCCAATTGAGAACCAATGCCTATTTTTTACTGCTTTGGCTGAAATGAAGAAGCACTCGTTTCGCTAGAGATAGTACACCTTCCTCAGACCGTTCATATTTCCAATGTGTGATTGAAATTCATATCCGCTGCTCAGATTTAACCTCTATTAACCTTGTATAACTTAAAATCAAGTGTCTGACTTCTCAATGTGGGCTGTAGGAGCATTTTAACCATCCTGTTCCAGTTCTATGGTGCTAACTGCTAACCACTGGGGTAAAAACTAAAAAAGTTTTGATACTGTTTTCAGTGCCCCCATGCTGGACCATATGTACTAATACTTTCTGGATCCCGTGCATTGTGATAACTTATAAGTAACACATGAAAAGCTGAAACATTTGTCATAAAGAGGTGGAATATGATCTTAGAAACCATTTTTAGGTCTTGCAATTTCTAAAGTGCAGTTGAAACATGGGTTTCACGAGTTTTACTGATTTTGTTTCATGAAAAGGGGGACCTAGAGATATTTTAGCTGCTATATTTTGTTTCGAATGGCTGAAGATACTTATTTTCTTTCCAATAAAGGAATAGCTTAGTATGGACTGCTTGGGGTTCCTAATTACTCTATAAACAGTTTCCTAGATATGACTGCATTTCCACCCCTTCTTGGTTCTAGCCCTCAACCCTGCCAGCACTTGACAGTTAACTGGGTCTTATTGATGCTGTTCCATTGTATACTTCCAAATTATTTATCAGGAATTTAAGTTTCCATATTCAATCAAGCAAGGAGTTAGAATTGAAGCTGTCAATGCTCTTGCTGCGGATCACTTTGTGGGCTATTATGTGCAGCCAAACTTGAACTTGGCTAAATAGGACACTTGCATGAATAAGAAGGTTGGAGCTTGATGTACTGGATTATTTATCTTGTCTTTTAAGCATCACTAGTAAAACAAAAGGATCAAAGACTCAGTTCTGGTGTCTTCTTTGCACTAGGATAACGATTTGTCCCATGGAAGAATCTACAGTGCTTTTATTATTATTCTTGTCGCTTCTCTTCTTTCTTGTGTCTTTTTTCTGGAAGTGGGGATGTTCAGAACTTTTTGGTAACTGAGATTATTTGTCTTGGGTTGCTTTTATTGTTGGTAGTGATTCGGCCCTTATATCTAGAAAACGCAGCAAAAATAACAAAATGGGAAAGAACAGAATCTGTTGCTAATTTTTATGGGTCTTGTTTGATTTTCAGGTTTTCTTGCCTCCTAGCTTCAGAGCATTACTTTGTAACCAAAAAAAGAGTTGAAATTTGAAGTACTAAATGGCAGTTTCCAATAGAGATCTTGATTCAGCTTTCCAAGGAGCTGGACAGAAAGCGTATCCTTTTTGCTGATGATGTTACTGATTGGGTTACCTACCCACTTTCTATAAGCCACCAAATTAGCTATATCATCCTACATTGTACTTTTGTGCTTCTTGCTCCGAATCTAATAAGAAAATCTGGAGCATTTATCCCGGAAAATAATTGGAATACAAAACATCTTAGATATTGTTTCAGTGGGGAGTCTAGGGTACTTTTAGATGCTGAATAGTTTATGCTGATATATGCATGTTTCGGGATGGTTATTTTCTGCTTCCTTTATCTTTCGATTTGTGCATGATAAAGGCTATTGCTACTTTTCTCCTATTTCCTTTATGCACACTTTAACAGAGAGTTAATCATCTTGTTCATGTATTACCTTCTAATAAATTTTCTCAATTCATTCATTTATTCTATATATCAAGCACTTTACAACTATGATATCACCGTAGAAGTTGTTGAATCATTTGCAATGATTTACTTGTAGGATATCTGAATTTGTGTAATGAAGCTTATAGTTTATTTCGGATTTCTTTTGTTTGCCTTTACTGCCTAAATAGAGGACTTGAGATATGGCGGATTGAAAATTTCCGTCCTGTACCTGTTCCACAGTCTTCTCATGGGAAGTTTTTTACTGGGGACTCGTATATAATTTTGAAGGTAAATATTCTTCCTCCAAGCCTCTCAGTGGTATTATTTTTTCTTATGTTTGCTATATTTTTTAATCATTCAAGTTTGTATGAGATAGTTTATTGTTACCCATAGGTCCCCAGTTCGAACCCCGGAATGGCCGCTCTTTATTTACCAATTCAAGAAGAGATAGTTTATTGTTATATGCTTGTAATCTTGATTCATTACATTTTCATTGTTTGTTGATAATTAAATTTTGATATGTTGTGTGTACTTGATTGTTTGGGTCATTATAGTTGAACTTCTCATATTCGAGTGTGCCTGACATCAAATTTTTTTTCCCAAATTGCTAAATCATTTTATGTATGTTCCTGCATACAAAATCTTTGCATACTACCCTTTTTTTTAATTTGATAATCTTAGTGTCTCATTTCTACATCTGCTAAATGAAAATAATATATCTTTTGATTGAAAACTTGTTTAGTTAACATATGATTTAAACGTAAACCAAGAAATCTACATCTCAGTAAAACTGGTTGGGCCATGTGCAATTTTTTAGGAAAATGTGGAAATCTATATGTATCATGGTAATTAAAGTGGACCAAGAGAACTGACTGTTCTCACATCTTGGTTGATGCATGAAAAGTGAAAACCCAAGGATTTATGTTTAGATAATGTCTCTTAAGATAACATGTATGAGCATTTGTTTTTTGTCTAAATGAAATCCTGTTGTTATGTTTAAATAGAATATGATCTTTGAATTCACAAATACCTACTTTTTGAACTATAATTCCATGATCTTGCAGTTACTGATCAGTGTTCCGTCCGAATTTGGTTGAATTCTCATTTAGTATCTTTTTCTGAATTGCATATTATAGTTGATAAACATTCTAAATTTGATTTTATGATGTCCCAGACAACTGCTTCCAAAAGTGGTGCTTTACGTCATGATATTCATTATTGGCTTGGTAAAGATACAACTCAAGTAAGTTAGAAAAGAAGGTGAATTTTCCTTATGCATTTGATCTTGACACATGCATTGAATTTGAAAATCTTAATCTGTTTCAACAGGATGAGGCTGGGACTGCAGCTATTAAAACAGTGGAATTGGATGCAGCTCTTGGAGGTCGTGCTGTTCAGTATCGTGAAGTTCAGGGCCACGAAACAGAGAAATTCCTTTCATATTTTAAACCATGCATCATACCCCAAGAAGGCGGAGCTGCATCTGGTTTTAAGCACCATGAAGCTGAAGAATATCAGATACGCTTGTATATCTGCAAAGGAAAACACGTTGTACATGTAAAAGAGGCAAGTCAAACCCAAGATCAATTATCTTTATATCCGAGTTCTGGCTCCATATTTTGTTTACAATATGTTCTCTAGGTAAATAGTGCATAGTCAATTGCTGATACTTTTAAGGCACGTCTTGTGTAAAATGTTCTCCATCAGTCAATCAAAATCTTTATGATGCTGTTGTTGCAGAAACATCCTCTCAACTTGTTTGAACAAGTTGATAGGATGTTTCCGAATGACACCCCAGTCAGGGTATGGATGCATAAACCTAGACCCCTAGACCCTGCTTCTGCGGGATTTACTGGGCTGCTTCTGTTGTTGTTGTTAACAATGGTCCTAGATCGTACAAGCAAACTGAAACTGGGATTGCAATTTAGGGATTTGTTTATTTCAAAACTTGGTAGAGGTAATGATGAATACTTGTATAGTTTTATGACACTAAGGATATTAAACACTAGAATGTAATCTTTCCGCATTGAAAACAATTATAATGAAAATATTTACAATGAAAAGGAGGCCTAGTGTTTTCCTTTGCTAATCCGCTTCCTCCCCCTTTTTTCTGATATTCCTTATACAGGTACCATTTGCTCGATCATCACTCAATCACGATGATGTATTCCTTTTGGACACCCAAAATAAAATATTTCAATTTAATGGCTCTAACTCTAGCATTCAAGAGAGAGCTAAAGCATTAGAAGTTCTTCAGTACATTAAAGATACATATCATCATGGAAAATGTGAACTGGCTTCTATCGGTGAGTTTTGTAGCAATAATATTTTTTTAATTATAATACCCTTGTCATTTTGGTGTCTACATATTTTAATGTTATATCGGACCAATGCAGAGGATGGAAGGTTGATGGCTGATGCAGACACTGGTGAATTTTGGGGATTTTTTGGTGGCTTTGCTCCATTACCAAGGAAAGCAGCTAGTGAAGAGAGTAAGGTTGTTGATGCTCATGAGACTAAGCTTTTTAGGTAATGAACTTTTGGTCTGTTGATATATGCAGTGTGCCCTCTTTATTATTGCGTTTGATCCCTTCATGTAGGTGTTTTATTTCGTATAATAGTTTGTTGATATTATATACCATAAATATTTTTCTTCCATGAGAACCTGGTATGACTAATCATTTTCACTATATATTCTTTGCAGTTCTTTAAATAGAAGGTTGAAATATTCATATGTGATTTTTAGCAATTTGTTCAAATGGAACTTATTTAACTTCCGGTATTTCTAGAATTTGGCTATCAAACATAATTTTAGTAGCATGTGTTGATGGAACAACATTTTTGTTTTATTTGAATCATTTGATCTTCGTTGTACTGAAGCCAAGGACATTTTTGTTTATGATTTTTTAGGTAGAACATCTTTTAGGATGATTTCCAGTTTCACTGAATGAATTGGGCTTTTCCTTGGTGTCAAGCACTGTAATAGTTTTTGGTAAAAAAATAAATAAATAAAAATATAAATAGTGTAATATTACTTACGAAAGTACATGTTGTTTGAAGGGTTGAGAAGGGTCAAGCAGATCCGTTAGAAATCGAATCTTTGACAAGGGATTTGTTAGATACGGGGAAATGCTATATTTTAGATTGTGGTGCAGAAGTTTTTGTTTGGATGGGAAGGAATTCCTCACTTGATGAAAGGAAAAGTGCAAGCGGAGCTGCAGAGGTAACTTTATATCCGTTCTTCAATCTTTAGGTCTAGGTTTGATGTCAAAGTTGTAACACTGAAAACATTTTAATTTGCAACAGGAATTGCTACGCAGCCTTGATCGGCCAAAGTCTCATGTCATTCGTGTCATTGAAGGATTTGAGACAGTGAGCTTCAAATCACGGTTTGATTCGTGGCCACAAACTGCTCCTGTTACTGTATCTGAAGATGGCAGGGGAAAGGTTGCTGGTGAGTTGCTAAATTATGATAGTTCTTTTGTATCGTTTCAAATCGACGAATTTGATAGTACTCCCTCCATTAAAAAAATATAGGTTTTTTAGGCTCAACATTTTGTTTGAAAATACAAGTCCTTTTAGGTTTTTTAGGCATTAATGAGGGGTATAAAAGTAATATTTTTATGATTTCCTTAATATGTGTGCACAAACCTAAAAGGACTTATAATTTTAAACGGAGGTGGTATAATATTTTAGGAGCAGGTTCCTTATGTGTTATGAATGTTAGATTTATCCTTTCCATACACAAATTATATAAATTTATCGTTGATATCTTACTATAATTTTCTTGTTTTTGTTTGTAGCTCTTCTCAAAAGACAGGGGCTTAATGTGAAGGGTCTGTTAAAGGCTGCTCCTGCAAAAGAAGAGCCACAGCCATACATTGATTGTACAGGAAATCTGCAGGTATTTTATACATGGGCATTTTTAGAGTTTGGTTATAAATTATAATCATAATATAGGTTGGTATTATATATTGTTTTCTGCTGTTTGGCCTCTAGATTAACTATTGCTGGTGTAAAAATGGATAAAAATCGATCTGTCTTATCCACTTGAAAGTTGAAACCCAAAACCATGGTCATTATGCAAAACGAACCTAGAGGCTGAACCCATGTATTAACCCGATAATATAATTGACTTGCCCAGCTGAACCCATATTATCTGACTCAAAACCATAAACCCTTTTAGAAACCTGAAAACTAGCTTTCTAAGGTTACCCTATATAAAAGCCATGTATTAAGGTCACTTCTATTAGATGACTATCTCACAATAAAATAATGGAATAACCACTTGAGATGAATCATGAATGAAACAAATACCATAACTGTTTCTGTTGGATTCAACAGGCGTAGTTAATTACCTCTTCTGGACCATCCTTTTTTTTTTTTAATATTTTCACCTTGCAAAAAAAAAAAGAAAAATACTGTATATCCAGGACATGAAAGTGTTCTTTGTAGTAATTTATAATCTCAAGTGCTAAACTTACAGGAATATGGGTTGAAAGCTACATGTTTCTTTCACTATATAGTAAAGTAGTAATCCATGATTAACAGTTCTTTAAAAGGCAAGATTAGAATAGTTATTATGTTTTCCTGATAAGCCCTCTTCCTAAGAAGTAAAGGTCAAAAGAATAATGTTAAAATACCCAGTGAAGGGGAAGGAAGAGAAGTGAGGTGAAGTATCATGAATTTTTAAATGTAAAGATTTGGGACTTCTGATATTCATGTTTTTTTCTCCATACTGAGCTGTACTGCAGAATATTTTTCCGTATTAATAAGATTTCCTTTCTGATATGGTGATGCAGGTTTGGCGTGTAGACGGCGATCAGAAGACTCTCCTTTCGGCTTCCGAGCAGTCAAAGTTTTATTGTGGTGATTGCTACATATTCCTTTACACTTTCCCCGGAGATGATAAGGAGGAACAACTTGTGGGAACATGGTTTGGAAAGCAAAGTGTTGAGGTAAAAAGAGTATAAATTTGTGTAATACCAACAATTTAAGCCTTCTTAACTTTCAGTGTCACAAAGTTGTTGGAAGGGCTAATTTATTGATAAATAACGACCTGTAATGGATTGTATAGATGATTGAGGAGTTTGTCTTGATCGGCTCCCCCAATCACTTTAAACACCTTCTATTCTTTATTTTATTTTTGCTCGTACTTTGAAGTTGGAGCAGCTATTGAAAGAATTACTGAAATTGTAAATATCCATAATTTCTTCTCATCTTTGAGTTGCATCTTTCTTGAATATAGGAGGAACATGCTTCAGCTTTAACACTGGCAGGGAAGATGGTAGAGTCAATGAAGTTCTCACCTGCTCAGGTAACACGTTGACTTGACAGGTTAGCTTCTCTGATACGAAGTTTGTACTAATATATTAATCACCAATGTTTAGGCTCGCATTTATGAAGGAAGTGAGCCAATCCAATTTTTCGCCATCTTCCAAAGCTTTATTGTGTTCAAGGTTTGTAAGTCTTTCTTTTATATTCTTTAGAATTTAGAACTTCTCTTTCAGTCATAACTAATAATGGCTTGCATGATTTACTATAGGGTGGACTTAGTGAGGGATACAAAAAGTCCATTACTGAAAAGGGTATCACAGATGAAACCTACGCAGAGGATGGTCTTGCACTGTTCCGTGTCCAAGGTTCTGGCCCTGAAAATATGCAAACTATTCAAGTTGAACCGGTAAATTGACGTCTGATATTAGTTGTTCACTTGTTCCTTATCGTTCACAAAAAGCCTGTTCGTTTATGTGTGATTTCCCTGAAGTTACTCTCTGTTGAATTTCTTTCACTTCACCAGGGACAGCCTATTGAAAACGTGGTCATTGGCCACAAACAATGAATGCAAGTGACTTGATTTACCTTCTCCCATATGGAGGACATTTTTCCTCAATTGATTATGGTTTGAGGAAGTGCCGTGTTCTACATCATTGTAGCCTCCTAAATGTGTGATTCTCTTGATTTAGTGATGTATCATAGCTTGTATGATCTAAGACATTTTTAGTACTGGGTTTTCCTCATTACATACTTCAGTTTTGTATGGTGAATAACTGGTTCTGCTGTAGATCTGGTAGGGTGTAAAATAGAACATGATAGGTTGTAAGTTAGGGCATGAAATAAGTGAAAAGACAAAGGATGTTTAAGTACTTTATATCTGACTAGAGACAGGAATGCTAATAGAATATCAGGTAATGATTTAGAATGAAAAATGATGTAGTTTTTTTTCCTAATAAACATCAATAAAGTAGGTTTGAAGGCCAACAATAACTGTTTCCTTCTGCAGGTTATGGACTTTGATTCAATTTGGAGCATTGAAATTGTCATTATTACAATACTTGAAATTTAAAAGAAGCTATTTCGTTGGTGCAATGTACGCATGCTCCACAAGAATGATAGGAATATAGGATATATTGCTACTTTAAAAATATTGAAATTTCTTGGTTCAGATTTGTGCAGGTTATGGAATTTGATTCAAATTAGAGCATTAAAATTTTCATTATTACAACACTTCAGATGCAAAGAAAACTACTTGGTTGGTGCAATGTATGCCTGCCCCACAAGTATGATAGGCTGTATTGTTATAATTTACATTTTTTTAATTTCTTGGTTCAGATTTATGCTTGATTTGAGATCTTCGATTCTACAGTTGAGGATTTGAGGGAATAGGATTTTTGGCATCCATGCGCAAGTGTTATTTATTTTCTGCTATTGATATATCAACATTGTTTTGTGATTTGAAATTTCAGCATATCCTTTTTAATGTTTCAGGATCCTACATCTTCTCTTGCTTAGATTTGCTTCTTTTTATTCCTCTTTATTAATGGTTCTGGAAAGTAATGCTGATATTTCAATTTCTATGTCCAGGTTGCGTCATCATTAAATTCCTCCTATCGTTTCATATTACACAAGGGCTCCACTATATTTACATGGTCTGGAAACCTTACAACACCTGAGGATCAAGAGTTGATGGAGAGGCAATTGGATATCATCAAGGTCTAACAACTTCCCGATCATACATATTCAAATGAAACTTAGCATCAGCAACAATGTTATGAACCATAGTTTTTATTCGGTCAACTTTAACTCATCTTTAATGAACTATTGTACTATTGCCTGATCATGTTTAATAGATCTCCCTTTTAACTGTTGGTTTATGTAGTTCTTATACTGAAACATACATTTGTTATTGAAAGCTATCTCAATTATTTAACCTTTTGTTTAATGTAACATCTCTGCAGCCAGAACAGCAAGCCAGAGCTCTAAAAGAAGGGGCTGAATCCGAACAGTTCTGGGAGTTGTTAGGAGGGAAAACGGAGTATGGAAGCCAGAAGATTGGAAAGGACACTGAAAGTGATCCTCACTTATTCTCATGCACCTTCACAAACGGTGTGCTAAAATAACCTGCCATTTACATCTTAATTTTATTAATCTCAACACTTCATGATCAGCTGATTCATTGCTTTTGTTGTCCTTGAATAATTCGGTATTTTCCTCTGGGTCTGTTTGGTCTACAGCAGAGTTGAAGGTGTGTTTGATTTTTCTTTTATTCTTATTTCAAAATATAACATTTTAGTACTAAGAATTACATACATTATTCTTTCATAGTGTTGCAGAAAAACTCCCGATATCTTGTTTGTATATATAATATCACATATGGTATTTCTGATATTCTTACTTAATGCTATAGCTTTTGGCACCCATAAAGCAAACCACAAGTACTTGTTTTTGTATGTTATCTTGGTTGGATGAAGTTTATAGTCTTCACTTGCATATTTGAAGGTCACGTCTGTGTTTTTCCCAGGTGACAGAAGTTTTTAACTTCTCCCAGGATGATTTGATGACTGAAGATGTATTCATTCTGGATTGTCATTCTGATATCTTTGTATGGGTTGGACAACAAGTGGATACTAAAACCAAAATGAAGGCTCTAAGTATCGGGGAGGTATAAATTGTGCAATTCTTATTGCCTATATCATCTGATGGGTATTTGCCTGTATCACATCTTTCTTTGAGTTTCTCAAAACTGGAAGACAATCCATGCCATGTTTTATTTCTTTAAACCAATTGACATGTTCTTTCAGCCTTGTAACATATGTTCATATCTCTCCTCTTCTGTTTTTTTTCTTTACAAATCAAGGTTTTTCGTTTCCCTAACAAAGCAATCTTAAGGTTTTTCTTATATAGAAGCCAGCACACTACTCTTTTTTCTTTCTTTTTACTGAGTATTTTTTTTTTTTATCATAATTATGTCTTGACTTGTTGCCTTGATTTTCCACAGAAATTTCTGGAACGAGATTTTCTTCTAGAGAACCTGTCTCGTTATGCTCCTGTTTATGTTGTCATGGAAGGGAGTGAACCTCCTTTTTTCACTCGTTTTTTCACATGGGACTCTGCAAAATCTACAGTAAGTTGTATTTAGTATTTTTTTTCAGACTGCGCATTGGTGGCTTGTGCTGTAATCCATATTGTAAGATTTGTATCTTATCAATTTGAACTCTGGCAGATGCATGGTAATTCATTCCAGCGAAAACTGACAATGGTCAAGAATGGAGGAACCCCTACTGTCGATGTAAGATTTGTATGCTTTGATGTATCATAATCTATGACTTCATTGTTGAACAACTGTTCACCATTCTTTGCATGATTTCATCCTTTGGTGAATGGTTAGAAACCCAAAAGGAGAGCACCAGTCTCATACGGTGGAAGGTCCAGTGTGGTATCAACTGATAAATCACAGCGTTCCAGGAGCATGTCTTTCAGTCCAGACCGAGTTCGCGTTAGAGGAAGATCCCCAGCATTCAATGCTCTGGCCGCTACATTTGAGAATGCGAATTCCAGGAATCTCTCCACACCACCTCCTGTTGTTAGGAAGATTTATCCAAAATCTTCCCCATCCCCAGATTCCGCAAACTCTGCCCCAAAATCTTCTTCCATTGCAGCCCTTGGTGCCTCCTTTGATAAAGCTCCACGAGAACCTATCATACCTAGGTCTTCTATACCTAAAGGTAAGCATTCATACTGTAAATAACTAATTTCTCTGGCAAATTAATCGCCGTTGCACAATGTATAAATAAGGTGTATATTTT
The DNA here is from genome assembly GCA_963922045.1 of Persicaria maculosa. NCBI lineage: Eukaryota > Viridiplantae > Streptophyta > Magnoliopsida > Caryophyllales > Polygonaceae > Persicaria > Persicaria maculosa. The sequence goes on from OY998259.1 coordinate 57,779,844, forward strand.
GGCTGGATTAGGCTCTTCGTAGGATTCAGGTGGTTCTTGAAATTCGTTGATGCTTACCAATATACGATAGCTTATACTGTTTGTATCTAATGACTAAAGCTTTGCAAATGCACACTTGTACCACTATTGCTACAAGAAAAGATTGATCTTCTAAGACTCTCATTCTTTTGGGATCCAATAGCGAGTCCAAAGGCAGCTTCACCAGATAAAGAGTCAGATAACAAGGATGATACTATGATCAGCAGACTAGAATCTCTCACCATCCAGGAAGATGCTAAAGAAGGAGAAGCCGAAGATGACGACGGACTCCAAACATACCCATACGAACGCCTGAAGACAGCATCAACTGAGCCTGCCACAGATATTGACGTGACAAAGCGAGAGGTCTGTCTTCTGTTCTTTAATAACCCCTTTCTTTCATATTCGAATACAAATATTCTTACGTGTAAACATACATCTTCCTGAAAATTATGCTTTTGGATTTTGCCAAATGCAGACGTATCTGTCTTCCGCTGAGTTCAAGGAGAAATTCGGGATGACAAAGGCTGCTTTCTACAAGCTGCCGAAGTGGAAACAGAACAAGCTCAAAATGGCCCTTCAGTTGTTTTAATCTCTTTAATGTCGATATTCTTCTGTTGATTCAGCCCAGAAGGTTGCTGGGGAAGGTGCACTTACAAAGACCCTTGTATGATCTTCTTCTCCAAAGTAGTATACTTGTAATTGCATCCGAGTGTGATCAAACAAGCCCATTGACAACTTCCCCTTCGTGACCGTGCAGTGAGATTCCCGATTACATTGAGTGAGGGACGGCATCAGTGCTTTTTTCAGCTGCTTCTGCTCCCAAGAAGCGCGGTTTATAGCTGTCTGATGGACTAGGAAAAGTTTCCTTTGCATTTTTGTTGGCTTGATAGATGATGATTTTGGCATTATTTCTTTTCTTGCTTGCTGGCTGGCTTGATAAGTTATTTGTGGTCAAGAGGTTCACTGTTTTGGACTTTTGGCATTTTTGTTTCCAATTTATTATTTTATTTTTACACCATGAGTTTGGTAAGAGTGAGTGAGCAATTAGAAGGATTTTTCTTTTCCCTGAAGGCAGTTTTTTAGGCTTACAGTTTGTATTTGTATTGAGTGAACTTGAGAGAGCAAAAGTTGTGTACAGCATTGTGAAAACTTGTTCAGTCATTGCTATTTTTATTGCTTAATACGGAGTATTAGATATTAAAGTTTTGTTTCCCCCTTCTTTGCAACTCCAAGTTCCTGTCATCAAATTTTGGGTCTGTTAGGAAGCTTTTATATTCACTTTGTTCGGTAAAGTACTACACTTCTAAACTCAACCAACAAATCTTGCTACAAAAAAATATGGATGAATATTTTAACTTTCAATATTTTAGGACACTCATGGGAGGATGGGATGAGAATGAGATAACACAAGTTCATCTTTGTCGGTTACTAAACACCTTTAAAATCTAGGACGTGTTTTATGCTTATAATTGAGCTTATTCAATAAAGGTGTATCACTTATCTATCTATCTATACATACATACATACATACATACATACATACATTTGTGAGACCGTGTATGAACCGTCGGATGATGACGATATGGATGGTTAGATTTGATTGAAAGAATGGAAATAATTTAAATAAAAAAATATATTACATTTCTCTCTCCAAATCCCATATTTCTCTCCTTAAACCATTCTAACGTGGGTTTCCATTAACTTCAAACGTAATTTGGAGTAGATGGAACGTATATTCAAAATGAATATGTATTCAAATGAATAATTAAATATGTATTCATACGAATAAGTAAAGTTTATTCAAATGAATATTTATTCGAATGAATAAGTAGAGTATATTCAAATGAATATTTAGGTGGATGGGTAACTAATAATGTATTCTGATGAATAAGCCTAATGTATTCATATGAATATTTGTTAACATGAATAACACACCGGTATTCAAATGAATATTTATTCCAATGAATATTTATTCAAATGAATATTTATGCAATTGTATTCAAATGAATATATATACTTGAATATTCATTTGAATACTCGAATGTTCAACTACATGAACTGCGTGAGTACGTGAATATACTCGACTATTCAACTACTTGAACTACGTAATTAAAAAAATGGAACACAATCAAGTATGGAGTGAACTACGCATACGCACACTATTTTGAAAGGAGGAAGGAATTCAAATAAAAAACAATCAAGTATGGATTGATCGAAATACTTACCTGTACTCAACAACTTGTTATAATATCATTCTTTGCCTTTGAAACAAAATCTTGATTCTTTTTTCACAGAAATCTTGTTTTTTTTTAAACCGAAATTTTGATTCTTTACCATATCAAATCATAATAAGATATACATGGAGATTTGAATCTTAACCATAATCGTTTATTACCTTCTTATATTCATAATATTCATTCATATTCAATATTCATCCATATTCATTTATATTCTATGTGTTTTTTCTAGTTAAGAGACTATCGTCAAATTTTCAATCGAAATGGATAAATATAAAAAAGTATTTTTTAATCTTTTTATTTTCCAAAAATTTCTCTTTTTAGTTTTACCATTTGAACTTCTCATCATAACCCTTAATTCAATATTCATCCAATGGCTTAGAAGTGTTCTCACGGATGCATTGTAAGGAGCATATGCACTGGATAGCTATTATATATATATATATATATATATATATATATATATATATATATATATATAGGGAGTGGTTCCCTTGTGCACACCCCTTAAAGTGTATCTAGTGCACAAATCCTGGCCATTGATGGAGAGGAAATGAAAGGCAAGGATTAAAAGGAATTTTTGTATTTTTCTTTTTAATGTAGTGGGACCCACTTGCCCAAAAAAAAACCACCTTCTTTCTTTTGTGTGTGTAATCCACTCTCCACTCCATCCTTACATTTTTTTTGGAGAGTTTTGTTTTTTTTTTAATGAAAAAATGGTGGGACCCAACTTCAAAAGACTGACACGTTTTTTTTTTTCCGGATGTGAATTCGCTGTTTTAAAAAATTGGCCAATTCTACCGAATAATGTTTCACATTCTACCGAATAATGTTATGTTATCTTTTTCTATTCAGCTCAGATCAAATTTTATCAATTATACTGAATAACTTGTCGCATTCTACCGAATAATGTTTTTTTCCATCAATTTCAAATAAAATACACCTGAAATCCCTAAACAAAATTTACAATTTATATGAATAATGTTTCATATTTCACCGAATATTGTTTGATATTTCACCGAATAATGTAGCCGTGTAATTATACTTGTGCGATGAATGTTTTTTTATGCTGTTCGTCAACCCGACAACTCATATACCAACGAATAATGACTCGGATTTCACCGAATAATTGTCCAACTCATTAACACTAATCACAAAAATTCGACATATTCGTTTGAACAATTGATAAATAATTAATCAAATTATGACTTAATTCGACTAAAAATCAATACATTCGTCTGAATAATTTATCGTTTTCCCCCAATAATGTCAAAAATTGTGAAATACCAGTAGCAAGGGAGTAGCCTTCGCCAGAGGATCCGACCTACGATGAGTCGTCGGGATTCCTCATCGATATTGAAGACGATGTATCCCTGGAGGATCCGGACTCACGCCGCCGACCACCGGCGCCAGGGCCACACAACCCAGCTTACACCTCCTCCACCATCATACCACACGCCGCCACCAGAGCAGGTATTGGCAAGAACGGGGCAAGCTCCAACCCCCGGGTCCGGATCTACAGAGCAGGTATTGGCCGGAGATCGGATCTCGCCGCCCGCCCAATCGCCGCCACGAATCGTCGTCCTCCCAATCCGCCTCTGCAGTCCTCGCAGTCGAACCCCCATCGGCCCTCGCACCCTCTTCGCACATCCACACACCACTGCCTCCCTCCGTTTCTCCGATCACCACACCCACCGCCGGCATCAGCCCTGCCCGGCCAGATCCACGCTCTGTTGCCCAGATCCGGCATCACCATCACCCGACAACCCATCTTCCCAATCGCTGCCACGAATCCCTGTCCGAAGCCGCCTTCCTCTTCGTTTTGTGCTTCCACCATGGCTGCGAAAGAGGGGGCTTCGAATTGAGGCGGAGGAGGCCAAGGTCGACGGGGGAGAGAGGAGAGGAGGGCAAGGTCGGCGGCGTTCATGGCTGCTTGGCGATTAGTAACCGCCGCCGATACCACCACACAGAAGTATTCGCCGCCGTCGATCCTCGTCGACCGTCGCTCCGCCCAGCAACTCGAGCCCTTCGGATCTCCATCGGGAACGCTCTTCGGCTCTGCCTAGGAACGCCGATGCACCAGGATCGATCGGGAGCGAATGATTCTCTCTGAAGTTTTGGATGATTTGGGGATCTGAAAATTGAAATACGCGAGAGGGGAGAGGAAGGTGCGAGAGATAATCACGCGCCTCCTACCGATTTTGGGGCTTTTTATTTATTTATTTATTTTATTTATTTACAAAATTCATCCATTACGTGGCACTTCCTCGTCCCTCCATTCAATTTAGATCAACGACCCACAATTGTGCACAAGATACACCCTAAGAGGTGTGCACAACTTACCCATTCTCTATATATATATACATACGTACATATAATAAACCGATGCATTGTTGCCTACGTGTAGGCCTGTCCACGGGTCGGACCCGCCGGGTCGACAGGTCTGACCCGCCGGGTCACGGGTCGGGAAAGGCATGACCCGCACCCGGACCCGGGAAATAGCCGGGTCGGCGGTGTGAGATCATGAGATTGACTGTAATGTCCTCCTTGAGGGTTTTCATTCATTGATATAACATATATATAGGTTACAAAGGTATTGGGCCTTAACGGGCTTTTAGCCCACTATAAAATATGAGACCTATGTAATCTATCAAACCCCCGCAGTCGAAACGGGAGGGGTCCGTACAGTGAGACTGGAACGAAAATCAATGAACAATTGTCTAGGTAAACCCTTGGTGAATATATCAGCGTACTGATAGGAGGACGGGACATGTAGAACGCGGACATGTCCAATGGCAACCTTGTCCCTGATGAAGTGGAGATCAAGCTCAATGTGCTTCATGCGTTGGTGCTGGACTGGGTTGCTAGCCAGGTAGACGGCAGAGACGTTGTCAGTGTAGACCAGAGTGGCCTTCTGCAAGGGGCATCGTAGCTCAAGCAGGAGATTGCGGAGCCAAGAGCACTCGGAGACAACGTTGGCAACACCCCTGTATTCGGCTTCAGCGCTGGAGCTAGACACGACGGACTGACGCTTTGCTGACCAGGACACAAGAGTGTCATTGAGGAAGACACAGTAACCAGACGTGGAGCGACGTGTGTTTGGACAACCACCCCAATCCGCATCAGTGTAAGCCACAAGATCAAGCTTAGAGGAAGGAGTGATGGTGGCCGAGCTCGAGGGTGCCGCTGATGTACCGAATGATCCGCTTCAAAGCCTGAAAGTGAGATTCCCTAGGGGCATGCATGAACAAGCAGATCTGCTGAACGGCGTAACTGATATCAGGCCTGGTGAAAGTGAGATACTGAAGAGCACCAGCGAGGCTCCTATACAATGTCGGATCATCAACCAAAGGACCAGAATGAGCACTGAGCTTGTTGGATGTATCGACTGGGGTGGCGACGGGATTACAGTTGACCATCTTAGCCCGAGCAACAATCTCAGCAGCATACTTACTCTGTGAGAGAAAGAGACCAGACGCATGCCGCTGAACAGCAACTCCCAAGAAGTAAGACAGCGGACCCAGATCAGACATGGCGAATTCCGCACTCAACCGCGAGATTATGGACGTTCGAAGAGCATCAGAAGAGGCGGTGAGAATGATGTCGTCGACATAGAGCAGCAGGAAAGCCAAGTTCGAGCCTCTGCGATAGATAAACAGAGACGTATCCGAACGACTGCCAGTGAAACCCAAACGGAGCAGATGAGAGGCAAAACGCTGGAACCACGCCCGTGGAGCCTGTTTCAGACCATACAGAGAGTGCTTGAGAAGACAGACATGCTTTGGACGCTCAGCATCAGCAAACCCCGACGGGTGAAACATGTAAACCGTCTCATTCAGATGACCATGCAGAAAGGCGTTCTTGACATCCAGCTGATGGATGGCCCAGTTGCGCGACAGAGCCAGACTCAGGACCACTCGGATAGTGACAGGCTTGACCACAGGGCTGAAGGTCTCATCACAATCAATACCTACCTGTTGAGATCTACCGTTCACCACCAGATGGGCCTTGTAGCGCTCCAATGTCCCATCAGAGCGGAACTTGTGACGGAAGAGCCACATACAGCGAATGACGTTCGCCTCAGGAGGGCGAGGAACAAGAACCCAAGTACCATTCTTCGTAAGGGCCCTGTATTCGTCGAGCATAGCCGTCTGCCAATTCGGGTCGAGGAGGGCTGTTTTGTGGGAGGTGGGAACGGGGGAGAGGGAGGTCTGGGTGGAGGCAGAGGGTGAATGGGAGTCGGAAAGGACGGGGGCAAGAGGGGCTAAGCAAGGGGAGGAGGAGGCGGCGGGTGCAGATGCGGCGGGCGCAGCATTGCATGCGGCGGGCGCCGCCGGGGGGATGAGAGGCGGTGGGCGCTGCTTGTTGAATGGCGGCGGGCGCAGCATGGGCTGCGGCGGCCGCCGCCAGGGACGGGTTTATGGCTGCGGGCGCTGCAAATTGGGTTGCGGCGGGCGCAGCATGCCATGCTACGGCCGCCGCACGTAGGGGAGGCGCTGATGTTTGTTGAGGTGATGGGAGGTGGATAGCGGGGTGATGGTCGGTGATCATGGAGATGATCTGACGGGGTCTGAAGACACCGGAGACGCTGCGGGTGTGTGGTCTGGTGGTAGATGGTGGTGGGGGAGGGGGAGACGCAGGAGCACCGGGAGAGCTCTGGGGAAGAATGAAGTGAGGGAATGGTGACTCAGACTCTGTTGACGACACAGGGGGTGGGGGAGACGCGAAGGGAAATCGCGACTCATCAAAGGTGACATGACGAGAGAGAATGATCCTGTGAGTCTTGATATCGAGGCAAATGTAACCGCGATGATCAGACGGGTAGCCAAGAAAGACACAAGGGGTGGAGCGTGGGTGAAGCTTGTGGGGGGCGGTGGATGACTGATTAGGGAAGCACAAACAACCAAAGGTACGAAGGTGATCATATATGGGCAAAGTGCAATACAGTGCCTGAAACGGTGAGCGATGGTTGAGGGTGGTGGAAGGGAGTATGTTGAGGAGGTAGCATGTGGTGGCCAAGGCATAAGGCCAATAAAGGAGGGGAATGGATGCGTGGAAAAGAAGAGTGCGCATCATATTGGTAATGGTTCGGATGATTCGTTCGGCTTTGCCATTTTGTTGAGAGGTGTAGGGGCAGGACAAGCGATAGGAGATCCCATTGGTATTAAAGAAAGTGTGAAAATCTTTGCTGTCAAATTCGCGGCCATTGTCGCATTGGAAACACTTGACAGAGGTGTGAAACTGTGTTTTGATGTAAGCGTGGAATTTGGCAAAGATAGGGAACACTTGAGATTTAAAGTGCAAAGGGAAAACCCATAAGAAATGTATATAATCATCCAGAAACAAAAGGTAATACTTATGACCCTCCTTGCTAGGCACAGGAGATGTCCAAATATCACTATGAATAATATCAAAAGGTGCGAATGTAGTGTTTAAAGATCGCTGAAAAGGAAGTCTGGCATGCTTGCCTAACTGACAAGATGAACATAAACTAGAGCGATGCTCTTTATTACATTGGACAAGACTCTTAGAACGAAGTAAATCTAAAACTGCAGGACTGGGATGACCAAGGCGAGCATGCCAAAGACTGGATGATGATGCCGAGAGGGCGACTGGACTTGACGGGCTGGATGGTGAGAGCGACGACACAGGATAGAGCTCCCCGGTTCTATTACATCTCAGGCGAGTAACCCCCGTAGTAAGATCCTTCACAGAGAAACCAAATGGATCAAACACAAGAGAAACATTATTGTCAGTGGTGAACCGACGGACAGAGATAAGGTTTTTGACAAGTTTGGGGGCAACAAGGACATTGTTGAGGTGCAAAGGGTTGGTAGGGGTTGGTAGTGTGGTGTGGCCAATGCCCGAAGTAGCAAGGCGACCACCGTTGCCGACGATAATAGAATGAGCATGACCCTTAAAAGAGAGAGATGAGAAAGTACCTGAGGAGTTCGTCATATGAGAGGTAGCGCCAGTGTCCATGTACCAAGCGCCGTCAGGGGGTGTTAGCTGCATGGAAGAGAAGGCGTTGTGCACATCAGTCGGGTATGCCTGATCAGACGACGGGCGGGGAGCAGGACCCAACAAGCCCTGCTGACGGTTGGGATATGGGGCTCGTCCACGAAACGACGCACCGGGGTAGCCATAGGGCATCCAAGGAGGGTAGCCAGGGTTGGGGTACCAAGAGGGGTGGCGGGGATCGTAGTGCTGCGGGCGGCCATTGCTGCGGCCGCCGCGGCCTCTAACGCGGCCGCGCCCGCCGCCTCTTGGTCCCTGCTGGTCGTTGCTGCGGCCGGGCTGGAGGGCAAGCTGCTCGATGATGTCACTGGATGAGACCAACGTCGTCTTGTCTTTGGCGGCGTCGGTTGTCTGACGGTGAAGGCGAGTCTCCTCCAGGATCAGTTGGGACTGGGTCTTTTCAAACGTAGGGAGAGGTTCCGTCTGCTGTATATGAGTAGCAGCAGCATTGTATTCAGAAGGGAGGCCCGAGAGTACCTGGAGGACGAGACGTGTAGCGCTGGGTTTGGAGTCAACGGCGTCGAGCTGATCAGCCAAGGTCTTGATGTGCTGACAGTAGGCAGATATCGACGGGAAAGAAGAAAGCTTGCAACTTGAGAATTCGTGCCCAAGATAGACAGCACGGGTGGACTTGTTGTCTTGAAAGATATCCTGAAGTTTCTTCCAAGCATTCAAGGCGGAGTCTTTGGGGTCGAGTATGGTGGTCAATAGATCTTTTGAGATGGTGTTGAAGATCCATTGAAGGACAATGGTGTCAAGTTGAGCGAAGAGATCGTCGTCTTCGCTTTCAGGGCGTTTGGCGGAGGAGTCAATGTGGTTGAGGACTTTATGAGCCTTAACATGGGTCGTGAAGAGGTGCGACCACATGGTGTAGATACTGGATTCATGATCAAGAATGATAGGGATGCAATTTTTGATGTTGGAGATGGTTAGGGCGGAATGGAAGGGTGATTTGGTGGCGGTGGTTTCGGCGGACATGGTGGCGGGAAGGATAGAGAAAGAGGGGAGGGATGGTGCGGCGGCAAGGGGACGGGGAGGCCGACGGCAGGTGGGGAGGGTGGCGGCGAGGAGCGGCGAGGAGAGGGAGAGAGGTGGCGGCTTGAGTGGGGGCGAGGAGAGAGAGAGGTGGCGGCTCGGTGGCGGCGAGGAGAGAGAAAGAGGAGGCGGCTAGGGCTAGGGTTAGAGAAAAAGAAATTTAGGGTCTTTGGATCCTAGGCTGTGATACCATGTGAGATCATGAGATTGACTGTAATGTCCTCCTTGAGGGTTTTCATTCATTGATATAACATATAGGTTACAAAGGTATTGGGCCTTAACGGGCTTTTAGCCCACTATACAATATGAGACCTATGTAATCTATCAGGCGGGTCAGCTGACCCGGCGGGTCACGGGTCGACCCGCCGGGTCAATCTAAAAAAAAACTCTTTAAAAAATTATACTATAATATTTATATTTATATTTATAATAATATTATAAATATAAATATAAACTAGAGTATATTTTATATTTATTTATAATAATAATTATAATTATAATTATTATAATTATAATTATTATAATTATAAATATAAACATAAATAAATTATAAACAAAACTAGAATTCATATCCATAAAATATAAATATAAATTCATATTAATATGCAACTCATATGCAATATGCAATATGTAATGCATGGTAAGATTCATCACTTGCTTATCTCCTTTTATAGAGTAGGATACTCTCATTTCCGATGTGGGACAAAAAATCTCTCATTTTCAATGTGGGACAAAAAAAAATGGAACTTATTCATCACTTGTTTATCTCCTTTTTTGCCTACTATATTGATATATTTGTATAATTGTCTTTGAAGATGATTAATTAGTTATGATATGTAATGATTAATTAAATCACACAATTCGAATTAAAATTTCACATTTGAAGTCTATATGTGTTGTTGGATACAATAGTTGTGATCGGTGGCTAAGACGTCAAATATAGCCCACAAAATTTGGAACAAAATGTACATTACTTAAATCATGGGTAATTTGGGGAGGCAAGATGCTTTGATAAGAAACAAGAAATTGATAGGTGAAAAAGAACAATTGAAATTGTTGGAGTTGTTCACGATTTCGAAAGAGGCAAAACATTCATGTCTATCTAACTCTTTATGAATCAATAACTTTAACAATAGCCATTTTATTATCTTTAACAATCACTTTTGTTATCTTTAACAATAACTTTAATGTTAATATAATTCAACAAAAAAAACTAAGTGAGTATGTGACATGATCACATGAAAAGAGTGTTAGTATGTGAGTTCCATCTTTTTTGTCCCACATTGAAAATGGGAGGTTTTTTGTCCCACATTGGAAATGAGATGGTAAGTGGTACCCTAACTCTATAAAAAGGGTAAAGGAGTTCAACACATGTACAACTTATCATGCATTACATATATTGCATATGAATGCATATGAATATGAGTTCATATTTATATATTTTATAAGTATGAATTCTAGTTTTTTTTTTATAATTTATAATTTATAATTTATAATTTATAATTATAATATAATTATTATAAATATAAATTTCAGTTTTTTGTTTATAATTTATATTTATAATTTATAATAATAATATTATTATTATTGATATAAATATAAATTTATATTTCAGTTTTTTTTTAGTTTTTGTCACGGGTTGCGGGTTGACCCGGCGGGTCAACCCGTCGGGTTGCCGGGTTGAAATATGCTCGACCCTAACCCGGACCCGTAACCCGCCAAGACCCGCGACCCGCTTGACCCAGACCCGCCGGGTCCATGACCCGCCAAGTCGTCGACTCGCCAAACCCGTCGGGTCACGGGTTGACCCGTGACCCGTGGACTGACCTACCTACGTGGCGACGCGTGAGTGCATCTGCATACGTGACGGCACATGAGTGTATCTCGCAAAGCTTTCTCCCGTCAAAAAGGAAAATATATACATATAATTAGATAGTTCTAATCTGTATAATTAAAAATGATTAAATAATTATTTTATTTTACCATTAACTCATATAACTGGATAGAATCTTATAAAAGAGTAAATATTATATAAGGAAAAAACTATATCAATATAACACAATCTATCCGTGCATAAATATTTTAGTAAACTAACGTAATAAATATATACTACATACAATATTTAATAAAAAAAGAATATTAAAATATTTTTAAAATCAACTACTACCTCCGTCCAAAAATACATTGCCTTTACTATTCACACTCGCTTTTTTAAGAAGGTAAAAACTATATAAATTAATAAAAAAAAGTTAATATTTTATATAGTTTTTAACTCCTAAAAAAGCGTGCATGAATATTAAAAGTCCATGTATTTTTGGACGGAGGGAGTATCTATTAATTACATGAGATTAGGAAAAAAACTTTTTACCTTATAAATGTGAATTTATTTATATTTCGAAAGAATACAAATAAAAGATAATTAGATTATATATCATTTGTTGAACTATTTTTATTTATATCTATATTATTTTTTGGTGGAAAACATAATTTATATTTAGATTATTATTTTTATTTATTGGAATTTATCTAGATTATTTGTAATATTGCATTCACGTATTGTTCATGCACGGGACGGAACCTACACTAGCTGAATAACAAATAAAACACACTGATCAAGCCATAGAAGAGATTGAAAAATTACATATCCTATGAACCTCTACTAATATATTAAACTCTCGCTTTTTGTGTTTGATTTAAAAAAGGGAGAAACTCATGACTTTCAACTATCGCTTCAGGAAACAACGAACAAAATTAGGTCCTTCAAAAACAGAAGCAACAAATTCCAAAATAAAGATGGTTTGATCATTGAAGATAGGGGTCAAATAGTAAAAGAAATAACAAAAGAACTCTCAAAAACGCACCATCAAACACCATCTTCAATAGGGAGATCTTAACCACATTATTCATGAAGTAAATATAGATGACAATAACAATCTTATTTGTGAAGTCTCATATAGTGAGGTTAGAGAGGTGGTCTTCCAAATGGTAGAAGACAAAACACTAAGGCATGATGGCTATCCTGCATACTTTTTTTTTTTTTGCCACTTTTGGGACATTGTTGGTGTTTCGGTTTGTAGAGCAGTCAAAGCCTTCTTCCACTCTGGTGTATTATTAAAAGAAGTAACTCATTCTTTTGTATCCCTGATTCCAAAAGTTGAAATCCCAATGAATATTAGCTACTTTCGACTCATTAGCTTATGCAACACGATTTACAAGATCATATCTAAAATCTTGGCAAATAAATTGAAATCTATACTAAATAAAATCATCAGTCCATTCCACAATGTCTTTGTAGAAGGATGATCTATTCAAGACAACATTTTGCTTGCTCGTGAAATTCTCCATTCTTTTCACAAACAAAGGGGAAACAGGTTGGATGACCTTGAAACTTGATATGAAAAAGGCCTTTGATAAAATCAATTGGAAATTCATTAAGAATATTCTTCTCAAATTCGGTTTCCACCCTTGATGGGTTGGATGTGTGATGACCCGCATCATCTCTTCCACTTTTTCGGTGTTAGTTAAACAACATTCTTGGGGACACTTTCTAGCCAACTATAGAGGTATCCGATAGGGTGATCCCCTAGCACTAGAGATGTGCAGAAAAACCCGACACGACTGATACGACACGAAAACACGACGACACGACACGAAAAAACACGAAACCGAAAAGATACGACACGATAATGACACGAACCGCTAAAACCCGACATTAAACGGTTCGGATACGGTTCGGGCATATCCCCTTGTCGGATACCCGACACGAACCGTTTATTTTTTTTATTTATAGGTTCGGTAATATAGTACTAATATATATATATATATATATATATAGAGAGAGAGAGAGAGAGAGAGAGAGAGAGAGAGGTTAGGTCTAGTGTAAACAACCGTTAATGTGTTTTGTGTTAACAAATCACAACCATAGATTGAGGGAAAATGGAAGGTTGAGATTAATTATGGATTTTCTTTTTTTTTTTTGCTTTAAAAAATCATGGGTCCCACTAATATTGCTCCTCACCCTCATAATGTGGTGGGTGTAACCCACTCTCCCTATAACCCACTTTGAATTTGAAAAATGACGTAAATGGAAATTGGCAAGCCTATCTTGATTTTTCTAAAAATCAAGATGGGCTTATTATTAACGAATAGTGACTCCGGTGTGGAATCACATGATCGATTAATAATCCACCTGCTCGTTATTTTCAATTAACAATTAGATTTCGATGAATAATGACGAATAGTTCCTTATTATCAACGAATAATTCCTTATTATTAACGAATAGTGACTCTGAACTTCCCGAATAGTCGATAAATTCATGAACATTTTTAGATAGAGTTTGAATTTCAACAAACCTACATCTAATTGCCCCTATACATATGAATACTTTCTCATTATCAACGAACAACGACTCTGAACTTGCCGAATAGTCATAGTCGATAAATTCATGGGATTGAATTTCAAGAAACTTATATCTAATTGCTCCCATATATATATATGAACAATTCCTTATTGTCAACAAATAATGACTCTGAATTTGTCGAGCATTCGATAAATTCATGATCAATTTTAGACAGAGTTTGAATTTCAACAAACCTACATCTAACTGCCCCTATACATATGAATAATTTCTAATTATTAACGAATAGTGACTCCGAACTCACCGAATAGTCACAGTCGATAAATTCATGAGCTTGAATTCCAAGAAACCTCAATTTAATTGGCCCATATATATGAATAATTTTTTATTATCAACGAATAATAACTCTGAATTTGTCGAATATTCGATAAATACATGAACAATTTTAAACAGATACATACGAATAATTCCTTATTATCAACGAATAATACCTCTGAATTTGCCGAATATTCAATAAATACATGAACAATTTTAAACCGATTGTAACGAATACTCTATCACATTCCATCGAATATTTATTCCATACCAATGAATAATTCCTTCAAACTATGATCTAAGGTTACAAACTCATCATGTACCTTCGAGATCCGATGAAATCGAACACAAGATTGAGCAGCAATCGAACACAGATTGATCGTCGCCCACGTGCTCGTGGCCCTCACTCGCAATCAAAGGCGGTCGCCGGAGATCCTAGGGTTCGCGAGATTGGCATCCGAGTTCTTCCTCTGCAATCGCAATCGCCTCATCCCTGGCCCCTGCCCTCCAGATCCGGAACCACCATAGCCAATCGCCTCCGCCTGGGATCGAGATGTTCTTCATCCCTACCCATCGCCGCCTACCTGCTCGTGGCCCTTGCTCGCAACCGGAGGCTGCCGCTAGAGATCCTCTGAACATCGCCTCCGACCTACCGCCTGGGCATCCGAGTTCTTCTTTGTCGAACCGCACCAAACCGCTACCGCAATCGCCGCTGTACGGCCAGCCAGAAGCAGTCCGAGAGTGAAGGTTGTCGTGGGCGGCGGTCTGGGAAAAGTCGTCGGTGGTGAGGGATGGTGAAGTGGAGGCGGCCATGGATTACGGTGGTGACGGTGGGTGAAGGTGGACGTCGGTGGTGGCAGCGTGTGCTAGGGTTCTTCATCTTCTCAATCCATCGTTTTGTTAAATAGAAGGAGAGTGGGTGCACGCATCATATTGGGAATATGTGGGAATAATTTTGATGGGGCCAACTTTTTTTTTTAAATAAAATAGAAAACTCTAATTAATCTCAGCCTTTCGTTTTTCTTTAATAAAGGGCCCAGATTTGTTAACACAAAATACAATAAGGCTTGTTAACATTTGATCCATACTCTCTCTCTCTCTCTCTCTCTCTCTCTCTCTCTCTCTCTATATATATATATATATATATATATATATATATATATATATATATATATATATATATATATATATATATATATAATCCTTAGAATATCAATAAAGTCTTCTAGCCTAGTTGGTACTGAACTTAGGGTATGTTTGGATTCCCAAGTGTTTATGTTTATAAACACATTGAAAGTGTTTATAAACATAAACACTTTGAAAGTGTTTGGCTCATACATTTAAACCGTATTTTAAATAACGTAAATTTTTAAATAAACTCGTTATAAATTGGGTCAATTTATCTCAAACTATTGTATAAAGTTGATAATTATATTTTAAATTTAATTTAATTGAATTACACAATTTACGATGAACTTTATTTTAAATTTATGTTATTTCAAATGCACTGAAAATTGTGCAACCCAAACACTTTAAAAGTGTTTATGTTTATAAATATAAACGATTGGAATCCAAACAGACCCTTAAGCGTGTTAGCAGCCCATCTCAAGTTCGAATCCTAATGCTGTCTATTTTCTCCACTTTTTATTTTTTAAGCCCAAATTGATTTCCCTTTTAAATTTTTTAAGCCCAAACTTATTTTAGGCTCAAATTAAACAAAGTCTTACAAGGCCCTAAATTATCTGCCGATTAAACAAAACCCTAATCTCTCAGCTGACAGGAGACAACCAACCGTTCTTCTCTTCTAAACTCAGCCGAGCGATAGTTCTCATGTTCTTCTAGATCTCTTCTTCCATTATCTTCTCCAGTTCTCCTGTGCTCCCAATCACCATGGAAGCAGCGATGGCGTCGGAATCCAAGAAAGAATATCTAGTCTCCTTGGAAGCAACAATCGCCCTTCTTCACAAACTAAACAATCGTCCTTCTTCTATTCTATTCTCTTCCATGGCGGAGGAAGCAGCGATCACTTTTCTTCTTCTATTCGATCTATTCTCTTCTCTAGTTCTCCTCTTGCTCCAAGTCCGACCCACTCTCAATCTCTTCTTCCCTTCTCCAGTGCTCGGAGCGCCCATTCCGGAATCGCCCATCCCTCCCTCGGAGCCCCTCAATCCTCCATCCAATTCCAGCTCACGGTTCGTGTAGGATAACCCGCTATCCGACACGGATCCGAATAGCATTACCGTGTCGGATACCCGTCTCACAATGGTTCGTGTACGGTTCGGCATTTTGGTGCCAAACGGTTTCGGGTATCCGACACGATTATTCGGTTCGTGTCGGATACCCGGATATGCCCACCCCTACCTAGCACCCTACATTTTTTATAGTCATGGAGCTACTTGCCAGAACTTTGCAATAGGAATCCAATCTATCTAGACCAAAATTAGGTGTCAAACTTGCACCAAGAGGCACCTGGATAATACCTTCGTTCCTACGCAAGCCTCAAAACAAGCTATGAACAAAATCAAACAAATTCTACAAAACTTTTCTTATCTCTCTAGCCTTGCCATTAACTACAATAAAAGCTCTTTACAAGTATCTGTCAATATTCCCCTATTAGAGGTTGCTTCCCTGGATAATGAGATGAATACCTCCTTAACGAAAAAACTGGAAAAATACCTTGAAATACCAATCATCTGCGTTAGAGTTAATAATAGTGTTTTTGATGATGCATTGAACTCACTTAAAAAACTACTTGCCAAATGGAAGGCTTCCATCCCTTCTCAAGTAGGAAGATTGATTCCAATCCACACAAATTTGAGCTTCAAAACACACTATCTCATGCAAACTTTTCTTTTCCCTAATGTGGTTTGACAACATATCGACAAAACTAACAAAAACTTCTTTTGTAACAAACTTCAATCTAAAAATTATCATTCTCTAATCGATTGACTATGTAACCCTAAAGTACATGATGAACTTGGATTTAAAAAAGCGAAAGACATTAATACATCCTTACAGATGAAACTATTATGGAAACTCTATACTGACCCACATAACATCTGGGTAAGGGTAGTCAAAGAAAAATATATGCGACGAGATATCGCGATGACCAAAAGCAAACACATGTCATGGTAGTTTGACAGAATACTAAACAATAGAGATAAATTTCATTAAAAAAAATTTGATAAATTTCATAAAGATCTGCTTTGACTAATTGGCAATCGCGAGTCCATTAATTTTGGCACGACATTGGGTTGACTGTCATACTCTTGAGTACTTTCTAGCAGACAATAATGTTAATTTAAAAGTTTCGGATCTTTTAGATCACAACAAAAATTGGGAAGTCAATAAACGCAAAACTATTTTTCTGGACAACAGTCTAAAATATCATAAATATTAATGTTTTTACCAGGAACTTTGCTGACAAACGTATTTGGGCTAACGTTGGTGTTATCACAATTAAATAAGATTGTAACTTCTTTATGCTAGAACTTCGTCTTCAATTTGATCTTGACTAGATTTGGAAACTTAAGATACCTCCAAAAATAAAGAACTTTATTTGGAAAACAACTGTGGATCCACTTCGTGCAGAAGGCTCGACTCAACAAACACTATTCACGTTTTCTCGCACAGTGTTGCTCATGTAACACATGGAATGAAGACGATAACCACATTTTCTTTGATTGTCCCTGATGTAACTTGAAGAAATATTGACAATCCTGATGCGCCGCCATGAGATTAACCCCAAACAGAGACCCCGAAGTAAGTTGCAATCAGTAGAAAGAGGAACGATGGACCATGCCAGCTCAATCTAGATCCATCCGCGCGCGGAGAAGCATGAGGCCCTGCCATCTTGACCAAGTGTCGGACATGCCTTCTACCCACGAGTCCTAATACGCCCACCACGTGTAATGCACTTTTGGACATTTGTCTATCCTGTGTTCATACAACTAGGACACTATATAAACCAAGCTCGAGTGACTGAGACTGAGAGGGCTTTTTGGAACTTTAAGAAGACAAAACCTAGAGAGAGAGAGACACTTGGCTGAAAGGCGCTTAAGTGTGCTGTCTTGATCACTTGGTGTTCATACCATCAACTAGATTTTTTTTTTTTTGGGGGGGGGGGGGGGGGGTTGTGGATGGAGGCAAATATGGAGATTCAGGCTATCAAGAAGCATAAATCTAGACATCATGCCCATTGGAAGAAGCCTCATTTGGGTTTCTATAAATTGAATTTTGATGGGTCGGTTGAGCCCTTTTACTGATCTTATATTGGATGTATTATTAGGAATGATTTCAGCCGAGTGGTACATACTCTCTGACAAGAAGTACCCCCTAGCACGGTCCTACAAGTCGAAGCAATAGCCTTCAAAGAAGGAATTAAGACAACATCTCATATTGACATTAGAAAGCCGATGATAAACCCAGAGTAATCAATCAATGTCGTTTACAAAAAAATGGAGCACTTCATAGGAGATCATACGGATTAGAGAGGAGATTGATATCACTCTAACTCATTTCAAATCTTTCTAGACCTACCATTATGTTAGAGAAGCAAATCTAGCAGCATGTACTCCCTCCGTTTTAAAATAAAAGTCGTTTGACTTTTTTACACTCATTTTTATGAGCTAAAAACTATATAAAATGTAATTTTTTTAATGAATTTTTTTCAATAAGTTTATACTTATGACTACTAAGTATGAAATTATTAAAAAATTAATATTTTATAGTGTTTTTATCTCATAAAAAAGCGTGTAGAAAAAGACAAATGACTTTTATTTTGAAACGGAAGGAGTATTTTATTATTTGAAATGATTGTAATCTGAGTTCTATGTGACATTCTTCTTATAGAAACTTGTCTATAATCATTAGAAAAAACATTCTAATTTTTGCATAATGTAAAAAAAGTTGCTATATGAATTATATATATATAAAATTCTAATTCAAACTCACTTATTAACTAAACTAACATGAGAATATTTTTTAAATTGAATATCAACTCGAATAACTCTAATTTTGTAAAATTTGCCACATTAATTATCCACTATCAAGTACTCTCGCATCAAATTATGCTAGGGGTGGGCACGGGACGGGACGGGATGGGGGTCGTCCCGCGTCCCGTCCCGCGTAATTTTTGCGGGACGGGATTCACTATTTTTTTTTTCAATCCCGCACGGGCCTTGTCCCTCACGGGACGGGATGGGACGGACGGGATGGGACGGGACGGGACCTGTCCCTCAAATAAAAAGCATTATAAAAAATCTAAAATTCTTATATATTTTGCGGTTTTAAAAGACGTAACATATATAGATTTATAATATTTTTTATATTTTACAATTTTTCTTACATATATACACTAGACACATTATATATAATTACACACAATATAAAAAAAAATATACAATGTGTATATATACACACTGTCGTAGCTAGTGTTGTTGTATAACCCAGTACACAGTATATACATGTATATACACTGTAAATTGTAACTTTGTAAGTACACTGCTTAATTGCTTGCAAGTGTATAGTGTATATATATACTACGTATGATGCATACAGTATATCCATATATATACACGGTATATGTATATAAACAATATATATTTGTATATTTATAATATATATATATATATATATATATATTTACAAATAACAGTATATATATAGGTGTATTTATATAAATAAATAAATAAATAAATAAATAAATAAATATATGCGGGACGGGATTTGCGGGATACGGAATCCTCGTCCCGCGTCCCGTCCCGCATAATTTTTACGGGACGGGATTCATTATTTTTTTTCCAAATCCCACCGGGATCGGGACGGGCCCGGGATTTGTGCCCACCCCTAAATTATGCATTACTCCGTAAACTACATTCATTAATAACAATTGCATACTTTTGTAGTTGAAGTTGCACGGGTGGATGGATCATTATTCGGTGGCTATGGCTGCGAATGTGGGTGTGAGTGAGATAGATAATTAGATATGATATGAATGAATGTGTATGATCGATGATGCGAGAGATAGGCCTACCAATTTCCCACCTCCCCAAATCCCCAAAATTCAATCTTCAATTACCACCATCCGTATCTTCCCCCGTCCTTTGATCACTTCCTCCTTTCCATCTATCAATTCTATCATCATCATCTTCATCATCATAACTTATAGCTTTCACCACTCAGAAACAATCCCCAAATCCCTCTCTCTCTCTCTCACCCGCTCCCATGGCGGGCACCATCTTCCCCAACAGACCAACCCTCCCAATTCAGCCCACAAAGCCAATCTCCACCCCGACCCCAACTGCCCCAACCTCCCTCAAATTCAACTCCACCACTCTACCCCTCCCGCCCCAATCCCCCACCCCTCCTTCCGTCGCCCTCGACTCTCTCGTCCAACACCTCCTCCACCTCTCCACCGCCGCCTCCCCCAAATCCTCCACCGTCACCAGATTACCCTCCCGCCTCAATTCCATCCCGCCCCCAAACGGCCTCACTAAAGACCCATGTCTTGAGTTTCTTCAGGATTCGTCCGATGCCTTGTGCGATAAGGGTAAGCTGTTTTTCAGGTGTGTAATTGAAACGCCATTTCCTGATTTGGGTTCGTACTTAGACTCTGTGAAGCCCGACTTGCTTAGGGTTGATTTGATGGGTCTTTTGAAGGCTTTGGATCTCTCGGGGAATTGGGAAAGGGCGGTTCTTTTGTTTGAATGGGCTTTGTTGAATTCGGAACAGAGATTGGATTACCAATCTGTTGAGTTTATGGTTAGGGTTTTGGGTAGAGAGTCACATCGCACGGTTGCACACAAGCTGTTCGACTTAATGCCTCTTCACGAGTACTCTTTAGATATCCGTGCTTATACCACCATTCTTCATGCCTATTCGCGTGCCGGTAAGTTCGACCGAGCCGTCGAACTTTTTGAGAGTATAAAGGAGAAGGGTGCTATTCCAACTCTGGTTACTTACAATGTAATGCTGGATGTTTATGGGAAGATGGGTGGGTCTTGGGATAAGATACTATCTCTTTTGGATGATATGACTAGTAAAGGGTATGAATTCGATGAGTTTACGTGTAGTACAGTGATTTCCGCTTGTGGAAGAGAGGGCCTGGTGGATGAAGCAGTGAGTTTCGTTGCCCGAGTTAAGGCACAGGGTTATGTGCCGGGGACAGTGACTTACAATGCTTTGCTTCAGGTGTTTGGTAAAGCGGGGATGTTCTCGGAGGCTTTGAGCATCTTGAGGGAGATGGAGGAGAATGGCTGCCCAGCTGATTCAGTGACTTACAATGAAGTTGTGGCTGCGTATGTACGAGCTGGACTTATTGAGGAAGGAGCTGCTGTTATAGACACAATGAGCAGCAAGGGTGTTCTGCCGAATGAAGTTACATACACTACCATTATTGATGCTTATGGGAAGGCAGGAAAGGAAGATGACGCCTTGGTTTTGTTTAACCGAATGAAGGATTTTGGCTGTGTTCCTAATGTTAGCACTTATAATGTCATTCTTGCAATTTTGGGGAAAAAGCTGAGATCAAAGGAGATGATAGAGGTTCTAAAGGATATGAAAGAAAACGGATGTTCCCCGAATCGTATAACTTGGAACACAATGCTTGCCATGTGTGGTTATACAGGGATGCAGAAGTATGTCAACTGGGTTTTCAAGGAGATGAAGCGTTGTGGTTTTGAGCCGGATAGGGACACGTTCAACACCTTGATTGGTGCCTATGGTCGTTGTGGGTCCAAAATTGATGCTACCAAAGTATTTGAGGAGATGGTTGAGGCCGGGTTCAGTCCGTCTCTTGCCACATTCAACTCGCTCTTGAATTCCCTGGCACGAATAGGAGATTGGGAAGTAGCGGAATCAGTCATCATAAATATGAAGAACAAAGGGTTCAGGCCTAATGAAACCTCGTACTCGTTAATGATTCAGTGTTACGCAAAAGGAGGGAACGTGACAGGGATTCAAGGAATCGAGAAGGAAGTCTATGAAGGGGGAGTCTTTCCTAGCTGGGTTCTTCTGAGGACTCTCATAATCGCGAATTTCAGATGTAGAGAACTGCCAGGCATGGAAAGGGCATTTCAGGAGCTGTGCGACAAAGGGTACAAGCCCGATCTAGTCATCTACAACTCCATGCTATCGATTCTCGCAAAGAATAAGTTGTATGGTCGTGCTCAGGAGATCATGCGCATGATTCGTGACAACGGATTACAACCGAGCCTTGTAACGTACAACAGTCTCATAGACATGTACGCTAGAGCAGGGGACTGTTGGAAGGCCGAAGAGGTCCTAAGGGGGATACTAGAAAGTGGTGGAAGGCCTGATCTCGTCTCATATAACACGGTCATCAAAGGGTTTTGTTGGCAGGGGCTAATGCAAGAGGCCATAAAAACCATGTCAGAAATGACAGCAAGAGGCATTCGGCCCTGCATTGTCACGTACAACACGTTCGTCACAGGCTACACGAGAAGAGGAATGTTTGAAGAGGTGGAGGAGGTGATGGGCTACATGATGCAGAACAAGTGCAGGCCTAACGAGCTAACTTACAAGATCATCCTCGATGGGTATTGTAAGGGGAAGAAGTTCAAGGAAGCTGTAGAGTTTGTGTCAAGAATTAGGGAGATTGATAGCTCCATTGATGATGAAAGTTTACAGAGAATGACTTGTCGGATTAGGGAGAAAGAGGAGTTGTTGTGAGCCATTGGAAGGCTAAAGAAGTGCAGTTGCAGGAGATTGGAATTCATGTAGAATTTGTAGATTCAATTTTGTAATGCCTAATTTCAATTCATTGTATAATTAATATATCTTGCTTCCTTGTTTGTCATATGACTACTTGCCAATTGAGTTGAAAAGCGCCTATATAATGGCAAATTTTTGTGCAGATATTTTCATGTGATTAGGACATTAAAATTAGCATACTTTTCAAATGGCTAGTATCCATCTTTTACTCGACTATAGTCTATTGTGATTGGAAATTTGGAAATATGGACCAATGTAGACGGAGAGCAACGAAGTCTATCAAATTAAACTAAAAAAATTGTTGACTATAGTGATTTTTTTTTAACCGAAAATAATCCGAGGGATTCAATCTAGTCGAGAGTATTCTAATGGATGAAATCAATATGGGTCATTAGGAGGAATCGAGCTAGAGAATGAAAGTCAAATATGAGTCAGACGGTCGCAACTCGGTTGACCGCTCTGAAAATATAAATGATCCAGGTTATGCTTATACTTCGCAGAAGAAACATGGAGTCGGGCATGATAATCTCCGCCTCCCAGGGGTAAGACCAACCCTTGTTAATCCAATTAATTAAACTAATATTGTCACCTAATTGATTGATGTGCAAACCAGTCGCTTTCTTCGATCCTTGCAAGAGCGCATAAGCCTTACATCACATCCCATCAAATGTTCCTTTCGTTAGCATTGGATAGCGCCCCATCAAAGTTAAGCTTAAACCATTGTAGAGGGGGCTTGATCTATTTTACCTTAAGGTGTTTTTTCCCGTTGGTGAGAGTAATTGTATTGGTGTTGTGGACCTGTTTGGGTTCCGAGTCATAATCAAAAAGTGATTGGTCTTTGGTGTAAGATGCAATTACGCGTGGATCGGGTTTGATTTTTTCAAAAAGTGATTGGTTACAAAAGAACCAAGTGATCCACCAAATTGTTGCAAGTGTAATAAAATCTTTGGTCCCTAAGCCTTGTTTGATGACATTTAAGGCATTGTGGAGTCGGACTGTACTATTTAGATACAGAGCTAGATTTCTGGCTATTTTAAGGTTGATTAGTTGAATAGTAGCTCATGTAACTGAGCAGTCTAGGAATAAATGATTTGAATCTTGAAATTGTTGGTTGCATAGAGGGTTGTTCGTGGGAGTCCCACATCCTCTAAAAGCGAGTTTTACAGAAATGGGCATACCATCTTTAACAATGCGTCAAAGAAGACCTTTAATTTTTTGTAGGATGTCGAGCTTCTAGATTCAGATTAGCTTTGAGCGAGCATGTTGTTTTATGTAGTGTATCATTTTAATGGCTGAGTTGATGGAGAACCAACCATTAGTACTCCAGTGTCAGTAAAGCCTATCTTGTAAGGAGTGGTTAGAATTGGCGTTTGCAATATAGTACAGATTATGTCATTGTTAAGTTGATGACTAACTTGGGTGTAAAGTTTTTGCTCATTTCACGACTGTTAGGGTTAATGAAGGTTCTTACTTTTAGTGCAACATTAATCTGACCCGGATTTTTAGCTAGGTTAACCAATTGGGAAGAGCCAAGCCAAACATCAGACTAGAAGTTGACCATTTTCCATTACCAAATTGACTAGGAAAGACCTTCCTTAAAGGTGTTAATTAGCCTAGTGAGTTTGGATCATAGCCATGATGCACTTCCTTTTCGTGTGTAATTGAGCAGATGCTGGGTTTTAAGATATTTCTGAGTTATGATGGTGACCCAGGGGTTAGTTGGTTCCGTAAGGATCTTCTAGAGTAATTTTAGTTAAAGAGCAACATTCATGTCCTCCGATTGGCACATCTCAAAACCCCCATTATGGCGCAATTTGTACACCTTATACCAGTTGACGAGGGGTTTGTGCTTCATCCCTTTATTCCAAAGAAAGTTTTAATTGTTCTTGTCTATTTATTTATGTATTGACGAAGGTAGCATAAAATATTGCATTAAATGTAATGGCTTGGCTGCTAAATTACTTGGAATTAAGGTGCGACGACCTTCTTGAGAGAGTGTATTTGCATACCATTCTGCTAATTGATTTTTTGGAGCATCTATAACGCTTTGAAAGGTTGTTTTTGTTACATTTTCTGTAATGACAGGGCAACCCAAATATATATGAATCTAACTTAGTGGTGATAGACATCCCAATCTCATTGCGGATTGTGCCTTTTATATTGTTACTAGTTTGAAAGAGGGATTCATGGAGATTTTTTCCCCCTAAAGCCATATAGTAATCATTCATGATTCTTTTAATTTGGTCACACGTTGTTTTGTTAATTAGCATTTGTGAAGATGATGATATCTTCCGCAAAGGCATGGAAGAGAATTTTAGTTCCTGGCCTAGTAATGGAAATGTCGATCTGGCTATGTGTGTTTTTCCTGATTCTTATAGAAGAGCACGAGCAAGGACTTTCGAAACCAACAAGAAAAGATATGGGGAAAGTGGGACTTCTTTGGCTTCCGACGCGAGGCGAGCCCCATCCATGCCTTTGTATGAGCCCTCCAAAGAGAGATCCGGACGTCAAAGACCAATTCTACAAAGACCAAAATAAAAAGCTCATGAAGCAAGTGAGGTTCCTCTCAGTGAACCAACCTTGCATCGAATGTGGATTACAGTGGCACACCACCCCTGAGTGCCTACATGCGGAGAAAGTGCATCTAGCGGAGACTCATGAGGAAGTAAGCTACATGAGGGGTCCCAATCGTCAATATTGGAGAGACCAACGGTTCCAACAACCACAACGGAACCCGATCAACCCTGGGGACCCCCACTCTATCAAGCTCCAAGACATTCGGAAATAGACCAGTGGAAGGATATATGATCTTCAGGTCATCCTTGATGAGATGAGGAGGAATCAGGCGAAAAACAAGCAATCCAACAGTGTCATCCAATCTCAACTCCATAGCCTTACCACTAGGTTTGGAGAGATGGATATATGGAAGAAGAACATGGAGACCCAAATGGGTCAACTAGCGGCACATATTCCACGACCGTCAGAAAAGCTCCCCGGGCATACAGAGACAAATCCCAAGGGGCAATCTAGATACATTGCTGCAATAGAAATGAGGAGTGGTCACCAACTTCAAGGGCCAAAGATCGGAGAAGTAGAAAAGAGCAACGACATTGGAATTCTACTCGACGTCGACCAGATTCCAGTAGACGTTGACCAGACTCTAGTAGACATTGACCAGATTCAGGGAGATGTCGACCAAACTCCAGTAAACATCGACCAGCCCCACCAGAAGTCGACTGACCTCCAGTCGCTGTCGACCAACCTGCTACACCACCTCCGAAGACTGTTTTGGGTCCGAAACTTAATAAGACGCCCCCTTTTTCCCCCAAGCCACTGAGGGACCCTACAGAAGGCAAGTTCAGGCACTTTGTGAAAATGCTTCAGGGCCTCAATGTCATTATCCCTTTCACTAAAGCTCTTCACGAAATGCCTGCTTACATCAAATTCCTCAAGGAGATTCTTAGCAACAAGAGATCTATGGCTGAGATTGCTGAGGAATGCAACAAGATGGACTTCCCAGAGAGGAGAAAAGAACCAGGGAAATTTGCTATCACCGTGGGACTTGGCCAACATCGTTTCAAAGAACTATGTGACTTAGGGGCTAGCGTGAGTCTTATGATAACATCTATTTTAGACTAATTTTAGGCATACATTTGCATATTAGTTTAGACCATTTTCATGCATATTTATCATATTTTATGCTTTATTTATTTTATTTTGCATTTTCAGAGTCTACACCTGGTTTTTATGTGTTTCAGGCATTTTGAGGCCAATATTGAGGAAATTGAAGATTTAATACGGAGCAACGAGCATTTTGGATTGGACCGAGGAGCTAATTGCGGAAGTTGTGGAATTTAGGGTTGTTTTGCAAAGATAAATCTATAATTGGGTGTTTGGCTAGTTGATAGAGCCCATTTAGGTAGGCAAAATAGGTTGCATTTAGCTTAATTAAGTACATAACATGCATAAGTTAAGTAGAATTTGCATATTTACTCTCTTTATAGT
Organism: Persicaria maculosa; assembly: GCA_963922045.1. Lineage (NCBI taxonomy): Eukaryota > Viridiplantae > Streptophyta > Magnoliopsida > Caryophyllales > Polygonaceae > Persicaria > Persicaria maculosa. Next base: position 57,806,566 of record OY998259.1, read on the forward strand.
GGTGGAGTCGGAATCTACACGTTTTTATTGATTATTTCAGGTAGATGTGGATCCGATGAGGAAGGAGGATGCTCACGGATTAAGGAAGAGTCAAGAAGAGGAAGATAAGAGAAGAGAATGGGGGCGGAATTGAAGTTCGAGGGCCTAAGTGAAGAACAAGTCAACAAAAGTTGTCGCCCGACAAGATGAAGTTATAACGCATTTTCTGGAGGCCTAGGTGGTCAGATTGATTATTATAAGCATGCGTTGGAAAGCTCTTTTCAAAGGCTACAACTTTCATGTTGATGTCGAGACCAAATTCATAACGGAACAATTGTTATAGGCTGGAAAAGTCGCGCCAGCGATCTAGCCGGGCCGAATCAACGCCAAATTTATCCAAGAACTCTATCTTTCCTTATTCAAATTCTATCTTTTAATGATGTCTTCTAGGGTTTGAGGGCGGTTCTTAGGCCTATTTAAAGGCTTGTTTTAGGTTGTTTTAGGTATCTAATCTTTTTGACAATCGTTTGACAATGAAGTGCTAAACTTTTGTTTCGCCTACGATTTGAGACTCTGTTTGTTTGAATTGTGAGTTTTCTATTCTTGTTCTTATTTCCATCGTATGTTTCAACTTCTTTGTGCTTTTAATTGATTTGTGTGGTTGATTCTATCTTGATTCGCGACCTTTCTAGGATCTCATCATCACTAGGGTTTTGAATTGTTCGTTATGATTCTTAATCTTTCGTAGCAAACATGTTGTAGTGGACTTCGTTAGAAAGCTTGAATGTGTAGGAAGTTGACTATAAGTTAAATATTAGTTCTTTAGGGGATTGATATTGCTTATAAGCTTTACACATCTTGAGACTTATTTCTATTCCTAGGATTAAACCTTAATCCGTGTTAAGATTGCCTAGGAGTAAGGGATTATTAGAACTCATAGGGCTAATAACCTATTTAAATCAAGATAAGAACATTTGATAGGAAAAGGAAAAGAACTTGAGTAGGAAACAAGGATCGAATTCACCAAATAGGGTTGAGAATTGTAAATGAAACTATCTCTTAATTATTGATTCTCCTAACATGTTAATATTTCTCATTCTCAATAGCTCAAAATCCCTCTTTTCTACAAATTGGTAAATACACATTACATAGGAATATTTGATTCTCTGTGGGATCGACCTCTTACTTGCTCATTATACTAGTTTGTAGGTTTGAGTTTATTTTGATATGAAACACAGCGATTTCGTCATGTCACCGGTTTTTAATTATTTAAGTTTGTGGGTTAAAATTTTAATTTCCCAAAAATAAAATTACATACTCCGTGTGTTTAGAATTCAGAGGGAGGCCTCTCTGGTTGGTACTTCGCCTCACAAGGCTTTGCCTCTTTTTAGGTTTTGCTTTATGTTCCTTGTTTTGACGGTATACACTTTGGATCGAAGACAAAATTACGATTTGCATTGTATTTTATTTCAACGATTTATTTTTGTGTATAATTTATTTCATTGACTATCACATTATGCTTGCTTGAATCTTCGTTCTAGGGTTAGGGTAATCTTGACGATGATTTGGTAGTGTTAAGATTGATATTCGTTTGTATATTGATTTGTGATTTAATCCTATTGCGCCAACTCTAATTGATGAAAATTAATTAGAACTAATTTAGGGTTTGAAATTGAAAGACTAAAATCCTAAATTAGAATTGAGATGGTGATTTTAGGCCGAAAAGCTATTGGATCCATCGGAACCATAGGATTAAACCTGAAGTTTGATTCATCGAAAGGTAATTGAACTTCTTGAGGATTCATAGATTGTCATGGATATTTTAGATGATTTTATTATTGATTGAGACCGAAAGGCGACGTTAATGTGATTATCATTCTAGAATTCTACGAACTTAAAGGGTCTAAATTGGTTGCTTGATACTGAAAGGGGATTGTTAATCAATTTAGACACATTCGCTTTGATACCGAAAGGAGATTTGTGATTACCTTAGATAATCTACCTTCAACAAACTCAGACAATGTGACGCGAATATCAATATTAATCTACTAAAGCGTCGTTGTGGTGATCATTTACCCTAAATTTGCCTCATATGCATTGTTTTAGTGCCAATTTTGTATAGTTGTTTCTTATTAGTTTGCTACTTTTCTCCATTCAATATAATTATTTCTCCGTTATTTTTCTTGGCTTAGTTAAATCGGTTTAAAGTTACAATCAATACCACATAGCCCTTGTGATTCGATACTCGATATACTACAATCGATCCCATACGCTTGTGGATGTAGGTTTTAGCCTCATCTTATGCCCTTATCTATTTGGTCAAGGGTGAACATCGGATCGTTGGAGCCTATGGACATGAAGATATACATGGTAGATAACTCTTGTGTGAGACCCACAAGCGTAGTAGATGATGTCCCTGTTAAGGTGGGGAAGTTCTTTCTTCCTGTGGATTTCATAGTGTTGAACATGCCAGAGGATCCTATTTGTCCTATCATTCTTGGTAGGTCTTCCCTCGCCATTGCGGATACCAACATCAACATCAGAAGAAGACTTCTCACTTTCACCATAGGAAATGATGTCACATAATTCTCCTTTAATCCCACAATGGAGGAGGTTCGTGAATTGGAGGTTAAGAAGCTAGAAACTGTAGTCGATGTCGACCCCCATCACTCGATGTTGACTACCACAGAAGAGTACCAGAGATGCCAAGAGGCTAAGAATGGGGTTCTCACTGATGAAGTACTTGATATCGACCCTATCCAGTCGATGTCGACAAATCGACCCCAGCGCGAAGATCGCTGCTTCAGGTCCGAAAAGGTAAGCTCAGGTACGGTTCCTAATCCCCCTCGGTCTATACATGATAACTATACTAGGAAGAAAAACAGAAGAGCCGAAGAAAGCAAACCAATAAGAAAGGTTCCTAAAGAAGAGTCAAGCGACAGTGCCATCATAGCTAGGATTGGGCATCAAGATGGAGATTTGGAAGATCTAGGAGAAGAGCCCAACGTCGCTTGGGCATGTTTCGACTTCCTATGAGCCAATGAAGAAGTTGGCCTAGTAACTTTAAAATCTAGAGCTGGTACAAAGACATCTTTTTGGATATTCTTATTTTTTAGTGTTTTAGTTTTTTACTTTGGATATTGGTTTTGGAACTTTATCTTTTTGAGTCGTGGAAAACTAACAACATCTCAGGTGCGAAGAAGCTGTGAAGGTTGTCGACATCGACTGGAAGCAGTCGATGTCGACCATGCCACGTCGAGAAGAGCAGTTGTGATCGATCTCGGATTACTTTGAGTTGAGTACACAACGAAGGAAGTCGATCAACTTAGTCGATATCGACTAACCCACTCGAGATCGACTGCGCCCACAGAAGCACCTATCTCCAATTTATGCACTTGTTTATAGTGAGTCATCTTCCTTTATCCTTGTTTTTATACAGTGAGGACACGGTAAATTTTAAGTATGGGGGTGGGGGAAAGGCTTGCTATAAGCTTATTTTCTTAATTCTTGATATGTTCTACATGGTTACTCTCCTATGCAAAATTGTTGTCTTTGGATATATATTTTTTGTTTCTCTTTATGCCTAATGCCTATAACCAACGTTTTTATGAGAGTTGTGAGACATCACCCGGCTTGCAAGATGTTCAAAGAATAGTGTCATGGAAACTAGGACAAAGCTCGACGATGCAAGAGTGGATTCATTAGAGATATTGCACAAAATTGCCTAGTAAAGGGAGGTCTCAATGATGTGTAGTTTCTCTAGAGAAAACACAAAAGTGAGGTAAATTTAATGTTGCTTTTGACATATGCTGATATGCACAATAAGAGGATGAAGGAATTTATATTTTCCATATGAGCTTATTTTATATCCTAGCCTTACCTATACTTATTTGCATCACAAAAGCCATATTATGAGCCGTATATATCATTACATTATTTTTGCTTCACATATTATACATATTGCCCATTTTCTACCTTATTTCCTATTCGGGGATTATGTTGAGAATGGAAGTCATTTTTGGAGATGTTATATGGTTGTTTGTGTTGTTATCATTATTATTGGTGTTTGTTGTGAGCCTAATTCGCCATGTTTTACACTAACTTTTATATCGATTTCTGCATGCATTTTATACATTTGGGTTAGAATTGTACATATTCTATCTAGTTTACGCTTATTTGCCAAATTATGGAATCTACACTAGTTTCTGCTTAATTTTGCAGAAATCGAGGCAATTTACAGCAATTCGGAGAAAGGATGAAAAACTCGAAGTCAACTACAGAAAGTCCAAGATCAAGCAGAAGATGAACTAGGACAGATCGAGCAGAAAACAAGAAAGGAAGCACTCGACACAGCTAGTCGATATCGACCAACTCTAGTCGATATCGAGTATTACCCAATCGAAAACGAGCAAGTCGAGCAAGCCAGTCACTCGAGGAGCCCAGAGCTAGTCAGCTTCTATTCCTACGAGCATGATTCTTTTGTGACAGCCGAAGGTGATCCTTGTTTGTGTTATTGAAGCGAAAGTGATCTTAATGCAACTTGGGTTAATTATGTGAAAAGGGTTAGTAACAATTAGGGCTTATGAGAAAGCCTCTATTTTCCTATTTGTTAATAACGAAAGTTATTTGATGAAAAACGTGATCTTTTATACCTTTGTTCATTATTCTATATGGTTATCGTTGTGGTGTTCAAACCCTGATTCTAGGAGCGCTTAGTATATTGATTTTATTCCCACAAATTTCGTGTTTACATTCATTTTTTTATTTGCGAAAAGTTTATGTTTTTTATTCTGTTCTACTCGACATCGACGACAATGGTCGACGTCAAGTGCCACCTAGTCGACATCAAGTACTGTAGCACTCGACATTGACTGTCTTTTCTTTGTTCTTGCATTTCTACTCGAGTGCCGCCTAGTCGACATCAATTACTGTAGCACTCGACATTGACTGTCTTTGCTTTGTTCTTGCATTTCTATTCTCTGTTTTCCAGTTTCTACTCAACTGAGTGGTCGACGTCAAGGACACTAGTTGACGTCGAGTACTTCCTAAGTCGATTTCGAGAGTTTTCTGGACTGAAAAGGAGGGTGCTAACATGCTTCCTCGTGGATCGATCCTGACTACCTTCTACTACAACGGCAGGAAGTCTTGTAATTATTTGCGTGGTTCAGGGAGTCGATTTGGGATTTATATTTTATATTTATTTCATACTTGATTCTCCTCCTTCGTCAAATTGGTGTCGTTGCCGGGGAAGCAATCAATCGTGCCCTTTTTAGTTTGTTTTTACTCTCTTTTTCTTTTTGTTTTTGTTTTTCAGGTGGATGCGAAGAACTGATCGCACACCTATCAATCCAATTCTCGAGCCTGAGCGATTCTTCCATCTTCGACAAAGACTAAGGAGGATATCGCAAACCAACAACAACAACGAGAATGTGGTTCCGCTCACACCAGCACAGAAGCTTGAGCAACTCCGGTCAGATAGAGGAATTCACCACCAGAGAAGCAAAACACGCCCGACGAGAGGCGGAATACAGACAGAACCAGCAAAGGTGGGAAGCAAGGGTGGATCGCGAAGTAAACGCCAAAGGGGAACTTAAGGAGCAGATTCAGCATATCCCAACCAACGCAAAGGAGTATCTGCATCATACTCTAGAAGTTCCAGAATCACCGGTCGTTCTTCCCCCTGTTAATTATGAAATTCGTCCTTCTTTTATTACTGAAATTAGGAGGAATCAATTTAGGGAAAAACCCAATGAATGTTCTTTAGATTACGTCACTACTTTTCTAAATTTATGCGAAGCTATTGCAGATGGTGCTAATCTAGAATATCTCAAACTAAAGGCTTTTCGTTGGTCCCTCACAGGAATAGCATCATATTGGCTTGAAGGATTGCCTGCACGATCTATTCGCGCCTGGAATGAAATGCAAGACTTGTTTCTTAACAAGTTATTTCCAAGCTAAGACAGCTGCGCTCAGACAACAAATCACGACTTTCAGACAAAAGCTAGGGGAAACACTTGCACAGGTCTGGGAGCATTACAAAAGGCTTCTGAAATCCTGTCCTACGCACGGACATCCACCCTATGTCATCCAGGAGATCATCTTCAACTTCCTGGATGCACCAACTAAGAAGCGATCAACAACTACACCTCGTATGGGTATCTCGAGTACACCCCACGGCGTGCTTGGAAGACCTTCGAGATGCTGGCAAACTATGAAAATACTTATGGGACTTCTGCTGCTTCAGACGAAAGGTATGAAAGGTCTGCCCCATCTATGCCTCTATATGTACCAACTAAGGAGATTGATCCGGATGCCAGGGACCAATTCCATAATGATCAGGTACATCGTCTTACCAAACAAGTTCAATTCCTTTCTAAAAATAAACCTTGTTTGGAATGTGGGTCTGTAAGGCACAACACTACTGCGTGCCCACACGCCGACCAAGTACACATGGCTCAAACCCACGAAGAGGCGCGTTATGCGAAGGGGAACTACTCAAGACAGCATCAGCAAAAAAACTGGAGCTACTATCGCTAACCCCAGCACCAAAGAGATCCCTCGCCCTACAGAGCTCCTGGTCACCCTGACAGAGAAAGTAAGAAAGATGACCTGCAGCTTATACTTGAGGAGATGCGAAGGAATCATGCAGAAAGCAAACAGTCTATCAATTCCATCCACACAGCTGCACGACGTCAACTCAAGACTTAGGGAGATTGATATCTGGCAGAAATCAATGGAGACCCAAATGGGTCAATTGGCTTCATCAATCCCCAAGCAATCAGGTACGCTCCCTGGATCCTCTGAACCTAATCCTAAAACTAAATCTACAGGCCATGTAGCTGCCATGAATCTAAGGAGTGGGTGATAGATGCAAACACCCGAGCAAAGCACAGAGGAGGAAGCTACAGAGGACTCCTCACCATCGACCAGTCTAGTCGACGTCGACCAGAATCTGGTCGATATCGAGGAGCCCCTAGTCGATATCGACCATAACGCTGAGCCCAACCCAAAATCGACTGTTGTAGTCGATGTCGACCAACCTCTAGTCGACATCGACCAGCCTTCTGCCCATATCGACAACACTCCTGCACCTCCGAAAAACAAAACAATGTCATTCCCAACCAAATCTTTGAAGGATCCAGCAGAGAAGAAGTTTCAGCGGTTCGTGAAGATGCTTCAGAGGCTCAATGTCACCATTCCTTTCACAAAAGCCCTTCATGAGATGTCGTCCTATGTAAAGTTCCTCAAAGAGATTCTAAGCAAGAAGTGATCGATGGCTGAGACCGCAGAAGAATGCAGCAAGATGAACGTTACAGAGAAAAGGCCAGATCCAGGTAAGTTTTTTATAACTATTGGATTTGGTCAATACAAATTTAATGCTTTATGTGACTTGGGAGCCAGTGTGAGTATAATGCCTTTATCAATCTGGTCCAAAGTTAAGATAAGTGCTCTAGAGCCTGTGGATGCTAAACTCTATATGACAAACAATACTGTTGTCATCCCAACAGGCATGGTGGACGATGTACCAGTGCAAGTAGGTAAGTTCTTTGTCCCTGCTGATTTTCTAGTTATTGATATGGAAGAGGACCCTGCTTGTCCAATTATATTAGGAAAGCCCTTCTTAGCGACGGTGGATGCCAACATAAACGTCAGGAAGGGAGTGCTCACTTTCAACATCAGCGATGAGGTAATTGAGTACTCTTTCAATAAAATTGAAAAGCATACAGGTCCTATGGAAGAGGTCAAGTCAATCTCAGCAAGGTACATCACTTGCGGGGAACCAAAGGTAAGAAAATATGACCCCCGAGGAGCTGGAGAAGCGAGCTATGGAAGCCCAGGTGGAGCAAATCATGGCGATTCTGAACGACGATACAGAAGATCTACTCGACATCAACCCAGGTAAGTAAATATCGACTAATTTTTATTCAGAATTTTTTCCAGGTCTTAAGTATGGGGTCGATGTCGATCAGAAGTACTCGATGTCGAGTACTCTAGTCGACGTCGACCAGATCCAGAAGCCCCCATCGAGTACACCATCGTTGAGCAAACCACCTGAGGTCGAGCAGTACTCGACGTCGAGTAATTCACTCGACGTCGACCAGATCCTGGGGAACTCGACTCCTTCTTCCTCGACGAGCAAGCCATCAGACGAAGCAACGTACTTGACGTCGAGTACTACTACTCGACATCGACTAGATTCATCGGTCCCAAACTGCGATTCCGTAACGGTAAGCCAAGGTAAAGATGTCTCTTCTCCTATTTCAATCAAAGATTTATCTATGGGAGAGGTTTGCCTTGGTATTTGCGATTATGCAGGGTTTCTAATGATGAGCCTAAGGAGTATGAAGTCGGAGACAAGGTCTATATCTCCAAATCCAAGGATCATTGGTTTCCCAACAAATTCAACAAGAAAAAGATGGGACCTTTCACGGTGCACAAGATCCATTCAGGAGGACTGCAACTAATGGACAAGAATGGAGTCCTATTCGAGGCCCAGTCTACATGGGCCCTGCAGATGCCACCTTGAGCTTTAATGGAAAAAGTTGGCCTAGCGACTATAAAGTTTAGAGCTTGTAAAAAGACAATTAGTTTTGGACATTTTTACTTTTGGTTTTTGGTTTTGAAACATTATTTTTAGGTTTTTCTATTGTGGATATTTTCTTTCTAACGATTTTTGCAGGTAAAAGAAGTTGCAAAAGTACTCGATGTCGAGTAACGTACTCGACGTCGACTACCCATCACGAGCAAAGGGCCCGTGGTCGAGGAGAATGGCCATCCTGAGGTTCAACTCTACTCGATATCGAGTAGACCTAGCCGACGTCGACTAGTCTGCTCGATGTCGACCACCTTTGCATCAACATTTGCACTCAATTTCAACGTTCTGCACACATGTCTAGTGATTCTCTTTCTTTATCCTTGTTTATATATAGTGAGGACACTGTAATGTTTAAGTATGGGGTGGGGGAAGGGCTTACTTCATGCATATTTAATTTTATTTGACATATGTGTGCATATTTAAAGTTTCTTTCTCGAATTGCTTTTACATGGCTACTTTGGATTTCCTATTTTACTTATGTGCTTATATGCATGTTTTCCAAAGTTCATAAAAATCACCCCCATTGAAATTTTTTTAATAGTGTCATGGAAGCTTTAATGGAACTCGACGATGCAAAATTGGATTCATTAGAGATATATCATGAAATTGTCTAGTAAAGAGAAGTCACAATGAAGAGCATTATTTTATTGAAAACCATGAAATGAGGTAAAATTTGAAGTTTCTTTTGACATGTTGTATGATAAGAGGATGAAGGACTTTATATTTCCATATAATGCTCATATGTTTTAATGTTTATATTCCCAACCATACCTATGCTATTATGCATCACAAAGCCATATTAAGCCTTATTTCATATATTGCTCCACATGATCTAAATATTGCCCATTCTTTACCTTATTTCCTATCTGAGGATTATGTTGAGAATGGAATTGCATTATGGAGCTTATTATATGGTTGTTATGATTATCATTATTTGAGTTTGGCGGGAAATAAAAATTATGGAAAATTTAATGAGTGAAAGAAAATCCGGTCACCTCAGGAGATAAAGGTAGATCGACCCTGCCTGCATCGAGATAATAGTTCCGCAGGATGGGACACCGAGGTGAGGAGTCTGAAGCACTAAGTATCCGGGTTCATTCATGACACCCATGTTTGCGACTCGCGAGAAGGCAGTGTTGAGGTTAGAGAGGTAAAAGCATATAAGTGAAAAAAAACAAAGAGTGATTTATGAAAGGATGAGTGGTGTGGAATATCATATGAAGGGAGAAAGTGCATCAAAGCATCAAAGCAAGTTTGAAGAATTCTCCCCGGATTTAGCACCACATTGCCAAAAATTAGCCCACCACTTTACCTTTTACCTTTTCTTCACCATGAGCTTAAATTAAAGTCCTCTTGATTATCAATGCTTTTTCACGAATGAATGTTTTTGCATAACCCTCCTTTTATCTGTGATGTTGCTTTTATTCACAAGCATTGATTTGGTGACATTACTACCTTTTCAAGGGTGGTAATTGATGGCATGACATATAAAAATGAATCTAAGATGTTGAGAGTTTAATTTCTTCCCCTTTATGACCATTAAAAGTATTGCTCGAGGACAAGCAAGCTTAAGTATGGGGTGTTTGTTGTGAGCCTAATTCGCCATGTTTTACACTAACTTTTATATCGATTTCTTCATGCATTTCATACATTTGGGTTAGAATAATACAGATTCTATGTAGTTTACGCTTATTTGCCAAATTATGGAGTCTACACTAGTTTTTGTTTAATTTTGCAGAAATCGAGGCAATTTACAGCAATTCGGAGAAAGGATGAAAAACTCGAAGTCAACTACAGAAAATCCAAGATCAAGCAGAAGATGAACCAGGACAAATCGAGCAGAAAAGAAGAAAGGAACCACTCGATATAGCTAGTCGATATCGATCAACTTAATCGATATCGAGTATTACCCAATCGAAAACGAGCAAGTCGAGCAATCCAGTCACTCGAGGAGCCCAAAGCTAGTCGGCATCGAGTAACTCTACTCGATGTCGAGTACATGTCGAGCGTCCAGAAGGTGTCCGAGCTTGAGTGCAATCCATGAGAAGAAGACGCTAGTGGACGTCGACTACACTAGTCGATGTCGAGTACCCCAGTCAGTAATCCGAGTCGAGTGGAATCCCAGTCCGAGAAGATGGATTACTTGCAATTGAAGATATGTGGAATTCTATCTATCCACATGAAGATCTATCAAGAGAAAGAGAGATTTATCCACCTTAGATTATTTCCTTATAGATTTATTTCCCTTATTTATCAAGTTTTATCTTATGTTTTTAGATAGATAGTTTTAGATATAAATAGGATATTCTTTCCTTAATTAGCGGGGATTGAATACTATAAATAAGGCATTAGAGACTGGTTTTTAGAATCATCCAAGCCACAAGCAATTGTGTTTACCACCATAGATAGCGAGTTAGAGAGCTTGGAGCCAATTTGAGTTGGAGTAGTCGAGAGACGTTTTGACTTCGATCGGTTGTAAGTTTTTATTTGATTTAATGCAATTTAGTTCCCTTTTATTATTGATGAGTTTCTTGATTATGAAGAGCGAGTAGTCGCCCAACTTCTAGGGTCGGGGTGAGCCCGACGATAGCCATGTAAGGTAAAGTGATAAAAGTACAATCTTTTGATGCGATTTCGTCTTCTATCCCTACGAGCATGATTCTTTTGCGATAGCCAAAGGTGATCCTTGTTTGTGTTATTGAAGCAAAAGTGATCTTAATGCAACTTGGGTTAATTATGTGAAAAGGGTTAGTAACAATTAGGGTTTATGTGAAAGCCTCTATTTTCCTATTTGTTAATAACGAAAGTTATTTGATGAAAAGCATGATCTTTTATACCTTTGTTCAGTATTTTATATGGTTATCATTGTGGTGTTGAAACCCTGATTCTAGGAGCGTTTAGTATATTGATGTTATTCCCACAAATTTCGTGTTTACATTTGTTTTTTTATTTGCGAAAAGTTTACGTTTTTTATTCTGATCTACTCGACATCGACGACACTGGTCGACGTCGAGTGTCACCTAGTCGACATCGAGTATTGTAGCACTCGACATCGACTGTCTTTGCTTTGTTCTTGCGTTTCTATTCTATGTTTTGCAGTTTCTACTAACCGAGTGGTCGACGTCGAGGACACTGGTCGACGTTGAGTACTTCCTGAGTCGATTTCGAGAGTTTTCTAGACTGAAAAGGCGGGCGCTGACACGCTTCCTCCTTCGTCAGGGAGTCTATTTGGGATTTATATTTTATATTTATTTCATACTTGATTCTCCTCCTTCGTCAGAGTTTGATGGCAGGAGTATTATATTATGGGAAATTTAATGAGTGAAAGAAAATCTGGTCTCCTAGAAGTTAAGGATGATCGAGCTTGCTTGCATGAGATATTCATTCCGCAAGATGGGACACAAGGTGAGGAGTCCGAAACACTAAGTATCCGGGGACATTCATGACACGCATGTTTGCGACTCTCAAGAAGACAGTGCTAAAGTTGGAGAGGTAAAAGCATTATATTGAAAAGAACAATGAGTGATGAGAGAAAGGTGAGAAATCTAATGAAGAAGGAATGTGGTATGAAATTTTGGAAAGTACTCGACCCATTTCCCTAGATTATTAGCACTACATGGCCAAACGTATCCCACCTTTAGTCTTTTACCTATCTACTTCTCTTTGAGGTTACATAAAGTCCTCTTAATTATTGTTGCTTTTTCGAAGGAAAATTGTTTTCATAACCTCTTTTTGTGTGAAATGTTTCTTTTCATTCAAGGATGGCAGTTGAGTTTTATTGGTAATATAAGAATGGATCCACAATGTTAAGAGTTTTTGTAGGTTTCTCCTGTATGACCATCCAAGTTATTGCTTGGGGACAAACAAGCTTAATATGGGGTGATTTGATGTCCATGTTTTACACCATGTTTTTGTGCTTATTTTTGCTTCTTATTCTAGTTATTATATATATTCTAGGTTGGGAATATAGTGAATTTGTATAGTTTATGTTTATTTTCAAGAAATAGAGGTCTACACAAGTTTTGGTTTAATCTTGCAAAATTTGGAGCCATTCCGGAGCAAAACCAAGAAGAAGGATCGACTGCAGGCGAGCACTTGATATCTAGTGGGTTCCCTCGATATCTACTGAAGAGGAGCTGAAATTCGGAAAGTTTTGGACAAGTAAGATATTGGAATTCCATTCGACATCTACTGAAAGCACTCAATATCTACTGGAGTACTCGACATCTAGTTGAGGCTACTCGATATCTAGTGAAGATCACCCACACTTAGAAGTTGAAGAGAGAAGAGCACTCGATGTCTAGTGAGGCTACTTGATATCTACTGGATTTCTACTCTACATCTAGTGGACCTACCAGATGTCTACTAAAGATTTGCAACACTTAGAAGCTGAGAAAGAAGATTCACCAGAAATCGACTGGGGCAATAAAAATCAAGTGAAGTGTACTCGACGTTGAGTGACCCTACTCGACGTCGACTGAAAGCTTATTGGGCCACGAACGAGATTTGACGAATCCGAGTTGGAGGGAAAGTACTTAAGCACGAAGTACAAGATCTTCTATCTTACCTATTGAGACTCTATCCTATGAGTGAATGTCTATTTACCCTAGGGAATTTACTTATTTAGATATAGTTTTATTAATTCAAGGTTTAGTAGGATTATGATTACTTCCCTTGGCTAGCAAGGATTAGTAGCTATAAATAAAGCCCTTGGGGCTAGGTTTAATTCATTGAATTTCATAGAAAACAATTTTTCATAGAGTTTAGGGTTTTCAAAGCTTTAGGGTTTGGTGTTCTTACGAAAGTTGGAGCGCTAGGATTGTGAAGACTTCGAGGTTTTGGTTTTTAATGCAATTTAGTTTCTCTTATATGTTAATGATGTCTCTCATTACCATGAGCGTGTAGTTGCCTTTCTCTTAGGGTCGGGGTGATCCCGACGTTAGCCATGCATGCTTGATGTGAGTTTGATGTTGATATTTATTATGTCTTGACCATCTCCTACCTCTTTGTGTTTATCCCTTCTCGAAAGGAAAGGAATTCATGTTAACAACTTGGATCATAAACATTAAAACTGATAGAGACAATTAGGTTTATTTGCGTAACCCAATATATCTATTTGTTAGAAAAGGCAAAAGCTTGTTCCTTTGCTGAGATAGCATAATTGTCTGTCTTATTCTATCTTAGTGCATGTGTGGTTAGCGTTGTGGTAATCCCTGACTTTAAGAGATCTTTTCTTTATTGTTTACACTCGTTATTTGTCGTTCATTAAGTCCTCGAAAAACTCAACAACCTTTGTTATTTTTTTTATCATCATTCGTTTCCATCCTTTTATTCTTCAATCATCTTTGCTGGCGCCTTTGGTTACTGATTTTTGACTCGGCAACGACTGCACCCCAGTCAACATCGAGTGCCCTAAATTGACTAACAGTTTTCCGAGTCAGTTGAGATTTGCTACAGATCCACTCAACATCGACCATCCTAGTCGACGTCGATTGTTGCTTTTATCTCTACAGGTCACCACTAGATATCGACTGCCACTAGTAGACATCGACTGCAATTTCAGTAGACATCGACAACATTCCATTCGACGTCGAGTGACTTCTGGTTGATTACAAAACGTGGTTTTTGAGCTACTTTGGGAATCCGCTGACACGTTTTCTCGTGGATCGAACCTGATTCCCTTCCAATATAGCGGAGGAGTCTTGAATTTATTTGATAGGCTAGGAGTTGCGATTTGATTGTATATTTATATTTTTATATTCAATTCTCCCCTATATCAACAGGAGGTTCCTCTAAATTCTAATCTTTACCCACTTCCAATTGGCGAGGCATACTTGTGCTTCGAGGTTCTCGGGGAGAAATCTTGATCTCTTCTCGGTTAGAATTTGTCCACCTCGGCTGAATAATTGCTCCACTGTGACGGTGGAGCAAGGGGCTCCAAGTATTTTTTCAAGTATTCCCCTAACTTTAGCAACTAAAATTGTAACATTGCAATTGGGATCATCCTGGACATCGGGCGTAAGAAAATAATTTTCTAAAAACTTTTGAAGCCTAGTTAATTTGTATCTAGGTTGAAACAACAAGCTACAAGGAAAATTTCATGTATAACTTTGTCATAAGCCAACCATTTCTCCCGCATGGTAAAAACAGCGTCGGAGATGCATTGCACTTGAAGCCCGTCCTAAAGGGCTATGGTGATGTTCATAGCGACAAAACAGAAGACACTAGATGTAGGAATGTAAGCATGACTAAAAGTTTCGGTTGCATAATGGAAAATCTTAAAAACCTCAATTACATCTCAAGCAATCACCCACACATCCCCAAAAACGTTTGAACCTTCGATGTGTTAGGTGACAAAAGAAGAAAGAAGTTCTCTGTATTGATAAGAATCATAAATCATGTTGTATGTCAAGTTTCACCAAGTGCTCACATCCGGGGCAAGTTCTTCAGGCGCACATTGTTTGTTTGCCAGTGGTCGGTCCAAATATCACTACAAATCGAAACATGTAAATTGCTAAATTTATGAAAATATTCAATTAAATCAGCTTTACGGGTGTTATACCTTTTTACCATTTTCCTCTTAACCATGTTTCGACTCATAGATTGCCAAGTGGGCTGAACATTTTCTGTAATAAATTTGTTGAAACATAAACGTTGTGCAAAGTTATAACCTAAACCTTCATCCGCTATCATTTCAGCAAAGTTATCACTACAACTAGCGTAATCATAACTCCATAAACCAGGGGGTTGAGAGGAAGTAGTTGCATACTCGGAAAGGTGAGTTTGGCCTTTCGCCAAGCCGAGTTTTGTAACACCCCCTTTTTAAATCTCAAAGGAGTGTTACAGCGCCAGTGAATCCGCAGACTTTAATGTCTTTGAATTCACCTGAGGCTTATAGGGACATGCAACCATGCTTCCATAAACAAGACGGTACACAAGCAGTTGAATAAAGTAATGCGGAAGTAAATTCAATATAAAAGTATGGAATATCAAATCCAACAGCTAAAATGCCAAAATGATACGGTATAAATAAACTCCAAAAGAAATAGCTAAAACCAAAGTAGCATTGTGGAAACCTCAAAGGTTCAAAAACTTGTAGTATAAAGATTCATAAATGATAGCCCGCTCTTCAACTCTCTCCTGCTCCACTGCTCACACTAAACCTGTGGAATATGGTCTGGTGTTTCGTGAGAACGAAGGACACCAGCCATCCAATAAATAGGATGGTTAGTACAATTAAGACTAGCAAATGATAGGGAAAATGTTCAGACTTTAACCTTACAGTGACCATAAAACGGTATGTTATAGGTTAAGGGAA
Source organism: Persicaria maculosa (assembly GCA_963922045.1). Classification (NCBI taxonomy): domain Eukaryota; kingdom Viridiplantae; phylum Streptophyta; class Magnoliopsida; order Caryophyllales; family Polygonaceae; genus Persicaria; species Persicaria maculosa. The sequence continues at coordinate 57,822,459 of OY998259.1, forward strand.
AGACACGAATATTTCAGAGTGCAAACTGAATAAAAAGGTAAAAATTTACGACATGACTCGGAGGATCATAACGATCAATCATAGGATAAGAAAAGGAATTATACTCGAGACAGATAAGTATAATAACTGAAATGATCACCTATTTAACAGTCGATAATAATCACAATAATAATAACAATAATAATAATAATACGTGGTACCGGTCGGGCGTTTAACAAGGTCCACGACCTACATCAGATCGTTGTTTTACCACCCCGCAGAGAATGCATTCCGGGATGGTGTTTCATGAAACCTTGTAAGGCGGTGGCTTAACGAACCACAACCTGCAAGTCAGTCTACAACATAACTTGCCAAAGGCATATAGCCACTCGCATCACGTGGTGCGCATTTTCACATATCACAACTAAGCATCACATGGTGCCTATCTTATCATACACAAACAGTTTATACTAGGTGATCATAATAACGACATTAAATCAAACAGGGACAAGCATGGATAATTCAAAGGGTCTTATTATCACATGCCACTAGTTTGTATGAAAGAACAAGCAGAATATCATGCACTTTAGGAAGAAGAAAATGGGCAACATTTACTTATCTCGTGTTATAAACAAACAAATCACATTTAATACGTATATCACTATAATTACTTTAATAATTGCCCATTAATTTAACTCATGCCAATTTATGATTAAAAAGATAAATTACATCAAACAGACGGGTATGCAATTTATCGAAATTAGCAAGGAAATTGGCCACAGGGCCGCATTCGACACAGAAGAATTCAAAAGGCACATCAAAAGAATCACGAAACACGCAAAGGGCGATGAACGAAATCACTTGCCTTAACCTTCGATGATCGGTTGACGACAACAAGACGAAATTTTAGCACCTATTGAATCCAATAGAAAAGGAATATTTAATATTGGTATTTTATACAATTAACTTTACTTAACTCAATTTGAAATTTAATTAATTCTATAAAGTTAAGAATCTATATCAATATGAATTCCCCGGGGAGCGGGATCCGACGTGGGTGCTTCGAGATTGCTTGGTGTTGCTGAAATGGGCAAGAATTGAATAATTTAGAAATATTGGCCGTCTAATTTAATAAGTAATTAACTTAGGCCCAGAAATAAGAATAGAATAAAAATAAGGGAAGTTTCTGTGATTTCTATAAAAGAAATCAAAACTCCCAAATTGCTTCGATGGAGGCTGAACGTACCGAGAAGAGGGAGACGGGCGCGGCTCTCTTCGGCATCGGTGACCAGCGATTGGGCAGGCGGCTCGGCGATGATGGGCAGCGGCAATCGGAGACGGCTCGGCCAATGATGGGCGAGACAATCGGAGACGGCTCGAGAGGCTGTTCGTGGGCGTCGCGGCTCGGCCTTGGCGTTCTCCGACCAAGGGGTGCGATGCAGGGTCGCCGGCGATGTTAGTCAGGCGGAGGGCGGCTGCACTGCGATGGGTTCGACGGCGAAGGCTCGTGGCCAGGCAGCGGTCGGCGGTGGTTGGGCAGCGACAGACGGAGGAGGCGGTGCGGTGGTCTGATGGTGACTTGGACAATGGGCGGACTCACGGGTGATTTGAGAGAGACGAAGAAGGTGATGGTGCGGTGGTCCGGCGGTGATTTTGTTGAATTGGTTTTGGTTTATGAAACCCTAGATTAGATGTGTATCTATACTATTAGGTCTAAATAGAAAATAGATTTTTTTTATTCTAAATCAAAAATAGAGATTAAGAGTAAATAATCGATTTTAAGGAAAAAAAATAAAAGAAGCGGATAAAGACGGAAATAGAAGATAGATTTCTCCATTTTAGCGGGAAGAATATTATTTAATTTAACTTTATAAATTAAATAATATGAGTATTTAGATGATTTATGTAATTAAATTCATCATATATTATATTCTTTAGAATAATTTAATTATTCTAATTCATAGCTATATCTTAAGTGAATTTATTAAATAATCAAATTCACAAGATATACTATAGTGTAATATAATATAGATTTATTCAATTAAATAAAAATAAGAAATAGCCCAAAAATAATTTGGGGTATTTCATTCCTCCCCACAAAAAAAAAAGTTTCGTCCGGAAACTTAGAAAAGAAACGAGAAATAAATTGAAGATAGGATAGTAACCTTGAAATAGATGAGAGGATATATAGAGTGATCAAATCAGAGCTAGGTGTACTTGACAATGGTTCCCGAATGGGTAGAATTTAAGCATGATTCGCTTAATGTATTTATCATATACGTAAGCGATGAGAATTACATTTAAAGTAACTCATTGCTTTCCGAACTCCTCAATGGAAAAGCTTGAAATTTTTAATCCAATGAAAACAGTGTATCTCTATAGCTATAAATATCTAAAATAAGGATGATAAATTTCGAAAGACATCTTTTGATATTCACTCTTGTTGCTTGAGATAAGTGAACTCGCATCACATAAGAAACAGGGTTAACTCACTTGTCATTGGCTTTCATCTCAGCCCCATCTAGCTTCCTTTTCCAGTTTGCCAATTGGCCCGGGTGACTTTGAAGGCAACCATTGTGACAAAACTAGCCAGCCTTATTCATACGAGATGAGTTGCGGGTCTTCGTCTTCTAGTTTATCGACGAGAACGTTGTCCGTTTCTTCAGCGCTTGCGTCCTTGTCTTCTTCATAAACATAAATCGCGCATTTCTATATACTATTCTCAAGCTTTTTACCAATGAGAGTTCGGTTGCTTGATCATGGAAAGGAAAGATGAGATATATAACCCATGATCGTTTAATACTATCAAGATTTAGGAAAGGTGAACCTACCTACATAAAGAGTTACTAATTATCCTCCTGAAGGACCTTACGTATGATATATTGATCATTAATCACTGATTTCACATGCGGGTATGATTCCTGCTTATACAAAAGCAAAACAAAGGAGCCCTTCTAGAGTCTATAGGGAGCACTTCCCGACTCTTTTTCAATATCTATAAAAACACGGATTAACCAACTTGGTATGGAATCAAAAGTATCAACATACTAGAGCCGAATGTATAAAATGGAAGGAATATTATTTGAGAAGTGTTCATAGCTTATATGGTATTCAACATTAGAATATTACCAATGAGCACACAAATTCCTTACTTTGACTCAAACCTGTAAGGTTGTAAAGATGAATCCAAAACATTAACCAAAGGAACTATGACGAGAGGTCTCTAACAAGCATCCCTTATTTATTAATATCCGAATAAATGAGGTAATTGGATCACTATGCGACTTGCACTAAGTAGAAAACAACTGAAGAAAGCGTTTCCGCATTTCTTCCTTAGTTTCCCAAGTCATCTCCTCAATCCCGTTCTTTGACCAAAGCACCTTGACGAGCGGAACTACCTTGTGCGAAGTTGCTTCTCTCGTCGCTCTAGAATCCGCACCCGTTCTTCCTCGTAGGTTCCGGTGGGGTGGACCTCAATGTCCTCATAGCTCAAAATGTGAGTCGGGTCAAGCACGTACTTCCGTAGCAATGATACATGGAAAACGTCATGTACTGGACGAGATAACGGAGGCAGAGCAAGGCGGTAGGCAATATTGCCTACACGTTGCAGAATCTCAAAGGGCCCGACATATTGAGGGTTCAACTTCCCTCGCTTTCCAAATTGGAAGACTCCCCTCGTGGGTGACACTTTCACGAACACCTTGTCGCCCACCTCAAAGTTGACCTCTCTACGCCTAAGGTCGACATAAGACTTTTGGCGATTCTGAGCGGCCAACATTCGTTGCCTGATCATCGCAACTTCTTCAGCCGTCTTCTCTAACAGCTCCAGACCTATATGGATGGCATCAGTCGCATCATCCCAACCTACTAGCGATCGACACTTCCGTCCATAGAGAGCTTCAAAAGGAGCCATCTTTATTTGATGAATGCCAGTTGTTGTTGTAGATGAACTCAATCCGACTCAAACTGGTCTCCCAATCTGTCGGTCTATCCAAGGCACATGCTCGTAGCATATCCTACAGTGTCTGGATGATCCTCTCTGACTGACCATATGTCAGAGGATGAAAATCAGTACTAAAATTCAGCTGAGTGCCAAGTCCTTCATGTAGCTTCTTCCAGAACTCTAAGATGGATTGTCCATCACGATCAGATACAATGGACGACGAAACACCGTGAAGGTGGACTATGTGCTCAAGGTACAACTCTGCTAGCTTTGTTGGCTTCCAGTTAGATCGAATAGCAATGAAGTGTGCACATTTGGTGAGTCGATCAACAATCACCCAAATGACATCCTTCTGCCCCTGAACCTTATGGAGCCCCATAATGAAATCCCTCGAGATTTGTTCCCACTTCCATATGGGTACTGGGAGTGGTTGGAGATTCCTACCAAGTCTCTGATGCTCAATCTTGACCTGCTAACATACCAAGCATCTGCCCATGTGCTCGATTACTTCATTCTTCATGCCAGACCACCAGTATTTCTTCCTTAGCTCCTTGTACATCTTACTAGATCCAGGATGCACCGAATAACCGGATGCATGAGCTTCATGAAGGATGGTCTGTCGGATCATGGACATTGGGAACGCAGATGCGATTCCCAAACCATAAGGATCCATCATCCCTTTACAACAAAGCCTGGGGCTTTACCATCGAAGAACTCAACGGTGTTCTGCAGTAACACAACATCCTCTGTCTGCTTTGCCTTTATCTCTGCTAATAGATCTGATTAAACCTTCATCATACACAACTGTCCTCGGTTCCTTTCAAACCAAACTTCAACCTCTAACTTGAGCAGATCTCTCTACAGAACAGGACTTGCTGTCAAACAGCTAATCATAGTCTCGTGCTGAGATTTTCGACTCATGGGCATCGCCTACAACATTCGCCTTTCTCGGATGACAGAGAAGCTCAATGTCATAATCCTTAATCAGCTCTAACCAGCGTCTCTGTCTCATGTTCAACTCCTTCTGAGTGAACACATACTTGAGGCTTTTGTGGTCGGTATATATTTGACAACGAACTCCATATATATATATATATATATATATATATATATATATATATATATATATATATATATAATGACGCCAAATTTTTAGAGCAAATACCACAACAACTAGTTCCATATCATGCACTGGGTAGTTCACCTCATACGGCTTCAACTGTCGTGGTGCTTAGGCTAGCACCTCCCATCTTGCATCAATTCACAACCCAGACCTTGCGTGGAAGTATTACTGTGGATCACATAATCTTCTAACTCCTGAGGGAGAGCCAGTATAGGTGTTGTAGTTAACCGTTTCTTGAGCTCCTGAAAGCTTGCTTCGCACTTCTAATTCCAGACATATTTCTGGGATTTGTGCAGAAGTAAGGATAGTGGTTGGGCTAATTTGGAAAACCTTTCCATGAACCTACTGTAGTAACTTGCTAGTCCCAGAAAACTCCGGATCTCCTTAACATTCTTTGGCGGATTTCACTTCTCTACAACCGCTATCTTTTGGGGTCGACCATCACCCCTTCTTCCGAGATGATGTGGCCTAGGAATGCCACATACTTCATCCTAAAGTCACACTTAGACAACTAGGCGTACAGATGCTTTCGCAGTATCATCAAAATAGTTCTCAAGTGTTCGAAGTGAGCCTCCTCACTCGGCGATTAGATGAAAACGTCGTCGTTGAAGACTACGACAAACTTGTCCAAATACTGGTAAAAACAATGGTTCATCATATCCATGAAGACTGCTGGGGCATTTGTTAAGCCAAAGGGCATCACCGCGAACTCATAGTGCCCATAACGTGTCCTGAAAGCAGTATTTGAAATATCCTCGTCACGAACTCGAAGCTAATGGTAACCAGAACGAAGGTTAATCTTGGAGGATACCTTAGCTCCCTGAAGCTGATCCAACAAATCATCGATGTGTGGTAGTAGATACTTGTTCTTGATCGTCACCTTGTTCAGCTCCCGATAATTGATACAAAGACGGGAAGAGCCGTCTTTCTTCTTCACAAACAGCACAAGAGCACCCCAAGGTGAAGCATTAGGTCATATATAACCCTTCTCTAACAACTCTTCAAGATGGCTCTTCAATTCTTGCATATCCAATGGAGCCATGCGATACGGGGCTTTGGAAATGGGAGCGGTTCCAGGCTCTAAGTCGATGGTGAACTTAATGAACCATTTTGGAGGTAAACCAGGAATCTCGTTGGGAAAAACATCAGGGAATTCCTGAACTACATGAATATCGGAGATAGAGACCGGTTCGGACGGCTGATTCTGCAGGTAGCATAAGAATCCAGCACAACCTTGACGTAACAATTTGGCTGCCTACATCACATTAATAACACGGTCATCCTCCTCAGGGATGCGCCCATGAAATCTGCACACAACCTTAGCGTCCGACGAGACGGTCACGATTCTCCGTCCACAATCAATGATTGCACCATGGCGAGTAAGCCATCCATGCCGAGGATGACGTCCTGAGGAAGGATCGGAAGCAGAATAAGATCGGCAAGGTACTTATCGCCACCTATCGCGATAGGGAAACGGAATAACATTTTCCTACTTGGAACTCTTTCCCCATTAGGTAATTTCACAATAAAGGAATCATCTAGAGTCATATATTCTAATCCGAGTCTTTCAACAGTTTGCTCGGCTAGAAAAGAATGAGAATCACCTGAATCAAAAGGAATATTACTTGGCTCAGCCTAACGATAGATAACATCTTGAGCCATAGAAGAAGAAGTGTCATCGAGACTACGCATTTCATATAGTCGCGGACCCTGCTGAGATGGCCCGACGACATTCTTCCCTTTGTTCACAGTCGATTGTAAACCTACAGGAATCTGGGTATTCTGCTGGTATTTCTGATGATATATTAATCCTTGTCGTCTTCTGCAAAGACATACAGATCGACGAGTTTGTCCACTCCAGAGCTATGCTTTTATGATGCTGCATCTCTCTCTGACTCAACATGCTCACACATCTCTTTCATCTCATCCCTAGCACGATCACAGAGTTTTCTCCAGCTCCTTCACATTTTGTCCCTTATTCCTGCATATTTCCCCGGTCTCTCTCGCGCGGAGCATCTGTCTCGCTCTTTTTGCCTACAAAGCCTGGTATGCTTTCTCATATGCTAGGATTTCCAAAAAGGATCTCTTCTTTGGCTCCTCCTCACTGGGGCTTTGAGATGATTCCATGTCGTACATTCGGACGAGGTTCTGGAGGTACTTTCTCCTATTGTCATCCAGAGAAGCTAGCATGGCTTTCTTTTCCCTTGTTGCCTTTTCCTCACTGTAAAATCGAGGAGTTCCCAAGTTATGTCCCTTGTACCACTCGCGGATGAGCTTCTTGCCATATTCTATGGCTGCAGCTCCTTGAGGAGGGTCGACCATGACATTCTTCCCCTTGGATAGCTCCATTGTAGCTTTTTCCACGACCTCCACCACTGTGCTTGAGTCAGACCAAGAGTCAGAGTTGTTGGTGATGTCAATGCATTGGGGGTAACTCGTGACGTGCAGTCTTGAGGTCTTGCGAACATTAGGCATTTATCGAGGAGGGCGAGGAGTCATCAGTACTCGAGCGAGAAATTCCAGAAAGCGAGATTTAGAGGAAACAAGAATAAAGAATATAAGATTAGTCTATGGCAGGTACAGGAGCTTGAGCAGGACTATCGGACAATTACTTTGAAATAATTTTCCAAAACTGCTTACTTTTGTAAGTAGAAACTTAGTTTTGATAAAAACCTTTTTGAAATTCACTTTAGAAATCATTTTGAATTCCGAATGAAAACGTTTTAAAAACCTACAGCTCTGATACCACCTTCTGTAACACCCCCTTTTTAAATCTCAAAGGAGTGTTACAGCGCCAGTGAATCCGCAGACTTTAATGTCTTTGAATTCACCTGAGGCTTATAGGGACATGCAACCATGCTCCCATAAACAAGACGGTACACAAGCAGTTGAATAAAGTAATGCGGAAGTAAATTCAATATAAAAGTATGGAATATCAAATCCAACAGCTAAAATGCCAAAATGATACGGTATAAATAAACTCCAAAAGAAATAGCTAAAACCAAAGTAGCATTGTGGAAACCTCAAAGGTTCAAAAACTTGTAGTATAAAGATTCATAAATGATAGCCCGCTCTTCAACTCTCTCCTGCTCCACTGCTCACACTAAACCTGTGGAATATGGTCTGGTGTTTCGTGAGAACGAAGGACACCAGCCATCCAATAAATAGGATGGTTAGTACAATTAAGACTAGCAAATGATAGGAAAAATGTTCAGACTTTAACCTTACAGTGACCATAAAACGGTATGTTATAGGTTAAGGGAAAGACACGAATATTTAAGAGTGGAAACTGAATAAAAAGGTAAAAATTTACGACATGACTCGGAGGATCATAATGATCGATCATAGGATAAGAAAAGGAATTATACTCGAGACAGATAAGTATAATAACTGAAATGATCACCTATTTAACAGTCGATAATAATCACAATAATAATAACAATAATAATAATACTACGTGGTACCGGTCGGGCCTTTAACAAGGACCACGACCTACATCAGATCGTTGTTTTACCAACCCGCAAAGAATGCATTCCGGGATGGTGTTTCATGAAACCTTGTAAGGCGGTGGCTTAACGAACCACAACCTGCAAGTCAGTCTACAGCATAACTTGCCAAAGGCATATAGCCACTCGCATCACGTGGTGTGCATTTTCACATATCACAACTAAGCATCACATGGTGCCTATCTTATCATACATAAACAGTTTATACTAGGTGATCATAATAACGACATTAAATCAAACAGGGACAAGCATGGATAATTAAAAGGGTCTTACTATCACATGCCACTAGTTTGGATGAAAGAACAAGCAGAATATCATGCACTTTAGGAAGAAGAAAATGGGCAACATTTACTTATCTCGTGTTATAAACAAACAAATCACATTTAATACGTATATCACTATAATTACTTTAATAATTGCCCATTAATTTAACTCATGCCAATTTATGATTAAAAGGATAAATTACATCAAACAGACGGGTATGCAATTTATCGAAATTGGCAAGGAAATTGGCCACATGGCCGCATTCGACACAGAAGAATTTAAAAGGCACATCAAAAGAATCACGAAACACGCAAAGGGCGATGAACGAAATCACTTGCCTTAACCTTCGACGATCGGTTGACGACAACAAGACGAAATTTTAGGACCTATTGAATCCAATAGAAAAGGAATATTTAATATTGGTATTTTATACAATTAACTTTACTTAACTCAATTTGAAATTGAATTAATTTTATAAAGTTAAGAATCTATACCAATATGAATTCCCCGGGGAGCGGGATCCGACGTGGGTGCTTCGAGATTGCTTGGTGTTGCTGAAATGGGCAAGAATCGAATAATTTAGAAATATTGGCCGTCTAATTTAATAAGTAATTAACTTAGGGCGAGAAATAAGAATAGAATAAAAATAAGGGAAGTTTTTGTAATTTCTATAAAAGAAATCAAAACTCCCAAATTGCTTCGATGGAGTCTGAACGTACCGAGAAGAGGGAGACGGGCGCGGCTCTCCTCGGCGTCGGTGACCAGCGATTGGGCAGGCGGCTCGGCGACGACGGGTAGCGGCAATCGGAGACGGCTCGGCCAGTGATGGGCGAGACAATCGGAGACGGCTCGAGCGGCTGTTCGTGGGCGTCGCGGCTCGGCCTTGGCGTTCTCCGACCAAGGGCTGCGATGCAGGGTCGCCGGCGATGTTGGTCAGGCGGAGGGCGGCTGCACTGCGATGGGTTCGACAGCGAAGGCTCGTGGCCAGGCAGCGGTCGGCGGTGGTTGGGCAGCGACAGACGGAGGAGGCGGTGCGGTGGTCTGGTGGTGACTTGGACAATGGGCGGACTCACTGGTGATTCGAGAGAGACGAAGAAGGTGATGGTGCGGTGGTCCGGCGGTGATTTTGTTGAATTGGTTTTAGTTTATGAAACCCTAGATTAGACGTGTATCTATACTGTTAGGTCTAAATAGAAAATAGATTTTTTTTATTCTAAATCAAAAATAGAGATTAAGAGTAAATAATCGATTTTAAGGAAAAGAAATAAAAGAAGCGGATAAAGACGAAAATAGAAGATAGATTTCTCCATTTTAGCGGGAAGAATATTATTTAATTTAACTTTATAAATTAAATAATATGAGTATTTAGATGATTTATGTAATTAAATCCATCATATATTATACTCTTTAGAATAATTTAATTATTCTAATTCATAGCTATATCTTAAGTGAATTTATTAAATAATCAAATTCACAAGATATACTATAGTGTAATATAATATAGATTTATTCAATTAAATAAAAATAAGAAATAGCCCAAAAATAATTTGGGGTATTTCAAGTTTCTCCAGATGCTTCGATTGTATATGGCGTTCGTAGTTGCCATATCTGTTCCCATTCTTGTACTTGTAGACCGTTGGGCAGAAGCTGCACTTGATGGAGCAAAATTCGTCACCCCACCTCGGAGCAGGCGGGCCCTTCTTGAACCATTATTTTATCGTTGCGGCCTTACATGTGATTGGTTGCTCATCGTAAGGGGTGGCTTTGGCATCGAGCGCCAAATCGGACTCCTGAGTCGGGATGGTGGAAGGATTTCTCTGAACGACAACTTCCTCCTCCACTATTACCGGCTGCTCATCGAGTAGCGCCTGATCCCAACATCGTTGGGATCCGCTAGTCCCTTCTCTGGAAACGGATGCGCTATGTCGAAGGCTAGGTTTCGGTTGTCGACTCAATTCCCTCCCCTTTCTTAAGGACGGGGCTCCGATAATACTCCTTTGACCTCGGGAAAATATTTTCAATAAAAGTTGATTACATATTTGTTAAAAATAATATAAATATGTAATTAAGAGAAAAGACGGAATAATGAAGAAATTAAAAGGGAGATGAAAGAAGTAGGATTTGGTGATGCGAAGCGCCGAATTCTCAGAATTCTTGACTCCTTAACCACCAACTTACTCAATTATCGAGCGATTAGAGAGCGATTAGAAAGTGTCAGATGATATTAGAAGAGATGAGATGGTGTGATGAAAATGGGATGGAAGAGGTAGTATTTGTAGGGAAATTTGGGAGGGAATTTGAGTCGGGTCAAACGATCGACCCGCCGGGTCGAACGTTGGGGATTCAAATCCCGACCGTTGGCAGTGATTTTAGTTGGGTTCACATCTATCCCTTGCTGACTGACCATGAAGCACAAGAAATTTCCATAATCTACCCAAAAAAACACATTTCTCCGCATTCAGATTTAAACCTCTGCGTCATAAAGAATCAAAAGTTTCCTGCAAGTCAGCAGCGGGGTCCTTCGCTCGTTTGCTCTTCACCACTATATCATCCACATATATGGACACGTTTCTCCCTAGTTGGCCCCGGAAAATCCGTTCGACTGTTCTTTGGAAGGTGGCCCCTGCATTCCTCAGCTCAAAGGGCATGACCCGGTAGCAGAAAATCCCCTGGTTTGTGATGAATGTGGTGGCCTTTTTATCCAATGGGTCCATTCGGATATGATTGTATCTCGAGTAGGCGTTTAAGAAACTGAGAACCTCGTTACCTACAGTGCCATCCACCAGTTCGTCTATGGACGACAATGGGTAGCTATCTTTAGGGTAGGATTTGTTTAGGTCAGATAAATTGACGCACACCCTCCACTTTCCACTGGATTTATTAACGAGAACAACATTGGACATCCAATCGGAATCCTCAACTTCTACAATGAACCCTGCATTAAGCATATTCTCAGTTTCTTCTTTCATCATCAGAGCCTTTTCGGGTGCCATTTTCCTCTTCTTCTAAGTAACAGGTCGCGCATCATGTCGGATTCTGAGGGTGTGCATGGCGACTGACGCTGGTACTTCCAAAAGGACTCTCGGGGACCAGGCAAAGACTTCCCGGGATCAGGTTGTTATCCCTAGTACCCTTTCCTTCTCAGTGTGATCTAGAGCATGACCTAGATATACCTTCTCCTCGGGGTTGGAGAAAGGCCGATGAACTTTCCTTTCATCCGCGGTTGGAATTTCTCTTTCGGCCGGTCTGACTTCGAGCTCAGCTTCCCTTGTCCCAACGAGTTAACTGTCTCTTACTTCAGACTTTGTTGGCAGCTCTTCCTCTTGCTCCTTGACTCTGCTTTGAGCAACCTCGTGTATGCACATTACTTCTTTCCCCTTTCACAGAGAGGTTAAGTAGCAGCTCCGACTCTCCGGTTGCTATCCGTGGACTTCTCCGTCCCACCACCTGGCAGTGGGAACTTGGCTATAAAATGATATATCGACACAACCATCTGAAATTTGAAAAGGGACACCCTACCCAAAAGGGCGTTGTATACAGTGGGGATCCTCATCATAGTGAACATGATATTTTCCAATCGGCGGTTCGGTGTCGTACCCAAAACTACTGTCAACTCGATGGTGCCCGCCACCTGAACCTCATCCCCTGAAAAGGAGACTAGAGTCCCTGAATATGGCCTCAAAGCAGACGTGGAAACACCCAATTGAGAAAAAGCTTCCTATGACAAAATATCCACTGAGGACCCCGTGTCAATAAATACTCTTTACTGTCTTAATAGCGATCTAGGCATGGATCACTAATAGGTCCGTGTGTGGCATCCAGACTTCTTCTGAATCGGACGTAGTAAAGACCTTCTTAGTATAGTGTAGTCGAGCAATCTTCTGGCTTGCTGCTGATGGCATCTGTTTCCTTTCTCTCTCATAATTTTTCATCTCCCAATTGCTGGATCCTGATATAGAGAGGCGTCCTGCCAAAGTGTTAATGAAGCCTTCCGGCTTAGGGATTTGGTTGGCCCAGGATCCCTCGGGTTTGGCTTCATCCCGGGGTGCCTGGTTGACTGACCTCTGTACTGGCCGCTCTGGACCCCTTCTCTGATGATGGAGTCGGACATTCCTTGGATAACGGTGATCATTATGAAATTGTCCCCCGCCTTGCCATTCATCCCTACGCGACTGGGGCTCGTAGAGGGGATGTTCGTGTCCACGATAATCATCCCTATGCCGCAGATAATCCTAAACCACGTGCTCCTTTAGTCTCTGATCGTCCTCTTTTTGGCATGACCCTTGTCTTTTCTGTTCGGAGTTAAAATGCACCTCATCCTGACGCGACTGGGGGCTTGGCATGCTGAATACTATTTCTGCTGTCTAACTCCTCCTTTGTCTTTACGAAATTTCCCAGCCACCTTCCGGCAAAAACCAGGGTGTCCACTATTAGCCCGTGATCTAGAGGCAGTGGCTTCCTCCGCATCGATCTGTCAAGACACCAAGTCCCTTAACTTTTCATAGTTTTCCGGTTTCTTTCTGAAGAGATATGTCTTGAAATACCCTTCCACCAAATTTTCCATAAGGATAATGATAGAGGATTCGTGGTTGAAATTCGGGATTTGCACTACCACACTAGTGAACCAGGTGAAGAAATGCCCTAGTGTTTCGCTTTCTCCTTGTCTTATGGAGTTCAAGTCTAACATTGTCTTTTTCCTCGACCGTGAAATTCCGAAGTGGGACTTGAAAACTCGGGACAGTTGTGAGAAGCTAGCAATCGAGTTATGTGGCAGGTTGGTAAACCAAGTCAGGGCGATCTTCGCTAGTGTTAAAGGAAATGTGCGACACATCATCGCATCATTGTATTCATTGATCCCCATAGCATTCACAAAGTGGCACATGTGATCCTTTGGGTTCGTAGTGCCGTCGTACTTCATCAAATTTACACCCCTCCATCGTTTAGGTATGAAGGCTCTACAGACGTCGCTTGTGAACACGGATGGTATCAGGTCTGGACCTTCGGTCCTCATAAGGGCCGAATCAAATTTAGTCGAAGTGGAAACATCAGAAGACCGCTTCCCGCGGTGATGTTTGTTCACGTGTTGTCCTCCGATCGGGGGTTGTTGGTTCGGAGGAACGAAGCCTCCTTGGTAGTAATAGTTATAGTGGGGGTTGTCATATGCATTATGAGGAAAACTTTGATACGCGTCTCCTTGTTGATAGGCATGAGAGCCGTCATGATTATAATAGAAAGCATGACCCTAGCCAGGTTGGTGATACGAATAGCCCTCAAATGCCGCTCCGGGGTGACCGTACACTGGTGGAATATGCAGAGGGAACCATACGGCTTGTGAAATTTTTTAGGATGCACCGAGGCGTCATGCAAGCTGGATTCGTCATATTCATGGGCGACACTTTGGCTCACTTCATTGAAAGCATCATCCAAATACTAACTCATTTTTCCTATAATCCTAACTGTAGCTCTATGATTAAAAAATTAAGAATAAGGACTTGGTAACTTTACATGGAAACCCCTTAGTGTGAGAGGTTTCCACAGACGGCGCCATTGATGAAACCTGAAATTTCTGGACCACACGTCATCAGGGGGGAGGTTCGGATCAGTCATTATTGTCTTATTATTTTAGTCAACGGTCTTACTTGAGATATCCCACACGCAAGCATGTGAATATAATTTCCTGGGGAGCAAAATACAATTCCTCTTCCTATCTTCGAGTTTCATCAAAGCCCCTTAAAGAAATGAGGATCGAAATTATTGAGAGACTTTACCGGTCAAGTATTCACCGTTAATTACCTGTGGCCTTTAATCAGTTCAAATCGGAGAAAATAAGAGGTTGGTTGGGTTACTGATTAACACACGCAGACTCTTGGCTTTCAGACGCTGATTGTACCTTCTCTTTAATCTTCGATTTCTTCCTCACTTCTCCAAAAAACCCTTCTCATAGAGAGTATTTTGGTATTTAAAGTCCTGTTTGTGGAGGCCTCTTGGACACGTCATTTTTGTTACTTGACATATGTCGTGGAGTTGATGTCATGTGTCGGATCCTCCTTGAAAAGTGGAGGGAGGGCATGTGAGCCACCTCACACCTTTTTACTACTTCTATCAGCGGATGGGTTTGATACATATGTCCGCGGTTTATCTAAGCTTTTCATATTTCAAAGGAGGGGCATCATCATTTTTTTATTTGAGGGACAGTGCTCGTCTCATCCCGTCCCATCCCACGAGAGACAAGTCCCGCGCAGGATTGAAAAAAAATAGCGAATCCCGTCCCTCAAAAATTACGCGGGACGACCCCAATCCCGTCTCGCCCCACGCCCACCCCTACTAAAAACAAATTTATGGGCATTTTAGTCTTTCACTTTCAAGTTAAATTGTGAAAGTTTAAGGAAAAATGGGTTGATTGGTTGAGAAATAAGAGTTTTAACTTTGCTAGGGTGGTTTTTTGTAATATTGAAAAACTATTGGGTTTTTTAAGAATAATTCATATCATCGTTTAACTTTGAGACGGGCGATTGCGAAAGGGGAGAACACGAAGAAGATGACGTGACCAACGCGAAGCACTTCGAAGCTCTGGACCTGGTGCCTGGTAACGGGGGTGGTGGTGGCGGGTCTGGCGGTTCAAGCTTTGGACTTGGCGGCGGCGGACGACAGACATCATTTCGAAGCACTTCGAATATATGCTTTGTGTCGAAGCACAGGTGAGTTTTGTGTTTTGTGTCGAAGCACTTCGAATAGCTCCAAATTACCATCGAAATTTCTCTTCATGTGTTCAAATTGATGCACATAGTAGGAAATCGAGGCCAACTGTTGCTTGAAATTTTCGAATTAGAAAATTTAGGGTTTAGTATGTAAAAAATTTGGGGATTTTTTTTGTGTTCTTTTGTTGAATCCGAGTAAAGTGTGCTTGTGTTGGTTATTTCCTCTTCTGTTATGTACGTTGCATTCTGAAAATCTGTAATCAGCTGGAAATATAATCTGTTAATGATCAAGAAAAAATTCTGTAAGCTTGTAACCAGGCAAACAAAAAGAAATTTGTAATCAGCTGGAAATTCTGTAAATCTGTAACCATTCTGTAATTCTGTAAAAAAATCTGTAAATAGAAAAAATTATGTAAATTTTGTAAGTTGTAAAAAAATATGTAAATGTTGGAAGTTGTAAATGCTAGAAGCTGTAAAATTCTGTAAACACAAACAAAAACTGTGTAAAAAGAATAAAAAATCAGTAAACAGAATAAAAAATAACATGACACTGCATAAAAATTCTGTGTAAAAAAACTGTAAAACCTTGTACATTGTTGCAAAAGCCATGTATGGAATTACTTGCAATGGAAACCATAAAGCCTTGTATGGAATTACTTGCATTCCTTTTCTACTTTATGGAATTAGTTGCAAGTTTCTCATGGTTTAAAATGAATGGTTTGGGAAAATCTAGAGGATAATGCTTGCAAAATCAGTCAGGAAGAGGGTAGGAAAAAGAATGACAGAAATAGCAAAGGAAATTGTGACAGAAAAGATGCAACAAAAGAATGATGAGCAAGGGAATTTTATATGCAACAGATTTGGGCGAAAACAAGAGGAGAATGGGGAATACAATAAGATCAGGAGAGTACGTACCATAAAGTCGGGGATCATTGCTGATATTGGCAAAGGAAAACAGAAAGTTTTTTGGATTGAATCAAGGAAAGAAAAGAGGGAAAATGAGTCTATGATAGCAAAATTGAATAGTGCACAGGAGGGCTTGACAGCTAGGTCAATAGATAACTTGTGGGAACAAAGCTACTTATTTTTAGCCTATTAGCTCAACCGGTAGAGCAATGTGCCTAGGCACAAGATGTGGGTTCGAATCCCATATAGGCTATATACATATTGTAGAAATTGAGAAGAATCCCAAAGAAGAAAAATAGAAAGATAACACACAACATGTGTATAACACATTGATCTACCATGTACCATTTTACAAATCAACCTATGTGGGACTCGAACCCACATCATGTGTATAACACATTGCTCTACCATTTGAGCTAATAGGTTAAACAAATTTTTCCAATGTGGTACAAAATAAATTGCCCAACTTCCCGTCTTCCAATACACAATTAGACAGCAAGGAGGAAACAAGGGACTCTAAAATCTGTCTGAAATAACATTGCTTCAGAGCATTAAACAACAACAATGTCCAAGGCTTTTGCAACAATGTCAAACTTCATTTCATACCATTCACTTCCTATAAGCAAGGAGGTCCTTCAAACAAAGATCAGCAACATTAGAAGATCACTACATATGGAAGATCACTACATTATTCATTTCCTATGAACTTTTTGAATCATAGTCTCTAACGGACAATGTAATATGCCTACAAATTTCCCATTAGGCCAAAGTTTGTTTTATTATCGTTAATAATTTGAATCTTAAATACTAATTCAATGAAACACAATTCAACCTAGAATCAAGTAAAAATGACAAGATACCAATCCAGAATCAATCAACTCAGTTTTGTAAAATCAATTCAGTTCAGTTGTAAAAAAAAATCTGTAACAAGCTGTAAAAAAATCTGAAAAAAAAAATCTGTAAAAATCTGTAACAATCTGTAGCAAGCTGAAAAATCTGTAAAATATGTAAAAAAAAATGTAACAAACTGTAAAATTAATTCAGTTTAGTTTCCTACATCTGTGCAAACAATGACAATGTATAAGAACTAAACTGATTTGAGCTCAATTCCAGTTTCTAGATTGTTTTTGATATTGCAATCAATTCCAGTTTCTAGCTTGGATGACTAATCTGATGCTTCACTCATGACAGTCTATGGCTTCTAGTTATTGAGTGCAGGAATCCATTTTCTTAAACCTTAAACAAACATTTCACACACCAACAAGCAACTACCATAAAAAAAATCCCAAATTTTCGAAGCAACTCCATTACCATAAACAAAATCAAACGAACGATTGGCACACCATAAACAAAATCAAACAAACATTTGTTTAATTATCCCTCCCATTATCATACATTGACAGATCCCTACAAGCAACTACAAAAAAAAAACTCAAAATTTTCAAACCCAAACCCTAAATTTCATAATTCGAAATTGGAAGCTTCAAATCCTGATTTGAGTTGAATTTCACATCCTAGATCACTAATCCCATTCAATAAGACGTAAATTGATAGATATGATTTTGAAATTTTGGGAAAAACCTATTCAAAATCAAAAATTTTGAAAGGAAGTATACTCACCTTTAGGCCGGAAACAGTTGCACCGTTTAGAAGAGCCACCACCCACTCTGCCTCCGCCCCTCTCTCAGCCGTCGCGCCCCCCTCGGAGTCACCAGTTGCCCGTCGTCGCCGCCCCTCTCTCAACCAGCTCCTTTATGCTATCGCACGTCTCTTCTCTTCCGTTCGCAATCGCCCGTCTCTGAGCATCGATTCCAGTTAGAAGAAGATAATACTCCCTCCGTCCAAAAATACATGGACTTTTACTATTCATGCACGCTTTTTTAGGAGTTAAAAACTATATAAAATATTAACTTTTTTATTAATTTTTTTTAATAATTACAAACTTATTATCAATAAGTTTGTAATTATTAAAAAAAATTAATTAAAAAGTTAATATTTTATATAGTTTTTACCTTCTTAAAAAAGCGTGCGTGAATAGTAAAGACAATGTATTTTTGGACGGAGGTAGTATGAATTATTCTAAAAGAAACCCAATAATTTTTCAATATTACAAAATACCACCCTATCAAAGTTGAAACGTTTATTTCTCAACCAAAACAAAAGTTTTGGGCGCGAGGCAAAATATTTCGAAACTCCAGGGTTACCAGACGAAATATCCGAAATTTTTATTTACCACACGAAACGCAAAACCTCATGTTACGGGCGAAATTTCCGAATAATGTTCATGCCCTTTGCTTTCACACGTTAAAATAGCATCGCTTGTGACAGTCTCCCGAATCCCTATGCTCCTATTCCTCCCTTTGCTTTCACTTCTTCAGCATTTCACTTCACTCGTCTTCTTCTTCTTCAAGTTTCAGTCCTCCAATGGCGTCTCCCAAGGACTCCTCCTCTCCTCCTCCTGCTCCCGTCATAGGCAAGATCGGTCCTTACACCGTCTTCCTCACCCCTTCTCCTTCCTCCCCTTCTTCAGCCGCCGCCTCCCCTACTCCGATCCCCGAAACCCCTAAGAAAGTCGTAGCTCAGCCTCCCCCACCTCGCCCTGTTGCTCCGCCGCCGGTGCTGGCCCCTCCTGCTCAATTTACCAAGCCCTCACCAGATGACATCTCCGGCTTCTTCCGTAACGCTGTCTCCAAAGTTCAAAATGGTTCCCCCTCTTTCCCTTTCAATTTCTGTTTCCCTTTTGTGCTGCTGAAATTAGGCGTTTTGCTCTTTATCAGTTTTTCAAATTACTGTCTGAACAAGCTGAAAACTTTGTGCTTGATTGATCTTAGATTGGAGTGTTTTCTCATGAATTGACAGCGCATTCGAGTTTGGACGAGTATGTGGCGGGTTGGTTAGGGCTAAACCAATCCAAGTATCAGTGGGCGCTTGATGATTACTATGAATCCAAGGGACTGGTAAAATCCCAACTTGTTTCTTCTTTAACTTGTTTCGTCCGGTACAATGTTCTGTAGCTTCAAAGCTATGTTAAGCTTTTGTTTGTTGTTCCATTCTTCTTTAGTTTAATGGTAGGTTGGGGGTTTTATTTAGTTGATTTGATTAGATGTTTGCCTGAGTTCAGATGAATGGATGCTATGCCTAATAAACTTGACTGGACTTTACATCCACTTATCATATCATTTCCATGGTTATTGGATCAGTCCAATGTGTTCCTGCCTCCTGGAGAGGTGACAGGTGGGCTGCTTGGTTGATGGCCTTTTATATACCGTTATGGGGTTCTAGTGCTCTACCTAGTATAGGCTTTTGGCTTCAAGGACAATATTGGATCCATGAATACTGATTGTTAATGAATGTATTTCTTTTGCCATGGAGGAGTGTTTAATGGGGAACAATGCAGATATGAGTTTGACATGGGACATTTTTAGATTGTAAAGTTTATTTCCAGATTTTATTGGAGAGGGGAAGTAAATTGGAAGTCATGAATCCTGATTGTGGAGGGGATGTAGTCTGGTTGGAGCCTGGCTTTTCAAGTTTAGGTTAGAAACACGTTAACCTTTCGTCTTATCTGTTATAGGCTAGATGTTTGGCAGCAGTACTAGCAAGCAAAACTTGATGCTTGCTTAAGCTTGACATGAGGAATGTCTTAGTGATATTCGAATGGTTACACAGTACACACAACTCTGAACCTTTCCCCCCCCCCCCCAACACACACACACACACAAAAATCCTGGTAGTTATGCAAACATCCTAGGTTTCCTCTGGGTTTTTCTGTTTTTTGGAGAACACATACTGTGCAGATTTTTCAGTGCAAAATATGAGTGAACTACCAATATTGATATCAGAGGAGTAGTAGGATAAGTTCAATTTACAAAAAGATATGATAGGTTATTGGCATATGCTTCGAGGTTTGTAGTTCTGTTATAATCTTCACTCTGGTTTCAGTGGTAAATAATGGTACAATCTACTTACCTTCTGTAATTTATATCATTGCTGATCCAAAAAACTTTCATGCCTTCAAGATAATACCTGAGCTGATGCTTTTCTAAACCTGTCATTCTGTCAATGGAAGTAAAACAACAAATCTTAAAATAATTAAAATCAAATCTTAGAGATGAGATGAAAGATATGAAGTTATCTGATTCATGGTCAAGTTATAGACCCTGCCCTAGTGAGCAAGGGATACTGCACAGCCACATATGTAGTTCATCTTACAAGTTCATTGGCATCCATCTTGTTCTCTCACATGCACACACACATTCTGCACAGCCACAGCAGTGTGTTGCATTGGAAAATGATTCTTGTGCAGTTGGGTCTGAATTGTATGATTCTAGGCCTTGGTGTTCGATAATAATTCTTGTTGTAGAGAAGGTGCAGGGTGTGCCTTTTTTTGGCATTAGGGGTCACACTCAGGCCTCATGGATACAAACCATGAGGGATGCTGCAGAAGTCTAGGTCAATGATACTTTATATTTGAGGATGTGTTAGTGGAACTTGGGAACTTCATTGAGTTCTAGCATATGCTAGGGTACGTCAATGCTTATTTTAAACATTGATGCATGATAGGAAGGATGCAGTAACAGCTGCAAAGCCTTACCTTATTATTATCAAAGGTCTTATGATTTTTTTAAATTTCTTTCTTATGTCCTTGGCAGTTGTTCTATTTTGTTTTTGGGATGTATCTTCTATTCGGCTTTCACACAAAGCTATACTAGGTGCAGTCCTTGGTGATAGGTGCCTAAAAGGGGCTTTGAAGCAGCTATATCTTTCCATTTGTCCTCTTTTATTTTCTTTCTTTTTTCCCCAGAAAGGGTTGCTCTGTTACAGAAAGAGTTGGATTGAAGCTTATAAATTGATAAAAATGCCTACTAATGTATTGCAGGAAAAGGAAGAGGCTAAAACAAATGAAGTTTCAAGCAAAAGCCAGTGCGTGTAGAGAGCTTCAATTTTGGGTTGGTAACAGCAGCATTCCCTCACTGTTAATCTAAACCCGAGCAGATTTACTGATTCTCTTTTGTCCACTGAATCCTGTAATATCTAACAAGTTTGTCTATATGCAGGATTCATACAAGTGGGTGAGTTCATGTTTCCTCCCGATGTTTTGTATCTATATTTAGAGATTGGAATGGGGACAGATATGATAGGAACTCAATGCCTAAATTGCTTGAGATTTGGTTTTGCGAGAATGGGTCCAGATATCTTATATTGTATTGCCTGAATAGGCTATGATCGCTGTAATTTTGCCAGCCTTTTTTGGCCACTGTATTAGATATTCAACGTGCGCTTGTATCTAAGTTGTGCTCTGGTTCGTCTTTGTGTATGGGAGTGTGCTGCTTAATCTTGTCATCCCATTTCTGCTTCCTTTTCCCTGCTACTGTTTGCTGCATGAGTAATGTGGTTCAGCTCTAGCCTTCTACTGTCAATTCATGCGCCTATGATACCATTGCGAGGGAGACAAGAAATGTAGAAAGGATTAATGGAAGTTATAGTATTCATACCTTTTTCTTGAAAGCAAGTCAACACCTCAACGTTATCATCCATATCATTCTAAACTGTTTTCTTAACAAAATGTACTACCTGAGATTATCGTATATGTATAGTGAAACACAAAAACATGATCCACAAAAAAAAAATATATATATTGTTCGCCTTAATTGCTACAAATCGATGTAAGATTGAAGGAATGTTAATGTGTAGTAGACACAAAAAGTTCAATTAGTCCATCACAGTCGAAGGAGAAACCATAGTGGCGGTGTTACAATTCTTTCCTACCTTCTTTGGTGTTATCTAGGGCTCACCAAAGCAATGATTTATACAATTGTCTATCACCTGAAGAACAATGGACAAATATAGTAGAGGTATCATACTTGTTACATTAGCAATTCAGCATAAACTGTCCGTTAAGAATTGGGAACCGATCATCAAGTTGTTACAACCTCCTCTTGAAGGGAATACTTCTCAAGAATTTCCACTGTTTCTTCCTGAGCACTGCATATCAAAGAAAGTGCAACTTAATATAGACACCCTAAGAGACTGGATGGTATCATTTTCAAAGAAAGTGCAGAATATCAGTTGCATGATTATTTTTCAATCCTGAACGTTCTAAATCCCCAAAATAGGTAAATCTGGCTGCAAATTTCGCCTAGAACTGCAACAGTGGATTGCAACCAGGTCATATTTTCCTTCATGACTTGATTGACTACTTGCATTATGTGGATGCAGTTATCGTTAAATATAATTGACTACTACATGAACGTTGCTACCACGAATGAAATTTTACCTGCCAGCTCTTAGAATCTTGTATACTCCTGGCTTTGTGAGGTCAACAACAGTAGACCCTGCACGACCTGAAGGAAGCACGCCACCGTCATAGACAAATGCACAATGCTCCCACAGGTTTTCAAAATCTTTGATGCAGACGCTACTTGGCTGTCCGCTCAAGTTGGCACTTGTGAGTGCCAATGCACTCCCAGATCCTTGACAGATGAGACGTATAAAGTCATTATCAGGAACTCGAACACCGATACTATCAAGTCCGGGATTCAGAGATTTCTCAAGAATACTGTGTTCCCCTGCCACATGTCCAAACAAATTTGCATAATCAGTTAACTAGATATTTGAACGCCAAGAGAACTATATTCATTGATAGAATAAGTTATTTGTCATGGTTTTTAAAGCTGAGAAGAAAGAGCAAAAAAATAGTGTTTTCTCCCATCTTTTTATACCTCTTTTAAGCACAACAGTCACAGGTCCTGGTAGGAGGGCATTAAGTAACCCCTCGGTCAAATGATCTGTAACTGCAAACCTTGCTATGTCTGGAACATCCCCAACACAAATGGCAAGCGGACTAGTATGTTTTCGCCCTTTGATCTCATAAATTCTGTTAACAGCTTGCATTGAGCTGCAATATCAAACCAATGTTTAATAAGAATAGTAATTAGCTGAGCACATAAAATGCAGTAGCACAATATCCCCTTATGTACAACTCTACCTCCAAACTTTCCTCTCCTTGTATCATACATGTTTGAGGAAAAAGATTCGATGCATCCATTATAAGTGCAACTAAGTGACAACAGGTGAAGGCTCTTCTTTGACCTCCTTAATTTAATCTGGGTGAAACAAGCATGTCCATCCACTACCTTCAACCTTGTGGTACCGATCAAAATGTATTCCATACACACATTTTACATTCTATTGCTGGCAGTTTAGGTTTTCCAAAATTGATACAAAAGGGTAGGGGTGGTCAACTTTGGTTAAGTTGACCAACTTTTACTTAAATCATATCTTCACCAGCTTAATGCTTAACCCAAACGAATTTGATTTACTAGCTTAAAATATCGTGGTTTTGAAGATAAATTCCACAGATAACGATCAAATTCAAAACAAAATACATTCGCAAAATTTGTTAGACTTAAAAATCAGCCCTCCAAGTAAATAATATATGAAAGATAAGCATCAGAAAGAAAACCAGTTTGTTGCATTTGCACAACCAACCAGAAAGCTTACCAAGCATCGCAAGCAAATCCATACAAAGTATCAGTGGGTACGGCAATTACTTGCCCAGATTTGACAGCCTCGATTGCTTCAACAGTGTGTTCCACTGTTGCTGGATGAACCACACCTATCTGCTGTCCCAAAATCCCATCACATTTTTCTGTACTTGTAGCCATATGTTTTGCGTGATAAATTGCTCCCAAGCTCCTCTTTTGCCTCAGAAAATGCCGAATTCGATATCTTGGTACTCCTGGACAAGCACAAGTGCGACTATGAATGTATACTAGAATGAGCCATAGGGGGTGAAAAGAACAACCATTGGAGAGGATGGAACTGACTATGGAGATGTGCGAAGAGCACCTCTGAAAAAGACTACAGGAGTATAAATAGCTTGGAGAAGAACAGGCAATTGCTGTATAGTTCTGGCTGAAATGAACATAATATAAGTGTTTGTTCTTGTTTTGAAGATTCTCTTACTATGTTATCTGCCCAATAAATGACAGAAAAAAAAATGTGAGTTTATATGATCTGTTGGCAAATACATTTTAGATAGTAGTTATGGCTACATCCATAAGAAAGTCACAAAAGCACACAGAGAACTGGTAATTTCGGAATTTTCAAGTTCTAAGCAACCATTAGCAGTTGCATAATACATTCCATCAGACCAACTACCAATCCACTACTACCAACAAAACACCAGTAAATCCACAATCCATACAGTCCATGGATGTCTAGTTTGTTCGACCAATACATTCTCATGGAAAACAAAAGGTTCAGTTCATAACGACAATTTTCTGCAAGAATCAAGCACACATCGGAACTCGTGAAAACGGAAATTAACGGGCGGCTAATTTCATGTAATTCAGTAAAAATTAGAAATGGAATCAGAGTGTACCAATTAGCAACATAACCTAATTCGCCGGAGCGCGAAAGCGAAAGAATGAATGAACACTACAAAATTACTTCCCAATCCACAATCAAACATCGAACTGAAGATTAAAAACTACAAACAAAAAATCATTTAGATTTTAAGGAAACTGCTAGCAATTTACTAAGATGAAAGATAAAGTGAGAAGAAGGCAGGAAAAACTGACCGGAAACTGAAAGAAAGGGAGAGGAATCCGGTGGCTCCGGAGGCGGGGAAAAAGCAAGCAGGGGTTATGCTCGAACAATCGACAGGGATGACTGAGGAGGGATGAGGGGATTGGAAATGGAATATCTCATCTCTCATCTTTTTCAAAACAAAAAGGGTCAACGACTCTCAACAACAAGACGAACAGTGGGCCCCCACTCTCTCCTCATACCTGGTTTAGCCCAAACGCAAACACCAAAAGCCCATAATAAAAAAAAAAAAAATTGTGACACATGAACTTTTTTTTGGACAAATTAGCAAAATGTTCACGTTTTTAGACAAATTAGCAAAATATTCGCTATATATACTTATTCTCGCTTTGTACGGACATTTTTTTCTGTTTGTCGAAAATCCGAACCCTCTCTTCTTCCGAACTCTCTCTTTGCGCTCTTCATCCTTCGTCGGTTCTTCGTCTGTTTTATTCCGTTTTGTTCGTCCTACTTCCTTCAATCTTTGCTAAAGTAGGGAGTTTTCGGCCGATTGTTGTTCATTGCTGTGCTAAAGTAGGGAGTTTTGTTCGTTGGTTCTTCAATGTCGTCTTCCAGCAGTTCTTCAAGTATCGATTTCGCTTGTTTTTGCTAACTGTATCGTGCTATGGTTTTGGATTAAGTTTATTTGTGTTGATTTTATTGATTTCTTCTTTTAATTTTGAACATCTATGGTTAAATTCATGCTTGATATGCATAAATATGTGCGATTTTGAGGGTTGTAGGTAGTTTATGTAAGTTGCATGTGTAAATGCGTTGATTTTAATTGTTTGTTTGCTTCAATTTTTGTGATGCGGCACTTTGTATGTGCTTTTTTAGCGTTATTCGTGTAGGTCAATCTGTTTGCCATGCTTGTGTTGTTCATAGTGTAGTTATCTGCTGTTATGCTCATGTGTAGGGTGGCTGACACTGACACTGTCTGTTTTTATATATGATTGTGTTAGTTTATGGTAGTTTCAACAATGTGTGTACTTGGATTTGGTATTATGTGTTGTCTTTGTGATGTTTATGTTCTTTTACTATGTGTTGGTGACATTTTATTGTTATTGTTTATGGTTGTTTGCTTCATCATGGATTCTGTTATTGTATATTTACATTATTTTGTATTTTGTTTTTGGTAGCAGCTCAATCTGGTGATTCATCCACCTCTCATAGTGGTTCTGATGTAAGTTATTTTGGTTTTCCATTTGGAATTCTTTTGTTGATGAGCAAGTTTTGATTCTTTTCCTAATCTAATGTTAGTTTTTTGGGTACTTGTCTGTGATTGATCAGGGCTTGGAATATTGCATTCCTGTTTCTGAGCGATTTCATTCTAGAACCAACATTTATTCATATCCTTCTGTTTGCGATATGATTAAAGAGCATTTGTCTCATTCTCACTACAATATTCTAGAAAAAAGTTGCGTTGAATGGGTGCTGACGCAAGGCACCAAAATGGCTATGAATTTTCAGCTTATGCATCAAATGGTGCTGCGTCAAGTACAAACACAAAAGGAGAATGAGTTGTGGTTTAGAGTTGGTGGATATCTTGCACGCTTTTCAATTGCTGAGTTCCATGTTATTACCGGCCTTCCTTGTGAAGACCGTGTTTGTAATATCTCAAAGAAAGTGTCAATATCTGAATTTTTTGGGCAGAAGAAAATGACTCATGATGAGTTAGTTGCTCGTTTCATATATGAGAAAAAGAAGTCTAAGAAGAAGTTGATTATGGCAAAGTTGTTGCTGATTGAGAGGTTAATTGTTTATAGGAGGTCAGAAGTTGTAAGTGCACAATTCTTATCTCTTTCGTGCAATGAGAAAGAGTTTGAACTATATCCTTGGGGTAGAGAGTCATACACCCGTTTGTTGAAGTCATTGAAGAGTTCTTCTGTTGCATATCGGAATGAGGTTAGGGGTTCATATCAAATATATGGGTATTGCCTTGCATTCCAGGTATTGTGTTTTAGTGTTTGCATCTTTTATGTCAGCGTTTTTTTTTGTGTCAGCACAACTTTATTGTTTATGTGAGCATTTTTTTAATATTATTTTGCAGTGTCATAATGAGTTTTCTTTTGTAACAGGCTTGGATATTATAAGCTTCCCCAGCTCTCTCTGCTAAGTTTGAGTATAATTTTAAGATGCCGGATAGAGATCCATACTCATTGCACTGGGCATGTGATTATAGCCATGTGTACGTTGAGGCTGAGAAGTTCTTTCATGGCGATTTGGTAATAATTTTATATTTTTCATCTTTATGAACATTTTTATTTGATGCATCTTTGGTTTTTTTTTAATATTCCGATACATGCATTTTGTCTAGACTCTGTTGTTCCCTATTTATGGGGAGTTTGCACGGACCGAAGGGATGGGGTTTGCTGATGAAAAAGCTGATGCAGTAGTTGCTGCATCAGTTGATGAAATAGTTTTTGGACCTGTTGATGATACATTGTATGACATTCGTCGTCTTCGTAAATCGTAAAAGGGCATATAAAGCTAGGCTTTCAAACAGGGATGTCCAAGTTGGTGGTGAAGAAGCTAATATCTTGCAGAAACATGATGAAGGAGAGACCTTAAAGAAGAAGACACCTGTGAAGAGAGGCAAGGCTGCTGAAAAGAAACAGGATGGGAAGTCCTTTGATACTGCTTTTGAAGTTTTCCCTGAGGGGGATAAAGAAGATGTTGTAGAGACATCAAAGAAGAGGAAATCTGTGATTGGAGGGATGGGTGGTAAAAAGAAACAGAAGGTGGCATCCAGCAATACTCTTGACGGATTGTTGTATTTGAGGAGGGGTCGTTCTGCTAGTCGTGGCAAGAGTGAAGTAAAGAAGCTTTGACAGAAGGCTTCAACAGTGAGGAAAGGTGGTAGAGTTGTTCCTTCTAAGAAGGTGAAGAGAGTTACTGCTGACACAGATCTGCATGAGGAGGTTGATGTGGTTGCTTCACCTTCCAAGAGAGATTAGTTGGGTTCTGATTCATGTGATTTATTAGACAATGATGTCCCGCTGAATATTGTCTTTCAGCGGAGATATAAGATGAAGAAAGGTGGTGTAGGTAGTTGGAGGCCTATATATGATAGTATTGCTGACATGTCTTCGGTTCTTCCTTCAGTTCCTGTTGTTGATAATCAAAGTGCTCATGGAGTGGAGAATGAAGTTATTCATGTTGCAGTCTCTAAATCTGGTGGTGAAGGCAGTGTTGGTGATGACAAGGTTGATGATTTTACTGCTGACACCCATTCTTCTAAATTTGATGAATTGGATGCTCCTCCTACTGCTAGGCTTTCTGTTTTGGCCGATGTTGCAGATGTGCTTGATTGCGGTGATAACGTTGAAGGAGTTGAGACACCTTCTGGTGACGGCAGTGGAGAGGGTGATGTCGCAACACCTTGTGTGCAGAGGTCACCTTTGGGGATTGATGAAGCACATGAATGTTTTGATGTGGGGGTCTTTGTTTGGTCAAACATCTGATGCTTGTGGGAATGAAGAAATTCGTATTTCAAGTTTTGAAGCTGGCAGAATGGCAGGGGGCGCAGAGAAAGTGGTACGTACTGAAGATGTATCTCCTCAAACGGAGGCCAACAATGATTCAACTATTGAGTTGCCTCCAAAAACACATGTTGATGCTTTTGCTTCTTCTCTCCCATCTCATCCTGATTGGGTGAAGGAGATTTTTAGGAGGATTGAGAAGCTTTAAGAGGTACCTAAATGTATAGATTTGTTGTCTACGAGGGTTGACGCAATTGAAACAAAGATTGTGGAGTTGACTAGGATTCTTCAAGTTGTTGGTGAGATGGTGAAGAGGTATGATGAGCTTGAGGTTAGGGTTGCTAATTATGAGGCTTTGGTTGAGAGGTTGCAGGCAAATCCTGTCAAGCCTGATGATAAGCACATTGGTGGTAAGTCCCAGGGCACTCATGCGAAGGTTGATGATGAAGATGTCAGCGGTGGTAAGCCCCAGAGCACACCTGTGAAGGTTGATGATGAAGATGTCAGCAAAATTGTGAATGATGTTGTGTCTGATCTTCAGAAGTCTTTCTCTGCTGAGGAGTTAATGGTGAAATCATCTCCTCCTTCTGTTAATGTTGTGCACGTGTCCTTGCCATCAATAAGATCTGAGGTTCCAGGTGTGGATAAGGAGTTTATGTCTACTGAAATTCCTCCTGTATTTCCACCTGTTGTCGCTGACACTGAATTTAAGGTGGTAGGTGCAGAAGTGAAATGTGTGAAGGATTTGAAATGTGATATTTCATTAATGAAGCATGAAGTTGATGATGCCAAAAGGATTGGAGATGAGCTTGGAATTCCATCAACTTCTGTTGAAGTTCCTCAATCTACCAAGTGTGAACATGAATGTGCTGATGGTAAAGTTGCTGCAGTTAGAGTTCACTCATCCTTGGAAAAGTAAATCTCTCTGTCTGATGATAATGATGACACGGGTGTAGGTGTTGATTGGGATTCGGTAGCCAAGGATCCTGCAACTATAATTGAAGTTGAACAATTAAAGGCTTCCAATCTTATCCCATCAATCAGTACATTCCTGTTTGGCCTAACTGAGTTTGAGAAGAAGGTGAGGATGCCAAAGCATGCCCCTAACAAGTCATTGATCAGCTTGGAAGATCATCAATTTATTTATGGACTTTTAAAGAAGAAAAGGTATGCTTTATTTTAATGTTCAATCTTTGTTATGAAATGTTGTTGTCATTGTATTAGTTACAACATCTCATGCTAGATATATTTTTACCCATTTTGTGTAATTTTGGGTAGGAATTTTTCTGTTGCTGGTCCAATTTTAAGGTGGGACAAAAAGTTTTTCCATAACATTTTAGCGAAGAATCTGTGGCTTGATTGTCAGGTAATAACTGCTTGTTTTTTGAAATAGATATATGTGTGTGGATTGGATTTTATCGTATTAGTTGATTGCTGACTTCACTTTTTTACTACATTGTGTAGCATCTAGAAGCAGGTTTGATTCACATTAGAAGGCGCATTTCTGAGGACCCATTCAAATATCGAGATGTTCTTGTTCTTGATTGGCTATTTTACCTAAAGTACCTGCCTGAATATGCTTCAAATTATGGGGAAGACATACCTCTTGAAGGAAACACTGAGAAGTATTTTGTTGGTATGTGCCCTGCACATTGTGGGAAGCCATGGGAATCTGCAAAGAAAATCTACACAATTTTCAATGTGATAAACAAGCACTGGGTGGCGTTGGAGATTAAAATTGAGGAGAGGGTAATCAACGTGTACGATTGCAATGTCCCTGCTGTTAGGGATGATGTTCTTGAAGAACAATTGCAACCGTTTTCTATTTGGCTCCCAATTCATTTGGAAAAGGCTGGGCTATATCAAAACTTTGCTTCCTCTCCTTTCCAGCTAAACATGGTTCCTGGGTTAATGCATGATTCTACCGGGTATGTATTTTTTATCTTGTTTTGTTGGTTGGTTAGCCTAAGATACTTGTTATTTATGTGCTCACATTACATTGTGTCTTTTTGTGTTGGCAGGGCTTCATGTGGGGTATTTACATTAAAAGTGATTGAAGCGTCTGTATTTGGGGGAGATGTTAAAGGTTTCAACAACGAGAAGATCTTTCGATTCAGAGAACTAATGTGCTCAGATCTGATCAAGGAGACCTGGAGTGCTAAATTTTAACACAAGTGTTTAGATAGGTCGTTGATGTGTATATGGGAAAGTTTGGATGTAATCTGACAAATTAAGTGCTCAAATAGCTAAGTAGTGGTGACACTGATATGAAGTAGTGGTGACAATATCGTTGTATTTTTTTATTTTTGAAGTGTACGTGGTGACGTTTTCTGTTATTGAACATTATGTGCTGACACTATGTGACTAAGTTCCAAAATAGTGGTGACACTGATATTAGTTTCAAGTAGTGGTGCCACTATCATTGTATTTGTTGATTTTGATGTGTAAGTGGTGGCACGAGGTGGTTAAGGCCCAAAGTATTGTGTGACACTAGTGGTTATAGTAGTTAGAAGTATTGGTGACACTAGAATTGTGTTTGTTGACTATTACTATAGAACATGGGGGATTAATTGAAATTTTTCTCAACATGATCTTTTTTTTGCTCAACAATTAATTATTTTTGCACAAATTTTGAGACTTGTGAAATTGTGCTCAATATGATCTTATTTTTTCTCAATATATTTTTTATACTTTCTCAATATATTATTGCCCAAAATTGTCTTATTTTTTGTAATCATTAGAATAAAAGTGCACAACATAAGCGGTTGGTGACAATGTCCTCAACATGAGCTTATTTTTTATCAACAAGAGTTTATATTTGCACAACAATTGAGACTTGCGAATTTGTGCCCAACATGATTTTATTTCTTCTCAATATAATTTTATACCTTTTCAATAGATTATTTGCACAACATGGTATTATTTTTTGCTTATCATTAGAATAAAATTGCACAACAGTGGCGGTTGGTGAAAATCTGCTCAACATGATCTTATTTTTTATCAATAATAGTTTATATTTGCACAAAAATTGAGACTTGTGAATTTGTGCTCAATATGATCTTATTTTTCCTCAATATAATTTTATACTTTTTCAATAGATTATTTGCACAATGTGCTCTTATTTTTGGTCATCGTTAGAATAAAATTGCACAACATGGGCGTTTGGTGAAAATTTGCTCAACATTATCTTATTTTTGCTCAACAATAGGTTATATTTTGCACAACAATAAAATTGGACAACATTGATGTTGGGTTTAGTTTAAAATTCATGATATGAGAGCCTCACCCATTTTTCTGACCATATGTGTTGGCCCATTTTATTTACTTTATATATGGTTTGTACTTGAGTATAATTTCCAACGTCATTTCAACTCCTTCCACTCTCTTCCCCATTACCGTCTCTCTAAGTCTTTTCATCTTCCTCCACTGTTGTTCCCCATTCCGGATTTCTCTTCAGAAGATGCGACCTCGCCTTTGGTATTTAGCTCTCTCCCTTTCGTTCCTCTGAAAATTTTATATGATCGGTTAGGTTTTTGACACTTTTTCAGCAAATTTTTTATTGTTTTTTTTTCCGATTTTAAATTACCTTTTTCATTATCTTTATGTCGATTAAATGCATATATTGTTGTTTGTGTTTGGTGAGTTGCTACTGCATTATTTTCTTTGATTGTTATTTGTTTTCGACTGAAAAAAAACGTGGTCGGTTAGTGTTGATGTACTCTTTCAGAAATTTTTTCCTTCTTTCTGTGACAGTAATATTTTGATTACCTTTCCTATAATCCTTGATTATTAAGTGATTGGATACTATATGAGTGTATGTTTATTTTGTCTGTGTAGGTCTTCTATCCTTCAATGGCATTTCCAACTATAACTGAAATAGGGTATGACTACACTGTTGGTTCTTTTGAAGTGGTAATCTCAGAAAGGGAGTCGTATTTGCATGGGTCGAGCCAACTGGTGGTGTCTATCCATTTTGATAGCCTCCCTCAGCTGACCATTAATAATTTCTCGGCTTGGAACAGTGTGCCAATGACTTTAGCACATTGCGATGATGTGTTAAGTGAAGCAGGTATCACCAGTGTGGTTCGAACTCAGGTAGCCAACCAGCTGTTAATGGAATATACTCGCAGTTGGTTTCTGGGTGACGCTGAGTTGGTTGAATATGGTCTCTGCCCGGACATCACTGTGGATGTACACTTCATTGACGACCCTGAATTTGAGATAAGCTCTGAATCAAGCTCTGAATTTGATATGAGCTCTGACTCTGACATGGATGTCGACCACCCAGATCATCCAGCAACTACAGAACATAGTGACATGTTAAAAGAGATACATCATCTTGAATAGGTTGGGGAGAAATGCACAATATGTCTTGATCCGATGTTGGCATCGATGCATGTCCTTGCCACACCATGTGCACATTTCTTCCACCCAGAGTGTCTCCAAAATTGGATTACAGTTCAAGCCATTTGTCCGCTTTGTCGATCAGCTCTTTAGCCGTAGGTCTCTTGTATATCCGTTGTGGAAAGACAGTGTAGTTGCAACTATTTTGAAGGAGTTAATTTAAGGAAATGTAGGATATGAATGGAATTTTGTGTTTGACAATGTTTGTATCTGATTTCCATTCAAATCATACCAGTGTATTTTGTAACTTTTTGGGGTACTTGGTGTATGTAAATGCATAATGAAATTTGTGTTTTATTATATTTGTTTGTGATTTTCATTCTATCATATTTGTCCTGATGGATGAGTATGACATTGGGTTTTATTTGACAGAAAAAGATCATCTCAACCTTTATGAATTTGCTCATATACCGTGTGTGGATTTGAAACAAATATGGAACTTATTTTCCAAAAATCCTGCACGGTTGTGCATCCCAAAATAGTGCTGACACTGATATCAGTTGTTGTTGCAGGAGGATGGTCAAGTATGAAATAAATATAAAATAAAGTTCAGACTGACTTCCCTGTCTCAGCAAATAAATACAAGACTTCCTCCCGTTGTAGTAAGAGAATAGTCAGGATCGAATCCACGAGGAAGCACGTCAGCAGTTCTCAGGTAGCAACAGATCTCACAGACAAGCAGTAGAAAGACAGAAACACAGAAAAGAAACAGAAATAAAAGCAGAAAATAACAAACAAAAGCAATGAACTAAACGAAGACAGAAAAGACAAAGCAAAGCAGCAAGTAAAAGCAAAAACAGAGGCTCGTCGATCTCGACCACAGTCAACTCGAGATCGACAAGGGCAGGTCGACAGAAAACAGAAAGTGAAAATCGACAACAGAAAGCAGAAACTCAACTCGACATAGACCAGTTCCTACTCGAGATCGACAAAGGCAGTACTCGATCTCGACAAGCTCTACTCTATATCGACAAGGGGACAGAAACTTTAAAATGCAAATTTTCGAACCCAAACTCAGATTTCTGATGAAAATAAATCAATATAATAAAAGACTTCCAAAGCCAGGGTATCAACACCACAACGATAACCATGCAAGGTAACACATAAAGGCATAAAAGATCATGCTTTCCATCAAATAACTTTCGTTATTAACAAATAGGCATATAGAGGCTTTCGCATAAACCCTAATTGTTACTAACCCTTTTTCACATAATTAATCCAAGTTGCATTAAGATCACTTTCGCTTCAATAACACAAACAAGGATCACCTTCAACTCTCGCAAAAGAATCATGCTCATAGGGATAGAAGATGAATTGCACAACAAGATCTGACCTTTATCGCATCTCCTCACATGGCCACCGTCGGGCTCACCCCAGCCCCAGAAGTGGGTGGACTACTCGCTCTTCATCATCAAGAAAGACATCAAATAACAAAAGAAACTAACTTGCATTAAATTAAATAAAGAAAGCTTACAACCGACAAGACAAATCCGCTTTCGCCTCTCCACCTTGCTTGCTACAAACTCTCTCTCTCTATCCTACTTACTTGAATTGATTGTGAATTGGAATGAATAAAACTGAGCCCCTAGGGCCTTATTTATAGTGATCAAACCCCGCTAATCAAGGAAATAACCATCTATCTCTATATCTAAATCTATATCTAATTTGCTAAAAGATAAATAAAATGCTTTAAGGAAATAAATCAATAAGGAAAAGATAATTCTAAAGTGGGTAAGTCTTCATGTCTTGATAGATCTCCTTCCATAGATAGAACTTGCTCAAAATCGGATAGAATCTTCCTCCTTCGGCCCCAAGGAATCCCAGCTCGACTAGGATAACTCTCGACGACGCGTTTCTGGAAACGTGGTCTACTCGACCTCGACAAAGCCTTGTCGACATCGACTAGGACTCGTCGTTTTGGCTAACTGGTGCTCGATGTGGCTCGGTCTTG
Source organism: Persicaria maculosa (assembly GCA_963922045.1). Taxonomy (NCBI): domain Eukaryota; kingdom Viridiplantae; phylum Streptophyta; class Magnoliopsida; order Caryophyllales; family Polygonaceae; genus Persicaria; species Persicaria maculosa. The sequence goes on from OY998259.1 coordinate 57,857,307, forward strand.
GCTCCTGACGCTCGTCGACCTCGAGTAAGCGTAGTCGACCTTGAGTAGGAAAGTCTTGCCGACTAGGTCTCCTCGGGTAGGTGTACTCGACAAGCTCGGACCTGGGCTCTGGGCTTCGTCGATCTCGACAAAGGGTCGTCGATCTCGACCATGGTTCGCCGAGTTGGGGTGTGGACTTCTTTGGTCGAGCAGCTTCTCTCCTCGACTCCGGGTGTGGTGTCTGGGCTTCGTCGATCTCGACCAAGGTCTTGTCGAGATTGAGTTGGGTCCGGAAGTCGGGTTGGTCTGGCTCTCGACGTTGCTCCTGGTCGACAAGGCTGTGCTCGGACATGCTCGTCGAGATCGAGTAAGACCTAGTCGAGATCGAGTAGCCTGGGTTCTCGGCTCGATTCGACTGGTTCCGCTGCTTCTTTGACCTTGGACTTCTGTAGTGGTTTTCCGAGCTTTTCCGACCTTCCTTAGAATTGCTGTAAAATGCCTCGAATTCTGCGAATTAAACAGAAACTGGTGTAGATTCCATAATTTGGCAAATAAACATAAACTACATAGGTTCTGTACTATCTTAGCCCAAATGAATGCAATGTATGCATAAATCGATATAAAAGTAAATGTAAAACATGGCAAATTCAGCTCACAACATCAGTTACAAGTAGTGGTGACACTGGCCTTGTAATGTTTTATTTTGAAGTGTATGTGGTGGCAAGAGGTTTTTAATGCCCAAAGTATTGTTGATATTGTTGGTCAGATTAGTTTGAAGTAGTGGTGACACCAGACTTGTATTTTTTGATTTTATAGTGTATGTGGTGACACTATGTGGTTGAGGTCCAAAGTAGTGCTGACACTGATATCAGTTACAAGTAGTGGTGACACTGGCCTTGTAATTTTTTGATTTTGAAGTGTATGTGGTGGTAAGAGGTGTTTAATGCCCAAAGTATTGTTGACATTGTTGGTCAGATTAGTTTGAAGTAGTGGTGTCACCGGTTTGGTGTTTTCTGATATTGAAGTTTATGTGGTGACACTAGGTGGTTGAGACCCAAAGTAGTGCTGACACTGATATTAGTTACAAATAGAGGTGACACCAGACTTGTATTTTTTGATTTTGTAGTGTATGTGGTGACACTATGTGGTTGAGGTCCAAAGTAGTGCTGACACTGATATTAGTTACAAGTAGTGGTGACACCAGTCTTGTATTTTTAGATTTTGAAGTGTATGTGGTGACACTTATATTTACTCAACAATAGATTGTATTTGCGCAATAATCAAGGTTTGCAAAACTTGTGCTCATAGAATAAAATTGCACATGGGGGGATTAGTAGAAATTTGCTCAACAATAGGTTATTTTTGCTCAACAATAGGTTATTTTTGCATCACAATTGGCACTTGTGAAATTTTGCCCAATATGATCCTATTTTTTTCTCAATATAATTTTATACTTTATCAATAGAGCAAACAACATGGTCTTATTTTTATCATTAATAGAATAAAATTGCACAACATGCGGAGAATTGATGAAAATTTGCTCAACATCATCTTATTTTTGCTCAGTAGTAGTTTATAGTTGCACAACAATCGAGGCTTGTGAAATTGTTCTCAACATGATCTTATTTTTGCTCAATATAATTTTATACTTTTTCAATATTTTTTTTTGCCCAACATGGTCTTATTTTTGCTCATCATTAGAATAAAATTGCACAACACTAGCAATTGGTGAAAATTTGCTAAACATGATCTTATTTTTACTTAACAATAGTTTATTTTTGCACAAAAATTGAGACTTTTGAATTTGTCCTCAACATCTCTGTTGGGCTTAGTTTAGAGAGGCCCGGCCCATTTCCCTTTTATTTATACATGGTTTGAACGTACTTCAGAGTATTTCCAAGTCTTTTCATCTCCCTCCAGTTGTTCATCTCCCTCCACTCTCTTTCCCATTAAGGTTTTCTCTTCTTAGGATGCGATTCCGGTTCTGGTATGTATCCCTTTCTGTTTCTTTCCTCTGAAAAAAAAGGTTATCGGTTATGTTGATGCATTGTTTTAGCAAATTTTTTATTGTTGTATTTTGCGATTTTCGTTTATCTTTCCATTACCTTTCAATCTAGTAAACGCATATATTGTTGTTTGTTTTGCTTAGTTCCTATTGCATTATTTCTGTGAGTGTTGTTTGTTTTTTACCGAAAATAAAAGTTATCGGTTAGGTTTGATGCACTTTTTCAGAAATTTTATTGTTCTTTGTGTTTCTGTAATGTTTAATTCCTATTAACTTTCCTGTGATGTTTGATTTTTAAGTGATTGTCTAATATATGAGTGTATCTTTATTGTGTCTGTGTAGGTTTTCTCTCCTTCAATGGCATTTCCAACTGTAACTGAACTAGATTATGACTACAGTGTTGGTTCGTATGAAGTGGAAATATAAGCAACCAAGTCGTATTGGTATGGACCGAGCCAACTGGTGGTGTCCATCCATTCTGATAGCGTTCCTTTAACATTTAATCATGGTTCTGCTTGGATTGGTATGCCAATGACTTTAGCCCACTGCAATGAAGTGTTACATGATGCAGGAGTCACCAGTGTGGTTAGAAGTAAGGTAGCCAATAGGCTTTTAATGGAATATACTAGCAATTGGTTTCTGGTCGACGCTGATTTTGTTGAATATGGTCTCTGCCCGAACATCATTGTGGATGTACACTTCATTGCTGACTCTTCATCTGATTCAAGCTCTGAATCCGACATAAACTCTGACTCTGACATGGAGGTCGATTACCCAGATCATCCAGCACCTCCAGAACATATTAACGCCTTAAGGGAGATATATCACCTTGATCTCGATGAAGACGAATGTACAATATGTTTGGAGCCGATGTTGGAGTCAATTCCCGTCCTTGGTGTCTGCGATCTTGGCTTAGAGTTCAAGGCAATTGTCCTCTTTGTCGATCAGCAATCTAGCTGTAGGTCTCTTGCAAATTCGAAGTAATTATCATTTAGTTTTTGTTTGGGATCGTCATGTTTTCAAAAGACAGTGCAGTGGAAACCTTTTGGGGGGGACTTGATGTAAACAAATGTGGGATATGAATAGAATTTGTGTTTGACAATGTTCGTATCTGATTTCCATTGTATGATATCAGTGCAGTTTGTAACTTTTTGTGGTACTAGGTGTAAGCATTATGAATGAAGTTTGTTCTTGATCATATATGTTTGTGATTTCAATTCAATCATAGTTGTGTTTGATGTTTAAGTAGAACATTTGCTTTTTTTTGACAGAAAAAGACGATCTATACAATTAGGAATTTGCACATATATTCCAGTTGGATTTGGAAAAAATATGTAACTGATTTTCCAAAAATTCGTAGAAAAAATTATACATTTTACATATAATATTCCTCCTTAAACTGTATGAGAGCAAGTGAAATTTCATACGTTATGCGTAATATCATAACATCCGATAAATGTTATTGGTGCCACCGGCCAGTTAAAGTTTATGTGGTGACACTAGGTGGTTATGGCCCAAAGTATTGTTGCCACTGTTGGTTAGAGTAGTTTGAAGTAGTGGCGACACTAGCCTTGTATTTTTTTATTTTGAAGTTTTTATGGTGGTGACACTAGGTGGTTAAGGCCCAAAGTATGTCTAACAATGATATTGGTTACAAGTAGTGGTGACACTACCCTTGTGTTTTCTGATATTGAAGTGTATGGGGTGACATTTTCTGTTATTGAAGTCTATGTGGTGACACTAGGTGGGTAAGTTCCAAAGTAGTGCTGACACTGATATTAGATACAATTATTGGTGACACTAGCCTTGTATTTTTTTTGATTTTGTAGTGTATGTGGTTGCACGAGGTGGTTAGGGCCCAAAGTCTTGTGTGAAAATGTTGGTTAGAGTAGTTGGAAGCATTGGTGACACTAGCCTTATGTTTGTCTGATGTTGAAGTGTATATGGTGACATTTTCTGTTACTGAAGTTTATGTGGTGACACTAGGTGGTTATGGCCCAAAGTAGTGCTGACACGAGGTGGTCAATGTCCAACACTAATAACTGTAACTTAAATAACTGTAATTCGTTTACAGTTTATAGTTTTACAGTTTTATAGTTTTTTTACAGTTACTCTGTAATGAAGGGACCCAAATAACTGTTACAAGGAAGAAAACTGTATAATTATTGCCTATATATATATCCATAAATAATTCTTTGTTGTCCAATGGTGTCTGCAAACTGATTTTAACAGAAATCAGTATACCAGAACTTGTATTCTTACTGCTAACACATTCCCCTCCAAAAAGATGAATTATGGCAACACTGTTGAGTTTTGCACAAGATTCCACCAAATAATGGATGAGCTGGATGGTGTTGTTTACCGTGGGTATCACATGACCCTCGTTGATGAGGCATGTGAGACTAACAAAGAGGCTCGCAGGGTCAAGTTGGTGGAAGCCGTTGTGGTTCATTATACATTATATGAGGAATTACAAAGATCAATAATAGCAACCGAACATCATATTCGGAGTGCGTCAAAGATGATATTTGAAGTTTTATCCTTAATTTTTTTCCCTCTAGTCTTGACTCTTGTATTTTATGTTTTATCTAGGTGGAACGAGAACTTGGGAAACAAAGACAGATGTTGGAAGAGGCAAAGGACAACCTCATGCAGTGTGTTAAAGAAGTTTTAGATGTAGAAATGGAAAGGATGAGGAAGATTGATGACTTCTTAGGACTGTAGTTCTAGTATATTAATAACTGATAATATTGGAACTTATTTATATGTTTAATGTATTTTTTTTAGTTTCTATGTGTTTCAGACTAATGATATGATGCAACTTATTAATATCATATTAATTATATGGATATTTTGTAATTTCGCACCTCGTATTTGATATTATAAAGTGTTACTGAAGTTTTACGTCTATCTTTTGTGATACTGCGGACACATTGAGTAATTTGGGGATTGTTTTGGTAAAAGTAGTGCTGACACTGTTTAACTAAGATTTTATGTTATTGGTAATTTGCTCAACATCATCTTAGTTTTGCTAAAAAATAGTGTATATTTGCACAACAAACGAATGGATATTATCAAATCAACTGTATGAATAAAATACACCAGTTATAAACACAAATCAAATATTTGATTACCGGGTGAGAGAATTGTGCTGACATAGAGAAAAGAATACACAACTGTTCAGAAGCAGTTATAGTTGTATGCATCTTGACAAATACTATCCAGCTTAAAAATCATAGGGAAAACAACTGTCTTAATGCTCACGAGAAAACTGTTCAGAAGCAGAGTACACAACTATCTACACCCAAATACATTCCAAAGTTTGCAAAAAAAACATTAAAATTGGGTTGTAGCTGCTCAACCAAGATTTAGTTTCTGGCCATGAATCCCCTTTAAAGTCATTTTTGCATGGGATTTCTCTGCCTTCACAACTTCTGTGTTCACTTCATTCAGCTCTGAGCACACAATATCTGTTAGCTACTTCACCCGTAGCTTTGAGATATTCTTGAAATTGCCCTTTTCCAATCCAAACTTGTACACTCTCTGCCCCAAAGAAGGTCTCCATGTGATGCATGAGGCATACCCCAGAATGCAGAATTTTCTCTTCTCCAGCCCATGTGATGGGGACAGTTGATGTTGGTGCAGTTGACACTATATCTGCCTTTGCTTCAAGCCCCTTGTCTGTTAGATACACAATCAGCATATCTCCCTGCATGGATTGAATTATAAAGCATGTAATTTTAATGGTAAACTGAGGTGATATTTAATTGAAATTAATACAAGTGAAGAAATATTAGATATCATTAATAAAACTTACCAAACATTCGAAGGGGGATGGAAAAGTGCAAGTTGCATCAGGGCAAGATGGGGTGATATCAACGATTTGGATGACTTTGTTTTTAAAGTTGAAGACAACCATGATATAGACCTCTTCTCGTTGAACCCCAAATACAATCTAATCAACTTACTATTAAACAGATAGACATTAGTGATTGAGCTTGTTAACTTTGATCTCAAATTCAGTATTTAGAGAACTTTATTCAGGTGATTGCGATGGACAACCATGATATTGAGCTTGTTAACTTTGATCTCAAATTCACTATTTAGAGAACTTTATTCATCGACATTTGTTTTAGTATTATATTAGATATTAGATATTAGTTTCCTTCATTTAATCTCCTAGAATAAAAAATCAACCAAACATATTTTTAGAATTCCCGTCAATTGGATTTCCTGGGAATTCAATTCTCATGAAGTAACTTCCAGGGAATTTCAATTCCCACATTGAATCAATTAAATAATCAATTGATGCGTTTGAATAAATGATTTTCTTTAAAATGTAGTAGATTTTTTTATTTTTAAATAAAAACATTTTTGATAATTTAAACTCTTTAAAAATAGTAGCAATATCATTGCCTAATTATTTAATTGGATAATAACGGATGTTTTAGGTTATGATGCAAATTTATACAATATCATTGCCTACGTTTGGTTAACCAAAACAAATAAATATTATATATTTATCTAATTTGAAATAATTTTTTTAGAAATAATTAGAAATAGTTAATCTAAAAAAATTTGACTCATAAAAGAAGCTATTAATATTTATCCAATTAAATAATCAATTGATGCGTTTGAATAAATGATTTTCTTTAAAATGTGGTAGATTTTTTTTTAAATAAAAACATTTTTGATAATTTAAACTCCATAAAAATAGTAAAAATATCATTGCCTAATTATTTAATTGGATAATAACGATGTTTTAGGTTATGATGCAAATTTATACAATATCATTGCCTACGTTCGGTTGGCCAAAATAAATAAATATTAGATATTTATCTAATTTGAAATAATTTTTTTAGAAATAGTTAATCTAAGAAAATTTGACTTATAAAAGAAGCTATTAATATTTATCCAATCAAATAATTAATTGATGTGTTTGAATAAATGATTTCTATAAATTTTGATAGATTTTTTTTATTTTTAAATAAAAACATTTTTGATAATTTAAACTCCATAAAAATAGTAACAATAAATTCAATTTGAAATAAATATTTTGGGTAAATAATTAATCTACTTAATTTGTAAAAATCATGAATGAATTAAGGTGGGACCATGATTGATGATATGTTGACACGTAAGCCATTTTCAAGCTAAAGTCACCAAGTAGCATCATCAACATTTGTTTTAGTATTATACTAGCGTAGTGCCCGTGCGTAACGTACGGGATTTGGAAAATATATTATATTTTATAGAAGATATTACCATAATTTATTTACATTATATAATAGATATATTATACTATTATAATAATATAAAAATAATATAACAAAATAATATAAATTTGGATAAAAAATAATGCTCATATCATATCAATATATAATATATGTGGCAAAACGTCAATATCTAACCCTCCTCGCGGGGTCGAGTTTGAGATTTGAAATGCTCGAGGCAGGATATAAAAATGTGGTCCTCTAATATTATTTTTTGTTGTGTTAATTGATTGGAAGGTAAGACCAAATAATTTGGTAGTTCGACTACATATTACACAAACTCTAGGTGAATGAAGCTTTAAGAACTTTTGGATAGAGAGCACATAAAAATATCGGAGAAGAAATATTCTTGTAATAAACTTAAAAGTAAAAAAATTGCTTCATCCGTCTCAAAATATAGGCCGTTTTATTTTTTTGGCATGTTTTTTAAGAAGCTAAAAACTTTATAAAATATTATATTTTTATTGGTTTTTAAAAATAATATTATGCTTGTTAATAATATAAACTAATAAAAAAAGATAATATTTTATAAAGTTTTTAGCTCCTTAAAAACGTGCTAAAAAGTAAAACGACTGATATTTTGAGACAAAGGTAGTATAAATTTTAGAGTCACGACTGTTATTTGAGAATGAGGTTTTTAAGCATTCTAAGTTTTTTAGTAAGTTGATTGATTACTTTGAGCATTATGTAACGGCCCACAATTATGATTTCCGGGTTACGTTTCAAGGGATTAAACCCCTTGTTCGGATCTTGCAATCCAGGTACGGGTCGAGGTTTCAAACTCATTTTAAGATTAGTAGAAAGAGGGATTTCAAACCCTAAAAGCCACGAAGGGTCGTAGGGTACCCTTAACCTGTCTTAAGACTATGTCGCGAAATTCAATTCAAATGAAAGTAAAGCGAAAACAAATTTAAGATACAAAGTGTCACGGCAGAGCCGGGTCAAAATCAAAACGTAAGCGAATGATTACCATTTATACCAAGTTAGAGAGTTAGCCGGGTTCTTCAATTCGCCAAAAACAACCCCGTCATATAGACATCGAGCACTCAGAATCTGTAGAAAACACCTTTAAAAAAAAGAACGGGGAAAGGAGTCAGATCGAGCCACTCATGCGGGACCGACAGTCCTCACTGAGACCAGATAGTATGTGCTATACCTAATAAAGATGCTCTAATGCCGTACGAAAGTCAAACACACTAGCATGCCCCTATGTATAATAATGTGCAGAAATACTGTAAAGGGCCCAAGACAATGCCTAGTGGCATATCCCTCTCCTACCTCCACCCCCTTCCGATAGGGCGGAGACTGGCCAGCTCGTGAATGCATTCCATTATAATCGGGCGGCACGCATGCCCAACCCGCTCCACAATAAAGCCCGCAGGCATCTCATAATATAAGGAAGTTTCATGACTCGATTGACTCAGGACGGTACCCGATGGGACTAGGTCGTCCTATAACCCTAGCAAAGACTCTAGGACTATCACAGATAACAGCCGTTCTGTTTCAAACGCATAAAGTAAGCAGATACTCATTCAATTAGTGCAACCTAAACAGGATACTACATGGCATGCTTTTATGCATATGCAACACCTAATATAAAATGCAACAACAGGCATGAATGTCCAACCTGAGTAAGCCCTTAGGGAACTTACCTGAAGTCTTCACATCCAATTAACCAGCAAACAAGCCACTCAGATAATCATCCATCGGTCCACAAGCCACTCAGAGAATCATCCAATCACACTAGCAAGTAATAAGCAAGGAACAACTCATCAATACATACTTAATTAACACACAAGTAGGCTTTCCAGTCAACACATGATTCAACAAGTCTTATTTATCAAACTCGCATAATAAATCATGATCAAGGAGGTCATATAAGAACTAAGGTTAAATTGTAACTAAACCGTATTCTAAGGTCATAGCCATAACAAGGAAGTCCATGTATAGTAAGTTCACAAGGCACATCAAGCTCTCAAGACATTTCTTACTAAGTTACACTAGAACTCAACCAATTAACGAATCTAAAGCATTCATATCATTACTCTAGTTAACCGTTTTACCTAGCTTAAATATGAGGTAGTGATATTAAGTCAAACGAACCAATTTCACATCTCGCATAGCACAACAACAAGCTTACAAGTATAACAAGTTCTCGAGATGTCTTTTATGTCTATTCATAAACTCTAATTAGAGCAACTAAATGTTGAACTCCAATTCCACTTAACCACTCATGGTCCAACAATCAAGATTAGTTTATTACTATATTTAACTAACAAACCGAGTCAAATTTTGATCTTGAGATAGGTTATTCTCATAGTTTACCATCCTCACTTAAACAACACATAATAGGCGAATACAAAAGCAATGCAGCTCAATTCTACCACTGTAATTCGACAATCCGCACAAAACCAAGTCTAAGCCATTTTAATTGAAATCAACCCCAAGTAATCAACAGTCAACTCAGCCGAGTATTTGATTAGGGTCAAACCATATTATTATAATAATTTAATCAAGGAATTCAACAATCAGTATCAAGGCAAACAACCAAAACCCACAGCCCAAGAAAATATACCCATTCTGGAGTTCAAGACGAGGAGGAGAGAGGGTCAGTTGGATGGCTATGGTGCGGGGTCGGGGTTGGCGTCTAGCTCGCAGCTACGTCGTCAAGCAGGAGAGAGAGGGACGGTGATGGTCGTCGGCATCGGCGTCACAAAGAAGGCAGCTTGACCTTGGCTCTGGAGGTTCATTGGCTCCGGCATCGGCTCCGGCTGCCCAAGGTAAGCGAGAATGCGAGAGAGAAGTGCGAGGTTGGCCTCGGCAAGGTCGAGAGGGAGAATGTCGGACAGTGGGACTCCAACGAGAGGAGAGGAGGACGGCGGCTCCGGCTGCAGATCTGGCGTCGTCAGTCACCACGGGAGCAAAGAGAGAGACGGGTGCTTGGGGCATCGGGCTCGAAAGTAACAGGGACGGCGAACAAGGTGAACGAATCAGCCCTACGTCGGTCGGAGTGGCTGGTAGCGGCTCGGAGGCTCGACGAGGCAAGGAGGCTAGCGACGGCACCTGTTCCGGTCGGCGGCAACTAATGAGTCCAGGGAGGCGGAATCAGGCATGAGAGAGCGAACCAGGTTCGATAGCAAGGGAGAGAGATGGGATCTGGAAGGAGGGAGGGAACAACAAATCAGATCTAGGAGTGGAAGAGAGGAATGATGAACGAGGGAAGCCATTGATGGGGCTGGGAGCTCTCACCCGCTCAGATCTGTGTAAGGAAAGGAACAAGAGGAATGGAGCGGCTGGGGTTTCTAATACGCTTAAAGTAGGGCTAAATTAAGTTACGAGAAATCGCAAAATTAATCCGTTATTTCTTAAGTTATATAAATATTACCACATTAAATACCAAATTTAACCCAATTAGATTCTGATATAGGAAAGCGGAACATATCTGTTTTTAAATCGAATACAATTTTATGCCGGAATTAGCTCCGAATAAAATAAAATCATTTTGGTCGAGGACGGAGGTTTTCAAAATTGTCGAAATCCCCTACATTTAATATCGAAATTAATTCATAATTTATAAAATATTATTTTAAAGCATCGAGCCTTTACACATTAAACACACATTTGTTGTGGTAATGAGTTGGAAGATAGAACTAAATAATTTGGTAGTTGGACTACGCATTCAACAAACGCTACTGAATGGAATTTTCAGAACTTTGGGAGTTGGACTACACATACAATATCATTCCAACTTATGTTAGTTAGTTTCAATTTTTAAATATCCGAGTATCATGGAATCCCCAAATATCTTGACCAAAAAAATCAATAAACAAATTGTTTAAATAGTATTAATTTATTAATTTAAACAAATCTCGTTATTATGTGTTTTCAAATCATTGGTTAAAAAGTCTTGGATAAAATAATATAAATTTATTAATAAATATATTGGTTTATTATTTTCTGACTCTAAAAAATATTGGATAAAAAATAATATGCAAATTTGGAGAATTTGGTCAACAAATTCAATATTTTTAAGTAATAAAAAATGATTTTAAGTATATTTATTTTAAATATATATGGTGATATGTTGTTAAGTGAATGACTGTCACGTGACACTTTCAACGTGAGGCCACCACGTGTGTCATTCGCAACTGCTTTAATATTATTTATGAAATCTCTTGGTTTTCTCCTTTTGTTAAATTTATTTATTTTTAAATAATTATAAATGATTAATTTTAATAAATAATTAGACATTATAACATTTATAATCAACAAATTAACCGACGGGATTATATGTTAAAATGACAAAGCTCTGGGGTCGTCGCACGATTAAATGAAAAACAAATAACAGTCGAATAAAAAAATATGGAAAAAACAAAGGTATAAAATGGGGGATTATATGTACACCGCTAATTTTTACTATTTACACCGCAAATCCACCGCATCCCTATGCGGTGACTTAATCAAATTTTAGCCCGACATACCGCATGTACATGCGGTATGTCCGTTGACCGTATAAAAACACCGCACGTACATGCGGTGGGTTAGGTTAAAACGGAGTCCGTAATACGATAATCTGGTTGGGTCGAAGTTATCCGAAACCCACCGCATGGGTATGCGGTGGTTTTTTAAAATATTTATAATTTGGGTAAGAACATACCGCATGGGTATGCGGTATGTTTTTAAAATATCTAAAATTTGGGTAAGAACATACCGCATGGAGATGCGGTATTTTTTTACCGTTGTGGCAACGGTAAAAACCTTACCGCATGTCCATGCGGTATGTTTTTTACCGTTGGGGGCCCATTATAAATAGGTGTGGGGGGCCCAGTTCTCCGACACACCGAATCTTCTCCGATTCCTTTCTTTCCGAGCCCGACTCGAATCTTCTCCGATTCCTTTCTTTCCGAGCCCGACTTTTGGTTTCGTCCATTCCCCGTCCCTATATCTACCACCACTTTGTACCCTAGTTTTGAGATGGTGAAAGACAATCGTGGAAAAGCCGCGGCTGATGATGTCGGTCCTTTTCGGAGACATCCGTTACAGGTAACATTTAATGTTTATAATAATCAATTTGCTTTATTTTTTAATTTGAAGGAAATAGTGTTAACATTTCATTGTTATATATAATGTAGTCGGAACCCACTATACAGAGGCGGAGGACGACAGATGTACCGCCACCGCTGGAGACACAGCCTCAGCCTACGGTATGTTAAAATTGTTACTAGGTGTAGGGAAATTGATATCGAATAAGTATATATTTCTGTTTTCTTAGGAATTGATAGTATTAGGTTGAAATCATTTATAAACCTTTGGAAAATCTTGCAACATTTAGTCAGTCATACGATATAGTATCGTATTTGAGCCATAGGATTCTGACAAATACTAGGTGTAGGGAAATTGAAATCGAATAAGTATATATTTATGTTTTCTTATGAATTGTTAGTATTAAGATGATATCATTAATAAACCTTACGAAAATCTTGCCACATTTACACAGTCTGTGTTGTCGAGAAATTTGGGAGAGAGGGTAGTTTTACAATCTGCTAGGAGAGCTGCCATTAGGGAGAGGCAGACGTTGGAGGGTGTATCAGTTCCGATGGAGACGGATAGCGACGCGGTAGATGATGATACCGAGGCTGCCGTCAGGGACACCCAGACGTTGGAGAATGTAGTGGATCCTCCGGAGAGGGATACTGAGACGGTAGGAGCTGATACTGGGCCATCTTCTCAGTCACGTGTTGACCAGAGTGACGGTTTGGGGCACACGTCCCAGTCGTCTATAGAGACATATCAGAGTCTGGTGCAGATTGAGCTGGTTTTGATGTCTGACCACACGGATGACCCAGTGGTGCAGTCGACCGGAGAGTCTGGTCAAGGCGAACAGGGTATTGAGATGGTGGAGGAGTGCCTATGAGGGGACCGAGCACGCCAGACGGATGAGCATTTGCAGACTGGAGCTCAGAGTGTGGTAGAGCAGTTGCAGACTCATCATGACAGTTATCAGGACTACTTTGGGACTGCGTTTGCGAGCGAACAATTAAACTCGTATGACGACACGACACCTCTGCTCGGAGATGTGGGTGTTGGGACGAGTCATGCTCGAGGTGGCGACCAGGAGTCATGGGCCGTTGGGCAGATAGATTTTGCGTCGTTAACCCCGGTAGGATCTACGAGTGTAGGGAGGACGCCTGGGAGTCAACATGCGGCGCCATCGTCGACGCCGAGGACCGCCGAGCCTGAGCCGATCATCGGGAGTCAGCAGGCGACGCCATCAGCGACACCTAGGAACTTGGAGGGTGTGCCGATTGCCGGGGGGCATGAGAGGCATGTACGTGGACAGAGAAGTTCTTCGGCCCCACCTATTGAGTCAGCTGCACTTTCGAGGCATGTGTCGCTGGACCCCCTCGACCAGAGACATGATCCGATGTATGGGGCATCTGACGATGTTCGTCAGGATATGGGAGGAGACCAGGCGGCACAGCCCCCTGTCCGTGTAGTGCAGAGGAGGCGGAGACAGCGTGGAGAGAGCAGTAGGGCAGGTGGTGCTGGGCAGCATGGTGAGGGGAGTAGTGCAGGAGGTGATAGGCAGCATGGCGAGCCTATCAGGGGGGCCACATACCGTTTCCCTTCTGAGAGACTACGAGACCCACATTGCACAAGCTGTTTGGAGACGGGAGGACGAAGCATTGCGTAGGGGTGTGCGTGTGCAGAGACGAGGGCAGTCGCTGGGCCGTGTAGAGGCGTTGAGGTTGATGGACGGGAGTCCTGGTTTCCCGAAGTGCGGGAGATTGGGTTCTGGGACCTGAGAGATTTCGAGTGGGATCATGTGGATCACACTCTGATCGGTGCGTTTGTTGAGCCCTGGCACCCCGAGACGAACAGTTTTCACTTCGCATGGGGAGAGATCACCATCACACTGCATGATGTGGTCTTCATACTTGGCCTTGGTTTGGACGAAGAGGAGTGTATTCACTTGGATGACATGGGCGCCTGGAGGGAAATAGTTGGGGAGTATTACGGCTTGACTCAGAACGAGCGGACGAGCGCATGGGCCCATGGAGGCCCCACTGTTCAGCTCCTCCTTCAGAAGATAGCACCGATGCGACAACGGGTTCGAGATGGCGCCCCACTTGAGCATGATATGGAGTGCATCTTGGGTGTTGTGATGGGGATGATTGCGACTGCGACCTTGTTCATCTACAAGTCGGGCGGAAGATTGCGTCCGGAGGTGATCCGTAGGTTTATGGATGCAGCGCAGGTGTCGCATCTTTCTCTAGCTGCAGGGGTCTTGTCCTGCTTGTACCGGGGATTGGGTGAGGCGACCCGGGAGTTAATGTGACATTGTACTCCAGATAACCTGCCGTCCGCCGGTATGTGTCTAAGGTGTTCACCATTTTGTGATTCGCTGGACACCCGTAGTGGTGGTTCCTATGGCGCATGGGTGGTCATCATGATTTATAGGCCATACACCGCAAGGGGAGGCGGTGTATGAATACCGCATGGAAATGCGGTACCTCATAACCGGTCCGGTCCGGTCCCGCTTGTCCCATTTTGGAACATGGAGCAGAGACACCGCATATACATGCGGTGGTTATTACCGCATGTACATGCGGTGGTTATTACCGCATGTACATGCGGTGGTTATTACCGCATCTACATGGGGTGGTTATTACCGCATATACATGCGGTACCTCAATACCGTTTACGCATGCGGTGTGTATACACCGCATATGGTTGTCCCATTTTGGCTATAAAAAGCGATAACCACCTCATACGAATCAAAACAATCAAATCATGGTTAGAGTAGCTGAGTTTGAAGGTGAGACAGATATGGGTGTGTCATACAAAATTATACGCGATAAGTTCTCGAGGCCATACGAGGATTATTTGTGCAATTGTCAGCACAAGCGGTGGTGCCAATCGTTTCCCTGCTGTCTTGCTCACGTTGTATGCTACAAAGGCGTTGAAGGCGATAGGTACGCATTCTCGGAGCCGGTTGAATTGGCGTGTCTGAAAGGTCACCAATTGCACATTGACGACCCTGAGTCATACTACCGCGAGGCGGTTGAGGCAATCAAATGCGCAATCAGCGACCTATTCAGTGATGTCATGCTACATTGCGCGCTTCAAATTGCAAGGTTCACTGTCGACAACGCAGTCCGTCCAGCGAACGACAAAGTGAAGAAGTACGCATTCAACCGCATTGAGATCCACATTAGCCCGCGTCTTCTCGAGGAGTCAGTAGGTAGTTGTACACCAGATCCTCTACTATGGTGGGACCCTTTGCAAGGTATACCATATTCACAAGTAGAGTGGAGGCAGTAGGTAGTTGTTCCGTAGATCCTCTACTGTGGTGAGACCCTTTGCAAGGATATCCATCAGTAGAGTAGGAACCAAGTTTGTGTAAAATCATTATGTAGAATCCGTTTAATAGCCAATGTATCACCGCATGTGTAATGCAAATGATTTATCAGCGAAATATAATTAATGGTTTAACTCGTGACCGGATAAATTCACCATAAATGATACACAACAATTACCAACCGACAACATTTTACCTATGGTACATAACAACTACCAACTGACTCCTCTATATTGCTCGGCAAAATGTGAATCTGTATTCGGTGAAATGCGTACTTTGAAAGCTTGGTGTTTGCACGCCGCACGACTTTTTCCACGGTGTATCTTGCCACCTGCGTTGCACTGGCCAATCCCAAGTTGGAGAAGAAGTCGCTAACAAGCTCCGTAATTGCCTCCGTCGCGTGAATATAATATGCTGCAGGGTTATCCCTATACGAGTACGGCCTTGTCATGCGGACATCCTCGTAAGTCACTCCTTGAACGCACTCTAGGTCAACCGAATCGGAAACTCTTGCTGTATCGCGTTCTTCGCATACAACTTGGCAAAGGCAGCACGGCCATCCTATCGAGCTTCTGTGCTGACAGTTGCACAATATATCGTCAGGTGGCATACGAAAAGTTTCGACTGTAAGTCTAAACTTGCTGCCCGATCTTGTCTCCGCTTCATACACTTTGGTAGTTGCCATAGTGGTTATGGTTTACTGAAAGTCTCAACCAACCCCTTTTATAGTTTCCTTTTAACACCACCGCATGGCCATGCGGTATGCGCATACCGCATGGCCATGCGGTATGCGTCACCATGGCCATCCGGTGATACAGTCACATCACGGTTACACCGTTACATGACAACAGCGTCCCAGCACGTGGATTAGGGACTCTAAACGAAGACATGAAGCAACGTACCAGCACGGCGGCATTGTTTCATGGTATGAATTTTGATAATTTCAGGGAATAACACGTTACATGAAAACGGATAGAGTGCCTCATTTTTCATATTAATTAATGATATAAGATTACAGCAAAAGTAACTCAGTTACTTTGTTTTGCCGCGTCGTCGTCATGTCACACATCAAAGGAAATCATTGTTGTTCTCTTCCTCTGATGGTGAAACATTCTCCGGCGGCACTACGACTACCCGAAACCGAGAGTTGCCTAAGTAGCTAAACATCAACCCCGCGCCTACGCGCACGCCACGGGATATCGCGAAATTATTCCATCTTTGTGCGAGCCAGAGCGCCCCGGATCTGTTGCGCTCAACCCGGATGCTGGTGCCTCTCCTCCCTACCCCATTAGTCAGCGTTATTCTTTCGACGCTGGCCAGCCCGTATTCTTCTTCGAAGTTGGAAGGCAGAGGCTGCAATTTTTAAGATGTACTTAGTGAGTTCGGAACATGGTGAATTATATGTCAGACGACAGAATGGGGCTTACCAATATTTGTGTCAGCGAGACGTCTTCTACCCACCAGAAAAAATCCCTCGGGCCGCTCCCTGAGACTGAGAAGAAAGGTCTTGGTGTGTTACCAGCCGCCATGTTGTAATAATCACGACATCGCACGGCGGTAATTTATAGCGGGAAATCATGTCGCGTTATATGCAAGAATTATACCGCATATCTATGCGGTATACGATACCGCATGTGTAAGCGGTGGGTCACCGCATACCTATGCGGTATGCGTCACCGCATAGATATGCGGTATTACAAAAAAACCGAAAACATACCGGCACGGGGACATCGTGATCTTCTTCCGCCATCGGAGTTGATCGTCCAAATTCCATCGGTCGAAGGAGAGCGAGCCTCTTATAAAAGTGCGAAGATGAGAAATTCCGTCGTGAGTTCCGACGAAAGTGCCCAGCTTCGTCCTCTTGTAAGAGGTTCATTCTCCCTTGACAGATGTAATTTAGACGCCCACTACGATGACGGACGAAGATGACGGTGTACCCGTACCGGTACGTTTCCGAAGCATTTACAGTTTTGGTTGGATGAGCAATAGTCATCCGCAGGATAACGTAAAAGATGTTATGGACGTACATGTATACTATCACAACGTCTTTCACGTTATCCTGCCGATAACTATTGCATTTTATTAGATCGAAGCTACATAACCCCATATCGAAGCGATATAACCCGAGCAACATGCCAGCGGCCAGCGATTTCAATCAAAAGACACAAATCGCCGGCCGTGGCATGTTGCCTAGGCTATCATCGCTATTGAGCCATGAAAAAAGCATACATACGGATTTTATTTAATTTATGAGACGAAGCGATATAACCCGTGCAAACTAGTCAATGGTCAAAAATTTGGATCTGAAGACACAAATCTTTGGCCATGACTAGTTTGCACAGATTATCATCGCTTTTCCACCACGACAAATGTCACGAACCGGCCATGGGGGTATATATAGATACATACCGCATGGGCATGCGGTATACGGTGGTTCACCGTGTACCTATACGGTTGTGCACTGTATACCTATGCGGTGAGATACCGCAGACCTATACGGAGTCCATAGTACCGTGTACCTATGCGGTGGGCCCGCAAATTCAAATAATTCAACACCAACGGTCATCTGGAACCACCGCATAGGTATGCGGTGTTACTGTATAAGAAGTCTTCCGCTCTCCGTTGGAATGCATCCAATCCCCTCACACCTCATCTACGGTCGTTTTCTAATATGGTTAACGACGACACCAATCGACGACCTTCAAGCCCAGGGGAGGAAGCACCTACAACTACGCCAATGGCCGATAACTTACCACCCCCTCGTCTTCCGGTATGTGATTAATGTTTATCATTTGGAATGTCGTTGTAGGTAGAATATAGGTAGTGGAATAACCGGAATATAGGTAGTGGAATCATATGGAATGGAAACCAAGATATAGGTACCGGTTTTTAAATGTAGGGGAATAAATTAGGTTCTGAAGTAGAGCAAATGGAAACCATGAATGGGTCACGTAATATATATGTACTGTTTGCATGCTGGCAGCTACCACTGGAGGAGCAGGCTGATCCGATGCCGGAAGACGGTCAGGACAATCAGGCCCGTAACCAGGAGTACCACGATTACACTCCCGAATTTGCTACATCCCAGACGTGGACCAATCGCGACGATCTCCTACAACACTGTCGTGGCACAGCATTAAAGCTTAATATGGTTTTGACAATCAAGCGTTCTTGGGGGAGCACTCCTACAAGGCGTGGGAGTCTATTGCTCGCATGTGAGAAGTACGGCCAGTACACTCCCCGTAAGAGACCGCGAGTAGCCGGAGATGATGCAAGCGGGAACACGCGCAGAGCTGTTTCGAAGATAGAGGGGTGTCCGTTTGCATTGTCTGGCGTGGAGTTCAAACGGGGCGAATGGGGCCTGGACGTTATTCATGGCAAGCACAACCTTCTACTCCCCGGTGCATTGGACGGTCACCCGTACGTCGGACGGATGGATACAGATGAAAGAGACACTACGTTGGCCCTTACCGTCGCTGGTACCCCACCAAAACCGATTTTAGCTACATTGAAGATGACAGCTGACGCACGACAGAAGTTGAACTTCACATCGCGGCGCCAAGTGTACAATGCGAGAGCAAAGTTTAAAGCTGAAGCGAGAGGAGATCGAACAGTCTCCCAGGAAGCACTCCGCATTTTGCGGGATAAGGGTTACTACTACTGTACGAGGAGATCCCCTGACGATCCCAACAGGCTTCAAGATCTATTCATCGCCCATACAGACGCTCGCCATCTTCTAGCCATGTTTCCATACGTCGTCCTCGTCGATAGTACATACCGGACGAATGCGTAAGTTTCTATATACACTTATTCTTTTACCCCTTCCCACCAGGGTATGCGAACTCAAATATTTCATTGTGTAGGCACGGGATCCCTTTGTGTGAGTTCGTTGGATTTACTTGCACAAAGAAGAACTTCGTCATCGGGTTCTGCTTCATGTCGCACGAGAACACAGATACGTACATTTGGGCGTTGGGGCAGCTCGTTTACCTCATGCGAGGTAATCTTCCTAACGTTGTTGTCACTGATCGAGAGTTGGGATTGATTGCGGCGCTACGAGAAGTTCTTCCCAATGTCAGGCATATGTTGTGCACAGTGCACGTCCTCCGACGATGCGAAGAAGCTGCTTTCCAGAAGTCAAAGAATCTTGATGTTGCTAGGTGTTTCAAGAACGCATGTGTTGGCCTGTTCCAATCCAGATCGGTTGAAACTTTCGCCGCTAGAAGGAGGGGTATGCATGCAGAGTGGGGGCATATCGAAGGGCTTATGCCGTATTTGGAGGCGACATGGTTACGAGACTACTCGGAGCAGATAGTTCGTGCATGGACAGACGCAATCCAGCATTTTGGTACGACCACGACGAACAGGTGCGCCTACGTTTTCATTATAAAATTCATTATACACGTAATTTGTTTACATATAATGATCTTCACCTGCGAGTCTCACTTATCTTTTAGGGTTGAGGCTGCTCATTCTGTGTTGAAAAAGACCTTAAACTCTACACTTGGTGATTTCACTCACGTGATAAACACAATCGATCTGATGATGGCGGATCAAATATGGGAGGTGAAGAATACATTGGGGAGAGCGAACAACACCTGGCCTACAGACTCCCACGACCTATAGATTTTCGATCGAATTCGGAATATTGTGTCGAAGGAATGTTTCAACCTGTTGTTCGAAATCTACACAAAGATGGAAGTCGAGCCACCTTCGCAACCATGCAGAGATGCATACTGGAGGGACGTTTACGGTCTTCCATGCACACATGACATGCAAGCTTGTCGAGACACGCAGATACCCATCAGACCATCCCAGATACACATTTTTTGGAAGCAATTGGATTTCAAGAGGCCTCATGTTGACAATGTCCAGGATAACACTCCCCTCAGCAGAGCTGATGTGGACATGTCGCGCATGATCAGTTTGTTCCAGAGCGGAGCTATGGACGAGGATACTCGTTGGAGAATCGCGTCGGCATTCAACGACGGGGATCGTCCCTCCCATACACCGTTGACCACCCCTGACCCGGAGGACCGTAGACCGCCCGGGAGACCGAGCACTCGCCACCCCTGTCAGACGAACCCTCTACCTTGGGAACGTGAGCGTGCTCGGGCTCAACGTCGGGCAAATAGACAGGCGACCACTGGATCCGCACGAGGGCGAGGCCGAGGTCGGGGTCAACCGGCATCAAACGAAACAGATGACGTGGAAGGTACTGAGGAGGCCACTGGGTCCAACGACATTGCCATCGACGACCCTCCTAGGGGCCGAGGAGTAGGCAGAGGACGAGGACGGGGTCGTGGAAGGGGACGTGGACGAGGTCGATCAGCGTCGGAGCCAGCTCCAGAGATTGTAGGTGACATTCCAACACCAGCACCTACGGCGCTTCCACCACAGAATCTACCTCGAGTAGAATTCAATTGGGGCACTGGCAACATCGACGAATTCATGATTACTTTCGCACGAGCCGTCACAAATGTTGCAGGTGATGGTCACTGTGGGTATAGGTCTTTAGCTTGTCTTCTGAACTTGGGACAAGACGCATGGCCTCGAGTTCGACGAGAGCTGGCCGTTGAGTTGCAGGTGCATTCAGATCGGTACCATTACTATCCGGCCTTAGATGAGCTCATCATGAGGGTCAACTATTTCGGCACGTGTCATGACGCTACGTATTGGATGGAGATTCCGATCATGGGCGAGGTGTTTGCCACGCTTCACCAGCGTCCTTTGGTGATTTTGTCACAGATGATGCCTATGTTGTGCCTACCTCTGTACGCCACCGGTGGCCCGTCAGTACCGGCTTATGAGGAGCTAGATGGAATAGCTTTAGTCGGCAACAGCAACCATTTCATTCCGGTACGTTTCGTATTTCATATTCATTAATTTGTTACTGTTTTGTTTCTCTTTTCTGACATCAATATTAACCTTGTATTCACAGATTTGGTTGTTGCCTGGTTCACCTCTTCCTCCAGTCTACGTCACATGGACACGGCATCACGATCGCACTGTCGACGGTTGGGAAGAGCAGTTTGCAGCGAGGATTGCACGATATAGAGCTTACCGCCGTCGTGATGGTGGCCGTCCCCTACCGTATTAGCATTTTCCACTTTCTGATGTCATTTTTCGAACTTCATATGTTCAATTGGGTTGTATCTTTGTCTATTCCATTTCACAACCGAACTCCATATTTTCGTCATCGATTATATTTATCGCACTTTCGTTTTAATCATCTTTCTTTTCAATTCAACATATGAGTTTTTTCAGATCACGGCTTTTATTACAAGTTAATTCCACTGTAGTAGGATATACCATTGCAGATGTCCATGGATTATACGATAAATTCGTAGTGTCGGCGAATACCGCATACCCAAGCGGTGTGTATCGGTTCCTATCGGTCCCTTCAGCTCCTCCAAATAGTTACGCGCAAATCCGGTTATCCGATACCCACCGCATGGGTCTGCGGTGAGGTTGAAACGGAACGGGGGTGCTCACCGCATGAAGATGCGGTGCGTATCTATACGGTAGGTAGTACCGCATATACATGCGGTAAACTACCGCATGTATATGCGGTGGGTTCGTTGACCGTCATTAACTCACCGCATATCTATGCGGTGATTAGCGGTGGAAATAGTAAAAATTAGCGGTGGAGATATCGTTTCCGGTATAAAATATTATCAGAAATACGATAAACACGAAAGGAAAAATGAATCTGCAGATGATCACCCAAGACCCAATGCATAAAAAATGCCAAAAATAAATAAAATATTACCCCACTTACATAATCGTATAATGATACGAAGATGCAAATTAGGTGGGTGTTGATATGGATTTTTTATTCTAATTTTGTTCAGCTTCAAGGAAGGTCATAAATGGTTGTGACTGTATATCACTGAGATTAATCAGTACTATGTACTGGTCTATAGCTACAAACTACCAAATAAACGACAAATTTCAAGAAAACGGAAATTAATTTAACAAACCAAGATACGTACGTAGTTGTAAAACAAAACAGAAGTGGATGAAGATTTGACATCGTCTTCTAATTTCATATTTCCAACCTAGATACTATCGATTATAAGTATACGGTGAAAGCACACATTGAAATATGAAATAACCTGAAAAAAATTATCTGCAGATGAACCTCTGAGAAATATGAAAAAAAACATTTTGCAAAAAATGATCGGAAATCCGATAAACAATCTAAAATATTATCGGTAAAAAATAATCTGAAATATGGAAAAAAAAACAATAGCTATAAAATATTATCGGAAATCCGATAAACACCGAAGGAAAAATGAATCTGCAGGTGATCCTTCGGGATATCTAGAAAAAATATTGCAACTTTGATATCCTAAGTTAAAAAAAAATGGAGTTGTATCCGAAGAGAACTTAAGAGGAAATAGTGGGCGGCTGAATGATTATGTAGGAGGTATTTTTGAACATTAGGATGCGGTTAGGACACTTGCAATACTTCCACTTCAAACTATTGGGATAGACAACAAATTGCTGGAGCTCATAGGTTGATCCTTCCTCCATTTCATCCATGGTGTCGGAATCAGATATTTTAATTGAAGGTTGAATCTTATTTTCCTGCACTGAATAAACTAATAGATCAAAGTAAACGAACAAAATATAATTTATACATAATCGACGCACTAGAAGGGATGAGAAATCTCCTCATCAAGTAGGATGAAATCCAATGACTTTAACTTTGTTTGATCGTCACAATCGCGTGTTTTCCAGTTACGAAGAACACGGATCTTGATCTTGTAACAGCCTTGTGGTTGTAAAGTATCCAAAAACGATATCTCGTTTCTCGTTGACATGAGTAATTCAAACAACTCGAATAGATAAAGAAACAGGGGAGTTCTTTGAACGATTGATATGAAAATTTCACAGGTACTACTTAAATATGTGTGTGTGTGTGTGTGTGAAATTTGATTTGAATTTTGAACATTTAGTTTTTCAAAAATCAAAAATCAAAAATCAAAAATCAAAAATCAAAAATCAAAAATCAAAAATCAAAAATCAAAAATCAAAAATCAAAAATCAAAAATAAAAAATCAAAAATCAAATTCAATTCAAGAAGTAGAAAAAAAGGAAATAAAAATTAAATCAGTATATGAAAAAAATCGGATTGTGCAGTGGAAATATGAAAAAAATTCGGATTGAGCGCACCAATCGGCGAAAGATATCCGAATTAAATTTGAAAATTAAAGAAAAGTAATAAAAAAAGAAAGAAACCAATACTAAAATCTGGCGGCATAGGAAATAAAAATGGAAATTAAAAAATAAATATGGAAAATTGAAAAAATAATTAAAGAAAGTAGGAAAAGAAAAAAAGAAACAAATACTAAATAAAAGATTTTTAAACATTTGGAGAAGTAATTGGGATATATCTTCAATTTCTAACTTTAAATGTATCTTAACTTTAAAAAATGGAAATTAAAAAATAATTATGGAAAATTGAAAAAAGAATTAAAAAAAAGTAGGAAAAGAAAAAAAGAAACAAATACTAAAAAAAAAGATTTTTAAAAATTTGGAGAAGTAATGGGGATATATCTTAAATTTCTAACTTTAAATGTATGACTGCCACGTGTCTCATTTTGCAAGTGTTTTAGTATTATACTACCTCCGTTGCAAAATATAAGGGCTTTTAGGATTTGGCACGTTTTTTAATGAGCTAAAAACTCCATGAAATATTAAATTTTTATTAAATTTTTCTACATAGTATTATACGTATTGTTAATATGTATAATACTATGTAAAAAAATTTAATAAAAAATTAATATTTCATTGAGTTTTTAGCTCATTAAAAAACATGTCAAATAGTCAACGCCCTTATATTTTGCAACGGAGGTAGTATTAGATATTAGATGTCTTCACAAAAAATTGAGTCACGTGTCAACCCTTTGAGCAACGTAAGAAACTACTTTCTTCCTCCACGTTCTTCAACTGATCAAATCCCGTTCCATTTCTCATCTCCTCCTCGCATATGAAATTCTCCTCCGCTCACAAGTTACAACTGTATTGCCTCTCTTCTTAGTTCCTTGATTGAAATTGGAGGCAAAGGTGGGCATCAGGGTTGTTCTGGGCTTTGCCATTAAACAAGGATAAATCTGCGATTGGGGGGATTGAATTGGAGACGGATCAAGGGAGAGAGATGAGATTAAGGGGTTGCCCATCGACAGTTGACGGCGGCGTAGAGAGGAGAGGAGGCGGCGCAGGAACCCTAAATCGGCAGCACCGCCCTCCTCTCGCCGAGCCTGGCCACCGGACTTCCTCCGCCGACAGCCGTAGAACCACTAGAGACCACCAGCGCCGCCTCCATTCGCCTCCCTCTTTGGCTGCTCCATCAACCTCCACTCACGGCGGCCAGTTGCATGTTCCATTTTTCCGATCCCCAGTCCGCCCTTTCCACCGCCAAGAGTATGCTCGCCTCCCCGGACTTCCTCCAGCGATTTCCTGCCGTGCCGGCCTACCCCTCTCAAGCCAGGCCACTGCCGCTTGCTCCTGCTAGGTAAGTATCTTCAGCCACTATCCGCAGTTTTGAACCCTGAATTTATGAGTTGTTGTGTCTTAGAGGATCAATTATGTATGAGGGTCGAAAATTTCGATCGGGTTTGTGCTAGATTGAGTTTGTCCGAACTAGACTAAATTGAGTTTGTGCTTAGTTAATGTGGAACTGATTGAGACATCTATTGATTTTCTTGCCTGAGTAATTTGTGATGTCCCTAATGCGGTAAGTGTAGCCTCACCTAACTTTACAAGGCAAGCGGCGATTGATTTTCGTGATTGAGGATTGTGAAGATCGCTGCTAATTGATGTATACGGTTAAGCGATTCGTTGATTTCTTGGGGATTTGCATGATTTAGGTTAGAGATTGTGATAAATTTCTTGCGGATTTGCATGATTTTGCACGAGTTTGAGGTTAATTTTATGGTGGAATGATTTGATTGCACAAAATTGCAATGTTGGGTAAACTCACTTTTAAGAATTGTTCTAGACTAGATTTGTTCTCCGGATGCAGTTTTGATTGATTCATCTTTGTTTGATAATGTTGTTTGATTGATTTGATTGCACAAAATTGCAATGTTGGGTAAACTCACTTTTAAGAATTGTTCTAGACTAGATTTGTTCTCCGGATGCAGATTTGATTGATTCATCTTTGTTTGATAATTGTTCTAGGCTAAGGACAAGGCCTTTGAGAGTTTGTATAAGGCTCTAGACGAGAAGGGTGGGAAAGGGTTCTCTTCCGGTTAGCTCAACATAGAGAGAGGTGGAGCAGAGACATCGACGTCTTCGGGTGTGTCAAAGATGAAGATGGTCAAGTGTTGGTCGAAGATCAGCGGATAAAGGACAGATGGCTAAGGTACTTCTCAGAATTGTTCGACGAGGATTTCAATTCTTCGGATAGGAGTCCCAATCTCCCATATCACATTGACTATGGCTATCACCGGCGTATATCCATTGAGGAGGTTAAGGCTGCTGTTTGCAAGTCGAAGAACCATAGATCTGCAGGTCCAGATGATATTCCGGGTGATGTTTGGAAGTGGTTAGGGGCCAAAGGCTTAGTCTGGCTAACTTCCCTTTTCAATGCTATCATGGGAACAACTAAGATGCCAGCGGAGTGGAGACTTAGTAAAGTAGTTCCGATCTACAAGAACAAGGGTGATGTCCAGTGTTGCAGTAACAGACGTATCAAATTGCTGAGTCACACAATGAAGTTATGGGAGCTAGTTATTGAGGGAAGGCTTCGGAACTTGGTTCAAGTATCTGAGAACCAATTTGGGTTCGTGTCGGGCAAATCAGCGGTTGAAGCTATCCACTTGTTGAGATGATTGATTGAGATGCACAGGGATCGGAAGAAGAATCTACATATGGCCTTCATCGACATCGAAAAGGCTTATGACAGAGTTCCGAGAGAGCTGTTATGGAGATGCTTGGCAGAGAAGGGAGTGCCAGGGACGTATATCAGGGTTATCAGAGATATGTACGATGGTTCTCTGACTAGTGTGAGAACACCGTGTGGCGACTCAAAGTACTTTCAGGTTCGAGTGGGGCTTCATCAGGGCTCAGCTCTGAGTCCGTTCTTGTTCACCCTAGTTATGGATGCACTTACTGAGTCGCTTCAGGAAGAGGTTCCCTGGAGTATGTTGTTCGCAGATGACATTGTGATTGTGGACAACTCAAGATCTGGATTGGCTCACAGGCTTGAAAGATGGAGAAGTGTGTTGGAGTCAAAGGGTTTCAGATTGAGTAGGACCAAGACCGAGTATGTCCAGTTTAGTTTTAGAGAGGACAGGGATGCAGGGAATTCGGTCTTATTGGGGAACGATCTAGTGCCCAGAAAAGAGTGTTTCAAGTACCTTGGCTCGTACGTTCAAAGCAATGGGGGTTTAGACAGGGATATCGATCAACGTATCCAGGCGGGATGGCTAAGATGGAGAAGAGCGTCAGGAGTGTTGTGTGACAGAAAAGTTTCGGCAAAACTGAAAGGGAAATTCTACAGAAAGGTTGTTAGACCGACTGTTCTGTATGGCTCGGAGTGCTGGCCGACAACTAAAGCTCAAGAACATAAGTTGTCAGTGGCTGAGATGAGAATGTTGTGCTGGATGAGTGGATACACGAGATTAGACAAAATCAGAAACGAGGACATCAGGAGCGAAGTTGGAGTTGCGAGTATAGTGGACAAACTGCGGGAGTGTAGATTGCGGTGATTTGGGCACGTGTGTAGGAGACCGTCTTCGGCTCCGGTTCGCAGGTGTGAGAGTCTGGATCTTGGAGATATCCGTAGAGGGAGAGGTAGACCACGGAAGAGCTTGATGGAGGTGATCCGGAAGGATCTCAACCTTATAAACCTGTCGTAAGATTTAACTTCAGACAGGGACCATTGGAGGAGGTGTATTCGGGTTGCGGAGGGATAGTGCTTTGGGCTTTAATGTTTTGTCCTTTCACCCTTTCTTCATTTTTTTTGCCTCCTGCTTCATTTATGATTCTGCTTCCCCTCTAAACCTGTCTTTGAGTCTTGCTTTCTTGTAATTCTAGTATCCCACTTCTCTGGGTCTACTTTTCTGGGTCTCTCTGAAACACTCTCTCGACTTGTTCGGGGAATGAGTGCGTACATCCTGACCCCCTAGACCCTGCCTCGGCGGGATATACTGGGTTGTTGTTGTTGTTGATTGATTGATTCGCCTTTGTTGCATCTCTCTCTAATTGTATGCCACTATGTTTGTTTATTTTCATTTCCCTCCTTGGTCGGTCATGAGTTCACTTGAATTTATCGCGAGAATAAAGATCAAAATGTCTGATATAGTAATATCACTTTTGCAAAAAAGGAATTCCATGATGCATTGAGTGATCTGCTTGATGTAATTGGAGTGCGGTCTCCTTTCCATTTGGTTGTGCAGGTGTGAAATGGAAGCATCCTATTTCACACGAATAGTTCGATTTTGTTTGTATTTATGCTGTGGTGCGCTGTAGCCTTTCTTTTTAGCCTTTTGAAATGAAATAGGACGATAAAGAATCTGTAGTTTCTTCTACTTTGGTTCTTAAAACCATCTTTATCTTTTCACTACCCTTCATATTAACCATGAACTAATGATTGTCTTTATGATCTTCATATCTTAGTTGGAGCTCATATATATCCTCGGAATCCTCTTCTTTATACAAGAGGTGTTTCCAACTTTTGAATAGAAGGTAGAGGTGCGTGATGTGCCCCATAATGTTTTTCCTTCATGATGTCAGTGTCATCCTTCTTTATTTTTTAATGATTAAAACTGGTTTCTTGGCCTTACTTGATTCCATGGAATGTTTATATATTTTGGTCAATAGCATTGCTTATGTAGAAACTCTTCCGAATTGTGGCCCTAAACTTCTCTTTTACTTTTTCCTTCAAGGAAGAAAATAGGATCCTAACCTCTTAAGATGCACTTTAAGATGGTCCAACTAAGAAATAAACAGTTTTGTAAGAGGCAACCAACTCCTACAGAGAAGAAGTTTCCCCAGGTATGCATCATGAATTTCTATCCAATGAGTTGTATCTCAATATAGACCTACAAATGGAAGAGATAAAGATGATAAAAGGGGAGGCACAGAAGAAAAACAAGATACATAATTCCATAACTTATTTATGAAATATTTTTTATCGAATAAATCTGTCAAGCAATTATAATTCAATAATCTGTAAAAACAGAACATAAAAAACTACAATTATATAGTAAAAGGGACTTGTAATCTACAAATCTGTAGTCTCAAATATGTTTCAAACTATAAAATCTGTAAAACTGAATTAGTAAAATTGTAAATCTGTATAAAATCTGTAAAACTGTAAAGCTGTAAATCTGTATAAAATCTGTAAAACTGTTAATCTGTAAATCTGTATAAAATCTGTAAAACTGTAAAACTGAATTTGTAATCTATAAAACTGAATTGTATAAATCTGTATAAAATCTGCAAAACTGTAAAATCTGTATAAAATTAATTAGTCAATCTTAAAGAAAAAATAGGAAGATGAAGTAAAGGAATGATAACAATCATATAAGATTGACTAATCTTTATAAATTCTCATTCCTTCAGACTCGATCTATAAAATATGTATAAAATCTGTAAAACTGTAAATCTGAAAACTGAATTTGTAAATCTGTCAAACTATAAATATGTAATCTATAAAACTGAATTGTATTAAGCTGAAATCTATGAAACTGAATTTTTATTCAGCGAAGCTGTCAATGGAGATTTGCTCGGCAAGGGTCATGAAGATGAGATTCTTCGGGTTCTTCAAGTCGCCTGTAAATGCAATGTTGCTCAACCGAAGGACAGGTTTTTGGTGTACCAAGCTTACGAGTCATTGAATAGCATGGCGGATGATCATGGGTTTGCAGAGCAATGCGACGACTTCCCCTTAATTCCCATCGGACACAATAATGGGAGTCCAGTATAGTGCTGTGTTGCAATGAGATTGCATAATTGCAATCATGGTATAATATACATACCTGTCAATTAAATATATAGTAAGCTCATTACGTTTTAGGCCTTTAACTTCTTATTCCTCTCTCTTTGCCTTTCTCTCTATGAATTGCCGTTTTTGGTTTTTTTTTTTTTACATTAATCTGGGATTTTCTGAAAAATGAAAATTAGATAGTCTTTGAAATTCAAAGTCAAATTTCAGATAGTAGTGCAGACAAATCTGCTATTTACGAATGTTTCTGAAATCATGATATTGTGTGAAGTACATTTATTTGATCAATTGAAGAGATATGGAGAAGCAGTTGCACCATCAAGTAGTAGTAGTACAGTGAATCAGAGATGGCCATACCTTGAATGGTTTGTGAATCATTTGACCGGTATGTGTTGTTTTCTTTGGGGCTTCGATCATATCCATAGAGATTCTTCCCTGAAACTTGAACTTTATGTGGGTATTTCTGGGTACATGAGAAAAAGGTTCTCTTTATGGTAAAGGGGATCTGCTTTTCACATCTCATCATGCCCAGGAAAAAAAGGCGCAAAAATGAAAAAATAAAGAAACATTGATGATATCAAGATTGAGTTAAATGCCCATAATCTGCGTGATTTACTTTACTTTTAATTTTTGGTGTGGTTCTGGAAAAGTGATTTCATGTACAAAAGAAATTGGATTGTTGCTTTGGGATGTACATGATTTGGAGAAGGACAAAAGCAAACACCTTATGGGAGGGTTTGTTAAATACAATAGGAATACCAAAACTTAAAAATTTCTATAAAGTAATACTCCGTAGTCTATTAGAGGTCATATTAAATTGAATAATTGGGCTCTAATTAAATTACACACGACATCAAAATGAGTAAAAACGGAAATTATTTATTTTTTGTAGCCCGTCTCAAGGCATAGCGTGAAATCCATTATGAATATTAAAATCAATTTTCAATATTAAATACAGGGAATAAAAAATATATATTCGATGCCCAACCCCTAATATATTTGAGCCCGGAAAAGAGCTTTGACAAGGGTTCTAAGTTCAAAAGGTTAGAATCCCGAACAAGATGTGTTCAATAAATGTTTGTTTTGATTTATAGTTTGCTTTCTATTGTTTCTCTAAGTCAATCCATTAAAATATTAGGGGAAATCAATTCAGAACCTTTAGGAGTTTGCTTTCGACATTGGTGAGTTTATATTTGTTATTCATCAACGTCGTACAAGACGTCATTGTTGAAATATTTTTTTTTTTTGCAAAATATTTGGATAACAAGGCATAAATTATTTACTCCATTCATAAAATTTTGAAATTGAAGATTATAGATTATTGAACAAATTTCATCATAAAATATAAGTGTTATTCAAGTGAAATCGAATGTTACAGTATTGTGAGTTGGGTAAGTTAGTTTTAGGCTATGTTAATTTTGGTTTGATTTGTTCCATTTGGCTATAGAACCCACCGAAAATAATTAGCATCTCACTAACAGTACTGTTTCTATCTTTTCCAACGCCTCCTGCTCCGGCATTTGATCCATCAACAATTTAAAGAAATCATATGGAGTCAGCTCGCAATCCACATGGAGCTCCAGGTGCCAACTTTGTTACAATGCCAACTTCCGTTGATCTGTACCAATAGTATAAGTAGGTGTTCTTTCATTTCTCTCTCCTAATTAAATAGTGCTCGTGATGTTCAAGTAAATCACGCAGATTATGGGCTTGATTTAAAACTACCAACTCCCGCCAGAGAGCCGTGTGCTTCTGGTGCTAATGGAGGGGATGTTGTCTCACAATTAAGCAGGGCCTTTGATGATTCTTTACAAGTTAAAGATATGGATGTAGAAAATAGTGTTGATTCTCCTTTGGATGCAAATGGTGGAAGTAATTTGGCAATGACGGTGATGAGTGAAAAAAGTGTTGTGTGGGAACATGGGCGCAG
This sequence comes from Persicaria maculosa, assembly GCA_963922045.1. Lineage (NCBI taxonomy): Eukaryota > Viridiplantae > Streptophyta > Magnoliopsida > Caryophyllales > Polygonaceae > Persicaria > Persicaria maculosa. Next base: position 57,888,819 of record OY998259.1, read on the forward strand.
CACATCATAACGTCTCCCTTTAACTTCTGTGAAGTGCTTGTGCAAGTGTGCCACATTTCCTGTGACGGATCAAGGGGTGAATGAGGGAAGGCATTGCGCATAAAAAGTCTTTTTCCATCAATTTCACTGTCAATTGAGTATTATGCCGATCTAGAAAAGTTGCACATCATTCGAAACAAAGCCGCTCTTTTGAGCACTTTGGTTGAAGGCCCCTTTCATTATTCCAATTACAATGTTTATGAGATGGAATTTCATGTAAGTTATGTAGTGGGAAAATATGTGATACTTTCATCAATCGACATATAAATTTTTGTTTGTGTTGCTCCTCATTTGAGGCTTACTCCTAATTTGCCTTGATGTGTCTGAAAGAAGTCGAAAAAAATTCAATCTAACCAATTTCGTCCTTCACAACCCATTTGAATATTGCTCAGGGTTAATCTTACGTCAACTTCATTCAAAATTTTAATACTTTAGTTATACAGAGTTTATGCAGTTATGCATTTAAACCTACATTATCTTTTTATCAAATAATTTAGATCAATTTGAGAGGTGTAATATGATGTGTAATATAAAAGTGTACGTCATAAAGGACTAAATTCTGTTTTCTTAGGCCAAGAACTACAATGTCAAGAGAAATGTGGAACAACTGATTTACTATTTTCAAATTCAAAGTACTAATTGTTGAGAAAAAAAAAACTTCATCATGTCAACTAAAGATTTTGAACAATGGCACAGTGAGGAGACTAAGCAAAATGGTATGTTAGTGGAAAATTGATTTGTATTTTTTTTAGTTTTGGTAGAGGTTAAGTGAAAAATTGATATGTGTTGAGTATTTTGTGTGGTGTGTCAAATTTGATCGAAAATATTCTGAAAATAAACCCTAACAAGATTCGGGAAAAGTACTAGTTAACTTTATTTGTGTTATTGAGAAAAATACTCACAATCTTTTAGAATCCTCCTATATCTTAAAGCTGAGTCTTTTAGAGGACAGTTAGGCTATCCACGTGGCGGCCTAATATGTTTTTATTTTTTTTTCCAATTTTACCCCTCCCTTTCTTAATCAACTCTTATTTTGTGTCACTCTCTTTCTCGGATGGTGATACACATAATTCTACACAACCAATTAAAATTTGACATGTGTATTTAGAGAATTTTTTTTTAAAAAAAATCTACAATTTTCGGTCTTTCAAAAACTATTTTTTTATGCAAAAAAAAAACTGTTTTTTAATGAAAAAAAAACGTTTTTTAAACCGTTTGAAATTTTGAATTGAATGAATCAAATTTCAATTGTTATTTTTACAACCATATATTAGTGAAATAAATTTTATTGATTTTTCATATAATATTCAACCACAATATATACGTAGTAGATACTTTTATTTAGCATATATTTCAATTTGTTCACATTTTATAAATGTAAATAAAATTGTAAATATATTATAATTAAGAATTTATATAACTTATATATATTGAAAATATAAGTTATTTGATATAAATTTTATTTATTTATAATTAATGAAATTAAATATATCAGCTTTGATAAAGTTGAAAAATATTCGAAAAATAAAATACAGCTAGTGATAAAGTTGAAAAATATACCTATCAAATACTATATTAAGGCTTTTACCGTAGTTGCACAACTAGATACAGATTACACCCACTGATGCCATCACATTCACTAGCTTTGAGATGATCAACTGGTTTTTAAATAATGAAGAAAAGTATTATTTTATTTTTTATCTAACTAATTAAACTTTGTTTATATGTATTATGATAGGGAACAGTGTATAAAATAATTTATAAATCTCATACTTTACGCAAGAGTACCATACTATTCAACCCCGATGTCTAGGTATAAAAAAGAATACAAAACTTCATCCGCGTGTCTATAAGAAAAGTACATATCTCTTCCAAGCCCGGGTTCAAAAATTGGATTTACATGTAACATGCGGATTTAATCTCGTGTTTCTATCGGACCTGCAATTTTTTAACATTTTGGTAATTATTTTAAAATCATGAACATTTTGCTAATTTATTTAATTGTGAATATTTTTAAAAAAATCCTTCTTCTATGTGTATATAATGCAAATTAATTCTTCTATCTGTATATAATGCAAATTAATTAATAATACGCCTATATTCTTAACTTAATAAAGAAAATAGAGTAGGCAAATAATAATCATAACGTACTAGAAAATTATTAAAATTATTAGTAAATTATTAAAATAGTTAGCAATATCGTTTTGTTAGTTTAAATTATTAGAAAAATTTACACAATACAGCAATAAATAATACGATAATATCCGAAAATATGATTAGTTTACTTAGATTAATTTAAAATCTCGTGCGTTGCACACGGGTTATAGGCTAGTTTTAAAATAAAAGCTACTTTTAAAATTTTATCTAAATTATAAATCCGCTCTCGTACACACGTAATATATTTTTATCGCGGTCCAAAAGAAAATCAAGTTCATCACATATACTTAGTACTTATGTAGCAACTCATTACACGATCTAGTAATCATTCAACTTCATAAAACCAGTTAAGACGAGCCCCCATCCGAATTGAACCAAACCGGACCTCAACTGTTTCGGCGGAATGAACTTGATCTCAAAACTCAAATTCTTTAAACCGAACACCCGTATGTTCAATGTGTTGCTTTGCATACCAAGAGTTTTGGATCCAGTTGTTTCAACGGTTTCATTCTTCCTGCTCTAACCAACAGCTCTGTTCAGGATTGATAATGTCAACGCGCTCATTTCTGCAGACCACGGTGGAGCTATAACACAAAACAAAGCTTGGGTCCAACCGTAACAGGCGACGGCACATAATCAGTTGTCAAGAATACAAAGCAAGATTACACCTAAAACATAAGATGATAGAGGAACTAATTATAAAAGACGGGAACTAATTATAACACCTTCTAAAGCATCCAGCAAGAACTTAAGAACTCGGTTAAACCGTATTAGCTAAATATAATTTACAACCCTGCAGAAAGAGATAGAGATAGCTCTCTCTTTACTCGTTCTCTTATATGGCAGAAACTTCTATTAGATCCCAATGCAGTCTGAATTTACTTCAACCTGCAGGCTGCATTGCAATAGAACATGTAACAACCATGTTCGTCAATAAAAGCAATGAAGATCAGGAAATATCATTACTCTTACACGGCGCCATCCTACAGATGAAGACTAAACTAAGTTCCTTTATAATAAGCCATAATAACAAAGAAAAATGCTTTATAGCCCATTATTAGAGTGAGAATACCTGAACCATAATACGCGTCTCTGGGAAAATCTTTATATTATTTTGATAGGGTTCTGAATTTCTCCTAGGAGATAGTTGTGGAATTTTTTTAAAAAGTAGCATAAAATAGTTTATGCAGTCATACTTTACACAACTATGCGAAGCATGACATGAAGCTCATTGGCAGCGAGCTTCTTTGACCCAAAATATCAAAAGATGGCTTAACAAACTCAGCATCCAACAAATGTGATAAAATACGAAATATCAAAATATATAGCCCATTGTGCATCTTGTAACATGATGATGCAATATTTTCAACGATATGACAAAGATTGCAAGTCGTTTCTAATACAGGACAATTTAGTTCTTTTGATTTCCAAATACTTGTAAGCATGCATACAAACATATAGACCTGTTGAATATCAAATGCACTCATTTACGTCTGGAACAGCAAGATTGATATATATATATATAAAAAAAAAAAGTCAACTTCCAGATTATTTGAATGCATTTTGATAAAGACATACACAAAAGTACAAAGCACTACTAAGAAACTATGCTGAAAAATGTCATGACTTTCTGAGCAATAAGGTGAGGAATCCATTTCTTGAGGCTGATTTAAAGATTCAAACAATAAGATATCGAACATGAAGTTACCAGTGAGAGTTGCCACGCTGTTGAAGAATCAATCAATTCCCTAGCAAAGATAAGAATATCATCAATATTCCTTCCAAATTAATGAAGATATACATTAGGATGTAAGTAGTACAGTGCAGTAGCAGTATACCTTCACCTTCATGACTTAGCAAGATGTTTGGACATTAATGATTCCTGCAACAAATGTAATAACAAATTTAACACAATTGGCAAGCAGAAAAAGCAGCAAACATATAAGAACATGATATCATTTTATTGCTAGAACAAACAGGCTAATGCAATTAAACTCTAACAAATAATGGCTAATTTAAATGTTGCCGTATTGCCCAACAAGAAGAATGAAAATTCAGAAAAGCTTGTGTTTTTTAACCAGTTCATAGTCACTTAATGGTTTCATGCACTTGATTAACTCAAAGTGTGGCATGTCCAAGGTCCAACATATGCACTGCGCATTTTAATTTCAAGTAGCAAAAGCCATATTAAGGGTTTGTAGTGTCCAATTGACAATGTGCACACCTGCTCCTGGATTATGCTTCTTGCCTCCACAAGTTGTGCTTCAAGCTCAAGCTCTCTTTCAGTAGCTTCTGAGGTGACTTCAGCTCCTTTCTGAGCATCTTGCAACTGTGTCATACGCTCCTTTGATATAGAAAAAAACAAAGATACAAAAAGGTTATTTCCGTTAGAAATTAAGGAGCAGAACGGGTACTGAGAAAAGAATACCTTTATAGAAACCATCTTCGCACGAAGACTTTCTTCAATTTGATTTCTAGCCATGTGCAAAGGCAGGTCGAAAACATCCTGCATTTATATCAGGATACACATAACAATCAACATCGTGATATTGGGATAAAAAAACTAAAAGCCTAAAACATCACATTTCAACATTTTTTCTTCTACCGTTTTGCCACCCAATGGCGATTGTGAAATGTCAGAATCTGTTCTGTCACCATTAGCTGAAGACTGCCTAGATGTTCCATTTGGAGCATTCAAGAAATCTCGCATATCCACCTGTGTGATAAAAATATGACAGAACAAGTCAGAAAGAACTTCATGAAATGAAAAACAATTGCTTGCTGAAGAAATTGCTCAGTATTGGCACTAGTCTGCTGATTTTTTATGATCTGGCAGCACTTAGCTTGTTACAAAGGATTTTCAGTTCAAGCATAATTCCTCAATTATCAATGTATTACTTATGCAAGGTTCTTTAGTTATAAAGCCAACAAAGCCTCCAAAGCAATCCACTTCTTTCCGCCTTCTTTTTCTTTGAAGGGAAAGGTTGGAAAAAGTAATTGCATAACAACTAAAACAAGACAATTACGAAGAATAACAAACCTGCATTGATCTCAGCAAGGCCCTCAAGTCGTTATTTTCTTGCATCAATTCTTGATTTTTGGCCTCATATGCATCCACCTACAAAGCCACAAATCAGAAACTAAGGTAGGTACTTTATTTTTTTCTTTTCCTTTTGGCGAGTTTTTAGAATAAATAACCAATAGCTAGGATACGCAAACACTATAAATAAAGCGTACAATCTTCTTGTGGAAATCATTATCTGCCTTCTTCCCATTCCAGGTCCCCCGCTGACGCCCTTCTTTCTGGGTACATTTCAAACCGTTTTGAGATAAATGTCATCACATATATTGACAGGAAACCTCATAATATCATCATTAGGTGCTTCTTACCTGCAATAAGTTCATTATCTCCATGCCAGACCTAGATTCTTTCTTTTTTTCATTCAGAACTTGGTTCAATCTCTCCTGTGTGTTATTAAAAAAAAAAAAAGTCATTTCATTTCACTTGGGGACATTTTTCTCAAGTGCTGCAAGGAGCAGAAATATGCAGATAAGTGCGACTAGCAATGCTGAACAAATAGATCAATGAATTACCTGGAGTTTTATGTATTCCTTCTCCCTTTTCTTCATTTCATGTATTTGTTGAGTCTTCACTTGCTATTACAGAATTTCCCCAAAAAAGAGATTGATGTGTCAATGCGGTTATGGTCACACGTATTTGGTCAAGAAGAAGGAAATGGTTAAAGAATAGAATATTTAAGAGTTCTAACCTGATTACCAATAACCATTCTTTGAAACTCATCTCTCTCCTTCTGTAACTTCTCAATCTGAGCCTTAAATGAGGCAGTAGCTTTTGCTTCCTATTCATAATTATTCTCAGTCAGGAGCATGTCAATCATAAGTACAAATAATTGCTGAAAATTGATAACTGTTTTAAATTATGCTCTTGCTAACCGTTCGAGTAATTGTTGCTATTTCCCTATCTTTTGCTGATAACTGTGCCTCTAGCCTTTCAACTTTTGCTTCCAATCTTGATATGTCTGACATAAGTCTGAAAATGACATTAATGATCAGAACGGCCGAAATATTTCTAGTTTTAAGTGAAAAATATAGTACTTCCCCCTATCGTTGTGCATTATTATTTTTTGGCAATGTAAAAGAGTAGTTCAGTTATGCTCAAAAGTATATGAAGGTGAAGACAGAAAGCTCATACAACAAAATAGCCAAAATCGACAGTACCCATTACACAAGTGCAACTTGTTTTGTCCCTTACTTTTTATTCAGTAACAATATTATTATCTGGTGCAGTCCTTCACTAAACATTTCGAATAACTTCAAGCAGGCCCAAGATAATAGAAAAAATAGCACTATGGTTCTCAAATCAGATCCTAGATAGGCTCCAGAATCTCTTGCTCAGGGTCCAATTTATGAAGGACACGGAACTGAATTCAGACGAAGGTTATTAGCAATCAGAAAAGTTGCAACCATTCACAGAGCCTTGAGTCATGATCACAAGGAGAATACTGAAGTGAACAAGTGGATACTAGCAAAGTAGCAAGTATCAATCATGAAATGAAGTAATGAACATCCTCTGGGTAGAAAGTCTAATCAATGCTATTCTCTAGCAGTTATGCAAGAACGCAGTTAAAATCATAGTGGACTTGCAATCTAACCTGTTGAGAGTACAAGACTACAAGGCAATGTCAACCTTCTTAAGTTTGCACGTGAATGGACAAGCATCATTGACAAGTATTATTCCTACCGCCTTCAGACGTGCTTCAATTTAATACAGGAGACAACACATTGTCTCATTTGCTAGGGCCAGAGTATGATAAACCATTTCTCATAGTAGTAACCCATTCCCCTAGTGTTTGGATTTATTCCAGACTCCCTTTGTTTCAATCTTTAATGTTTCATTAGTCTATTTTGGCACAATTGCTCAAAACTACTAAAGCAAAAACCAACAGAATATGAGAACAATTAAAAAAAAAAACAATTAATGATCCAGAAAGGAGAACAAGAATCCTCAAACCAGATTCCGAACACAATCAATAAGTGTAACTACATATACCGTTGTCTCTGTTCATTGGCGGACTCTCTGAATTCGATATCACGCTGCCTCTGCTGCAGCAGAGAGTACATACAATTACATGTGCGCGCAATGGAAACCTGCAAGCGGTAGATTCAGCTACTTCATCCAGAAACCTAATGGTCAATATAAACAAAACAAAAGAGGAAACCAAGCGAATCTAACCGGATCGGTCGCGAAAAGATCAAGCGAAGCCGGGAATCCGAAAGTAACGAGCGTCTGGTTAAGGTACTTGGTGCAATGCTCCAAATTGGTGACATCGGCGAAGGTAAACTCACTGAATGCAAAGCAAAGCAAATCAAGTCACATTAGAGGTCCAAATCTGAAGACGCGAACAAGTATGAAGACTAAAAAAGATGAAACGGAAGCGAGGAGGTGTACCTCATGGCGAAATCTGACCTAGGGAGAGCGAAGCGTGGGGAGAGAGATGGAAATGGGGATCCCTAGAAGGACATTGATAGGGTTTGGAGAGCGAGGTTTCCAACAGTGATTTGAAGGGAAAGAGCTCCGAAGAGGAAATGCTCAAAGCTCCGAGATGGAGTCTGTGACAGTGGCGGATGTGGATGGAGATGGCGAACGGGGAGAGAGAAAGATGGGGCTGACGGAGTAAATTCAAATAGAGAAATCGAGTGACAAGAACTAATTTCTGACAACGGACAGGTGTTTACTGTGGGAAGCCCTTGTTCTTGTTGTTTTTTCCTTTTTTATTTTGGGAGATGCCTTTTATTTTTTTTTTAATTTTACTTTCATTCGAAGTTGAGGAGAGGAAAGGTAGTCCGTAGTAGTTTTCGGGTAAAGCGCAAGTTTGAAATTTGAATTGGGTTAAAAGGGAAACAACCTTAAATTTAAGTTTTCGAATTGCAAGATACTCCGTATGATTAATTTTTACTCGACAGTAAGTTTAAAAAATGAAAATTTCTTCCAGTGATCATAATATTTTGCAAATTTTGTATAACGTACAAAGTTTTGAACAAGGGGCTTACTATTTACTCGGTGAAATTTTCGTTGTTTACACGGTCGCATTCGCACACTCGCAATGGATGGTTGCACTTTTTTTTATAAAAAAAAAAATTCCCGTATGTGCACTCCGAGTTCGCGGATATATACTCTGTACCGTATTCTCTTTAATATAAAGTGTTAAGGAGTAAAATTTTAAGATAGATATATAGTAAAATATTAAATTTAGCCCAAGGGAAATGGGAAAAGGGACTGTACAGATAATATACTCAATGTTCTCTTTCATACTGTAAAAGAAAAGAGGAAAAAGGGCTCTGTCTAACAGCTTTAAAAAAAAATTGTCTTTACATGAAGGGGCGGTGGGTGTTTCTAGATTTGGGGGTTAAGAGAGAGAAACGAGGGAAATCGGCGGGATCTGGGCAAGTCAGTGGGATTTGGGCAAGCATGTTGAGGATGGTGAGGTCGAGGAGCTTACTTCGGCCTATGGTGCGGGGTCCTCCTTTGTCCCGTCAGGCATGGTGACCCCGTCGATTTGTGGTGTGTGTGAGTCTGATGAGGCGGTGGAAGGAGAGGTTGGGGATGACGCCAGCCGAGAGAGAGGTCGCGCATCCGTGATGCGCAGTTGCAGTCTCGGTGTCGTGATGCGCAGTATGCACACCTTCGTTGATGCGTTGGCGGGTGTAAGATCATGAGATCGATTGTAAAGTCCTCTTTGAGGGTTTCCATTCATTGAGTAAACATGTATATAGGTTACACTGGGTATGGGCCTTTTGGCCCACTATACAATATAAAGCCCATGTAATCTATCAAACCCCCGCAGTCAAAAGTGGAGGGTCCCGTACAGTGAGACTGGACCGAAAATCAAGGAACAACTGGCGAGGTAAACCCTTGGTGAATATATCAGCGTACTGATAGGAGGACGGGACATGTAGAACGCGGACATGTCCAATGGCAACCTTGTCCCGGACGAAGTGGAGATCGAGCTCAATGTGCTTCGTGCGTTGATGCTGGACGGGGTTGCTAGCCAGATAGACGGCGGAGACGTTGTCAGTGTAGACCAGGGTGGCCTTGTGAAGAGGGCATCGGAGCTCAAGAAGGAGATTGTGGAGCCAAGAGCACTCGGAGACAACGTTGGCAACACTTCTGTACTCTGCCTCGGTGCTGGAGTAAGACACGACAGACTGTCGCTTCGCTGACCACGACACGAGGGTGTCGTTGAGGAAAACACAGTATCCAGACGTGGAGCGACGTGTGTCAGGACAACCACCCCAATCCGCATCAGTGTAAGCAACGAGGTCAAGCTTAGAGGAAGGAGTGATTGTGGTGCCTAGCTCGAGGGTGTCGCTGATGTACCGGATGACTGATTTGGGAAGCACAAGCCCCCAAAGGTACGAAGGTGATCATACCTAGGCAAGGTGCAATAAAGTGCATGAGTTAGTGAGCGATGGTGGAGGGTAGTAGATGGGAGAATGTTTAGGAGGTAGTAGAGGCGGATCTAAGAGAGAGCTAGCCCAGCTATTGCTGGGCTGATTTTTTTTGGGCCTGCTTTAGGAAAAAAAAATAGTTGGGCTAAGTTATTATTTGTGTTAATCAAAATTGGGCCCAGATATTTGTAAAATCAGCCTAAATGGCTATGTTTTCAGGAGATATCTAAAATTGCGCCATTTAATCTTTTTGTTGTCCTAATCCTTGCTTTATCGAATGATTTTTTTTTATTATTCCTCTTTTTGTTTTTAAAAAAATTGTTCGTGTTTTTAGTTTTCCCCATTTGTTTCGGTTCAATCTGACATTGCCATTTTTTTTCTAATTCATCAATTACAAAAAAAAACACTTGTTGTAATAGACAAATCTTAAATTTCTTTTTGATTCTTAATGTATGGTATTTCATAATCATATTTTTGGCTCACCTAACTTTAAAACACTAGATCCGCCACTGGGAGGTAGCATGTGGTGGCTAAGGCATAAGGCCAATAGAGAAGGGGAATGGATGCGTGGAAGAGGAGAGAGCGCATCATGTTGGTAATTGTTCTGATGATTCGTTCGGCCTTGCCATTCTGTTAGGAGGTATAGGGGCAAGACAAGCGATAGGAGATCCCATTCGTGTTAAAGAAAGTGTGAAAGTCTTTGTTATCAAATTCGCGGCCATTGTCACATTGGAAACACTTGATAGAGGTGTGAAATTGTGTTGTGATGTTGATACGGGGTTAGCCGTGAGATGGTCCGATCTTCGACAACAAGCAAGAAACTCAAAGAAAGACTCAAGAATTAACAAAGAACGCAACAAGACTCAAGAAACTCGATCAAGATGATCAAGATTCAAACAAGAACTCAAGCAACGCAGCAAGAACAATGCAAGACTCGACAAGATCTTCAAGAATAAGGCTGTTCTTGAGATCGATCAAACAAGAAAAGAAAGACTCGACAATAACAGTAATAAAGACTCGAAATTTATGTAAAGACACGACCGATAAGGACTGAGTCGATCTATATAGAACAAGATAAAGACCCCAGGCCTCCTAAGAGGGTAGGAACCAATACCAATGACTATATAACCCGCCTCTACAACCCTACACAACCAAGCGGACAACTTGGAGGCACAAGGAGGGGGCTTGTGGATACTAGGATCACCAAGTCTTGCGAAGTTGATGAACACAAAGCAAACCAAGCTGAGATAGATACCAATTCGTGAATGATGAGCACAGCTCTAATCATCCAACAATCACTCAATGTGTTTCACACAATTTGAGAAGACTAATTCTATTCATTATGTTCCTATTGAATTACAAAGGGGGAATCGGCATTATATAGGCCTCTAAGGGCTGATGGGCCGATTTATCTAAAGGAATTAATAAAAACTAATAACTTGAGAAATTAATAAAATAACATCTAAAGTTTCCTAAAATAATTTAAGTAAAAGAAATATTAAAATAGGAAATAAATATAATGTTACAAGACTTAATAAAATCCCGTCAAAACAGTGACAGTTTGCAAAGAATGCAATTTTCGGCCAAGCTCCATGTCGAATCTGAAAAACCTTCAACAGCAAAGTTGTAGATCTCTTCGTCCTCGTTCTGACAAGGTATGGAACGCCTCAATCCGATAAATATTGAATCCGTACGACCCATTTTACAGAGACGTCGACAAGCTGTCAAAAATTCTGAACGAGAGTCTAAAACGTCATTTATTCTCCCAAGGTGGAGCCTTCTTCTTCCTCTTGAGGATGACATTATTCTCACGAGCTCGAATCATAGGTGTGTCCGGAGGTGGCTTGGATGGTCCCGCATCAGATGTAAGCATGGAATTTGGCAAAGATAGGAAACACTTGAGATTTAAAATGCAATGGAAAAACCCATAAGTAGTGTTTAAACCCATAAGTAGTGTTTAAAGATAGGAAATACTTGTGACCCTCCTTGCTAGGCACAGGAGATGTCCAAATGTCACTATGAATTATATAAAATGGGGCAAAAGTAGTGTTTAAAGGCCACTGAAAAGGGAGCCTGGCATGCTTGCCTAACTGACAGGAAGAACATAAACTAGAGCGAGGCTCTGTATTATATTTGACAAGACTTTTAGAACGAAGCAAATCTAAAACTGCAAGACTAGGATGACCGAGGCGCGCATGCCACATGCTGGATGACGATGCCGAAAGGGCAACAGGACTCGATGGGCTGGATGGTGAGGGTGACTACACGGGATAGAGCTCCCCGGTGCTATTACATCTCAGGCGAGTAACCCCCGTAGTTTGTATCCAATGATCAACTATTAATTGAATAGTTGGAAATTTAGATTATGAAAATACGAAACATAATTGGTTTTTGATAAATTAGATTATAAAGTCCTTTCTTACATTTCAATTAGTATACATAATCAGTGGCGGATCTAATGTTTAAAAGTTAGGTAAGCGGAAAACTACTCATTGCGAAGAGACGAATTTTTTCCAAACCAAAATACGATTCTTATAGAGTTTTTCACCTAAAATATAAAAGAGATTTAAATTTTGATAATTAGAAGAGTTACAAAATATGTTTAATAATAAATAATCTCATTACAAATAAACATAATAAATAGGGGACTTCTAAATTTGCAAGTGAGTCTATAACTAAAATAAAACTACCCTAGCAAAAAAATAATTATGCGTTGGAAAAAAACATTCCACCCAACAACGTTTGCTTACTAGAAGATCCGCCTCTGTACATAATTAGAATAATGAAATGATATATTTAATTGACTATTGAAAATCAAAACTAAACTTTGAGAACAAATCAAAATTAAATACGTTAGATTTTGATTGGAAAAAATTACGAAAAAAATTACTAAAAAAGGTTAGATGATGTGTAAAAAAATATATGTAAAATAATTGGTTTTTAATTAGATTCAAACTAATGCACAAAGTTGTAATGAGTTTTTCAAAATAGTATAAAATAATATCATTTTTATAGATTAAAAAAATTAAAATCTCAATTTTCTAATATTAAAACACTTTATGGTTATCACACAAACTTATGCAAAACCTTGTGGTTACCAAGTGGAATTTGTCAAAACTTTGTGTACCACACGAAATTTGCGATCCTTGTCCCAACTCACCAAATTCGAGACATGTCAGACATGTGTGGTTCACCACAGCCAGCGTTGTGAACTTATTAACAAAATCGTACATTATATGAGAATGAGATGACCCAACAACTTGGCTTTGGAAAATAGACATGTATCCAAAGATTAATAATTTTCTATGGAAGTATGTCATAACGGTCTACCCACAAAGGTTCGACTCTCACATAAAGAGGTTATTGTTACTCGTGAATGTGTTTTGTATGTCTGACTAGATAAGGACACTTTCCATTTATTCACACAATGCAATTTTAACAAAATGCGACCACTTCACTCTCGAACCATTTCGGCGGTGTTGGGAGCACACAACACACCAACAAAGACATACATGCTATTTTTGCAGACCTTGGGGGGTGATTAACAAACGAGAAGAAACAACATAGGGCATGGTGGACCATTTGGTTTTTTCGCAACAAAATAGTCTTCACTAACAAACCCGGCTCACGCCTTCCGATTTCAACATTAGATAATTTTTAACCACACGACAAGACATATGGAAAGCAACTTACAATCTTGGCAAGGAGTTCGGAAGGAATCAAATGAATAGGCGAAATCTGGCAAGTTGCAGGACCAAAAGACAAGCGAAGTGAGACAAGCCACAACGAGGGTGGATGAAACTTAATTTCAACACGGACCAACTTGTGCATTTGAAGAAAGCACTATCGGATATATCATTCGGGACTGTGAGGGCTCATCGAAGTACATAGGACACGCCAACGTGCGAATACAATCACCCTTGAAGGTGGAGGCTCTTGCTTTTTCTCCACGATAGGGTCAAAGCATCGGAACTATGAGTACATGACCTCGAAATTGAAAGGGACTTCCTCACAATCATCAACTTTTTCAAATGAATCTGGAAATGTCCATGATAAATAGAAATGATTACATTTGACATTCTACAATATATCCGCAAGTTTCAACGTATTTCTTTCTTCCATGTGGAACGACGACAGGGTGTCAGGGTAATATCGTGAAGATTGCACACCTCGGCCCTGGTAACCTAGTCCCCACCTTATGGAACAATCCAGATATTCAGAACCTCGTCCGAAAGGATACTTTTGGATAACCTCGGTTATCCAAATTCTTTTGAAAATAAAATAAAATAAAAAAATATAGAGAGAATTTATACCTTAAGAAAACTTATTTTCTTGTGAAATGAAATTAGAATTGGATTAGTTTTCAATCACCTAAAATATGAATCCAAAATTCCAAATCCAACTTACGTGTTTCTTATATTCACGCAAAAATGGAAAATAAAATTGGTCACGTTATTCTTAATTTGTAAGCTAATAAGACTTGATAAACATAAACACTTTAATATTTTTTGTTAACTCATTTTACAAATGTGTTTAAAATAATAGAGATTTTAAAGAAAACATCTTATAAATTATGCCAAAGTTTACCAGGTGTTTATTTAAAATTTATGTTATTTTATATAATATGTTAATCAAACACTATTCAACTATTTATATTCATAAATGCACTATATATAATTACGAGGAAGGCTAAATTAATTCATATACAAATTATGATCATACTCTTTGAATTGGTAATTAAAGAGCGGCCATTCCGGGGTTCGAACCGGGGACCTTTGGGTACTACTCACAAGTCCTTTCCGGTGAGCCATTCCGGAATGGTTATTATGATCATACTCTACGTACTCCCTCCGTCCAAAAATATATGGACTTTTACTATTAATGCACGCTTTTTTAGGAGTTAAAAACTATATAAAATATTAACTTTTTTATTAAATTTTTTTAATAATTACAAACTTATTATCAATAAGTTTGTAATTATTAAAAAAAATTAATAAAAAAGTTAATATTTTAATATAGTTTTTACCTTCTTAAAAAAACGTGCGTGAATAAAAGCAATGTATTTTTGGACGGAGGTAGTATTAACTAAGAACAATATGATTTCAAAATCCGATCAACCTTCACACCAACCGCTAATGTGGCAATTGAAAAATTATATGTTTTAAGTTTTAACTGGAAAAATATTGGTTTAACAACCGACCCAAATTCTTTATTTTTTCGATTGTCATGTCAACGCTTTGGTTGGAATTTTAACCGGATTTTAACATCATGTTATTTTTAGGTAATATGAGGATAGTTTGTATATATATTTATTATTTCTGACTAGTCTTATTTCTCGCGTCCTTATGGGGTTTATTAATAAATTATATTTTATTATATGTTTAATTTATTTTAATAACTAATAATTATAACATTACGAAAAAAAGTTGCAAAATATTAATATTTATATAGTTTTTAATTAGATCAACCCTCAAATTTGTTTCCAAAGCTAACCCCTAACCTCTATTTTTTGCAAAACTAATCTCCTTCCCCAAAATTTGTGATTCCCTCTCTAGGTAACTCACATGTTAGCCGGGGGGGGGGGGGGAGTTGGACCAATAAAGCAGAAAATCAAAGAGAGAATCAGAGAAGGAAAGAGATGAAGGGCACTCCGACGAATTGGGTGGGGAGCGAGGCAACTACAGTTAGGGATGACAATTTCACCTGCACCCAACTCGAATCCGAATCACCCGACCTGAAAAAGTGGGTGAAAACTCGGGAAAAAAAACAAGTGAAAAGTGGATGATGGTGGGTGGGTGATGAGTCGGGTTGGAAGTGGGTGATGACTTTTTCCACCCTCACCCAACCCACCACCCGACCTATCATCAATCACCCACCACCACCCATTTACAATACAATATAATTGACTAAACCAATACTGAAAAACATATGTAAAAAGTACAAAAATAACGGAATAAAGAACACCGCCAGATTAAAGAACAAAAGAAAATAACATTATCCGCGGAGAATTAACCAAGAGCTGACCCGTGAACAGTCATCCGCGGATAAGAAGACAATAGACACGTGGCGACCATGCCCACCACCCACGAAGTAGAACACGTGTCGAAATAGAAGCACCACGTGGCGCAGCTTATCAGACCACCCCGGACCTATAAAAATGAGAGATCTCACTAGAAAAAGGGGGACTTTTTGGAAAGGAGGAAAAGAGGAGGGGCGGATCTCGGCACAGTGAACTCAGAGGAAGGAAGAACAAGAAACGATCATACGCGTGGAAAAGGAACTTGTTAAATAGAAAAATCTGCACCGTTCACTGCGTCAAACTCCGCGGATGAAAACCCTGTTCGTCTTTAGTGTAAATTTCTATTAAGGAAAAGATTGTCGTTTATAGATCTCAAGACATTCAACAACGACAGGTAAACGAACCAAGTTTCCAAATTGTCCAGAAAAAACTCGATAAGGGAACAGTCCTTCACAATTAGCTTTAGATGACTTCCCGCAGCACAGGTTGGGCCGCGTCAATTCTTTCGACGCGGGTCAGGTAAGTCCGTTGGGAAGATTAGTCATTTTGCTAGGTAGGTTCCCGGGCCCCACTAAAAATGGTGGCCTCCAGAGATCGTGGCTTTTTCACTGGCGTCGTCTGTGGGAACCCCCTTACACTAAGGGGTTTCCTTTTTAAGAATAGACAAAAAATCCTCAAACCTTTGAAAAGTTGAGGTCCGCGTCTAAACTTAGAAATACAAGTTTTTAGATATTTAAAATCAAACTTTCTTATTGCGACAGATTCACGACATTAGGAAGATGAGTGATAGCCAGAACAATTCAACTCAGGACATGAGTCAAGGGGTTCACCAAGATCAGGAGGCCTCTAGCATGTATATCCCGTTGACACCGCCAACAAATCCTGATGGTGAGATGGGAGAACAGAACCTCGGAACTCCTCCTCATCATTACGGCTATCAGTATGGACTGGACGGAGGATTCATCCCGCAGAACTTCTGGTATTATGAAGCGCGACACGAACAGCCTAACCCTTTTCAGCAGGAGCAATCTCAGTAGTTTTATTATGATCAGTGGGGGCAGAATCCGCGTCAACAAGGGAATTATCGACCGGAGGAGCAGTATGGAAATTTTGATAGACGTAACACTGCATATGATAATCCCAGCAACTGGAACTACGGCTTTCAGAATCAGGAAATACCGCGCCAGACATGGCAGAATGATCACTGGCACCGAGAGAGTAAACATCGACGTGGGGAAAGGTCAACAGACGTTTCCACCTCTACAAAATCTGACTCAGTAGAAAAAAGAAACGAAAATGCACCAGCGGGTTTCCCATCAGTATTTACTCAAGAGATTTGTTCCGCAACAGTACCAAAACGGTGGAGAGATGTGAACCTCATGAAATATGATGGAACAACTGATCCTGAAGACCATCTTTGTCATTTTGCTACTGCTATGGGAATAAACGAGTATAATGATGCCATGTTGTGCAGGACATTCCCTTCGACCTTAACGAAGATCGCGCTACCTTGGTTCACAAACCTTCCAAAGGGGTCAGTGACCAATTTTGCCCAGATGTCCCACATCTTCACGTCCCACTTCGGAAGTGTGCGATCGAGAAAGAAGACCATGCTCGACCTGAATTCCATTAGACAAGGAGCAGGGGAATCCTTGGGCACTTTTTCACTCGATTTACCAGCATGGTAGTTCAAATCCCCAACTTCAATCATGAATCAGCTATCATCATACTTATGGGCAATTTAGCTGAGGGAGATTTCAAGACATACTTGTTTCGGAAGAAGCCAACTAGTTACGATGACTTAAGAGAGCGGGTTTCAAGACAGATTGAGGCAGAAGAAGCAGCCGCGTCCAGCTCCAAGGCGAATACTGGGAATTCAGGTCTTTTTGGGAAACTGGCCGGAAAATTCAGAAAAGAAAAAGCCAAGCCACCTAGACATCATTCAGAAGCAATAGATTTCCATCCCCGCCGCGATGAAGTGCATATGAACTTGGAAAGAGGACAGGGATCTCGCCGTAGGGAAAATCATCCGCGTTCCTATCACCCAAGAGAAAATCGACACGGAAACCACGATATGAGATCTCCACCTAGAAGGGAGAATCGACCCGACCACAGACCTCGATGGGAGGACCGGAACCCTAGGTTTGACGAATCTCATAATCCACAGGAACGATTTGACAGGCAACAAGATCAGCGAAGAGATCTCCCTTTCCACAACCGAGGAAGAGGAGGAAGGTACAATTATACGCCTGCAGTCCAGAGATCTGTCAACCAGAGAGAAGCTCAAAGGACAGAAGCAGGCCAAATACCAGAACCAGAGGGCTTCATTAACACCCTCGCAGGAGGCTTGTCTATGGCCGGGTCCAGTAGGCAGGAAAAAAGAAATTATGAAAGAGAAGGAAGACAGCCACCATCCGCGTCAAGTAGAAGAATTTCTCTCACACAACATGAGAATATTTCCTTTACTCCAAAGGACGCCGAGGAAGTAAGAATGCCGCACTCAGACCCGTTGGTCATTCACGCACAGATAGCCGCCAAGACAGTAAAGAGGGTATTTATTGATACTGGATCATTTGTTGACATCCTATCATGGGAGGCATTTTCTCAAATGGGAATTTCTGCAGCGTCATTAAAACCATATTCAGGAACGCTAATCACATTTTCGGGAGGAGAAGTACAAGTGGCAGGCACAATCAAGCTTACAGTTGTTTTGGGGACGTCCCCAAACAGACGTATGGAAAATATTGTGTTTACAGTGGTAAAAATTCCCACTGTATACAATGCCTTATTGGGCCGCGTCTCGCTCTATAAATTCCAAATGGTAGTCTCAATCTACCACTTTTTAGGAAAATTCCCTTTGCCTGGAGGAGGAATTGGTGAGGTTCGCAGACAACAACCGGAAAGTAGAAGCTGTTATTTAACCTCCATCAAGAAGAATAAAGAAGTGATGTGTATAAGTGAGAATTGTGAATCTGTGGTCGGGGACAATGACTCAGTTGAGCTTTCAGAAGCCGAACTAGAGGTTAGGCCGACAGAAGTAAAGGTTCCTACCGCGGACGAAAGAATTGCGTTTACACCCTTCCCAAACCCAGAGGAGAAAGTCTACTTGGGACAAGCACTGGAGACAGTAGAAAGAGTTAGAGTCTTAGAAATCATAGCAAAGTCGAGAGACATTTTCGCATGGAGTCCTCGAGATCTACTAGGTGTCCCATCCGCGATAGCTTTACATACCTTGAGGATTCGTCCAGGAACGAAACCCATAGTACAGAAGAGGAGAAAAATGGCTCCGGAAAAAGCTGCCGCGGCGAAAGAGGAAACTGATAAGCTTTTAGAAGCAGGCTTCATAGAGGAAGTGGAAGACTCTGAATGGCTCTCGAACGTAGTTCTGGTGAAGAAATCTAATGGGAAGTGGAGAATGTGCATCGATTTTACTGATCTTAACAAATCCTGCCCGAAAGACAGTTATCCACTACCATCCATAGATGAACTCGTCGATGGAACCGCGGGAAACAAAGTCCTTAGTTTTCTTGATGCTTACTCAGGATATAATCAGATAAACCTGAACCCTTCAGACAAGAAAGCTACAACTTTCATCACCAATCAGGGGATTTTTTGCTACCGCGTCATGCCTTTCGGACTCAGGAATGCTGGGGCGACGTTTCAGAGAACAGTTGACCGGATCTTTCGTAATCAAATTGGCAGGAATGTATCGATTTATGTCGATGATATCGTAGTCAAAAGTGAAAGAGCAGAGGATCACGCAGCGGATCTACAGGAGACTTTTGATTCTCTTCGAAGAGGAGGTTTGAATTTGAACGCGGAAAAGTGTGTCTTCGGGGTTGATTCTGGGAAATTCCTCGGTTTTATGGTTAGCCATAGAGGAATTGATGTAAATCCTGAAAAAGTCACAGCAATTCAGAATCTTCAACCACCGCGAACAATTAAAGAGTTACAATCTTTAAATGGAGCAGTAAACTATTTGAGCCGTTTTTGCTCCTGCCTGGCGGATAAGTCATTACCTTTCTTTGCTCTGCTCAAGAAAAAGGGGCCGATACGATGGACTCCCGAATTACAGGAAGCTTTTGGAAATTTAAAACTTTTTCTGTCATCACTTCCTACCCTTCATCAACCCGAGAGGCAAGAGGTCATCCATCTGTATTTATCAGTAAAAAGTGTCACCATCAGTGCAATCTTGACGCGAGAAGAAAAATTCCCAGTCTACTACATCAGTCGTATTCTGCAGGACGTTGAGACAAGATATGAACCAGTACAGAAAATGATTTTGTGCTTAATATTCGCGGCAAGAAGGTTGAGGCCTTATTTCCAAGACCATCTTATCCGAGTTATGACGGATTTGCCGATGCGACAAATCCTCCACTCACCATGTTTGTCAGGAAGAATGATGAAGTGGGCAGTCGAACTCACAGAATTTGAAATAGAATATACCTCGCGAAAAGCAGCTCTCGCTCAGGCTTTAGCTGATTTCATCGGTGAAGCAAGTTTCGAATTAAGTACTCAAACAAAAAGAAGTGAGTGGACACTCAGGGTAGATGGTGCAGCAAACAAGGATGGGTGCGGAGCAGGGGTCACATTAACAGCACCTGATGAACGGCAGTACAATTATGCTTATAAATTGGACTTTCAGGCTACAAATAACGAAGCTGAATACGAAGCCCTGCTAGCTGGACTAGAGATAGCTTTGATTAAAGGTGCCAGGCAGGTATCAGTTTACACTGATTCAGAAGTAGTGACGCGGCAAATAACAGAGGAATATGAAGCAAGAACTGGATTGATGCCTGATTATCAGAGAAAGGCACGGGCATTATCAAAGGCTTTCTTAAGTTTTTGCTTAACGGCTGTTCCCAGGGATGATAACCAGCAGGCGGACACGTTAGCACGGTTGGGAGCTGTTATGCCTGAGGAGGTAGGAAGAGAAGTGATTCTTGAAAGGATTAGCAACCGAAGACTTATTCAAGAAGTCTATCAGGTACAAGAAATTGAGATGGAGGACTGGAGAGCACCGATCGTGGACTATCTGGGCAAGGGTATTCTACCTGAAGAAAGAACCGCCGCTAAGAAGATAACTGTTAAATCCTCTCGATTCACCATTAGGGAAGGAAAGCTGTACAAGAGGGGGTATTGCCTGCCAGATTTATTGTGCATATCGTCAAAAGAAGGAAGTCTTGTAGGGGAAGAATTGCATGATGGAGTTTGCTCGCATCACCAAGGGTGGAGGGCTGTTGTGGCCAAAGCAACCAGGCTAGGATATTATTGGCCAACCATGAAGCGTGATGTTCAAGGTTATATCCAGAAATGCGATGCGTGTCAATGGTTTGGAAACTTGAATCACCGCCCTTCTGAGACAATGAAGAGTATAACCGGTGCTTGCCCATTTTCCGTCTGGGGAATGGACATTCTAGGTCCATTTCCCACTGCTCCCGGCCAGTTAAGATATGTTTTGGTCTTGGTGGATTATTTCACAAAGTGGGTTGAGGCCGAAGCAATGGGATTAATTACCACGGAGAAGGTGAGGAAATTCCTATGGAAGAATATTGTTTGCCGCTTTGGAGTACCCGACTCGATAATTACGGATCATGGACCTCAATTTGATTGTGAAACAATAAGAGATTTCTGCGTCGGTCTAGGCATCAATCTTAAAATCTCATATGTGGCTCACCCACAGACGAATGGGCAGGCAGAAACAACCAATCGACAATTGTTATACGGGATACAAAAGAAACTTGGCAACACAGCGAAGGGATGATGGGCCGAACTTTTACCATTAGTGCTCTGGTCCTACCGCACATCAGCAAAGACTCCAACAGGAGAGACCCCGTTTTCTTTAGTCTTTGGTATGGACGCGGTCATACCAATTGAGAGATTGATACCTTCGGCGCGAATAATGGCATACGACCAAGACACCAATGATGAAGCATTGGAATTCGAACTCCATCTCATAGAAGAACGCAGAATGACAGCAGCTTTGAAGGAGCAAGAGTACAAGAGGAGGCTTTCTAAGTATCGGGATAGACGAATTTCCCCGCAGCATCTCAAGGAGGGGGATATGGTGCTACGCCAAGCCACCTCTGGGGGGAAGCTAGACCCCAATTGGGAAGGACCATATGTAATCATCAAAGAAGTTCAAGAAGGTGCGTACAAGCTCAGCACCACCGAAGGAATCATCCTGAACAAAACTTGGAACGCTGACAATCTAAAAAAGTATTATGTGTAATCACTAAATAGCTATATGAACATAAAATCTAGTCGCCCCCGCAAGAATTAAATAAAGCTTTTAGAGGGCGCTTTCTGAGATGACTCGCACTTAAAGAATTTCATGGCAAGACCTAAGACGCTGGAGCTTGGCTCCACGTCAGGCCTCTGATCGAATCCGCATTCTCAGAGATGATACTTCGTAGAAAGACCTAAGACGCTGGAGCTTGGCTCCGCGTCAGGCCTCTGATCGAATCCGCATTCTCAGAGATGATACTTCGTATAAAGACCTAGGACGTTGGAGCTTGGCTCCACGTCAGGCCTCTGATCGAATCCGCATTCTCAGAGATGATACTTCGTAGAAAGACCTGAGACGCTGGAGCTTGGCTCCGCGTCAGGCCTCTGATCGAATCCGCATTCTCAGAGATGATACTTCGTATAAAGACCTAGGACGCTGGAGCTTGGTTCCGCGTCGGGCCTCTGATCGAATCCGCATTCTCAGAGATGATACTTCGTAGAAAGACCTAAGACGCTGGAGCTTGGCTCCGCGTCAGGCCTCTGATCGAATCCGCATTCTCAGAGATGATACTTCGTATAAAGACCTAGGACGCTAGAGCTTGGTTCCGCGTCGGGCCTCTGATCGAATCCGCATTCTCAGAGATAATGCTTCGTAGAAAGACCTAAGACGCTGGAGCTTGGCTCCGCGTCAGGCCTCTGATCGAATCCTCATTCTCAGAGATGATACTTCGTATAAAGACCTAGGACGCTGGAGCTTGGCTCCGCGTCAGGCCTCTGATCGAATCCGCATTCTCAGAGATGATACTTCGTAGAAAGACCTAGGACGCTGGAGCTTGGTTCCGCGTCAGGCCTCTGATCGAATCCGCATTCTCAGAGATGATACTTCGTAGAAAGACCTAAGACGCTGGAGCTTGGCTCCGCGTCAGGCCTCTGATCGAATCCGCATTCTCAGAGATGATACTTCGCATAAGACTTAAAACACTAGAGCATGTCTCCGCGCCAGATCTCAAAACGTAGCTAAACATTCCAAGATCCAAACTCCACGATGGATCACTATTAAAAGCAAAACAAAAAATGTTTTTTTTAGGACTCCCGAAAGTTTCATAATTTTCGAAGGAAATCATAGCTATTAATCCATCGTAAAAGCAAAGAGCAACCAAGGATAAAACATGACACCACGATTAAAGGGGTTTGACAATGCCAGATAAAAGAAAAACAAGCATCCATTAGCTCATGTCCGCGAAGCACGAGCAGGGATAATGCGAGTTCTGCCCTGACTTAAGCGAAATCCATTTGAAGGAGGACCTTCTGACTCCGAGAGGGCCCACTCCGCGTCTACCTCATCCCCTACAACGTCTAAGATTTGGACGTCAAAGCAATTTCCTCCTTTATAAATAAAGGTTAAAGAGGAACCAATGTGGACGCTGTGTGACTCGGCAAAGTCATTCCAGCCATCCCTAAAAAATGGAACCCTATAATCTCCGCGCATAACCTCCACTGGGAAATCACGAAGAATCCTGGTTGACAAAAGTACACTCCTAGGGAGATCTGGCCCAAGTCTATCTTCAAAACATAGTGGCAAAGACTAACAAATTTTTTTTAAGGGATGTTAATAGATAAACTGACTCAATATAAGGAAAAATCAACAATAAAAAGAACTAACCAGACGGAGAAGTTGCTCAGGAAAACTAATCCTCTCAAAAAAGGACCAAGGTAAACCAGCAGAAGAAGGCATCATGAAAGCACACAACGAGTCTAGTGGTTTTTTCCCCCAAACTCTTTTTTATATAGCACGAAAAACAAATCTGGACATGTGTCAAAAAACAGAAATATGGGGCAAATAAATTTGAAAGGTCAAATCATAGAGACAAAAACCACAGGCACCATGCATGAGATAAACAGTAAACACTATTACTGGATTTCTCAGAAATCCCGTGAGGAGAACATCATGACAAATAGACCTCGAAAGACTAAAACAATCACACAATCAAGATACATAACAGGGAAATCCCCAGAAATAGTTGTCAAAGGCTGGATAAACAACAGTGTTACGACTAGAACAATGGAGAGGTCTAAAATCTTATTCCATTAAGAAAAGTACATCTTAATGACCATTCGAAATTGCGACATGAGAAGCAAGATCATCATTACTTCCCCCATGCGGATCCACCACCCGAACTTTGAAACGAGCCTCACCCATGAGAGTGAAAATCATAGAGGCCCCCTGCTCAAAATCGTGTGACTCTACAAAGTCTTTCCATCCGCGGCCAAGGTAGAGAAGACCACTGTTATGCCGCTCTATACAAACAAGGAAGTTGCGCAGTAGATGAGAAGAAAGTAAAACCTGACCAGGAATAGCATCCGCATACTCCTCCTTAAACCGAAGTGGAAGCAACTAAAAAATAAAAAAGTGTTAGTTAAAAGTAAGTTCTCTAAAGTTTTTTAATATAGTTAGCTCACCAATTGCAAGAACTGTTCAGGATAATCGATTGCTTGAAAGAAAGCCCATCGGGTTTCTGGCCCAACAACCCCATCTGCCCTAAATGACAGGGGAGGAACTATAATGGATCCCCACATCTCGATGAGATTAGAGAAAAAACAGTAAAAATCCCCTTACTTATCAGTCATAAGGAAATAGTTGAACAGGAAAAAAGAGGAGCACATGCATGACATGCAATGGGTGACACAACCACCAAGGGCACGCATCTCTCTTTTTCCGAGAATAAAGTTAACCAGATGTTGAACCTTTTTCCAAGATCAGTAAAAGTAAATTACAATAAGGGAAATTGAAATTACTTTTTGGTGAAAAGCGATGAAACCAACGGCAAGAAAACCTCATAAGGCGAGTATAAAACATGCTCAAGTATCCATGAGTAATGAGCAATCCTAAAAACAGGATGGATCCAAATCTCCAGCCTAGGGCTTTTTACAGAGTCATTATGAGGGAGGAACAACTTCAAACCCTTCGCCTTCCCCTCATGTATGTTCTAATCGACGAAGACGCTCACACTCAGGCCAGGCTCTGGTCCCGCTCCAACCAGGATCACGAAGTGAAGGTAGACAAAGATGAAGATGGCCTTTTCTGGTTAACCCAAGGGTGGCATGACTTCACGCAAGCAAATCGAGTCAATGTGGGGTCCGCGTTGATTTTCACCTACATGGGTGATTCTATCTTTGAAGTCGACGTCGTCAGCCCGGACAGCGAAGAAAATGGAGAGATAGGCCATCCTTGAACTCCTAATAGATTCTTCGCATCAACAATGTAACAAGCTTAGAGGGATCCAACCCCTGTGAAAGGTCTCTGTACGCAGTTTCGTATTATTAATAATAAAGGATCCCTCCTTTTATTTCATTTCTAAAAAACACATGAGTACAATAAGGAAATCATGGATTCCCTTTTTTCTTTATTTTATTCTACGAAAAGCTTATATCAAGAGACAAGCTTGAAAACTCTAAAAGTATAACGCGGAAATAACTCAATTAGAACTGCATGATGAAGAAATTGAGTCCAAAGTAGCCTCGTGTTCATCCTCGATTTCACGACGCGGACAAACTTGGAAGGAAACGTTGCCCTTATGAAAAACATCATGGCACTTCCTATTCCCAGGTGGTGAAGCATAAGGAATTCATCCCAACCATTGTCAATTTGAAAAAGACCATTCTCACTCCAAGATACAGCCACTGGAAAATCGCGGACAAGATATGTTGAAAGAAAAGCCCACCGAGGCGGAAGAGGCCCGTACTCAGCCTCAAACTGGGGAGGCATTACCTACATAGTAACAAGATTAAAGACCTAATATAAAAAGCCCGAACTCTGATTAAAGTAAAATTAAAGGAAACTCACTAGCCGAGAAAGCTGTTCCACATTCTCAATCTTTTGTAAAAAAGCCCAAGGGTTAAAGCTTCCTGGAGGCATGAAACTTACGATAACACAGTCGTTTTAACACAACATAGGAGGTAGCAAGAAAGATGGAGATTAAGGCTTTAAAAAAGAAAATTCATCATGTGGAATAAAGACAAGTGGTAAAGGATTTTGGACATTGGGACCGACCCGTTCGACACTTGGAAAATTCGGAATATAAATGTCTAGATATTTACTACAAACAAAACATGCAACTAATACCAATGTTTTGATCAAGGAGATCTACACGCCATAAACAAAAGAAGTATCTCAATGATATACCAAAAAACAAGGAACCGCATACAAGTGGCTGCCTTCTCAGGTTCTTCCTCCGCGTCCTCATCGTCGTCATTTTCAGAATAAGAATCTTCCGCGGCCATCTCCTCTTTTGAAAGTCCCCAGTCGGCACTTTCCAGACTAGGCTCAAACTTTTCCAAAGGAACACCCGGGTTGCTTAACGAGCGCGTAACGCTTTGATTGATCCCTGCAACCATTCCCTTACGAAAATAACTAAAGCACCTGTCCTTCAAAATATTAGATCCTTTTGAAGTCTGAAGACATGCTTTTGCCACGGAAGACAGGAAGGAATTACCAATTTCAGTTTTGATCCACTCAGAAGAAAGGTAATCCAAACCTTCAGGACTTTGAAGCCATTGGAGAGCCACATCTTGATCTGAGCGCGCCTTGATGGTGTCAAGATCTTGTTTGGTGATAGACAGTTCTTCGCGGAGGATGGAGAAATCCTCTTCCATTTTGTCGATAGCAGCCTGTTTTGTTTGAAGAAGCTCCCGCGAAGCCCCTTCAGTAGCTTCCAGCTCTTTGACACGAAAGACGGCAGAGCTCGAAAAAACTTTTAAATCATCGTATTTGTTGAGTGGTAAAATTTCATAAATTTGATTACTCACATTTTGACTTATAATATTTTGAGGCCACCAAATTAATTCAGCAAACCAATTTGGTGAAATAAGCCACATAGATGCCATCAAAAAAATGGGCAGATTCTTTGGCCCAAATTAAAGCCCAAGCTAAGGCCCAAATTGAAGCCCAGGTTTTATTCCATATATATAAAAAGAAATGGAATTAAAATAAAAAAATAAATATAATATACAGATGAAGGGAGTCTTGTAGTCTATACTCTACAATTACATTTTCAACTGCCCCCATCAAACCCCATCAACCTACATGCCCATGCCTTTCGGCAGAACTCAAAGATAAGGTAAAAGAAATCTCAACTGCTCCCATATGTGATCTATCCATCTCTAAAGAAAAGGCCATCACCTTCACCTTTTTCTCCCCTATAAAAGGGGCTGAGTTCATAGCTTTGGGCTACACAGGGCATACTCCCCTCTGCAAAACAAAACAAAAGCAGAAAACAAAACTCAGCAAAAAGCAAGAGAAAAAAAAAAGAGAGAAAGCAAAACACATACAAAAAAAATCAGTGCTAATCTCACACAAGAAAAAAGAAGAAGAGAGAGCTAATCAGGTAGCATTCCTGTTTAACGTTGTTTTCGATTCCTAAAACTCCACCCACGACAACCTCGGCCTTGCGAGCTTGTTCGTGTGGTTTTGAGTTTTAGAATCATCCAATGGCCCTAAATCAAGGGGATGTGCTGTTGAATTTTTCTTAATTGTTCGATTCTTGAAACTCTACCCTCGAGAACCTCGGCCTTGCCAGCTTCCTCGTTTGGTTTGAGTTTTGGAATTATCAAACTATTCTAAATCAAGGGGAAGCTCTGTTAAAATTTTCTTAAAACATATGCTGAAAAAGGGGTGCTATTTGAACTCATGTATAAATCCAAATGCTAAAGGCAAAATAAGGAATCAAAAGCCCCAGTAATTTTGGCCAGGTTCAGAAAAAAAAAACTGCTCTCCGTCACCCCCAAATCAGATGAATCAAAAACCCTAAAATTGCCATTTGAAGGCAAAATCAATTGAGCTTGAAAACAGAGCGCTCAATTGAAAGAGGGTTCATGTGAGAATCTAAAATCCGGGCCAAGAATCGCCTAAAGATCGGATTGAACACAGAATTTGGGGGAAATTTGTTTTAAAAAAAAAGCAACCTAAAACAACACTTACTGAGTTGGGGGGAATTCAGGTTGAGGCTCCGCCTTGGGCTCGGTTCGGATGGTCTCGACTCGTTACGATCACTCTTGCTTCGCCATGGCCCTGCTCCCCTTCGCTCCAACCGTCCAAGGTCGGACCTTCGTGACAGTGGAAGTTGTCGAAAAGTATGGCGGCGTCTTCAGGGAAAAAGAGAAAACCTGAGCGTGGGAAGAAACAATAAAAAAAAAAAAAGGGAAACGCAGCTCATTAGTTTAACAGCTAAACTAAGGGAAAGTTTGTGGGCTGTCTTAAATCAAAAATAAAAAGGATTGGGCTCAGCCCATTAGTCTAACTCCAATATATACCATATAAAAGAAAGTAATGGAATATAAGTCAAAATGCAAAACCAGCAAAGTGTATATGCTACGTACGTATACGATGCAAATAGAATTTTGCTTAATTGCAAAACCAACCCACTAAGACATAAAAATTATAATTGGCACAATTTAGAAATTGAGTTTGGTAAAATTATAAAGTTAAACTCGTAAAATTTCGCCGCCAATTTATTCTAGTGGGTTGGTCCCAAAATTGACTTCTAAACGAGGAAAAAAGAAGGCGGAGTCAAAATCTCAAATCGAGTTTCGCCAAATATAAACTCGGTTCGTTTAGAACTACGTAAGACTTGATACTCTTTTACGAGTTACGTAGGAAATTCGGTATAAAATTTAACAGCTACTGAATTCAGTCACATTTCCCAAAATTAAATCATTTCTCAAAAGAACTACGTAAAGACTTGATACTCTTTTGCGAGTTACGTAGGATATCCGATATTAAAATTCAATATATATATCGGATTCAGTCGCCCATCTCAAATTAAATCAAATTTACCTACGACAGAACTACGTGAAGACTTGACGCCTCGTATCAGGCTACGTAGGTAATCCGATATTAAATTCCAAAAATATATCGGGTACAGTCGTCAACCTCTAAATTCACCTTTACGTGAATACGAGGTTAAATCCCATAAAATTAATTTGGTTCCGATAGAACTACGTAAAGACTTGACGCCTCATATCGGCTACGTAGGTAACTCGATATTAAATCCTAAAAATATATAGGGTACAGTCGTCAACCTCTAAATTCACTTTAAAATGAATATGAGGTTAAATCTCACTACATTAAATCAAAACTTTTGAACTACGAGTGATTTGATTCTCTTCCAAGAGATACATAGGAAACTCGATATAAAGCTATCGCTAACCGAGTTCAATCACATGGTCCTCAAATGATCAAAACCAAATTAAATCGGTTCTTCTGAACTACGTAAGGCTTGATTCTCTTCCAAGAGATACGTAGGCAACCTGTTAAAATTCGGGTGCAGCCCAAATCACCAAAACCACTCAAATCCTGGTATCGATATGACTTCGAATCAAGAGGGTAACCAAAAGGGGTCGAACTTAAATATTAAAAATCAATTAAAATGTGTTGTACGATTATCGCGCATTTTTGTTCAACATGTTTTTGGCACGCCTAGTGGGACCCTTTTTGCCTTTCTCTCTTAGTTTTATTCGATAATACTATTCACTTCTTTATTGTCGGTAATCAGGAAAATGGCACCAAAAGCAATTGTGAACTTCAACGAGCTGCCTGCGACCTTCCTTGTTGAGGGTGGTCATTGGGTGAAGAAGGGGTCTTTCCAGGTGCGGTTCGAAGTGGGTCGGGATTCAATCTCAGCTGAGATCCCGACGAGCAATGTCTTTGAGGCCATTAGGGAGGACACAGTCACAAAGACTTGGGTCCCAAGAACATCTGTCCATTCCTTTGGACAAAATGACAAGAAGTCTGCGAGGATGTTCATAAAAAGGAAGCCAGCTTATATTCAAGTTGAGAGTCCTATCTTGGCTAATAGCAGTGAGAGCAGGCCTGCCTGCATTGCTCCTCGAGGACCTATTGTTCGGGTTATCAAGAAAAATGATCATCCGATGAAGGTCTTTATTCCACCAGTGGTTGAGACCAAGAAGGAGAGCAAGCCCCAGAGAAGAAGGGGACGAAAGTGTGGCTCCCAGCGTGATAAGGCTGGGGCACTACGAAAGTTAGCTCCATCCCCTGCGTTGGAGCAAGCCAACGCGACTCTGTGGAAGGCCGCCAAAGACTTCCTTGATGCAGAAAAAATCATCATTGCACCTCAAATTGCAAGCCCAAAGAAAATTCACTATGGGTCAGCTTCCGTGAATACAGACCATGTGGAGCAAGCCATGGTTACTTCCTATTCGGAGGAAGAGGCTGAAGCAAGAGCTTTGAAAATGAAAACTCGTCAGGAAGAAGTTCCGAGGGTTCAGATGTCAAAGCTATCAGAGCTTCAAAAGAATATACAGGCATCTTCTCAAGCCCATGGAAAGGGTTCAATGGTGGCAAAAAAATCTACCTCACTCCCTATTTATATAAGGGGGTATGAGGGGCGGGTAACAAGGTCTATGTCTAAGGCTATGTCTTACGTCGGTGCAGTTGCTCGCTCTTTGAGTCCGCCAGCTGCTCAAGAAAGGAAACAAAGTTCTCCATTATATGGGGATTCAAGCTCTTTATTTCATGAAGACGAATTCCCACTGGTGGCTGACAGCGGCATCGGATCAAATGATGAATCTGAAGAGGAAGTCGAAAGCATGCTAGTGCTGGTCACTGGAGCTACAACTGTTGAGGAACAACTCCAAGAGTTGCAGAAAAAGTTGGAGGAAAGAGATGCTCAAATACAATTCCTTATGGCTCAAGCGCAACAGCAAAATTCTGGAAACAGACAAGAGCCGCTAGGACAAGGGGAGAGCAGTTCTTCCATTTCTCCTCAAGAAGTAAAGGATTTAATTGCTCAGGGTATTCGAGAGTTCAAGATCTCACAAAATCCGCCTGTGATTGGCTATAGAAAGCCTTATCCTGTGCATTATGACACGATTCCTTTCCCTCCAAACTATCAAAGACCAAATTTTGATAAATTTGATGGTATTCATGGTTCGCCTCATGAGCATTTGGCTCACTTTTACTCGGCGTGTGGGGAAACTGCTTTGAGTGATCAATTATTGATTAGGCAGTTTGTTCAATCGTTGAGAGGATCTGCCTTTACTTGGTATACACAACTTCAGCCAGAATCGATCCATACTTGGGATGACCTACAAAAAGAGTTTTTTGCTCAGTTTGTGAGTTCAAAGGCCAAGGTTTCCATTATGGATCTCGCTAACGCTCATCAAGGCCCGAATGAGTCTGCAAATGATTTCATCGCGAGGTGGAGAAGTTTGAGACTCCAATGCCCAGAAAAGTTAAGTGAAGAGGCATGTGTGCAGATGTGCACTAACAATTTGGTGCCAGAGTTAGCGGTACATGTGGGTAGTGCGGAGCCTCGAGCTTTTGATGCTCTAGTGTCGAAAGCTTACAATGTTGAGCGTCAGTTGGCTCGGGGTAAAACGGGACCTAATCGACATCAAGTCAATGAAGTAAGAAAAGATGAGGGCAGGAAACCTGTGAAGAAAGGGGAGTCGATGGCCACCTTCGTTAAGCCCCAAGGAAAACCCTCTGGGAATACTTCTAGGGCACAAGAGAGGGGTCAAGCCAGAGAACCCATTAAAAGACTATCTCTCGAGGAGAGAAAACAAAAGAAATATCCTTTTGATGATGAAGATGTAAGAGGGATATTCAGTGAATTGATGAAAGAAAATATGATTTCACTTCCGGAATCGAAAAGACCAAATGAAGCAAACAAAAGAGGCGATCCAAGATATTGCCCTTACCACAGAATTGTTAGTCACCCGATTGAGGATT
This sequence comes from Persicaria maculosa, assembly GCA_963922045.1. NCBI lineage: Eukaryota > Viridiplantae > Streptophyta > Magnoliopsida > Caryophyllales > Polygonaceae > Persicaria > Persicaria maculosa. The sequence continues at coordinate 57,920,480 of OY998259.1, forward strand.
ATTATGTCTTTAAAGACATCATCGAAAGGATGATTAACAAGGGTGAGATTGAAGTCGAAGGGGTAAGCTCTAAAAACCCAACGGCTTCGTCAAATCCTATCTCAATAACAGAAGAGGTAGAGAGCAACCCTTCATCAGAGGCTATTAAAGAGGACATTGTTTCTACAGTGTCATTGCCTTCAAGGGCAGTCCCAGTGCAGTTTCAAATGCGCAATGAAGTGCGTACTGTATGGGCCTATCCGGAGATGCCTAGAGATGAACCAAACCGCATGACTCTTTATGAGGTTTTGATGCAATCAAATATTAAAGAATCGTTTTCCCATGATGATGAGGTTGAAAATGACTCTAAATGGCAGACCTATATAGGCCAAAGGAAATCTCATTCGAAGAGAACTCAACGTGCTGGATCTACGGGTTTCAGAATGATTGGTAGAAAACCCGAGAAGAAGAATAGAAAGAAGAAAAATAAAAAAGAAGAACAAAAAGAGCAAGAGGCCAAAAACCGATTCGGATGAAGAATATGTTCAATCTGGACGACAAATCATTACTCTGAAGGACTTTGTCCCAAAAGAGTTCTTAGAAGAAGACTCTTCTGAAGAGGAGTTGTTCTGGAAGAGTGAGGTTGTCCAATGTTGTATGGCCACATGGGCCGACATAGCAGAAGAAGAAGAGGTCGATGAAGTCGCTCTTCGTTCAGGAAAAATTTTGCCTTCTCCTAAGCCCAAGGAAAAGGAAAAGGTTAAGGAGTCACCCATTTGTGAGTCTTCAAAGAAGCCAAATTTTGAAGAGACGGTTGACAATGAAGCTTCCATATCTAGCCAGAAAGGCAAGGAAGCTGAGGCATCCGAGCAAAAAGAAATCGCATCACGGATACCAATATCGCTTCGTAAAGCTTCATTTAAGGAGAAGGTGAAGTATGATGTTATCGGTCACTTGAAGCGTATTCCTGCGCGTTTAAGTGTATATGATGCACTACAAATGTCAACCGACTTAAGGAAAGCCTTGATCCAAGCTCTTATAGATCCAGAGGATTATAAAGATGAAGTTGATCAGATAGAGGTCGAGGAGGTCACTTCATCTCCTCCGGTTCAGTGCGCTTCTTGCATGGCGTGCATAACTTTCTCTGATGGGGATCTTCAATTAGAAAGCAGTGACCATAACAGGCCGTTATATGTAACGGGCAGGGTCGGAGAAGCAAAATTGAATAGAATCCTATTGGATTGCGGATCCGCAGTAAACTTGTTGCCTTTGCGGGCTTTGGAAGCGATGGGGTTGACAATTGATCATCTATCGCCGACATTACTCACCATTCAGGGATTCAACCAAGTGGGGCAAAAAGCGCTGGGTGCTATTGCTTTGAAAGTGGTGTTGGATGATCTTTATAAGGATACATTATTCCATGTTATCGATGCCGGAACCTCCTATAATGCTTTGCTGGGAAGGCCGTGGCTTCATGCCAGCAAATCAATCGCTTCTACACTTCATCAGTGCTTAAAATACACCGATGAGAACGGTAATGAGAGGACTATCTGAGGTGATAGTAATCCTTTTCAAGGGGAAGGCGTTAATTACGCAGACGCCAAATTCTACAAGTCGATGTATTGTAGTCCTAGCACGCATTTAGAAGTGAAAGAGGATGGTAGAAGTGCAAATCCTCAAAAGGAAGCAATTGGCCAAAAGGAATCTCCAATGCCTAAATTCTCTCTTATATGCAAGAAAGAGGGGCAAGGGACACGTCCTAAGGTGTTATTTAAATACACACCCAAAGGCAAGCGCCAACCTGGTCAAAAACCGCTAAGTGCAACGGAGAAGGCCATGCATTCTTTGATGACAAGTTATACTTGTCCTCTTCGCAAGATTGATCAATCCATTCCGAAGAATAAATTGGTCATTCATAGACATTTCGGAGAGAAAACAAATGAAAACACGAGGGTGGTGCTCAAGGGTGAATCTTCTAAGTCGCCCGATGAACAAGTCTCTTCAAAAATTGAGAAGAATGTCAAAGTGAGAGTAACAAGACCTTCGTTGGAATTCAAGTCTCCGCAAAAACTCCCTAGAAAAATCTCGACTGATGATTTGCAAATTTATCAAGAAGGCGATTTATTGTCAGCTAAGATATTGGAGCCTATGACCCTAACAAGTCAAGAGCAAAGTATGTTCTCACAGGACACAACATACGCACCTCGAGTCTCGATCTTTGAGAGGCTAGAGACAAGTTCCCCAAGAGTTTCTGTGTTTGAGAGACTTGAGAGAGTCAACGTGTCCAAGAACAAGAAGGTCGATACTAAGAAGAACAAGAAGTGGAAGCTTAAGAGTAGGATATCAAAAGCTCCTACTTACAAGCCAAAAGATCCCATGGATACTCAGATGGAAGAAGTAAATATGGTGTTGGCCTCCATTGAAAGTGAATCAAATGGAGATTCAGAGGATTTTGTTAATGTAATCCAACCAGCTCCACCAGAGATGGAGGAGGGTGGTCAACCCACGGTCGATAAGCTCCAAGAAATCAATCTGGGGAGTATAGAAGATCCTAAGCCTGTGTTTGTCAGTGCTTTCCTAACGGATAAAGAAAAAGGATCATATGAGAAGCTTCTCCATGAATATAGAGATGTGTTTGCTTGGGGGTATCAAGACATGCCTGGTTTAGATCCTAAGGTGGCAATGCACCAATTGTCCGTCTCAGATGAGGAAAAGCCAGTGAAGCAAGCACAACGCCGTTTTCGGCCTGGGTTGACTGTGCAAATTAAAGTTGAAGTCAATAAACTCATTGAGGCCGGATTCATTCGGGAGGTCCAATACCCAATATGGTTGGCCAACATTGTTCCCGTAAAGAAGAAAAATGGCCAGTTGCGCATCTGTGTTGATTTTAGGGACTTGAATGAAGCGTGTCCTAAGGATGAGTTCCCTCTCCCGATAACAGAACTTTTGGTGGATTCCACTACGGGATTCCAAGCTTTGTCCTTTATGGATGGATTCTCGGGTTACAATCAGATCAAGATGCATCCCGAGGATGAAGAGCTAACGGCTTTCCGCACACCATTAGGCACATATTGTTATACCGTAATGCCTTTTGGATTGAAGAATGCGGGGGCAACCTATCAAAGGGCCATGACAGTCATCTTTCACGATCTACTTCACAACACCGTTGAGTGTTATGTAGATGATCTTGTGGTGAAAACAAAAAAGAGGGAGGATCATGTAAATGATCTTAAAATAATCTTCGAAAGATTGCGCAAACACCAACTGAAAATGAATCCCCTTAAATGCGCCTTTGGTGTGACGTCGGGAAAGTTTCTTGGTTTTATTGTTCGAGGTCAAGGAATAGAAATTGATCCTGATAAAATTAAGGCGATCAAAGAAATGCCAGTCCCGAGAAATCTCCGTGAACTGCGAGGCTTACAAGGCAGGCTTGCTTATATTCGTCGGTTCATTTCAAACCTGACAGGGAGATGTCAACCTTTTCTAAGGTTGATGAAGAAAGATGTTCCATTCATATGGGACCAGACTTGTCAAAACGCTCTCGATAGCATCAAGAAGTACTTGACTGATCCACCAGTTCTTATGGCACCAGTTCAAGGAAGACCTTTAATCTTGTACATTGCAAGTCTCGAGAGATCACTAGGGGCTATGTTAGCTCAAAATAATGATGACGGAAAGGAAAATGCCTTGTACTACATCAGTCGAACAATGGTGGGGGCAGAACAAAATTATTCTGCTATGGAAAAAGTATGTCTAGCATTGATCTTTGCCATCCAAAAGCTACGACATTACCTATTGTCCCATCAAATCACACTAATATCAAAGCTGATCCTTTGCGATACATTTTATCAAAAACTGTGTTGTCGGGGAGATTAGCCAAATGGGCTATGCTTCTGGCTCCTTTTGACATCAAGTATGTGCCTCAAAAGGCAATAAAGGGGAAAGCAATAGCTGACTTCTTAGCAGCCCACCCTACTCCAGATAACGAGGAGTTGTTAGATGATTTGCCAGATGAAGAAGTCTTCGTGATAGAAGAAAAATCTTGGCAGCTGTATTTTGATGGTGCTGCAACAAAAAGAGGAGCTGGTGTGGGTATTGTTTTCATTACCCCAAATGATGGGATAGTGCCTTATTCATTTTCCCTTTTGGAAAATTGCACAAATAATGTGGCAGAATATGAGGCACTCATTATCGGCTTGGAGATAGCTCTTGAAATGCGTATTGATCCATTAAAAGTGTTTGGTGATTCTCAATTGATAATCAGACAATTAAATGGACAATACGAGGTCAAACACGCAAATTTGATTCCTTTGCATCAAAGAGCTAAATGTCTTGTGCATCAATTCCGTCAAATAGAAGTGGTGCATATATTGAGGTCTGAGAATGGCAAGGCAGATGCATTGGCGAAATTAGCTTCATCATTGACGTTACCAAGCGAAAGGGAAATTCAGGTTACCATTGGTGAACGCCATCTGCTTATGTCAGCCTTGGAAAGAGCCGAGCCAGCAGAAGAAGTGGATATAGCTTCCGTTTATGAAATTGAAGAAGAAACGGATTGGCGACAACCACTTATCGAATATCTTCGTCACGGGATCCTTCCCGATGATCCGAAAAAGAGGGTGGATGTTAAAAGACGAGTGTCAAGATTCTTACTTAAGAACGATACCTTGTATCGAAGGACGTTTGATGGAATCTTGCTAAGATGCTTGTCTAAAGAGGAAGCTAAATACATTCTAGCCGAAACTCATGCTGGAGTGTGTGGAGCACATCAAGCTGGTCCTAAATTGGCTAATCAGATCAAACGATTAGGCTACTATTGGATCACTATGGTGAAAGATTCTATGGACTTTGCTAAAGCCTGTCATGCTTGCCAAATTCACAGCGACTTCATACATCAACCTCCTCAAATGCTACACCCTACAATTCTATCATGGCCATTCCACGCATGGGGTCTTGATGTCGTAGGGAGTATAAATCCATCTTCTTCCTGAGGTCACCAATATATTTTGGTGGCTACAGACTATTTCTCCAAATGGGCTGAGGCTATACCTTTGAAGGAAGTAGGAGCTAAGGAGGTCGCCAATTTCATAGGACTCACTTGATCTATCGATATGGAGTTCCTTCAAAAATCATCTCTGACAATGCTCTTTACTTCAAAAATCAAATGTTGGTGAAATTGAGCGAGAAATTCGGTTTTAAACATAGCTTTTCATCTAGCTATAATCCATCATCAAATGGTCAAGTTGAAGCATTTAATAAGGTGCTATGCAAAATCCTCAAAAAGATGGTTTCAAAATCAAAGAGAGATTGGCATGAACGGCTACCGGAGGCACTATGGGCATATCGGACAACAACACGAACATCGACGGGTTGTACACCCTACAACTCAGTTTTTGGGTCCGAGGCTGTTTTGCCACTAGAAATACAATTGCCCTCTCTTAGAGTAGCAGTTCAATTTACTGATCCGGAAGAGAATGTCAAAATTCGTTTGGCTGAGCTTGAAGCATTAGATGAGCTTAGACTAGCAACACAGCAAAAGCTTGAAATCTACCAAGCTCAAGTAGCTGGGGCATTCAACAAGCGGGTCAAGTTTCGCTCTTTCGCTATTGGTGACTTGGTTCTCACCATCAAACGACCGATTGTCATCAATCGAAAAGTGCAAGGAAAGTTTCAATCAAAATGGGAAGGTCCTTATGTGGTGACCAAAGTTTTTCCCAAAGGTGCATATGAACTCTCAAATACCGATAGCGAAATTGTGTACTCCTGTGTGAACGGAAAATTCGTGAAGAAGTTTTTCACATGAAGTGTGAGAGTCAAGATGTCAAGAACTACGTGAAGACTTGATCTCCAATAAGGAGTACGTAGGACATTTGACATCAAAAAATTATGTCAAATTCAGTCGCAAAAAAAAAAAAAGAAAAAAAAAAGAAAAAAGAAGGTTCGCAAATGATAGTCGGGCTATTTGGAAAATCCTTCCTAGAAAAGGGGCTCAAGTAATCTGGATGATGCGGTAAAAAAAAATGAGTAAAAGAGAAATATCCCGATAAACAAAAAAAAAAGGACTTGAAATTTGTCCAGAATCGAGGCCCCTGGAGCATATGTGAAAAATGGGTGCCCAAAAGAACTATGAACGGCTTGATCCCTCACAAAGAGGGTACGTAGGCAGTCTAGCTAGTAAAATGATGCTAGATGCAGCATCCCCCCCACCCCCCCCCCCCCCAAAAAAAAACACAACCAATTGCCCTTTTAAAGGAGAGCAAGTATCTTTTCATAATAAGGTGTTGCTCTTAAGGGAAGACCAATATTTTGGTCAAATTTATGTTGGTATTGATATATTGTTCAAATAAAATGTCAAATTAAATGCAACAAAAAATGGGACGAACTTTGAATATGTTCGACAAATCTCTTGCAAATTCAAAGTTCGGGGGCAACTGTTGAGTGGTAAAATTTCATAAATTTGATTACTAACATTTTGACTTATAATATTTTGAGGCCACCAAATTAATTCAGCAAACCAATTTGGTGAAATAAGCCACATAGATGCCATCAAAAAAATGGGCAGATTCTTTGGCCCAAATTAAAGCCCAAGCTAAGGCCCAAATTGAAGCCCAGGTTTTATTCCATATATATAAAAAGAAATGGAATTAAAATAAAAAAATAAATATAATATACAGATGAAGGGAGTCTTGTAGTCTATACTCTACAATTACATTTTCAACTGCCCCCATCAAACCCCATCAACCTACATGCCCATGCCTTTCGGCAGAACTCAAAGATAAGGTAAAAGAAATCTCAACTGCTCCCATATGTGATCTATCCATCTCTAAAGAAAAGGCCATCACCTTCACCTTTTTCTCCCCTATAAAAGGGGCTGAGTTCATAGCTTTGGGCTACACAGGGCATACTCCCCTCTGCAAAACAAAACAAAAGCAGAAAACAAAACTCAGCAAAAAGCAAGAGAAAAAAAAAAGAGAGAAAGCAAAACACATACAAAAAAAATCAGTGCTAATCTCACACAAGAAAAAAGAAGAAGAGAGAGCTAATCAGGTAGCATTCCTGTTTAACGTTGTTTTCGATTCCTAAAACTCCACCCACGACAACCTCGGCCTTGCGAGCTTGTTCGTGTGGTTTTGAGTTTTAGAATCATCCAATGGCCCTAAATCAAGGGGATGTGCTGTTGAATTTTTCTTAATTGTTCGATTCTTGAAACTCTACCCTCGAGAACCTCGGCCTTGCCAGCTTCCTCGTTTGGTTTGAGTTTTGGAATTATCAAACTATTCTAAATCAAGGGGAAGCTCTGTTAAAATTTTCTTAAAACATATGCTGAAAAAGGGGTGCTATTTGAACTCATGTATAAATCCAAATGCTAAAGGCAAAATAAGGAATCAAAAGCCCCAGTAATTTTGGCCAGGTTCAGAAAAAAAAAACTGCTCTCCGTCACCCCCAAATCAGATGAATCAAAAACCCTAAAATTGCCATTTGAAGGCAAAATCAATTGAGCTTGAAAACAGAGCGCTCAATTGAAAGAGGGTTCATGTGAGAATCTAAAATCCGGGCCAAGAATCGCCTAAAGATCGGATTGAACACAGAATTTGGGGGAAATTTGTTTTAAAAAAAAAGCAACCTAAAACAACACTTACTGAGTTGGGGGGAATTCAGGTTGAGGCTCCGCCTTGGGCTCGGTTCGGATGGTCTCGACTCGTTACGATCACTCTTGCTTCGCCATGGCCCTGCTCCCCTTCGCTCCAACCGTCCAAGGTCGGACCTTCGTGACAGTGGAAGTTGTCGAAAAGTATGGCGGCGTCTTCAGGGAAAAAGAGAAAACCTGAGCGTGGGAAGAAACAATAAAAAAAAAAAAAGGGAAACGCAGCTCATTAGTTTAACAGCTAAACTAAGGGAAAGTTTGTGGGCTGTCTTAAATCAAAAATAAAAAGGATTGGGCTCAGCCCATTAGTCTAACTCCAATATATACCATATAAAAGAAAGTAATGGAATATAAGTCAAAATGCAAAACCAGCAAAGTGTATATGCTACGTACGTATACGATGCAAATAGAATTTTGCTTAATTGCAAAACCAACCCACTAAGACATAAAAATTATAATTGGCACAATTTAGAAATTGAGTTTGGTAAAATTATAAAGTTAAACTCGTAAAATTTCGCCGCCAATTTATTCTAGTGGGTTGGTCCCAAAATTGACTTCTAAACGAGGAAAAAAGAAGGCGGAGTCAAAATCTCAAATCGAGTTTCGCCAAATATAAACTCGGTTCGTTTAGAACTACGTAAGACTTGATACTCTTTTACGAGTTACGTAGGAAATTCGGTATAAAATTTAACAGATACTGAATTCAGTCACATTTCCCAAAATTAAATCATTTCTCAAAAGAACTACGTAAAGACTTGATACTCTTTTGCGAGTTAAGTAGGATATCCGATATTAAAATTCAATATATATATCGGATTCAGTCGCCCATCTCAAATTAAATCAAATTTACCTACGACAGAACTACGTGAAGACTTGACGCCTCGTATCAGGCTACGTAGGTAATCCGATATTAAATTCCAAAAATATATCGGGTACAGTCGTCAACCTCTAAATTCACCTTTACGTGAATACGAGGTTAAATCCCATAAAATTAATTTGGTTCCGATAGAACTATGTAAAGACTTGACGCCTCATATCGGCTACGTAGGTAACTCGATATTAAATCCTAAAAATATATCGGGTACAGTCGTCAACCTCTAAATTCACTTTTAAATGAATATGAGGTTAAATCTCACTACATTAAATCAAAACTTTTGAACTACGAGTGATTTGATTCTCTTCCAAGAGATACGTAGGAAACTCGATATAAAGCTATCGCTAACCGAGTTCAATCACATGGTCCTCAAATGATCAAAACCAAATTAAATCGGTTCTTCTGAACTACGTAAGGCTTGATTCTCTTCCAAGAGATACGTAGGCAACCCGTTAAAATTCGGGTGCAGCCCAAATCACCAAAACCACTCAAATCCTGGTATCGATATGACTTCGAATCAAGAGGGTAACCAAAAGGGGTCGAACTTAAATATTAAAAATCAATTAAAATGTGTTGTACGATTATCGCGCATTTTTGTTCAACAGTATTTTTTCTTTAAAGCTGCCATGGCCTCTTTCTGGTTTTGCACCTCCTCATGAAGGTCAGCTGACCTTTTCTTAAATTTTTCCACTGAGACTGGGTCTCCCACTGTATTCCCCAATATTAGAAGTTGATGGTTCAGTTTTTTAATTTCTTCATCTTTCTTCTTAAGATCTTCCTCTCCACACACCATCCGTCTCTCAACATCTGGTTGAATTACCCTCAACTATAAAAATCAAAGAAGAGGTAAGAAAAATTGAAAATAAACCGCGTCAAAAAAGACAAAGAAAAGCAAGAAAGGAATGTCGACCTACCCACTGAATAATACGATCGAAGTTAAGCGAAAGAGTGACAGGATCCAGTCGTTTGATATACCCTTGCTCTGGGAGACAACGCTTCTTGACTGGAAAAGCAAGGCCTTGTAAGTCAATAGGATCAAAGCCTGGGATAGGAAATTCGCGAAGAGTCGCTTCGCCTTCCAAAAAGAGCCCCTTTTTGTCTGAAGCGGATGGCCCAACAACAATGGCAATCCTCCTCTTTTTTGATTTAGAAGTCTCGGGCACGGAAGGACAAGTACGCTTCTCTCGAGGTTCAGGAGCTAGTGAAGAAGTTTCAAGCAAAGCCCCAGACTCGTCCGCAGCATTTACATCAACATTTGATGCCACTTCTAAGACCTGGGGAGGAACAGGAGGATCATTGGCCACCACACTTGATTTCTTCTTCTTCCCAGATTTGGTCTTGTGCCGCTTCAGAAGTGCATCCAAATCCATTTTGTCTAAACACAAAAATACATTTCCCAATAAGTTATCCATTGAAGAAAGACAAAACATAGAAGACACAAATCTATATACTGAAAGAAATAAATAAACAAAGAAGCCACCTAGTCGCGGATGAGGCATACTCAAGCCAGCCATCTCAAGACGAAACGCGGACAACATTTTATCCCATGGAAACCTAGGAATATGAGAAAATGACAGCTTGAATTGAGAAAGATTGGAAATTTTTGGTTTCGCCACAGAGCAAAAAAGCCCTGGGACTGTTCGACGGTTAAAACCTTGCCCAGATCTTTCGCGGACCAAAAACCACTTGTACTTCCAATTCGGCTTACTAGACAACCTTTCCATGTACCTACAACTTGAGTTGCACTGGTAAAATCTCGAATCTTGAGTCCCCTTCTTTAAAGAAAAAATACTGAACATTAGCTTTAAAGAAGGAGCAACACCAATCTCCTTGCACCTCATGATAAAACTGGTAAAAAACATCCAACCATTGGGGACGATCTGAGCAGGACTCAAATTATATTCCTCCAAAAATTTCGAGAAAAAAGGATGAAGAGGAAGTCGGAAGCCTTGAGATAAGCTAGCTGCATATACGACCAAACAATCTTCATAAGCATCCAGACAATCACTCCCTTCCTCAGGGAGACAGAACTCTACGCCTGCTGGCCAAGGGAAGACTTGCGAAAGAGCGTCAAGATCTTCTAAGTTCAAAAGGGTAGTACAGCCCCTCAACTCGCTCACGGGAGACCTCCACGGATGAATCCTATCAGGCACAACTGGTGGACGGTTGGTTGGAGGTGGAAGAGGTCTAAAATCCCCCAAGAAAAGACAAGTATCTAAATCCCCTAAGTCATACACTGGGGTGTCCAAGTCGCTCAAGTTCTCCTTAGAACGGATCACCTTCGGACTTTCTGCCAAAGCAATTGGAGGAAGCTCATAAGGAATCCAAACCTCTTCCAACTCATGATCCGCAGAATGAAAAATAGACGAAGTCCCCGCGTCCACTGAAGAACTAGCACCCGATTCATCTATAGCCCTTGGATTTTCATCTTCCGCGCATTCCTTCGAAGAAGAAGAAACTGAGTAAGGTGATGAATAGTAATCAGGGTCAGAACGCTTCCGGCGCCTTCTCACCTTAATAGGACTACCAGTAGGACCAACTCGATCTGGAGTAGACGCGGATGTAGAAGAAGATGACTCCGACGAAGAATCATCAGAGTTGGAAGAAGAACTCCCAGAAGAGGAAGAAAGCGCCTCTGGGGACAGACACGCCTGAGAAGATGAAGCGACACCACTCCTCCATCCTTCATCCCTCTCAAAATCTTCTAACAAATCATGCTCCTCGCTGAGACTAGCCATTTCCAAAGAAACTAGAAGAAAATCGCGTGAAATTTCACTAATACAAGGTAAGACCTCATCCAAAAAACACATTCAGAGACAAACATTCACCCAAATTTACGATCTAAATGTCAAAGTTAAAAAAGTTTTGACGAGAAGAAATCAAGAACAGTTAAAGAACAAAGAGAAATACCTTGCAAAGTTGAAGGAAACAACCGGGAAGTTCAAGTAGACCACCGGAAACCTAGAGAACCGCCGCCGGAAAACTTCAAGATGGATAAGGATAAAATCTCTGAAAAATTAGAAGAAGACAAATGTGGGGTAAAAAAGAAACGGAACGGAGTAACTTATAGAAAATTACTGACGTTTGAACTTCCAAATCTAAATGGGCCTAATGGGCCCAATTTGGGCCAAAAATCCATAAAGAAAAAGCCCACTACATCCAAACCAGAATTATACTAATAAACAAAACCACAGATGTTTCCCCGAAGAATCTTTTATCGATCCGCGTCAATCCCCGTTTGGGATCACCTCGGCCCGAGGAGCTGTGACTAAACCAATACTGAAAAACATCTGTAAAAAGTACAAAAATAACGGAATAAAGAACACCGCAGATTAAAGAATAAAAGGAAATAACATTATCCGCGAAGAATTAACCAAGAGCTGACCCGTGAACAGTCATCCGCGGATAAGAAGACAATAGACACGTGGCGACCATGCCCACCACCCACGAAGTAGAACACGTGTCGAAATAGAAGCACCACGTGGCGCAGCTTATCAGACCACCCCGGACCTATAAAAATGAGAGATCTCACTAGAAAAAGGGGGATTTTTTGGAAAGGAGGAAAAGAGGAGGGGCGGATCTCGGCACAGTGAACTCAGAGGAAGGAAGAACAAGAAGCGATCATACGCGTGGAAAAGGAACCTGTTAAATAGAAAAATCTGCACCGTTCACTGCGTCAAACTCCGCGGATGAAAACTCTGTTCGTCTTTAGTGTAAATTTCTATTAAGGAAAAGATTGTCGTTTATAGATCTCAAGACATTCAACAACGACAGGTAAACGAACCAAGTTTCCAAATTGTCCAGAAAAAACTCGATAAGGGAACAGTCCTTCACAATTAGCTTTAGATGACTTCCCGCGGCACAGGTTGGGCCGCGTCGATTCTTTCGACGCGGGTCAGGTAAGTCCGTTGGGAAGATTAGTCATTTCGCTAGGTAGGTTCCCAGGCCCCACTAAAAATGGTGGCCTCCAGAGATCGTGGCTTTTTCAATAATATTTATTTATTTTATTATTGTGATTTGTGAATAAAAATAAATAATTTTTTTTCCCTTTTCTAACCCTAAAACTCTAATATTACATACAATTTGGCTAATAAGGTTGCACACCTTAGCCTCTCATTTCCCGGCACTGTTCTAGAATCTCACCCAGATCTCTCTGATCTCATCCGCAAGGATGCTATCGGCTAGGCTTTGTTAGTCGAATTCTTACCCTGTTAAAAAAAATTACATACAATTTGGCATCGAAACTCGAGTAAGTGAAATATAATGATTCTAATATAATGTTCTTTGAGTCATTTTGTTTATAATGTTAAAGATACATTACTTATCTTCTAGTATTGACTTTTTATGTATGTTTATTTAAGACTTGTATTTTTTACAATTTATCTTTTGGATTAGACAGAAATAGATAAATCCACCCATATTTCACACATCTCACCCGCTCACCCGATCGGTGGTGGCCGGTGGGTGAAGTGGATATAAGTGAAATGGATATGGATGGTGGGTCAGGTGAGGTGATGGTCCACCCATGGTGGATCGGGTGAAATGAGGGTCCATTCACCCACCTTTGGACCCATTGCCATCCCTAGCCACAGTCAGATGAGGGTGTAGGCGAGAAAGGTCCAGATGTTGGTGGTGAAGCTGTGGGCTGGAATCCGGGCAAAGGCAAGTTGGACTCGCTTGTATTTAGTGTTGAGGTGCACGGATCTAGGTAATAGGCCTCCGGCGTCAATGGGAGGGTTGATGTCCACGTTTTAGCATGTTTTATAGCTTTATTTCGAGTGCATTTGCATTGCATTTAGGTTAGAATCGAGTCGCTTTTGTAGGTTTTCATATGATTTTCGATATGGATGTCTTTACAAGTGTGGTTTGCATTAGATAGGATTTCGGAGCTATTTTAGAGGAGATGTGAAACATTCGTAAGCTTAAAAGAATGTCAAGAAGATTTTGAAAAAGCTAAGGAAGTGGAAGCGAACAAAGTCGAGAAGATGGAGCAGCTGGAGAAATTCCCTCTTTTTGCATTTTTTCACTTCGAATCAAGTTATGATCCCTCATGAAAGTTGTAGTACTAAAAAAGATCTTTCCAACACATATTCATATGCGACAATCGGACAACCGAGGACTCCAAAAAGTGCATTACGAGACATAGTTGAAAAGGTTGAAAATGCAGGTGTGGCGCCCGTCGATCCCAATCCACGCCCGCCAATCCTGAGCACCTGCGGAAGGAATTGCGACACTCGCTATGTCGGCACTTGTCGATCCCGTATCTTCAGCAGATTCTGTACGCGCTCGAATCTAGCCCATTCGACTTTACTTGCACAAGAAGATAGTCGATCCTAAGGTTTTTTCTCAGCTATAAATAGAGGTTTAGGGTGAGGCATTTCACATCCCATCCAACACATGAGAGAGAGAGAGAGAGAGAGAGAGAGAGAGAGAGACGGTTTGCGACATTTTTAGAGATTTTTCAAGGTGTTTTCTTTTTATGACTTTGTTTATGTTTTCTATCATGAATAGTGAGTAGTTCCCTTTCCTTCCAGGGTTAAGGAGAAACCAACTCTAGGCATATGTGTTGAATCAATGTTTTTTATGATTTTGTTTGGTGTTTTTATCGTCAACTACCTATGTGCTCACCCTTGGATGAAAGTCTTAGGAATTCTTTGTTGCAATTAACTTGAAATAAGGAAATTGTGAACTTGGAATAGTAATTAGGGTTTTATAACGCGAGTTAAGGATCCTAGTTAAGAAAAGGTAGAAACAAGTAAGTTGATTATACGAAAGTTGATTAATTTACTTGTTGATTGATGAAAGTCAATTGTTTGATGATAAAAGCATGAACTTATATGAGATTCATTGATTGACACATGTGTTTATTGTTGTGGTGATCACTATCCTTTAAAGCATTATCTCTATTGATTTTACGCTCATTTGAGCCGTGAAAGTGTGTTTGAAGCAAATTCCCTCATCGGCACCCATACTAATCCATCTCTCACCATTCTTGCTACCCTTTGCTCAAAAGATAACTAAGATAGAACCACTGACCAACTCCGATCCCTTTGGATAGACCCTAATCCCATTATACTATAGTGGGTTTTGACAAATTTATTTGATTTTCTTGAGCCTAAGTCGAAATCCCTCAACATCAAGGGCTCGAGCACAGTCCAAAAGAAGGGAGAAGGAAGGGGATCAGGAGGCGAGATGTTGACATGAGAGGCCAGAGGATAAGGACGATGAGACCTTCAATGGTGGCGAATTTAGTGTGTGCATGCGTGTGTGTGTGTGTGTGTGTGTGTGTGAGAGAGAGAGAGAGAGAGAGAGAGAGAGAGAAGAAGAAGAAGAAACCATGAGATATCCTGATTTGAAAGAGGGGAATTAAGGAAGATGGAATAGGGACGGCGGCTAGGGTTTCGAAAATTTATAAAACTTCCGACCTTGGTTCAACCATAATTTGAGTTTCTTTGACAATTGGATGCACTTCTTCAATTGCCTTCTTAAATTCTTCTCGTTCCTTATGTAACAGTGCATTTGTCTCCTCGTTCTTATTCCACATGGCTTGTAAAGAGGTTTGAAGTTTAGCAATCTCTTGTATTTTTGCTTCTTTAAAATCAGTCTGCCATGTAAAATCATATATTTCAGCACTTGAACCTATTCTCCATTCGCAAGGGTATAAACTTCAAATGTTATGCTCACAAATCTAGTCACAAAATAACATATGATAATCATATGGTGCTATGTTTTAATATGTTTTCTGTTTGATCGCGGTAATTGTAGCCTCTCGGGAGAATCGATTGCTCCATCTTTGATGTACTGCTAACTGCTAGACTACTAGTACATTCGAGAATTCTTAATTGGCTAGTTGTAACCAAGACTATGAAACAAAGGATTATCCCGGACCTACATTGAGCTATTGATGGAAATTCGCAAATATCGCAGAACAGAATGTCATATGATGAGATAGAATACAATAGAAACAAAGACGGGGAACGGGTACTTTAACGGTCAAAGTGAACCCTTTCATTCTCATTCTGAATTCAAAAATTCAGAATGAATCAAATCTCCCCAACTAGGATTTGAACCAGATATAATGTGCAAATACAAAAGTTACAAAAAGATACAGTCTGTCTCAAAATATTCACATACTAGTGTAGGCCCCGTCCCGTGCACGGAGAATACATTAATATAATATTATAAGTAATTTAGATAGATTCCA
This sequence comes from Persicaria maculosa, assembly GCA_963922045.1. Classification (NCBI taxonomy): domain Eukaryota; kingdom Viridiplantae; phylum Streptophyta; class Magnoliopsida; order Caryophyllales; family Polygonaceae; genus Persicaria; species Persicaria maculosa. The sequence continues at coordinate 57,936,182 of OY998259.1, forward strand.
ATAAATTAAAAAAATAATCTAAATATAAATAAAATTTTCCACTAAAAAATAATATGGATATAAATAAAATTAGTTTGACAGATTATATTTAATCTAAATATCTTTTAGTTATATTATCTCAAAATATAAATAAAATTTACATTTATAAGGTAAAATAATTTTTTTCCTAATCTACCATTAATTGAATCTCATTTAATTTAATAGATAACTGATTTTTAAAAGTATTGTAATACTCTTTTTATTTAAATATATATATATATATATATATATATATATATATATATATATATATATTATACATTTATTACAATGACCTTTTTTGATAGACATTTTTTTTTGGTTGGCACCTCTATCAATTGGATAGATTAAGATGAACATAATATAATTTTTATATATGATAATTGGGTAAACTTAATATAATTTGTATATACGCGCATACAAATATGACAATTTTTTTTGTGGGAGATTTATTATTATTATTACTACTACCACGTTTAATTATATTAATAAAGTTTTTTCCTTATATAATATTTACTCTTTTATAAGATATTTCATCTATCCAATTATATAGATTAGAACTATCTAATTATACAATTATACAAATTATTTTTTTTTATTAGATTTTCTTTTTGACGGGAGAAAGTTATGCGAGATGCACTCATGCGCCACCACGTAGGCAGATGCACTCACGTGCCGCCACGCAGGCACCAATGCATCGGTTTTAGTATATGTATAAAATAATATAGATAGATATAGATCGATTTTCTTTTTATTAGATTTTTTATAATGTTTTAATTATTTATTTTGTCCTAAAAAAATAATATAGATAGATATAAAATAACAATTGTTAAATGATTGATTTTGATATAAATAATTCTTTCCATAAAAAAATAATCTAAATATAAATAAAATAGCACCTATCAAATATTACATATTTATCTATTAATATTTTTGGTAAGTATGACTATAAAAATTAGTTTTATTAATTATTTTTATTATTACTACTATTACGTTTAATTATATTGATATAGTTTTTTCCTTATATAATATTTACTATTTTATAAGATATTCCATCTATCCAATTATATATGTTAATGGTAAAATAAAATAATTATTTTTATTAGATTTCCTTTTTTACGGGAGAAAGTTCTGCGAGACGCGCTCACGCGCTGCCACGTAGGCAAATTCACTCACATGCCACCACGCAGGCACCAATGCATCGGTTTTAGTATATGTATATAGATGGGATGAAGTTGTAGCATGCTTATCTTAAATCTTAAACAATACTAAAACATAAGCTGCACTGCCACGTGTCAGCTTCTGGTTAAATTTTTTCCCACCTATTTCAATAGTTAATCACTCTTTGCCATGTGTATTTTATTTTCCACTTATTTTATTTTTTTATTATAATATCTATTCTGTTATATATGGTAATTAATTATATGATTAATTGTATACTATTATATATACGTGGCATATCTAAATATAAGGAGTAAGTATATATCTATCTATATATTTTGTCGATTGTGTAATTCTATATAAATGGTAATTAATCATGTGATTAATCATGTATTATTATTATTATTATTATTATTATTATTATAATATATGTATATATTCGATATAAGTGTACATGTGTGTATATATATATATTTTTTCAATTGTGTAATATATTAAAATATATATTGATATTATTTTACTTTTTTATTTTAATATTGTCCATCTTATACAATACTAAAACGCGCGTACATTAACTTCTTTTTTTTATCACATGTCACACTTTGCTATAAAAAAATTGTCGCTCAAAACTTTAACCAATTAACATATGTCACTTCGTCTTTCATATCACTTATTCAAAAATTATTTGTATTTCTTTAGAAATAATCTATTTTTAATTTAGTAATTATTTTAATTTAGTAATACAACTTTTGGAAATATATCTATATACACTATATATACTGATCCATCTACTTCTGTATTTGAGGTAAGAATCAATCCAAGAGCTTTTTATAGCTAATGTATAAAATCATCCGTTTTTTGGAAAAAAAAAAATTTACACTTTAACTATTTAAAATTTAAATATCTTATAATTTATATGTGATTACCCTTTTTTATGTAATGTAAAAAATCATATTCACAAACATACTTCAAGCTCTATTTAGAAAAATTCCTCCTAAATGTATGGCCAATTATACTATAACGTACATGTCTCATCTGAAATGCTACATATTTAACTACTAATTATCATTATTTAAATATTTTATATACACATATATTTTAAAATAGGAAACTTCTATAATATATATAGGGTCAAATTATTTCATTTATTTTGAAAATTACCACCTATTTCAACATGTATAATTATCAATTTGACAATATGAATATTTTAATTTATTTTCTATTTTGTTTATCAATGTATCAATTTCTTATTTGTCAACTATCATTTTACATATTTATAGTTCTTAACTGATTTTTAAATTATCTATCTAATACAATATATTTATCTTATCAATTGACAATTAAAAAAGCATTCATTATGAATTGTTTGTTATGAATGATTTTTCATGAACAAAAATTCAAATAATCAAATCTCTAAGAATAAAATAAGGTACGTAATGTATGGATTTGAGCAAGTAATTAAGTTATCATTTTTATTGGATTAAAGTATATTTTTAATAAATATAACCTTGATCACTCATTAGAAATTGCAACAAATTTGTCACTGCCTATAAAAAAAATTTAGGTTTTCGTGGCCATCATATCCATTTTCAAATGCAACTTTGGTTAATCAATTGAGATATTTTTTTATATCAAGAAAAATATATATTTTTTCATATTTGGTTTCGAGATGGAGTTGGTTGGAACAAAAATAGATTAATTGAATAGATTGTGTCACGATCGGAGATCGGTAATTCGTCGGAGATGTTGCCGAGTAGAGATAAAGAGAGAGATAAGGAAGAGAGAGAGAGAGAGAGAGAGAGAGAGAGAGAGAGATAAGAGAAGGAAAGGTAAAGGGGAAATTGTATTCTGTATATCGATGCCCTCCTCAGCTACTAGGCAAGACCATTTATACAGCAATTACACTTCATGGGCTTAGGCCACCATTCCTCGGATTTGGCCCAACTCATTTACAAAGACCTTGACCTATCATGACAATACCCCCTGATTACAAAGACTTGTCCTCAAGTATAGTCACAAACTCAGGAAATTGGCAAATTATGTAGACCCAACAGTACAAGCCTAACTCAAAGCCTTTAGAATGTGCCCCCAATTATGATCTTTCCCAACACCGGCAAAAGACATAAAGGTCCTGTTGTTAATGTTTATGATCTTTTATGCAGCGCAACACTTTAGCAAGGCCTTGAATTTGAACAACAAAATCTTCCCAGCCAAGGTTCATTACCCCGACAACAAACATCAACAACCTCTTTTCACCAAAAAAAAAACATCAGCAACCTCTTCCCCCCCCCCCCCCCCTATCAAATGGCATCTGAAGTGCTTCCTGATATCCTTCCTTAATGTTTGCCCATTCTTTAGGAGCTGTTAGGGAGCAATTGCAGCCCCTTAAACAACTAGATAACAATGCCCTTTTTCCTCTATCGTAAGGCAATAAAATTGAATCCCCAAATGACATGTTGAGGATGAGATTAGCAGTCCATCCTCCCCAGTTGCAAATCAAAGCCTTAAACTCAAGAACTTGTGGAAAACTAAACTCGCTCCACTTAACGGCGGATCCAAACACTACCAATTTCATGTTTGGCATTTTTTCACACACTTTGTCCATATTTGCACCCAAATCAGCCCTGCTAACCATTCTTTTATTAGCCAATCTAATTTTCATCCATTCGATCAAAAGGGTGACCAAATTCCCTAATTCCTTGACTGAATAGCCATATACCATGACCACACAGGGATCGGAATTTACCTTGAAACAACCGGTTTTGGTCTGGTTTGACGTCTTCTTCAACTCTTCCACCACCGAAGCCTTAGACGACTGATCATCTACTGGAACCTCATTGATTTCCTGCCTTTTTTCTTCATTTGGATTTGCGATTACTCCAACTTGCATAATCTCTGCTTCATCCCTATCGATTAATTCGGATTTCTGCTCATCTGTAACCTCTATCGACCCTAGATCTTCACTCCCGTAGGGTTCCTTTTGCATTTTTTGAACCAATGACGCCATCTTGCGAAGGTTCTTCTGGATTCTCTAGTGTCGTTCCCAAAACTCCGAAGAAGAAGAAGTTGTTGCCGGATCTGCTCTTGGCGTCGGAATTCGATTTGCGTCCTCCCTTATTGCGCCGGAATCAACCTGCTGGCTCCCCTTAGTAATCGTGATTTCGCCCAGTTCTGTTGCCTCGCTTGGATCGGTTCCCGGAAAAAGCTTCTTGACCAGTTCCTGTAGCGCATCAATCTTCCGGTCGGTGTCGGCGATCTTGCGGTCAGTGTCGGCCTGACGTTTTGCCGAGTCTTGAAAAAGCCGTTGAGCAGAAGATGCGAATTGTTGGAGGCTTTGCAACTGAGCTTCGTTTCTGCGCCGCCTCTCGTCCATTTCTAGCCACCTGGTGTCGTCCCCCATGGCCGGGACCGGAGCTCTGATACCAATTGTCACGATTGGAGATCGGTAATTCGTCGGAGATGTTGCCGAGTAGAGATAAAGAGAGAGATAAGGGAGAGAGAGAGAGAGAGAGAGAGAGAGAGATAAGAGAAGGAAAGGTAAATGGGAAATTGTATTCTGTATATCGATGCCCTCCTTAGCTACTAGGCAAGACCATTTATACAGCAGTTGCACTTCATGGGCTTAGCCCACCATTCCTTGGATTTGGCCCAACTCATTTACAAAGACCTTGACCTATCATGACAGATTGATTTGAAGTTACTATAGTTATAAAAATATGTATTTTCTTTTGTTATTTTTTGTATTGTTTTATTTTTAAATGATGAGTGAGAGAGTGTGAGACACATGCATGCGTCACCATATGAAGTTCTTATATAACGTGTGACGTGAAAGGTTAAAGGAATGTTTTGAATAAATAATCAATAGCTAGGATACATATACATATACATATACATATACATAGACCTGTCAAAACACAACCCGACCCGGCCGACCCGAAAAATTTCCGACCCGAACCCGAAAATTTTGACCCGAATTTTTTTTTGACCCGAACCCGAAAAACCCGAAATTTTTCGGGTAATCTGGGTTTCGACCCGGTGACCCGATTGACCCGGTAATTTTGACCCGATTTACCCGATTGACCCGGTGACCCGATTGACCCGGTTGATTTATAATTATATATAATTAAATTTTTTATATATATAATTAAAATTTATCACAAAATTATCAAATTATGATTTTTTTAATTTAAAAAAGAAAAAATTGACAAACTCGAAATCGACCCGAAATGACCCGAAACCCGGTCAAACCCGGGTTCGAGTCAACCCGAAACCCGGTCAAACCCGGGTTCGAGTCAACCTGAAAAACCCGGAACCCGTTTTACCCGAAACCCGAAGTGACCCGACCCGAACCCGACCCGAATGACCCGTTTGACAGGTCTACATATACATTTTCTCTTCATATATATTTTTTAAAAAATACTTCTTATATAAATAATATTAAACTTATTCATAAAAAATAGTGTCCACTTGAAAAAATTTATGGATCCGCCCCCGTAGATGGGATGGAAGCTTTTGTTAATAAAAAATATTAACTACCAAATTATTAATTGTTAAGAAAAAATATTTATTGAAATTTTTAGTCTATTTAATTCATATCAAGTTTCATTATTTATTACAATTATAATTGATTTTTTTAGTGTATAAAAATATAACATTAAAAATTCATCATTATTCATTATTTAATAATTAAAAGTCATCTATTAATACTCCATATTTTCTAAAAACAGTGCAACAACATGCACATGAATAAATATATAAATTAAATCATATCATATCATTTCTATTATATATATATTTAGTTAAATTATTTGATAATATTATAAAAACTCATAATTTTTTTTATCATATCTTGATTAGTTATAATTTGATAATATTGTATGATTTATTTGAATAAATCTAATTAATTTTGATAAAATAAAGAATATTATCAATATATCATAACGTCTATTAGATTTAATCTAATTATATCAACTAAAGATGAAATAATTAAACATAAAATGATATATTTTGTAACTACTTAAGATATGAAGTTTAATATTTATAATAAAAATAACTAATTAGTAATCAATTAATGTGGAAACATAGGATGACACGTAAATAAAATAAGCGGGTCATTTACTGACGTGGATTGAATATATTGAATCATCATTAATTGACGTATAAAAAAACTCGGGTCAAATTACAACAGAAAATGATACATAAACGAATCGCATAAGATTAGATTTCAAGTCTCTATTTTAGTATATTATATAGATACATAGATGCTAAATATATTTTTTTTTATGGAAAAAATGCATAAAACCACCCACTATTCATTGTTATTTGCAAATAACCACCCCTTATTAAAAAAATTATCAAATAACCACCCACTATTCATTGTTGTTTGCAAATAATCACCCCTTATTCAAAAATTGTCAAATAACCACCCATTAAATATATGTTGTTTTCAACTAACCACCCATACCCCTTTTCTTGTTAAACCTCACTTAATTTAATATGAAAAGACAATTATACCCCTATTCTTTAATGTTTCATTTTTAGTAAAAAGGACAATTATACTTCTCCTTGTTGCTTGATTTTTCAGGTATTATAATTAAACTTGTTAAATGGGTCATTCGGGTCGGGTCAATTTGGGTCCCGAGTAAAACGGGTTCCGGGTACATCTAGGTTGTCTCGAACCCGGGTTTGACCGAGTTTCGGGTCATTTTGGGTCGATTTTGGGTTTGTCAATTTTTTCTTTTTTAAATTAAAAAAAATCATGATTTGATAATTTTGGATAATTTTAAAATTCTATAATTAAAGACGTTGTTCATAAATTCTAGTGCTTGTAATTATATACTTTATCTGATCTAAAATATTTTATTTTTATTATTTCTCGTAATTTTTAATAAAATTTAATAATATATAAATATCAAAATTTTAAATATTTTTTTAAAAAATTTGATATTTTATACTAAGTATATTATTACATCTTATTAAAAACATTTGATTTTTATTATTTCACGTAATTTTTAATAAAATGTAATAATATATAAAATATCAAAATTTTAAATATTTTTTAAAAATAATTTCATGTAATTAGTAATAAGCATAGAATTATTTTAATATTTTTTAGAACTTTTATCTTCTTAAAACAAATGTGTTGAAAAATAAAAAATCAAATACTATCGATCGGATGGAGTATTACACAATACAAATAAATATAAAAATTGCTTTGAAAATGAAAGATCAAGTGATTGTAATTATAAAATGTAATAAATTGGAATCTCCATAAAAAAAAATTAATCATATATAATTATAAATCAACCAGGTCAATCGGGTAAATCGGGTCAAAATTACCGAGTCAATCGGGTCACCAGGTCGAAACCCAGATTACTTGGAAAATTTTTGGATTTTCGGGTATAATTGTCTTTTCATATTAAATTAAGTGAGGTTTAACAAAAAAAGAGGTATGGGTGGTTAGTTGCAAGCAACCTATATTCAATGGGTGGATATTTGACAATTTTTGAATAAGGGGTAGTTATTTACAAACAACAATGAATAGTGGGTGGTTATTTGATAATTTTTGAATAAGGAATGATTATTTACAAACAACAATGAATAGTGGGTGGTTTTATGCATTTTCGCCCCTTTTTTTTTTTTTTTTTTATCTAAGCGTATTTTTCGTTTATATAAAATCCAAACACACCCGTCTTCTGAACTTCTATTTCTTTCCTCCCCTTGTTTTTGTATTTTATTTTATATTTTATTCCTTGTGAAAGTTGCACACTCAATGAAAGAGTGAATGAGATGAAGTGTGGAATGAAAATTTGTTACTATGTACTATCAATCAATTAAGCCTCTTGGAAATATTATTCTACTAGAGTATTTTTGTTTGTTTATTGCCCCAACTAATTGTTTTTGCAAATTGGGCCTCTCTTGAATTGCGTGATGTTTACATTTGTATGTTCCCATTTCAACCTCCCTCAAGTTTCTCACTTCATTTTTTTTTTAAATATTGTTTCTTGTCCTTGATCCCCAATTCTTATTCTCTATTTAACTATACCCACTTGTAGAAGGAAGAACATCAATCCAATTATTAGCATTCAACCAAACATTCCCTCTACGTCGTACTTCTTGATGTTCAAAGGCGGTGGACTTGTCAAGCCAGCTATATGGCCAGCCTTCACCATTATGGTTGCGGTTCTTTGTTTGGCCCTTTTAGTGGCGAAGATGGAAGGAGTCGAGCCCAAACCGACTACCTCTTGGATCGACCAAGAGGCGGTTGGGTTTGGATATCGAGTGGAGCATGCTAAGGTGGACTCCTACGGTAGGAGTCTAAGAGCGGTTCTTCGACTCATCAAGAGCTCCTCAGTATATGGGCCAGATATTCCTACTCTAAGCCTTATTGCAACGTACGTGAGAATCTATAATATTTCTTCTAATTATTTTCTTTAACATAGATTCCGATTTGATGTTTGAAAGGCTCATGAGATATGAAAATGGTGTTCTCTCTATATAAATTTCGTGGATAAAACATAGACAAAAAATGCATAAAACCATCATTTATTTAGAGTTGTTTACAAATAACCACCCTTTATTAAAAAAATTATAAATAACCATCCATTATATACAAATTGGTTGCAACTAACCACCCATACTCACTTTTCTTGTTAAACCTCACTTAAATTAATAGGAAAAAACAATTATACCCATAATTTTTTTTTAATGTTTTACATATTTATTTATATTATTCACAACCGAATCAAATTTCCAATCTAATTAGCCAAATAGAGAGAGGAGGATATGAGCGATCCTCCGAACAAGACTCGATGAACACCAGGAGGTTCCACTAGAGGTCATCGTTGCTGGAGGCGATGAACAGCAGGAGGTAGAGCTGGAAAAACCCAAGCCGAACCGGAAAACCCGGAACCTATTGTCCTGAATACTCGAAAACATAGTGAAGTATGTCACCTGAAAATCAGCCCAGCCCGACCCATTTTGGACCCGAAATACGAATAACCGATAATCAAAACTCACCCAAATCCGAATGAACCGAACCCGAATCAACTGAAACGCATTAAGACCCGAATCCGTTACAATCGAAACCCTAAATAACTCAAACTTAAAGATACATTCTAGTAAAGTTTTAAAAATGAATATTGAAAACTTCAGACAATCCAAACCCTAAATAACCAAAACCCGTGACAATTGAAACCCGAAATAACTAAAGCATGAGACAATCGAAATCTGAAATAACCGAAATCAGAGACAATCAAAACACGAATAACCGAAACCCGATACATCTGAAACCCAAACCCGACCCAACTGAATGACTAAATTATTAGACATTATCCGAAACCCGGATGATCCGAAGCCTGACTAACCGAACACGAACCCGACCCAACCCGCCCGATTACCATTCATCACCCTTTTGTTTCGAATTTGGAAAAAACTTAATTAGATTTAACAAGGAAAGTGTGTATGGGTGGTTAGTTGCAACCATTTGTATATAATGGGCGGTTATTTGCAAATTTTTTAAAAAGGGGGGTTTATTTGCAAACAACTCTGAATAAAGGGTGGTTTTATGCATTTTCGCCTAAAATATATTGAGTCGTAAAGTATACACACAAGCTTTATAGAATTATGGGTAAAAATGAATCATTTGTATCAATGGCGGATCCATGGGAATCGGGGTAGCTGAAGCCCCCATAAATCGGAATAAAAACATAGGAAAAAATTATTTTTTTCTTAATATTTAGTAATTTTAGAGATAAAATAGTTCAAAATGAGTAACACATCATAAAGACGGGGCTTAGCCAGAAGTATTTATTACCTTAAGGTTTCAAATCCCATTAGCTTCACTTTTCATAATTTTTATTTCTTTTAATTTTTATTTTGGGATTTGACTATTTATAAATATCTTCACGTTAATATTTATAACTATTCATGTATTTTATTATTTATTAGAAAGTGTTTTTAAAATTAAACAGGTTCGAAAAAAATTACCGTTTAAGGATTCGGATAACCGATGCATCAAATCCAAGGTGGGAGATCCCACAGGAAGTCCTCTCTCGTGAATCTTCAATCTCTCACCTACTTTCCGAGTCTGTCACCCAATCATCAAATAATCAGCTAATGCTCTCGCACCCGAAGTCAGACCTCGTCTTCAGGCTCCACGACACGACCCCCTTTGGCTTCTTCATCACACGTCGCTCCACCGGCGACATCCTTTTTGACACTCGACGTACCAACCCGGACTCCGAACCAGTGGGGCTCATCTTCAAGGACCAATACATTGAGCTCTCCTCGTCGCTACCTGGGGACCAGGCCAACCTCTACGGGCTAGGCGAGCACACCAAGCCCACATTTCGGTTGACCCATGGGCAGACCCTAACCATGTGGAATGCCGACATCGCTAACTACAATGTCCACCTCAACCTCTATGGGTCTCATCCGGTCTACCTCGATGTGCGAGCCCCACTTGGGGCATCGCATGGAGTGTTGTTCCTCAACAGTAACGGGATGGATGTGGACTACACAGGCGATCGGATCACATATAAGGTGATCGGTGGTATTATTGACTTGTACGTGTTTGAGGGCCCCACCCCTGATGCAGTTGTGCAACAATACACTGAGCTCATTGGACGACCTGCCCCTATGCCTTATTGGGCCTTCGGTTAGTATTTCTAATCAGATAAAAATTCATACATATTATACGTTTGAACGTAAGAATCTATACCAACGTCTTACATGTTATCGTGTGGTATAAATGTTAACCTCTATGTTGACCTTCTTGTGCCAAACTTAAGGTTTCCATCAATGCCGATATGGGTATTCAAACATCAAGACTGTTGAGGAGGTGGTAGAGGGATATGCAATGATGCGAATCCCGCTCGAGGCAATGTGGACAGATATCGATTACATGGATGCCTACAAGGACTTCACAGTCGACCCGGTCAACTTCCCAATGCCTGAGATGCAAAGGTTTCTCAGTACACTTCATAAAAATGGTCAAAAGTATGTGGTGATTTTGGATCCCGGTAAGTCTTTTTGCGTTCAAAAATATTCAAATCTCCTAAAAGTTTGAACCAATATAATAAAACAGTCGAATTCACTACAGGGATTAGCATAAACTCCACCTACGACACATTTCAGAGGGGTATGGAAGCAGATATCTTCATCAAGCAACAAGGTGAGCCATATCGAGGTGTGGTGTGGCCCGGTCCGGTCTATTTCCCCGACTTCCTCAACCCTAAAACAACCTCATTTTGGACGGATGAGATCCAGAGGTTCTATAATGTCCTTCATGTAGACGGCCTTTGGATCGACATGAACGAGGTCTCAAACTTCATAAACTCCCCGGCCATACCCGAATCTCCACTTGACAACCCACCTTACGTAATTAACAACTCTGGCGGGAAGAGGCCGCTTGGTGAGAAGACCATCCCTGCATCTGCAATGCACTATGGAAATGTGTCGGACTACGATGTCCATAACCTTTACGGATACTTGGAGTCGAAAGCCACTAATGCCGCCCTCAAGAAGGTGACGAAGCAAAGACCGTTTGTGTTATCGAGGTCGACATTTGTGGGTTCGGGGAAGTACGCTGCTCATTGGACTGGAGATAATGCCGCAACATGGACCAATATGGCGTCCTCCATTCCTACAATGCTCAGCTTTGGCTTGTTTGGGATCCCGATGATCGGAGCTGATATTTGTGGATTTGCTTTCAATACGACCGAAGAGTTGTGTCGACGTTGGATACAGGTCAGTAACAGATATGTATGTCACATCGAATATAAAAAAAAGATAAGTAATAATATTTGTGTATATGCAGCTCGGAGCATTCTATCCTTTCTCACGAGATCATTCGGATAACCAAAGCGGACGACAAGAGCTCTACATGTGGGGATCAGTGACCGAAAGTGCTAGGAAAGTGCTTGGTCTTCGATACCGACTACTTCCATACTTCTACACACTAATGTATGAGGCACACAAAAGAGGGACTCCAATTGCGCGACCTCTCTTCTTTTCGTTCCCTAATGACTCAAACACTTATGGTATCGACACTCAATTTCTCATTGGAAGGGGTGTGATGGTCTCCCCGGTTCTAACACAAGGGGCAACAAGCGTTAACGCATACTTCCCACAAGGAAATTGGTTCAATCTCTTCGACTACACCAAGACGGTGAATGCACCGTCAGAGGGGGGCTTCGTTACCCTAGATGCACCACCTAATGAGATCAATGTGCATGTTCGAGAGGGCAACATTTTAGCTATGCAAGGCCAAGCATTTACCACAAGAGAAGCAAGGAAGACGCCATTTGAGTTGTTGGTAGTGGTCAGTGGCTCAAATGAGAGCAGCACCGGATCAGTTTTCTTAGACAATGGAGTTGATATCGAGATGGGAGACAAGAAGGGCGGGAGATGGAGCTTCGTTACGTTCTCTGCAAGACTCGTACCGGGAAACAACAATGTGATAATCACCTCAAGTGTTGTGAACAACAGATTTGCATTGTCGCAGGGATGGGTGATTACCAAAGTGACGGTTTTGGGGCTAAGCAAAGAGATCCAAGTGAAGCGTTACATGCTACATGTTAATGGAAGAACGACGGTTATTAATGGGAGAGGTTCAAGGAGCTATTCGAGTGGCCATGGGAAGTATACAGTGGTGGAGATACCTAAGATAAGGCTACTTCTTGGAAGGAGCTTCAAGCTGGAAATTGAAATGACCGATGGTTGCTAAGAGAACACAACTTAGACGACAAAGGTCATTTTATGTCACAGAAAAATAAGTGAGCACACAAAGCATGGAAAATGAAATAAACAAACCGATGAAGGTAAAACACTATGCCTTTATTGATGCTAATAAGACACTCTTTGTTTGAAAATACTTCTTATATTCTAGATTGAAGAGTCTATAAGACGGTGAATAATATTTTAGGGGGGAGGGTGAATAGAGTATGCTTGATTTTTGCAAAACAAAACTTTTAGAGGATTTTTAAAACAACTTGTCAAGAACTTGATATAGCTATCAAATCTTGACAAATTAAAATCGAACAATGTAAAGTAAATGCGGAATGTAAATAGATGAACACACGAATTGTTAACGAGGTTCAACACGAACTTGGCCTACATCCCCACCTAAGGTTATCCAACCCATAGGATTCAAACCACTTCTTATTCCACTTCCTTGAGCCTAGAGCTTCCTAGAAGAGCTACCCTTCTTCTATACAAAGTCTCACCGCTTCTATTCTAGCACTCAACCTTACAAGTGAAATAAAAGCTTTCATCGCACACCGGAGTGTGCCTTTGATCGAGTATATGATACTCTGAATGTAAAATGAATGACTTGTACAATAAGAGCTCGTGTTTCCCTCAACTCTAAAAAATGAACAACACTGGACTTTATGAGATTGTAAGAGAGAAACTGGAATGACGAGTGCTTAAGAAGAATTGATCGTTTTAGAATGAATGTTTGCTCAGTTGTAATTCATGTCTTCTTGCACCAGTCTTTATATAGTCATTCTCTTGCAAGGATGGGGAGGAAGAGCCATTTAAATTTGAATTCTTTCCAAGTGAATTTGAATTCCTTCCGAATCCATTCTTTCCAAATCCATAACCTGCGACCTTTTCCATGATCATACATATACACTTGGAAGATCTGATGGAGCCGTGATTTCCCCTTGCCCATATATAGCTTTCTTCACTTTCCTGAAATACAATTCAAGGAAAATCTTCCACATAGTATAAGTTTAGAGAACATATTTATATACAAGTAAAGCCGATCCGAAATGATTTCTCTTATGGCCCAATGAAAGGCCTATAAACACTCTTGGCCCAATGGCTCGACCTTGAAGCACTTCCTGCACTTAAACAGATCAACGCAGAGACGAGATATAATATATGACCAAACATTTTAGTCATGGTTTCAAGACCTTGAAACCAGGCCTACTGTTTTGTCTTTCATCACCCTTAAAACCACCCGCGGGTTAGTATCTCAAGGTCTTACAATGAAGGTGGAGTTTTCAATCTCCCCCTTGACGGAAGACAAAAACTGTTTCAAAGAGCATAATCGAAGACCAGCAGATAAAGCATATATATATATATATATATATATATATATATATATATATATATATATATATATATATATATATATATATTATAGATTAGATAAAATGTTTGGATCAAGTTTTAAAACCAACAAAAACCACCAAACAAACAGTACCAAAACACTGAAACATTCTCCCCCTTTTTGTCTTCCAAAAAAAGGGTAGAGAGGTAAAAATGTTTAAACCATCAGCCACAAACAACAAAAGATGAAATTTGGAAACCGAATCGTTCCCCCCCCCCCCCAAAAAAAAATCTTGAAAGTACATATTCAATTAACCCACTCACCAGTTTTAATAAATGAAGGAAAGAAAATCATTTTGATTTTTCTAAAACCCAGAAAGCACACACTTTTCATAAAATAGGAAAAATTGAATCAATTTAAAATATGACTAGAGTAGAGAATAATTTTAGGAGCAATTTGTGAAATGTCCAAAAAAGGTGTTCTAATTGGTGAAATGTCCACGTTTTGGGACAAATTGGTGAAATGTCCACAATATAAACCCTTCCTACATGCTCCTCCTACGCGCTTTCTCTCTCCCATCGATCTCTGCGAGCGACTCAGAGCATCTCTTCAATCCAAGCGATGATGACGGAGGTACATCTCTCTTTTCCTCCCCGAATTTGGTGCAGTTCCTCATCCCGCTCCTTCAATTCGCTTATGTGTTGTGCTTCTCTTCGAATTTTGATCTCCGGCCTCGGCATCAGATCTTTGGCTTGGCTTCACATCAGATCGATTGATTTCCTTATCAATCGATCGAAGATCAGTTGAGAATCTGTTACGGCCGCGTCTCCGACGTCGATCCGGCGTCGCCTTTGCCCGACCTCCAATGGATATGGCGCATCTTCTCTCTTTCACGCCCTTGCCTGTCGGAATCTCTTCCTAAGCAACAGATTCCGGTTGGATCTGCCCTTGCCTCGCGGAATCTCCTTTCGTCATATACAGTGCTGCTGCCTTGTGTGTCGAATCTAGGTTTCGGAGCAATCCCAAGCCCTAATCGATGAGCATCGGAGGAATAATAGCAATCGTGTGTCGAATCGAGGTTTTGATCGGAATCTATTATAGAAGATCGGAGAAGAGGCTTCTACCTCCAACAACAGGTTCATCTACACCTGCGATAGCCACAGACCGTTGAATGTTTCCGTCTAGATCGCTCTTCCGGTGCAGTATATGTAATTGTTTGATTTGTCAAGTGATTCGGTTGTCTTTGATCGGTGGTGTAAAGATCTTCCAGTGCTTGACAGAAATCGATCTTTGATCGGTGCCTAGAGTCTTAGTGTTTCAGCATTGGAACGGAGGAATGCTCTGCTAAAGACCAAGTTCTTTCTGTCAAGCACTCAAGCCTGATTGAATATTCTCCTTCTCGATCTTAAATGGAGAATAACTAATTATTTGGATCGGTTGTTGTTTTAATTTGTTGTCATATATGCAGTGAGTAGTGGCAAACAGGAGGCGTCTGTTGAAGATCCATTTGCTACACGTCCAGCTGGAGATGGTGCTGAGTGGGTGGAGCTCTTGGTTACAGAAATGGCAACCGCTACAAGCTTAGACGATGCCAGGGCTCATGCTGGTAGAGCCCTCGAAGCCCTTGAGAAATCTATCTGTGCTCGTGCTCGTGCTGAGACTGCTAACACTACTTTTCAGTAGGTAATTCTTAAATTGTTTTGTATTTTAATTTCCTCTATCCATGGAATATATAGTGTCCACACACACACACACACACACACACACACACACGCGCGCGCGCGCGCGCGCGCGCACACACACACACACAAGCTAAGGTGGAAAAGAACTCTGTTACATTGATCGAATGAAGAATTTGCATTAGGGGACGTAAAGAAGATCGAATTGATTTTTCTATAAGCTATATACGCTCTCTAGTCTCTAGTAGACCACAGATTGATTGTGTTTCTGTTAGCTCCATCTGCCTTCCACACCCCCTCTTTCTTTAGAGGTCATTGATACAAGCAAAAAATCATCTATCCCTGTGGCTGCTTAAGAGCAACAGTCTTAAATTGCACATTCAGTTTTATATGTGACTCAGGACCTTGTTTTGTTCCATGTGATTTACTGTTGATTTCTGTAGGCATCAGTAGATGCCAAGAAGCTTGTGGAGAGGAAATAGCCATTGCTCGCTCTGAAATTGAAAATGCACAATTAGCTATTCATAGAGTGGAAGCAACGCTTGAGGAACAGGAACAAGCATCCCAAGCTTCAGGTTGCTGGTTTGCTGCTGCTGCGTTCGTGATGTTGTTAGTTGATATGTTGCATTCGTGTTGCTGTTGGTTTGTCGCATTCGTGCTTCATCACATCCTTATTTATGCAGTTTTCATTTTCATGAGTTGCATATTTCAAGCTTTAATTGTGATGTTCATATTGTGTTTTAGGACTTATGTATTTATATTTGTAGTTTCGGGTTGTATCTTATTTTGGTAGTTCAAAGTAATATATAATAACATTCAGAATACAAGTTTACGTTGCCTATTTCAAGCTTCAGTTTACATTGCCTGTTTCAAGCTTCATTTTCATGAGTTGCCGATTTCAAGCTTCAGTTTTATATTTGCACGTTTTCGAACTAAAATTGCACATTTAAGTTCTAAAATTGCACATTCATACTAAAATTACATTTTTTTTCCGTGTCAGCACTTTTTGAGTTTTTATATCGGTGTGCAAATATAAGTTTACGTTGTGCAAATATAATATTGTGTTGTGCAAATATAAGTTTATGTTGTGCAAATATTAGTTTATAAAATTGCACTTTTCATTTTTATATTTGTACTTTTTGAAACTAAAATTGCACCAATCTCCAATATTGTGCAATTATAGTCTATTGATGAGCAAAAATAAGACCATGTTGTGCAATAATCTATTGAGCAAGTATAAAATAATATTTAGAAAAAATAAGATCATGCAAGTCTCAATTGTTGTGCAAATATAACCTATTGTTGAGAAAAAAATAAGATCATGTTGAACAAATTTCCATCAATCCCCCATGTTGTGCAATCGTAGTCTATTGATGAGCAAAAATAAGACCATGTTGTGCAATAATCTATTGAGCAACTATAAAATAGTATTGAGAAAAAATAAGATCATGTTGGGCACAATTTCCCAAGTCTCAATTATTGTGCAAATATAATCTATTGTTGAGCAAAAATAAGAGCATGTTGAACAAATTTCCACCAATCCCCCATGTTGTGCAATCATAGTCTATTGATGAGCAAAAATAAGACCATGTCGTGCAATAATCTATTGAGCAAGTATAAAATAGTATTGAGAAAAAATAAGATCATGTTGAGCACAATTTCACAAGTCTCAATTGTTGTGCAAATATAATCTATTGTTGAGCAAAAATAAGATTATGTTGAGCAAATTTCCACCAATCTCCCGTGTTGTGCAATCATAGTCTATTGATGAGCAAAAATAAGACCATGTCGTGCAATAATCTATTGAGCAACTATAAAATAGTATTGAGAAAAAATAAGATCATGTTGAGCATAATTTCACAAGTCTCAATTATTGTGCAAATATAATCTATTGTTGAGCAAAAATAAGATCATGTTGAGCAAATTTTCACCAATCCCCCATATTGTGCAATCATAGTCTATTGATGAGCAAAAATAAGACCATGTCGTGCAATAATCTATTGAGCAAGTATAAAATAATATTGAGAAAAAAATAAGATCATGTTGAGCACAATTTCACAAGTCTCAATTGTTGTGCAAATATAATCTAGTGTTGAGCAAAAATAAGATCATGTTGAGCAAATTTCCACCAATCCCTCATGTTGTGCAATTATAGTCTATTGATGAGCAAAAATAAGACCATGTTGTGCAATAATCTATTGAGTAAGTATAAAAATAATATTGAGAAAAAAAAGATCATATTAAGCACAGTTTCACAAGTCTCAATTGTTGTGCAAATATAATCTATTGTTGGGCAAAAATAAGATCATATTGAGCATAACCGTAAGTATAAGAGTACGTTGTGCAAATATAACCGTAAGAGTACGCTGTGCAAATATAAGATTACGTTGTGCAAATATAACCGTAAGTTGTGCAAATATGACCCAAGTCTATTTTTTTTTTACATTTTGTCGTGCAAATATAAGAGTACGTTGTCCAAATATAAGAGTACGTTGTGCAAATTTAACCGTAAGTTGTGCAAATATGACTCAAGTCTAGGTTTTTTTGTACATTTTGTCGTGCAAATATAAGAGTACGTTGTGCAAATATAAAAGTACGTTGTGCAAATATAACCATAAGTTGTGCAAATATGACCCAAGTCTTTTTTTTATACATTTTTTCGTACAAATATAAGAGTACGTTGTGCAAATATAACCGTAAGTTGTGCAAATATGACCCAAGTCTATTTTTTTTTACATTTTTCGTGTCAACACACATCATGTCAGCGTTTTCGTGTCAGCACTTTCTATTAGGCGTCAGCATTTTTTTTTTTTTCGTGTCGGCACATTTTAGTTTGAATATACAATTTAGAACTTGTTATACTCCTATCCAATAAACAATTCAAATCAGATTTGTGCACTTAATAATATTATTCTTGCGCTTTTTATTCTAATTTGTGCACTTTTTATTCTATTTGTGTCAGCACTTTTTTTAAAAAATTCTTTTTTTTTCACGTCAGCACTTTTTTAAAGTTTTTCTTTTCTTTTTTCCACCACGTCACAAATTTACAGGTGCACAACTGCACTTTAGGGTTGCACAACTGCACATTACAATTTTATTTTTGCACCTTATACTCTTATTCACGAAGAGAAACATGATAAGAGATACCACATAGATAGCCTATGCAGGATTTGAACCCGCATCATTGTGCGTAGGCACATTGCTCTACCATTTTGAGCTAATAGGCTTTATATGAACCCTTGTTTACAAAAATGCATCTGAATGCGAAATTCCAAAGAACATAAACATTAGCATATTCAGCCAAGAGGGCCAGATTGAGGACAAACCTTGTGCAAATGTCATGGATAAAACACAATAGGGAGAACTAAACACGACTTCTGTTTGTGTAACGATGAAACAGTCTGTTTGTGTAACGATGATTGATGATGGCTGCACCTATCTTGGGATATTTACAGTTACGGGTGGTTCTAAGTTGCCAACCAGGATTGCTAGGTCTATGTCCTTGTCTTCAAACTTCTTAATGAATGGATGGGCCTAAAATATTGATGAAAACCGTCTTACAAGAGGGCTTTCGAGAACAAACATAAAGGTTGACTATATGAATAACAAAAAAATAATTTACTAACCAGAAGGTCTGATGATGACAATCTGTTCTTAGGGTCCTTTTGTATGCTGAAAAAAACCCAGAGAATTACAAAAATTGTAACACTTATGTTGGGTTGATTAAAAATTCTTATGCTTCTGATACAATGTTGATTTACCATGTAGTTCTACCGTTTTGGTATGCAGATTTAAGATTTAATTGCCTTTGAATTTTATGTTTAAAAGGTTAGCAAACAAATTATATTCCCCTATTATGGTCAAGGATCTTAACCATACAACTGATATCAGACTACATGCTTTCAAGTTTGCATCTTCCAAAGAGCATGAGGTGCAGCAATGTAAAACCATTCACACGATAAGAGACACTCTACTAATCTACCTAGGCACTATAAGCAGTTTTTCATCCCAAAAATGCACCTTCAGATGCATACTTGAAGGTTGTGCTTGCTCGATGTAAGAGTTGCACGACTTTATTCTAAGAGTTGCACGGCTCTATTGTAAGAGTTGGACGACTCTATTCTGAGAGTTTGGAGCTTGTGAATTCATCATGGAAGTGACCAGAGCATCATCTTTAGTTTTATAACCTATTGCACAATCCCAAAATTAAAAAAAAATCATCAAATTCAATTTTAGAAAATTAATTCTCCAATGCCCTCGATTCAATTTTAAAAAGCACATGTAAACATGTAATCACAAATTTAACACATAAAAAGTGATTATTCAACCAAAAAAAAGTGAAAAAAACACCTATATTCTAGAATATTTTGAGAACTCACATGACAGGTGATGAATTGAAGGCTCTCAAGAATTGGGGGATGCATATTCTCAGAGGCTTAATGCAATTCACAGAGATCTCAAGTGTGACAATATCTTCTTAAATGGGAATTCAGAAGAGGAGAAAAGTACCATCAGATTGATTCCTTTTCATATGTATCTGTATTCTGATGATGTTGCTGAAGTGCATTGTCCTCAGGGTTCTGGTAATGCTCCAGGGGAATGGGATTTCCATACACAGTAGAATTCAAATCATCCTGCATATTACATTACAGATATTAGCTAGTAGTACTAGGTAATGCTTGCTCAGCAGTTTATGTGCTTTATCAAGAAACAATTTATGAACAAATAATGACTCATCCTGCATATTATATTACAGAAACAAGGTATAACAGAAGTCAACCATTTGAGAGGTTCCAACAAGAATGAAAGAGAAAATAAACTTGAAAGAAGACGAGGCTCAATCAAAGGAACAACCAGAACAAGAGGAACACCCACAGAGACGCTGAAAAATCAAACATTCACAATTCTAGACCAATCGAAACACTATAACAGTAAATATCATATCACAATCATCAACAGAGGATGAATTAAAGTCACAAATTGACACAAGCTGTTTAGTCGCTGCATGATTTGTAAAACTGGGAACTCCAGACATAAGAGAAGGAAATTAAGGAACCGGAAAAGAGGGATCTGAAGAGGAGGATGAGCAATTTAGCTATTGATTCATCACCACTCATTCCTTCAAGCAACTGTTGCACAACTCAGTCTTAGAGTTGCACAACTCAGTCTTAGAGTTGCACAACTCTGTCTTAGAGTTGCACAACTCTCTCTTAGAGTTGCACAACAATCAACTTCCATACCTCAAGCTGCAGTATATAACAAAAGAACACAACAATCAACTCCAAGAAGAAGCTAAACATAATAAACGCAACAGATTTGAAGAAACCAATGAAAAAGGGATAAATCGATCTTACAAGACAATCATATACAACGATACAGCATGGAAGAGTTAAGTGACACAACCATAACAGGATTGGTAAGAAAATATCCATAGAAAATGAAGTTCATAGGCAGATTAAAGAACTCGAACTTCCCTCAAGGAGCTAAGCAACATATTCTCAGTTTCCAAACTGATCAAGGAGAAACTTCACTTGTAACAGATCCCTAAAGACGACTAACCGACAAGCACATAAATTAAAAGCTTCACTTCTCCAGAAAGGGTAAGAGAACTAACTCTGTCAATCTACATATTCAACAACTAAAACTACAGACACCATTTACTAAACTTCAACTATGAGATAGCTCAATCTTTTTTACAGAAGCCAACTAGAAATGTATAGGTGAATACTTGAATTTTTACTAGCTAGCTTGAATCATAATTTATTCTTTTCTGTCGAACAAAGGTATGTTTATATATGTATTAGAACTAACAGGGGAGAGAGTCCATGATCACTACACAAATGCACAAATACACTATAATAATCACTGCAATACTGCACAAATCATATATTCATAACCACTATAAATCTGAAATGCAAATACACTGCACAAATCATTGAAATCAATTGACTAGCACAATCAATTGACCAACACAATTAAATCTGAAATGCAAAGAATTGAAGGTCAGATTATAAGAAGAAGGTGAGGTTCGGTGTATACCTGGGCGAGACGAGTAGCGAGACAGAGCGAAGGAGGAGAGACTGGGCGAGAGCTGCGACTCAGCGAGATAAGTCTAGTCTAGATCTATCGACTGTTACTCCAGCATCTGCAATTGAGAGATGAGAGATTAGAGCGGTGGCCGGAGGAAAGACTCGGTGAGATTAGAGCTTGAGATCGAGAACCACTTACCAGAGGAGGAAGTAGACGACAATCATAACCCATTCGAGCTTGAGATCGCAAAATCGCAAAATCAAACATGTTGTTGGACGTGCTACTGTTGTGGTTGCTACGTGCTACTGCAACTACTAGTGCCGCTGTAGCTACTCGACAGGCACCCG
The DNA here is from genome assembly GCA_963922045.1 of Persicaria maculosa. Classification (NCBI taxonomy): domain Eukaryota; kingdom Viridiplantae; phylum Streptophyta; class Magnoliopsida; order Caryophyllales; family Polygonaceae; genus Persicaria; species Persicaria maculosa. The sequence goes on from OY998259.1 coordinate 57,958,477, forward strand.
CTGATGTCGCTCTCGTTCGGTTTCGGCCTTCATCACTCCTTCTCGGCGCTCTTCGCAGCCATGGCCACCACGGATGTCGCTCCGGCCTTCAAATTTCCGGTGGAGATCAGCAGCAGCAAGCGGCATCATCAGAAAGCGCCGGAGAGTTTCTCCTGCTCCTGGCGGAGCTGAGCCTGCGTCGGGTTGGATCCGAGGGATCAGAGGAGATCAAGAGAGCAGGAGAGAGGGAAGAGATAGGGTTCACCAAATTAGGTCAAATTTTCTATATATACTGGACATTTCGCTAATTTGTCCAAAAAGGTGGACAATTCACCAATTTGTCCAAATAAAGTGCCCGTTTGGAAAAAAATTTCATAATTTTAATACCAGATTTTTTAAAAGATATTTAAAATATTCTGTCACATATCAACAAGATACTAACAGAATTTTGATCCATTATAATATTATTTGGTTTTGATCATCTCAAGACCTTATGATTTCAAGACCTTGAAATATTTGTCGAATTTTACACTTCATAAAGGGAGTGGTTACTCCCCCTAAGAATGTGCTTCACTATTAAACATACCAAGTTCTAATCTAATAAAATTGAAATGATCTTTAGGCAGAGGTTTAGTGAATATATCAGCCAATTGAAATTCCGTAGATATAAAAGATATTGATATATCAACTTTCTCCACATGATCTCGTATGAAGTGATGTCTCACATCGATGTGCTTAGTTATTTAGTGTTGCACAAGATTTTTAGTAATAGAGATGGCACTAGTATTGTCACATTTGATAAGAATACCTTTTAGATCAATTCCAAGGTCTCGGAGTTGCTGAGCTATCCACAGAATTTGTGAGCAACAAGCACGTGCTGCTATATATTCGGCTTCAACAGTGGATAGTGCAACTGAATTCTGTTTCTTCGAGTGCCAACCGATCAATGATGATCCTAGGAGTTGGAAGCACCCTGAAGTTCTTTTTCTGTCCACCTTATACCCTGCAAAATCTGCATCTGAATAGCCCGTAAGATGGAAATTACTCTGCTTAGGATACCGTAGACCAAGGTCTTGAGTTCCATTCAAGTATTTGAAAATTCTCTTCACAACAATGAGATCAGCTTGGAACCGAGCACACATACACACACTAAACATGATATCAGGTCTACTAGCAGTAAGGTAGAGGAGTGAACCAATCATACCTGGATACTCCTTTTGGTTTACATTCTTACCATTCTTGTCTTGATAAAGAGAGAGTGTAGAGCTCATAGGGGTTTTTACTATTTTGGGTTGATCCATCTTGTATTTCTTGAGCAAGTCCCTAGTATACTTCCCTTGATTGAGAAAGATGCCTTTCTTCGTTTGATGAACTTGTAGACCGAGGAAGAAGTTTAGTTCTCCCATGAGGCTCATTTCAAATTCCCTGCACATTATCCCTGAGAACTCCTTGCAAAGGGAGTTATTAGTAGCACTAAATAGTATATCATCAACATATATTTGAACAATTAAAAGATCATTTCCACGGGTCTTGATGAAGAGAGTTTTGTCAATCAAACCTCTTTGAAAATCGTTTTCAAGAAGATACTTGGACAGTCTCTCATACCAAGCTCTAGGGGCTTGTTTAAGACCATATAAGGCCTTGTCCGGTTTATAAACATGGTTAGGAAATTCTTCACTTTCAAAACCAAGAGGTTGAGCAACATAAACTTCTTCTTCTAAGAACCCGTTTAAAAATGCACATTTGACATCCATTTGAAATAATTTGATGCCCATATGAGATGCAAATGCGAGTAATATACGTATATCTTCTAACCTTGCTACAGGAGCAAAAGTATCCTTGTAGTCTATACCTTTTTCTTGGTTATAGCCTTGAGCCACAAGCCTTGTCTTGTTTCGAATGATCTTGCTTGCTTCATCCAATTTGTTCCTAAACACCCACCGAGTTCCAATGACTAATTGGTGCTTTGGCCTAGGTTGGAGAGTCCAAACCTTGTTTCTTTCAAACTCATTTAGCACGCTTTGCATATCCGTGATCCAATCAGAGTCCTTGAGTGCTTCGGCCGGTGTCATTGGTTCTACAAGAGAGACAAAAGGAGAGAAAACACATAGATTTTTTTAATCTAGATCGAGTTTGGATACCGGACGATGGATCTGATATGATGTCTTAGCTGAGTGTGATGAAGCATTCTTAAACTTTCGTTGCTTTAGTCCTTGATCATTCACGACAACAGTGGGTCTCTCCTCAAGGTCGTGAGAGACATTATTGGAGGTAGGTTCCTTATTGCTTGTGTTGCTCACATCTAGGCTCTGTAGTTGCTTCTCAAGGTCTTGAGACAACTTGTTTGTATCTTGGATTTGCTCTTGCATGTTGTGTTCTTGGTCCTTCTTGTTTTCAGATTTATCTTTATCTTCTACATCAGAATCATGGTGATTTAGATTGGGATCTAAAAAAACTTTCACTTTACACACCATTATTGCTTTCATCGAATACCACATGGATACTCTCCTCAATAATTTTGGTGCGCTTGTTATAAATTCTATAACCTTTGCTTTAGAAGAATAACCAAGAAATATACCTTCTTCGCTACGAGCATCAAACTTCCCAAGGTTATCTTTTCCATTATTATGAACAAAGCAAGTACATCCAAAAGGTTTGAAATAGGAAATGTTAGGCTTTCTTCCTAAAGTTCATAAATAGTTTTCTATAAAATGGGACGAATCAAACAACAGTTCAAAATATAGTTAGTCGTATTCACAGCCTCGGCCTAATAATACTTTGGCAAACCATTTTCTAAAAGCATTATCTTATAGATGTCCTCTAGGGTGAGGTTCTTTCGTTCCACAATCCCATTTTTTTGAAAAGTTTTAGGAGCTGAAAAATTGTGAAAAATACCATATTTTGCACAAAACAAATCAAATTTAAGTTGATCAAATTTTCTACCATGATCACTCCAAATGGAGACAATTGGTATGTTTTTCAAGGTTTGCAACTCCTTACAAAGTTTAGAAAACTCGAACAAAGCCTCTGATTTTCCCTAAGAAAGGAAATCCATGTAAAATGAGAGAAAGCATCAATGATAACTAGGATGTACAGTTTACCCTTTGGAGATTTGACACGCATAGGTCCACACAAATCCATATGTAATAATTCAAGAGGGCGAGAGGAACTTACAATCTTTTTGGGTTTAAATGAACCACGTGTTTGTTTACCTCTTGTGCAAGCATTGCACAGTTCATCACTCTTGAAGTTTAGGTCAGGCAATCCTCATACAAGGTCTCTTGACTTTAGTTTATTGAGGGTGTGCATGCTCACGTGACCTAGCCTTCTATGCCATAGGCTTGGGTCCTCTGTCAAGGCCTTGAGACACTTGAGATGAGTACCTGCAATTTGGTTAGCATTTACTGCATATGTATTATTGTGCCTGTGAGCGGTAAGGATCAAGTCTATTGTCTCTTCGTTTCTGGATTCAAACTTATGTCTGTCAAAGCCAACTTTGTTTCCCTTATCACACAACTGAGAGACACTTAGAAGATTATATTTCAGCCCATCAACAAGATATACGTCTTTAATGCAACTTTTTGAATTACTACCGATGTTACCTATACCGATGATATTATACTTCCCTTTATCACCAAGAGTAATTGTTCCAGTGTTTTTCTCCTTTAGATAATGAAATAAAGATTTCTTCCCACTCATGTGCCGAGAGCATCCACTGTCCATAATCCATTTTGGCTCCTTGTTCTTAGTGATATCCTGCAAGACAAATATCAGCCCTTCCGACTAGACCAATAAATAGATTTAGATTCATAATGGGGATAGACCATGTTGGGTAGCCTGGTCCCTTTGGGAACCCAAACTTGTCTTATCTGGTCATTTAAGCACACTGGAAATGTATTTCTAATGATGTGGGGATCCCTTTGTCTATATGGACAGGTTTCCTTCACATGCCCTTTCTTACAACAGTAAAAACAAGTAGGTGAACGATAATTTCCTTTTTACTTTAACAAAAGTGGTACTAGATTTCTTTGGAAATTTTTTATTGTAGCCAATACTACTTCTGTTTGTTGAAAATTGCTGTTCACCTAGCATCTTATCAAGATTGGCTTTAGATCTCGTGAATTGTATGAGTGATGCATGCCGGTCTTTGCACTTGTTAGTCAACTTCACCGTCTCTTTCTCTAAATAATCATTGCGAAGCTTTATAGAGGAGAGGTTTTGCTTGAGATCAGAATTCTCTGATGTCAAGGTCTGGACTTTAGTGTCAAGAGCCGACTGAGAAGCTTTAAGATTTTTCATTTCTAGCGACATTTCACTTATGCATTTCTGTTGATCTCTTAGCTTCTCTTTTAAGATGTTGATTTCTCTGTTGTAAGCCTCTTCATTAGAAATCATATTCTTTAAGAACTCAGATAGGATATCAGGAGGACTGGACATTAAGCTTCTTACCACTTCCTCAAGATCTTGACTTTTGGATCCCTCATGCTCAGGCACTATACAAAGGTTTGGCTGATCTCCTTCCGTGTATGAGTCGCTTGAGGAATCTGAGTCACTCCAAGTGGCTAGCATAACTTTCTTTCTTTGCTCATTCCTCTTGAATTTATTCCTTTTCTTCATAGGATATTCCTTCACAAGGTGATCTGTTTCACCACATTCAAAGCATGTTAGAACTTTCGGCTTTTTGGATGAGTTAGAAGATTTACCTTTGAACTTAGATGATCAAGCTTTGTCTCGATTAGGATCATCCTCATCATCACTTTCATCATCATCATCGGTTTGTGCTTCTTCTTTCTTTGCTTTGATGGCAAGATTTTTCGTTGTCGAGGGAAGTTCTCCATCTTCTTCATTTAAGATCATCTCATGTGTAATGAGCTTCCCAAGTAAGTCATCCAGCGATAGTATGGTAAGCTCTTAAGCTTCCTCAATTGCAGTAACCTTGGGACCCTGATAGAGTGCATTTTAGTCATATATTTATATATTATTTTAGATCATTTTGATGCATATTTTACTTATTTTATAGTTAATTTGGTATTATTTAGTTTTCGGAGTCTACACCCGTGTTTTATTGATTTCAGGTATTTTAGAGCGAATTGGGAATAAATTGCATTGGACAAATTATATGATGGTCGAGCTATATTCATACGGGTGCCTTGTTGAATTGGAGAGAGATGCATATTGCGCAAATTACACTACAGTTGGGCTAAGACTACAGAACTGGGCTCTGATCGAATTGTATCTGGAAGAAGGCCTTCATGAATTTGCTACCGTTACTTTAATAATTGAAGTAAATTTGGATAGATAGAATTGCATTATATATATTTATATTATATATTACATAGATTAGGTAGATTAGGATAGTATTGAATTGCTCTACTATATATATATTTACATTCATACAGCCGCAAGACAGTAGCCGACTTAGAGACGGCAGCCGACTTTAGTTTCCACCTTAACCCTAATTATGTTTTGTCTTATTTTTATGGAGATCTAAACTCTTCCGTTTCGTCTATGAATTGAAGCTTTTGTTTGATAAAGTTGTGAGATTTCTATTCTTATTCTATTCCTATTGATTCGTATTGATTCTTTTGCGATTATTGTTGATTTCTTCTAGTCCGTACAACTAGTTGAGATTATTGCTAGGATTTTGTAGATTCCTCGTAGCGAACCGTAATCCATAGTAGCAATCATGCCTTTTTAGGACTCGTAGGACTAAACTGGTGTGTAGAGAATCAATTACATGTTGAATGCTGACTCGTAGCTTGGTGTTGCATGTATCCTGGTTAATCCTTAATCTTAATGCTACTATTAGGTTGAATCTTGACCGTGTTAGGGTTATCTGATTAGTAAGGGTTACTAGGACTCGTAGGACTAGTAATTTACACAAGATCAGGACAGGAACAATAATAGGATGAAAAGAGAACTTGAAGAAGAATCGAGGATCAACTAACCAAATTAAAGTGGATATTTGTAGATGAAACTCTATTCTTAATTGTTATCTCCATTGATTTGTTTATAGTTTATTTTATTTTCTTCTTAGTTTCACCACTCAAAAACCCCCCTTTCTATTAATTAGTAAATAAACTTAACTTAGAAATAACTTGATTCTCTGTGGGATCGACTCGTGCTTACCACACTACATTAGTTAGATAGGTTCGAATTTATTTTGATACGGTTTAGGCAACAAAAAACTGTCTATCAAATTGGCGCCGTTGCCGGGGACTCAAAGTTTATTTCTTAGTTTTGTGTGTTTGTCAATTATTGTATATATCTAATTTGTTGTGAACCTATCTTACGGTTCATAACACCTTTGTTACTAACATTTTAAGATGAGATTAATGCAGATTCAATGGGAAAATTTTCACTATTATTTCACAAGAGTGCATAATTTATTGGACGCCCGTTATGCAAGGGGTTACCAAGATAGTTTGCAAGATATGGTTGTTTGTGTACTTGAGGGCATGACTCCTGAGATCAAAGAACTTGCTGAGTCTATGAGTAACGGAGGCTTTGCGAGTTTTAATTTATCAGAGATGTGGGATTTTTTCTGCTACATGGGTCACCGGGTGGAGCAGGAAGAAGCTTTCACACGCCAGGTTATGTTGGAGGAGGTGCTTAAAAGGATGGAGCGAATTGAGGAACAATTGAACCAACTTGATCAACCGGTGAGTGAGTTGGTAGTAGAGCAATGCTTTATTCCTCAAGATGATAAAAGACAAGACACAAACAATGATGGTTTGATCGATGAGAGCCCGATGCTCCCTTACATGGAGTCTCATGAGTGCACGCATGAGGACCCATGTGTTTTGGCTCATATTTCATCTGAAGAAATCATCATTGACTTGCCTATCAAGGAACCATGTACCGAGTCGATTGTTGTGGCTCCCGAGCAAGGTATTGATATTTCTTACTCTTTTGTGGACTTTGGTGAATATGCAGACCCTTGGGAACATTACTTTGAGAAGCTACCAGCGGAACTGTGTTGGTGGTATTACATACCCTCTGCAAGGAGTCATGCTCGCATATTTGATAAATTGAAACGGTTTTTAGCTGCAATATTATTTAGTTTCGGTTTATCATTATATTATATATGCTTAATTGATATGTGTGCACAAGAGTTTGACAAATTGGTGAGGGCATTAACAATGTCTAATCTTAGGTTAGGAAGAAACCCAAGGTATGTTTTTTTTTCCCTTATTCGTTTTATGATTAAATTTTATATTTCTTTATTTATTTTCTTCTTTAAAAAAAAAAAAAAAGGAAACCCTTTTCCCGTGTCCTCGTTCTTTCCTTCCCAGGCCGCTTCTTCCTCGCTCTTCTGCGCTCACCATCACCGCCCTTCCCTACCATCTCCGGCCTTCCTCTCCTTCCCTCGCCTCCGCCGGCGAAACCAATTCCCCCACCTCCAGTCCCCAGAACCGTCCGCACCACCACCCTAGCCGGCGCCGCACCACACGCCCCTCCACCAGACTTTCTCCCTTTCAATCCTAGACCGTCGGCCCACCAGAAACACCCGCGCAACAGCAGCCTCCATCGCTTCCCCCACCGTCACCTTCAACTCTCCAATGACGCCAAGCGACTCCAATTAGTCCCGATTGCGATGCTTATTCGGTCTACGAGCAGGCATATCCCATTCCCTTGTCAAATTTTGGGTGTTGAGTTGGTGGTTGGATTGTGCATAGTTGGATTGAAGGTGTATTCTTTAATTCCTAGATGTTGCTTAGTTTCGGTGAATTTGGATATTAGCTGGTTACTAGATCATAATTTAGTCCCAACTGGATTTTGTGTTGTTTCTTTGTGCTATGAGGTTGTGAAGTTTGTTGAGCTTGACCGATATAAATGCTCTGATTTGGTTGTTAGTTGTAATTGTCAATCTTGCTATGAGTCTATATGTGGCCTTTGATGTCGTGAATGGTTTCCTGCTGAATTCGTCTGATGAATCAATAGGTGGATTGTGCTGAACTGTGGGACTTGATCGTTTTCTAATGCTTGAGCCTATCATGCTTTCATGAGTTTTTTTTTTCATATATGTGGCCTTTGTTAGAATGCTTGCTAGCCCTGCTTTTGTAATTGGAATTTGAGGTGGAATTTGGCTAATTTCTGCTGCTGAAATTGATCGCTTTAGCTCTTAGGAATTTAGTGATTCATGGCACTCTTGCAAGAAGAAACACAGTTAAATCCATAACATCAAGTCCACAATATAACAAATTCATAGCTTTAAAAAATTTTGCGACATTCTCCAAATCTGTTTGAGTATATTCGTCTTTAGGCTTCTCGACTTCTTTTCCAGTAGCGTTAGTCTTCTTTGGAATGTGTGGTCTCTTCTTGACCAAATCCCACAACTCTAGATCTTGATCTATGATGAACATTTGCATCAAAGATCTCTAGTGAACAGTGCCCATACTAAGGTTTTGTACTTCGCCAACCAGATTCTGAATGGTGCCCATAAGTTGTTCCATCATCAACTCCATCGTATCCTTTTGATGTGGAGCTTTCGACGAGAATCCAGAAGGTGGCAATTCTACAACTTGCTTATTAGCATATGAGAATCCAGGGTGATCCCTCGCTCAAGGGCTGTAATTATTGAAGTTCCTATTGTAGCCATGACCCATATTAAAATTCTCCATGTAATTTGCTTCCTCCTCTTGACTGCCAATATTTTGAGAGGCATAAATCTAACATCCAAAGATGGTGTGATCCTGAGCTCCACAAAACGGACAAGGCGCCGGCCTAGAGTTTGTTGCACTCACTTCATAGATCCCATAACCTCTTTTGGAATTAGAAAGAGCCCTGGGTTGTGAGTACTTCCCACATCGCTTAGTTGTCTTCTCTATAAAGGCCCATGCATCATCAGCTTCCATTTCCAAGAACTCTCGTCCAAATGAGGAATCTATCAACAACCTTGTGGAGTTGTCAAGGGCTTTATAGAAAATCTCTAGCAACTTCAGTTTCGGCATCATATGATGGGGACACTCAAATAAGAGATCCTTGAATCTCTCCTATGCCTCATGATTGTTCTCCCCATATGCTACCAAAAAAGTATTAATCTTCCTTCTCATTTCAAAAGTTTTCGCAGATGGGAAAAACTAATTCAGAAACTCAGACGAAAGCGCATCCCATGTGTTGATGGTACTAGTAGAGATAGAGTTATACCAGTGCTTGGCTTTCCCACTCAAAGAAATAGAGAAATATCGCATTAGAAGCTCATATGGACTGACCCTGAACCTTCACCGTGTCCAGCAACTCCTTAAAGGTAGCAATGTGTTGATGGGGGTTCTCAGCGGGAAGACCATTGAAGAGATTCTTCATGATCATGTTCAGTAAGGAAGCTTTCATCTCAAAATTGGCGGGTGTTAATGTAGAAAGAACTACACCCGACAGTGGTAGGTACTGAGCCGGATCCATACGCTCTTCTAGAGTTTGCGGCCCCTGGGGTTGTGGTACAGGATTCGCCATAATTTGTTGATTAGCAAGCTCTTTTCACATGGTAGCATTCTCTAGATCTCTCTGAGCCATCCGTCTCTAGAGTTCGGCTAAACGGTTAGCAATGATGTTGTCACCCATTGTTTTATTTCTAGCAATGTGTTGTGCAGCTATCCTTCTACGAAAGGTGCGTTCAGGTTCAAGATCAAAAGGGATTAGATCACTAGAGCTTTCAGGTTTTCGCATTTAGAGCAAAGCACAGTCTGAAACCAACGACAAAAGAAAATAAATCAAAGCAGAAATAAGGACTTAGCAAACCAGTTGTCAGGAAAAGAATGATACTAGCACCAGCCCTCGACAACGACGCCAAAAACTTGATTATGCTAAAACCAACCCCACAAGAATACGGTGTCAATTTTAGTATTCAAGTGTCATATCACATGGACTAGCACAAGAATACGGTGTCAATTTTAGTATTCAAGTGTCATATCACATGGACTAGTGGAGTGTGTGTGTGTGTGTGTGTGTGTGCGCGTGCGTGTGCGTGTTGTGTGCGTGTGTGTGTGCGCGTGTGTGTGTGCGCGTGCGTGCGTGTGCGTGTGCGCGTGTGCGCGTGTGCGTGTGCGTGTGTGTGTGAGAGAGATATTCCAAATCTAGGGATTCTACGAATGATGCATCTTTAATAGACCAAGATGTAGTCTCACCCGAAGCATTTTCAATTCTATGTGAATGTAAGTTATCTAATGTAATTGCAAATCTCCTTTAAGTCTCGATGCAAATGTGCCTGAATGGGATAGCAATCTCCTTTCGGTCTCATGCAACCAATTCAAACCCCTTAAACTCTTATAATCTAGGTGATAATCATATCAATATGTCATTTCGTTCTCAATCAATATCAATATAACCTAAGACTTCTACGACAACCTATTGATCCTCAAAAAGCTTAATTCACTTTTGCACAATTTAACTTTAGGTTTAATCCTATAGTTTCGATGGATCAAATCATCTTTCGGTCTCAATTCACCATCTAAGTTCCAAATTAGGGTTATCATCTTTTGATGTCAAACCCTAAATCAAGTCTAACCAATTCACATCAATTAGATTGAGTACAATAGGATTAAATCACAATTCAAATAAGAAATCATTCGGGCGGTATGAAGAGCAAGTCTATTGTCATATCGTCGGGATTATCCCTAACCCTAAAACAAGGAGAACTAGCCAAGCATAGAGATTTTCATATTCAATTCAATCAGACTATGATGAGCTTGAGATATGTGATTATGCGAATATATTGTTGTAAATATATGGATGTAGCTGAATGGAAGGATGAGAATGATATGGTTTTGTGGAATGTGGCAATATGATAAGTGGTTGAACTTGATGATGTTATGATGTTCCTATGCCTTATTGAATGATGAGTACTTGTGTGTAATTGAATGGTTAGATGCAGACTTATATAGATGTTCTGATATGAATCTAGGTGATATTATCTGATTGTTCGTGCTACTTTTTGGGATCGTACTTTTGTTGTTCTGCTAGCCAGGTAAGTCTCGTCGGAGCTTACTCAGATCGATAGAGAGAACTCCTTGCTTTATGTGCATGATATACTAAGTGCTTGCATTCATATATGATCAACATGCCATGAGACGGGAGGAAAACTTGTCGTTGTTTCTGCCAAAGAATACTCAAACTCACAACTAGTATAGTTGGTAAGAAAGAGGTCGATCCACATGGAAATCTATTCAATTCAAGTATAAGTCTAATCGCTAAGAGAGAAATTGGGGTTTTTTTTGGTGAGAAAAAGATCCGTCTTTTATCAAACCGGAAGCAAGCAAACAAAGTAAATTGGTTTTAGAATGAAATGGAGAGAATTAAGTTCACCTACAATTTATCACTTCGATTGATGAATTCGATCCTTGTTTCAGCCTCTAGTTCTTGTCTTTTCCTATCAATGTCCTTGTCCAGATCTTAGGTAGATTACTAGTCATACGAGTCCTAGCAACCCTTATCTCTAAATAACCCTAACACGGTTAAGATTTAACCTAGAGATAGCATTAAGAATATGAATTAACCAAGGTACATGTAATATCAAGCTACAAGTCGATATTTAATATATATATTCAACTTCCTACACATCCAAATAGTCTTACGAGTCCTAAAGGGATATGATTGCCACTTAGGTTAAGGTTCGCTATGAGGAATCTGCAAAACCCTAGCAATTGAATGAATCTACTCTAACTAGTTGATTAGGCCAGAGAGAATAAAACACATTCAAAGAATTAAGCGCAAAGAAGTCAAAACATTCAAATAGGAATAAGAACTAGATTAAGAAACTCACAATTCAACAATCAAAGATCCAAACTGTAGGTGAAACCTTGAGAGTTTAGTTGCTCATGCTCAACGACGCTCTCAACAATTCTCTAAAGTGCATCAGGGTGAAGGAAAGAATAACCTAAAATTCTCTTTTAAAGCCTTTAGCAAGTCGGCCAAAACTAACATAAAGAAACCTAATTAAAATCCGCTTCTGAGTGTTGCGTTTCTGCGAGGATCGCAGGGCGGCCAGGCCAAGCGCCGGCCGGCCAGTGGCCGACGATCAGCGAAATTCTTCCGCACTCTTCTCCCGTGGCTTCAGCAGCTTCTAAGGCATCTTCTTTAGCTTATTTTTGCTCTCCTCCAATTCATTTCACCTTCAATCTACAATACCTGAAATAAACCATAAAATCATGTAGATTCCACCTCTTCCAACTCAACAAGTGATTATGTAAATGTGGCTAAATATATGCAATATTCACAACTAAACTCTGCTAAATGCAATCTATAATGCAATACTAAACATGCTCTATCACCATGTAGTATCATGCTAGGTTGCATTGACCATTGAACATCCTGTTTCTTTATGCGTATGTAAATAGAACGACCGTTATTTGTGAAGTATCTAGGGTCTTTGCTAGGGTCATAGGATGGCCCAATCTCATCTATTTCGTCCTGAGTCGTTCGAGTCTTAGTTACCACTTTATTACCGCTTTACTCATTACTCTTATTTTACCTTTCGCATTATCTTATTCATTTTCTCTTTTAAGTCCACATTCATGATTTGTTAATAAGCATGCAATCTGGGGTTGGGTACCAATACGGACCTCACCCCATTAATGAATTGGAATGCATTCACGAGCTGTCCAATATCCGCCCTATCAGAAAATGGGGCGGTGGTTAGGAAGTGGGATATACTACTTGGTATTCTGTGTTAAGGCCTTCATTATTATTATTATGCACTTGAACTTGGGGGCATGCTAGTGGGTTAATATTCCGTCTTGCATCTAGAAGCATGATTATTAGGTATAGCGTATGTATGTGCTTAGGGCAGCGGAAATAGCAGGTGGGCATCATCTGATCCCGCTCACCATTAATGTTTTTAGGTATCTATTATGTTCGTCCTGTCGGTGTTGCTTGCTTATTGCGCGGGTCCTTTTGCTCGGCGGACAGTGAGAGTTTAAGTTCCTAACTTCACCAGACTTTGACTACTTTTTTGGACTTATGTTTTAAACTCCGTTTTGACCCGGATCTGTCGTGGCACCCCTTGTATTTACACTTTACTTCTGTTATTTGCATGACTATCGGGTTTCCACGCTTAGACTTACGACAGGTACAGGGGACTTCCCCAAGGATTCCAACGATACCTTCGAATTTGGATACGAAATCCCACTTTGAAAACGTTAGTTTAGAATTTCAAACCTTCAACCTGTACTCGGCACGCAAGATCCTAACGAGGGGTTTCATCCCTCGAAACGTAACCCGAGAATCATAATCCTGGGCCATTATAAGGTCTCCGACTCCATTCGACGCGCTCTAGGTTACGAGGAGGCTCATCGGTGCCAAAAGCCTTCTCCTCCTTCGATTGTCGATGCTTGAAGCGTTCTCTGTTTAGGGTTGTCGTGAATCCTCCTTCCATAATGTATGAAACTCCATCTTTATTTTCCTTCCTAAACATAACCTTCATTATCTAAGATTTGTATCCAATTTGTGTGGTTGAATCATTTGATTGGGTGATTTTTGTTGGAGTGGAGATTTTATGGGTTTGCATTTTTAGGGTTTCAATTTTTAGTTCTAATAACGAATTTCTGTTGGTGTAAAATGTTGGGTATGTTTGCTTCTGATTTCACTTTCATCAATTTTTAGTTCCAATTGATTTGATGAATGTACGGGCTAAAAAGAACTACTACTATTGTTTCCCTTTTAGTATATTTAGTTTGGCTGGTGTGCTGCATTCCTATTGGTATGAGTGGAGTTTTACATAATTTACAGTTTACACATATAGTATTTATAAGACATGGTCTCTACACTTGGATTTCTTAGTTTGTTTTACATGATTTACATATAGTGGTGTTTATAAAATATGTTATGTAGAGTTCCATGTTTGGCTTTCTACCAGGTATGGGTTGTTAAAATTTTAGAATATTGAAGAATGACTTATTTGATCGTACTCTTCATGATGATGATTTATAATAAAACTTAGATATGATAGTGACATGTGTCTATTCTATATTAGTCGAAAATCTTATCCGATTTTTTCAATCATTTCACAACAAGACAAATTACTTATATAGTATAGTCCGTTTTAAAAAATGATTTGCATACTTGTAGTGAATATAATGGGAAAAAAAATACGTAACACTAACAATTTTAATCAATTTACAATAGAGAAAATGTTAATCAATATCTAATATCTAATATCTAATTCTAATATAATACTAAAACACATGTTGGAGATGCCACATGGCGGATTCTCCTTACATCATCCTACGTGGCATCATGTACTTAAATCTGGGCCCACCTTCCATTTTTTTTAAAAAATTATCTCAATTTAAATTTTAATAATCAAACTAATTTAGTAATTTAACTAAATTTAAAAGTAATCAATTAATTCAAATATGTATTAATTATCCAAATCTTTATCAATCTCTAATAAATATCCAAATCTTCTATTTTATTAATTTAACTAAATATTTTTAATACAAATCTTTATTCATTATCAAATCTTTACCGATTATTTTCTTATTTCAATTAGGATATTTAATCTAAAAATAATTGGTACATAAATTAAATATTTTGAGCCAATACTAACAACTATGCTATACATTTTGTTTAATTTATTCACATAATATGTTACTTTAACCTTAATTTTATACTACATTTTTTAAAAATGTTTACCATGCACTGGCACACACGTAATTGGGAAAAATATTGACTCAATTATTTAGAATTTCTTTATAAAATCTATTAATTTTCCTTAAAAATTACCTTAAGTTGTTTTTAATTAAATAAGGAATTGTTTAAACTTTATCTGAATTTAACGACTTGATATAAATTTTCGTTTCTTTTTGTCATCAAATCTTAACAAAATAGGAAACCGTTTAATTTGTAATACCTTTATTTGATATTTGATTTTAGTAGAGGTTTTCTCCAATTCAAACTATAGTCGCACTTTTAAACTTTTCTAATTTCAATCTCTTTTTTATTGCACAACTAATTCCATGAAAAAATATAATCTACCGATGAAAGTTTCGATTAATTAATTATTATTTTTAATCAACAATTAATAATAATAATAATAATAATCAAATAGAAAATCTGCTTCTTTGGATTTTTTAGGTAATATTGCAATTTTTTTATTATTCATCTTATGAAGTTTTTAACCAATTTCCAAAATATTAAATATTTTGATGGAGTAAAATAAAACCAATTTATTTATCTAATTGATGGACGGTTTTTAGTCGCGTAAACCGTATCAAAATAAATTCGAACCTACCTAACTAATGTAGTGTGGTAAGCACGAGTCGATCCCACAGAGAATCAAGTTATTTCTAAGTTAAGTTTATTTACCAATTAATATGAAACGGGGGGTTTTGAGTGGTGAAAATAAGAAAGAAAATAAAATAAAGTATAAACAAATGATGCAAAATAATTCAGAGAAGATCGCTCTACCTACAACTATCCACTTTATTTGATTGAATTGATATTGTAACTTCCTCTTATCCTTTTTGTCTTCCTATGAATGCCCTTGTCCCGACCTAATATAGTTACTAGTCCAATCAGTCCTAGAAACCCTTATCAATCGAACAGTCCATAAAGAAGGATTTAACCCAATTGATAGCTTTAAGTTCAGAGATTAACCAAGGTATTAATTTGCAGTCCCTAAAGAAGGATTTAACAACACATCCAACTTCCTACCCATCCAATTAGTTCAATCAGCCCTAAAGGGATAAGTTTGCCACTTGGGTTAAGGTTCACAATCAGGAATCTACAAAACCCTAGCAATTGAATTGATTCTACCAAGTTGATCAGTCGAGATAGAATAAAACAATCAAACATTCAAGCACAAAGAAGTCGGAACATTCAAATATAGGAATTAAGAAACAAGAATTAGAAACTCACAACCAATCCAAACAAAGCTTCAAATTGTAAACGAAACGGAAGAGTTTAGGTCTCCATAAAAGTAAAACAAAAGACAATTAGGGTTAATAGGGGGAACAAAGTGAGTCGGCCAACTTCTGTTCGGCCTCAACCGTATGAATGTTTTTATATAGTATGATGTATCCTATCTATCGTACTATAAACAATATATAAAATCTATCTAATCTACCGTAAATATATAATATACGGAGTATCTAATTTAAGTCTAAATATATATAATAATAATATCAATAACATGGAGGCATGATGAAGCGCAGGATAGTGGTGCGGCTCGCAACAATCGTATGGCTCCTCCGATCAGCTCCACAGTTGATCTCCGACCCATCTTCTAATTTGCAAAATAATCCCACAATTTATTATCAACCTCCAAATTCATACGATCCAGCTTAAAGATACCTGAAATATATAAAAATACTACTGTAGACTCCGAAAATCAAATAATATAAATTAAGCTATAAAATATGTAAAAATGCTCTAAACTAATATGCAAATCTATACTTAAAACATGACTAAAATAGACCCTATCACTAATCACTATCAATATTGCAAGGGAAGACTTTTTTTGAATCTCTCTTTCTATATGTAAGGGCTTGGGTTTTCATTCACATCATACTAATAAAAATTTCAATTATCCACAATAAAATTCCAAACTCTTACTTTATATTTGTTGTAAATTGTGTATTTGAATTCAATTGATGATTATGGAGTTTGTTTCGATTCATTCGTGCATATATTTTCTTCTCATATATTACCATTTATATTCTGAAATTGATTTCGTGGTTTTTTAATGCAAGATGGTGATGGCGATGAATGGTTAATTTCCATAACCGAAAATGATCTAAAAAGAAAATTAACATATATACTCTACAAGATTAGAGTATGTATGCTTCAAATTTGAAAATTGAAGATTATTGGTATGATAAGAGTATGTATGTTTCCTTTAACCTAAAATTTGAATCTAAGTTCAAGATTTTCATTATCAATAGGTTATGAGCTCGATTCTCAATCCCCATTTTGTTTAATGGTGTTTCTTCTTCTTCTTCTTACAAATGAATTGAAAGTACAGGCTTGAGATCCAAAAGATTTTCATTCATTTTTTTATTTGTCATATGTTTTATGACCTTAAGCTAACTATCTAGGCTTTAGCCTAATATATAATAATAATAAAGCTTTTATTTATAGACATTGCAAATCATATCACATGCTCAAATAAAACTAATAAAAAGATAATATTTGATAGAGTTTTTAGCTTCTTAAAAGACAGATCAAAAAAAGAAAATGGCCTATATTTTGAGGAAATGATTTTTTTTTACTTTTAAGTTTATTAATATAATATATCTTTTTTATGTGCTCTCCATCCCAAAGTTCTGGAAATTCCATTCACTAGCGTTTGTGGAATTTGTAGTCCAACAACCAAATTATTTGGTTCTACCTTGCAATTCATTAACACAACAAAAAATAATAGTAGAGGGCCATATTTTTATATCATGCCCCGGGCATTTCAAATCTCAAACCTGACCCTGCTAGTGATGAAACCACATTTGAAAAGTGAACCTCCTTCCACGTCTCCATGGGGGAGGTGAGCCACGTGTCGATCCAGTTGGTCGGCGGTCTTACCCGGAGCCCCCCTCCTCCTACCGTCTATCCTAAGTGGGAGCCTCGACCTGTGACGGGGAGACCAGAGTCGTTCGGACGGTCTTACCTTGAATGGACCACCACGACTGGCGGGTGATCCTTTCCAGTGCCGTTGAGCCTAGTGCTCAACTCGTTCCGCTTTCCGGGTGATAGTCTCACCAAGTGTCGGCTCTCTGTTAAGACGCACCTGCTCAGGCAGGCTCGTAAAAGCCCCACATTCCCGGCCTACACTCCTAGGAATAAAATGGAAACCGACCCCTTTTAATGAGGCTTCGACCTCCTCTTATAGTGCAAGTATTTCTACATGCATGCCACTCGTTGCCACATGTCAAGTGTCTCACACCATGTGTGATGGGGGCATGGATGCCATGTGTCCTAGCATGCATGTGCGAGTCGTGGATGGTTTATCGTCCATGGACGTCTTAAGTCCTTATCCTGACTCGTACTCGCCCATTTTCATGTTTATAAGGTTCTATTTATATAGCGGGGAACCTTTATTTATTTATGATATTTGAGAATATCATTATTTAAATTTCGGGCATCATCACAGCTCCTCGAACTTCAGTTAAATCGTGGTTAAACTGAGGTTCGACAATGATGCATCGTATGATCCTGTTTCTTATTCACATCTATCGTTTGAGGAGGACCTTGTTTATATTCATTTTAAGAGTTATCTCCGCGAGCTTATAAAGCTACCAGCGGAGGCCCTCTGTCACTCGAGAGGGACTTAGTTTATAATCATTTAAAAGTTGTCTCCGCGAGCTTATAAAGCTACAAGCGGATGCCTCTGACACTCGAGAGGGACTTAGTTTATACTTACTTAAGAGTTATCTCCGCGAGTTTATAAAGCTACCAGCGGAGTCCCTCTGTCACTCGAGAGCGACTTATTTTATACTCATTTAAGAGTTGTCTCCGCGAGCTTATAAAGCTACGAGCGGAGGCCCTCTGTCACTCGAGAGGGACTTAGTTTATACTCACTTAAGAGTTGTCTCTACGAGCTTATAAAGCTACCAGTGGAGGCCCTCTGTCACTCGAGAGGGACTTAGTTTATGCTCATTTAAGAGTTATCTCTGCGAGCTTATAAAGCTACCAGCGGAGGCCCTCTGTCACTCGAGAGAGACTTAGCTTATACTCATTTAAGAGTTATCTCCGCGAGCTTATAAAGCTACCAGCGGAGGCCCTCTGTCACTCGAGAGGGACTTAGTTTATACTCATTTAAGAGTTATCTCCGCGAGCTTATCAAGCTACCAGCGGAGGCCCTCTGTCACTCGAGAGGGACTTTGTTTATACTCATTTAAGAGTTATCTCCGCGAGCTTATAAAGCTACCAACGGAGGCCCTCTGTCACTCGAGAGGGACTTAGTTTACACTCATTTAAGAGTTGTCTCTGCGAGCTTATAAAGCTACCAGCGGAGGCCCTCTGTCACTCGAGAGGGACTTAGTTTATAGCTATTTAAGAGTTATCTCTGTGAGCTTATAAATCTACCAGCGGAGGCCCCCTGCCACTCGAGAGGGACTTAGTTTATACTCATTTAAGAGTTATCTCTGCGAGCATATAAAGCTACTAGCAGAGGCCCTCTGTCACTCGAGAGGGACTTAGTTTATACTCATTTAAGAGTTGTCTTCGCGAGCTTATA
Source organism: Persicaria maculosa (assembly GCA_963922045.1). Classification (NCBI taxonomy): domain Eukaryota; kingdom Viridiplantae; phylum Streptophyta; class Magnoliopsida; order Caryophyllales; family Polygonaceae; genus Persicaria; species Persicaria maculosa. The sequence continues at coordinate 57,977,618 of OY998259.1, forward strand.
AAGCTACCAGCGGAGGCCCTCTGTCACTTGAGAGGAACTTAGTTTATACTCATTTAAGAGTTGTCTCCGCGAGCTTATAAGGCTACCAGCGGAGGCCCTCTGTCACTCGAGAGGGACTTAGTTTATACTCATTTAAGAGTTATCTCTGTGAGCTTATAAAGCTACCAGCGGAGTCCCTCTGTCACTTAAGAGGGACTTAATTTTCGATCCAAGAGGCAAGCTCTACGATCGGATGCCCGACACGGAGCAAGATCCAGCGTCCTAGGACTTAGTGAAATCTTCGACCCGGGAGACAAGCTCTCCGGATGCCCGACGCGAATCAAGCTCAAGCATCCTAGGACTCAGTAATCGATCCGGGAGGCAAGCTCTACGACCGGATGCCCAACGCGGAGCAAGCTCCAGCGACATGGGACTTAGTATTCGATCCGGAAGGCAAGCTCTACGACCGGATGCCCGACGCGGAGCAAGCTCTAGCGTCCTGGGACTTAGTATTCGATCCGGGAGGAAAGCTCTACGACCGAATGCCCGACGTGGAGCAAGCTCCAGCGTCCTAGGACTTAGTACTCGATCCGGGAGGCAAGCTCTACGACCGGATGCCCAACGCGGAGCAAGCTCCAGCGTCCTGGGACTTAGTATTCGATCCGGGAGGCAAGCTCTACAACCGGATGCCCGACGCGGAGCAAGCTCCAGCGTCCTGGGACTTAGTATTCGTTCGGGAGGCGCGCTCTACGACCGGATGCACGACACGAAGCAAGCTCCAGCGTCTTGGGACTTAGTATTCGATCCGGGAGGCAAGCCCTAGGATCGGATGCCCAACGAGAGCAAGGTTCAGCGTCCTGAGACTTAGTATTCGATCCGGGAGGCAAGCTCTACGACCGGATGCCCGACGCGAAGCAAGCTCCAGCGTCCTGGGACTTAGTATTCGATCCAGAAGGCAAGCTCTACGACCGGATGCCCGACGCGGAGCAAGCTCTAGCGTCCTGGGACTTAGTATTCGATCTGGGTGGCAAGCTCTACGACCGGATGCCCGACGCGGAGCAAGCTCCAGCGTCCTAGGACTTAGTACTCGATCCGGGAGGCAAGCTCTACGACCGGATGCCCGACGTGGAGCAAGTTCTAGCGTCCTGGGACTTAGTACTCGATCCGGGAGGCAAGCTCTACGACCGGATGCCCGACGCGGAGCAAGCTCCAGCGTCCTGGGACTTTGTACTCGATCCGGGAGGCGAGCTCTACGACCGGATGCCTGACGCGGAGCAAGCTCTAGCGTCCTGGGACTTAGTACTCGATCCGGGAGGCAAGCTGTACGACCTGATGCCCGACGCGGAGCAAGCTCCAGCGTCCTGGGACTTTGTACTCGATCCGGGAGGCGAGCTCTACAACCGGATGCCCGACGCGGAGCAAGCTCTAGCGTCCTGGGACTTAGTACTCGATCCGGGAGGCAAGCTCTACGACCGGATGCCCAACGGGGAGCAAGCTCCAGCGTCCTGGGACTTAGTATTCGATCCGGGAGGCAAGCTCTACAACCGGATGCATGACACGAAGCAAGCTCTAGCGTCTTGGGACTTAGTATTCGATCCGGGAGGCAAGCCCTACGATCGGATGCCCGACGGGAGCAAGGTTCAGCGTCCTGAGACTTAGTATTCGATCCGGGAGGCAAGCTCTACGACCGGATGCCCGACGCGGAGCAAGCTCCAGCGTCCTGGGACTTTGTACTCGATCCGGGAGGCAAGCTCTACGACCGGATGCCCGACGCAGAGCAAGCTCCAGCGTCCTGGGACTTAGTATTCGATCCGGGAGGCGCGCTCTACGACCGGATGCACGACACGAAGCAAGCTCTAGCGTCTTGGGACTTAGTATTCGATCCGGGAGGCAAGCCCTACGATCGGATGCCCGACGGGAGCAAGGTTCAGCGTCCTGAGACTTAGTATTCGATCCGGGAGGCAAGCTCTACGACCGGATGCCCGACGCGGAGCAAGCTCTAGCGTCCTGGGACTTAGTACTCGATCCGGGAGGCAAGCTCTACGATCGGATGCCCGACACGGAGCAAGCTCCAACGTCCTGGGACTTAGTACTCGATCCGGGAGGCAAGCTCTACGACCGGATGCCCGACGCGGAGCAAGCTCCAGCGTCCTGGGACTTTGTACTCGATCCGGGAGGCAAGCTCTACGACCGGATGCCCGACGCGGAGCAAGCTCCAGCGTCCTGGGACTTAGTATTCGATCCGGGAGGCGCGCTCTACGACCGGATGCACGACACGAAGCAAGCTCTAGCGTCTTGGGACTTAGTATTCGATCCGGGAGGCAAGCCCTACGATCGGATGCCCGACGGGAGCAAGGTTCAGCGTCCTGAGACTTAGTATTCGATCCGGGAGGCAAGCTCTACGACCGGATGCCCGACGCGGAGCAAGCTCTAGCGTCCTGGGACTTAGTACTCGATCCGGGAGGCAAGCTCTACGACCGGATGCCCGACACGGAGCAAGCTCCAACGTCCTGGGACTTAGTACTCGATCCGGGAGGCAAGCTCTACGACCGGATGCCCGACGCGGAGCAAGCTCCAGCGTCCTGGGACTTTGTACTCGATCCGGGAGGCAAGCTCTACGACCGGATGCCCGACGCGGAGCAAGCTCCAGCGTCCTGGGACTTAGTATTCGATCCGGGAGGCGCGCTCTACGACCGGATGCACGACACGAAGCAAGCTCTAGCGTCTTGGGACTTAGTATTCGATCCGGGAGGCAAGCCCTACGATCGGATGCCCGACGGGAGCAAGGTTCAGCGTCCTGAGACTTAGTATTCGATCCGGGAGGCAAGCTCTACGACCGGATGCCCGACGCGAAGCAAGCTCCAACGTCCTGGGACTTAGTATTCGATCTGGGAGGCAAGCTCTACGACCGGATGCCCGACGCGGAGCAAGCTCTAGCGTCCTGGGACTTAGTACTCGATTCGGAAGGCAAGCTCTACGACCGAATGCTCGACGCGGAGCAAGCTCCAACGTCCTGGGACTTAGTACTCGATCCGGGAGACAAGCTCTACGACCGGATGCCCGACGCGGAGCAAGCTCTAGCGTCCTGGGACTTAGTACTCGATCCGGGAGGCAAGCTCTAAGACCGGATGCCCGACGCAGAGCAAGCTCTAGCGTCCTGGGACTTAGTACTCGATCCGGGAGGCAAGCTCTACGACTGGATGCCCGGCGCGGAGCAAGCTCCAACGTCCTGGGACTTAGTATTCGATCCGGGAGGCACGCTCTACAACCGGATGCCCGACGCGGAGCAAGCTCCAGCGTCCTGAGATTTAGTATTCGATCCGGGAGGCGCGCTCTGCGACCGGATGCCCGACGCGGAGCAAGCTCCAGCATCTTGGGACTTAGTATTCGATCCGGGAGGCAAGCTCTACGACCGGATGCCCGGCGCGGAGCAAGCTCCAGCATCCTGGGACTTGAAGAAATCTCCGATCCGGGAGGCATGTACTAGCTCGTCTCCGAGATCAGAAGTTGAAAAGTGATAGCTCACGATTTTACGGAGTACCCCTTTTTGGCTCGCAAGTGCTTTTGAGAGGGTAAACTGAAACTTCCATCATCTTTAAGGTCGTATAGGCTCCCATACGAGCTCTTGGTGGGTCAATCGGTCGCAACCGCGGATGAAGAAGCTCATAGTTTTGAACCCACTTGATCGTGTACCCCCGTATGCAACGGCAAATGTGCAAGTCCTTATGGAATGATTGATCATCCATACCTCCAGGGAGTTTTTTAATCATTTAAACTTTCCAAATTAAGAGACTAGCACCCTAGCAACTCCTTTACTGCTCTTTCATTTGGCCCGGTTTTATAATTCCAGGTGCGAATTATCTGCGACTGGATTGAGCCCGATCGTAGCCGCGGTGTGCTCGAGCTTTACCGAGCCGCTCTATTGCTTCTAGTGGCCAAGTGATTGGGCCCGATATGCAAGGTGAGGCTGAACATGCTCCTCTCTCCTTTACTAGGTTCAAGCAATATCCGCCCATGGCTAGTTATCATTTTTCGTCATCCGCGAGCCACCGGATGTACCAACGAATAAAAGGGGTCCCGCTCTGCGGAGAAGGGGAGCTGATACTTTCGGAAATTTGCCCGAATTTGACAGAAGAATTTGAATGTGAGTGGGTCAATAGGGCTGTCCGAGGATCGAAGATTCCCCACGGAATTGGTCTTGATCATCTGCGTCGGACCCTCGGAGTTATCGGGTCACCGAGCTCTTTTAGCTCCGTCAGCGGCTGGTGCGCACAGAAAAGGAGACAGAGAAACCGCTCATTAATTTTACAGAGGGAGAGAGTTCAATCGGGCTGCCTCTGCTAGTCGAGCGGGTCGAAAATCATACATCGCGTGCCCCATCCTTGTTGAATCTTCAAAGAAAATGTAAATGAATGGGTTGCGTTTGGGCTTATTAATTGCACGGATGAACTTTTTATTTCGTTTGGCAGGTTATATATTCTCAGTGGTAAGCTTTGCATTTTTACCCAATCATGGGCATCACTCTCCACCATTGTTTTTGTCGATGCTCTCAGCCCATCAAAGGGACATAAATCTTTTATCAAAGATTAAGAACATCAGTTCCAACAGCCGAGGAGAGACACCCCATGTCCGGTTCACCTCTTTCATGAAATTTCGTATGCGTGTTCCCAATTTCGTATGCGTGCCCCCTTGCAAAATCCGGATCCACCGATCAGAAAATCGGGGCTCTAATGCATATTTTTTACTCAATTTGATGATGATTGATTGGTGTAGGTACGTCTACCGATCGATCAATGTCTTAATTGCTCAATTAATTGAACAACCATATTTCATCACGGCTTTAAAAGGGGCTCCGCGGACACAAGGTTGATCAGCGCTTTGTTCTTCCGCGGATGGCACAGTTTGGTGTCATCAAAATTATGGATCCATTGCTCACAGGAATTTCCACGCTTCTGAGGATGATAGTTCATTTTCCAATTAACGGATCTCCGCCCTGGGTCAATTTTCATCGAGAAGCTCATTACCGATGTCGGATCGAGATACCGTCGTCGACCGGTATTTCTACCTATCCCAGAGTTTCGCGATTGGAAACTGCAGCCCGCGACCCCTATCTGTTGCAGCAGAGCGGTTTGAGTCGATCTCTCATCCGCGGACGGTACAACCAAAAGGATGGGCAGAGGGTGGCCCCTAATGCGGTGCCCATAAAACCTTAGATCACTATTAGGAAGAGGCGTACCTTCCACCATAGATCCCCTCAAGGGTGACTTTTTTAATCAAATCATGCTGAGGTGTCCACCAAGTATTCTTGCACATCTCTACAAATCTTTAGAAATGTCGCCGCTAGACACCTTTACTCTATATGCTCATAACACCGACTGTTTATTTTTCAAGGAATCGAATTCCTCTTCCAACTCCTTGTTTTATCTTAGAAGTCAAAATTTGTAACTTTGGGACCTCTATGAAAGTAAGATAGACGGATTACTTACCTCGAAATATTACCTCATAGCGTGAGGAGTCCCCACGGATGGCGCTAGTGATGAAACCACATTTGAAAAGTGAACCTCCTTCCACGTCTCCATGGGGGAGGTGAGCCACGTGTCGATCCAGTTGTTCGGTGGTCTTACCTGGAGCCCCCCTCCTACCGTCTATCCTAAGTGGAGGCCTCGACCTGTGCCGCGGAGACCAGAGTCGTTCAGACGGTCTTACCTGGACTTGACCACCACGACTGGCGGGTGATCCTCTCCAGTGTCGTTGAGCCTAGTGCTCAACTCGTTCCGCTTTTCGGACGATAGTCTCACCAAGTGTCGGCTCTCTGCTAAGACGCACCTGCTCAGACAGGCTCGTAAAAGCCCCACATTCCCGGCCTACACTCCTAGGAATAAAATGGGAACCGACCCCTTTTAATGAGACTTCGACCTCCTTTTATAGTGCAAGTATTTCTACATGCATGCCACATGTCAAGTGTCTCACACCATGTGTGATGGGGGCATGGATGCCATGTGTCCTAGCATGCATGTGCGAGTCGTGGATGGTTTATCGTCCATGGACGTCTTAAGTCCTTATCCTGACTCGTACTCGCCCATTTTTCATGTTTATAAGGTTCTATTTATATAGCGGGAAACCTTTATTTATTTACTGTATGATATTTGAGAATATCATTATTTAAATTTTAGGCATCATGAGCTAGGAAGGTGAGACATTGATGTTTTGCCCCATATATTATATATTGATATAATATAAGCGTTATATTTTTTTTATCCAAATTTATATTATTTTGCTATATCATCTTCATATTATTATAATAGTATAATATATCTAATATAATGTAAATAAATTATGGTAATATCTTCTATAAAATATAATATATTTTACAAATCTCGTGCGTTACGCACGGGTACTACGCTAGTTATAATACTAAAGGAGAAGTCGTCTAACCCATGTGGCGGCTTCTCCTTTAAAGTAGGATTATTTTTTATTATTATTATTATTATTATTATTATTATTATTATTATTATTATTATTATTATTATTATTATTATTATAGGATTTGTTAAGTAGGATTTGTTAATGGTTGTTAAGATTTGTTAGTTATTAATTGATAAAAACTAAAACAAATCCACAAATATATGGCATGTTGGATTTGTTTGTTATTAAAAATGATAAGATTTTTTATTATTATTGTTAGTTAATTAGGATATGCCGTAGGATATATATGCTGAAAAATAGTAACCGAGTACACGAGCACTCGAGCAGTACTCATTAATTTGATAAGATTTGCCTTGATTTGGATCAGTGATAGAAATCTTATACTCCGTATTTGATAGGATTTTTGGTTTGTTATTTCATTTGGGAGCTAGTTGTTCAATAAAAGATTAGCCTAACAATAGATCGAGCTTCATGTTATTAGACCACGTATACAAATGTTGGCAACAAATGATTAAATATATATGTGAAATATATATTTAATTAAATATATATTCATTTCAACAAATTAAATACCCACTTTATAACTATTAAATATAAATTATTTATAGATAAAGATGAAATATATACTCCGTACCTGATAAAGTGTTTAAATATATATATGTTAAAGGAGTATAGAGTTAAACTCATACCTAACATATCTGATTTACCATACTTATCTAATGATATTCGAATATAACCGAATCTTAATAAATTAGAAAACCTAATTAAGTAACTACCTTATCTAATTAATTATCCACCGTATCTTAGTTCAGGGCGTATTTAGATTCTACCTTTATCTAATTAAGTAAACCATCGGTTCAAAGCTTAGATCATATCTAATGCGATGTCAATTAAGAAAGACCACGCACATAGACAACAATAATAGTAATGTGAAAATGAGAGATATGCTAGGTATATTAGAGATGTCGAACACAATATTAAAGTAGCGAAAGGCCCGCACAAGGTGCGGGTCAATGGACTAGTTAGTGTGTGAAAACTTGAGCAAAATAAGAATTTTGAAGCAACATAGCACCAAAAAAAAAAAAAAAGAATTTTGAAGCAACAATTGTTTAGAGGCCCACTATTTACTTGAGGAAACTCAATTTATGCGTAAATGGATATTTGAGCAAGTTGGGATGAAAACATACCCATTGTTTAGCCGCCTCACGACGCACTCTCCATTTGAGGTGCTTACCTGAAAATAGAAAACCTCCCTCTCCCCCTCCCCTTCTACTTGAAGCTCTGCTCTCCAATTCCAATGTCGGTTTCTCAAGACGGTAACCAGGCGAGTTACTCATTTCACTCTTCTGTTTCTTCTTCTCTTATCGCTTCTTGTTCCTCATTCGTCTACACAAGATTTCAAGATTTCGTACTCTCATATCACATGTGAATTCAATCAACCCTTGCTAATGCCACTATCCGTAGTCATCTAAGCTTTCCTCCAGAAATTCCGGAGGTTTCTTGTTTGCTGGCTTTCTTATTTCGTATGTGCAACTGCAACTGCTGCGTGTGTGTATGTGTGATCTGCTCGTGTGTTTTTTCTAGACGAGGCGTTCGTGCTCTGCTTTTCTTTTAGGGTTCGCGATTGCAACCTTGATTGTTTTCTTTGGTCAGTGGAGCGATTTCGAAATTTGGTTGTTGATGTTGCTAGTGTGCCTGATTTCCTGCTGTAGCAGCCCTGCTCTACTAATCGAGCGAATGGAAGTGACGATGGCTGTTTTTTGCTTCTTCCGCTATCTGAAGACGATCCCCTCTTTGAGAAGAAGGTAATTAATTGAATTTCTGTTCGAAATGTGATTTTTTTTTAAGCTTTTCTGGTGTAGTTGGGATTTGGATTTTCTATTTTTTTTTTCTCTGTTGAGGTTCTTTGAGTGATTGCCTTTAGCGTTAAACGTGATTAATTCTTTACAAGAAGAGCATAGAAGAACCCCAACCTAGAAATTACAGTGTAGCGATTTTGTTATGCTTAGTGTAGAAAGTTTTTCCATTCCACGTGCTTTCTAGTCATTTTGCTCTCTGCCTTTCTAAAATAATTCAGTTAGAAGATTGATGCTTCTATTTGTAAAATGCTCAACTGCAAGATTGCATAATCAACATTATTGAGGGAGATTCCTTTTTTTTTTTTTTTTTTTGATTGATTTGTACATTCACTTGGTTATTATCAATCACATTCTATGCCATCACCTTCATCTGCACATCTTGGATGACCTTTTCCTTGTTTCACCTTGAAGATTGAACTAGCTGAAATTATAACAGAAATGATCATCTTTTTTTTTACAGAACAATGGGAAAACGATTCAGATAGATTTGGCATTTTTTCCCTTCCTTTAAATTAGACATGTATGGAAAATGTTTTACAAGTTTGCTAGAATAGACAATAAACCTAAACATGCTATTTGTAAGTTCAAGCTTCTTTTTTGGTTTCAGGTTTGCCCTTTCTACTAGATTTATTGACAATTTTTCTTCTGGTGGCACCTTCCACTACAGGCACTGCTGCTGGAAAAGAGTTTTCCCATTGATGAACGACTATACTTTACTACTTCCTTGACATCTGATTGGATAAATGTGACCTTGAATTTGCTACTTCAGAGAGCTCGAATCATTCAATTGAATGAGGTAAGGCAGCATATTTTTTCTCTTTTGAACCTTTTTCTCCCCTATAATATCTATGCCTGTGCATACACTTTGGAGACAAGTGAGGAAGTTTATATCTGTCTTCTGATGGCTTCTACAAAATCTGAGTATAGTTGTAAGTAAATGTCACTACTCACTAATCTTGATAGAAAAATTGCCATCTGGATGCAGGTGGAAATATATTTTGGTGAAATGAATGTGGATTCACCGTCAGAGTTCTATGGTCCCAGGAACGAATCGGAGGCCCTCAATTATATCCTCTCTTGTATAGATACTGCCCCTAAGAACCGTATCCAGGAAAAGAAAGCTCTGCATGATTTACGAGCTGCAACTGTTCTCAGAATTCACAAATTAGGAGAAAGGAACCAATTGAAGACAAGAGTTGTTGAGTCCTCTTGTGAGAAAGAGAATAGTTTATTGCAATGGGCCGAAAGTAACGGCAGTAAATCAAAGTTGCAGATAGCTTGTACATCCTCTCTCTCTCTCACTCTCTAGGATTAGTAAAGGAAACAATTCAAGCATTTACTACTGTGTAAATAATCTTGTTTATCTACTTTTAGAATGTATCCTCAGGTTCAAAAAAGGAAAGAAGAACACTATACCCTGTATTAAGCAACTATAGCATTGTTCATATGTAGATATTGAAGGGGCAGGAAGAGGAGCTCTAGCAGCTGCTGACCTAAATGTCGGAGATGTTGCGTTGGAGATCCCTTTGTCTATTATCATTTCAGAGGAAGCTGTCCATAACTCAGATATGGTAATTTGGATGTTTTTGTTGTTGAGTGACACCCTGAACCAATAAATGCCTATGAAAGTCGTCATTAATTTATGAAAACATTTTAAAGCTAGGCAGTATTCTGAATTTATTTGTTTCCTTCTTACTTTCAGTAACATTTTAAAGCTAGGCAGTATTCTGAATTTATTTGTTTCCTCCTTACTTTCAGTTTCATGTATTGAGAGAGATAGAGGGAATTTCTGCTGAGACAATGCTGTTATTATGGAGCATGAGGGAGAGACAAATCTCTAGTTCAAAATATAAGATATATTTTGATACTTTACCAGAGAATTTCAATACTGGTCTGCACCTCTCCTTGGCATGTGATTTATGACATGATACACAGATTATGATAAAACTTCCATATTTTTACTGAATTGTGTATAATTACTGGGACGTGTAGGCATTTCTCTACACTTCTGGCTTCTTTCTTTCTTCTTCTTCTTTTTCTTCTTTATTTTTCGGTCTTTGATTCTTCTGCAAAAAATTGATGTGTATTTTTACACATCGTTTGTAAATATGTAATTTTACCCAAAACCATTGTGGATGATATTGTGGAGAAACTCATTTCTTGTGATTAATCTATATCATTTGCCAACGTAGTCTCCACTCTCCACTCTATAAATATTCACATGATATTATTAACTTGTGGAAATCTTGGCAGCAATCTGTATATTATCTTCATAGTAGATCACTTGGGTTGGTGAAGAGGAATTAAAGCAACCAATCATTTTAAGCTTTTCTGATTTTTGTCATGCTGCATTGTGTTAGGACTGAGCTTTGGATTGGACGCTATCTTGGCCTTGGAGGGGACTTTGGTTGTGGAAGAAATATTGCAAGCTAAAGAGGTGATTTGGATGTTAATATGATGTTTTAAAAGTTTGAAATTGTGATGTTCATCTCGAAAATTATTTTTGGAAATGCTTGGTTTTGTTAATATGCCATCAAACTGTCAGCTTAGTATGTCATCAGTGATAGATTGATGAATGTTATGGGAACCGAGGGTATACAGTATAACTATTACAAATTTATGACATTTCTCTTGTTCAGTAAAGAACTAAACATAGTCCACCAAGCTTATTCCGTTCACCCTTCGCATGATAAGGATATTTATGTATTTTTAACTTATCGTTGATAAGCTGAGGAAAGCTCTTGCCATCAGGTTTTTGTGCTTGGATTGATCTATATGTTCTGAAATTGCATCTTTCTGGCATTATTGCTTGATCTTATATTTTTTATATACACTTGCAGCATTTGCGGACTCAATATGACGAGCTGTTTCCTGTACTGTGCGATAGCTATCCTGATTTGTTCCCGCCAAAGTCTTATGCATGGGAGCAATATCTATGGGCTTGTGAACTTTGGTACTCCAATTCCATGAGAGTCATGTTTCCAGATGGAAAGCTCCGTACTTGCTTAATTCCTGTTGCTGGGTTTCTCAATCATTCGGTAGGATGTCCTTTTGTCTTCCACATATTTGCCTTCCTCCTGGCTACTTCAAATAGGATACTCGAGGCAGTTCATTGACCATCAGTTCTCAACTCAACGAGCATGGGCACTTGCAGTTTTTTCATTATGCTTGGAAAGTGCAAATCGTTATGTTCCTTTCTGTTTCCTGAAAATTGGCAATTCTTGCAGATGACTTGGATGAATCTTTTTCTGGAAATGTTGCTGAATCTTTTTCCCAGATAACAGAAGAACAATTTTTTCTCATGAAGTTTTATCATTTTGCTTTCTTCACAGGTCTGCCCACACATTTCACACTACGGAAAGGTTGATCCAGAAACAAATTCTTTGAGATTCCCACTATCAAGGCCATGTAAGGCAGGCCAAGAATGCTATCTTGGTTACGGGAACCTATCAAGTTCTCATCTTCTCACGTTCTATGGTTTCTTACCACAAGGAGACAACCCTTGTGATATCATTCCATTAGGTTTGTGTTTTCCTTATCTCATTGAACTTGTATCATTATTTTTTGAGCAAATTGGAATTCATACTTGAACTCATGCTGAGATTAAGATTTGCTTTTATGATCGGATATCTCAAAAGATCCCAACTGTTCTCTTACTGTTCCAACTTCCAACAAGACCATATTATTGTTTTAGACTTCGGGGATGAGGATAGTTGTGATGCAGCTGAGAATACGACACATATGGTGCGTGGTACTTGGCTTTCAAGGAACCAAGACATTTTCTATTATGGATTGCCGACACCATTGTTAGACCACATACGGAAGTCTCTTAGCCCTTATGTCCACTCTAAGACTCTTGTAAGTCTTTTAATCTCTCTCTCATTTGAAATATGGTTCAATCAGAAAACATATCCTACCCTGAAAGTGAATTCTTTGGTTAGCAAAAGTGTTTTGTTATAGCAGTTGCAGGAGAATTTGGAAAATGAAATGAGAGTTCTTGAAGAACTTAGTTTAATTTTCAAGCCAATGATGGAAGGACTAGGGGATCCTGAACTAGATGACAGGTAAGGAACTTCTCGGAAACTGTTCAAGCTGCAACATGTGAAACACCAATAAGATAGCTTAAAAGTCCTCTCGGTTTTTCTTTTTAGGGAAAACACCAACTGGGATGTGAAGCTAGCCGTAGAGTTCAAAGACTTACAGAGACGCATCATCTCCTCCATTATTAATTCTTGTGAAGCTGGTCTTGGGATGGTGGAACGTGAGCTACACAAAAGCATGGCTGAGGACATCACTGGCTAGGTATGTTTCATCACTTGTTACTCATTCTTGCTTGATTGAGGTGAATGATACATATAGTGAAAGGGGGCTAACAGGATGAATTGAAAAGTGTTTCCTGTGCTGTGGAATGGAGTGTTGTTTGATAATGCAAGATTCTTATCTGATTTGTGATAATGTATATCTCAGAGTTTCATAAGTGAAGGCAATTTAAAGAGGCTGGTTGGAACTGAATAATGGAATGGAAAACTAAGAGGGGTTTTGGAACATTCCAATTTTCGTGGAATTATTAGTAATTCAAAGTTGAGCCAACAATTCTCCATCTCGTTTTATTTTCGTCGTCATTTTGATTCTCGCCTCCCTTGAATTGATGTATGCGTAGCAAATTCTTCTATAGAGTTGAAATTGCGCACTCTGTTTGCATACTTTGTATAGCACAAGCTTGCAAATTGTGTGTAGATGGGAGTGAATTGAGATTTAGGGGAGTACAATTAGGAACCATTCCGGAATGGCTAACCGGGAAGGACTTTTGGGTAGAACCATAGGTCCCGGACCCCGGTTCGAACCCCGGATAACCGCTCTTTATTTACCAAATTCAAGAGTGTACATTGAGGAAATACTTGAATTGGTGTCGTTGCCTTTATCTTTCTCACAACGACCGGCCACTAATATCAAAAGAATATGGTGTGATATTGGAAGTCCTTGTACGCCCATATTATATATGTAAATTACCCTCCAAGTTGTAATGTTGTATGGCTGATAAAAGGCTATTGCTATTGCTCAATTTTACTGATTGAATATTGCTTTTGTTTTATGCTCGGGATAGTGCGTGATGAATCAGAACCAAAATTCATCAAGATTAGGTCAAATTGATTATACATTAGGAACCAACTTGGCCAGGATTAGGAACTTTGTCACTTGTCCGTTGGACACTGTGGATTTATTTGGATTACAAATAATTTATGTTTATAATGCACTTGTTATTTTATTTTATCTGGTATAAACTACTTATAACACTAACCTTCCATTTAAGGCCTCCCTTTTAAGTTTTAACTTTTAACTAAAGGGCTTTCCCCAGTAGCCTTCCAAACCAAACCTACTATTTTTTTTTTTAATCATTACTACATAAAAGCACACTACTGTAATCAAAACAAACCATATATGAATTCTTAGCCGGCTATGTATGACAACCACAATCTGAGGATTATTTCTGTCTCATCAACATTAATATTTCAATACTATAGATCTGTCAAAGATACACCAGAACCGCTAGAATGGTTGCAGCAGATACATGGGTCTCATGTGTACGATGAGAGGAGTCTGAACACAACCAGTCTGTTGAGCAACCCACTGGAGCCGGAGTTGCATTGGAAACCGACGAAATCTTACCATAATGCGATATATTTGCCATATCCCCTGGCGTCTGGGAAGAGAGTTGCGGACTTCTATATGATCCACTACAAAGATAAGAGTAGATCGGATCGAGATGAACGGAGTACACCAATGGACTTGGACGACCGCCCTGCCCGAGAAATAAAGGAGGAGATGGGAGTGCCAACGGAAGATGGTATGGAGTGTGATACAATGGTTTGTCCAACTAGTTCACACGTCGAGGATGTGCACACGAATACTGGTTGTCAGAGTCCTCAACAACCATTTACCTCATCACATCCAGGGCCAGATGGTGTGCATTTGCACCAAGGTGAATCCAGCTCTTATGTTCCTTGGGAGCAGGTGTTACAAGGGATACAAGGAATTGCAAACCGATAGTCCGATATGGATACGAAACTTCTGGAGATGGCCGCATCTCGCAGATCATGCATCTTCGAGAGGATCGTGTATGATCGAGAGGATCGTGGGTGTGTTCGTGGTCTTCAAAGATCTCTCATCTAGGTGGGGGCAACGTCGGTGATTCGCACTTCCGCAGGTTTCGCCCTTTCCGAAGGTGGGTTGTTGTTCTCCGCCTTCTCGGCGTTGAGCCGCCGTGTGAGTCGTCGCGCTCTCCCGTGTCCTTGGCATTCGTGACTCGCCTTAGATATTCCTCGTCTCCTCCGCTCGCTGATGGGTTTTATGGGTTATTTGGGGGGTTTCTTTTATTTTGGTTGATTTGTGTTATTTTGTTTGTTGTATGTTGACGGTTTGTCCGTCTGTCAATTCGTCGGTCAATTGAGTTATCTGAAAGTATGTTATCTGATTCTCAAATTCTTACCTTAAAAAAAATTCTTTATCTCATATAATATCTTAAAAATACGGAGTAATGTCTACCCTTTAAAAAATTACAAACACGCCCTTTGTTATGACTCGTTGTCTGGGCAAACCCCACCGATTTTTCAACCACAAAACGCAAAGCAAAAGCATTTACCTTATTTAATTTAATTTAAATGAATTAATGATATTGATAGAGGGCCGAGCGAGAAGCCATTAACACCTTTATTTTCAACGATGGAGTTGGTGCACGACGGAGCAAGGCAAACTAATCATACACTATTAATAAGGAAGGTCCTAGCCCTAAGAAAACCATGAAAGAAAAGAACGCGCTCCACGCGCCTAAAGAAATCCCCCCCTTTTGCAAAATCTCTGAAGAACACTTCCCCCTTTCAAAGAACCCTTACACGCTAAATCCCTCATCGTTGACATCCTGCTCTTGTCAAATCCTTAATAATCCTCCATGGGTGGTTAATCAGAACTTTTGTGAGCCTAAGTCCATCTCCCTATTCAAAACCCACGTGGTTAACAATCTCAATGATGGCAATAGGGGATGGCCCCTGTTGTGCTTCGATTATTGGAGGTCCTTTCTTTGGTGTCGATCAGGCTCCTTTGCGTGTGGTGGTGATCTGCTGGCAGGTTGGCGTTGGGTAGTCTTAGGCAGCAGGAGGTTGAAACGTTGTCAACGCCCCCCTCCTCGTCCTCCTTGGCTCTGTCGATGTGAAATAGGGGTACGGATTATGCGTATGGATAGAAAAGTGCAAGATCGTCCTCGGGCAGGTGCGTCTTGTCCGATCATCCGGGAAATCATTGCTCGGATGGCCTGGTACATCCCATCTCTCCACCCGTTGCGATGGTGTACCTCTCTCGGGCCGGCCTCGACTTTAAATTCAAGGCGAAGGTTTATTTTTCGTCACACCTTTCTCAATCTCATCCCTTCTCCCCTTCTTTCAATCTTTCTCTCTAACAAGTTTTCTGTCTCCTCTGTTTTCATGGCTACCCCGTCTTCGGACAAAGGGAAAAAACCCATGGAGGCCGACGATGTCGTGCCTCCTTCGATTACCCCCCGAAAGGGCCCCAAAACAGGCGTTGATGCCAAGCTACCTGTGAACCCTTCAGTTCATCTTCATAGTGGAGCGACGTGCTCTAAGGGCAAGATTGAGAAGACGCTGAAGAGATCCAAGGTTGATGTTGAGAAGCTGAAAGCAATCCAGTCGAATGTTCAGGAGAACATCGCCTCCCTCAACAACTCCTCCCTTTTTGCTACCATCGTGGGTGAACCAGTGGAGGCGAAAGACGTGAGGAAGAAGATCAGATTCGACTGGAAGTTTTTGAAGGGTGGATTCCAGCTCATACCTGTGGCTAACAGGTGGTTCGAACTTAGGTTCGATCACCCGGAGGACCGTGACTCGGTGTGGAAGAATCACCCTTTCCATGTGGCTAGCCAATTGCTGGTCCTCCGTCCGTGGAGCCTAGATTTCGACCCTTGGTCGAAATCCATCACAAAGGTTGATCTCTGGATTCGTCTACCGGGTTTGCCCACTAAGTATGTAAGTGATTCAATTTTAAAATCAATTGTGGAAGATAACAGTATTGGAAAGGTCCTTCGTGTCGCAGCTTTCAACCCTAAGGGAGCGAGGCTTCGCTTCCCCCGCATCTGTATCTCTACTGATCTCTCCTTGATCAGAAAGAAGCAAGTGCTGGTTCTCAATGAGAATGATGAACTGGAGTCATATCCGGTCTGGTTCGAGGACTTTCCGGAAGGCTGTGGGTGTTGCGGCAGTGCTGAGCATACCTTTGATGAGTGCCCTAGGAGAAGAATCTGCAACGCTGGGGCGAATGGTATTTTGGGTGAAGGAGCTGGTGCGCCTCCTGATGGTGCAAACGAGCCTAGCGCTGCTGGAGGAGGAGGTGAATGGATCCATGTGGCTTCTAGGAAGGCTGCTCCGCCTCCCTCCTTTGGACACCCGAAAGCCGAGCTGTGGGAAGCTTTCGGTAAGAATGTTGCTTTATCCTCAGAATCATCTTCCTCGCAGTCTTTCTCTCCTCGACCACACATGCTGATGTCCCTGATGGTGGGAATCATGCTGACTCTTTCCCTCCTCCCACTGAGCAAGCTCATGTTGAGTCCACTGCTGCTGTGCTCCCTGGGGATGCAACTCTGGTCCTCGTTGAGCCGGATCCCATTGATTCTGAGTTCGGTGGTGCTGAAGATGATGAAATGCTCGACCTCGAGTATGATTCGGCTGCTGAGGATTACCTGTCAGGGAGTATGGTGATGGAGGAAGAGGGATTTAAGGACACTGGCTTGCTTGCAAATAGTCGAGGTGGCATTCCAGCGGATATGACGCAAGAAGACTTCGATGCTCTGCTCCGAAACATTCCACCCTCTGCTGAATTTGTGCTCCCTGGTCTCAACACCCCAGCTTGTCTCCCTGACTCCTTCGCCCCCTTTGTTGCTACTGATGAGTCCCCTCTTGATGTTGGTGGAGCAACTATGTTTAGTGCCGAGGAGTCCTCTCTTTCTGAGGCAAGCAAACGCAAACATGTTACTGAGGATGGAGAGTCTGCTTGCTCCGAGCTGAAGGGAGGCAGCAGCAAACGCGGAAGAAATGCTTAGAAGAATACAATGGTATCTGCGCCCCTGCTTTGGTAAAGGTGGTCCTGCAGGGTGTCTTTTGAAGCTATTCTATCCACCTTTGGCAGTGTCTCATGAGAATCAAGTCTCTTTTTGTGTGGTGCCTAATACCTGTGTCATGGTTGTTGGCTGCTCTCTCATGAACTTTTGTCTTAAATCCAGTAGTCTTGTAGTAGAGTCGAATGGCTGTATCAAGCTTTGCTTTAGGTATTTGTGTCGATGTCTAGAAGGCATGGTTTCATCTCTCTGTGTCAGTCTATCTAGTTTTATTATGTATGAACCTGGTGTGGAAGAACGGCTGAAGGATGATGTAGGTAACCTTAATATAAGTATCGTTTTCTATTCATATCCTATTTGTTTTCTTATGATCACTTATGGGATTAGTGAATCTCCACTATGGCTAATTTCCTGCATTAAGTGCGCATGGTTTGCTGTTACTGTGTATAACTTTAGTAGTGGTCAACCCTTTGGACATCATTATGGATCGACCGTCTCTCTATTATCAACAAAATATGGTTCACAAATCCACCTTGTACTAAGTATCATTTGTCTGGGAAGCCTCGGGTCTTTCTCGGCCTGGAATGGAACCTCTGTTTGCAAGCCTCTTAGAGCTCCTTGTATTCATATTAAATGCATGCTTGCTTTTGAAAGGGTGAATTACGGATCAGCTCTACACTGGCCCTCTCACCCCTAGAAATGTGTATTTGTGTACACTTATCTCTTTCACTGAGAATTAATTTATTTAGGAACACAAGCATGTTGGTTTGGTACTTATGGCAGCAATTACTTTGGTACAAATACAAGCCATTTGATTTGCATCTATCAGGAAGGAAGTCTGCTCTTCAAAAAAAAACATCCTAATCTACTTGAAAATATTTTCCATTCTGTCTGCACAGAATTGGAGTTGTAACTTACTGTCTTACGGTGCTGGCTACCTTTCGGTTTTTTTGATAAACGATTCTCTAGAAATTGAAATTGCTAATCGTGTTGGGTATGGTATTTGTGATTTGTCCAAATATATTAGCCTTGCTTTCCATGGTTACGTAAATCCTGTTTACAAGTGGAAGCCTTCTCTTTCTTATTATAATTGGTTATGTGCTGTTAATTGGCTAGCCTTGTATTCCATTTGGTGGGCAGATATTATTTGTGTGAAGCATTTCTTTATTAGACTCCCCATTTATGTTATCTTTTTTCTTCTCAACATATATAGGACTAAAAACTACTGCCACCTCTCCTGTGTGAAGATGATCTTCGGCCTAAGGACTGATTGCTTTTGCAGTTCAAGGAGTCTTATTCTTCCTCATGAGCACACCACTTTATACGTAAATAGATGTGTACACTATTCTTATTTAAATACTTTTCTAAGTCCTCTCCAAATTAAATATTTGATTACAAACAACACTTTTAAGACCATTGACCAATTTTCATTAATCACCAATCTTTATTGTGCAAATCTTTTTAGGGGAAGGATAGTTGAAAGAGTAAAAATTATTAGTGAAAGGGATCATCAAAAGGTGAAATGAAAGTTGGCTCTTGGAATGTAAGAGGGATGGGGAGACCAAATTTTTGGGCAGAACTTGATACCTTTTGTAATATTCAGAGAATACAAGTGATGGCAATAATGGAAACTAAATCGGATAAAGTTCCGGAAGATAAAATGTGGCAATCAGCAGGTTTCGATGAAGCATTTTGGGTGCCTGCGATAGGCAAATCTGGAGGTATAGGGGTAATGTGGAAATCTCAATTACTCACCCATGAAACTATTACAATAGACCACCATAGTCATCGTCACATTTGTGTTATATATTCTAACTCGGATCTAAACTTTCGGTGTCAAATTCTATTTATTTATGCTCCTGCACAAGATCGAGATAAACCTCCTTTTTGGGGAGAAATCATTGATAAAATAACTTGTTCCAGTCTCCCGAGCTTTGTGGTGGGGGATTTGAACGATATAGTCTCAAGTGAGGATAAGGTTGGTGGTGCGCAAGTTTCCTTAGGGAGACTTCAAAGGTTAGCGGAAGTTAAAGACAAATGTGAGCTTGTTGATCTCCCATTTATTGGGAATCGATTTACATGGAGAAAAAAGAAAGATGGACCTGATAACATTCATGAACGACTTGATAGAGCTCTAGTCCAAAATGAGATCCTTGTACAATTTCCGAGTATTCACGTTACCCATCATGCATTCTCGTCCTCTGATCATTGTCCAATTACTATAAATCTTAGTGTAGGAAACATTCCTCCGGCTGCTCCATTTAAATTTGAGAACATGTGGTTAAAAAGAAAAGATTTGAGAAACATAGTCAAACAAGCGTGGCGAGCTAACTGTGGAGGTTCTGCGATGTATCAATTAGTCTTCAAAACTAAGGTCCTGAAAGCAAAAATTAAAGCTTGGAATCAGAAAACTTTTGGGAATATTTTTAGACAATTAAGGGAGGTAGAAGAAGAACTCATTCTAATTCAAGGAAATCTTAGTCACGGGTCTGATGCTATCACAGCATCCAAACAAAGAAATTTATTAAGGAAAAAAGAAGCTTTAATAAAATTTCATAAAACATATTGGAGCCAAAGGGCGAAAACCAAGCATATAAAACTGGTAGATACTAATTCAGGGTATTTTCACAAAATAGCATCAGGGCGAAGAAACAGAAAAGTAATAAGACATATTATATCCGAAGATGGTACTCAAATAATAGGTGATGAAAACATCAAAAACGAGATTCAGCATGACTTTGAAAAACGTTTTAGGAAAGAAAGTAGCATCCATTCTGTGGGGAGTAACCAGTTAGACTTGATAACACCAGAAATAAGCGATGCAGATAATTGTGAACTCATAAAACCTGTCCTCAATAGTGAAGTGAAAAATGCGGTATTTAGCTTGGGAAAAAATAAGTCTCCGGGGCCCGACGGATTTACTGCAGAATTTTATAAGAACTTCTGGGACATTGTGGGTCCATCCGTAATTAGAGCAGTGAAAAGCTTCTTTCTTTCTGGAAGGATTCTTCGACAAATAAATCATACATTTATCTCATTACTTCCTAAGGTGGATAACCCTAGTACAACCAGTAACTACAGACCAATTAGTTTGTGTACAACTATTTATAAAATTATATCAAAAATACTTACTGAAAGACTAAAAAAGGTTATAGGGAAAATAATTCATCCCCTACAAGGAGCATTTGTAGCAGATAGAGCTATTCAGGATAATGTTTTGATAGCTCATGAAATTTTTCATTCTTTTAAAACACGAAAGGGAGTAGAAGGTTGGATGGCTATCAAATTGGATATGGAAAAAGCATATGATCGGTTAAATTGGGACTTTACGATAGAAGTATTGCAAAGATTTGGCTTCCACCCAACTTTTGTAGGTTGGATCAAAGAATGTATTTCGACAGTCTCCTTCTCTGTCCTTGTGAATAGCTCCCCTACGAAGTTGTTTGTCCCTTCTAGGGGTATTCGTCAGGGTGACCCTATTTCCCCATTCTTATTTATTTTGGGAGCGGAAGTTCTAGCAAGAAGATTACATCAAGAATCCTTAATGCCAATGAGTAAAATAGGATTTAACTTTGGGCATAATGGTCCCCGGGTTCCTTTTCTTGCCTTTGCAGATGATATTATCATTTTTGCTAAAGCATCGTTGAGCGCCAGTCAGATAGTTAAAGAAGTAATAGATGAATATTGTAAACTGTCAGGACAAAAGGTGAATTTTCACAAATCAACGTTTCAGACAACAGGGGGTGTTCCCAGCTCAAGAATTCAGCTACTACAAAATTCATTACAAACTCCTCATACTAGGATATTGGATAAATACCTAGGGTGTCCCATTATTAATGGAAGAGTCAACAGAACGACTTTTGAAGACATAATAAGTAAAACTAAAAATCAATTAGCAAAATGGAAAGCAAACTCCCTCTCTCAACAAGGTAGATCAGTTCTCATTAACTCTAATTTAACGGCTAAACCGTTGTATGCAATGCAGAGTTTTATGCTCCCATCATCCTTGCATAAAGAATTGGACCAGATAAACAGGAACTTTTTCTGGAATAAAGATCTTCAATATAAACCGCTTATAAGCTGGGATAAAATATGTAAACCAAAGAGGAAAGGTGGGTTGGGTATTAGAAAAGCTCGGGTGATGAATGAGGCACTACAGATGAAATTATTGTGGAAAACTCTTGCAGAACCAGATAATATATGGGTAAAAATTATTCGGCATAAGTATTTACGAGAGAATGACATCTTAAATTATGAAAGGGTTAAAAACTCTTCTTGGCAATGGAGAAATGCTGCTTCACTAATCGATAAATTTAAAGACGGACTAATTTGGTCTGTTGGGAATGGTAGAACTGTTAGGTTCTGGAAGGACCCTTGGATTTCTTTAAAACCTCTCATTAATATGGTTAATTCCACTCATATTACTGATATTGACGCCCGTGTTAGCAGCTTCATATTGAATGGGAAATGGTGGGAAGAAAAACTGAAAGAAGTTCTAGATACTGATTGGGTAAAACGAATAATGGATATACCTCTTCCCGTCCACCGGATGTCGGACCGGTTGTATTGGAGGATGGACAAACAAGGATGGTTTACGACATCTAGTGCTGTCAATCTCTTATCAAACAATGAGGCTTTTGATGACAACCCTTGCAATTGGATTTGGAAGGTGAACACGTTGCCTAAAATCAAGAATTTTCTCTGGAAAATTTCTCAGAATGGATTGCCTACTAGGGATAGATTAAGCAGTAGAGGAGCATCGATTCCGAATGTTTGCGGTTTCTGTAATTCGTATGGGGAAGATGAGGTCCACTTATTCACAAACTGTCCCTTTGGAAAAAGTCCACTCTTAAAAACTGGAAAATGTGCAGATGTGATCAACAACCTCTCTTATCAAAATAGGAATGGCAAGACTATAATGGAAAGTCTAGGTCAGTGCTTGAATAAAAAGGAAAAGGAGGAAATGGCAATAAAATGGTGGTCTATCTGGTATTACAGAAACCAAGTAGTATTTAGAGACCTAAAGGAACCTTCCCAAATGGAGGTTCAATCTTTCCTGAAATCTGTCATGGAAAATTGAAAAAGGGTAGTAACGGAAGAAATAGATGATGAAGTAATGACGTCTGGCTATAAAGTTTCCTCGGGTCGTAAACTAAGCAGAAAGAATGTCAAATGGAGGAAGCCTGAGAATGGTTATCTGAAATTAAATTTTGATGGAGCTGTAAGTGGATCTGGAGGAGCTAGTATAGGATTTATAATAAGGAACTGGGTGGGAGATGCTATTAAACTAGGTTATAAGGAAATAGGTGCTATTTCCCCACTTATGGCGGAGACGATCGCTCTTAGAGAAGGAATTATTGTTGCAAAGGAAAATAATTATCAAAAGCTCATTATCGAAGGGGATTCTCAGATTGTCATAAATCATCTTAAATCAAAAGGCCCTTGCCCCTGGGAAATTGAATTGATTATGGGAGATGTCAAAGGTCTGTTGCAGGCCTTTCAGGATATCTCCTTCTCCCATGTGCCCCGTGAGGTAACAGGGTGGCTGACAAGGTTGCACACCTTGGCTGTCCTGTTAACGGGTTGGCACTGGAGTCTCATCCAGATCTTTTAGATCTCATCCGTCGGGATGCTATCGGTTAAAAAAAAAAAATTAACACCTTTTCTTGTCCTTTACCTCCCCTCCCCCCCCCCTCCCCCCTCTCTCTTCTCGTCGGGAGAAAGCAACTGCAAACCCCTCTCTCCATCTCCACAGCCTCCCGGCCCTCCTCCAATAACTCCTCTCTCTTGGATATAGGAGGAAGAGGTTTTCGGTTGAGCCTTTCCGACGAAGAAGAAGATGTTGGTGGCCAACAGCTTTGATTTGTGGCGCAAAGATTCCTTTTTCTCTGCCGCCGAGGAGGTCCAGGAATCCGCTGATATGTATGTCCACAACCCCCCTTCCCTCCCTATTTTCCTTCAATTTCAATTTCCTCTTCCTTTTTTGTTTCTACGCTTCATGTTGTAAAATCTCCCCCCCTCCCCTCCGCCGAATTTTGCACTTTTTTTTTTTTGGCATCCAGTAAATTTAGCTGTTTGTGGTTGATTTATGGATGTTATTGAATTTGTACATAGATAAATTTTGTACCTGTAATTTTTTTGTTTTGTCATTCCCTCCAATTTCACTTTAAATTTTGTACATAGGGAATTTTTTTTTTTTTTGGGGGGGGGGGGGGGGGGGGGGGGGGGGTGATTTCAACTGTAGGAGATTACTTGTTCCTTGAAATATTGAAGGCCTTACGGGTTACGGATAAGTAGACTGGAGTTCATAATCACATTATTTACTGGTAGCACGAAGTCAGGAGGCGTGTTGCAAATCTCGTGTCTATATGAGTTTTATTATAATTGCTGATAATTGTTTGTTTCTGCTTTTACTAACTCATAATCACAAGAGCAACGAAACTTGTAGAGAGATATTAGTAATGTATCTATATATGTTCTCTTTTTATTTAACTTATATTGGTAATTCCAGTTTGGAATCTGCCTACCGAGCATGGTTGAGAGTGAAAAGAGAAGGGAAAGTAACCAATATTGTTGAAGAACTTCACCGTGAGTTGCAAACTGCATTAGGTACTGCAAAATGGCAGGTATTCTACCTTCTCTTTACCTATCTTTCACATTGCATGGGTATGAGGAAGCTGTGGATTTTGCATCCATTATTATTATTATAATCATTAAATTAGACCCGTGTTCTTCTGACTTTGGTCTGTGATTGATTGATGGATGGTAGCTGGAAGAGTTTGAGAAGGCTGTCAGGTTGAGTCATGGGACATGTCGCGATGACAATAGAATAACAAGACATCAAGAATTTGTTTTTGCAATGGAAACTCAGATTTCTCGTGTTGAAAATGCTCTTAGGGAGACATTACATGTGGAAGGAAGCCAGCCGATCAGGTGGGTTAATTTAGACGACAATGAAAGAGATGATCTAGCTATGTTTTTATCTGGTGTTCCTGGAAATTCGCAAAGTAGAAAGGAAGAAAACATCCAAACTTCTGTGAACTGTGAGAGGAAGGATTTGCACAACAAAAACGACTCTGACTGCAGTCTCCCTGTTAAGTATGGTGATAGGAACACAGAATTCACTAGCTGGTCAAAAAGTTCAAAAGATGAGATTACAATTGATATGGACAGTAGTTACAGCACTGAAATTAGTGCTAGAGAAGTTCCTGGGACAAAGGATGAGTTAAATAATCAAGCAGAAAGGACAGTAAGTACAAGGAGGACATGGACCGTGCCAAATTTCAGTGAATTGCAAATTGTAATTCCTGATGACAATCAAAAAAGAAGATCATTGGAGGCATGTACTGAAGCTACGCCTAAATTAAAGGGTCGCAAAATGATGAACTGGATGCAAGTCAAAGCATTCAGTTGGATCAATCAGGTCAGTGTTAATCTTGATTTAAAGGCATGTCTTAGAAATTCATGATGTGTGGGGAGACAAAAAATATTAAATACAGAAAAATAAAATAAAATAGGAACAGCAGAATGGAAAAGAGTTAGACTATATGGTATCCTAATTGATGGGTTTTTTTCCCTTGTAACGAAGCTGTTCAGCTGTGCTTTTGTGTAACATTAATAATGGGAAAGAGAAAAGGCAATAGGTCATGTGAAACAGTGAAAATTTGTTGACATGGATCCCAAAAGAATTTCTTCATATGTGTAGCAGAACATTGTGAAGTAGATGGATAATGTCTCTTGTGACTTTGTGATGTATTTTTTTATTTAAAAGAATCAGAGATTTATCAATGGAAAACATTTTTCCACTAATTCAGAAATTGTTTCCAATAGAGAATACTTTTTCTTCCCAGTAAGGGAATTTTCCTTTGGAATAGATTGTCTTTCCTAACCTTGCAACTGACACTTGGCAAGTTATCAAAATGAAGTGTTGAAGGTAGGGGAATGGGGAGTAGGGATAATTAGCGTGCATTTATGATAATGAAGTTAGAAGAAAATGCTGGCAATTGCTTGAATCATGTAAATCTAATATTTGATTGTCCATACAGATATCTCGATGCTCTAGCTTCTTTCGGAGAGAAATGCAAAGCACACGACACTTGCAGTTTGGCCAGTCTGTTCGATCTATCATTACTTTATTTGTATTCCTCTGTCTCTTTGGTAAGATATTATGTTTTGGACTGTAAAAATTGTACGCCCAGATTATTAGGCTTTGCTGGCAGTGGGAAAATTTGGTGGGCTTCATTCTATTAAATTATATTAGATATGTTCCAGTTATTCCCTATGTTTGTTGAAATATCATTTGATATTGACATGCTTTTACAATTGAAGTCAATCTGATTATGATGCATGAAATGAAGACATGCTGTTGTATAGAAGTATTTCTGTTGTTCATTTACCATTTTCAGTGTGAAGCTCATTACAAAGTTCATGTTTAATTGTTTTGCAGTGTTCTTTGTACTTTATTCAACATAAACAAAGTGTTGTGTCTTGCCCACTTCTCCAGAATGAAATTATTACAGGTAACCCATTCAGTTCTCCAGACAATTGACTATTTATTAATAAACTACCTTTTATATATATTAAAAAATCAAGTTAAAATCACCTTATATTACATTTATTAAGTCTGAACTCCTTCAAATG
Organism: Persicaria maculosa; assembly: GCA_963922045.1. Classification (NCBI taxonomy): domain Eukaryota; kingdom Viridiplantae; phylum Streptophyta; class Magnoliopsida; order Caryophyllales; family Polygonaceae; genus Persicaria; species Persicaria maculosa. Next base: position 58,003,640 of record OY998259.1, read on the forward strand.
TTATCTAATGGGAAAATGATTTTGTTGGATGGAAATGTTCTAGCATTCATATGGCATATGTGATTTTTAGATGCTGTGTAAGTGACATCTGTGTAAATTATTTATCTCAATCTCTCAAGCTTATTTTTGCTGAGATGCAATGTAGAGTGAGTTGATACACTGAGTCTTGACTTCAATCAAAGAAAATGATCAAATAACACCCAAAGTAAGCTATTAATATTTAATAATTATGTCAATAATTTTGAAGAGATGTAAAGAAATAGCCAGTCAAGCTAATATCAGTTGTATTAATTGAGTGGAAGTAGGCATCTTGGAGCATTTCTTTTCGTTCTGTTGATTTGCATTATTCCTGTCATCCTATAGCTGTTGCAAAAATGCTGAGCTTGTTCCGAAGTAACAAAATTCCATCTTTTGCAGGGGTATATATTCATACTACAACAAGATAATCTGATTTTAGTTTCATGGCGATTCAAAATTGAAGTGCAGATGGATGTTGTAAGCTGATTGTATACATCCTCACTGTCAGGCAATCTAGTACACCCTGGTGTGGTGCTGCAAGATGTGTAGCACACGTCCCCTTAGGCTTACTACAACAAAAGACCAAAAGACTCGAAATAGTCGGGACATCAAATGATATGTCCCAAAGCCAACATTACGGCCATTTATGTCAGTGTAATTAATTACCCAAAATGAGTGTTTTCCATATTTGATTGCAGCTGAGATTCAATGTCATGAAGTGAATTGCTCAACTTTGTAAGTGGAAGTTGAGAGTTGGTGCATGTTTTAGCTTCATGTTATGCAACTTGTTTGTTCAAGAAGACAGCAAGGAAAAGAAAATGTAGAGGAACCTGAATGTTTTATTGCCTGAAAAGTTCCTGAATCGATTTTTAATGCATATGTTTTCATCTGGAGCAGCAATTGAAGTAGAATGAACATAGGCTTTTCTTTTACAAAGAACGAATAGCAGATTGAATAGGTGATATTTTAAGTTTTTAAACACAGCCCTGTGGAGATATGTTCCAAACTGCACTTGCATCGTAAGCAGAAGGTATTCAGCCCTCAATAAGCTTTAATGGTGGACAAGCGTATGGAAGAGCACTTGAGCTACCAGCTCATGTTCTTGGGTTGCAATGGAGGGAATGGTGTGATGACTGATCTTCTGGGACAACAGAGAAACAACTTGAACCCAACAAAAGAGGAACAAACGCAGCGAGAACATGTCACATGGTGGTTACTTCACATTATTGTTATTTATTGCTATCAGTTTCACATCTATACATACAGAGTAAGTGTTTGCTTGAATAACATTTGAGGTCAAGTTCTTCCCGAGTATAAATTAACAATTGCAGATCAAAACCAATACCGTGAGCTGGTCAAGGATCACTGAAAATAAAGGCAGATACCTAAATATTAGGTTGTAAAATTAGCCTGTAGTTGTAAACTTCTAGTCCAGCTTAAGACAATACAGTAGGTTGCAAGATAACTGATTTTCATAAACTATCAGAGCATGTTTGGCAAGCCTCAAGCGCTAGCTTTTGGCATTTGAGACGCTGGTGAAAACGCTCACCAGCATGTTTGGCAAGCCTCAAGCAGGCAGCGTCCCAAGTCCTAATGCGTGTTTGGTCACTATTCATCCACCACTCCAAAAGGAAGCGTCTGGTTCGAATTAGCAGCATTCAATCCTCTGAAATTGCCAAAGCGGCCTTTCACCAGCAGAGAAGTAATCAAAGATAACCGGGATGCCAAGGGATGGACAGTTAGGCACATGGTTTATGTTCACAAGATTTCATCTACAACTGACCTCAATAAAATAAAATAAATAATACACAACCAGATTTTCAATATAAAACTACTCATATGTCATCTAAAATCTTCAGCTAGATTAACATCTATTGCTAGATATGCATCTACCACTAGATTAACAAGCAGTCATGCCAAACACACCCTATAGATCACAGATGCACCTTAAACCTGCAACTCAGAAAGATGTTCGTAGAGACACAACACAACCGGCAGCCTAGTAAAATTGTTTCAAGTCGCGGCCTAATGTAGGGATTCATGCATAGCAATTTCAATGGTAGCCGCGTGTGTTACTGAGAAGATGGATGATGATGTACACAGGTTTTTGGTGATGGTATAGCAGCCGTGGTTTCCTTGTAGCAGTTGTTATTTACATCTATATTTGCAAAAGAAAAATGTTACTGGTATTTCTTTGTTCTTTTATCTTGAGGATAAAGTAGTCGTTAAAGCGTCAAAAGGGAGAGGTTTAACCATTTAAATGCATCCAAACAGATTGAGCTTGTATTCTAACTCTGAAGTCTGAACACATTCACATTATTCATTATGTCATGTAATATACTCATGTACAAATAAGAATTACTGCATCAAAGACACGAATCAAAACAAAACTGACTGAATATTAAATCAAAACATACCTTGAGATGCAGCCAGAAACTTCCAAAAACAGAACTTTACATGTTGCCACATACTTTATATCCGATATCATCCTACTTAGCTTATCTATGTACACCAAAAACTCCTTCCTTCGTTATCACAAATTCACAAGACGAACTCGGCAAATGGGGAGCGAAAATCACATGAATCTGTCTCCTTGTTCGTCTAGCAACAAAGTCACTGCCTTCCACATCAACCAAACCTCTCTCCTCACCAAAAATCTCCTCAGTCCTCGACAAGAACAGCCGGGTATTCACGCAATTCGCCCAAGCAAGCCCCAGAGCTGGACAAACCCGCCTCCCTGAAGTGATCAAACACCCCAAATTCCCAATTCTCAGCCCATTAGCCCCTTCCTCCCCAACCACATCCACCACCTGATTTGTCACCACAACCGCAAGCCCAAACTTATCCGCAAGCCACTTCAACCTCCCAGCAATCTTGAAGAACAGGGAAGACCTTCTCTTGAGATCAGCAGGAGTGTTGTCGAACTCTGACCTGAACAGCGCGGCAATGGAATCAATCACGACCAGCTTAATCGGCCACTGGTGGGTCGAATTCCAACTCACAAGGCGGGGCTGCAGCTTGAGCATTTCGTCGAACAGGTGGTCGGCAGAGTGAAGCGGTTGGACTAGAATCCGTTCGAGAGGGTCCCCGGCGCCGCGGAAGGAGAGAGCGAGCTCACGGAGGCGGCGGAGGGGGAAGGGGAACTCGGAGTGGAGATAGAGAGAGGAGGCGGAGAGGCCGCCGAGGGAAGGGGGTTTCTGGGAGGTGAGGAGGAGTTGGAGGCAGAGCTGGGTCTTGCCGGAGCCGCTCTCGGCGACGATCTCGGTGATGGAGTTGCAGGGGATGCCACCGGAAAGGAAGCGGTCGAGGATGGGGCAGTTGAGGGTGCACTTATCGGCGGCGGGACGGTGGCGGGAGAGCAGATTTTGGGGTTTCATTCGGAGAAGGCGGGGGGTTTGCTGGGGAAGCTAGGGATTGCTCGCTTCCGATTTCAAAATTTGGGGAGGGAAATAAATTACGCCCTGATCAATAAATACATTGCTCAGGGATTATTAGGGTGTGTTCAAGAGTAAATTATTTTTCAGAAATTGGTATTGGTATACCAATCCAGCTGCCATTTTGCAAAAATGCCCTTGTAAAAATTGCAAAGTTGTGCCATTCGGCTCAAAAATTGCAAAAATAGTCGGTTGTTCTTCACCCACATTGGTTGATTACTTGATTAGGGAGAGTTTTTTTCCACCTGTCAAACCGGTAGACCTGGACATGGGCGGGCTTGGACCGGGTCTATGAGAATATCTTGACCCATTTTAGCGGGTTGGGCTTGAACTAGGCCTATTTGTTGGGCAAACTCTCTTGCCCAAGCCTACTCACTTGGGCGGGCTGGGTAGCCCACCGGGCCGCCCATTATAATTTCATAAAATATTATTTTTATTTTATTATTTTTGCGTTTGATCTAAAACTACACAAATGTGCTAAGAGTCTCAAAATATTGAAATTTTATACAAAACAAAGGTATACAAGTTACACAAATGTGAAATTACACACTACAATCTTTATGTAGGTTCATTTCAATGAAAAAATCTTCAAAATAATTTATTTAGTACTATTGTATTCCTTAATTTATATGTGATGTAAATACTATTAGTATTTATAAAGTAATAGATGTAAACGTTTAGATATTATATAATCAATATATATACTCCGTAGTATTTTAATACAAATATAAAAAAAGTATAAGTAATACTACCTCCGTCCAAAAATACATGGACTTTACTATTTACGCACGCTTTTTTAAGAAGGTAAAAACTATATAAAATATTAACTTTTTTATTAATTTTTTTTAATAATTACAAACTTATTGATAATAAGTTTGTAATTATTAAAAAAAATTAATAAAAAAGTTGATATTTTATATAGTTTTTAGCTCCTAAAAAAGCGTGCCTGAATAGTAAAAGTCCATGTATTTTTGGACGGAGGGAGTATATATATATATAGGCGGGCCGGGCCTACCGGCCCGCTTGGGCTTAACCCTTAGCCCAAGCGCGGTCCTATTGGCCAACTGGGCCGGGCCTGTCGGCCCGCTTGGGCGAATTGCCTTACCCAAGCCCGCATATTTTATAGAGTGGGTTGAGCGGGATGGGCGGGATAGCCCATGTTTGCTCAGGTCTACAAACCAGTAAGGGGGACAGTTGGGAAAATGGGAAATAAAAGAAAGGGAAATGAAACTATTGAGACATGGTTGCAAAAGGGAAGGGGAAAGACAAAGTGGAAGGACAACGGAAGGAAACATCATAAAGATTAAGGCAGAATGGGAAAAACAACATCGACAAAAGGAAAGAGCAAAGACGATGGTAAGGACAACCCATTCAGGTAAACAGGTAAGCATCTTCCCCATTTCCCAATGCCATTGAGGACATTCAAATTTTGAACAAGTTGAAAACCCTAATAGTTGGGGATATGGAGCTTAGTTCGAAATCTTCCAATTGCGTGGCAGATGGTGTTAATTTAGTTATGGAATGAATTATCATGGCAGTTTGATGTTTGAGTGGGTGAGTTAAATGCGGATTTTGGTTCATAGATTGTGGATGTGTCTATTGGTGGAGATATGGATTGGCAGGAATTAAGGATTGGGTAATTTTTGACATAGATATGGTTAAAGGTGACATGGGTCATAATGGTTGACAGGGTATGAAAGTGGGTTTGCTGGCACTTGGGTTGATATATATGGTTGTGGAATCGAGTGACAATTCCCATTGAAGGGGTGACATGGTGATACATATAAGTATCATGGAAAATATAAGTAATGACATAGAAAATTGAGTGGGTGACAAGGGGAATAAGTAGGATTCCTAACATGATGTGTGTGGAACATAGTGACTATCATAGTAAAATTAAGGACTGACATGTAAATTGACTTAATGTCATGTATATCATAAGTAGTGACATTGTGGATGAGTAAAACACTGACAGTACGTGGTTTTGTTTTTGTCATATAGAAGAAAACAATCGATACATAGTACATTGGTTTGAACTAAAAGGGGAAGGTGTTAACGCCGACAAGCACTAATGTTGCCAAGGTATTAATACTTTTATAAAGCATATGGGGTTTATTTCCTCATTATCTCTAAATACTAAATTCTTTTGTATCAAATCATTACTGAATTAATAATTTTATTTTTACATGTTGTGGTGAACAGCCGTGTACTATTGTCATAGTTTGTCACATCGAACGAAACCGTCAAGATAAGGAGGGGTGGTATAATGGGTGCAAAGTTTGCAACAAGAAGGTCATATATAAGAATTCTATCTTTTGGTGTAATATTTGGGCTATCAGTGTCAAGTTTCTCTCTCTGAATAGGTAAATAAAGAGCGGCCATTCCGGGGTTCGAACCGGGGACCTATGGGTACTACCCACAAGTCATTTCCGGTGAGCCATTCCGGAATGGTTAAAGATTTGTTTTTTACATGTTTGATATAAATTTGTATTTTTGGCATTTAATACATAGTTCAAACTTTTAGGATTTGATTACACATACTTCAATCTTATCATACATATTTCTCCTTCAAGTTGTAGTGGCTGATTATTCTTGGATCGTGACGATAACATTGTTCAATTGAGAAGTTATCCAACTAATTAAGAAGTTTGTGTCAACTTTACGCAATGAATTGGTGAAGGTGATTTTCACTGTAACCTGTTTTATGTAGGTTTTTTTAATTTAACAATCTAATGAACTTATAATAATCTTCTATGTATACGTGCTAAGGAGATTCCACGGATACACAACCAAATGACTTCAATCAGCTTCTCTCTCGAAAGTATGTTTTTGTTGTTGAAGTTAAAAACATTCAATATTATGAATCGAGACGATGCTTACAATGTAAAGAGAATCACTGATGATTTAAAGATTAATTGAGTAGTTTGAAAATCAAATGCAAAGACACTTTGATGAAAATCAAATGCAAAAGGGAGGAGTGATGTGAAAAAAAAGATTTAAAGAGGGTAACTTTGTAAAAGAAGCTTAAAAGGGGGTGCTTTTCGAAAATTTCCCGTCATCATCAGTCATTTCTGTGTAGCGGACGCCAACCAGAACCTCCTCCCGTTTATATTCCGCGATGATCTCCTCCGTCACCGACATCCATAGCCCCTCCTTCCGCCATTGACGACCTCCTCCAGTCTCTCTCTCCTCCGTCCTCGGATCCGCAGTCCCATACCTCCAGATCTGCAAATCTCACCCCCGTGAAACTCGGAAAACCCCGCCGCCACAAAATCAGTGCAGAAATGTCGCACTTCCGCACGGATTCTGAAGGCGACACCATTCCCCTCCATCCATCTTCCCAGTCCGACATCGATGAGATCGAAAACCTCATCAATTCCCCCTTCTACACGGCGCCATCCACCGTCCTTCCCGCTCGCCCTCCGAGCCCTCCACGCGTCTCCATCCCCGTCACTTCCTCTCCGTCTCCTCCCCCCTTCATCCAATCCAATCTCCCTCCACCTCCAATCTCCGCTCAGAAGCCACCTCTTCCTCCTTCAGTCCCCTCTGCCGCCCCTATACCCCCCTCGCTGCCCCCGGTTGGCGGTTCACGCGAGACTATTGCCGCCGACGGCTTCGGCTCGCTGCCGAACACGCTTACGGAGCCAGTGTGGGATACTGTGAAGAGGGATCTGGGACGGATCGTCAGCAATTTGAAACTTGTGGTTTTCCCCAATCCGTTCCGGGAGGATCCTGGGAAGGCTTTGAGGGATTGGGATCTGTGGGGACCGTTTTTCTTCATTGTCTTCTTGGGGCTCACTTTGTCTTGGTCGGCTTCGGTCAAGAAGGTAATTCCTTCGATCTGATTGCTGCTTCTTTGTGTTCTTGCTTGGGTTGATTTGTTAGGTTTATGCATGAACTGGATTCTTCAGTTCTCGTTATCTTAATATTGATATGATTACCTCTTTTTTGTGACTTAAGATAGTGGGATTTTCACCTGCCTACCCGTACACAGTTCATTTGCATCTTGTTTTAATTCACTGTTTCATTACATTCTGAACTGATTAAGTTAATGGTGATTTTTGTCCTGGTGATTCTAGCTACTAATTACTCAGATTAGGATCTTGGATCTATGGTATTGTAAAGCCTCGTTTTCTTTTGCAAATCAACTTGGTTCTCTTATTGACATTCATATCTTAATGTAAATATCATATGGTATTGCAAACTGAATGAGAAAATGTTGTATCTGTCATATCTTTAGACCTTCATGTATTACCAGTATTATGTTTTGTTTGCCATTACAACAACAACATAACCCAGTATATCTTGCCTATGTTTTGGGGGTCAAGGTCTAGGCATCCATTCTTCAAACGAGTGGAGAGGATATTTCCGAGTGACCTGGTCTGGATCATATTATAATCCTAAAGCAACATTGAGACATACAAATATTGGAATATAAATTTGGAATATTTGCCTTATTTAATTAGAAGGTCAATGTTCACATGATGTTTCCAATCTTATTCCCATAATTATGTACCTAGTTGCATCTGGATTTACTAAAAAAGGGAATGTTGGAATAGTCACTAAACCCCATATCAAGAGCTAAACTTTTCAACTCCAGACTATTGAATACTACACAAAATTCATATGATGTTTCCAATCTTGTTCAAATAATTTTGTTGCTAGTTGCACGTGGATTTAATAAAAAGAAAAGGTATTGTTGGACTAGTCACTAAATTCCATCTCAATAGCTAAACTCTTCAAATTCCATCTCTGACACTCTGTGATCTTTTCTTGCTTCTCATTCAATCATTCATTGCTTTTCCACCCTTGAATACTTCAGAAAACCATAGTTTTACTTAGATCACATACTCGTGGGTATGGATTGTCCTTCTTCATGTGATATTCCATTTCATTTGAAATAGTTGAATCGTAGTAGGACTTAAAAAACGGAACCTTGTTGGCTAGAGGGTGAAGCATGTTTCCATAGAGCTTTTTAACATTGCAGCTTTAGGGGCTTTCATTCAAGAGCTCAGTCTTACTGTCTTTTTGCTATTTATGATCATTAATCTGGCATGAAAAAGGTTCATTTGGCAATGGTGCTTGAATGTTATAACTTATAAACTTATAATCAACACAAATAAAGACCTTGTAAATTCAGGGTTTGTTTGGCACATGCCCAGGGAGCTTTTAATGAATAAACTCCTCGTGCCAAACAAATCCTATAATATATTTAATAATTTTAAATTCATAAGCTTTGTGCTAGTCGATAAATAGGCCACAATGCTGATTTTTTTTTTGGCAACTTTCTTATTCTGCTCCCAAGATGCTTAACTATATAGCTTGAGCACTTGAACAGCTGAAGGGCTGATTTGTTGATTTTTGGGCAATTTTGATGTTTTTTCATGTTTCTTTTATTCCTTCCGTCGTACTTGTTGAATGTGAAAGAATTAATTACCATGTAATTGGTAGAGTAACTTAATGTATGCTGTGAAAATATGCATGGTTTTTGCCTATCAGATTTGGAATGTACACAAGTCAGGAGACTTGTATATAGGTATCATACCATTGGGTAGTGTACATTAGTTCATCAATATGTAGTCTTTTTGGCTTTCCTATCTGGTATGGCTTTAGACACATAATGTGGGTTTAGTTGCCTACAAAATCAATTAAGTTGATGTTGGTAAGTGTTTAACTTCCATTGTTGCAGCATCCCTTGAATTTTCATGTCCAATTGTATCTATATTGCTCAAGGGGATGGATTGGTGCTTTATAACTAATTAAGATTTTGAAAGAGGTGATGAAGTTAGCTAAATAGTCCAGAATCTTGGAAAGATCTGAAATAAAATCCTCATGTGTTGCAGAAGTGCAGATTTTGGTATAAATGGCCTATAATGTAACGTTTCTTGTGTCTTCAGGTTGTGATTTAATCCTTGTGTTGTATGTGATCTATTTCAAGTGTTTTTTTTCGCACTATGAGTCCATTGGTTGCTGGCAACCCCTCATGGTTTATGTTGGTTAGGATCCAGCTCTTGCATGTGGTTAGCTGTTAGCATCATATCTAATCCATTGAGAATACAGAATGAGAGCTTTAGCTTAGGTTACTACTAGGATGGTTATTATTGTTGGGGAATGAGGAAAATCAATATGGTAAAAAATCGCGAGTGTATTTTCAATTTAGTTAGGTTTTGTGTGGACAACAAGTTGAGACGAGAGCTTTCGCATTTACACATGCTTAGACTTGGTCAGAGTTTTATTTATTTATTTATGGGAAGTTAAACTAAAAGAAACACTTTAAAATGCTAAAACTTGCCATTTTCTTGCAACTTGTGTGGGCATGGCTTGTATGTGAATTTAAAAGTCAGGAAGGAACAACTTTTTTCTCTGGGATAGATCACTGTGCATTTTCGAAGGGCATGAGCCCCATACTAGTCAAAGATTTGAAGAGGGAGGATGGAATATTAGAGAGTCAGTTAGGGGTAAAAATCAACATAAACATGACATATAGAGATCTGTGCTGTGTGTTTTTTTTCCATGATCTCTTTGCTTTCCTCTCATCAGTTACATACTACTAGTCATTTTTTTATTTTGATATGCATATCCTATTTGAGATCTACCAAGGATAACGCAGGAGAAAAAGGTGTTGGTTTACTTTAGAGTAGGGGAAAGCAAGAAGGGGAGAAACAATTTTTATCTCGTGCCACTCATTTCTTTTGCCTTTTGTTCTGCATTCTCAGTTGTTTGCTGTTGTATCTTGTCATTGCTGTTTTCTTTTATTCCTCCCCCCTTCCCGGGTGGCTGGGTATGGTGATTGCACCAAATTTGAACTTTTAATGCTTTTTGATTCTGCAGTCTGAGGTGTTTGCCGTAGCATTTGCTGTCCTTGCAGCTGGGGCTGTGATCCTGACATTGAATGTACTGCTACTGGTAAGAATCTATTCCTTTTATTTGGTAGCATTTCATCTTTCTACTTAATTTCCCTCTTAGGTTAGTGTCAAAACAAACAAAAATTCCTCTTTTAGGATTTCCGCATTCAGCTTCAAATATTTACGTGTTCTTGTTCCACCCAGTTTCCCCTATACTTCCCAGACAAAAGAAATGACTTATTTTTGCAAATGTTTATTCAGGGTGGGCACATAATTTTCTTCCAGAGCTTAAGCCTTCTTGGATACTGTCTTTTTCCTTTGGACGTCGGGGCTCTGATATGTATGTTGCTTAACAATGTAATCGTGAAGATACTCGTAGTGCCAATCACCTTGGCTTGGAGCTCATGGGCAGCTTATCCTTTCATGAGCTCAGCCGTCAACCCTAGGAGGAAAGCTCTCGCACTCTACCCTGTCCTCCTAATGTACGTATCTATCGGATTCCTTATCATTGCCATTGATTAACAAGTACTATCTGGGATTTATCTGGTGGTTGTACTTTTCACAAGGGGTTTCTGTGTTCTCTTTTATATGATATACATGGTTCCCAATTTTGAGACTTCTTCTTGGGTACATGAGTTGTGTATTGTGTGGTAAATCAACATTGTCATATAGTGTTACTGTGATAGATTTATGCCTGCTTGTAGCCAATGATCATTTCTAATTGCGTATAGTGTATTGTGGGGCACAACGTTTTTTTTTAGTTCTCTAGACCTGTAACTTTTTTTTTTAGATGCAATCTCTACATCTGTAATTGAGCGTATTAGATTGTCTCAATTTTACATTCAAAAGTAGATTTAGCTTGGGGTTGTTTGAACTTTGGCTATACAAATATGAAGATATTGCATACAAACGTATCTTTGTACGCATGGATTATTTTTTGAGTTGGTTTAAAATCACCAAAAATAAAAATAAATTCCAAGAAACAAACCTTCAATTAATGATGTTCCCATTTGAATTGAATCTATGAATTTACAAACTCTTAAATGTTTTAATTAATATGAAGAGATTGCCACAATTCATGTGTATTGAATGGAAGGCAGTCGCCACAAAGCATGAATTTGCCATGAATAAAAGGGTATTTACTCTTTGTAGACTCTTCTTGTTTGACAGAAACTGGAAATTGAAAACGAATAAAAGGGTCCCAAAAAATATTTCGAAACGGCCCATGAAGCTCTTATGTTTAAATAATACGGAGCGGAGTAATTGTTTATATACGTAGTAAGTATATTGGAAGTTGAGTTTTATGCACAAAATAAAGTGAAAAATGAAGAAGAAACTCGTGCGTGTGGATATGACATTGGTCATTGGGCGTCTAAATAGAGTTGGGTTTTCTTCCAGTGCAGAAATAAAATACCGCGTTAAATGGTGGTCAAGTGCCAAATAAATGTGTGAACTCCAATTTTCCCTCTATTTTATTTTCGTCATTTGGTACATGTTTCTCAAAGTTAGGCTCGGCTCCACCTACTCATAACTCATAACTCATGTGTCCTTCACATGCCCTTTTCATTTCCATATTAATAGGCTACTTGCAATTTCCAAATCTATTTTTGTGTTATTATTATTTATACATCCATTTTTTGTCAACAACATTATACACTACTATGGTTAATTAGACTTGTTATCCATGGTTAAGATTGGATTTCAAATATGATTTACACTTTTTTTTTTTTTTTAAATCTTTTGGGACAAATATGAGTTGCTTTACATTTTGACTCCATCATACCAAATCAAATATATTCTAAACTCTCAAATACAAGTGTCCGGGTCAAGGTCTTAGGTTAGATGTATGTTTGGCTACATTCACTTTAAAATCAATTAAATATTTCAATATATTTGGTTGACTATAAAAGTCTAAATGGCAAAACAGGGATTGGCCTAACCGCCTAACCTTAGGCAATTGGCATTGAACCCTTTGAATCTTAACTTTTTCAAATTATTATTATATAGTATTAAATTGAGTCCCACGTACAAAACCCACCCTTCATATATATAAATCACAATTAACCTCCATTTTCAATCACAAGAACAACAACATCCTCACAATTTCACAAAACATGAAACTACTTGCAGCTGCAATCACAACAACAACAAAGGTCTCCTACATCAATGGCCGCAAATTCATCCTGTCCTCCTTCCTCCTCCTCCTCATCGTCACCGTCCTCGCCTCCGTCTCCGACCTCCGCCTCCACTCCGCCGTCTCCCCCTTCCTCCGCTGTCTCAGCAACACCAGCACCGCCTCCGAACTCGGCCAGCAGAGCTCCCCCGCCGCCTCAGAGCCAGACGTCCAAGTGAAACCCCTCCGCGTCCTCATCGGAATCCTGACCCTCCCGGATCAGTACCTGCGCCGCAACTTCCTCCGGCAGGTCTACGGCATTCAACGGACGCCGGCAGACGCCCAAGTCGACATCAGATTCGTCTTCTGTAACCTCACAAAGGACGACCAGAGGCTCCTCGTCGCCCTCGAGATCCTCCGATACGACGACATCATCATCCTCAATTGCACGGAGAACATGAACAACGGCAAGACCTTCACCTACTTCTCCAGCCTCCCCGCCTTGCTTTCCCCTCCCGCCACCGACCAGCCGCCTTACCACTACGTCATGAAAGCAGACGACGACACTTACATAAGGTAATATATAATTAATTACTTCGAGTTTCTATATTATAACCAATTACTAGCATAGTACCGTTACCCTGCCATATGATATCATATAAATTTTTAAAATAACATAATAAATTATCATTATAAAATTAACTAAAATTTTAACTAACAAAGTATAAAAATACAATAAAGATAGGGTTGATAAAGTAAAAAAACATATAAAAACAGAAAAGTTAAGATGATTACAAAATAATTCTCATTTAATAGTGAGATATTTATAGAGACTTATAAAATGTGTAAAATTTTATCATAAATGTTAAGACTTTTTTTTTCAACTTTTGTACACTAGTTTAAGGAGTTAAAAGTTCTATAAATATTAATTTTTTATTAAATTTTTTTGCAATATAATACTCTCTGTTAATTAAAACTTGTCGTTTACTATTTATGCAAGCTTTTTATAATGATAAAAACTATATGAAATATTAACTTATTCATACTTAATAGTAACAACTATGAAATTATTTTAAAAATATATTTAAAAAGTTAATATTTTATATAATTTTTAACACCTAAAAAAGCGTGCGTGAATAGTAAAACGTCAAGTTTTAATTAACGGAGGGAGTACTTAGTAGTAATAAGTATTCAATTGTAAAAAAAATAAAATTAAAAATGAATATTTTATATAATTTTTTAACTTCTAAAACTCTACTCTGAAGTAAAAAATCATATAATTTGATTGGTTGAAAAATACAAAATTAATGTGCTACCGATACACATGACCTTGAGGCCGTGTGCACGGACACACATGCGCTACCGATGTCTGGGACCGTGTGCACGAGCATACATGCGCTAGTTGCCTAGCACACTAGTCGAATGAGGTTCAATTCTAAAACCAATTGAAAATAGAAGGAGTATCCCGACTCATATACTAATACTTGTTATGTTCAACTTTGGACGTGATACTCTTTTGATCTCATTTACATCTCTTGACACTCATGACATTTTATTAAAAAAATGTTTTTCTTATACAACATAATATAATAATTAGAAGATATAGATATAAATTGACAATGTGTGTTTTTATGATGGATCAGGTTGGAGAATCTAGTGAACTCGTTAAGACCACTACCGAGGGAGGATTTGTACTACGGATACGTGATCCCGTGCAACAGTATGGACCCGTTTCGGGATTACATGTCGGGTATGGGTTATTTGGTATCGTGGGATCTGGTGGAGTGGATCAGCAAGTCGGATGTACCCAGGAGACACCTCAAGGGCCCCGAGGATAAGGTGTTCGGCGAGTGGATGAAGGTCGGCCACAAGGCCAAGAACCGCTACAACGCCAAGTGGTCAATGTATAACTACCCGGAGCCGCCCACCCGGTGCACCCATGAGCTGGTGCCGGGTACCGTGGCGGTTCACTTGTTGAAGACGCAGGACAAGTGGATACGGACCCTCCGGTATTTCAATGTTACCCTTGATTTGAAGCCCTCTAACTTGTATCATCTTCCCCATTTGGGCTAGGTTTTTTACTAGCAAAGACTCTAGTTACTTCACAGATAACTGCCATTCTGTTTACATAAGTATAAAGAAGTAGAATGCTCAACGGTCAATGCAGCCTATCATGGTACTACATGACATGCTGATTATGAATGCAAGCACCTAGTATATCATGCACCTAAAGTAGGGAATTTCTCTATTTCAATCTGAGTAAGCTCTGAAGAGACTTACCTGGTACCGTAGAACAGCAAAAGGCAATCAACCAGGCAATATGCAATCCAGTACGTCACAAATGGTCACCTAACAAGTAAAAGCACATGAATGAGTCTATCTCTAGGCACACAAAGCATATAATTTATCACACACACAACTTCACAACTTAACACAGTAATTATCACATCATCATTTTTATCATCTCAACTTTACCTCGTACCATATTCAATATAATTCGCCAACTTATCAGCTTAAGACAATTCCAATTCATACTTAGCCAATTTGCATGCTATCATCTCATATTCTTACTTAGCATATAATTGTATATCCTCATCATAATCATATACTCCCTCCGTATCGCAAAATTTGTAGTTTTAGCTTTATGCACCCTTATTAATAATACCTATATTTCCTTTACTTTTATAGGTTAAAGTACATAAAAGCACTAATTATTACCTATAAAAAGAGCAATCATTATCTATAAAGATAATAATTATAGCTAAAACAACAAGTTTTTTATACAAGTTTACTACTCTAATTAAAACTACAAGTTTTGCGATACGGAGGGAGTAACATTTAACCTCACATAATAAATCATCACAAGACATGCTATTAGTCACTCATATCATAACATCATGCTAGCCAGTCATCGAATGAATCAGATTCTCAAGCTAGTTCCAATACCGTTTCAAATCCGAATTATACAGCTAAGAATTCCGACCCCTTGAAAATACTCGCTAAACCCTTTTTTTAATTTATTATTTAATCACTTCTAACCTTGAAATTCATTTTCCAAATTCTCTTCTAAACCGACAAGTCCAAATAATTTATGTTAAATCCCAATTATTATTATAGATATAATATTTTAAACACCATTTAATAAAACACCCTTAGAGAGTATTTCTAAATCCCTTATGAAATAATTCCAACCTATTTGTATTCGATAAAAACCAACAACCCTTTATAAATATCCGGAAATAATATTTTATTTTTTTAAACCTCCAATAATATTGTATATATATAATACTTTTAATTTCGCTAATTAGTTAAATAAATAAACGGATAACCCGACCCGAACCGAACCTGCTAATTAACATAACTCCCAATCGGTTAAACAATTAATAAAACAATGGAGGTGGCCCACAAGTCATCTTCTTCATTTCAAAAGCTCCGCCCCGCCGAAGCTCCGACCGAGGCTTCACTATTGCCGGCGCCAAGCTCCACCTCTCGGCCTCCGTCTCCGGCGTCGTCCTGCGCCCAGCTTCGCCTCTCGGCCTCCATCTCCGGCGTCGTCCTCCTCCTCGGTTGCTGCTCGACGCTCGCTCGCTCTCGTCGCTAGCTCTCTCTCGCACTCACGGCATCGCACACGACCTTGCCGCTCTCGAGCTCCCCGGAGCTCTCGAGCACACCCAATCGTCCCGCTCTCAGCTCACGCTCACTCGCGACTAATCTAAGAACTGAAAGGAAGCATGAATTCGAATCGAGGAAGGAAGAAAACGATGGGAGCTCACCGAGGATATTCGTGACTTCGGAGCTCTCGATTGAAGTTTTGAGCGTCGTCGGAGGCTCCCGATGGGTCGTCGGTCCTGGGTCGGACACGGGTGAGTGTGTTGGTGAAGATCGAAGGCGATTTCGATCTGAAACGAAGGAGAACGGCTTACTGGAATGAGGCTTCGCGAAATAGAGCAAGGAGGATGTTTGTTGGCTCGTCGACGGCTTCGGTGGCTTCTGGGCGGCGTTAGGGTGGCTGTGGACGTCGGAGGAGGTTGTTTTGGTGACAACGACGAAGGAGTGAAGGTGATGGAGTATCGGTGGAGATGAGCAGGAGGTGATGGCGATGATGCGTTAGAGTGGTGGTGGCGTCGGTCGATTCAATAAGGTGGAGGAAGGAGGGGGCTCTGGTTGCTGCTCGTACATGGGCTACTGGTGGAGCTGCTGGCGACGGTGAGGTGGTGATGGAAGCGATGGCGGAGGAGCTGAAGTCGGTGGTGACAATGGTACGGTGATGAAGATGGTGGAGATGCTGAAGAACGACGGCGATGAGGGATGAGGAAGGTGGCGCTGATGGTGAAGATGAATGAGGATGGAGGTGACGATGATGGTGATGGAGAGCAGGTGAAGAAGATGGCAGTAAAAGGTGAGGGATGGGTTCCAATTGAAGGGTAAGGTGATTTGAAGGGGTATGGTGAATGATGGGAGTGAGTGAGAGATTGAGTGTTGAATTGGGTAACCAATACCCGAAAATAAATTCCGAATACGTGAATTTCGAATCCCGCAATTAGTTTTCAAATGTTAGTTTTTCCGACTCTCGCTCTCTCGATCAATTAGATTTTTAAAATCGAAAAGGATATCGCCATCTGATAATTATTTTGAAATTTCGAGGTAAAATGACTGAAATCGTTTGTCAAATTTTATATTCCGGCCGGAATTCGCCAAATGAATTTTAAATCCGATTTAAATTCATTTTTAATTTTCTTTTCCCGAAAATTTAGGATTTGAAAATTTGAGCCTTTACATCATCCACCTCTAAAAACAAGTCTCGTCCCCGAGACTAAGATCATTTAAAACAGGGGATGAAGTTTGAAATTGGTGAGTCCGAGGATGATGTCATTGATCCGTAAGCACCTCATAAGGGCCCCTATGAGATTCTCACAACATCGTCGTCATGATCATAATATCCCCGATAGATCATAGCGAGAGTGTGATATGGGCCCTTACCACATCCTTACCCCGACTTCTCGGTTATATCATAACTCAAACAAAAAACATTACAACATCTCCACTAGGTCTTAGCAAGTAGTCTATAAGAGCCCCTATAAAATGCATGTATCCACTTCATGGGGCGTCATAATGCAAGCTCGGTTAGTTAATTTTAAAGGGGGTCTCAGTTTTAAAAGCTCGGTTAGTTGAAATTCTCGATCGCGTTCAATTTCCCAAAGTTCAAGTTAGTTTTTTTTTTAACATCATTCAAAATCCCTTAACCCCGATGTTAGTCAAGCAAGTTCCAAATTCAGGAGGTGGAATCATCCACCTCTAAAGGCTAACCCCATATTTCCTTCCTAGGTTCCAAGTCAAAATCAAATTCATTAATTTAGTTCTATCATACTAGCAATTCCAATTCAAGGCATCATATATCATAGCAATCGTATCACACCTTCATAATAAAGTCATAATCATGTCACAGCTAGTCACATACTATAACATATCTAGGATAATATCATATGAAGTAGGATTCGTCACATCAATCATATCAATCAGATAAGCACATCATACTTATGCCAAATACCAAGAATCATCACATTAGAGGCAAACAAATACTTTCGCACGCCAGCATTTCATCAAGTTCAGGGGATAATTATTGTTAGTACTAACAGCTCACTATCACCTATGACAATACATCAATGAATCATCACCATCTAAAGCATAGAATTCGCACAATACTAACCCAAATAAAGCATTCACCAAGTTACATCCTCAAGAGAATCTGCCTACAACTACCAACCATAACAAGACACGACCACTACTCCTTTTCTTTCGTATCAAGGTCATTCTTACCTAGGTCTACCAACTCAATCGAATACTAATTATAAACCCCATTGCATCCCACTCATATACAGACTCTCTAGCCTCACAACTGTCCGAAATCAAGGCCAGTTACCCAAACCAACTACTAAGCTTCCCAAGACATATGCTATCAAGTCATCTAAGAACCAGCCTACTTCGACATCCCGACCTCAAATCCTACTCGACCACCTAAAACCATATCTCGGAGTTCCCGATTGCATAATTCCCTTATTCCGACAAGCCTAACAACTCGATCGACTACCGAGACTCTCTATAAAGCATACCCTCATCCTAGAGGTACTCTACCAGTCTCATCTTCACATTCTAAGAGAAATCTCAAGTCACCTCAACTTAACTGCTCTCTCGATCGACCTAGATGTTCCTTAACAATCTGGCTTACTCTTCCTAGCATTTTCCGAAACTACCTCAAGCTACCATTCCTTAATCACGACGTCTTGGGCCTAAAGCCTCTATCCATCGACCTTTCCTCCCAAAGAAACCTTATGCCACCCTAGCTCGAATCTCCCATAATATCAAAACTTGACCAATTCTCTCACAATCCTCCAATCCATAAATTTCCAACATCCTCTACTTGGACTAGTTCTCCTCATATTGCCTCAGATCGCGCTTCCTCGACCTCAAAATCTCTACCGCTTAAACCCTTATGTACCGATCATCATTTCCACATAATTCCTATGACATCCTCATTCGAGTTTCCCAAGTACCGCAACTTCGCCAAACCTTCTAAAACCTCCTCCCCTAACGTTCTTAATGCATTCTGCCTTGCCTAGTAACCAAGTCCATGATCAGAATCTCCCTAGATCAACCTTAAGCCCACAGTCTTACTAGAAATCTCAACGACACTCTTGCCTAGCCACCAGCCTTTCCTTGAAGATTCATCTCACATCCTCAAATACCTCAATAGCCGCAATAACACTACTAGAATTATGTCCATAGACATCGTATGTTTTACATCGGTCAGAAAAACGCATGATGTAAAAAATTATTATAACATCTTCTTTAAGATTGTCGATGTTAATGAGAATATATACATCGGTCTTACTTTCTAGACAATGTTAAAAATGCGTTTTAAATTTTTTTTTAGAGCGCGCTTATAACACTTAGGCGGTAAAATCCAAACACTTAACAAAAAAAAAAGGACTTTTTGGATTTTTGGTAAAAAGAGGACCCAGTACCCCTAATTCATTACTACCCACACGAGGAAAATAAAAATCCCCAAATTAGAGCAGTAGCAGTAGTAGGTAGGGCGATTCATGGCGATGGGGTCGGCTACCGAAGAAACCAAGCCTTCTTCTCCCTAATCCGCTCTCTCGCACCCCATTCTGTCGTCTTCTCCGGCTTCTCAGTCACATAGAAGAGAGGTCGTCTTCTTTCACTTAGCTACAAACTGTGGTTTCAATTTTGATTGCCAGGTGCTAAACAAGACTGGATGATACCTCAAAGAAAAGTGGAAGCTTGCACCAAATATGTATATCAAGAAAAGTGATTATTCAGGTATTTTAGCTGAACTGCAAACATCCCTTCCAGTTTTATAATGTTAACCTCAATCTAATGTGACGTTCTGGTCCCATATGTATATTGAAGATCAGTCATTCTAAGTGTGCTTTCTTTCTATAATCTATTTGTCAATTGATATTGGATTGTCCATTCCTTTTCTCCATAAGAAGCAATAGGCATAATGCATAATGATAACATTTGTTAATATCTTTTAATTGTTCATGATATTCCAAATCCATCCTGAAGCATCTGATTGTTCATGATATTCCAAATCCATCTTGAAGACCTTCTGGTAGTTATTTGTATTGTTGCTGAATATACATTTTGCAATCAGGTGAAAGAACTGAGAGTCGCTCTTGGACCCCTATCTGGCCGGAGTTTAAGATACTGCACTGATTCATGCCTTGTGAGGTACCTGGAAGCAAGAAACTGGAATGTCGATAAGGCGAAGAAGATGCTGGAGGAGACTGTCAAGTGGAGAACTATCTATAAGCCTAAGGAAATCCGATGGGTAAATCATGTCATAAATATTTTTTGCATCTCTGTCATGCTGGAGGAGACAGTGTGCTTTTTGTTTGTCAGCTTGTCACAATTTTGCAAGATCTTTCTGTTTGTCAGAGTGAAGTTGAACATGAAGGTGAAATTGGCAAGGTGTCCACAACAAACTTTAGGGATCTGCTTGGTAGATCAGTGCCTATATTGAGGTCAGGGAAGCAGGTATCTCTACTCTTCCCTCTTTACTGTCTGTTGTAAGATGACACTGTCTTTAAAGCTAAGTTCCCACTCATCCATTTTACAGAATACAACGTGGGTCTGGTTTGGTTCCGCCCTCCCCCCCCCCCTCGGCTGTCTCCAGATGAAAATGAGTACCATATGTTCAACAGCCTCATGGCGAAAACTTCTTGGTGGCTGCAAGAGGAACCCTTCGGCTCGCTCGTGTTGTGGTGGCTATTTGCAGTTGCTGCTCGGCTTTGTTTCGAACCATCCAATATGATCAGGTGGTGTTCTTCCCCTTTATCTATGATTTTTTACTGTCCGAATGTGGAAAACAATCTGTTCTTGTGCAATTTCACTTTTCTTAGGTTAGACATCCTTGGATATATAAAGGTGATGATCTTAACCAAGTATAAGATTAAAACTACTAAGAGTAAGAACCGCAACTCCTCTATTGAAAAAGTTTATTTATTGTTGAATCAATTTTTTGATATTGGTGAAGCCATGAACTTGATAAATTCATATAATCAAACTGTTATAGCTAGTGCTAATATGTTGCTTGCTTTCTTTCTTGTGTTGAGATTGCTTATTGGCACGTATTTAGTTCTTATGACTCGAAGTTGAAGATGATCCCTTATGTTCAGAAAAGGAATGGTCCCTAGCTTTATATTTTGCATATATGCTTTATATTAAGAAATATGACATATCTTGCAGCTATCTGGTTGCATCCATGGCATTGCAAGCGACTTG
This sequence comes from Persicaria maculosa, assembly GCA_963922045.1. Lineage (NCBI taxonomy): Eukaryota > Viridiplantae > Streptophyta > Magnoliopsida > Caryophyllales > Polygonaceae > Persicaria > Persicaria maculosa. The sequence continues at coordinate 58,024,858 of OY998259.1, forward strand.
GAGCTTTGGACTGGCATTATTGGACACATATGCCCTGATGAAGAAGAGAACTCTTCATAGCCCAATCCTCGTCAACCTCTTTGTAGTCGGAGACTGGGTAAGCCTTCTATGCCTTATCTTCAGGGTCATATAATGACTGTTGATTTGCAAAATGAGAGCATATATTTTCGGTCTGGATAGTTAACTCATTGCATCATACACCGGGTGTCAACAGGTGACGGGAACATTGTCTCTGTCGGCTGCATCTGCCTGTGCAGGGATAACAATCTTGTATTTTGATGCTGGAGTTTGCAAAACCGGGAACAGCGAATGCGCCAAGTTCCAGTTCTCGGTTGTCCTCGCCTTCCTCAGTTGGGTGATGATCCAGACTTCATCCCTCATCATGTTCTGGCTTCTTGTTTCTCCTAGGTAGGTTGGGAGAAAACTCCAGCTGCTTTAACTTTGGGAAGATCCTATTATATACTTGTAGATACATAGGAATTTACTTATGTAAGATAGAAAATAAAAATATATATTATATATATGGACACAAGAATTTTGATGTTTTCTCAGTGTCAATTTACCTGCTCATGTTTAAATTCATCCCTCACAAGTTTTTGCAGTTGGTAAGTACATCATTTTATGCATTAAATGAAATTTGAATCCATTTTCAGATGTGCTTCTATACTTTGTGCATGTTATACTCCATGCTTAATTAGTTCTTGTTAGATTTGTGCATGTTAGGTCTTGTTATTAGCATTTAATATGTTGAATCTATTATTTTTTTCGGTTCAGCCTTCTTTTGATGTATCACCTATATCTATAAAAAAACATTAGTATTTATAAGTTTATCTCGAGAGTCAAGCCTCGTGTATCGAATAGGCATTTTATTTCTAAAAATTTGAGTTATAATGCAGAAGAAGCTACTTTCTTATTTGAATCAGTCCTTGAGCTGATGAAAGAAGTAGATATTGTGTGATGGATCATTCTGAAACTATCTTATTTCCCTGATTTTGGTGTACTTTTAGGTGTTGTATCCAAGCTGTATTTCGTTCTTCATCCACTTTGAACGATTCCTGCAAGTAACCTTCAAATGATACCATGTGTGACATTGAGGTTGACATGTACTCAAAAGGAATGGCGTTGGATATGTTTGGTCTTATTTATTCCGAAGATAAGGTATGTGGTACATCCTAACCCGTTGATTTATTTGATTCAGGGAGTGTATTGACAAAACTGTAAGTTTGCCGGATGAAATAGGAATTTGAATCTTGGATTTCTAGTCATGCATCTCAAAATTCTAGATAAGTAATCAGTGCATAATACAAAGAGTTTGTGAATCTGAATCTAGATAAGTAATCAGTGAATCTGATTCCTCCCTCTAAGCTATGAATGCATCTTCATATTCCTTTTCAGCTTCTTTAGCTCATGCTATAGTTCCCAGAGAAATGGTTGTTGTTCAGCTCTTTCAATGGTTGTTGTTCAGCTATTTCAATATATGGTTGCTTGAGTTTGTGAAGCTTTTTACATAGAATAAATTGTTGTGTCCCCCAATCTGTGTAGTTCCAATTAGTAGAGACAATTTAAACTAAGTATAAATTTGCTTGCAAATTGTTTGGAATCATGAACAGATCAGAAATTTGGGTGTTAATTTGTTCATGAAAGCAATTTACTTTTAAGTGTTAGAGAAATTGCACTAGCACTGATTGGAATTTGATCATGAAAGCAATTTTCTAGATTGCCTCAAGTAAACTAATCTCTCCTCTCTCGCTCTTTGGTTAAGGACCTTCTTGTTTTTTTTGGTATCGATTCCGTTATAGATGAGTTTTGTGTATATGATCAGTGTCCTTATTTGGATGCAGGAAGGGGTCATGCATACCCATAAGGAACAAACAAGAAAATGTTTCAAGCACTCTCTTGTCACGTGTGTTTTGGCTCCTCAATATGGTAGTAGCAGGCTTAGTTTGATTAAGCAGCAGGCAAGAGTTTAAGTAGCAAGCAAGACTTTAGATTCACTTGGATCCTCGTAGTTTTATCATGAATTATGAATTCAGCTTTGCTTTTGGTGTAGTTTTACTGTCTTAAATGTTTAATTGAGGTTAATTTTATTGAAATACAGGTTGTGCCCTTGACTTCATTCACTTTATTTTCAAGTGATATTATGTCAAGCTTAGAATCCAACTATTGATGTATTTTGTTTTGTATGTAACCCTATTGTCATCTTGTATTCAACTCTATTGTCAGTATTTAATGTAATGGTTATGGTCTTTTGCATTGTTTAATTTTCTGTCTGCCAAAACGTCACAATATAGATTATTAGGTGTATTTGATTAAACACATCGAACTTGAGAGCAAAAAGCGATGTCTACGTTTGCAAATACGTTGACAATTACGATACAAATCGATTTCTAAACCTAGCATATATGAAAATTATATATAAAAAACAGATGTGTATATGTAGCAATTGCATCGTTAAAAATATATAAAATGATGTTGTAAATAATCAAAACATCATTTTCAAAGAAAAAACCGATTTGAAAATATATAAATAACATTGATTTTAAAAATATTCAATATGGTATATTATATTTATACAAAATAATATCACAAATTACAAATGAAAAAAGAGTATTCACAAATTGAATAATACGTAACCGATGTGTGTAGCAATGTAAGACATCAGGTTTATAAAAAATAGCGATGTTAATTTGAAATTTTGTATTACCCTACCTACTTCCAAATGGCTAGAAATGAAAAATAATAATGGTTTAACAATAGATGAATCAATCAAAAAGTAATTAATCCATGTATTTAAGTCATTATTAACAAGAAAATCGATGTTGTAACTTATTAAAGACATCGGCTATAAACTGATGTCGTAAAGTTGGGATCTTTAACACCACCCACTAACACGTCGAATTTTTTTTGATTAACATCGGTTTATACCCGATGTCTATGAACAGAATTCTAGTAGTGTAATCTCCACTCATAAATCCCGATTCATTCCCTATGCTAAAATCCTCTAACAACGCATCTAGAAATCCTTCACTGTTGAATTCTCGAAGCACTACCAATTCTATCCAAACAATTCCCAAATACTCATCACATGTACATCCCTGATATGAACAACCTAATATCCAAGATCTATAATTTCCCAAGCAACCTCATACTATTCTTCCTTAGCGATTCCTCAACCTCATCCTATACCAAGACTACTCCCAATCACCGCACGTACCACCTAGTCCCAAATTCTATGATTCCTTAGACATTTCTCAACGAACCATTCTCAATGCCACCCACGATTCTTTCCTAGCCTATCTAGACATTCTCTCCTGGCACACTAATCCGTTTATCAACACATCCTCTCAAGAATCCCGCTGATCCGCTCTTAACTCACCTATCCACCTCTAGGACTACACTACCCGCAACTAGTATTTCCCCACACTACCTCTAATGAAGACATCTCCCTTTGAATCTTACCACACTAATCCCACTACTCACCTAAGGCCTACCTGGAAACTCAACTATACTCGCAGACCACTAGCTTCGACTAATCCCACTGACTCGGCTCTACCCAAGCTAACGCGTCCTCCCTGCACCTAATCTCACACAACCAATGACCCAACTCGAAGACCTCAATCTACCTGCCACTTGTCGATCCGTCTCACCGAGGAAATCGCTCAACTCATGCCTAAGAAGGAAACACCACCACTTATATAACCTATAACCGATTTACTAGCAGGTCAGTACACTCAAGCATCATGATACATCATCACAAGCACAAGTTAGTCAGACAATCATTCATCACTAGTTCAGCACATCAAGTATTAACACATCGAATTAAGTCAGTTCTAGGTCCATCGCATTACGCCAATTCCGACTGATGTAGAAGAATCCACGATTGAATGAAGAGCGCCTTTCCTTGAGTCAACTGGGAGAATCTTGTGCACGCATGCCATTTTGAAAGCATATTTATCCTATTTGTCATTGGTGACGTCGTCCTTCGAGTCTAGGGGTCATGGACCCACCACGCTTCCGCTATGTCGTTCCAGTGCCACTTGATCGTCAGTTTTTTTCTGTCATGTTGGCGCTCATTGAAGGATCGCAAGGATTAGAAGTTATGGAGATAGGGGAGAGACAAGGGTAGTCGACACACATCCTCAAGGATTTCAGACATGCACTAGGACTAGGGACAACGAGACCAAGATAAAATCCCCACCCGAGGATTACAACGATGTCCTTAGGGTATTCTATGAGGTTATAATTGTGACACACAAACACATAATACTCATGAATATCATCACATCATCCCACACTAGCATGTACTTATCTCAAGGGATATCGATCTATACATTCATAGCATATTCATATAATCAACTTTTCATGCACGCGGAACAAGCTAGCAACCTATCGTCTCATTCCCTAATCATGCTCGATATATATATATTAAGATCATATATGCACAAACCGACAATAGACATATACAGGATGAGTTATATATGACATAATGAGCATTATAGGATAACACATATACGATTCATTACTCACTTTAAGTGAACACATAAGCATGTTAAGATGCACTCTAATAATCATGTCAGGGGATATGGTGAAGTCATTTGGGCATAGCAACTATCACATCAAATACAACCATGTACATGTAGTATGACAAGTATGACACATAATTGAACGACGGTCCATAATTAGGAGATATATATCCTACATGATACTACCAATACTCATTAAGCAAGTACACAGTCAATAAGGTCTAATTAGATTAATTGAGCATGCTAGGACAGTTATCTCATATATTAAACATACGACGATGGTTGACCACACTGTCATGGACCTAATTCATAGGAAGACAATAATCATGGAAGTTTCATTCGTATGGCACATACATCTCCTCACAAGAGAAACCATGCAAGATATCAGGCAAGTCATGCTGAAATAAATCAATATACTATGTCATGAAATCACAAGAATGACTACTACTATAACCGAATGAATTCTCCAAGGGAATTCACCGACTCATCACCCTGTTTCCCAGTGGGACGCTAGCATGACTCGCTCGGTATGACACAAGGACATTCACACTGTTTCCGATAGGAGAGGGTAGAATTTGTGTTTAGACTCTCGTGGTAAGAAGACACGGTTGACCGGTATAAGAATCGAGAAGGATAACTCCATAAGACAAATCATTTCTAACTCGGAATTGTTTCATTGATCACCCTCCCTCAAATACTCATAAATTTCCCATATCCGACACACCCCCAGAAGAAGATAGTTGACCGACCCAAATTTTCCCGTGGAAGACACCAATCTCAGGTACGAGACTCGATAGAAGCATAGATGGTGGGATATCAAGCAGGACTCGAAACGGGGAGGGGGGGGGGGGGGGGGCGCTCCTCGAGCCTTCCTAACAGGCCTAAATGCTTTGGTGGGACACATGATAGAGTCAGAATCGTCAAGGGGTTTGAATGAGGGAAGGGCTATTCCGACAAGACGGGAATTCCGATTACACGAGGACAAGATTTTCTCCCGCTATCCCGTTCACACATTCCGTTATTTACATGTTCAAGTTACCCTCTTCGAGGAGGATCGCTCTCGGGCCCAATCGCATATATGCATACAATCACAGAGACGATCTATGCCACCCTTCAAGGGACGGCTGACCGGAGGGGCAAATACCTCACGACCTCCTAACCCATGCTACTCCAACCCTCGGGCTCCTTGGAAACTTCAAAACCCGTCTGTAAAAGAAAGCTAGTATTTTGTGTATCGTTCCCCGAATTCTACATCCATAAGGGATGTCTACCGCTTGGGTCTCTACCCACGAGTTCGATCCTAAAGGCCGGTTAGTCTAGGGTTAGGTCCAATTAAATTCATTTTGCCCCTTAAAAACATTTTCCAAAACCATTTGAAATCCTTGGGCCACTTTCAAAACAACTTCAACCTATCATACTCGGTTTGCAAAACCTCAGCTCTGATACCAACTTTGTAACGGCCCGGGATTATGATTCTCGGGTTACGTTTCGAGGGATGAAACCCCTCGTTAGGATCTTGCGCCCCGAGTACAGATTGAATGTTTGAAATTCTAAACTAACGTTTTCAAAGTGGGATTTCATACCGAAGTTCGAAGGGATCGTTGGAGTCCCCGGGGAAGTCCCTGGTACCTGTCGTAGGTCTAAGCGTAGAAACCCAATGGTCACACAAATAACGGAAGTAAAGGATAATACAAGGGGGTGCCACGGCAAAGCCGGGTCAAAACATGATCAACCATTCAAATCCAAACTGTAATTAAATTAGTGAAGTCGGAATCTCAACTCTCTCTTTCCGCCATGTTAGACCCCGCGGTCATGGAGCCAAATCAGCATCAATAGTAGTAAGCATAATGGATACCAAAAAAAATTGGTAGTGGGCGGGATTAGATCGATGCCCACTTTGGCTCTGCATCCCGGCCCTAAGCACACACATACGCTATGCCTAATAAAGATGCTTCTAAATGTAAGGCGGAACATTAACACACTAACATGCTCCTAAGATCAAGTGAATAATAATAATAAGGCCTTAGCACAAAATACCAAGTGGCTATCCCTCTCCTACCTCCACCCCCCTTTCCGATAGGGCAGAGACGGCACACATGCCATAATAATCGGGCGGCACGCATGCCCAACCCTAAAGCCCGCAGGCAACTCATAATATAAGTAAAGGAAGTTCCATGACTCGATTGACTCAGGACGAGGCCCGATGGGACTGGGTCGTCCTATATCCCTAGCAAAGACTCTAGTTACTTAACAGATAACTGCCGTTCTGTTTACAAACGCATAAAGAAGTAGAATGCTCAACGGTCAATGCAGCCTAGGATGGTACTACATGACATGCTGATTATGAATGCAAGCACCTAGTATATCATGCACCTAAAGTAGGGAATTTCTCTATTTCAATCTGAGTAAGCTCCGAAGAGACTTACCTGGTACCGTAGAACAGCAAAAGGCAATCAACCAGGCAATATGCAATCCAATACGTCACAAATGGTCACCTAACAAGTAAAAGCACATGAATGAGTCTATCTCTAGGCACACAAAGCATAGAATTTATCACACACACAACTTCACAACTTAACACAGTAATTGTCACATCATCATTTTTATCATCTCAACTTTACCTCGTACCATATTCAATATAATTCGCCAACTTATCAGCTTAAGACAATTCCAATTCATACTTAGCCAATTTGCATGCTATCATCTCATATTCTTACTTAGCATATAATTGTATATCCTCATCATAATCATATAACATTTAACCTCACATAATAAATCATCGCAAGACATGCTATTAGTCACTCATATCATAACATCATGCTAGTCAGTCATCGAACGAATCAGATTCTCAAGCTAGTTCCAAAACCGTTTCAAATCCGAATTATACAGCTAAGAATTCTGACCCCTTGAAAATACTCGCTAAAGTCCAAATAATTCTCTTCTAAACCGACAAGTCCAAATCACTTCTAACCTTGAAATTCATTTTCCAAATTCTCTTCTAAACCGACAAGTCCAAATAATTTATGTTAAATCCCAATTATTATTATAGATATAATATTTTAAACACCATTTAATAAAACACCCTTAGAGAGTATTTCTAAATCCCTTATGAAATAATTCCAACCCATTTGTATTCGATAAAAACCAACCCTTTATAAATCTCCGGAAATAATATTTTATTTTTTTAAACCTCCAATAATATTGTATATATATAATACTTTTAATTCCGCTAATTAGTTAAATAAATAAATGGATAACCCGACCCGAACCGAACCCGCTAATTAAAATAACTCCCGACCGGTTGAACAATTAATAAAACAATGGAGGTGGCCCACAAGTCATCTTCTTCATTTCAAAAGCTCCCCCCCACCGAAGCTCCGACCGAGGCGTCACTATCGCCGGCGCCAAGCTCCACCTCCCGGCCTCCATCTCCGGCGTCGTCCTGCACCCAGCTTCGCCTCGCCTCGGCCTCCTATGCTCGCTCCTCGGTTGCTTCTCGACGCTCGCTCGCTCTCGTCGCTAGCTCTCTCTCGCACTCACGGCGTAGCACACGACCTTGCCGCTCTCGAGCTCCTCGGAGCTCTCGAGCACATCCAATCGTCCCGCTCTCAGCTCACACTCACTCGTGACTAATCTAAGCACTGAAAGGAAGCATTAATTCGAATAGAGGAAGGAAGGAAATGATGGGAGCTCACCGAGGATATTCACGACTTCGGAGCTCTCGATTGAAGTTTTGGGCGTCGTCGGAGGCTCCCGATGGCTCGTCGGTCCTGCGTCGGACATGGGTGAGTGTGTTGGTGAAGATCGAAGGCGATTTCGATCAGAAACGAAGGAGAACGGCTTACCGGAATGAGGCTTCGCGAAACAAAGCAAGGAGGATGTTCGGTGGCTCGTCGACGGCTTCGATGGCTTCTGGGCGACGTCAGGGTGGCTGTTGACGTCGGAGGAGGTGGTGTTGGTGACGACGACAAAGGAGTGAAGGTGATGGAGCACCGATGGAGATGAGCAGGAGGTGATGGCGATGATGCGTTGGAGTGGTGGTGGCGTCGGTCGATTCAACAAGGAGGACGAAGGAGGGGGCTCTGGTTGCTGCTCGTACAAGGGCTACTAGTGGAGCTGTTGGCGATGGTGAGGTGGTGATGGAAGCGATGGCGGAGGAGCTGAAGTCGGTGGTGACAGTGGTATGGTGATGAAGATGGTGGAGATGCTGAAGAACGAGGGCGATGAGGGACGAGGAAGGTGGCGCTGATGGTGAAGATGAATGAGGATGGAGGTGACGATGATGGTGATGGAGAGCAGGTGAAGAAGATGGCAGTAAAGGGTGAGGGCTGGGTTCCAATTGAAGGGTAAGGTGATTTGAAGGGGTATGGTGAATGATGGGAGTGGGTGAGAGATTGACTGTTGAATTGGGAAACCAATACCCAAAAATAAATTCCGAATACGTGAATTTCGAATACCGCAATTAGTTTTCAAATGTTAGTTTTTTCGACTCTCGCTCTCCCGATCAATTAGATTTTTAAAATCGAAAAGGATATCGCCATCCGATAATTATTTTGAATTTTCAAGGTAAAATGACGGAAATCGTTCGTCAAATTTTATATTCCGGCCGGAATTCGCCAAATGAGTTTTAAATCCGATTTAAATTCATTTTTAATTTTCTTTTCCCGAAAATTTAGGATTTAAAAATCCGAGCCTTTACATGTATATTGCATACATTTTGTGTGTGTGTGTGTGTGTTTGTGTATATTGCATACTTTTTTTTTTGTGTGTGTGGGGGGAATGGTTCAAATGTAAAATATCCTTAGGGTGTAAAATTTGCTTAAGGTGTAAAATTCTCTAATGGGCCTAATTTTTGTAAGTAAATTGCTAATAAGCCTAATTTAATTACTAATGGGCCCAATTTAATTACTAATGGGCCTAATTTAATTAGTAAAATGTCCGCCCCCTTGCCCATGCGTGTGCCCCCCTGCCCCCACTGTGCCCCCCCTCTCGGGCCAGATTTTTTTTCCCCCTTTTGTCCCAGAATTTATTTTCGTGTTAACACTTTCTACTGTGCAAGTATAACTTGATTTTGTGCACATATAACATCCTATTGTGCAAATATAACTTTATTTTGTGCAGACATAATAATTCATTATGGGGTAAATAGGTAAATGTGCCTATTTCAATTATAAAAATTTATAATTGAAATATGTTTAATTTATGGGTAAATAGGTAAATATGTCTAATTTTATGGGTAAATGCACTTTTTCCTGTTTTCAACATCTTTTGTTGTGCAAATATAAAGTGTATAAATAAAATTATAAAGTGCAAGAATAAAATCACGACGTGTATGAGTAATAATATGAAATGCACAATTAAGGTTATTGTTAATGTGTCTTGAACTTTTACAATCATTTTTCCTGTTTTCAACATCTTTTGTTGTGCAGCTGTGAAGTGCATTTGTGCAGCTGTTAAGTGCATTTGTGCAGCTGTGAAGTGCATTTGTGCAACTGTGAAGTGCATTTGTGCCACTTTAAAGTGCAAATATAAGAACATAAAGTGAAAAAAAATAAAATTGTAATGTGCACATTTAGAATACAAGTGTGCAAAAGTAGGATACAATTGTGCAAATTTAAACTACAACTAGTATGATCCCCGCGCCATGGCGCGATTATTTATAAATAAAATCTTATTAATATTATAACATAATTGTAAAAGTTCAGATAATTAAATATTTTGACTTAAACTCATGGGTAGAGAAAACGATTGAAGTAGTATATATAGATATATATATGTATATATAGATATAGATTACTAATATTAATTTTATGTTTTCTTATTATTAATTTTATGTTTTGATTTAATCCCATTGTTTTTTTAGAGAAAAAACTACTAAATATATAATTTAGGCTAAGATCAATGTTTTAAATTAAGCCCAATAGTTAGTAAAAATAAAGAAAAAAGAGAATTAAAGGAAAAAGAAGAAAAAAAATAGAATTAAAGAATATCAAAGAAAAATGGCAAAAAAAATATGATTTGTCGAGACTCCTAAAATTCCTCTAAGCTTGACACATCATCCTAAACTCTTCTAAATTAAGAGTTTATAGTGTTTTTTTAGAGAAAAAAACTACTAAATATATAATTTAGGCTAAGATCAATGTTTTAAATTAAGCCCAATAGTTAGTAAAAATAAAGAAAAAAGAGAATTAAAGGAAAAAGAAGAAAAAAAAATAGAATTAAAGAATATCAAAGAAAAATGGCAAAAAAAATATGATTTGTCGAGACTCCTAAAATTCCTCTAAGCTTGACACATCATCCTAAACTCTTCTAAATTAAGAGTTTATATAGATTGTGCAAAAGTAAGATACAATTGTGCAGATTTAGAATACAATTGTGCAAAAGTAAGATCATAATGTGCATGAATAAGACAAAAAATGTGCTTTTGAAATCTATGTTTTAATTTTGTTTTTTTTTTAACTTTTGAGAGTTTGGGTTCACCTCTCGCATAATTTAGGTTGATAGATGTGAGTTTGAAATCGATTTTTTTACGTATAAGCTTTTAAAATTAAAGTGCATAAATAAGATTAAAATGTGCATAATCAAGGTTAAAAAGTGCATAACTAAGATTATAATGTGCATGATTAACAATTTGCGATTTTTGCGCTCTTGTCTATTATGTAACCTGTGTGGGATTTGAAACCACATCTTTGTGCAAACGCACATTGCTCTACCAATTGAGCTAATAGGCTAAATTATGATTTTCATGCTAAAATAGAAGAACCTAATTGACCTAAAGCATATCGCAATAAAATTCTAAAATCCAATTAGCTCATGATTCACAAACAATTTGAAAAAGCTATGAACATGAAATTAGCTCCAAATCAACCCAACATCACAACCATATCATCAATTTCAATCAATTTGGATGTTGGCAAAAAAAACCTCAAATTCTAAAATATATCGCAATAAAATTCTAAAATCCAATTAGATCATGATCCATAAACAATTTGACAATATTATGAACATGAAATTAGCTCCAAATCAACCCAACAACACAACCATATCATCAATTTCAGTCAATTTGGCTTTTGGCAAAAAACCCCAAATTCTAAAGCATATCGCAATATAAAATTCTAAAATTCAATTAGCTCATGATCCATAAACAATTTGACAATGATATGAACATGAAATTAGCTCAAAATCAACCCAACAACACAACCATATCATCAATTTCAATCAATTTGGCTTTTGGCAAAAAGTCCCAATTCCGCTCCTACATCAAACCCTAGGTTTTCAATCTCAACCTAAATCATTCAAACAATCTAAATAATTATAATAAACAAGTTTAGGGTTAGAAATCATACCAAATTCGAGTTGAAACAAGGATAAAAATCGGGATTTCGAATGGTTTCGAGCCAAAACGGTCGAACATCATGGTTGGGGCATATGGGCTCGGTGTGAGCTCGGCTGGGCACGAACCAAGGGGGTTCTGGTCTCAGGGGGTGTGCCTGATGGAGGTGGTTCGAGAGGGTGGTGGATGGTGGCCGGAGGTGGCTCGTGGGTGGCGTGGAGAGCGACGAGAGAAGAAGCGGATTGTGGCTCGACTGGGCAGCAGGTGGCTCGGGGTGTGGCTAGGCGCTGGTGGCCGGAGGTGCGCACAGGTCTCGGGGGGGTGCGCACAGGGGTGGGCTCAGGTGTGGCTAGGCGCTGGTGGCCGGAGGTGGCTCGAGGTGGGTGCGGGTGTGGGAGTCCGAGACGTTGCTTCAATGCTTCTACTTTTGTACGCGGGGTGTGGGATTTGAAAATGTGGACGCGGGTATTAGTTTTACAAAATTTTACACCTTAAGCAATTTTACACCCTAAGGATGTTTTACATTTTAACGCTTCCCTATATATATATATATATTATATACTTTGTAATGGATGATTTCAATTGATCTATTTTGTAGATATGTCGATTAGGGCTAATTTAGGGTTATTCTGGTTTGTCTTAATTGCATTGAATCAATATGCCAATTGGTCTAATTACTTGAGTCCTTAATGCTATTCTTTAGTTATATTGAATAAGGTGATTGTATCCCTACAGATCTCTCAACTTTAGTCAAGTAGACACGTGTATATGAGTAATTGATAGATCAATCCTAGGACCATGAATCTAAACCATTGTCAGAGAATTACAGGTGAAATATTTCTTCTACCTTATTATCAATCTACTTTGCAATCATAAAGTTGGTTACTTTTACATCTTGGTTATTTGCTACAATTCATTGTTTGGTCATAAGAGTTCTTGCTCAGAGTTATTGAATAGGAAATCGTTTCTCCCTATGGGTTCGACTCCGGACTTAATTGCTACACTAGTAGTTGTTTGGTTTATCAAGTGATTGATTGACTAATCTATTGGTTTTATGTTTGAGTTTGGATTATATTACTATTTGACAAAGGGCGAAAGTGCCAACGACGTTCGTCCCGCGTCTCTTGGCTTGGGAAACTCAATTTCTGTGTGTATGAGTGGTAGCATGGTAGCTTATCGAAATCTATGTAATTATAGGTGATTGCTGATTGTTAGATTCCGCTTTCGATACTTTTTTGTTTTCGGCATTTTTAGGTAAGTTCCTTTATTGACTTACTAAGATTCGAATAGAAAATCTTCTGCTTGTGGTCATATGACATACTAGGTGTTGCATAAGCATTTAAAGCATGCCATGTAGCATCATGCTAGGATTGCATTCGTGAATGAGCATTCGGTTACTTTGTGTGTTTGAGAAATAGGACGACCGTTATCTGTGAGTCATAGAATCTTTGCTAGGGTCATAGGATAGCCCAGCACCATCGGGTTTGTCATGAGTCATTATTGTCATTACATGAGATAACCCAGCACCATCAGGCATGAGCTTGATTATTTGATGAACATGATGATATGATATGATGATGATATGATAATGTGCACAAACATAATGAAATGATTACCGTACTAGCCAGGCTCCGCTCTAACGGGAAGGGGGATGGGGGTAGGAGAGGGATATGCCACTTGGCATTCTTTGGGCACCTTTAGTGTCTTTCTACACTTATATTCATATATCCTGATAAGCATGACTTGTGTGTTTAAATTCCGTACTACATTAGAAACATCTTTATCATAGTTATAACGTATGCGTATGCCTGCTTGTGGGACCCATAATATGATAGGGCCTAAATCTGATCCCGCCCAATATATATTTTTTAGGTCTGTTTTGCAGCCTTGCATGCTCTATGCTTCTATGGCATGGGAAAACGTCCTGGGCGAATGCAAAGAACATGTCTAATTATACTAATTTGGCTAAAGATCGAGTGTTCGGATAAATATGTTTCATGATTTTGTTTTGACTCGACCTCGCTGTAGCAAGTTGTACTTTACTTCCACTTTCGCATTTTCTTTCGAATGAATTCCCATGGCCTAGTTTTAGGATAGGTTAAGGGTACCCAACGACCCTTCGATTGATTTGGGGTTCGAAATCCCCACTTTAAAATACTGATCTTTTGAGGTTTGAAACCTCGACCCGTACCTGAATTGCAAGATCCGAATGAAGGTATCCAACCTTCAAAATGTAACCCGTATATTTATATCCGGGCCATTACAGAATGACCCTTACCTAGCTCAAAACCGAAAATCAGAGGAGGAAGGTCGAAGGGGTTGTTCTAGGCAACTTCGACTCTTGCTGGGCTGCTTGTCGATGCCGAGGGAGACTGAGGGAGCTGCTGTTGCTGGTCATCCAGAAGAAAGAGGAAGGGGCTGAGTTGGTGATCTTGATTACAACCATGAAGGGATAAAGCTCGGGAGCTCTTGGTTCTCATGGGGAACGAAGAGGAGGAAGAAGGTAGGGGCTTTGAGGCTTTGAAGGGGCTGCTGTAGTGGTGTTTAGCAGCTGCAAGGAGGAGCTTTGGACTGCTGGAATCTCAGGGCAACAGGAGGAAGGAGGAAGGGTGAAGGGATAAGTTTTTGGAGCCTTGTGAGAGAGAGTTTGTGTATGCTTTTGTGATATTTTATAATGAGTTCAGATTTTTATGAATAAAAAGAGGGCTAGGGGCTGATGCATTCAAATGGGCTAAGAGGGGTGTGGAAGGTTGTGTTGTCTCCTTGCTATATTTTGGGTGTACAAGACAAAATGAGGGAAAAGAGAGTTGTGGGGTGTTTGCCAACTTCTAGAAAGGAGGAAAGAGGTGAGAAGGTTCCTTTTGATTCAAATTTTCAGCTCATGAAAGGGGACCGCAAGGCTGATTTCGAATGGGGCAAGGGAGGAAAATGACGAGAAGTGTGGTCCCGAAAGCGCTAGTTCGAATTTCTAACGTTGGTTTCCTAAAGTTAGTTTCCCGAATCATGCTCTCTCAATCTAATCCCGACTCGATCAAATGAGTGCTTCAAACTCATGAGGATATCGACATCCAAAGTTCATTTCAAATTATGAGGTGAAAGAACGGAATCGTCCTTCAAAGTTTAAAATTCGGCCGGAATCAATTTTAAGGATTTTTTAAAAAAGTGATTTTCAAGGCGAGGATGAGGATTTTCAAACATTTGAATTTTCCGACTTAAATCTATTTTATTTTATTTATCTTCAAACATTATTTAAAACTAGAGGTCCTTACATAGATCTCCATTGTTTTGAATGATGAATCAAAGCAACAAAATATTATTTGTTAGGGTTCTTTCGCCCTCAAATCATCAAAATGAAAACAACGAAAAGAAAATGGAGACATTAAACTTACAAGCCAGAGTCATGGGGGTTTCTATTTGCACTTCGTCTTTTACTGCTAGGTATTGCAGTATTGGGAAATATTAATTGTTACTTGTTAAGGTTTGTGAAATTGATTATCCTGGAAGTATATGGGGGCGTTTGTTAAACAAATGAGATATGAGATGAGAACAATTATGGAGGAATTATATTAGAAATTGATGAATGAAATTGGGTGGTTTAGTTAGTTTTTCAAGAATTTGGGTAGAGACTCTTACCTCCACCCGGCCACCACCATAACCATTAGTGTAGCAGTGCTGCCAATTGTGCTTCTCAATTGTCCTCTTCGTCGTCCCGCTCTTCACCGTTGAAACCGTAGCATGCCCGCTGCATCTCCTTTTCTATTACTCTCAGAAATCAGTGAAGCAATTAATTCGTAGATGAGGGATTAACGGCTATACAGAGTAACTCTTTTTTTATTTGGCGCTTTAGTATTTGGGTCAAAATTTTTCACTGAAAAATTGCCCCTAATTCTATAGCATTTTACAAATGCTATGAATTTAACGGCATTTGAAAAACGCTATAAAATTTTACGTAGTGATGGAGTAATATTAAAAGTTTTATACAATGACGTTTTACAAATGCCATAAATTTTAAGGCGTTTTCAAAACGCCATGTATAATTTGTATTCCAAAGATTTATGATGTTTTTATACTAAAACACCATAAAAAATACCAATAAGGACATTTTATGAATAAATGTCATCTTTTAAATGTCATTAATAACCCCAAATGTAGTAATGACACTTGAAAAATGTAATTCAATTTCTAAAGGTCAAGTTAGTTAGATGCCTTGTTAGTAAAGTTAGTTAATTTATGTCATGAAAGTATCATTTTCTTTTATATATGGCAGACCACTACCAACCCTGTTAGTGGGTTAGTGGTGTTCAATTTTTTGTATGCAGTTACTAGGTTTGTAAGGGGTTAAGTTTGGAGATTTTCAACCAATCAAGGAGTGAGGCTTTTCTGAGTGTCTGTGTTGCGTTTGTGTGCTGTATTTGTCAAGCAACCACTACAAGAAAAACAGTTTTTTGTGACAAAATTTAAAATTTAAGGTGACAAAATTATTTTAGTCGCCCATAGTATACTTTTAGGTGACAAAATTGATTTTAGTCGCCCAAATTATAATTTTGTGAGAAAAAACTAAATTTGTGGCACAAAGTAATTTAGGGCTACAAATAACTTATTTTGTCGCCCATTTAATGACCTTCAGTGACGAAAAAAAACACGTAGTCACCAAAAGACCTATCTTTGGGCGACCAAATTCTTACTTTTGTTGAACTGTATTTTAGGGCTACAAAGATAAAACACATCCCGTCTTCCATCGTCTTCTTTTCAGCTCGCTGTCTTCCGGTTCGCCTCCTTCTACTCTCAGGTTCGCCTCCTTCATCTTCGCATCTCATCTCTCATGTCTTTCGGTTCTCTCCCTCTCTCATGTCTTCTCCTGCTTCATCTCGCATCTTAGCCCTAGTTTTCGATCTCTGTTCGAATGTCAAAATTTAGCCCTAATTCGGCTGTGCTTTTAGGTTTTGGAGGCGTCGGAGCTCTAATTCAGTTGCACTGCTGATTATCAACATCCTTTTGCTCTCCAGTCTTCAAGGTACTCTCCCTTTCCCTCTCTCGGCTCGCAGCTTCGCCTCTTTCATCTTCGCATAATCGCATATCTTCTCTCATGTGTTTCGGTTCTCTTCCTCTCTCATGTCTTCGCCTCCTTCATCTTCGCATCTCTTTTCTCATGTCTTTTGGTTCTCTCCCTCTCTCATGTCTTCGCCTCCTTCATCTTGGCCTTATTCATTCTCATCTTAGCCCTAATTTTGTATCTCTTTTCGATTGTAGAAATTTAGCCCTAATTTGGTTGTAATTTTAGGTTTTGGAGGCATCGGAACTCTAATTCAACATCCTTTTGCTCTCGAGTCTTCAAGGTACTCTGCCTCTCCCTCTAGATTGCCCCCTATGGCAATTATAGACACTACTATGGCTACCGTGTAACTCTCTCTTTCTAGCTCTTTAACATTCTTTGTTTTGAAGTAACTTTCTGTGATTGGGTGAAAGCTTTAGTTCTTTTACTTGTATACAATTCTGGTTTGGGATTCATGATCAGGCAGTTGTAATTCTCTAATAGAGTGACAACTTTGCAAATCTAAATTAGGGCAAACTTGATGGAAAACAGGGTCTTCAATTTCTAGAATATAAGCATGGCAGTACCTTTGTACCGTTTGTTGCATGATATTGATTATTCTTGCAATGGTAGACCAGTTTTGTTTGGTAGGTATATGATCTCCAGTTATTTTACTTGTCTTCCTTCATGTCGTTCTTGAATTAGGAAAGTTTATCGAACAAATTTTTACATGGTATACCATATGTTAATTGTTCCCTTCACTTTGAAAAGAATGGGAAATCTGAGATCCTGCGGATGCTCTCTGCTAATCACAAAATTTATTGTGTTATATTATCTTTAGGATTAATCCTCAATATGTATGCTTTGGATGTAATGTTAACATTACAAGAAGCCAGTAGTGTCAGCTTTATTTCTAGCTGCTTGTTTCCTATCTCATCTTCATTTTTATGTTCACTTTTCACTCTTGGGTCCATGTGATCTGAGGTGTTTCTCACTTTTGTTGCTATTCTTTCCTTATGACCTTTTTGATGAGGTGACTTGGTTAATCTCTACAACTTTTGTTGCTTTTTTTTTTTCATGACTGCCATGATACACTGTTCTTCCCTTAACTCAAAGGATGGGAGAGCTGTCCCATGGCCATGGTGCCCTCTCATGCCTCTTTAATTGGAATAATTGCTTTTCGTCTTCTTTTTTCAATTATTATCTTTTCATGTTATGCAAATGAATATTTTAAGTTAATCATTCTCTTGTTGAAACATCATCCTAATTTGGTTGTAATTTTAGGTTTTGGAGGCGTCGGAACTCTAATTCAACATCCTTTTGCTCTCGAGTCTTCAAGGTACTCTGCCTCTCCCTCTCTCTATTTTGTTGTTTGCTTTCAACAGTAAAGTATATATGTTTGTAACAGTTCATAGTTTCTGTACTTTCAATATTCATTTCTTACACTATTCTCTATTAATTTATGATGTGCTTGTAAGCTGAAGGGAAGTGGAAGTTGGAGCCTGGGCTAGTTGCCATTCTTGTAGTCGAACACATAGTCCTCATCATCAAGTTTGGAGTCTCTCATTTCGTTCATGAGGTACGCACTCTTTCAGATCTTACAGCCCACATGGCTATTTAATTTCTTTTGATCTATTTTACAGCCCACATGGCTATTTTGATTATACATGAATCTTTTAATGCCAAAAAAGGTGGAAGGAATAAATGGGTTTCACCCTCATCATTGATAAGTGTAAAGAGTATGGTCATTTTCTTATTCATTTACAGAGGACACTAGTGCTTTAACAGCCCTATCAGCCCTTCTTTTTAGGGATGATTCAAAGCGTATTTTGATTGATTTTCTGAATAAAGTTGTTATTCTCGATCAAAGTTTTTTAATGAGATATGTTTTGTTATGTCTAATTTATATTAATATTAAATTCCTTTATAGCATATTAGTGAAATTAATCGAGACAATCGGGCAAAGCAAAAGGTGAAGGCCGTCCAAGGATCAAAGTCAACCGCTAGAATTCTTGACCAACCGCTAGAATTCTGGACCTATTGGTAATAAAAAGAACCTTTTCCTTTATGAATTCTTATTTGTATGTGTATAATTAACTAATGTACTTTGCAGAGAAAGACTCGACGTCTAGCAGTTTCATCTGAAGCCTCTGAAGAAGCTCCCCAAACTACCGAAGATGGCAGTGAAGCATGTGGAGCAAGTGAATCGCCACCACCTCCTGAATACATTAGCTTGTGGGAACTCACCAAAAGGTAATTTAATGATTTTTCAGTTTGTTTTCTTATTCGTTTACAGAAATATAAATATATGGATCAATTGGCTCTTTGTTTTAATATTATTATTTTCTGATATTCAACAACTATCTTTGGAATCTATTTTTCTTTTATTTTGGTTGTCTAATAACCAGCTGGGACATGTTGGTGGAGATGTCACTTGTTCACAAGCAGCGCCTGACATCCACTCATTGACTGATTCATTGATGATTCAACAGAAATGCCCTAACAGCTACTATTTCTGCATATACAACATATTTGATTATTTTTTTGTCGGCTTTAATTTTTCAAATAATGGGAAATATTTGTATATATTATTTTCAGGCATAAAGATAAATCCATGGACAAGTTTGTAGAGGATAAATTACAAGAGTTTAAACAACTCCACGAGGAGCAACTCAAAGACAATGGTGTTGATAATCTAACAGTGGAGGAGGCTTATATGCGGGTGCTAGGCACATCAGCGGGGTATATAAATGGTCTAGGATATGGGCCGAAACCACCCAAGGCCAAAAGTGGGAGAGTTACATATGAAGAATCCATACAATTGAAGGAGCAATTTCAAGTGCTTCAACAAGATAAAATTATCATGCTTGAAGAAATCAAGAAGATGAAACAAGATGCCATGGAAAGAGAAGAGAAGATGAAACAAGATTCCAAGGAAAGAGAAGAGAGAATGAGGGAAGAGTTTCGTGTGATGATGCAAGAACAATTACGTGCATTCACATCGGGACAAATGAATCTTCACAAATGAGGTAACTACTAGAATTTTGTGCTTGCTTTTCATTGGTAATCTCCATAGAATTTTCATGATCTTTTCTTTAATTTCTTGTTACAGTGATCTCTAGTAATCGCTGGAATTCAAAATGGTTCTGCTGAAGGTAATATTACCTGTCTTTTCAAGATTTCTTGGTGATTTCCTGGTGAGTTTTCTGTCATGGATTTCCTGGTGATTTTCTGGTGCTTGCTATCTGAATTTTGTACTTGGGATTGCTCTTAGAATTTTCATGATCTTTTCTTCATCTTTTTTTTCCTTGCTGGCTGTTGCTTGCGTTTTTTTTCCCACTCTGTTGCTTTTACATAGCTGTTTGAGCTCTATTCTTCTTTGAATCCGTGTGATAGTTGTACTGCAAGTGTACTACTGTTAGGTTCTTTCCCACTCTGTTGATTTTGTACTTAAAGCAAGGATTTCTGTTTGGAGACCTCAAGTGGAGAGAGGGGGTTTTGCTGATTGTGCACTGGCTGAAATCCTCTTTAATGTGCCAATGAAATAGGTTCCTCTTTTTATTTTATTTTTCTTATTGGTTGTGACTGTCATTGAAGAAGTTTGGACACAAAATATGGCCCCTTTGCTAATCTTTCCTCTTATTTTCAGGGCATCTTTTTGAAGCGGGAAGAAACAAGTCATGGTGATGGAGATTTGATGGACACTTATTCTAGGAGATGTAACACTTATTCTATCGAACCATTTTCAAGTGTAATCTTTTGGTACCTATTAGGAACCTTTTAATATTAGCACCCAACAAAAAGGAACCTTTTAATATTAAAGTAAAAATGGTTTGGATTGAATATATTTTAAAGTATTTTTTTAATATAAAAATATTGAGATCAAACCAATTGACTTCCATTGTATTATATTATATATGTGTTTTGCATGTCTATGTGTGTATATATATAGTGGGTTAAAACAGGTTAAATGTGCAAATTTAGGGGAAATCACATTTTATCACTTTTATCTTTAGTGACAAAATAAAATAATTCTCACAAAAAACAGGGGTAGAATGGGTGACAAAAGGTCAAATTCATCACAAAAATGGGCTACTTTGGGTGACAAAAGGAAAAATTCATCACAAAAAATGGCTACTTTGGGCGACAAAACAGTTATTTTGGGCGACAAAATTAAAAATTCCGTCACAAAAACTGTTGGGCAACAAAATTCGAATTTCATCACAAAAGGCCTACATATGGCGATGAATTTTTTGTTCGTCGCCCAAACTTTGGGCGACGGGGCTGAGGCGACAAACAGGGGACGAAACGCTTTTTGTCACAAAACACTTTGGGCGACGAAAAGTTGACTTTGGGCGACGAAAAATTTTGTCACAAAAAACTGTTTTTCTTGTATACTGTCAACACCTTTCTTCCTAACATTGTCCTCAGTGTTGGTGTGTGTTGTTGAGTTCTCTGTGTTGCTCAGCCACCATTGTTGTTCTAACAAAATGCAACCTCTTTAAGGTTCCACTGTGCTTGTTTGATTTTTTTTCCCGTCTTAATTAGTCCAGTTCGATTGGCCTCTCCTTCTCAACATCGGACTGTGATGATGCCGTAAATAGAAATGAACAAATATGAGTGTAGATGACCGCTATATAAATATAACCTCGCAAAAACGATGCATGTCGAGAAAAGACTCAACACCCACTAGCTCCAATCGAAGGTAAATTTTATGATCCATTTTCACTTCTAAATTAATTTAGACCTTTTTATTTTTTATATTTTTTTATAGTTAACCTTTCGTATTTTTTTTTTCGGGATTGGGGTGGGCTCGCGCTCATACGAGACTACCCCTAAATTCGCCAGTGCCTGAAGGCCACGCGCCGGACATGTAAGAATCGAAGCATGCAACGCCGGCTATGCCTTTGCTTATAAATATCGGAATAAGGGATTGATTTAAGAGGACGGTACTTGAAATCTCGAAATGCTTAGGCTAGGTTTTACAGCCTTAAGAGCCTTTCCCTAGCGGGATTCGTCTCGGTCAACGGGAGCCGAGATTTGATGGAGTCCAGGGGAGGACGGTAGTCCGCGACGAGCTCAGACTCGGATCAGCCCAGGTTATAGTGGGCGCCGTGTCCCCGTGTCGGACACATAAAACGGCGGCCGGCGGCGTGTCCGTGCAACATAGCATATATAGAATCATTTGTTAGTAGGATGGTGCATCACTTGGATGATTTTCACAATACCCAATCTGACGAACCCCGTTTTGAGAATCCCGTAATTGCGAGTATCAGGATCGAGTAGAATGCGGGCGACTCCGGATGATCGGGTTTAATTCATATATGTTTGATGATGATTGGGTACTACCATCGTTTCATTGACGAGGGCCGACATACACAAGAGATAATCTCTGAAATAAGGATGAGTGTGGAAACCATATTTACAAATACTCACACGTATACAATATTAATATAATTTGAAAATAAAGAGTTGGATAAATTATGTGAAGCCATGGTAGACGGGGTACTCGTCTTTATCTCCCTTATGTTCGTGTGATTGGCTGCCGTCGTTCCACCACTCAGAGATGCCAACAAGTTGGCGGCTATGAACCATCTTCTCCAGAAGTCGGCGATCGGAGGGGTTGGTGTAGTGCATCCTTCGACTCTCCGCAACTTCGGAGAAGACCATCAGAGATGCCAATGCAACAACAAACACAACTGTCATAGTCTTCGACATTGCCATCGCTAATTCAGATTTTAATTATATTAGTTGCTTATTAATAGTTCTGACCTAAATAAATAAAACTAATCTTTTATTTTTTGCGCTTTCGGTACGGTGTTTAGAGGCAATGGCGATATGATGTCGAAACTGGCCTCGCCTTGTTTAGACTTGGCAAGGGAGGATTTATACAAACTTCAGATGCTAAAATTGGACCACAAAACAAGACTAAATATTTGGATAAAAAAAAAACAAGACTAAATATAGATTGCTATTTTTGAATTTACGAAATTTATTGTCTATTGCTAACTTTTTTTTTTTTTGGGTTAACAATTGCTTAACTTTTCTATACTTGTACCTTTGAATTACGTACTATTTTCTAATTTCACTTTTTTAGTTAAATTCTGATTTTCTTGGACAATCAATTAGGGTGTATTTGGATTCCATATATACGTTATGCATTTTGTCTATTGTGTTCCCTAAGGGCATAGGATAAGAATACTTTATTGAGAAAGAAAATCCTAAAAGAAAATGGGTGAGCCCTATAATTTAATTTCAAAATGGCTAAATCGGGTGCATATAGGTAAAACATTTTCCAATTTCGCCACTTATCATATGCCCTTGGGGCATAGGATAGAAAATCCGGTTATATTTATAAATGCTTGAATAGTATTTCGCAAACAATTGCTAACTTTTCTATACCTGCACAAGTTGTACCTTTGAATTACGTACTATCTCCCTATAACTTAAAGTTTTACCCTTTTCAAGACTCTCAGGCTATTCACGTGTAGCCTTTTGTGAATTTTTTTCTTTCCTTTTTTGCCCTTCTGTTCTTCTTTCTTTCTAATGCTCTCTCTCCCACGATCTGAACTTTGAAGGGTGCAAGGGAGAACCATTGGGCGTCGCCAACAAGTCCGATCAGGAGATATTGGAGAGGGTGACGATCTTGGAGTTTCGATTGACGTTTTTGGTTTCGATTAGGCCCTAAATTGGGAACTTGCGGTATGAATCAGGCATGGAAATTGACGGATTTGAGGTGTGATCGTTGGAAGTCTGATGATGGGTGCTGATACTCTCTCCCCATCTCGAACAATAACAATGGCGTCCTCTATGATTCTTCAGTGTTCTTCCTCCGTCATCGGTTGTCCGCCACCAATTGATGCTCGTATTTCCTATAGGAATCAAAGATTCATGGTTTCCTTTCACTCCTTAACCTCGATGAATCTCAATCACTTCTCTCCTCTCTCTTCGATCGGCTTCCCATTCAGGTGCGCTTTTTCTTTCTCCTTGAAGTTTTTTCCAATTGTTTTTCCATTTCAATTTCATGAAACCCTAGCGTTTTGTTGTTCGCGTGTAAGTGTGGAATTATTTTGCATGTACTCACAAATTTCTCAGTCTTTGTCATCACCTCTACTCCTATTACCCAAAAACAACACAACTAAAGATCAACCAAAGGCTCTGATACCATTTGTTGGGCTAGAAACCACTTTTTAGCCATATCTGGAAGCGAATTCGGGTAATAAGAAAACCAACAACAATCAACCAACAAACTAGTGGCTAACCGATAATATCCAATCCAGAAACCAAACAACCAAACAACGAAAAAAAATAGATAAAAACACACAAATATCGACACGACATTTACGTGGGAAAAACCCTCTCTAACCAGAGGATAAAAAACCCACCTTCCGCTCGCCAGAGTAACCAATCCACTAATCAACAAACCATTACAAGATGAAACACCCGCTCAAATATCTTATCTTTCCTCTCCTTTCTCCCTCCTCTCTCTTTTTTTTTCTCTCCTTTTTCCTTGATGGTGCGACTGATCTCCTTGAAGCCCTCATTTAATTTGTTCCCAAAATTCCACTTATATATTGCTAACAACCTAGAAATATATACCTTCTTTGGGCTAGACCCAATTTGGGCCATAGGCCCAACATCACAATCCTACAAAAACATATATTAACATAGTATATGATAGTACTCCATCCGTCTCAAAATACATGTCTTTTTAGCCCCATATAATTTTGTCAAAAATACATACTATCTTTTTAGATTTAATCATTACACCTAACCTACTTTTACATCTAATCATTACTCTAATTTTTACATCACCTCTACTCTCCTCCTCACAAATTTTTTTTAAAAAAGAAACAAATACTCTAATACCAAAGTCTAATAATTACACTTAACCTACTTTTTACATCTAATTATTACACTTAACCTACTTCTTAATTCCCGTACTCTGTCCCAAAAAGACATGTATTTTGAGACGGAGGGAGTATTACTCTCCAACAAAGCTTATCACTGGCTTGTTGTTATGTGACCTAGATCTAAAAAAAGCATCTTAACTAAGCTAATTTAGTCTCTAATAGGGATAAACTTAGTTCAGTCACCCACCCTTAGTTACTTTACTAATTTTCTTTCTATTGTGCAATGTTGTCATCCAATGTTTATTATATGTCATCAAATGTTTATTGTTGGACCTTGAAAAGTTATGTTACTAAATAATATTAGGCAGAAATGTATTTAAAGACAAGTTATTTACAGGTGAAAACTCTTTGACAATCAACAAGTTGGGCAGGATAAAAACATATCAAGTTAAAATAGTAATTTGTTCACCTAATTCAGGTGAGCAAGTGGTTCTCTCAATAAGTTTCAATGTTATTGAATAACCCTATATGAGTCTGAGCAATAAGATGTACGTACCGGATAAACCAAGTGGCAAGTCACAAGAAAGATCTAATATTCCCATACTAATAAAAATCCTTATAAGAAATGCCATTAGCAAGATTGCTAAGTACACGGTTTATCATATCTAGTTGAGATATACATTAACTTAAACTTTTGTATAAAAATGTGAATCCAACTCTACAATCAAAATACCCCAACAAATCTAACACGACTCTTATTTTGTATGATCTGATCTAGATTTTATCGAGATCTTATAGTACTCTAACACATATATCTTAAGATATAGATATATGGGTTATGAGGCCGGAAAAAAAATCGTGATCATAAAAAATAAGAAATTGGATTAAGCTGGATAGTGATGGTAATTCAAATATTACTTTTCCAATCTATATGTAAAAATTTCATTAAATTTATTAATTTAACCATCTTTTAAAATTTTTTTTTTAGAGAGTTTGTCCATTTTTCGTTTTTAGAAGATAATCCTTAACTGATTAATAACTGGAATGATGTATAAGATATCAAATGCCTTGTACTCTCAACTAAAATGGATCATTAGAAAACAATTAACTTTAAAAATATTTATAGCAGAGCATAGGCTAAACTTAAACATTAACAAATAATCATATCATTAAATGTTTTTTAAATGATCTCACATTTTTTTTATGATTTTCTTTCCTAATTAAACGTGCTTAGAAATCTACAAAACAATAACTAATTAGGTAATTATTATTAAGAGTTTGATAATTGTGTGTTTATAGGGAGATCGAGTTCGACTCCGGGAGGCGTCTGCGGGATGATTTCCTCCTCCCGATCAACGAAGCCCAAAAGGTGGCGTCCGTTCGCGCTACGATAGTTCTTCGTGACAAGACTATCAAAGTGCGTTGTGTAGAGCATCCTCCGACTCTCCGACTCCTCCGCCTCGGAAAACACCAACAATGATGCAACAACAAAAAGCAGTGTGATTATCTTCGACGACGTTGCCATTTGCCAAGATTTTATTACGTTGAATGTGGAAGCTTGCCTCGCCTTTGTTCAGACCTGAAAATGAATTATTTATACAATATTTGGATGCTGAAATTGGATGATTGAACAATACTAAATATAGATTGCTAGTTACGAATTTGCCGTTCATTACTACTAACTTCTCGATGCCTCCCTTAATTCATATTGTTACGAAGTTATCGGGGCTTTGCAGAATTTCCCTTTTTGTGGTAACTTTCTCTTTTTTACTACTTCAAATTATTTGACATTTTTTTTTAAATATTATATGCACCAATAAAATATCGCAGGAGACGATTAATGATTATGGCATCGGTTTTTCAAGATGATATAAAATTTTTACTCCTTTCTTTTATTTTTATTTTTTTAATTCTCCCATATCTCTCTTTAAATCAATCATATTCATTTTTTTACCTTTGGAAAACAATCAACATGAATATGATTGTAATGGATGGAACAAGTGGATGGGGGCCGGCGATGCGCCCCGGTCGGATGTGGAACGGTCACAAGCCGATCCGCCGATCGGCTCGGGGTGTGGACCGACGCGGATTGAGGGGGCGGCTTAAGCCCGGGCGGTTGATACGCCCGCGGAGCGTCGTCCCAGCGATCGTGTAAGGCAGCGCGCGCCGTCACGGCGTGCTTCGACACCTGCACGCTCCAGGCGTCGGCCTGCGGGCCCCCCATTCGGCCCGAACCCTCACCAAGATTAAAGTACTTGCTTGAAAAGGGGTCGCAGTTCGATCCCCTTTCTTGCAGTCTATGTAATCTTAATGCTGAAGACTCTAAAAACATTTTCATATACCGTTAATGCTCAAGGGAACTTATTTGGAAAATAGACCAACAGATTGGAAGGACAATACAAAACACTAAAAAAAGGGGCAAAACAATGAAAGTCCTCATTGAGGGTTTCATTAATTGATTAAACATATGTATATATATGTATGTATATATATATATGTATATATATATGTATATATATATATGTATATATATATATGTATATATATATATGTATATATATATATATATGTATATATATATATATGTATATATATGTATATATATATATGTATATATATATATGTATATGTATATATATGTATATATATATATATATGTATATATATATATATATATATATATATATGTATATATATATATATATATATATATATATATATATATATATATATATATATATATATATATATATATATATATATATATATATATATATATATATATATATATATATATATATATATATATATATATATATATATATATATATATATATATATTGATAACTCCACTTCCTTGATGAAAATCAGAATTAGTTTCAAAGGCTTTGATACACAGTTTGTGTCAAAGGTCTTGAAGCTACAGCTGTGTTGATGAAACACAAAACCTGTACTTTATTATATTATGTCCGAATATTATTATATGTTATTATATGCTTCCAGATATTATTATATATGCACTAACATTTCAGGAAGCTTTTCGAATTATATCTCCTTCCTTGAGCTGAATAACGTGGAGAATAAAATCGGAGATCATGGCTTCAGAGTTTCCATGAATAGAAGATTGTGTAGATAGCCATGATCAGCCCAGCCGTTGGAGAAGATTCCTTCCTCAAGTGGCGCCGATGATCTTCACTATATAAAGGAGATGAAGAAGAGAGAGATGACTGACGTACATTCACGAATATCATTGCACAATCAGCCCTCAAGTTTACGATCTCTCTTCAGCGTGTTCTCTCTGCTTGTTCTTAAGAGTCTTATATTTTGTTTCAAAGCATTTGAGAGTTACATAGTGAGCTTATAGGATATATTCATAGAGAGTGTTATACTCGAGAGTTTATAACTCAGGAAGTGAACACTAGGCGATTGATTCACGAAGTGTAAGAGGATTGTACTAGATAGCATAGAGAGGTGGGGCTCTTCTAGATTGGTCTAGGACTCAAAGGGAACGTGAGTTGACTAGATTGCAATTGTATAGGAGAGAGGCTTCTCGGTGAGCTATTAGGATCCTAAGTCTTGTGAATCAATAAAAGCCGGTTGAATCCTAGGGTTGTGGAAGAACCCTAGGCGGGGACGTAGGCCAAATTCGTGCCGAACCTCGTTAACAATTCGTTGTGTCCTTTACTTACTGCTTTACCTTATTTCCGCACTTGGTTCGAATTATTTAACTTTGTGATTCAGGTTTTCAGAGAAAAGACTAAGTCTAATCTCAAAGGGTTTTGCACGAGCTTCAAAAGTCTTGAGACTATCTGCGAAAAACCGGCATACTCTATTCAACCTCCCTTCTAGAGTATCTTTATATTACTTTGTTTTACATTATCGAACCTTCAATTGGTATCAGAGCTTTACTCACTGCTTTTGATCTAACAATCTTGTGAGTATTCGATCATGTATGGTGAAGCAAGCGGAGGATTTGCACAGGGAAGGTCTACCAGCAGACCACTACTCTTTGTAGGAAACAACTTTCTCCACTGGAGATCATTGATGAAGATGTTCATCATAGACCAAGATATGGAACTTTGGAACATTATAGAGAATGGGCCAAAGATTCTAGAGAAAGACGGACCAAATAGAACCAAAGTCGCAAAGAAGGAGTCTGAATACATCCAAGCAGATCTTGAACTCGTCTCTAAAAACTACAGGGCTATTAACTTACTTTATTGTGGTCTTAGCACTGATGAGTTTAACCGTATATCATCTTGTAGGTCAGCTAAAGAGATTTGGGACAAGCTGGTCGTCACCTATGAGAAACTAGTCAAGTGAAAGACACCAAGATCAGCATCTTCCTTCGAAAGTACGAGCTTTTCAAAATGAAGTCTGATGAGTCAATCAAGGCCATGTTCACACGATTCACAGAAATCACCAACAACCTTGACTCTCTCGGCAAGAGCTTTACAAACGTTGAGAAAGTGAGGAAGATATTGAGGTGCCTCCTAAAAGAAAAGTGGGGTCCTAAAGTGACAGCCATAGAGGAAGCCCAAGATCTCACCACTCTGCCCCTTGATGACTTGCTTGAGAAGCTGATCACACATGAGATGATTC
This sequence comes from Persicaria maculosa, assembly GCA_963922045.1. Classification (NCBI taxonomy): domain Eukaryota; kingdom Viridiplantae; phylum Streptophyta; class Magnoliopsida; order Caryophyllales; family Polygonaceae; genus Persicaria; species Persicaria maculosa. The sequence goes on from OY998259.1 coordinate 58,054,201, forward strand.
TCAATGAAGACGATGGAGAGCTCCCAGCAAGCACCAAGAACTTGGCGCTCAAGTCTAAGAAGGATGAGCCCAAAGATGTGTCTGATTCTGAAGATGAGGACGATGATGAGGATGATCCCTTTGATCTCATTACAAGGGGTCTTTCTCGAATCCTCAAGATGAAGAAGCAATTCAACAACAAAGATGGATCAGAGTCTACTAAATTTCGAGGTAAGTCTCAATACAACAAATATGACAAGAAGACTAAACCTTTTTCTTGTTTTGAATGTGGTGAAACAGACCATCTAATGAAAGATTGCCCTCAAAAGAAGAAGAATCAATTCAAGAAAGGTGACTCAGATTCCGATGATGAAAAGGCCAACCTTTGTCTCATGGCCATAGGAGATGAATCCCATGATAAGCAACTTGAGGTAACCGTAAGAGAGCTTATGGTAAGTCCAAAAGAGGTACTATCGGAATTCCTTTCTAATATGATTGCCAATGAAGAGAAACTTATTGCTCAAACTAACACTCTTATCAGGAAAACCGTGGACCAGGAAAGAACTATTGAGGAACTGTCTAGGCGGGTCAAAAGTCTTGAAACTTCTTATTCAGGTCTTGACATTAAAGTCAAGACTCTTGACTCAGAGAAATCTGAACTCAAGCAAGATCTGTCCTCTCTGAGAAGTGAACATCAAGACTTAGAGAACGAGAAGATCTCCCTGAATAATAAGGTTCAAGACCAACAGACAGCCCTCATAAGTTTTACCAAGTCCAAGGGCACTCTTGATAGGATGTTGGGTGAGCAACAAAGTTCTCTAAACAGAAGTGGTATTGGTTACAACCCGAGGTTTTTAAAGAAGCAACACACTACCACTTTTGTAAAGGCAAAAGGAAGCAGAACCTCTCCTATATGTCACCACTGTGCGAGAAAGGGACATGTAAGAGAGACCTGCCCCTATAGAAGAAAGGATCCTCATATTATTCGCAATACATTTCCTATTCACTTGAGAAAAGAACGGATAACGCAAGTTTGGTTCCCCAAAGGCACTATTTTACCAAATATGGTTTATCCCAATAAAGGATCTAAATTTTCTCACTAGTCTAGCCACAAAGGTTGATGTTTGTTTTGCAGGAGATCACCAAGGTGAAGGAGCAAAAATGGATTATTGATAGTGGATGCTCTAGACATATGAGTGGGAAGAGGTCTCTCTTCCATGATCTAAAGAAGCAATCCACTGGAACAATCACTCTTGGTGACAAAGGAAAGTGTGACATCGTTGAGAAGATACAGGAGACTCGGTCATGTAAGCCCACATACACTACAGAAGCTTGCGTCCAAAGGACTTGTAAGAGGACTACCTGAGATGGACTTCAAAGGTATTGAGATGTGCAAAGCGTGCACACGAGGTAAACAAACACGTAGCTCTTTCAAACCCAAAAAGGTTGTAAGTACTTCTAGACTCCTTAAACTTTACATATGGATTTATGTGGTCTTATGCGAGTCAAATCTCCCAATGGTAAAAAGTACATGCTTGTTGTTATATTTGATGAATGCAATGACGGTTCTTTGAGTGAAAGTGTTGCAGATTTAGATCTTAACATCCATACTGAGAACGAGGATGCTGATGATACTGCCACCAAGAACACGGAGAAAAGGAACATGCAGGAACAGATTCTCAACACTGAAGAATTAGCCCAAGGTGTTGAAGATTCGTCCAAAGCCCTTGGTGTCCAATCTAACAATGTTGAACGTCAGAACTGCTGTAACTGAACCTAACAGGACCACGGAGTCAGATGTACCACAAATCAATCCTGATGGTGTGACGACTCAAGGAGCTGAGACCAGCAAAAGAAAATTCAAATACTCCTCATCACACTCATTAAAGGATATCATTTCTGACCCTACATCTAGTGTTCAAACTCGTTCTAAACTTAAAGATCTTTGTGCTTTTCACGCGTTTGTTTCTCTTATTGAACCAAAGAAGGTAGATGAGGCCCTTCAAGAGCCAGATTAGATCATTGCTATGCAAAGTGAGCTTAACGAATTTGTAAGGAACAAAGTCTGGACCTTGAAGCCTAGGCCAAAGCATCAATCAGTCATTGGAACACGATGGGTATTTCGAAACAAGCTAGATGAGAATGGTAAAATCGTGAGGAACAAGGCAAGACTTGTTGCTCAAGGCTACAATCAAGAGGAAGGTATTGACTACGAGGAGACCTTTGCTCCCGTACCCAGGCTTGAAGCCATTCGCATTTTATTAGTATTTGCATCTTTTATGAGCATAAAGTTATATCAAATTGATGTCAAGTGTGCTTTTCTTAATGGTTTCTTAGAAGAAGAAGTTTATGTGGCTCAACCCCCAGGTTTTGAAAGTTCAGAATTTCCCAATCATGTTTATAAACTAGACAAAGCAGTTTATGGTTTGAAACAAGCCCCAAGAGCTTGGTATGAGCGCTTGTCAAAATATCTTTTAGAAAATGATTTTAAAAGGAGGTTGATCAACAAAACTCTTTTTATCAAGACCAAAGGAAAAGACATTTTAGTTATTCAAATTTACGTTGATGATATATTCTTTGGTGCTACTAACACATCTTCGTGCAAGGAATTTTCTGACATCATGTGCAGCGAATTTGAGATGAGCTTGATGGGTGAACTCAACTTCTTTTTAGGATTACAAGTTCATCAATCCAAGAAAGGGATCTTTGTCAACCAAAGCAAGTACACTAAGGATCTCTTGAAGAAATTCAAGATGGATCAATCCAAAGCAGCCAAGACACTCATGAGCTCAACATTATCTCTAGCTCAAGATAAGATTGGGAAGAGTGTCAATCAAAAGGAGTGTCGAGGGATGATTGGATCTTTACTATATCTTACGGCTAGTAGACCTGACATCATGTTTAGTGTTTGCATGTGTGCTAGGTTTCAAGCTGATCCTAAAGAATCTCACCTCGTAGCTGTGAAGAGGATCTTTCGATATCTCAATGGCACTAAGGAGCTTGGCTTGTGGTACCCAAAGCAAAAAGATTTTACATTAATCGGGTATTCTGATGCAGATTTTGCAGGCTATAAGGTGGATAGAAAGAGCACATCAGGATGTTGCCAATTCTTAGGAGCATCCTTGATCAGTTGGCACTCAAAGAAACAAAATTCAGTTGCTCTATCCACTGCTGAAGCCAAATACATAGCAGCTGGAGCATGTTGCTCCCAAATCCTTTGGATAGCTCAACAAATGAGAGATCTTGGCATCAACGTCAAAGGTATTCCCATTAAGTGCGACAATACAAGTGCCATATCAATCACAAAGAATCCTGTTCAGCATTCAAGGACCAAACATATTGATGTAAGGCATCATTTCATTAGAGACCATGTTGAAAAAGGTAATGTGTCCATTTCTTTTATTTCAACTGATTATCAATGGGTTGACATTTTTACTAAGCCATTGGCAGAGGACAGGTTCACCTTCATTAGACCTGAGATCGGAATGCTTAACAGGGATGCACTTTCGTAGGGGGAGCTTTCCCTTTACGAAAGATAAATTCTACTCGGTGTCAAGATCCTTGAACCTGTTTTCAAAGGTTGTGAACTGAACAGTAGAGTACATATGACGGATCAGATATTTGGTTGGTATCTCTTTAGATATTTGATCAAATATTGCTTTAATGGATTTTAACCTTCTCTATATTTTACCTATTTTATTTTTCGGGAAAATCTTTATTATTGCATATTCTCCGATTATATTATTATTTGTGGAAATTTTTTAAATCGGATAAACATCTCTTGCCTTAATTGTTAAGATTCGAACAACTCTTGGTTTGAATTTTGAAATTGTTTTGGTGACTGTTTTCACACTCCTCCCTTTGTTGAAAGACAAAAAGGGGGAGATGGTTTGATGGTTTAGACTTTAAAACTGTTGTGAACCAAGGTTCTTGGAGTTTTACTTTGTTGGATATTTCTCGTTGACTTTGAAAACTTATGATCCAACATTTGTCTAACCCATGCAGGTACTTGGTCCGATTTTGCTTATGATATATCTGCTTGACTAAGTTGTAGGGATGCACAGGTTTTGTCTTTCATCAAGGGGGAGATTGATAACTCCACTCCCTTGATGAAAATTGGAATAAGTTTCAAAGGCTTTGATACACAGTTTGTGTCAAAGGTCTTGAAGCTACAACTGTGTTGATGAAACACAAAACCTGTACTTTATTATATTATGTCCGAATATTATTATATGTTATTATATGCTTCCAGATATTATTATATATGCACTAACATTTCAGGAAGCTTTTCGAATTATATCTCCTTCCTTGAGCTGAATAACGTGGAGAATAAAATCGGAGATCATGGCTTCAGAGTTTCCATGAATAGAAGATTGTGTAGATAGCCATGATCAGCCCAGCCGTTGGAGAAGATTCCTTCCTCAAGTGGCGCCGATGATCTTCACTATATAAAGGAGATGAAGAAGAGAGAGAGGACTGACGTACATTCACGAATATCATTGCACAATCAGCCCTCAAGTTTACGATCTCTCTTCAGCGTGTTCTCTCTGCTTGTTCTTAAGAGTCTTATATTTTGTTTCAAAGCATTTGAGAGTTACATAGTGAGCTTATAGGATATATTCATAGAGAGTGTTATACTCGAGAGTTTATAACTCAGGAAGTGAACACTAGGCGATTGATTCACGAAGTGTAAGAGGATTGTACTAGATAGCATAGAGAGGTGGGGCTCTTCTAGATTGGTCTAGGACTCAAAGGGAACGTGAGTTGACTAGATTGCAATTGTATAGGAGAGAGGCTTCTCGGTGAGCTATTAGGATCCTAAGTCTTGTGAATCAATAAAAGCCGGTTGAATCCTAGGGTTGTGGAAGAACCCTAGGCGGGGACGTAGGCCAAGTTCGTGCCGAACCTCGTTAACAATTCGTTGCGTCCTTTACTTACTGCTTTACCTTATTTCTGCACTTGGTTCGAATTGTTTAACTTTGTAATTCAGGTTTTCAGAGAAAAGACTAAGTCTAATCTCAAAGGGTTTTGCACGAGCTTCAAAAGTCTTGAGACTATCTGCAAAAAACCGGCATACTCTATTCAACCCCCGTTCTAGAGTATCTTTATATTACTTTTTTTTACATTATCGAACCTTCAATTGGTATCAGAGCTTTACTCACTGCTTTTGATCTAACAGTCTTGTGAGTTTTCGATCATGTCTGGTGAAGCAAGCGAAGGATTTGCACAGGGAAGGTCTACCTGCAGACCACTACTCTTTGTAGGAAACAACTTTGTCCAATGGAGATCATTGATGAAGATGTTCATCATAGACCAAGATATGGAACTTTGGAACATTATAGAGAATGGGCCAAAGATTCCAGAGAACGACGGAACATTATAGAGACGGACCTATATATATATATATATATATATATATATATATATATATATATATATATATATATATATATATATATATATATATATTTATAGGTTACAATGGATTGCGCCTTTTGGCCCACTATACAATATGAAGTCCATGTAATCTATCATTGCCGACTCCAGGTGACTTCTCCAGAATTTCCAATGCTCCTCATGTTCGCATGTCTTCAGAGAGTTCAATCATGTCGCAGACAAGATGGCTCAACTTCGGCATCAACTTGGTCATGACTCACCCTTGCATCATTTTGAGCTCCAAGCTCTCGTCCAAAAGGGCGTTCTTGGGTTGTGGATCAGTAGGGTCTGACATCGCCCAAATTCTTTCCTTTTATAAAAAAAATCATATTCATGTTCTTTTATTCTTAACACATTTACAATATATATATATATATATATATATATATATAGACTGAGATTTTTAAATATTATTTTTATAATTATAGATTTTATTCCAATTTAAAATTTGTTTAATTTCTAAGACTCCGGGAAATTTTTGAATAAATCCGTCATCGAGCAAATGATTTATTGGAATTTCTTCGACCAAATTCCCGCATAAACTTGTTGTTAAAATTAAAAACGAATTCATTCCACTTCATTATTCTGAGGCTGGGAAATATTTTCGGGTTTCATTATTTAATTCGGATTCGAATATTTATTTTAAATTTATTTTAATCTCGTCGGGTTAAGGTCGAAAAGCGGGTTTCATGGTTTATTTCCAGGTACTTTAGCGGTCTTTTCTCACAATTACTACCTTTCATATCCTAGCCCGTCCCCTACGCTTAACCCCTTTACAGCGCCCCTAACCTCTTCCCCCTACCCCTAGCTGCTAATCAACCTTCCCGCTCGATGAACCTAGACATGAGCAAGGGTCAAGGGTCGACCCGGACCCGACGGGTTAGGGTCAACAAGGGTCAGGGTCGAAACGGGTCAAGGGTTAGGGTTAGGGTCATGCTGATTTTGACCCACGGACCTGGTGGGTCGAACCCGAAGGGTCGACCCGTAGGGTCAACACTGCTTGGTCATCTATTTTTTTTTTCCAAAAAATCAAGGTGAAGAGGAAGAGGGTTTCAACATTATCGAATGACGGAGCCATCTAGAGAGATCCAAATTTCCTACTACGTAGGCAATCGCTCATCAAATATTCACCGCTACTTGCTCAACTCTAGCGGTGGAGTAACGTTTTAGCCAATGTGGTCAAATATTAAGCGAGAAGAGATCAAGACTCTTGTCCGAAACTCTGGAAGGGCAAGTTTGCCTAAACGATTGGAAGAGGGTGGAGATGCGAATTCAAAATAATGACCACTTAATCGAGTCAGACTCGGATGAAGAACTCGACGATGACACAATGGTCAGGAACTCAGATGCAAAGCAAGGAGAAGAGTCTTAGCATGAGATGAGGTAAGTAGGGATCAAAACAAATGTAAAGAACTACGTAAGCTTTCATTCTTCTTCCCCGAGAGATACGTACACAACTAGAAAACCGGTCCATACCCTTCTTCCTTTTTATTTTTATTTTTTTAAACTTAAAAAAACTTTTTAAAAAAATGACATGTCATGACCCAACGGGTCAAAGGGTCGATTCTTGACTCAGCGGGTCACCACAACCCATTGACCCGTGGCTTGGAAGGGTCAGGGTTAGGGTTAGAGATATCCCAACCCTTGACCCAGCGGGTCGGACCCTTGACCCGGCGTGTCCGACTCGTGCTCATATCTAGATGAACCCATCACCACCCCGTCATTGTCTTTCCCATCTCAACTCCCTCCATCCTTATGCTCTCATTCAAATCTTAGATACTCCCTCTTTCTCTCGCCTTTTATGTGTAAGGGGTAGTCTAACATGCTTCTCTAGGTCGGGGGAAGAGTCGGGAAAAGTGAGAAGAGCTAACAATGACGTGAGAAGGCTCAACGAGTTTAAATTAGTAGCTCTGAGCCCAGACTCGCCGTTGCGAGTCAGAACTGGCCTAGGACAAGTTCTCTCTCGACACTACGAGTGCTCCCTGTCGCCGCGACTTCTCCATGGCGAGCCTCTTTTGCGTGGGAGAATTCCTGTATAGCGGGGGCAAGTTGCCCCTCTCGCGGCCGCGACACCCCTAGCTCGCAGGGTGCTCGCTGGGTGTGTTTTGCGGTGGCAAAACCATGTTTTCCGACGGCGAAACACCCCATGGCCAAGGGTTTTAACGTTATGATTTCGGGAGTTTTGACTAACGTTTTCAAAAATCGGATTTGACGTTTTGGGGATTTGGAATGACTGACTGGGTGACTTAAACTCGGGTTTCGTAAAACGAACTTAACAAGCATTTTCAAAGTTCGGAAGTCCTAACTATTTAACTCAGATTTTGAAGCGGTTTTGAAACTAAGTGGGGATTTGACTTGTTCAATGACTGACTTGGCATGATGTTATGAATGTGGGACTAATAGCATGTATGTGTGACTTTTTTGTTTTGGTAATCAAACAAGAGTCGCGGCCCTCGCTCAAGGGATCTTTATTAGTAAAGGGAAATTACAAAGACTCTGACATCACCTTGGTAAACCCAAGGTTGTCCAAGCAAAGAAAGTCCTAGGCGCCAACCGGCACCTCTTCAAAAAGAACAAAACCCAAATCGAAATTGAAAGTAAGATTAGACATAAAGTCGGCGAGGCGGTTGCCCCCACGCCGGTTATGACGGAATTACAGAAGCCAATCCCTACTTAGGAAGCCATGGCAACACCAGACCAGGCTAAGTAGCATGAATTTGTGTGACTAATAGCGTGAATTTGTGACTAATAGCATGATGGTGGAATGTATATATGTGCTAAGTACGAGTATAAATTGGTAACATGTGGATTTGGCTAGTTATATGGAAATCATCGTAAGTTGATGAGCTGGAAATTTAGGTTGAATGAGGTATAAGATGCACAATGGTTGATCATGATGAATGGAAAGTATGGTTGATGCGAGCTTGTTTATCTATCTGCTTGTATGTGTGTGCGATATATGCGTGCTTAGAGAAGTCATAGAAGTAGACTCATTATGTTCTCGATATGTATGTAGATTATACTATGTGATTGTGATTCGTTGTGTGCCGAGTTACTATTTTGCTACTCTGCTATCTAGGTAAGTTTCCTCGGAGCTTACTCAGATTGAACAGAACACTTCACTGCTTATATGTGCATGATATACTAGGTGTTGCATAATCATAATAGCATGCCATGCAATACCATGCTTAGGACTTGCATTCATGAATGAGCATCCCTATTTTGTATGCGTTTGTAAACAGAATGACCGTTATCTGTGAAGTCACTAGAGTCTTTGCTAGGGTCATTGGATGCTCCAGTCCCATCGGGTCTTGCCTTGAGTCATTCGAGTCATGAGTAACACCTTAATGATTAACACTTATATGAGCACGATGATTATTATGAGCATGATGATTATTATGAGCATGATTATGAGTTGAGCTTGCAGGCTTGATTTAATTATATGAGCAAAATAAATGGAATGCATTCACGAGCTGACCAATCTCCACCCTATCAGGAAAGGTGGTGGTGGTAGGAGAGGGACATGCCATTTAACATTCTGTGTGGACCCATTTAATCGTTTTCTACATCATATATAAATTATCAGCATGCTTGTGTGATTTAAATTCCTGTCCTGCATTAGAAACATGATATTAGGAATAACGTATATGTGTGCTTATAAATGGGGACCAGCCAAGTGCGGGCCTCAATCTGATCCTGTGTCCGTCTAATGTTTTTAGGTATGTGATATGTGTGTATGATGATGATATGACTCTATGATCAGCGGGACTTTGTATGGCGTGTGAGAGAGAGCTTCTGAGACTATGACTTCACCACAAAAACCTTATTATTTTAGAGATTTCGGATTTCTGTTTTGACCCGGCACTGCCGTGGCACCAGGATTGTATTTGGGTTTTAGACTATGATGATTGGTTGTATGCTAAAGTGATTTCTGCGACTTAGTCCCTAGGACAGGTACAAGGGTGTTAACCCCGTGTCTCCAACGGACCTCGAGAATGTTTTGGGTTCGAAATCCCACTTTCCGCTACTAATACTTGTTTTCAAACTTTAACATGTACTCGGTGCGCAAGATCCGAACGATGGATCCTATCCTTCGAAACATAACTCGGGTTCTCTAAACCTGGGCCGTTCATTGAATAATACCATCGTGAGTTTTAATCTTGATAGTACCTTTTCCAAAAAACTTGCAAGCAGTGTTATTTCCAAGCAAGATAGATCCACCATCAATAGCCTCATAAGAAGAGAACCAGTCTCTATGTGGACACACATGATAAGTACATTTTGAATCAAGAATCCACTCATGACTACTAATATTACCAGTGTTAGTAGCCAAGAAAACATCACCGTCAGAGCAGACATCAACACTATTAGCTTCGGCGAATTTTTCAAAATTATCATATTGTTTCCCCATAGCCTTTTCCTTATTCTTCAGTTTATAATATTCAGAAATAAAGTGACCTAATTTCTTGTAGTAATTACATGTCTTATTGCCTTTAGGCTTATAAGAATTACTGCCAGTGCCATTTTCAGTGCTGTGCCCCCTAACAAATAAACCTTCTCCGTGTTTATCAAACCGATTATCAACATCATATTTTTCCTTAGCAAGAAGGTTAGCCTTAACATCTTCCCATAAAGAATGATTTCCTTAAACTGCTTGTAAGAAGGGGGAAAAGAGGCAATCAACAAAACAACTTTATCCTCATCATCAATCTTAACATCTAAATTCTCAAGATCAACAAGGATAGAAGAGAACTCACTGAGATGAGTTTGAATCGGGGTACCTTCAGCCATACGAAGCGAGATTGTAAAGGCGCTCCTTCAAACGCAGCTTGTTGGCAAGACTCTGCATCACATAAAGCGATTCAAGCTTCAAATACAAACCAACAGCAGTGGTCTCATGAATTACCTTGCGCAGAACTTCACAAGATAAACAAAGTTGGATGGTTGACAAGGCTTTCTTGTCCAACTCGTCCCACTGCTCATCCGTCACAGTAGATGGTTTCTTCGATTTCCCATCCAAAGCTTTCTTCAAGGCATTTTGGATGAGAACGGCCTTCATCCGGACTCGCCAGATAGAGAAGCTAATCTTTCCATCAAATTTCTCATTATCGAACTTGGTAACAACCGACATTGAGAGAGTGATTCCAAAAATGATCTTAACCTCGGTATGATACCACTTGTTAGGGATTAGTGGTAATAAGAACATGAGCGAGTAACGAGAGGAAAACCGACGAGCGAAAAGAGTCAACAAATCCACTATTAAATAAGAAAGAGTACAACGAACCTTGTATGGACTATAAGGGGTAATGGACAAGACTCTCTCTTTACAATAAAGTGGAATATAATGATTGGAATTAGAAGATTAATTTGTGGGTGAATGAGAAGTGTTTGTGGATTAGTTAAAATGTGAGAAGAGCTTTCTATTTATAGCCATCAAGCCATTGAGACCTCTTGAAGTGTGGAAGCTTGGAGAAGAGAGAAGAAGCTTGTAGATCATTGGAAGAATGGAGAACAATTGTTGATTTGATCGAGCAAGAAAAGCTCTAGAATTCTCAAATTTGATGAGGCTTGTGGAGTCCTCTAGATAATGGAAGAAACTTGGGGATCTACCAAGTTGTAGAAGCTTATAGAAGAAACTCAAAATTCCATCATCCTGAACCCATTGATCCAAAAACAAAATGAAGGTGTTGATTCAACCCCAACAACTATTCAATTGTTGTTAAGCAATTAATATAAGGAAGAGAATACATCTCTATATGAATAGACATCAACGACTAAATATGGTCTAGCTAGGTTATTTTGAATTCCAAATTGATTATATTGACCGATAATATATATTATGCATGAAAATGCCTTGCGACACTCTATGAAAGATCTAGTTTATTGATTCTTTTCATTCCTCTCTAGATCTCTAGTAATTTACATTCACTACATCAACGCACCTTTCCTTTTGACCGCTTTGCTGATTTGGTTCATATTACTCGATGTTACTCGAGTGAGAAGCCCCAGGGAATGGTGCACAGGAAGACATGAGGCAGACAAGATCCTGGAGATGTTTCCGTTCGTTGCAATAGATAAAGATTATTTGTCTAGGTGGAGATCGTTGTTAGAGACAATTAATTATCTAGATCTATCTTTAGGAAGTATGTCTATAGATGGTATTTATCTATAGAAGGATTATTGTTTCTAGATAGAATAGGTTTATCTATGTCTAGGTTTATTTAGATATAATAGGTTATCTATATCTAGGTTTATCTATAGGGTTATCTATAGGAGATCCTCTATTATAAATAGAGGCATGTAGGGTTGGAATTATGTATCCATCAAAGCATCACAATAATAAAAACCTCTCTGCAGCTAAGGTCTTCCAGAAACAAAACTCTTAATCATGTAGGGTTGGAATTATGTATCCATCCTTCTTTCTCCTGACTTTGAATAGCCTCTTGAAAGTAGATGGATCATCTTCGCCAATAACAAGAGCATAGTTAACCATCTCATAAAAACCAAATCTCACTAGAGGTCGTGTCACGCACTTAGGTCTTCCAGAAACAAAACTCTCCACCTGCCATTATTGTTGCTCACTTCCTGCCGATATAGGAGCATTAGTGTCAATCTCTTCACCAAGCTCCACATCCACCATCTTAGGATCAGTCTCTGTAACCACAGACCTCTCAACTTCTTTGGCCTGTTGAAGCATATACTGCTCATCAAATACAACATCTCGACTGATCACTCATTTCTTAGTAACAGGGTCCCAAAACTTGAAACCTTTTACACCTTTCTCATAGCCCAAGAAGATGCACTTCTTAGACTTTGCATCCAGTTTTGTTCTCTCATCACTTGGAATCAGCACATATGCAGGAGTACCAAATATCTTTAGATTTGACAAATCTAAATCTGAACCAATCCATACCTCCTTAGAGACCTTCCCGTGTAGATAAATATGTGGTGATCTATTGATAAGATAGACCGCCATGCTCACTACTTCTGCCCAAAAGCTCTTTGCAAGCCCTACTTGCAACCTTATGCAACGAGCCTTCTTTGTAATTGAATGGTTCAACCTCTCTGAAACACCGTTCTGTTGTGGTGTCTTTCGCACTGTAAAGTGCCTCCTAATGCCATGCTCTTCACAGAACTGCTAAAACTTTGTGTCAGTGTTTTCTGTGCCATTATCTGATCTCAGATATTTCACCTTTCTCCCTATCTGGTTCTCTACCTCTGCCTTCCACAGCATGAACTTGCTGAAGACCTCAAATTTGTGTTTCATGAAAAACACCCAGTCTTTTCTCGAATAGTCATCAATAAAGGTGAAAAAGTACCTGGATCCTCCTAATGACTCAACTTGAGTTGGCCCCCACACATCAGAATGTACGTAGTCAAGCATGTCGCTTTTATTGTGTTTGCCTGTCTTGAACGATACTTTGGACTGTTTTCCCATCACACAGAACTTGCAGAAATCCATCTTACAACTCTTTACACCAGCGAGAAGACCTCGCTTGTGAAGCTCATCCATTCCATGCTCGCCGATGTGGCCAAGGCGCATGTGCCACAAAGTAGCACTATCAGCCTCAGACTCTACAATTGCAGCTCCACCTACAATTGTACTCCCTAACAAGAGATAGATATTTCCAGAGGTACGTCTCGCTCTCATTACTGTCATGGCTCCTTTGCTCACTTTCAGATCGCCATCGACTGTCTTGTAACGGAACCCATTTGCAGGTAATGTACCCAAGGGAATCAGATTCTTCTTGAGATCTGGAACATAACGTACATCAGTCAATGTCCATACTGCACTATCATGCATCCTGAGTTTGATCTACCCCATTCCTACAACATTACATGGCTTGTCGTCTCCCAATCGAATAGAACCAAAACTTCCTGACTTGTACACCTCGAACCAGCCTTCTTGACTTGTACATCTTCCCGACGTTACTGAAAGCATATCTGAGTCTGTACTGTCTGAATTTTCTTTCTACACTACATTTGCTGATTTCAAAGATGAATCATCCGTCTTTCCTGTTGTTGCAGGAGGATGTGTCAAGTATGAAATATAAATAAAATATAAAGCAAACTGACTCCCGGTCTTAGCAAATAAATACAAGACTTCCTCCCGTTGTAGCAGAAGGCAGTCAGGATCGATCCACGAGGAAGCGTGTCAGCGCCCGCCTTTTCAGTCCCAGAACTCGGCACGATTTCGACCAGAAGAGTCCTCGACCTCGAGTAAAGTACTCGAATTCGACCACTCTGTCGACTAAAACATAAAGCAGAAAGCAACAGAAGACAAAAACGAAAGCTAAAACTGGTCGATCTCGACTAAGCTTACTCGATGTCGACCAACAATCCTCGACGTCGATCAAATCTTGTTGATTTCGAGTAAAAATAGACCCAAAATTCTCACATTTTCGAACGAAAGCGAATGTAAACACGAAATTAACTCAATAAACTAAAGACTTCCAAGATCAGGGTATCAACACCACAACGATAACCATGTAAAATAACACATAAAGGCATAAAAGATCATGTTTTTCGTCAAATAACTTTCGTTATTAACAATAGGAAGATAGAGGCTTTTTCATAAACCCTAACTGTTACTAACCCTTTTTCACATAATTAATCCAAGTTGCATTAAGATCACTTTCGCTTCAATAACACAAACAAGGATCACCTTCAACTTTCGCAAAAGAATCATGCTCATAGGGATAGATAACGAATTCGCATCAAAAGATTGTACCTTTATCGCGTCACCTTACATGGCTACCGTTGGGCTCACCCCGACCCTAGAAGTTGGGTGACTACTCGCTCTTCATCATCAAGAAACACATTAATAACAAAAGGGAACTAAATTGCATTAAATAAAATGAAGGAAAGCTTACAACCGATCGAAGCCAAATTCCGCTCTCACTTTCTCCAACCTCTCTCGGCCACAATGCTCTCTCTCCACTCGCTAAGACTTGAATTGGAACTAAATTGGAATGCCTAGAAAATAGCCCCTAATGCTTTATTTATAGTGTTCATTCCCTAGCTAATCTAGGAAAGAATAATCTATCTATAACTAAACTTTCTATCTAAAACATTAAGATATAATTTGGAAATAAAATAATTAAATCTAAAAGAAAATAAAGCTAATGTGGATAGATACCTTCCATCTTGATAGATCTTGACTTCTTGTTGATAGATTTGTCGTGACTTAGCTTGCAAGTAACTTCAATCACTTGGATTTCTCCTCGTACTCGACTCGGACTGCTCTGGAATGTCCTCGACGTCGACCAAATTCCTCGACGTCGAGTAGGATTTTTCCTCCGGGTTGCACTTGAGCTCGGGTAGAATTCTGGGCTCGTCGACATGTACTCGACATCGAGTAAGTCTACTTGACATCATGTAGAACCAGGCTCCTCGAGTGCTCATGCTCGACTCCGCTGGAATTCGACTGGGTTTACTCGATATCGACCAAATCTGGTCGACATCGGCCAGTTATGTTGAGGTGCTTTTTTGTTGTTTTTTGCTCGATTTGTCCTGATTCCGCTGCTCCTTGAGCTTGGACTTTCTGTAGTTGACTTCGAGCTTTCCGTCCTTTCTCTGAATTGCTGTAAAATGCCTCGATTTCTGCGAAATTAAACAGAAACTAGTGTAGACTCCATAATTTGGCAAATAAGTGTAAACAACATAGATTCTGTACTATTCTATCCCAAATATATGAAATGCATGCAGAAATCGATATAAAAGTAAGTGTAAAACATCGCAATTTAGGCGCACAATAATCACCCCATACTTAAGCTTGCTTGTCCTCAAGCAATACTTTTAATGTTCATACAGGGGACGAATTCACACTCTCAACATCTTAGATTCATTGTCATATGTCCCTGCAATTAATTACCATCCTTGAAAATGTACTAATGTCACAAATCCATGCATGTGCAATAAAAAGCAACATCTACTCACAAAAGGAGGGCCATGCAAAACAATTCATTCATAACAAAGCATTAATAATCAAGAGGACTTTAATTTAAGCTCAATAAGGAGTAGATTGGTAAAAGACTAAGGGTGAGCAATTTTTTTGCCATGTGGTGCTAATGATCCGGGGAAATGGAGTAATTTCCAAACTTTCATACCATATTCCTTCTTCTTTTGATTTCTCACCTTTCTCTCATTCGCTCAATGCTTTTTTCAATATAATGCTTTTACCTCTCTGACCTCAACACTTCTTTCTCGCGAGTCGCAAACATGGGTGTCATGAATGGCCTTGGATACTTAGTGCTTCGGACTCCTCACCTTGGTGTCCCATCCTGCAGAACTATTATCTCAACGTAGGTAGGGTCAATCTAGCTTTATCTCCCGAGGTGACCGGATTTTCTTTCACTCATTAAATTTTCCATATTTTTAAATTTCCTGCCAAACTATAACAACACAACAACCATAAAACAAACTCCATGATGTGACATCATTCTCAACATAATCCCCAGATAGGAATAAGGTAGAAAATGGACAATATTTAGATCATGTGGAGCATAATATATAAAATAAGGCTCAATATGGCTTTTGTGATGCATAAGCATAGGTATGGATAAGGATTATAAACATATGAGCATTATATGGAAAATGTAAAGTCCTCAATCCTCTTATCATGCAACATGTCAAAAGCAATATCAAATTTTACCTCCTTTCATGGTTTTCATAAAATAATGCACTTCATTGTGACTTCGCTTTACTAGGCAATTTCATGCTATATCTCTAATGAATCCAATTTTGCATCGTCGAGTTCAATTAGGCTTCCATGACACTAATAAAAAATTTTCAATGGGGATGATTTTTTTATAAATGATGGACGGTTTTTAGTCGCGTAAACCGTATCAAAATAAATTCGAACCTACCTAACTAATGTAGTGTGGTAAGCACGAGTCGATCCCACAGAGAATCAAGTTATTCCTAAGTTAAGTTTATTTACCAATTAGTATGAAACGGGGGGTTTTGAGTGATTGAAATAAGAAAAAAAACAAAATAAACTATAAAAAAATTAATGGAGATAACGATTAATAAAATAGTTTCATCTACAAATATCCACTTTATTTGGTTGAATTGATATGGTAACTTTCTCTCGTCCTTTTATGTTTCTTATGAATGCCCTTGTCCCGACCTAATATAGTTACTAGTCCAACCAGTCCTAGACCCTTATCAATCGAACAGTCCCTAAAGAAGGATTTAACCCAATTGATAGCTTTAAGTTCAGAGATTAACCAAGGTATTTGCAGTCCATAAAGAGGGATTTAACAACACATTCAACTTTCTACTCATTCAATTAGTTCAACCAGCCCTAAAGGAACAAGTTTGCTACTTGGGTTAAGGTTCGCAACCAGGAATCTACAAAACCCTATCAATTGAATTGATTCTACCAAGTTGATCAGACAAGATAGAGTAAAACAATCAATAATAAAGTACAAAGAAGTCAAAACATTCAATATAGGAAATAAGGAACAAGATTCAGAAACTCAAAATCAGTCCAAACAAAACTTCAAACCGTAGACGAAACGGGAGAGTTTAAGGTCTCCATAAAAATAAAACAACGGACAATTAGGGTTAACATTGGTCACAGCCGCTCTCGATGCACCCCCTTTATTGCTTCCGTATGAATGTATATATATAGTGAATGTCATCTCCTAATCTAAATATATCCAATTCATCTAATTCAATCCATCTAACTAATCTAATCTAATGAAACAACGTAAAATAGTAATAAGCAATGTTGAGATGCAAATCCTTGAGAGCCGCATACGCCTCTGTAATACGCAAGCCGGCCCCGGTCCACCTTGTCTTCCAATTTGTATTCGATCGATCTTCAAATCCATATAATTTTAATCGAAATTACCTGAAATATATAAAAACAGTGGTGTAGACTCCGAAAACTAAATAATATAAATTAACCATAAAATAGGTAAAATATACATGAAAACAACCTAATATAATATGCGAATACATGACTAAAATAGACCCTATCAAACTACCCCATGCTTAGACTTTTTCTTGTCCTCAAGCAAACTAATCACAAAGCAAAGACAACTAAAAAAGACAAGAACTCAAAGAAATTTATATGAATGATCACTCATCAGTATGGTTCTCATGGCTACAGTAGTATTTATCATGTTATGCTCAAAATAATTATGACACTATGAGACCCACATCAAACCCTTCATACTCATTGCTTTATGATGTCCACTAAAATAGCCATGTTGAAATGCACAGTTTAGCTCCATATTCTATACAGTTTGCATATTTCGGGATGGTGATGTCTCCAAAGTAGCCATGTCTTTATGCATATTTTAGTTCCATATTCTTTACATTTTGCATA
Organism: Persicaria maculosa; assembly: GCA_963922045.1. Taxonomy (NCBI): domain Eukaryota; kingdom Viridiplantae; phylum Streptophyta; class Magnoliopsida; order Caryophyllales; family Polygonaceae; genus Persicaria; species Persicaria maculosa. The sequence continues at coordinate 58,071,956 of OY998259.1, forward strand.
TTTCGGGTTAGGAATATATCGGATTTATGTAGTATATGCGTATTTGTCAGAAATGGAGACTTAAATAAGTTTCTGTTCAATATTGCAGAATATGGAACCATTTCGGGAGAAAATCAAGAAGCGAGAACCAGAGCACAAAACTACTCGACATCGACAAGCCTTAGTCGATCTCTACAAGCCATGCCTAAACACCTGCCAGGATCGAGGAGCCTATGTCGAGAAGCTGAAAACGAAGAACCCGACTCCTGGACCTTCGTCGAGATCGAGTTAGGCTACTCGAGATCGACAAGACCTCGGAGACAATCCGGAGTCGAGGAGAGCATGTCCGAGGAGACTGAGAGACTACCCGACCATGCTCGGACGCCCAAATCGAGATCGAGGAGTGTTCCTCGAGATCGACAAAGCCGAGTAGCCACACCCGGGCATGTCGAGAAGATCTACCCTACGCTGCCGAGAAGACCCAGTCGATGAGCCACCCAACTCGATGTCGAGTAAAGGTCCTCGAGATCGACGAAGCCCTTGAGCCCTATCCGAGCCTGTCGAGCACCAGCTAGCCGAGACGCCGAGTCAAGCCGGTCGACTGACAATCCTACTTGAGATCGAGTAGCCCTTTGTCGAGATCGAGGAGACTTCCGGAGACGCGTAACGCGGTTTGATCAATTCTACTCGGTGTGGGATTACTTGGGCCCGAAGATTGCCGATTCTATCCGAATTTATCAAGATACATCATGAAGAGAGAGATCTATCCACTTGAAGACACTTTAGATATATTTCCCTTATTTGGATTTAATTTCTTTATAGCTTTTATTTATCTTTAAAGTTTTAGATATAGTTTTAGATATAGATAAAGATTTCTATCCTTGAGTAGCAAGGTTTAGATGCCTATAAATAAAGCCTTAGGGGCTCAGTTTTATTCATTCAATTTCAGTAGGAGAAGTAGTAGGAGAGAGAGAGAGAGTGAGTGACCAAGAGGAGTTGGTGAAGCGAGAGCGGAATTGGCTTCCTTTGGTTGTAAGCTCTATTTTATTTTATTAATGCAAGTTTATTTCCTTTTATTATTGATGTCTTTAATTATGATGAAGCGCGAGTAGTCCACCCACTTCTAGGGTTGGGGCGATCCCGACGATAGCCATGCATAATTGAGGTAAAGATCCGACTTTTATCAAGTTTTGAGCATCTACTACTTGTTTTTGTGTTTATTACCCATCTAATGAAGGTCCATGATAACAACTTGGATTGTAAACATAAAATCAGTAGAGACAATTAGGGTTTCTTGAAAGAGTTGTCTAATTGTTGGAAAAGGCGAAAGCTAATCCTTTGATGCGATTCACATGATTATCTGTTTGGTTATGCCTTATGCATGCTTGGTTATCGTTGTTGCAAACCCCAATCTTGGAAGTCTTTTACATACAGTTTAGTTCGAAGTCCCAAAGTAATTGTCTTTACTTTATTTTCTTTCGTTTTAGTTTCTGTTTTCGTCGAGATCGACTAGCACTACTCGATCTCGAGCACTGATCCTTGGCCCAAGTCGCTGTAGCTTCTGTGTGCAGGTGCTCGACAAGACCCAAGCCGACGTCGACGAAGCCCCTACTCGATCTCGAGTAGCCTTTGTCGAGATCGACGAGAGCCTGTGCTTGCTGCTGCGCTGTGTTCGACTGTCCGATCTTCTGTCGAGTTGCTGTACTCGAGATATAGGACCCCTGTTGTCGACTTCTGTTCGTGAGATTTCTCCGCTGCCTAGGATCCACTAACACGCTTCCTCGTGGATCGATCCTGACTTCCCACTACTGCATCGGGAGGAAGTCTTGTAATTATTTGCAAGGGACGGAATCTGGTTTGCTTTACTTTAGTCATATTTTATATTTGCATTCTCGATTTCCTCTCCTATCAACAAATTGGCGCCGTTGCCGGGGAAGCTATCATTCGCGCCTTAGGTAGTTAAAATATCACGTTCTCTTTGAGATACTTTACAGGTGTATGCGCCGTTCTGGTCAACCACCTGAGTTTGACGGCTTAGACGAACCGGAACGCCTTCTACACATCAGAGCTAAACTGCAAAGAGCCATGGTGGCCGCTGAAACACAAGAACAGCTAATTGCGAGGCTTACAAGGGAACTAGCCGCTAAAGATGTTGCTATCTCCACTGAGAAAGCAGCAAGGGAACAAGCGGAGACTGAGCTTGCCCAGTACCCAACCACGACTGAGGATTATATGCATCCAACTCTCGTCATGCCTGAATCGGAGATTCTTATCCCTGAAAACTCCTTTGAAATTCGCACTCAATTTCTAATAGAGCTTAAAAATAATGCTTTTTATGGCAAATTTAATGAGTGTCCTCTTGAACATATTACCAAATTTTCTGACATGTGCCGTACTCTTGCTGAAGGTACAACTTTGGAATATGTCAAGATGAAGGCTTTTCGCTGGTCTCTCGCTGGACCTGCACTGAAGTGGCTTGAAGGGCTGAAACCAAGATCGCTCACAACATGGGCCCAAGTAGAGCAAGAATTTCTGAATAAATTCTTCCCACTTGCCAAGACAGCACTTCTCCGCTAGAAAATCACCGCTTTCAAACAGAAGCCTGGGGAACCGCTGGCAAAGGCATGGGAACGCTACAAAGAACTGCTGCGATCTTGCCCTACTCATGGACAGCCACCCTACGTCATTCAGGAGATTTTCTTCAACTCTCTTGATCAAGTCACTAAGGACAGGATCAACCAGTATACTCGCTATGAGTATCTGACGATGCCGCCAATTGACGCCTGAGGTGTGCTAGACAAGCTCACCAATTATGACAACAAATATGGGTCTACTGCAAACTATGAGGAGAACTCCTATGCCAGGCCAGCACCATCTATGCCACTCTATGAGCCAACAAAGGAGATTGACCCAGATGTCAGGGAGCAGTTCTACAGAGACCAAAATCGCAAGCTCCTCAAGCAAGTCAAATATCTATCTGTCAATCAGCCTTGCATAGAATGCGGATCACAGCGGCACACCACTACTGAGTGCCCACACACTGAGCAAGTCAGAATGGCAGAGACACATGAAGAGACAGCCTACGCTGGAGGTCCAAATCGCTACATGGTAGATCAAAGGTTCTATCAGCCTCAGTGGAACCAAGGTCTTCCTAGGAACCCCCCACCCTACAAAGCTCCAGGACATCCAGAAAGGGATCAAAAGAAGGATCATCTGCAGCTGATCCTTGAGGAGATGCGTTGGAATCAAGGAACCATCAACAACCAGTTCCAGAACATCACTACAAAATTTGGAGAACTGGACATCTGGAAAAGGGGAATAGAAACCCAGATGGGTCAAATCGCAGTACAGATCCCACGACCATCCGGACAGCTCCCTGGGCAAACAGAACTAAATCCTAAGGGGAAAACTGGACACGTCGCAGCTATCAAACTCATAAGTGGGCATCAATTACACGAGCCAGAGGTCGAGAAACAGCAAGGCAAGGCAGAGCAACAACTCGAGACAGAGCAAAATCTACTCGATCTCGAGGAGAGCATACTCGATCTCGATAAGCCACTGCTCGACACAGACCAGAAGCTGAGCTCGGACTCCACTACGCAGCCCAGCAAACCAAAGTCGACCACCCCACTCGATCTCGAGGACCCCTTGGTCGAGATCGAGGAACAGCAAGCTGAGGTCGACGACTCTGCAACGCCTCCGACAGCTGATCTGGCTCCGAAGCAGAAAAATCCACTGCCTTTTCCTTCTAAAACACAGAAAGATCCCACTGCAGGTAGGTTTACCAGATTTGTTAATATGCTGCAAGAACTGAATGTTTCTATTCCTTTTACAGAAGCCCTGCAAGAGATGCCTGGATATGTCAAATTTCTAAAGGAAATCCTGAGCAAGAAGCGATCCATCTCAGAGATCGCAGGCGAATGCAAAGTACTCCACTTCCCTGAAAAGAGACCTGACCCTGGTAAGTTTTCTGTTACTGTGGGTTTTGGGCAATATAAATATGATTCTCTGTGCGATTTAGGAGCAAGTGTGAGCATCATGCCTCTATCAATCTGGCGGAAGGTAAAAATAGGATGCATAGAGCCTGTGGATGCCAAGCTATACATGGCAAATAATACAGTGTTCATCCCTACAGGTATGGTTGAGAATGTCCCCATCCAGGTTGGTAAATTCTTCATTCCAGCATATTTCCTTATCATAGACTGTGCTGAAGATCCTACTAGCCCTATTATTCTTGGTAGACCATTCTTAGCAACTGCAGATGCCAGAATCAGTGTTAAGAATCGATCGCTCACCTTCACCATATGCGATGAGGTTTTAGATTTCTCGTTTGGCCCTGCAAAAGAGGAAATTTCATGGCTGGAGGTGAAAAGCATCAGCAACCACGGGACCAAGCAAATAGCGGAGGAAAGCACCAGAACTGTACTCGAGATCGACAAGTCCTCCTCGATCTCGACAAGCACTCTACTCGATCTCGACAAGCCCTTGTCGACATCGACAACCTCTGTTGAGCCACTGACTTGCCCAGAGCCTAAGTATGGGGTCCCTGTACTCGAGGTCGACCAGCAGAACTCGACATCGACTGGCCCCAAACCCAAAGATTTCTGTTTTGGGTCCGAAAAGGTAAGTTCAGGTATAAATCCTACTCCCCCTCAGTCCATAAAGAAATTTTTCAATAATTTAAGGGGAGGTAAGGCCCCGTGGCGAGAGAATCTGCGAAAGCTAAGGGCTGGAAGGAAGAAAAAGAAAGAGAAGGGAGATGATGCAAGCAACCACCTATCAGCTGAGCTTGCATACTACCATCAGGACCTAGATGATCCAGGAGAAGGGCCAAGCATGAGCGGGCTTTACACTAATGGTCCTTGAGCACAAACGGAGAAGTCGGCCTAGCGACTCTAAAATCTAGAGCATGTATATAAACTTTATGAATTTTGAGACTTTTTGAATTTTTTTGGTTTTTGGTTTTTGGTTTTATGTCTTTTAGAATACTTCATATGGATAGTCTTGTTTTTGTATGCAATCTAACACTTTTAGGTCGGCAAGCATATAAGGATCGCGAAAAGTGGAATAAAGAAGTCCCTGAAAACAGTCAGAATCGACGAAGGCCAAGTCGACGACGACAAGGAGGAGCAGCCCAGACACTCGTCGATATCGAGTAGGCCAACTCAAGATCGACAAAGCCCAAAGTGCCCCTCGACTTCAGAAACCACTGGACGCAGAAAAGCTCCTCGAGATCGAGTACACTGTACTCGAGATCGACAAGGCTTTTTCCTCGACATGCACTGATTTGCCCTCCTCGATATATTATCCTGTGAGTTCCTTCCTTTACTCTTGTTTTTGTTTTATTTTATACAGTGGGGACACTGTAAATTTTAAGTATGGGGTGGGGGAAGGGCTCATTATCATTATCATATGTTTTAGTCTTGCTTTTTGGTTTTACATGGTGAAATTTTAATTTTTATGTTATGCATTCATATTTAAATTTTATGCATTTAAGTTTTTGTCATACTTTAGTCTTGTTTCTTTTTGCATAAGAAAAAAATAAAAATAGATAAAAAAAAATAGAAAATGTCGAAAAATGAAAAAAAATGCATGTTTAAATTTTTGCATTGTTTTATACCCTAACTTAGATGTCCTATGATGATAAATAATGACTGACTTGATCATATAAATCCTATGGCATGTTTGGAAGGTTTAGCCTAAGTCCTCGAAATTGTTTTTTATGTGGATTGTGAACTTGTGATGAAATTGAGCACATATGATCCTAAGCTAAAGGTTAAAATCCAACAAAAATTGTCACAGTGAGAATTTTGGCCTTATAGGGAGAACATTAAAAATCCCTCTACTTTCTTGAGTGTATTTACTCTTCCTATGCATCTCTAAATATTGTGATATTTATTCAAAGCCAATGCATTTATATGTTTATGTGTATGGGAATTAAATGATGGAGACACCTTTTAAGCCAATTTTATCCTCTCTTTACCTACCCTGCATTATCCCTGCTTGAAGCCGGAACATTAGCCTGAGACTTTTATTGTGAACTCCACAAAATTATCCTTAGCCAAATTGAGCATGACCTCCATTTGGGAATTAAGACTTAGAATTGGTCGGAATGATGATTTATGGAAGGAATAAGCTTATGTTGGATTTCAAGCAAGAAGGATTTTCGAGTTTATAGAGATATGGGTTGGTTTTATATTTTTATCTTGCTATGCATATTATGTAAAAGGATTTTTGGCTCGCCTTATAAATGAACCATTAGTTTTATTTTCGTTTAAAAAAAAAATCGAAAAAAGAAAAGCAAAAGAGAAAAAAAATATATAGTTTGCAATTGTGAATAAAGTGCATGAGCCAAATTTACCTTATTTCTTTCATTATTTCGCAAGATACATACTTTGGAGAGGTTGAGAAAGTTTGAAAGGTTACATGCTTCATTGAGATAAATTTGGGAAGTTTGGTTGATACATATGATTGAGAAGTTATGCTTTGGTTGAGTTGTGTTGGAGATTTAGGAGTCTTGATTCCCGAATTTTATTAAGCACCACATGGCCAAATAATTCCATACCTTATTATTTCTTACCAAGCCCCATTACAACCCCGCCGAATGGAATCTTCTTTGAAGACTTCTATTGAGCGAAGTCCTCCTGATAATTCTTGTTGCATTTTCATAATTGGTTGCAAAGTGGATACATATTTAAATTGCAATGTTTATGAGATTGTATATGGAATTGAGTTGAGAGTCGATATACATAGCCTAAACACCTTGAGAGCTGAGTGTAAACACATTATTTCTGTGAGGTTGGATTTATACTGCCTATGCCTATGGATCGCTCATATATGTGTGATGACGTTAAATTCACTTGTCTTACATTGCTACTACTTGAGATGTTGCTTTTGACAAAGGCGAAAACTTGAAGGATGTGTTGTAGGTCTTGGTTATTGTTTGGTTATTGCTTGAGGACAAGCAAGTCTAAGTATGGGGTGATTTGATGTCTCCAAAGTAGCCATGTCTTTATGCATATTTTAGTTCCATATTCTTTACATTTTGCATATTTCGGGTTAGAAATATATCGGATTTATGTAGTATATGCGTATTTGTCAGAAATGGAGATCTACATAAGTTTCTGTTTAATATTGCAGAATATGGAACCATTTCGGGAGAAAATCAAGAAGCGAGAACCAGAGCACAAAACTACTCGACATCGACAAGCCTTAGTCGATCTCGACAAGCCATGCCTAGACACCTGCCAGGATCGAGGAGCCTATGTCGAGAAGCTGAAAACGAAGAACCCGACTCCTGAACCTTCGTCGAGATCGAGTTAGGCTACTCGAGATCGACAAGACCTCGGAGACAACCCGGAGTCGAGGAGAGCATGTCCAAGGAGACTGAAAGACTACCTTAGGGGCTCAGTTTTATTCATTCAATTTCAGTAGGAGAAGTAGTAGGAGAGAGAGAGAGAGAGAGTGACCAAGAGGAGTTGGTGAAGCGAGAGCGGAATTGGCTTCCTTTGGTTGTAAGCTCTATTTTATTTTATTAATGCAAGTTTATTTCCTTTTATTATTGATGTCTTTAATTATGATGAAGCGCGAGTAGTCCACCCACTTCTAGGGTTGGGGCGAGCCCGACGATAGCCATGCATAATTGAGGTAAAGATCCAACTTTTATCAAGTTTTGAGCATCTACTACTTGTTTATGTGTTTATTACCCATCTAATGGAGGTCCATGATAACAACTTGGATTGTAAACATAAAATCAGTAGAGATAATTAGGGTTTCTTGAAAGAGTTGTCTAATTGTTGGAAAAGGCGAAAGCTAGTCCTTTGATGCGATTCACATGATTATCTGTTTGGTTCTGCCTTATGCATGCTTGGTTATCGTTGTTGCAAACCCCAATCTTGGAAGTCTTTTACATACAGTTTAGTTCGAAGTCCCAAAGCAATTGTCTTTACTTTATTTTCTTTCGTTTTAGTTTCTGTTTTCCTCGAGATCGACTAGCACTACTCGATCTCGAGCACTGATCCTCGACCCAAGTCGCTGTAGCTTCTGTGTGCAGGTGCTCGACAAGACCCTAGCCGACGTCGACGAAGCCCCTACTCGATCTCGAGTAGCCTTTGTCGAGATCGACGAGAGCCTGTGCTTGCAGCTGCGCTGTGTTCGACTGTCCGATCTTCTGTCGAGTTGCTGTACTCGAGATCTAGGACCCCTGTTATCGACTTCTGTTCGTGAGATTTCTCCGCTGCCTAGGATTCGCTGACACGCTTCCTCGTGGATCGATCCTGACTTCCCACTACTGCATTGGGAGGAAGTCTTGTAATTATTTGCAAGGGACGGAATCTGGTTTGCTTTACTTTAGTCATATTTTATATTTTCATTCTCGATTTCCTCTCCTATCAACAGATGGGAATATGTCGAATTTATGTAATATGTGCTTATTTTTAAGAAATAGAGGTCTACATAAGTTTTGGTTTAATATTGCAGAATTTGGAGCCCTTTCGGGAGAAAACCAAGAAGGAAAGACGAAAGATGAAAGCTACTCGATATCTACGAGTCTTACTAGATATCGACAACAAATGCCGAGGCACAACGTTGATCGAGGAGCAGCAGGTCGAGAAACTGAAGACGAGCCAACTCGACTCTAGAAAGTTACTCGATATCGAGTAATCTACTCGATATCGACAAGAATTAAAAGCCAGCTCAGAGTCGAGGAGGAGAGCCTGATCGAGGAGCCGAGGAGCGCTGCTCGACCTGACCAGACAACTCGATGTTGAGCGACACCACTCCTCGATATCAAGGAACCTTCTCGATATCGACAAACCCAGCACCAGATGACCAACACAGTATCGAGAAGAGGCTGCTCGACTACACCAGGCCAGCCATGATCGACGATACTTACTCGATATCGAGTGACCTACTCGATATCGACAAGATCTGAGAGCCAGTGTCTTAACAGATCGAGGACCAGTTACACGAGCAAGCCAGTGAAGCCAAGTCGACGACCTACACTTACTCGATATCGAGGACTTTACTCGATATCGAGGACAACTATCCTGGACCGCGTTACGCGGTGAGCTGTCCGACGCGGTTTGGGCTTGCTTGGGGCCGAAGAGTCCGATTCTATCCAAGATCTATCAACATCTATCCATGGAGAAGAAGATTTATCCACATGAAGATATTTTAGTCTTTTAGATATATTTCCCTTTAATGATAAATATTCCTTTTATTAATGTTTTATCTTTAGATATAGATAGAGATTTCTATCCTTGATTTGCAAGGATTAGAAGCCAATAAATAAGGCCTTAAGGGCTGATTTCTAAGCATTCAATTTCAGTAGGAGAAGTAGTAGTAGAGAGAGAAAGAGAGGCCGAGTGGAGCAAGGGAGCGAAAGTGATCTGGCTTTGTTCGGTTTGTACTTTCTTCAGTTTGGTTTAATGCAAGTTATTTCCGTTCAATCAATGTCTGCAATTGCGATGAAGCGCGAGTAGTCCACCTACTTCTTGGGTTGGGGTGAGCCCAACGAGAGCCATGTCGGTGGATTAGCAATTGCAAAAGGAGGTATTTTATCGTTATTGAAGGTTCGATAATATAAAACAATGTAATAAAGAAATACTCTAGAAGGGGGGTTGAATAGAGTATGCCCGTTTTTCGCAGAAAGTCTCAAGACTTTTGGAGCTTGTACCAAAACCTTTGAGATTAAACCTGAATCACAAAGTTAGACAATCGAACCAAGTGCGGAAATAAGGTAAAGCAATAAGTAAAGAACACGAGTAATTGTTTACGAGGTTCGGCACGAACTTGGCCTACGTCCCCGCCTAGGGTTCTTCCACAACCCTAGGATTCAAAAGGCTTTATTGATTCGCTTAGCTTAGGATCCTAATAGCTCACCGAGAAGCCTCTCTACTATACAATTGCAATCTAGTCAACTCACGTTCCCTTGGAGTCCTAGACCAATCTAGAAGAGCCTCACCTCTCTCAGCTATCTAGTACAATCCTCTTACTCTCACAAATCAATAGCCTAGTGCCACTTCCCGAGTTATAAACTCTCGAGTAACACTATAAATGAATATATCCTATAAGCTCACAGTGACTCTCAAAGGCTTTGAAATAAACAACAAACTCTTGAGCGCTAGCAGAGAGACATTTTGGAAGACAGATCTTGCTTGAATGAATGAAAGCTCGTGTAGCACTTGTATTTTCTGTCTTCTTCTTTCTTTCCTTTATATAGAAGTGGAATGGCGCCTAAGGATCTTCACCAACGGCTCTTTTGAATCAGGCTTTGATCTTGGATCTTCTATTTATGGATACTCCGAAGCCATGATCCTCTTTGAATAGGATCTCCTCAATATGCGCCAAAGGAAAGATATAAACTTGAAATACTTCCTGAAAGATTAGTCATACATGTATATATAATATAAAGGAAGTATATATTAAGATTTAAATAATATTCGGACAAATAAGACAGGTTTTGTATTTCATCAACTGTTAATGCTCCAAGGCCTTTGACACAAACAACCTGTCAAAGCCTTTGAAACATTTATTCCAATTTTCATCAAGGGAGGGAGTTATCAAGCTCCCCCTTGATGAAAGACAAAACCTGTGCATCCCTGCAACTTAGTCAACCATAGATAATAAACTAGAAATCGGACTAAGTACCTGCAAGGGTTAGACAAATGTTGGATCAAATTTTTTAAAGCACGCAAAACCATCCAACCGAAAACCATAATTCAAAAACCAAGGTCTTCCAAGACCTTTAAGCAGAGGTTTTCAAAGTCTAAGCACCACAGATCATCTCCCCCTTTTGTCTTTCAACAAAGGGCGGAGGTAAAACAGTCACCAAAATAGTTACCAAGAGTTTTGAAAACGATTCCAAAAACCAGCAATGTACCAAGTTTCAGGGGTGGGATAGGGTGGGTTAGGGTTTAGGCTTAGTCATCCGGAGCATCATCAGTGAGCCTCGTCCACAGTCCTTCCAGCATCTTGGAAATCCCGCTCATCTCCGTCATCATCTCCTTCTGCAGCTCCTTAATATCCAGGCGAACTTCCTCCAAGCCCAACTCTAGGTTGTCCATGCGTTCATCGAAAGCTGGAGCAGTGGGAAAGGCTTTTGAAGGAGTGGCAAGACTCAAGGTCCCTTGGGGAGACCGAGTGATGCCAATCTTTTCAAGGCCCTTAGAGTCGAACTTACCCGTATGACGCAACTGTTCTTCATTTTTGACATCAATTCCAGAAGCTTTGAAGATAGTGGTCAAAAGGGTAGCAAAGGGGAGGGGAGAGCCTTTTCTAGCTTTTCTGGCATGAGCCATGGTTCCAAGGATAGTGTTGGCCAGATCAAGATCAAGGCCATTTAAGATGCGGTAGAGCAGGACCATAGCATTGTCGGTAAGGAGTGAGCCAGAGTTAAGACGGGGTAAGAGGCATCGAACAATGATGTTAAAAATTATTTTTGCCTCAAGGGTTAGGGATGAGTGGGTGAGTTGCTTTGAGGTGCTGTTGGATGCTTCGGGTAGGAGATACTTGGCTCGGGCAAGGATGATGCAATTCTCTTTTGAGGGGTGTATGCCAGCGGGTGGAACAGGGGTAGGTAAGCCAAGGAAATCTGCAAAATCATTGGAGTTGAGAGAGATTCTAACCCCTTTGACAACAGACTCCAAAGACCAACCATTGGTGTCGTTTTTGGCTTTTAGGTTAATGTAAAACAGACGGGTAAGCTGGGGGTAGTAGACAGTTTCAGGGTTAAGAAGGGTCCAGGCTGGAGATTTTTTGAGGAGCTCAATGCATGGTAACTTCAAAGCTTCGAAGAACTCAAAATCCAAAAAATCAGAACAGGTAATCTTACGAGTTCTAAACTCGTCTACCCACTTATCAGCAGTCTCAGCATCTTGAAACCAAGAGGAGGGCAAGGATTGATTTACCTGGATATAGGCCGTGGGGTCAGCATTCTTTCTGCGAGCGACTGTTGGTGCGGCTCTCTTGATAGGCGCTACAAGACTCTTGACAGTGCCCTTCCTGGTGCGCTTGGGGGATGGAGGCTTGACAGCAGCAGGGGCTTTCCGCTTCTTCAGAGACGGGGGAGGAGGAGGAGAAGGAGAGGGAGAATCTTCCTCCTCTTCCTCAGACCCCGAGTCCTCACCAGACCCCGCTTTATCTCCTTCAGCTTCCTCGTCTTCCCCAGATCCCTCTTGCTCTTCTTCTTCTTCCTCAGGCTCCTCCTCGGATGGAACCTCCTCGGCTTCGGCTTCCTTCTGAATCCGCTCAGCTTCCTCCTCTGCCAGTTTCCTAGCAAGCTCAGCCTCCTCATCGGCCTTTTTCTTTCTCAAGGCTTCCTCCTCGGCTTCCTTGGCAGCATCCCTTTCCAGAAGGGCGTCGAGATCTTCTTCCTCCTCATCCTCGTCCACTTCCTCAGCCAAAATCTTCCTCTTTCCTTTCTGTTTAGCACTGATCGGCTTCTTAGCAGAGCGCTTTTGAGAGCCCTTGGGAACAATGGCCGTGCTCTCAGCGATGGTGCTCTGGACGACAGTTGGGACGATGGCTTGAGGAGCGGGTTCTGGTGTGGGAGAGGTAGCGGTGGCCTAACTTCCCTTGGGGGTGGCGCCAAGTCTTTTGGGTGTGACAACTTTCTTGGTTTTGGGTGCCATGGAGGAAATTGGCTAGGGTTTTCTTAGAACAGATGGGAGGTTGAAGAAGGAGAAGGTGAAGGGGTTTGGATCAGTTCTGAGTGTGGGTTGTAATCGGGTACATGATTGGGTTTAAGTAGAGGGAGTGATGGGACGGGGTTAGAGTGCCAAGGAAAGAAATCATCACATTGCCAATTTGAAATGTTTCCAATTCAAAATTCAAATTTTCCATTAAAATCGGACTGAATAACCAAAAATCTAGTTCCAAAAATAATATATCTTTAACGGTTAAGAAAATCACTAAAAGGGCAATTTTAGAAATCCGATTAAAACAAATATAATTGATTAAATATCTAAAAAGATATTAACCAAAAATATATGATCCGATATATGTAATCCACCATTTAGTTCACACACCTTGACATGGTTCTCAAGGGTCTTGACACTAAGTAGAATTTATCTTTCCTAAAGGGAAAGCTCCCCCTACGAAAGTGCATCCTTGTTAAGCATCCCAATCTCTCGTCTTATGAAGGTGAACCTGTCCTCTGCCAAATGCTTAGTAAAAATGTCAACCCATTGATAATCAGTAGAAATAAAGGATATGGACACATCACCTTTTTCAACATGGTCTCTAATGAAATGATGTCTTACATCAATATGTTTGGTCCTTGAATGCTGGACAGGATTCTTAGTGATGGATATGGCACTTGTATTGTCACACTTAATTGGGATACCTTTGAGGTTGATGCCAAGATCTCGCATTTGTTGAGCTATCCAAAGGATTTGGGAGCAACAGGCTCCAGCTGCAATGTATTCGGCTTCTGCAGTGGATAGAGCAACTGAGTTTTGCTTCTTTGAGTGCCAACTGATCAAAGATGCTCCTAAGAATTGGCAACATCCTGATGTGCTCTTCCTATCCACCTTATAGCCTGCAAAATCTGCATCAGAATATCCAATTAAAGTGAAATCCTTTTGCTTTGGGTACCATAGTCCAAGCTCCTTAGTGCCATTGAGATATCGAAAGATCCTCTTCACAGCCACGAGGTGAGATTCTTTAGGATCAGCTTGAAACCTAGCACACATGCAAACACTAAACATGATGTCAGGTCTACTAGCCGTGAGATATAATAAAGATCCAATCATTCCTCGATACTCCTTTTGATTGACACTTGTTCCAGTCTTGTCTTGATCTAGAGACAATGTTGAGCTCATGGGAGTCTTGGCTGCCTTGGATTGATCCATCATGAACTTCTTCAAGAGATCTTTAGTGTACTTGCTTTGGTTGACAAAGATCCCTTTCTTGGATTGATGAACTTGTAATCCCAAAAAGAAGTTGAGTTCACCCATCAAGCTCATCTCAAATTCACTGCACATGATGTCAGAAAATTCCTAGCACAAAGATGTGTTAGTAGCACCAAATAATATATCATCAACATATATTTGAATAACCAAAATGTCCTTTCCTTTGGTTTTGATAAAAAGAGTCTTGTCGATCAACCCCCTTTTAAAATCATTTTCTAAAAGATATTTTGACTAGCGCTCGTACCAAGCTCTTGGGGCTTGTTTCAAACCATAAAGCGCTTTGTCAAGTTTATAAACGTGATTAGGAAATTCTGAACTTTCAAAACCTGGGGGTTGAGCCACATATACTTCTTCCTCTAAGAAACCATTAAGAAAAGCACACTTGACATCCATTTGATATAACTTTATGCTCATAAAAGATGCAAATGCTAATAGAATACGAATAGCTTCAAGCCTGGCTACGGGAGCAAAGGTCTCCTCGTAGTCAATACCTTCCTCTTGATTGTAGCCTTGAGCAATAAGCCTTGCCTTGTTCCTCACAACCTTACCATTCTCATCTAGCTTGTTTCGAAAAACCCATCGAGTGTCAATGACTGATTGATGCTTTGGCCTAGGCTTCAAGGTCCAGACTTTGTTCCTTTCAAATTCGTTAAGCTCACTTTGCATAGCAATGATCCAGTCTGGTTCCTGAAGTGCCTCATCTACCTTCTTTGGCTCAATAAGAGAAACAAACGCGTGAAAAGCACAAAGATCTTTAAGTTTAGAACGAGTTTGAACACTAGAAGTAGAGTCAGAAATGATATCCTTTAATGAGTGTGATGAGCAGTATTTGAATTTCCTTTTGCTAGTCTCAGCTCCTTGATTCGTCACACTGGTAGGATTGACTTGTAGTACATCTGACTCCGTGGTCCTGTTAGGTTCAGTTACAGCAGTTTATGAAGTCTTAACACTGTTGGATTGGACACCAAGGGCTTTGGACGAATCTTCAACACCTTGGGCCAATTCTTCAGTGTTAAGAATCGGTTCCTGCATGTTCCTCTTCTCCGTGTTCTTGGCGGCAGTATCATCACCTTCCTCGTTCTCTTCATGGATGTTAAGATCTATATCTACAACACTTTCACTCAAAGCACCGTCATTGCATTCATAAAAAATAACATGTATACTTTCTTCAACTACCTGGGTCCTTTTATTGAAGATTCTATAAGCTTTGCTACTCGTGGAGTAGCCAAGAAATATACTTTCATCACTACGCGCATCAAATTTCCCAAGGTTATCTTTTCCATTGTTATGAACAAAACAGGTACAGCCAAAGGGTTTAAAGTAAGATATAAGAGGTTTGCGGCCTTTGAAGAGTTCATAAGGAGTTTTCTTTAAGATGGAACGGATAAGACAACGATTCAAAATGTAATTAGCTGTGTTAACAACTTCAGCCCAATAGGTTTTAGGTAATGCATTTTCTAAAAGCATAGTCCTGGCCATATCCTCTAAGGTGCGGTTCTTGCGTTCCACAACCCCGTTTTGTTGAGGTATCCGAGGAGTAGAAAAGTTGTGGGAGATGCCATATTTAGCACAAAACAAATCAAACTGAAGTTGATCAAACTCCCTACCATGATCACTCCGAATTGACACTATGGGCTCGTTTCTTAAAGTTTGCAACTCCTTACAAAGTTTTGAAAACTCAAATAAGGCCTCTGATTTTTCTTTCAAAAATGCAACCCAAGTATATCTTGAAAAATCATCGACAACAACTAGCATGTACTTTTTACCATTGGGAGATTTGACTCGTATAGGACCACATAAATCCATATGTAAAAGTTCAAGGGGTCTAGAAGAACTTACAACCTTTTTGGGTTTGAAAGAGCTACGTGTTTGTTTACCTCGTGTGCATGCATTGCACATATCAATACCTTGAAAGTCCATCTCAGGTAGCCCTCTTACAAGCCCTTTGGACATAAGCTTCTGTAGTGTATGTGGACTCACATGACCGAGTCTCCTGTGCCAGAGCTTTGGATCGTCCGTCAAAGCCTTTAGACAGGTTAAGCTTCATTGTGCCACTTGATCAGCATTTACGACGTATATGTTGTTGTAACGATATGCAGTCAATATAACTTCACCTGTATCATCGCTGCATACTATACATCTTTTCTTGTTAAATCTGACATTGTTACCACTATCACATAATTGAGAGACACTAAGCAAATTATACTTTAAACCATTAACAAGATAGACATTTTTAATACTATGGCTGTAATCACTTCCAACACTACCAATACCAACGATGTCACATTTTCCTTTGTCACCAAGAGTGATTGTTCCCGTGGATTGCTCCTTTAGATCATGAAAGAGAGAGATCTTCCCACTCATATGCCTCGAGCATCCACTATCAATATTCCATTTGTGATCTTTCACCTTGGTGATCTCCTGCAAGACAAACATCAACCTTTATGGCTAGACCAATAAGCAAATTTGGATCCATTGTTGGGGTAAACCATATTTGGTAAAATAGTGCCTTTTGGAACCCAAACTTGTGTTATCCGTTCTTTTCTCAAATGAACAGGAAATGTATTGCGAATAATATAAGGATCCTTTCTTCTATAGGGGCGGGTCTCTTTTACATGTCCCTTTCTAGCACAATGGTGACATATAGGAGAGGTTCTGCTTCCTTTTGCCTTTACAAAAGGGGTAATGTGTTGCTTCTTTAAAAACTTTGGATTGTAACCAATACCACTTTTGTTTAGAGAGCTTTGTTGCTCACCCAACATCCTATCGAGAGTACTTTTGGATTTGGTAAAACTTATGAGGGCTGCCTGTTGGTCTTGAATCTTATTATTCAGGGAGATCTTCTCGTTCTCTAAGTCATGATGCTCATTTCTTAGAGAGGAGAGATCTTGCTTGAGTTCAGATTTCTCCAAGTCAAGCGTCTTGACTTTAATGTCAAGACCTGAATAAGAAGCTTCAAGACCTTTGACCCTCATAGACAGATCCTCAATAGTTCTTTCCTGGTCCACAGTTCTCTTAATAAGAATGTTAGTTTGGGGAATAAGCTTCTCTTCATTGGCAATCATATTTGAAAGGAATTCCGATAATACCTCTTTTGGACTTTCCATAAGTTCTCTTACAGTAGCTTCAAGCTTTTCATCGTGGGATTCATCTTCTGAGGCCATAAGACAAATGTTGGCCTTCTCATCGTCGGAGTCAGAGACGGAATCACTCCAAGTTGCCACCATGGCTTTCTTATTCCATTTGTCACCTTTCTTAGGCTGGCTCTTTGTCTTTTGAGGGCAGTCCTTCACAAGATGATCTGTTTCGCCACATTCAAAACAAGACAATGGTTTAGTCTTCTTTTCATACTTGTTGTATTGAGGCTTACCTCGAAATTTTGAAGACTCTGATCCATCCTTGTTGTTGAATTGCTTTTTCATTTTGAGAATTCTAGCAAGGCCTCTTGTGATAAGAGCAAAAGGATCATCCTCATCGTCATCCTCATCTTCGGAATCAGATCCATCCTTGGGCTCATCCTTCTTAGACTTGAGTGCCAGGTTCTTAGTGCTAGCTGGAAGTTCTCCATCGTCTTCATTAAGAATCATCTCATGCGTGATCAGCTTCCCAAGAAGGTCATCAAGGGGTAGAGTGGTGAGGTCCTGGGCTTCCTCTATAGCTGTTACTTTTGGACTCCATTTCTCCTTTGGAAGGCACCTCAGTATCTTCCTCACTTTCTCAACGTTGGTAAAGCTCTTGCCGAGAGAGTCAAGGTTGTTGGTGATTTCTGTGAATCGTGTGAACATGGCCTTGATTGACTCATCAGACTTCATCTTGAAGAGCTCGTACTTTCTAAGGAAGATGCTGATCTTGGTGTCTTTCACTTGGCTCGTTCCTTCATAGGTGACGACCAATTTGTCCCAAATCTCTTTAGCTGACCTACAAGATGAAATACGGTTAAACTCATCAGTGCTAAGACCACAATAGAGTAAGTTAATAGCCCTGTAGTTTTTGGAGACGAGTTCAAGATCTGCTTGGATGTATTCAGACTCCTTCTTTGCGACTTTGGTTCCATTTGGTCCATCTTTCTCTGGAATCTTCGGACCATTCTCTATAATGTTCCAAAGCTCTAGATCTTGGTCCATGATGAACATCTTCATCAAAGATCTCCAGTGGACAAAGTTGTTTCCTACAAAGAGTGGCGGTCTGCTTGTGGACCTTCTCTGTGCAAATCCTCCGCTTGCTTCACCAGACATGATCGAAAACTCACAAGATTGTTAGATCAAAAGCAGTGAGTAAAGCTCTGATACCAATTGAAGGTTCGATAATATAAAACAATGTAATAAAGAAATACTCTAGAAGGGGGGTTGAATAGAGTATGCCCGTTTTTCGAAGAAAGTCTCAAGACTTTTGGAGCTTGTACCAAAACCTTTGAGATTAAACCTGAATCACAAAGTTAGACAATCGAACCAAGTGCGGAAATAAGGTAAAGCAATAAGTAAAGAACACGAGTAATTGTTTACGAGGTTCGGCACGAACTTGGCCTACGTCCCCGCCTAGGGTTCTTCCACAACCCTAGGATTCAAAAGGATTTATTGATTCACTTAGCTTAGGATCCTAATAGCTCACCGAGAAGCCTCTCTCCTATACAATTGCAATCTAGTCAACTCACGTTCCCTTGGAGTCCTAGACCAATCTAGAAGAGCCCCACCTCTCTCAGCTATCTAGTACAATCCTCTTACTCTCACAAATCAATAGCCTAGTGCAACTTCCCGAGTTATAAACTCTCGAGTAACACTATAAATGAATATATCCTATAAGCTCACAGTGACTCTCAAAGGCTTTGAAATAAACAACAAACTCTTGAGCGCTAGCAGAGAGACACTTTGGAAGACAGATCTTGCTTGAATGAATGAAAGCTCGTGTAGCACTTGTGTTTTCTGTCTTCTTCTTTCTTTCCTTTATATAGAAGTGGAATGGCGCCTAAGGATCTTCACCAACGGCTCTTTCGAATCAGGCTTTGATCTTGGATCTTCTATTTATGGATACTCCGAAGCCATGATCCTCTTTGAATAGGATCTCCTCAATATGCGCCAAAGGAAAGATATAAACTTGAAATACTTCCTGAAAGATTAGTCATACATTTATATATAATATAAAGGAAGTATATATTAAGATTTAAATAATATTCGGACAAATAAGACAGGTTTTGTATTTCATCAACTGTTAATGCTCCAAGGCCTTTGACACAAACAACTTGTCAAAGCCTTTGAAACATTTATTCCAATTTTCATCAAGAGAGGGAGTTGTCAGTTATTTTAATCTATTTCCTATGTGCTTCGTCTTTGATTGAGAAATTGAAGAACTCATGTTGTGAAACTTGGGTAGTAATTAGGATTTCTATTCGAAAGATTATAAATGCTAATTATGAAAATGAATAGATGCAATTAGGATTATTTGTCGCGAGATTTATATTCCTACTTGTCGGATTAGGTGAAAGCCTTTTCCTTTATCGATAAAGTCACCGCCTTTTATGGTTTTTATTCCGCTTTCATGGTAATCGTTGTCGCAAACCCTAATCTTGGAAGTTCTCTTTCATTCATCAAGTTACAACTCGAAATTGCTTGTTTTTACTTTTCTGCCTTCCTCGATATTGACTAAGTTTAGTCGATATCGACTACTGATTCCCGATCCCAGATCGTCGTAGCTTCTCCTGTGCAGGTACTCGACAAAGCCATCCTCGACATCGACATCTTTACTCGATATCGAGTAGAGTCTCCTCGATATCGACAACAATCAGTGCTTGCTGCTGCGTGAATCGACTTGTCCGATCTTCTGTCGACTAACCCTAGTCGAGATCGAGCAACCTGTAAGTCGACTTCTGTCCGTGAGATTCCACTGCTGCCTAGGATCCGCTGACCAGCTTCCTCGTGGATTCGAACCTGACTTTCTCTTACTACATTGAAGGGAGTCTTGAACATTATTTGCTGGGATTCGATCGGTTTGCTTTACGTTATTTACTTACTGTTTGCATTCACGATTCCCTCGAATGCAACAAATTGGCGCCGTTGCCGGGGAAGCAATCATTCGCGCCTTAGGTAGTTAAATCTCACGTCTACTTTGAGTTACTTTAGAGGTGTATGCGCCGTTCTGGTCAACCACCTGAGTTTGATGGCTTAGACGAACCGGAACGCCTTCTACACATCCAAGCTAAGCTGAAAAGAGCCATGGCGGCCGCAAAAACACAAGAACAGCTAATTGAGAGGCTTCGGAGGGAACTAGCCACCAAAGATACTACTATCGCCACTGAGAGAGCAGCCAGGGAACAAGCAGAAGCTGAGCTTGCCCAATTCCCAACCACTGCAGAGGATTATATGCACCCGACTCTCGTCGTGCCTGAATCGGCGATTCTAATCCCTCAAAATAACTTTGAAATTCGCACTCATTTCCTTATTGAACTTAAAAATAATGCTTTTCATGGAAGGTTTAATGAATGCCCTCTTGAACATATTACCAATTTTACTGACATGTGCCATACTCTTGCTGAAGGTACTACTTTGAAATATGTCAAGATGAAAGCTTTTCGTTGGTCTCTCGCTAGTCCTGCATTGAAGTGGCTAGAAGGGCTGAAACCACAATCCCTCACAACATGGGCTCAAGTGGAGCAAGAGTTTCTCAACAAATTCTTCCCTCCTGCCAAGACAGCACTCCTCCGCCAGAAGATTACAGCTTTCAAACAGAAGTCTGGGGAGCTGCTGGCAAAAGCATGGGAGCGATATAAGGAACTGCTGCGATCTTGCCCTACTCATAGACAGCCACCCTACGTCATTCAAGAGATCTTCTTTAATTCTCTTGACCAAGTCACTAAGGACAGGATCAACTAGTATACTCGCTATGAGTATCTGACGATGCCACCAGCTGACGCATGAGGAGTACTAGACAAGCTCACCAACTATGATAACAAGTATGGGGCTACTGCAAACTATGATGAGAACTCCTATGCCAGGCCAGCCCCATCCATGCCTCTCTACGAGCCTTCCAAAAAGATTGACCCAGATGTTAGAGAGCAGTACTACAGAGACCAAAATCGCAAGCTCCTCAAGCAAGTCAAATATCTCTCTGTCAACCAGCCTTGCATCGAATGTGGATCACTGCGGCACATCACTACTGAGTGCCCACACACAGAGCAAGTCAGGATGGCAGAGACCTAGGAAGAGGTAGCTTACGCAGGGGGTCCCAATCGCTATACGGGAGATCAAAGGTTCTATCAATCACAATGGAACCAAGGTCCTCCTAGGAACCCCCTGCCATACAGAGCTCCAGGACATCCAGAAAGGGACCAAAAGAAGGATGGTTTACAACTCATCCTTGAAGAGATGCGCCGGAATCAAGGCACCATCAACAATCAGTTCCAGAACATCAATACCAAATTTGGAGAGCTAGACATCTGGAAGAAGAGCATAGAGACTCAGATGGGTCAATTCGCGGCGCAGATTCCACGACCATCCGGACAACTCCCTGGGAAAACAGAACCAAATCCTAAA
Organism: Persicaria maculosa; assembly: GCA_963922045.1. Lineage (NCBI taxonomy): Eukaryota > Viridiplantae > Streptophyta > Magnoliopsida > Caryophyllales > Polygonaceae > Persicaria > Persicaria maculosa. The sequence continues at coordinate 58,093,371 of OY998259.1, forward strand.
GGGAAGATCGGACACGTCGCAACTTTAAGGCTCAGGAGCGGGCACCAACTACGCGAGCCAGAGGTCGGAAAGCAGCAGGACACAGCAGAGCAGAAACTCGACATCGACCAAACCCAAGTCGATATCGACAAGAATTTAGTCGATATCGACAACATTCAACCCGATGTCGAGAAGGTTCCAGGCCCAGAATCGTTTGCACAGCCCAGCAACCCAAAGACGACCACTTTACTCGATATCGACCAAACTCTTGTCGATATCGAGGAGAAGTTGGCTGATGTTGATGACTCTGCAACACCTCCGACGTCTGTTTTGGCTCCGAAACAGAAAAAGACGCTGCCTTTCCCCTTCAAAAGCACTGAAGGATCCAACTGCAGGTAAGTTTAAACGTTTTGTTAATATGCTTCGAGAACTGAATGTCTCTATTCCTTTTACAGAAGCTCTGCAAGAGATGCCTGCATATGTTAAATTCCTGAAGGTAATTCTGAGCAACAAGCGATCACTCTCGGAAATCGCCGGCGAATGCAAAATGCTCCACTTCCCTGAAAAGAGGCCTGATCCTGGTAAGTTTTCTATTACTGTAGGACTTGGTCAATATAAATATGAGTCATTGTGTGATTTAGGAGCAATTGTGAGCATCATGCCCTTATCAATCTGGCGGAAAGTGAAGATAGGATGTATAGAGCCTGTGGATGCCAAGCTATACATGGCAAACAATACAATAGTCAACCCTACAGGTATGGTTGAGAATGTCCACGTCCAGGTTGGTAAATTCTTTATTCCAGCAGATTTCCTTATTATAGACTGTGCTGAAGATCCTACTAGTCCTATTATTCTTGGTAGACCATTCTTAGCTACTGCAGATGCCAAGATTAGTGTCAAACAGCGCCTGCTCACCTTCACAATAGGCGATGAGGTCTTAGATTTCTCCTTTCGCCCTGTAAAGGAGGAAATTTCATGGCTGGAGGTGAAAAGCATCAGCAACCACGGGACCAAGCAATCAACGAAGGAAGGCACCAGAAGTCAACTCGATATCGACAAAGGCTCCTCGATATTGACCAAGCTGCTTGTCGATATCAACCAAAGTTCATCGATATCGACTTCCTCCGCTGAGCCACAGACTTTCCAAAAGCCTAAGTATGGGGTCCATGTACTCGATATCGACCAGCTTTGCTCGACATCGACTAACCCTAAGCCCGAAGATTTCTGTTTTGGGCCCGAAAAGGTAAGTTCAGGTATATGTTCTACTCCTCCTCAGTCCATTAAGAAATTAATAAATAATTTAAGGGGAGGTAAGGCCCCGTGGTGAGAGAATCTGCGGAAACTGAGAGCTGGAAAGAAAAAGAAGGGAAAAAAGGAAGACTATGCAAGCAACCACATATCAGCTGAGCTTGCATACTACAATCAGGACCTAGATGATCCAGGAGAAGGGCCAAGCGCAAGCAGGCCCCGTATTGAGGGTCCTTGAGCAAAAACGGAGAAGTCGGCCTAGCGACTCTAAAATCTAGAGCATGTACATAAAACTTTTTGAATTTTGGGACTTTAAAACTTTTGGTTTTTATTTTGGTTATTGTTTTTTAGTTTAGAATACTTCATGTGGAAAGTCTTGTCTTTGTGTGAAATCTAACACTTATAGGTCAGGCAAGCATAAAAGGATCGCGAAGGGTGGAATAAGAAGTCCCTGAAAAACAGTCGGAATTGACGAAGGCCAAGTCCAGAACGACCAAGAGGAGCAGCCCAGAGTTCCTCGATATCGAGTAGGCCAACTCGATATCGACCAAGCCAGAAGAATCTCCTCGACTTCAGATTCCACCCGACGCAGACAGCCTACTCGATATCGACTATAGTACTCGATATCGACAAGACCAGTTTCCTCGACATGCCCTGAACTGCCCTCCTCGATGCGTTATTCGGTGAGTTCCTTCCTTTACTCTTGTTTTTTTTTGATTTTATACAGTGGGGACACTGTATATTTTAAGTATGGGGTGGGGGAAGAACTCATTATCATTATTATTTGTTTTATTCTTGCTTTTGGTTTTACATGGCAAATTTTGAGAAAATTTTAAATTTTTTGTGCATAATTGCTAAACTCAAAATTCTATAAGACATCTCCCATTGCTTGTAAATTGTTCAAAGAAATAGTGTCATGGAAGCTTTATTGAACTCGACGATGCAAAATGGGATTCATTATAGATATAGCATGAAATTGCCTAGTAAAGGGAAGTCACAATGAAAGGAGGTAAAATTTGAAGTTGCTTTTGACATGTTGCATGATAAGAGGATGGAGGACTTTATATTTCCATATAATGCTCATATTGTTATATCCTAGCCATACCTATGCTTATGCATCACAAAAGTCATATTATGCCTTATTTCAATTGTTGCTCCACATGTTCTAAATATTTGCCATTCTTTACCTTATTTCCTATCCGGGGATTATGTTGAGAATGATTTTACATTATGGAGATGTTATATGGTGTTTGTGTTGTTGTTATCATTATTGGAGTTTGGCGGAATTGTTTGAAATATATGGAAAATTTATGGAGTGAAAGAAAATCCGATCAAAGATCGACCCTGCTCGCTGAGATAATAGTTTGGCGAGATGGGACACCATGTGAGGAGTCCAAAGCACTAAGTATCCGGGGCCATTCATGACACCCATGTTTGCGACTCGCGAGAAGGTAGTGCTGAGGTTAGAGAGGTAAAAGAATTATTATTGAAAAAAAGCATTATGGAAGGTGATGAATCTTATGAAGAAGGGATGTGCTTAAGAAAGTTTGGAAATACTCCATTTCCCCCGATTATTAGCACCACATTGCCAAAAATTGCCCACCTTTAGCCTTTTACCCAATCTACTCCTTATTGAGCTTAAATTGAAGTCCTTTTGATTATTAATGCTTTGTCACATGAATTGTTTTTGTAATCCTCTTTTTGTGAGTAGATGTTGCTTTTTAATTGCACATGCATGGATTTATGGCACAAGTACCTTTTCGATGATGGTAATTGACTGCAGGGATATATAAGAATGAATCTAAGATGTTGAGAGTTTAAATTCTTCCCCTGAATGATCATCCAAGTTATTGCTTGGGGACAAGCAAGCTTAAGTATGGGGTGATTTGATGTCCACTAAAATAGCCATGTTGAAATGCACATCTTAGCTCCATATTCTATACAGTTTGCATATTTCGGAATGGGAATATGTCGAATTTATGTAATATGTGCTTATTTGCAAGAAATAGAGGTCTACATAAGTTTTGGTTTAATATTGCAGAATTTGGAGCCATTTCGGGAGAAAACCAAGAAGGAAAGACGGAAGCTGAAAGCTACACGATATCGATGAGTCTTACTCGATATCGACAACAAATGCCTAGACACAGCACTGATCGAGGAGCAGCAGGTCGTGTAACTGAAGACGAGCCAACTCGACTCCAGAAAGTTACTCGATATCGAGTAATCTACTCGATATCGACAAGAATTAAAAGCCAGCCCAGAGTCGAGGAGGAGAGCCTGATCGAGGAGCCACGGAGAGCTGCTCGACCTGACCAGACAACCCGATGCTGAGCGACACCACTTCTCGATATCGAGGAACCTTCTCGATATCGACAAACCCAGCACCAGATGACCAAGCCAGTATCGAGAAGAGGCTGCTCGACTACACCAGGCCAGCCATGATCGACGACACTTGCTCGATATCGAGTGACCTACTCGATATCGACAAGAACTGAGAGCCAGTGTCCGAGCAGATCGAGGACCAGTTACGCGAGCAAGCCAGTGAAGCCAAGTCGACGACCTACACTTACTCGATATCGAGGACAGCTATCCTGGACCGCGTTACGCGGTGAGCTCTTCGACGCGGTTTGGGCTTGCTTGGGGCCGAAGAGTCCGATTCTATCCAAGATCTATCAACATCTATCCATGGAGAAGAAGATTTATCCACATGAAGATATTTTAGTCTTTTAGATATATTTCTCTTTTATGATAAATATTCCTTTTATTAATGTTTTATCTTTAGATATAGATAGAGATTTCTATCCTTGACTTGCAAGGATTAGAAGCCTATAAATAAGGCCTTAGGGGCTGATTTCTAAGCATTCAATTTCAGTAGGAGAAGTAGTAGTAGAGAGAGAAAGAGAGGCCGAGTGGAGCAAGGGAGCGAAAGTGATCTGGCTTTGTTTGGTTTGTACTTTCTTCAGTTTGGTTTAATGCAAGTTATTTCCTTTCAATCAATGTCTGCAATTGCGATGAAGCGCGAGTAGTCCACCTACTTCTGGGGTTGGGGTGAGCCCAACGAGAGCCATGTCGGTGGATTAGCAATTGCAAAAGGAGGTATTTTATCGTTATTTTTATCTATTCCCTATGTGCTTCGTCTTTGATTGAGAAATTGAAGAACTCATGTTGTGAAACTTGGGTAGTAACTAGGATTTCTATTCGAAAGATTATAAATGCTAATTATGAAAAGGAATAGATGCAATTAGGATTATTTGTCGCGAGATTTATATTCCTACTTGTCGGATTAGGTGAAAGCCTTTTCCTTTATCGATAAAGTCACCGCCTTTTTTGATTTTTATTCCGCTTTCATGGTAATCGTTGTCGCAAACCCTAATCTTGGAAGTTCTCTTTCATTCATCAAGTTACAACTCGAAATTGCTTGTTTTTACTTTTCTGCCTTCCTCGATATCGACCAAGTTTAGTCGATATCGACTACTGATTCCCGATCCCAGATCGTCGTAGCTTCTCATGTGCAGGTACTCGACAAATCCATCCTCGACATCGACATCTTTACTCGATATCGAGTAGAGTCTCCTCGATATCGACAACAATCAGTGCCTGCTGCTGCGTGAATCGACTTGTCCGATCTTCTGTCGACTATCCCTAGTCGAGATCGAGCAACCTGTAAGTCGACTGCTGTCCGTGAGATTCCACTGCTGCCTAGGATCCGCTGACCAGCTTTCTCGTGGATTCGAACCTGACTTTCTCTTACTACATTGATGGGAGTCTTGAACATTATTTGCTGGGATTCGATCGGTTTGCTGGGATTCCCTCTATCAACACTTTAAACTCCAATTAGGTTCAGGGGATACTTGCATTCAGAATGTATTGAGCAATCAAATTCATTAAGCACTTAAAAATCCTCATAAACACCCATAGAATACTAGGCCTTTTCTACTTCGGATTTTCTTTAAAGCTCTTTTTTTTTTTGATTCAATGTACTTCTAATTATTTTTTCTTTCCTTCTTGCGTGAATTTTATCCTCTACAAACAGGATCGGTTACGAACCGTATTTTTTTTCCCGATATTCTTATTAGTGTCGAGTGAATTTATCCTCCTCGAACATTTCTTTCAAGCTTGGTTTATTGATGATTCTTTTCACTCGAGTGAGTTTTATCCTCCCCGAGCGGTGTAAGTGAATTTTATCCTCCTTACACTCATCAACCCAGCATATATACCAAATCACATCAAATAAATGGCCGAATTTACTAGTGCTTTTCATCAGGGGTTTAGACATACAATAGAAATCATGTATAAACTTTAAAGATTGCTCTAAACTGAACATCCAACCAATAATCAAGTTATAACTATAGCTCATAATCCAGATTATCTATGGGAATCCCACATGTGTCTTTATTCAATTAAAATTCAATTTTATTAACTCTTTAGCCATGGAAAATCATATATCATCACCGAGGTCATACCAATCATAGAAACAACTTCTTAACACAACTAAAATTAAAAACTAAAAAAAAAAAAGACTCAATAACTTACTACGACCATGGGATAATTATAAAAAAAACCTATAATGCAATGAAATGTATAACAAAAATTGAAAAAACTAACAATATATAAAACACGGAGCTACACTTTAATTCTCCACCTCATGCTTAAAATCTTACTTTGTCCTCAAAGTAATGAAATAGAATGGAAGAGGTAGAGGAAACTCACAATGTAATCTGGCGTTCAAAGACAAGCTCTCAACTCAAAAAGAGGTAGGGGTGTAGCCTCCGAACAGACCCAAAAAATCAGCAACTTCTCATAGTGATAGGACAGATGGAGATTCGAAGCACAATATTCCCCAGCCAGTCCCTCCTGGATGCAATATGCATTTGTGAACCTTCTTGGAGTTGGATAAATATAGGCCTATCCTCCCTGCAAAACGCCTAGCCAAGGCAGAAAACAAAAAGAACGCACCAGAAACAAACACATTCCAACATCCAAGAAAAATATATCATCCAAGAATACAGAGAGCATGAATTGATTCTACCAAGTTGATCAGACAAGATAGAATAAAACAATCAATAATAAAGTACAAAGAAGTCGAAACATTCAATATAGGAAATAAGGAACAAGATTCAGAAACTCACAATCAATCCAAACAAAACTTCAAACCGTAGACGAAACAGGAGAGTTTTAGGTCTCCATAAAAATAAAACAAAAGACAATTAGGGTTAACATTGGTCACAACCGCTCTCGGTGCACCCCCTTTATTGCTTCCGTATGAATGTATATATATAGTGAATGTCATCTCCTAATCTAAATATATAATATTAATATATCCAATTCATCTAATTCAATCTATCTATCTAATCTAATCTAATGAAACAACGTAAAACAGTAATCATCAATGTTGAGGTGCAAATCTTGGAGAGCCGCATACGCCTCCGTAATATGAAAGTCGGCCCTGGTCCACCTTGTCTTCCAATTTGTATTCGATCGATCTTCAAATCCATATAATCTTAATCGAAATTACCTGAAATATATAAAAACACTGGTGTAGACTCCGAAAACTAAATAATATAAATTAACCACAAAATAGGTAAAATATGCATGAAAACAACCTAATATAATATGCGAATACATGACTAAAATAGACCCTATCAATAAACTTTGGAAAACATGCATATAAGCACATAAATAAAATATGAAATCTAAAGTAGCAATATATAAGCAATTCAAGAAATAATGCACAAATAATGTAAATTTAAATTAAATATGCACAAAGTAAGCCCTTCCCCCACCCTATACTTAAAGATTACAGTGTCCTCACTATATAAAAACAAGGATAAAGAAAGAAACTCACTAGACAGGTGTGCCGATCGTCGGAATCGAGTGTAATGTTACTGCAGAGGTAGTCAACATCGAAGAAGGGTGGTCGACATCGAGGAGTTTTGGTCGACGTCGACCAGTACTACTCGAGATCGAGTAAAGTCGAACCCCAGGGTGGCCTTCTCCTTGACCATAGGTTCGTTGTTCGTCGATGAGTGGTCGATGTCGAGTACCTTACTCGACGTCGAGTAAGTCTGCAGCTTCTTCGTTCCTGCAAAAAATCGTTAAACGGAAAATATCCACAATAGAAAAACTTAAAAACAATGTCCAAAACCAAAAACCCAAAAACAACAATGTCAAAAAATCCCAAAAACTAATTGTCTATTTACAAGCTCTAGACTTTATAGTCGTTAGGACGACTTTCTTCGTTAAGCTCAAGGTGGCATTTGCAGGGCCCATGTTGCTTGGGCTTCAAATAAGACTCCATTCTTGTCCATCAGCTACAGTCCTCCTAAATGGATCTTGTTCACCGTGAAGGGTCCCATCTTCTTCTTGTTGAATTTGTTGGGAAACCAATGATCTTTTGATTTGGCGACATAGACCTTGTCACCTACTTCATATTCCTTGGGATCATCATTGGAAACCCTGCATAATCGCACATACCAAGACAAACCTCTCCCATATATAGATAAATAATTAATTGAAATAGGAGAAGAGATGTCAGTACCTTGGCTTACCTTCGCAGATTCAGATTTCTAGACCTCCTGTTCTACTCGATGTCGACTAGTGTTACTCGACATCAAGCACTTTCCTTCTTCTGGTGGACTACTGGTCGTCGAGGAGGAGGGAGTCGAGGTAGAAGTCTGGTCGATGTCGACCAAGTTAATTGACGCTGAGTAGAGCTCGACTTCGGGTGGAGTGCTCGACGCTGCTGCTGTTGGTGGAGGGCTCGGGTTCTGTTCGACGTCGACTAGAGTGCTCGACATCGAGTAGCTCTGGTCGACTTCGACCCCATACTTGAATCCTGACAAGACATCCGAAAAGAAGTTAGTCGACGTCGACTTAACTTGGTTGATGTCGAGTAGGTCCTCTGTGTCGTCGTTCAGGATGGTCATGATCTCCTCCACCTGGGCTTCCATGTCCCTCTTTTTCAGCTCCTCGGGAGTCATATTTCTTACCTTAGGCTCCCCGCAAGTGATGTACCTAGCTGATATTGATTTGACCTCTTCCATGGGACCAGTGTGCCTTTCAGTTTTATTAAAGGAATACTCAATTACCTCATCACTGATGTTAAAAGTAAGTACTCCCTTCCTTACGCTTATGTTGGCATACAACGTTGCCAAGAAGGGCCTTACTAGAATGATTGGACAAGCAGGGTCCTCTGCCATATCAATATCTAAGAAACCAGCAGGGACAAAGAACTTACCTACCTGCACTGGTACATTGTCCACCATGTCTGTTAGGATGACCACCGTATTGTTTTCCATGTATAATTTTGCATCTAGAGGCTCTAAAGCACCTATCTTAATCTTGGACCAGATTGATAAAGGCATTATACTCACACTGGCTCCCAAGTCACATAAAGCATTAAATTTGTATTGACCAAATCCAATGGTTATAGCGAACTTACCTGGATTTGGCCTTTTCTCAAGAATGGCCATTTGGCTGCACTCCTCTACGATCTTAGCTACTGATCGCTTCTTGCTTAAAATCTCCTTGAGGAACTTGACGTAGGATGGCATTTCATTGAGAGATTCTGTGAAGGGTATTGTGACATTGAGCCTTTGAAGCATCTTTATGAAACGCTGGAATTTCTTCTCTGCTGGATCCTTTGGAGATCTTGATGGGAAAGGCAGCCTCTTTTTCGTCGGAGGTGCAGAAGGGTGGTCGATAGGGGCAAAAGGGTGGTTGACGTCGACTAGAGGGTCCTCGACGTCGAGTATAGAAGTCGATTTTGGGTTAGGCGCAGTGTTGTGGTCGGTATCGACCGGATTCTGGTCGACGTCGACTGGACTGGTCGATGTTGAGGAGTCATCTGCAGCTTTCTCCTCCGTGCTTTGATCGGGCGTCTGTGTCTGTCGCCCACTCCTTAGGTTCATGGCAGCCACCTGTCCTGTAGATTTACCTTTAGGGTTAGGTTTAGAGAATCCAGGGAGCGTACCTGATTGCTTGGGGACGGATGTTGCTATGCAGCTGAGTGTGGATAAAATTGATTACCTCCAGATATCGATTTCTCCAAGCCTAGAGTTGACGGCATGCAGCTGAGTGTGGATAAAATTGATAGATTGTTTGGTGTTTGAATGATTCCTCCGCATCTCCTCAAGAATGGTCTGCAGGTCATCTTTCTTACCTTCTCTGTCAGGGTGACCAGGAGCTCTGTAGGGTGGGGGCTTTTGATGCTGGGGCTGGCAATAATAGCTCCAGTTCTGGTTCTGTTGTGGTCCTGGGTAGTGTCCCCCTACATACCTTACCACTTCGTGGGTTTCCGCTTGATGTAATTGATCGAGGTGTGGGCACGCAGTGGTGTTGTGCCTCACAGACCCACATTCCAAACAAGGCTGATTTTTAGACAAGAATTTGAATTGTTTGGTAAGACGACGTACCTGGTCATTTTGGAATTGCTCCCTGACGTCCGGATCAACCTCCTTTGGTGGCACATATAATGGCATAGATGGGGCAGGCCTTTAATACCTTTCGTTAGAAGAGGCCGCAGAAGTCCCATATGTGTTGTCCTAGTTGGCCAGCGTCTCAAAGACTTCCCAAGCACGGTGTGGAGTGTACTCGAGATACCCATAGGCGGTGTAGTTATTGTTCCAATCCTTAGTAGGCGCATCCAGGTAGTTGAAGATGATCTCCTGGATGACATAGGGTGGATATCCATGTGTAGGACAGGATTTTAGAACCCTCTTGTAGCGCTCCCAGACATGTGCAAGCATTTCCCCTGTCTTCTGTCTGAAAGCCGTGATTTGTTGTCTGAGAGCAATTGTCTTTGCAGGAGCAAAGAACTTGTTGAGGAATAGGTCCTGTAGTTCGTTCTAAGTGTGAATTGATCGTTTAGGAAATCCTTCTAGCCACTGTTGCGCTATTTCTGCAAGGGACCAACGGAAAGCCTTTAGTTTTAGATATTCTAAATTAGCACCATTTGGATTAGCTTCACATAAATCTATAAAAGTGGTGATATGCTCTAAAGGACATTCATTGATTCATCCCCTAAATTGACTCATCCTAATTTCAGTAATAAAAGAAGGACGAATTTCAAAATTAATAGCCGGAAGAACGATCGGCGATTCTGGAACTTCCAGAGTAGGGTGCAGATACTCCTTTGCGTTGGCTGGGACATGCCCAATCTGCTCCTGAAGTTCCCTCCTTGCGTTGATCTCACAATCTACCCTTGCCTCAACAAATAAATACAAGACTTCCTCCCGTTGTAGTAGAAGGCAGTCAGGATCGATCCACGAGGACGCGTGTCAGCGCCTACCTTTTCAGTCCCAGAACTCGGCACGATTTCAACTAGAAGAGTCCTCAACCTCGAGTAAGGTACTCGACTTCGACCACTCTATCGACTAAAACAGAAAGCAGAAAGCAACAGAATACGAAAATGAAAGTGAAAACTGGTCGATCTAGACTAAGCTTACTCGACGTCAACCAACATTCCTCGACGTCGACCAAATCTTGTCGATTTCGAGTGAAAACAGAAACAAAAAATTCTCACCTTTTCGAACGAAAGCGAATGTAAACACGAAATTAACTCAATAAACTAAAGACTTCCAAGATCAGGGTATCAACACCACAACGATAACCATGTAAAATAACACATAAAGGCATAAAAGATCATGCTTTTCATCAAATGACTTTCGTTATTAACAATAGGAAGATAGAGGCTTTTGGTCAAACTACCAAATTGGTATTTAAAACTGGCACCTTTAGACATATGGGTATTTTAAAAAACTCCGGTGCCAAATTGGTATTTAAAAAGTCACCGGTGGACATATAGGTATTTTTTTTGGCCGGAAGTTTTTTATGTTGATAAATTCATTAAAAAAAATTCTCATTAATATATCTATAAATGTTATAAAAAGATAAAATTAAATCCATACTTTTTTTTTAATTAGTTTTCACATATTGGTATTTTAATTAGTTGGAAGTTAGATACTTACATATTAGTATTTTTAAAAACCTAAGTTTTTCACAAATAAAATTCAACAAGTTAATTATCATCATTAAACCATGTATATTAAAAACCTAATTCCAACCAATAAAAATATATGGGATTAATTATGGTAATTAACTTACTAATTTTTATTTTTGAAAAATATGTTTTAAAAAATAATAATATATGAGAATCTAACTTCCAACCAATAAAGATACCAATATATGAGAACTGATAAAAAAAACACTACATTTTTATCATTTTATATATTTTTAGATACATTAATGAGTTCTTTAAAAAAAAGACTTTATTTTTATCATTTTATATATTGTAAGATACATTGATGAGTTTTTAAAAATTAATTATCAACCAAACTAGTTTAATTTTTTTTAATTACCAAAAAAAATAATTCAAGCTTACTAAATTGCGTTCTCTAAAAATTTTGAACGAAAACCGAACTTCCGGTAAAAAAGTATACCTATATGTCCGCTGGTGTTTTTTAAATACCTATATGTCCGTCGGTGACTTTTTAAATACCAATTTGGCACCGGAGTTATTTTAAATACCCATCTGTCCAAGACTGCCAGTTTTAAATACCAATTTGGTAGTTTGGCCAGAGGCTTTTTCATAAACCCTAATTGTTACTAACCCTTTTTCACATAATTAATTCAAGTTGCATTAAGATCACTTTCGCTTCAATAACACAAACAAGGATCACCTTCAACTTTCGCAAAAGAATCATGCTCATTGGGATAGATAACGAATTCGCATCAAAAGATTGTACCTTTATCACGTCACCTTACATGGCTACCGTCGGGCTCACCCCGACCCTAGAAGTTGGGTGACTACTCGCTCTTCATCATCAAGAAACACATTAATAACAAACGGGAACTAAATTGCATTAAATAAAATGAAAGAAAGCTTACAACCGATCGAAGCCAAATTCCGCTCTCACTTTCTCCAACCTCTCTCGGCCACAATGCTCTCTCTCTCCACTCGCTATGACTTGAATTGGAACTAAATTGGAATGCCTAGAAAACAGCCCCTAAGGCTTTATTTATAGTGTTCATTCCCTAGCTAATCTAGGAGAATAATCTATCTATATCTTAACTTTCTATCTAAAACATTAAGATATAATTTGGAAATAAAATAATTAAATCTAAAAGGAAATAAAGCTAATGTGGATAGATTCCTTCCATCTTGATAGATCTTGACTTCTTGTTGAGAGATTTGTCGTGCCTTAGCTTGCAAGGAACTTCAATCACTCGGATTTCTCCTCGTACTCGACTCGGACTGCTCTGGAATGTCCTCGACGTCGACCAAACTCCTCGACGTCGAGTAGGATTTTTCCTCCGGATTGCACTCAAGCTCGGGCAGGATTCTGGGTTCGTCGACATGTACTCGACATCGAGTAGAACCGGGCTCCTCGAGTGCTCCTGCTCGACTCTGCTGGAATTCGATTGGGTTTACTCGATATCGACCAAATCTGGTCGACATCTACCAGTTATGTCGAGTTGCTTCTTTCTTGTCCTTTGCTCGATTTGTCCTGGTTCCGCTGCTCCTTGACCTTTAACTTTCTGTAGTTGACTTCGAGCTTTCCGTCCTTTCTCTGAATTGCTGTAAAATGCCTCGATTTTTGCGAAATTAAACAGAAACTAGTGTAGGCTCCATAATTTGGCAAATAAGTGTAAACTACATAGATTCTGTACTATTCTAGCCCAAATGTATGAAATGCATGCAGAAATCGATATAAAAGTAAGTGTAAAACATGAAAATTTAGGCGCACAACATTTCCCTCATACTTCTTCTTTCTGGCTTTGTCTTAATCCTGAAGCTTTACATCCAGTCACGCCAAATCTTCGATAACTTGGTTAAAAGTGTTGATGTGCTTTAACAAGTCGGAGCCTTCTTTCATCTTCAACCCGTACAATCTTTGCTTTAGATAGAACTTGCCGGACAAGGATTTTCACATATACCTGTTCTCCAATTTCACCCAAATCTCCTACAAGGATTTGAGATCAATTACATGGTATATCACCTTGACGCAGTAGGAAGCCCCGAAATCACGCAAGCACGAGATTTCCACAAAGAGTTTCGCAAGCGACGAAAATCCTAAACAGATAAACTGGAATCCACTAGGAAAAGAGAGAAATTCTCTAGGAAAACTGAAATATTATTGAATGAATGAAAATCTCAAGCCTACAAGCGTATTTATTGAAGAAAGATAACCTATCTTAACCCTAAATCCTATCTTTAAGAAAAGATAAAAATCTAAATAGATAAAAGATATAACTTCCTAATTTATCTAAACTTATGCATTAAATCAAAAAGGAAAAGATAAAACCTTGATATAAATAACTAAAAAGATTAAATTTAGCTCATAAAAAGATAGAAAAGATAGAATTGTAGCTCCATTGTAGCTCCTGCATCAGTCTCCCCCACTAATGAAGAACTCGACCCCGAGTTCTTATCTGGATATAGGACCTCATCAGCATGATATGGATAGATGTCCGCCACATTGAAAGTGTTGGAGATCGCCATGGACGCGGGAAGAGCAACAACATAAGCATTATCATTGAGCTTCTGTGTCACCTTGAAAGGACCATACTTGCGTGGCTGCAATTTTTTGTAAATGCCAACTGGAAACCTCTCCTTACGCAGGAACACCATTACCTCGTCTCCCACGTTGAACACTTTAGCTCGTCGGTGCTTGTCAGCTGCAGCTTTGTTCTTCTGTCCAGTAGCCTCCAGCTTGGCCTTGACAGATTCCTTCATAGCCTGAACCTCCTGTGCCATAGTTTCATCAGCAGCGCTCTTTCCGGGTGTCTTTGGGAAAGTTACCAAATCGACAACATGCCTGGGAACCGACGTGTAGACCACAGAAAAAGGAGACCATCCCAGAGTTGAATGCACCGCACTGTTGTAAGCAAACTCCGCTTGAGGCAAAGGTATGTCCCACTGTTTTGGTCTGTCCCCACAGATGCTGCGAATCATATTCCCTAGTGTCCTATTGGTTACCTCTGTTTGCGGATGTGCAGTGGAACTCCTGTTCAAAGATGTCCCAAACAGTTTCCACAAAGTGATCCAAAAGTGACTGAGGAACTTAGGGTCCCTGTCTGAAGTAATGGACTTAGGCACGCCATGCAAACGCACCACCTCCTTGAAGAACAACTTGGCTATGTTGGATGCATCCGCAGTTTTCTTGCATGGGACGAAGTGAGACATCTTTGAAAATCTGTCGACAATCACGAACACAGAGTCTACCCCTCGTTGAGTGCGTGGCAGTCCAAGCACAAAATCCATTGAGAGATCTAACCAAATATCATCAGGAATAGGCAAAGGGAGGTAAAGACCGGTATTTTGTGACTGACCTTTAGACACCTGACATGTATAACACTTCCTGATAATAGCACAAGCATCCTTCCTTAGATGCGGCCAGAAATACCTCTCCTCCAGGCTAGCGATGGTCTTATCCCACCCTAGATGACCACTAAGGCCACCTCCATGAAGATCTCTGATGAGCTTCTCCCTCAACGAAGAAGAAGGAATGCACAACTGATCTTCTTTGAAAAGATACCCATCCCGAATATGAAAGTCAGCACAGGGATGTTTACCTTTGCACTTAGCCCATAACTCTTTGAAGTCAGGGTCTTCCTCATACAGCTCTTTTCGCAAATCAAAACCCACAACCTCCTGCTCTAGTGTGATCAACAACGATGCTCTCCTACTCAGAGCGTCTGCAACTTTATTCTGCACACTAGACTTGTGCTGTATAATAAAAGGAAATTTCTGTAGAAAACTCACCCAACGAGCATGCATCTTGTTGACGACTTTCTGGCTGTGGAGAAACTTCAAAGCTTGGTGATCGGTGAGGAGAACAAATTCCCTCTGAATCAAGTAATGCTCCCATTGCTTCAATGCCCGAAACACGGCATAAAATTCCTGATCATAAGTGCTCCACTTCTGTCTGGTGTCACTTAGCTTCTCGCTGAAAAAGGCCACTGGCCTCTTTTCCTGGGATAGTACGGCACCAATTCCCACTCCACTAGCGTCGCACTCTACCCGAAAGATCTTATCGAAGTCCGGCAGGGCGAGGACAAGTGCAGTGCAGAGCTTTTCTTTGATCGTAGCAAAACCCCTTTCTTGTTCAGGACCCCAATGGAACTTTCCTTTCTTTAGGCACTCTATGATAGGGGCCATGATAGTGCTGAAGTCCCTCACAAATCTTCTGTAGAAAGTTGCCAGCCCATGAAAACTACGAACTTCCGTTACAGACCGTGGGGTAGGCCAATCTCTTATAGCGCTCACTTCACGCCCTTTGTACGTGACGTCGTTGTCGAATTGCCAAGGACGGCCTAGAAGGACATGACAAACGTCCATGTCTATCATGTCACACAAAACTTCCTCCTTGTAGTGCTTTCCAATGGATAGAGGAACCTTGCAAGTTAGGGAAACCCGAACATGTGGACCCTTTTTCACCCACCCTAACTCATAGGGCTTGTCCCTAGGCTGTGTTGGTAATCCCAAGTGGTTTACCAATTTCTTGGAAACCAATTTCTCTGTACTCCCATTGTCCACGATCAAATTACACATCTTGCCCGTGATGGAACAATGTGTCTTGAACAAATTTTTCCGTTGACCCTCATTGTTGGATGATAGGAGAAGTCGTTGGAGAACGATGTTTACCCTCTCATCTGACTCCTCTATAGCAAACTCAGCATCTGAGTAGCCGTCCGCCTCTTTCTCTTGCTCATCCTCATCGTCATTCGCATAAACAAACGCAGTTGTCCGCCGAGATGGACACACATTCGACCGGTGCCCTTCGCCTCCACATCGAAAACACTTGTCGATGGTCGGCCTAGCGTAAGGGTTGTTTGGTTTTGGATTGGACGCCTTTGTAGGTGCTTTAGTTGACGTAGACGTTGTGCCTTTGTCACCTGATGGGCTCTTCTCCTTAACCAAGCTACCTTTGTCCCCTACTTGTTCATGGCTCTGCTGGGGATATCGCCTAAAAGAGGAGAAATTTTTGGGCGATTTCTCCATCAATTCTGCTTTCAAGGCTAGGCTGGATGCCTTAGTGATTGTCCAGCAAGTTTGCAACCCCATCTTCTCTTGGATTGATGACCTCAGCCCACTAATGTAGCGAGCCACCTTTTGGTTCTCAGTTTCCTTCACCTCGTTCCGTTCACTCAAACGTAGGAACTCTGTGGTGTATTCTGCGACGCTTTTCTTATTACCTTGGGCACATTCAATGTACATCTTGTACAAAATCTGCTCATGGTCATCGGGCAAAAAGCGCTCCATCATCAATTGCTTCATCCGTCTCCAAGTTCGGATCGGATTCTTCCTCTGCTTCTGTCTCTGGACCACCAACTTGTCCCACCAGACAGCTGCAGTGCTCTTAAGACGGATGGCTACCATCTTAACTTGCTTGTTCTCCGGGACCGACATGACCTCGAAGAATCGATCCACCTCAATCTGCCAATCCAGAAGCTCTTCAACACTCATATTCCCATAGAACAGGGGAATATCCGCCTTGACTCGATAATCATGGCGATTTTGGGTATCGCCTTGATTCTCTGGAGGATCCTCTTCAAGGACTTCCTCTTCTTCCGAACTGGACTCGTTACCGCCCCGACGATTTGCACCGCCGTTGCCAGCACCACCCCTGCGGCCAGCGCCATTGCCAGCGTTGTTTCCATCAGCGACAGCACCACTGTTGTTTCCATCAGCGACAGCACCACCGTTGTTTCCACCAGCGACAGCACCACCGTTGTTGTTATCTGCCAACAGTGCCGCCAAATGATCACCCAGACCATTAAGAGCCGTGGTAAAGGCCACGGAAATCTCTTAAGAGAACTCTTGAAAGTCTGCCTTGGTAAGTTGTTGATCTCCCATCACGCTTCAAGTTGAAAACAGACAGGAGAAACCTGCTCTGATGCCAATTGACGCAGTAGGAAGCCCCGACATCACGCAAGCGCGAGATTTCCACAAAGAGTTTCGCAAGCGACGAAAACCCTAAACAGATAAACTGGAATCCACCAGGAAAAGAGAGAAATTCTCTAGGAAAACTGAAATATTATTGAATCAATGAAAATCTCAAGCCTACAAGCGTATTTATCGAAGAAAGATAACCTATCTTAACCCTAAATCCTATCTATAAGAAAAGATAAAAATCTAAATAGATAAAAGATATAACTTCCTAATTTATCTAAACTTATGCACTAAATCAAAAAGGAAAAGATAAAACCTTGATATAAATTCCTACAAAAATTAAATTTAGCTCATAAAAAGATAGGAAAGATAGAATTGTAGCTCCATTGTAGCTCCTGCATCACACCTCGTCCGCTAGACAAAGTCGAATGATCGAGGCCGCCTTTTCCTGCAACTCTTCCCAGTCTTCATCTTTCACCGCCTCAAGCGTTGTCTCCTTCAAAGCCTTTAACATTCCCTGCTGAGTCAGCAGATCCTTCACTCGTCGTTGCCAAAGACCGAAATTTCCAGTGCCATCGAAACGCGGAACTTCGAATTTCGCACCAGATGTCATCGTCTAACCTTGTTCTGATACCAATTGCCGTGAATTTCCCCCGAGTGAATACCGTTAAAGAGAAGGAGAATGAACAATATGACACAAAGGATTTCCGTGTTCTGGCAAGAACCGCGCATAACACCCTGCAGAGATAAACCTCTCTGCAGCCAGGGTTTCTTATTATTGTGATGCTTTGATGGATACATAATTCCAACCCTACATGCCTCTATTTATAATAGAGGATCTCCTATAGATAACACTTTAGATAAACCTAGATATAGATAAACCTATTATATCTAAATAAACCTAGATATGGATAAATCTATTCTATCTAGAAACAATAATCCTTCTATAGATAAATACCATCTATAGATAGACTTCCTAAAGATAGATCTAGGTAATTAATTGTCTCTAACAACAAAATACTTAAAACTTCAATAACAAAATATCTATCTATCTATCCATCTATAATTTTAAAATCAGTTGAGATATTCCTATAATTTCATTTGTCCAATATGAGGTTTTTGTGGCAGCTAAAGAATTAAGCTTGTGACAAATAGTGGTTGACGGTGACAGTTTCACTATTTATATCAACACAATATTGTTCGACATCCAGTTTCTCCTTCAACAATTTGAATAGATGTATCTTCTCATGTCTAGCTAGCTTCCATGATCAGGTCTACTGAGCGACAAACAAGGTGTGTGCGACTCATCTCAAATTCTCTATGAACCACTAAATTATCGAATCCCAAATGAAATTCATGTCTCGAATTTGAAAAGACACCATTAAAAACTATACTGTATATTTGTATGATGTTTATCGATCAATGTATGTACGTGGCAACATATATTGCTGTTTATTTCTTTTACTGTGTATGTCGCACGATTTGAACTCGACCGAGAATTTTGGTTAGGGGAAACTTTGATTTAATCCGCACAAAACCAAAATTTAATTAAAACGTACCAAACAAACTTAATTGTCATTAATTAATTGAAACAATTCAATTAGCAGAAATTCTTTTTCAAATATTTTATATATCGATGCAAAATTGGTCCAAAAGGAACCCGAGTCTTGTAACCGGATCTTTTCAATTTAATGGTACATGACTACATGTAGATATAGTTCAGATTCGAATATTCGACTCGATCTAGCTGGTCGAAAAACACTTTGGAAGTAAGTTGGTAGTTCAAGTCAAACTAGCTAGCTACACCATAGCGTAAAAAACTTCTTATCGCAATGCAATACAAATCAAGCACGACAATATATATAGATAAAGGTGTTAGACAGGCAACCAAATCAACGAAAAATGACAAGATCTATCGCTCTTTTGCACAATGCCAGTACACTGAATGTGGATCGGTTGGTATGGTGTCGAAAGGACGAAAATTGTAACATCATAGCGTATGATCAAACTGATTTTCGCAGTTTCCATAAATGGAATGAAAGCTTACTAATCTGCGTTAATGCTTTTTTATCATTTTGCTAATTATTCCCAAGCATACGCACAATACAATTAAACTCTAGGTAGCGAGAGCAAGAGGAAAGCTTTTATCACAGCAGAAGTCTATGATCGGACTTGGAGGGGTGGGGGCCCACCTGTACTGATAGGTAGCGCAATTCACTTTCAATGGGAATATTTATGCTAATGAGTATTGTTAATTGGGAGACACATATAGTTGTTTTCATAGTTGCCCCTTTAAGATTTTGGCATCGTGTGTTAGACCGATCTATCTCAGTTGTACGTGCTAATTGATTGAGAGGACTTATAGCGACCAAGACGATGGTTACGTTACGCATGCACGTACTCGTCGAGATGTCTTCATCGACTAGTTATCTAGCTTACTAATAGTGTTAACTTTAAAGGGCTAGTTTTTTTCTTTCTTCTTAATCACTACATAATAGTGACTTGAGCTTTGTTATATGAAATTGGTGTGTAACAATGGATGTCAATTAATTTTGACAATGGAACTTGATCCTGATTAACATCAAAAAAAAAAAATATTTGTGAGTGGAACTCGATCGGTAGTTTGCCTAATTAAGAAGTTTTGAAATTTTGAATGGACTAGAGTTATTCAAATCAAGGCATAGAGATCGATCTTATAATTAAAGTACTACCAAACTTAATCAAAGCCGATCTTAGACTGATATATCATACTACCTCCGTTAATTTAAATTTGGCGTTTTACTATTCACGTATGTTTTTTTAAAAACTACATAAAATATTAATTTTTAAAATAATTTCATATTTTTGATTATTAATTAAGTATGAATTTATAAAAACAAATGTAAAAAAAATTCCTATTTATATATATTTTTTTTCATTTTTAAAAAGCGTACATAACTAGTAAATGACAAATTTTACGGAGTAATTAACAGAGGGAGTTGACTCACTAATGATCTCATCAATATGTTTCAATTATTAATTAATTGAGGCATCAATGAGTCAGTTCGAGATAGAAAAATTCTAATATCTCTTTAGTCTTTTATACATGTGTATTATGAGATAAGATCTCATGTAACATTGTGTACCTTTGACGCAACACAATATTAATTAGGGATAGCTACACAAATAAGGTGGCCAAATTAGAAAACTATACAAAGTTTGGGAAAAATTAGCAAACTATACAACACACTCAACACACGCCGATCTCTCCTTCTTCGCTAGCGCTGACACGAAATCACAGATTTGATTTTGATCATCGTAGGTATAAATCACCGATCTCCTCCTGAATTTCTGTACTATACTCTTCTAACATCTAAACATCACTGAATTGTAGTTTTTATGTCAGCTTTCGTATAGTTGTTTGACTATCGTTTGTAGATCTGTGAAAATAAACCTGAATTCATGTGCAAATATCATTTTATATCTAATTGCTGAACTCGTTTAGTGTAGATCGTGTAATTACGACTTCATTTGTTGTTGTTTGAATATAAATCAGATTAAATCATCGACAATATATAGAATATCAAGTTCTTCATCGATATGCTTCGTTAATAGATACTCGATCTGTCAATATAACGAAAGTTCAATCTTAATTAGTCTATGCAATGTTATAAATCTGGCTGTTCAATGAATTCGAACTGTTGTGCTTGAATGAATTGAAAGGAAATCATTATATGATTTGTTCTACATAGATCTGTTTCATTTCTGGATTCGTTGTATAATGCTGACACTATCTGAGATTTCTTAAATAAATAACTTGTATCTAACTTAGATCTATCATGCTGACACGGAATCAGAAGTAACTCATTGTACTTGTTTGCATATTGTCTGTATGATAGGTCAATCATAAATGGAACCTCATGTGATTACAACATCAAAAGTGTTTATGCTATATGATTCAACCACACTACACGATTTGAAGAGAAAGGTGTGCACTAGATTCAATGTAGACAATGCGCTTGAATTGCAATTTAGTCATTTGCACCCATACAAAATGCTAAAAGCCCCACTTACAGTTGATTGTGACGCTGATTTGAAAGAATTCCTCGATATATCAGCACTAGATGGTGTAAACTTTGCTGTTGAGTTGTGTATCAGCATACATGCACAACCACCTACAATTCTTGACACAGATGACAGGGAGAGTAGGAAATCAGTTTGATTGATTGAGTATGTTATGGACAAAAATCAATTGAATGCTGACACACAAATGCAGACCGTGGCATCAGATGATATGGATGATGATAATGACATTGATTATGATGTTGACACCTGGAGAAGCCTGCATTGTTCAATGCACATTAGAGATAAAACATTAGAAGATTACAAGGATGACAACTCTAGCATGAGTAGTTTCAATAATACATCATCCAACATAATGTACATTGGCAGAATCTTTGAATCAAAGCAAGAAATAAAGGATGCTTTACGTATATTATCAGTGACAGAAATATTTTGGTATCGAGTAAAAAGATCAGAACCCAAGTATTTTAGGGTGCACTGCGTGGATAATAGCTGCAGATGAAAGTTACACGTAAATACTATTTCTCACAATTGCTACGAGGTGTCAGCATGCAATAATGTGCGCACATGCACATGGGATGTGAGAACCAAAAATTGCAGGAAAGCACCTTCCTCAGTGATTGCAAGCATCATCCAGCCAATGTAAGTGTGTGTATGTCATCAAAATAACTCTCAATTCAAGTATCACATTATTCATTCTAATGTATACCTAATTACAGTGTTAACAGCGGGTACAATCCAAAACAGATAATGGATAAAATGAGGACAGAAAAAAAAATGGCCATTAGTTATTGGACAGCATGGTGATCGGGAAAAATTGCACACGAAAAGGACAGAGGGACAACGGAATCAAATTTTGCTGACTTGCCATTATTTTGCCACATGATTATGGAGAAAAATGATGGAACTATGGCATTGATGTCAACAGATAATGATGACAGGTTTAAATACTTGTTTTTATCATTTGGACAGTGCATTCGGGCCTTCCCTGTGTTGAAAAAGGTATGAAATTATCAGTGTCAGCACAGAGTCTACTTACTCACTTTTGAATGTTTCATTATCATCACACAAATTATAATTATTATTTTACAGGTTGTTGTTATTGATGGAACATTTTTAACTGGTAAATACAAAGGAACTTTGCTTAGACCAGTAGCGCAAGATGCAAACAGAAATATTTTCCCACTTGCATTTGGCATTGTTGACACAGAAAATAACAGCTCTTGGGAATGGTTTCTTCGCCAGCTGCTGAAAGTTGTTCCTCCATCAAATGATTTAGTGTTTGTGTTTGATAGACATGTCATCATTTCAAGAGCAATTGGCTTGGTTTATTCCAGTGCACATCACTGCATATGTAGATGGCACATGGAACAAAACATTAGAAGCACCTTCAAGGACAATTAAGCATAATTTAAACCTATCAATAAGTGATTTAACAGCAGCGATTGAAAGATACTTGGCAAATTGGTTCAAGAAAGCAGTAGATAGTTATACTACTGGAGATGTCGACAAATATTTTGACTGCATAAAGGAAAGCTGCCCCAAGATGTCGAAATATTTACTATCAGCAAGAGTAAATAGGTGGGCTAGAGCACATTCACCAATCACCAGATACAACATGATGACATCTAATAATGCAAAAAGCATAAATTTCATTTTCAAGGGGAAGAAGAATTATCCTATTGTTGCACTGTTGAATTTTGCTAGAGAAAAACTCGCAACATGGTTCCAAGAACGTAGAGAAAAGGCATCCAAACATGATGACAGATTGCCACCATCAATACTTGATCTGATTAGGAACCTACAAGATGAAGCTGGAGCATACAAGGTTTAGAGGCTGGATGAATATAAATTTCAAGTAAAAGGGCAAGGGTCTCATGCAATGGTAGACCTCTCAGCAAATACATGCACTTGCAAGTTTTTCGATATAGAGAAGATCCCATGTGTTCATGCTCTTCCAGCCATCATAAAAATTAAGGCAAATGTATCAGACTTTGTTACCAGATTTTGCACAACTGATGCTTGGAAATTGGCATATGAAGAAACAATATACCCAGTGCTGATAGACAATGAATCAGGCGTGCCTAAAGCAATAAGATCTATAAAGTGTTACCCTCATGTTGTTAGGAGGGGACCAGGAAGACCTCCATCTAAGAGAAAGGTGTCTGCGTGTGAGCTAAAGAGGAGACTTAAGTACTCAAGATGATGGTGTCAGCATTGCTCAGACCGGCTCGCTTTATATCGTAGACTTCTAAGATACAACAACTTAGAACTGCCAAGTGATATACATTGCATACAATAGACCTGTTCTGTTTAGAAAGTACTTTTTTATAGTATACCTAAAAACATGTCAGCATTGTGGGCAATGCTGACATGGATACATTCCCATATGTTTCAAAATATTGAATGCACTTTGTTTCAGCATTACGTATGTCATATTGGATTTTATACATTATATGTGATTGGAGACTATATCAAACTCGATCTAATATAAAAAGCCAGATGCTTAATTCAGAAAAATTACTTTAACACTACAAAATACGTATCTAACTACGCAAACAATGTAACATGGAAACAGTTAATATCCAACTAAGTACTGTCCTATCTAACTACATATTCATAGTATGTGACTAAGATCATAACCTACAATGTCACTTAAACTATTACATGATATTTCAAATTATGAAGGTCCAAGTCTCCTTGATCAAGTTTGAACAAATAAGCTCTATATAGCGAAATAGCTTCTCATTTGTGATTGTTGTGACATCTCCACCAAATACAACAGCCTCAATTGCTTTCACTATGAACACCCCACAAGCACTTCTGCACACACTCACAAATGATAAATAGAAAATAAATGTATGTCAGCATTTAGTATAAAAGTTGGGTAAGAATACAAACCCAGATTTATCATGGACCATCCCAGGAACCTTCCTTATCTCAAATGGTGTAGAGCTAAAGTTTTCATATATTCCACAGTTCACCAAGTGTATAGCCAATGAGCAATTGGTTGTAGTTCTACATCTAGTACACCCTTACCAACGCCGTAGACATTGTAGTCATACACATTAATCACCTTCTAATCAATTATGATCTCTAAAGCAACCCAATGCTTGTTGATAACGTTGAAGGGTGTGTAAATCTTATTTGCAGACGCCCATACCTTACCATAATTGTCAGGGTAAAGACCCAGAAAATAACTCGCAATCATTGTTGACACAGCCAAATCTACTTCATACGATTCAGCATTAGATGGCAGGTATTTCTGGTAGAACACCCAATCAAGAACAACGCAATCTGCATACTTGTCAGTTTCCTCAAGAATCCTCTTCCTCAAATAATACAAACCCGCTTCAATATGCTACAACACACAATAACAAACTATTGTCAGCACTAAATATACATCAACAAATATCAGTAAACGAAAAACAGAAGACAAGCAACAAAAAAAACAATATGAAATATAATTGCTGCCAGCATATTTACCGAATAGTCCAACCACATGTCCTTGTTTAAAATTGGTTTAAAAAATGATTTATCAACCCATCTGGAAGCAATGATGATAGAAAAATCCCTGGAAACAAGCAAAAATTATGAATTAAACACAAGATAACAGAAGGTGTCAGCACAAGAGAGTTCATGAATATATAACGAGTAAAAAAATAAAAAATATCGTTTACTCCTCGTAGTTTTGTACATAAACTCATGATTAGCTTCACTTAACAATGACTTCTTCGGATTTTGCTTTGGCCACCTCCCTTTCTTTTCCTGCTCAAATGGACTCGTCAAGAAGCTACTAGCTTTTGGAATACGCTTTGATCGCCTTAGTGCTTCAATCTTTTCAACTACTTTAGGATCCTTGTTGTACGCAACCCATTCACTGACTGCGGGCAATTCAACCATGTCAGCATCGTCATCACCTTCAGAGGAATCCAAGTTGATAATCCGTGGTAGGGCAATGGTAGCAGGTGGAGTTACTGCAACATCAGCCTTCTCATCCCCATCGCCCCCGTCACCTGATGGGATAACAACATCCTTGACATCAACACCTACAAGGGCCTCCTTACAATTTTCATTAGTCGACTTCACCAACATGTCAGCTTCTACATTCTCACCAACATTTACGCCCTTAATACCTTCACCAGTACTCTTCAAGCCCCTGTCAGCATCTTCATGAAGTCCATCATTACTGTCCTTAAACTCTTCACCTCTTGGCTCCATGGACATCAAATCAGTATCACGACCTAGATCAACAACAAAGTGAACTGACTCTGACTCTAATGTCCTCTGTCCTTCAACCAATGTAATAGGAATGACAGTCTCCGGAACTACAACATCAACCGTCAATTGTTGGGGTTCATCTCCCTCATCACCACGAACTAGTGTCTTCAATTGTTTACATTGTTCAGGTGCATCCAACTTAGCTTCCTCCTCAGCCACAACGTCTTCAACGATAACACCCATCTTGATGTCTGCAACAACATCATTCACAATCTTACTACTTGGTTGATCAATGTTGACAGATGACTGTGACCTTGCAACAATAGATTCATGCAGTGTGAACCTATTCTCAAGTGAGTTATACTTATCCATCAGGTCTGTAACCATCCCAACAATTTCAACCGCCTTATCAACACGAGAAGTCAACTCATTTATACGTGCAGACAACTCTTCAAGCTTTTCAATCCTTTTGAGTAAATCATCTACACGTGTAGGCAACTCTTCAAGCTTTTGAATCCTTTTAATTAAATAAAGTACCCAAACTGGGTTGGAATTAGCGTCAGCCTTAACACTAACAGATAAACCAGCAACACCATCGCCCTTTGCATTTTCATTTTTAGCAACACTATCAAACTCTGCATCTTTAGGATGCTCATCACACACTCCCTTCTGGTTGTCATCACAATCACCCTTGTCTCTATTACCAACTGTCTCCAGGGTGTCATCACCATTAGTGTCAGCATTTTGGCCATCACCACCAACCTCATTATCAGCTATCTTCATTGCGTCAGCTATGCCATCATCACCACCATCCATTCCTTTATTCAAAAGTAAAAGAGCAACCAATGGGGAAACAGTTCCAGAATCAACATTGGTGTCATCAACCCCTTGACTGCCATCATGTTGATCATCATGGGGGTCAGCATTCTCTGTGTCAGCATGAGCCTTACCTTACACCTCAACAAAAGGTACAATCACTTTACAAACATCATTCACAACTTCAACATGAGATAACAACACATCAATGGGGGGCTTTGGGGGTGGAGGAAGACTTCTTTGAAGTGCTACTTTTGTATAAAATTTTACGTTTCCCTGTACTTCCCATAGACTTCTTCCTCTTTTGGAAAACATACTGAATAGGTCTATTCTCATCAGATGTATCGTAAGCATATCCACCTTGGTCATCTTTTTCTGCCTGGACAACAACCTCTTCTCTGTCAGCACCACCTTTCTTGGAACCCTTGTCTGCATTCACTGTGGTTGTATCTGTGTTAGCATAAGGAATCATATCTCTCTTAGATTCCTCAACTCTCTTAAATTCAACAGCATTCTTTCTAATCCTCCCAGCCTTCCTCCTAATTGATTTCTTAACTTCTAGTCAGCATTAGAGTTGGTTCGTGGGGCACCACTAGAACGACCTCTCCTCACAGCGACTCTCTTCACCTGGATCTCAGTAGATGGACCTTTCTACTTCTTCTTAGAAGGCTTTCATGTGTCAACGTGTTTCCTCTTTTTTCCCTTCTGTACATCAACTAATTTATCCTCATCATTTCCTTCATCGACCACACGTTTCCTATTCGTTCGCATCTCTATGTTAGCAGATCTCTCATCTTCCTCTCCTCCAACAAATCCATACTCGAGAGTAAGGAATGATTCAATCTCTGAACTATTATTATGTAGAAACTTGTTTTCATATGCATACTTACGCATACGCCGGCAATCATACAAAAGATCAGTCGGTGGTTGAGAAAATACAGGGTCACCAACACAATCAAATACATCGTCAGCCTCATCATCAATATAACCCATACCTGGGGTTCTTACAAACTCTCCGTAGTTTGGGAACATCGGTGTCTATCATGCACATCAAAAAAATAAATATAAGAAAACACATGTATATAAGAACCCAGGTTTGAAATCACAATTGATATATTTATCTTACCAAGTCACCATCAAATAGCTCGTCAGCTTCATCATAAGTATGGCTAACCTTACAAACCCAATGCAAAGATGAGGATCTTTATCATTTATCTTCAAATTACAGTCAAACTTATCAAACAACGCTGGGAAAGCTTCAAATATCCAAGACTGTTAAAACAAAACAACAGGTCATACGAACACAATACCAATGCATAAAATGCTGACACATAGTGAGGAATGATGACACAAGTGATGAATGCTGACACATAGTAAGGAATACATAAAATGCTGACACATAGTGAGGAATGATGACACAAAGGAATAAAACAAGTAAACACAAAACCTGGAAAGCGATCCAATATCCATACAACTCATAAGAAGGCCTAGCTTTCTTGCAATCCATCGTAGATGACTTCTTCAAGGACTTCAATAGACATTCATAAGACTGTCTGCCCCGTGGATAGAGTCCAAACTTCTCGTAATCACAAGCAAGTGATAGGTTCGCCTCGCTGATATAGCCTGTCTGCCTAAAACACACAACCATCTCAATAAGCAACAGCCTCGCCAAAATTAGCTTCTTCTTCGACTTCTTCTTCATCTTTTGGAAACAACTAATCAAGTCATCATGAGAGCATCTATCCATTCCAAGAAACTCAGAAAAAGACACTGCCTCCGGCGTATTGTAGACACGGTCTTCACATGGAAGACCAGTCATTACATGGAATTCAGCCAATGAAAAACGCGCTATGAGTCCATCAACTTTGAACCACAGTTCCATCTTCTTCTTCTTCGTCTTGACCTGCCGCAACATCATTTGATGAATTAATTGGAAGTTAACAGTCATGTTGTTGCCCTGTGACAGCACCCATCCAAAAAAACTCTCCTTCAAAATCTGATAGTGCTCAGGCAACAAATGTTGTTTTATGATGTCACAAACTTCAGAGTGACAATATAGGTCTGATCTAGCATGGAAACATTCCTTGTATGGAATACATAACTTTAATTTCTGCAAACAAAGTATACACATTGAATACAAAAGTACATGTCAGCCTATGAAGCAAACACAATGACAAAAACTGCTACATAAATTTCATAGACTCGCATCAAACTTGCATTTATATGTATCAAGATCACTTGAGGGCCCTGTGAATGTTAGTAGGAGGAAATCAAGTTTAAAATATAATGAAATAGATCAAACCAGATTCGTGCCCACGCAAATAATTACAAGACCTCCTCCTGATGTAGCAGCGGGAAGTCAGGATCGATCCACGAGGAAGCACATCAGCGGATCTCAGATAGCTGTAAATCTCACAGACAGAAGGACAGGAAGAAAGACAGAAATAGCAAAGAAAAGCAGAAAAGAAAGCAAAGCACAGAAACGACTCGATATCGACAAAAGTTACTCGATATCGACTACAGAAATCGACACCAAAAACTGAATATCGACAATCAGAAACCAAAACTCAGCAAAGGCCAATGTCGAGTAAAACTTTCCTCGATATTGAGTACAACTACTCAATGTCGACAAGAACCAGCTCGAAATCGATAAAGAACAGAAGCTTAAAATTGCAACTTTCCGAACGCAGAACTCAGATTTTGATGAATTAATTTAATAAACTATAAGACTTCCAAGGCCAGGGTATCAACACCATAACGTTAACCATGTAAAATAACACATAAAGGCATAAAAGATCATGCTTTTCATCAAATAACTTTCGTTATTAACAAATAGGAATATAGAGGCTTTCGCATAAACCCTAATTGTTACTAACCCTTTTCACATAATTAACCCAAGTTGTATTAAGATCACTTTCGCTTCAATAACACAAACAACGATCACCTTCAACTTTCGCAAAAGAATCATGCTCGCATGGATAGAAGACGAATTGCATAAAAAGCTCAAACCTTTACCGCATCATCTCACATGGCTACCGTCGGGCTCGCCCCGACCCTAGAAGTGGGTGGACTACTCGCTCTTCATCATCAAGAAACTCATCAAAGATTTCAGGAAAATAAATTGCATTAAATAAACCAAAGAGAACTTACAACCAATCGAAGCCAAATCCGCTTTCGCCTTTCCAACTTATCTCGCCACAAGCTCTCTCCTCTACTCTCTCTATGTAACTAATTGTAACTGAAATTTAATTGAATGCTTAGAAATCAGCCCCTAAGGCCTTATTTATAGGCTTCCTTCCCTCTCTAATTAGGAAAGAATATCCTATCTATATCTATATCTATCTATCTAATTACTTAATATAAAATAATGGAATAAATAATTAAATCACTAGGACTATATCTAATGTGGATAAAATATCTTCTCCCTTGACTTGATAGATCTTGATAGATGTGGATAGAATTTCATCTCGAAAATATCACCATTGGTTTCGGGATAGAAACTTAACAAGATATCCGGATAACTCGAAATCCGCCACGGATATGTCCTCGATATTGACTAGGAGTCCTCGATATCGACTAGTGCTTTCTTCGTCTTGTGCTCAACAGCTCCATATCGGCCAACAGAACACATGTCGACTGAACTTATCCTCGATATCGAGGAGATTTCCTCGACATCGACTAAGGCTTGCTCGGCTCCCAGTGCTCAGCTTCGTCGATCTCGGCTCAGACATGGAAATCGACTTGGTGGTTTACTCGATATCGACCAAATCTTGTCGATATCGACTAACCTGCTCCAGCTCCCTGCTTCACTTGTCGATGTCTGGTGCTCAGCTCGATATGTGGCCAACTCGATATCGACTAAAGCAAGTCGATATTGACTAACTCTCCTCAGCTTTCTCTTGCTCGATTCTGGGCAGTTTTGCTGGAAATCGACTTCTGGTACTCAATATCGACTAAATGCAGTCGATATCGACTTGATGTTGTCAAGCAGATTTCCTTGTTTTCAGCTCGATTTGCCCTGGTTCCACTGCTCTTTGACCTTGGACTTCTGTAGTTCACTTCCGAGCTTTTCTCCTTTTCTCAGAACTGCTGTAAATTGCCTCGAATTCTGCGAATTTAAACAGAAACTAGTGTAGATTCCATAATTTGGCAAATAAGCATAAACTACATAGATTCTGTACTATTCTAGCCCAAATGTATGAAATGTATGCAGAAAACGATATAAAAGTAACTATAAAACATGGCAGATTCGGCTCACAACAGTGAACATAACAAAAACAAGATAAACAAAGACAAATGGATGTCAGCCCACAGAAATATGAAATCAAACACAAAGATACACACACACCACAAAAAGAACACGCCAAAAATCAAAGAAAACAAAGAGTGGACATGCAAAAGGATGGAGATGGATTCCAAAAGGACAGAAAGGGATGCCAAAATCGAGGTCAACATTAAAAATAGAAGTAGTAACTGCAAAATCACCCACACATACTAGTACGATTGAGAACGAACAACACACATTCATCCAAAAAAACCCTAACGACAAACATTGCACAACGCACCATCGCATAATCTGACATAAACAAAACCCTAACACAAACAAACCATACAAAAACAACAAAATGCTTACCTGCGCTGCTATCCATACTCAATAATCTTCAATCACACACGAAAACAAGCACGAAAACGTCCGAAAAACGCCGCTTTTCGAACGAATCAGTAGAAGAACGACTCCAGAGCGAAGAGAAGTTGAAAATCGGAATGGAGAGAGAGAAACGGGAGAGAGAGAGAGAGGTTACACAGTCAAACGGGGGAGAGGAGGTTTTTTTTGTGTTTTAAAAATCCGTGTATAGTTTGCTAATATTTAAAAAAGTGTGTATACTTTGCTAATTTGGCCGAAAATTTGCGCATTCGGCGCAAATTTTCTCTATTAATTAAGGTAAATATTTAAGATTTTTTTTAAAATGTATTTTTATGTTATAAATAAATAATCATACATATTTGCATAATTTTTCATAACAAACATAATTTAAAAAATATTAAAATTATTATAATCAAACAGTCATCTTTTTAATTTTAATATTTTTAAATTATCTTTTATTATTAAAAAATTATACAAAAATGTATGATTGTTTATTTATAACATAAAAATAAAATTTTGAAATTAATCTTAAATATTTACCTTAATTAATACGGAGTATTATGTTGTAGCAAAGGGTGCACACAATGTTACAAGAGATCTTATGTCATGTATTATATTTATACTCCCTCTGTCCGCCAATATATACCTGTCCTTTTAGCCCATGTGATTTTACCAGTAATACATGTCCTTTTAGATTTAATCATTACACTTAATCTACTTTATAGATCTAATCATTACTCTAACTTTTACATCACCTACTCTCCTCCTTACAAATTGAAAAAAAGAAACTTTTTTAATTTTAATTTATTACTATTCCACAAGTACTTATAAGGTTTCTTAATTCTCATGCAAAGACCTAAAAGGACGTGTATTTTCAGATGGAGGGAGTATTGAAGAATAAGCAAAATTAGGTGGGGACTATTGGGTCGGTGGCCTCATTTTGATATGTCCCAGCCTCCCTCATTGATAGTCCAAGAAGAGGAGGAGGCCATGAGTGTCCGTTCTGATGGACCAATGACTAGAGCGAGAGTCAAGACGATCGCAAGATGCTACCACGTCCATTATCACTCGAGACTTCGCTTCTAAACCGGAGTAACCACCATAATTGAGCTTATTAGTCTTTTTCGCAGACACTCCGTATGATGTGTCTTAGCCTCCGTCGGATACTTTTCCGCCGTCGTTCGCATAAACTATTATTATAAAGACTTATTTCTATTTTTAGTATTATTTCTTAATAAGAGGTGTGGACTTACTTTACATATATAGTAAGTCCAGCACGTTAGTTAATTAGGCCCATTAGTAATTAGGGTTTTATTAGTTCTCTTTAAACACTCTATTAGGGTTATTGTTTATTATCACATCAAAATTAGAGAATTGCAGAGCGTTGAGTTTGAGACTCCCCCTTTCCTCCTTGACGTCAAACCCTATCTTTCTATTTACTACTGATTACTGCTGAATCCAATTGAGTTCTTCAATCAAAGGTTCTCCCTGGAATTGATTGAAGAACAGGATCTCATCCTTATTTGGAAGGGATTCGTAGTTTGTCGCTCACCATCACCGCTCCGCCTTCACCCTATACACCGCACCACTGCTACCGCACTGCTTCACCACTGCTCCACTCATGGTTTTTAGGATCGAGATCCTAGTATGGAATCGAGACAAGGGCGTAGGATCGGATCATATGATCGTAAGATCCTAGTAACAAGTGACAGTAAAACTAAGGATAATGTCTTATAATAGCCATAACAAACAAATACCTTCATTTTAAAACAAAACTAATATTTTCATCCATTAAATAAAATAAATAACTAACATAGTCCAATAATAGTCACTTAAAATTCGTAATTTGTCAAAGATAACGTCTCAAAAGGCAATAAACATACAAAGATAATGTATTAAAATGTGGCAAACATAGAAGAGATAAATCACACATCCAAATATTCAATGTCATTTCTAGTTTCAAATGTCATCATTGCAATTAACCACATTATGAACAATTTCAGCATCCTTCTCAAGGAAATCATAAACATCATCATCATCATTTATCTCAACATCTTCATTGCAAAAAGTGCTGAAATGAAAAAAAAAACGGAAAAAAATATTACATTTGCACAACATAAAGTTATATTTGCATAACAAAATGTTATATGAGCACAACATATCGTTATAGTTGCACAACGAAAAGTATTGAAACGGAAAAAAAAGCGGAAAAAATATTACATTTGCACAACATAAAGATATATCTGCACAACAAAAAAGTATTATATTTGCACAACATACGATTATATTTGCACAAGCACAACAAAATGTTATATTTGCAGGAAAAAAATAATTAGACTTGGGGAAGGGATGGACATTTTGCAAATTTGTCTAAAACTTAGGACACTTTACCAATTAGTCAATGGAATATGGACATTTTGTAAAATGTCCCTTAATTAATTATGATGATTCTAATGTAATAAATAAAACAAAATTATTAAAATATATCGAAAGATATACATTTACTCCGTAATTAATTTGAAAACACTCCATCGGTTTCAAAATAAATGTTGTTTGACTTTTGTATATTTTTTTAATGAGTTAAAATTTTTATAAAATATTTTTTTAATCAATTTTTTTAAAATTGATACTCCCTCCGTTAATTAAAATTTGACGTTTTACTATTCATGTACGCTTTTTAAGTATGAATTTATAAAAACAAATGTAAAAAAATATTAATATTTTATATAGTTTATATAATTCTAAAAAATCGTGCATGAATAGTAAACGACAAGTTTTAATTAACAGAACCCTTCATTCGGAAATAAACGTAATTTTTGTGAATGTAGTTTTAGGAGTTAAAACTATATAAAATCTTATTTATTTTAATTAATTTTATATATAGATCTCGATAGATCATTCTGCGAATGAAAGGGGTGGTGGCCGGATCATGGATGTGTTTGTGAAGAAGAGACATGTTTCGGCGATATCATATTCATAGCTGCCCAATTAGGCCTGTTGCTTCATTTTCATACATCTATCAGTTGCAGCCTGCCAGGTGTTATGTACAAAGAAGCCCGGCCATGTGCTCAGTTTCATTTTATTGTTCCTCCTATTACTTTATTCATTTATTACTTACATTAGTTGTTTTCTTGTCTACCCAATTTTTTTTTATTGTCAAGTTTAGATAAAGATGACATGTACTAATTAGTAGGTCATGAGTTTGAATCTCCGTTCCATTCTTTTATACATGGCCTTAAGATGGGCAGGGAGATGGTAATTCATAAGCTGATTATAGAAACAGACCCGATCGTTGCTTGTGAGGCACTAAAGAGGGTGGAGATGGGTATGCACCCAGAATTCTACCTCCTTCATGAATGCCGCCAGCTGATCGCCATGGAGGATTGGGAAGTCGAAGTTGGTTGGGTGCACCGGCAGGACAACGGTGTCGCGGATACACTTGCGCAATGGTCATTCACCGTATACCTTCTACTTATGCGGAGTTCTTTGATCCGCTTGTATGTATTGAATCGGTCTTTGAAAACTCCCTTAATGTTTCGCCTATTTAAATCATTCAATAATAAATAGGGGCTTAGTATCCACACTTTCGAATAAAAAAAAAGTGTCTACTATGAATCAAAAATAATTATTTTATTAATATTATTATACTTTTATTTTATTAATTTTGTTAGCGTTCTCCATATTAAAAATTAGGGTATTATAAATCTCTTGATTTACCGAACATATTTTATATAAATTTTTTTTTAATTAGGGATATTATACAAAAGTGTACATGTGAGTTAAGTGTATCTACTGTTTTACATTTTTTTTTAATTAGGAAATAATTCGAGATCAGATATACCTGAATCTCGATGGCCGACAAGTCGGCAGACGGAAATCCGTCAATACATACAAACGAAAACAAAAACAAAAACAAAAGGCGGAGCAATACAACAAGTAGAAACGCACCCTACAAAGAAAACGAACCAAGGAAAACTAGATCTAATAAGAAGGGGACGTAGACTACGGACGAAAGCCAAGCACCATCCTAGAATAGCACCGCTGGCCGGCCATACATCAGGAATCCCTGTGGGTAGTGAAGACGAACCTCCAGGAAGCTCCTTCCCATACCCGGAGTCGCCCCGTACACACTACCTCGACTCTATAATGTATTGAAACTAGAAGAATTTTTTTTTTGGATAATCTTTTCTTTTAGGGAAAACCAATTAAAATACCCCCACCTTAGGGGATTTGGTAAAAATATATCCTTAACTTTCAAGTGTAATAAAAATATCCCAACCTTTGAGGGTAGTGGTAATATATTACCACAACTTTTTTCACGAGTCAAAAATGCTGACAAGGCAGTGTACATGGATTTTTTTTACAAGTGTTATCTTAAATAGTGTTCTACTGTCCTTAGAAAAAAATAAAGAGCTTGACTAAGTTCATACCCAACACATTTTCCTCCCTTATGTCTTCTTCCGTGGTCGCCTCTTGAATTGGCTTCCAGGTCTTCCAGGTAGCTCATTGTTCATCTTCAATGTCAGTCTTTCTCCCTCGGGGTCGACTATCTTGAGCTGTCTATCTCACATCATCTTCACCTCTAATTCGTTCACGAACTTGGTTGGGTAAGTTTTATTTTTTCACCTCTTCGTTGTTGTGGTCGGATAAGTTTTGTTGTCGGTTTGGTGTTAGGAATAGTCGTATTGTGTTAATTTGAGGCAATTTTGATCGGATTAGTTGCTTGGTTGAATCAATTTCGTTTTTCGGGTTTATTTTGTTATCGTTTTTATTTATTTTTTTCCTATAAGGAAATCGTTCAAGAAACCCAACCTTCGTGCTAATTTGTAAAAAAGGCTTCCATGTATGTTGTCTTGTCAAAAAAATCCATGTAGGCTACCTTGTCAGCATTTCTGACCCGTGAGAAATCACATGATAATATATTACCATCACCCACAAAGGTCGGGATATTTTTGTTACATTTGAAAGTTGAGGATATATTTTTATCATACCTCCAAAGGTATTTTAATTAGTTTTCCCTTTCTTTTATGGTTTATTTAATACTCCCTTTGTCTCAAATACTTGTCATTTGACTTTTGACACGTTTTTTAAGAACGGTAAAAACTATATAAAATATATCAATGATTTTGTTAATTTTAAAAAATAATTTCATACTTAATACAATTGTCTATAAAATTATTAAAAAATCAATATTTTATAGAGTTTTTAGCTTCTTAAAAAATGTGTTAAAAAGTAAAACGACAAGTATTTTGAGACGGAGGTAGTATGTGCTTATGGGCAGTGTTCTAAATATCGGATATATCAGCCGATATATCGACGATATATCGGGGATATTTAGAATCCGCTA
This sequence comes from Persicaria maculosa, assembly GCA_963922045.1. Taxonomy (NCBI): domain Eukaryota; kingdom Viridiplantae; phylum Streptophyta; class Magnoliopsida; order Caryophyllales; family Polygonaceae; genus Persicaria; species Persicaria maculosa. The sequence continues at coordinate 58,129,584 of OY998259.1, forward strand.
CGATATCGGCATATCGGGTGAAAAAATATCGGTCAACGCCATATATCGGGTCAACGCTGATATATCGGGTCAATATCGGTGATATATCAGGTCAACGCCGATATATCGGGGATATTTAGAACTGTCAACTTTGATAAGTTAACTTTAGTCTGTATGAATGAAGTTGTTTTTATTTTATCAAGTTTATTTGGTAATTTTATAATTTAAATATTATTTTTTCATGTATATTTTTACATTTTGAAGTATAATTATAGTACTTATAGTTAAAAATTAGTGAAACCGATAAATCCGATATATCTCGATATATCCCCAATATATCCTCGATATATCATTTTTACTCCTAATCGATACGACCCCGATATGTGATATTTAGAACCTTGGGTGAGGATGACTAGACGGTGTCTCGTGGCCACAAGGTAAGGAATTTTAAGACATAAATTAATCCGAGGGGGGTTGTGTGGGAGGATGACACTATTGCGGAGGGTATGACACCAAATGATTATATGATATCATATACACTCTCCTTCCACCGGTAGGGTGTGGTAATAGGATATCCCTGCCCATCTCTCAGTTACATGATTCTGAGGCCATCATGGTGGACCCCACGATGATAGATATTCGAGATTTGATTTTTGAGGAGGGGAGCCGACGTTTGCAGGGACCATATCTCGTGTGATGGGTTCGCTATTAGAGTTGGAGCCAAGGCTAAAGGTGATGGTTGGTTTGGCAAAAACGATAAGGGGGGCTGAGACCTCGGTCCAGACGAGGATGTCAATGGTGGAAGTGACATCGAGTGGGACAGTGATGTCGAGGGAGGCATGAAGATATGCATCTAGGGCGAGGGGGGGTTGGAGAGGAAGAGAATGTTAGGTCGATGGGAGCAGGAGAAGTCAGCTCAACAAGGGCCAAAGCAAGTGGCTGCATAGGGGTAGGAGTCGGGTGAGGCGGAGGAGGATGGGACAGGATTCAGAGAATCTAGAGAAATTTCCTATCATAGCCGCTCCAGTCACACAGTTTTCTTGGAAAGTTGATGATATAGACTCGTTCATGGTGATGTTCATTGTCAGGGTGAACAACGTCAGTGCAGACGGTCACTGTGGATATTGTGCGTTTACTGGGCTCATAATAGGGATGATAGAAGACTATTAAAGGGATGTTCGGTTCGCCTTGGCACAAGAGATGATAGATCATCTCTTGTTTTATAAGCATGAAGACCGATTGGACGGATATATCTTCCAACGCAACTTCCCGAGCTATTCCACTAACCGAAGATACTAGATGGGGTATCCGATGATGGGTTTCATCTTTCCCACCAGATACTAGATTCCCTTGATAGTACGATTTAAAGGAACTGACTAATGCTTTTGCTCCCCCTAGTTGCATGCAGATCCAATATGCCACTGCAAATTGAAACCTAGCTTGTCCATATGCTTCATAAGCAACAGTGCTCCCAACCTTGTCCTTATGCCATTAAATGTTATTCACTATCATGCTCATGCAAATATGTTGATCACCAACAAGCCTTTAATCTCGCATTTTTCACAAGTATGGCTAAATGCGAATTCACCCCTCCCAACCCGCCTATTTATCTGGAGAGGTACAAGCACAGACATCCAAGTATTATTGGGTGGGATGAGCCCTATAGAACAAATATCGGCTTATATCATATTCTTATTAGCTTTGCGATGGCACTAGGCCAGATTGACGTTCTAGACATAGACGACTTTTTAGTCATCGCCTGAATGCACTTCAAGGGACGAACAAAGCCTGGGTCGTCACGTACAATAGGACCAGAAGTATACCCATCCAAGTGAGCCTTTCAGGAGACGAATAATTACTAAGTTCATTTCCTGAATAATAAGTGGAGGTTGACCACATCGTTGACCATCGATAAACATGGTGATTCAAGAAGGATTGTCAGGTGCCAGTCATTCCATCATCATTCAAGGGACGAACATATATATGTTCGTCCCTTGATTCAACTGTACTTTAAAAAAAACATGTGACTCCGTACGTGTTTGGCATCGTCTTCTTCCGGACAGTGGGGTTATTTCGCATCCTGTATTCCAGACAGTGAGGGCCGGGGTATTTGGCATCACTTCCTCGACCTCGATCTCCTTCCTTGCATTGTTCTTCACTCGCCCTCATGCTCGATCAGGTAAGTCTTCTCCTTCCTTGTTCGATTGATCTGTTTGATTATTTGCTATTTGTTTTGGTTTGGGTTGAATTCCAGATCTGTGATTCCAGATCTGAAACCCAAATCGGCCTAGCCTCCATTGGTTTCATCCATATCTGTTTCCTTTGAGCTAGCTGCTACTTCTCCTTGGCTTGGGTGGCTTCCATTGCTCAATTCGGCCTATTAGAACATGTAGTTGTAGGAGAATGAGAAAATCCTCAATTTCATCAAAACTGAACTGCATTGATTCTCCTTGGCTTGGGTGGCTTCCATTGCGTTTTTTGTTACATCACATACACACATTTTGAGCTAACTACTACTGGTCACATAGGACTGCAGTTAATTGGGTGGCTAAGGCTTGCTCAATTCGGGTGCTCAGTTTGCTGGATTAGAATTTTGTATTTCAATATTTGTTTTGGATCAATGTGTATGCAAGATTTCTTCTAAAATTGGTCTTAATTTGGTAGATTATTGATCTGTTATGGAGGCATTTACAACCTTGTTGCTTTGATCATGGTTACTCATTTTTAAAATTGGCTTATTCATTAAGTATAACATACCTTGTTGCTTTGATGTGTTATCACTTACTCTTCCATGTCTTGTACATCATAAATTATCTGGTGTTTCTTATACTCCATGTTGTTCCGTCCACATGCATGTCAGACACTTCCTGTAGTTGGCCGAGGGGTTGTCTAGAAAAGTAGCCATGGATTGGAGGGGATGAGCCATACGAACGTCAGGTAAACAAATTGCTTTTAATTTACTTTGTAATGAAGGCAAAAACTGATTTTGGTGGAGATGAATGTAATTCATTCATGATTGATGTTGTTGGAGATGAATTTTTGGGCCTTAGCTTATATAAGGCCATGCTTATGAATATAATGTCATGATTCGTAGTGGACTCCTTATAGTGAAGAGATGGAGGAAGTGTCGCGGGGCAAAGAGAAGAAGAATCATGTCACGGCTGCAGAGGAAGATGATGCAACCAGTAGCGAGAACCCATTGCTCCGTCAGATGGTAGAAATCAACCAGGATCTAACCGAGCGCAACCAAAATCTAATTGAGCGGCTCCATGAAGTGGAAGAACGCAACCGGTGTCTAACGGAGAGCAACCGGGAGATAGCTGAGACCAACCGGGATCAAACCGAACGCAACCGTCAGATGGGAGAACTTCTCCTTGGATTTGTGAAGAATTAGGCATGGCCTTCACCTTATGTAATCATGTCTTAATTCATGTAATGTTTTCGTTCTCGTCGTCGGATTTGGTAACAAGGCAACTAGCTAGACTAATCTAACTTAAGGCTTTTGTATCGGATATCGGTTTGTTTAACTTAGCATCAAGTAATGTAGGTTTTGTATCATATGATTCGTATCTAATTGTTCCTTCAAGGGTGTTATATTTAACCTACAAAATACAATGGGCCGTTACATTTGTAAAGATCAATAACATAGATGCAGCCCAATTCAACAAACCCAAGTTTTAGCAGTTGACCAGACGTTGACCTCATTCAACTTTTCCAACCACCGAATTAATGAATGTGTATTTGTTACCTTAAATGTTTAAGGTTGTTCATGTCCAAAGATGATGCAAAGCAAATGCGGTGGCATGCCTCACGGGTGAAAGATGATGGATGTTTGAAACATCATGCAGACAGGGAAGCCTGGCAAGAATTTGATAGATTGTACCATCATTTCTCTCATGACGCGAGGATTGTGCGGCTTGGTCTAGCAACTGATGGATTCAATCCATTTGGGAATATGACAACTTCACACAGTACATGGCCTGTCATTTTACTTCCATATAATTTACCGCCATCGATGTGCATGAAGAAGGAGTTCAACATGTTGACATTGCTGATCCCAGGTCCGAAGTCACCTGGGAAGTGTCTAAGTGTTTTTCTGGAGCCATTGGTCGACGAGTTGCTTCAATTATGGCACATTGGAGTCTGTACGGTTGATCGTTACTCGCAATCAACTTTCACAATGAAAGCAGCTGTGTTGTGGACTATTAGTGACTTTCCTGGTTTAGGGATGCTAGTAGGGTCGGGCACTAAGGGGTATAAAGCATGCCCTAACTATTTGGATGATATCTCATCAACATTCGAATGCGGGAGAATGGTCTATGATGGTCACCGTAGATGGCTTCCGTTAAACCATCCTTGACGGACAGCAGGTCATGCTTTTAATGGAAAATCTGAGCTACGGTCAAGGCCGCTTGACGTTGATGGGAAGGAAATCCTAGCACGAATTGATAGGTACAAAAATCGTTCTATCATTTCCATAAATACATCAATTCTTTATATCATTCTTTCTGTCGTTACTTTCATTTCTTTATATCATTTCTATCATTTGTTTTATATCAGCTGCACGTACCCCACCCTCATTTCGCACGAGCAGTTCAAGGCTCCGTACAATTCTAGAAATATACTTTGTTGGACTCATAGATCCATATTCTGGAGATTGTCTTATTGGTCGTACACGAAAGTGAGATATTGTCTTGATGTCATGCACAATGAGAAGAATGTGTTTGACAACATCATCGGAACCATTTTCTGTATTGAAGGAAAGTCCAAAGATGGTCCCCAAGCCCGCCCAGCTTTAAGGAAAAAAAAGGGGTGCGGAAATCTCTACATGCAAGGGGTAATGGTCAACTTCCTCCTGCACTATACACAGTCCATTCAGATTATCTTCAGGAGGTGTTTAAATGGTTTGGTGATATGAAGTATCCTCATGGTTACGCTGGATGTTTGAAAAATCGTGTAAGTGTACGAGAGAAAAAGTTTGTCGGATTGAAGACACACGATTGCCAACGTCTTCTTCCAATCGTAATTCGGCCGTACTTACCAGTTTCCGTTGTGACGACTTTAGTGGTCCTATGCAAATGGTTTCATAAATTAAGTTCTATAGGAAAGAGGAAGTTCGACTAATGGAAGATGAGATAGTACAGATTCAATGCAGCTTTGAGATGATTTTTCCTCCTCACTGTTTCACCATTATTGTCCATCTCCTAGTTCATCTTCCTCGCCAAGTGTTTCTCACCGGCCCTGTGCATTACACCTGGATGTATCCAATAGAACGGTACATTTCTTACTATCATCTTTAATTCCGTTTAATTTATACCTTTTGTTCATATCGTCGCATTGAAATTACACCCATCCTATTTCAGACAACTTGGCGCATACAAGAAATAGGCCATCAACCCTCGTTACCCAGAAGGGACCATTACTACACGTTACATCGCAGAAGAGGCAGTGACCTATTGTAATTTGTACTTGGAGGTTGGAGAAGGTCAGCAAGGGACATCAACCCCTACTCTTTCTGTGTTCGATATTTCTGTTGTTTCCGAGCTTGTGCGCCCGCAAGGCTATAATTCACGTGCACGACTAAGTGGAGAGGATATTCTGGAAGCTCATTGGCAAGTCTTACTTAACTGTGAGGAAGTTTCATCCTACTTAAACGCACACGAGGAGCTCTACACACAACATTCTCCAGATCATAATGACAAGGATCGCAGGTTGCATTTCCATCGCTATTTCATCGGATGGGTAAGCATTCTTCTTAGTTATGTTATTCATGGGTTAATGACATTTGTTGTCATCGGACAGATCTATTGACAACAAAGAGACGAGACTATATATGTTCAATTAGAGATTCTTAATTTGGCGAGAAAACCCCAACTCCATAGGATTTACTCATCATGTGTTGTGAATGGGGTAAAGTTCGTGTCGTGGAATAGAGATAGAAAATTGCTTACCCAAAATTGTGGAGTGAAGGTAAGCATAGAGGACACCGACTATTACGGGATCCTTGAAGCTGTGGTTGAACTGTTGTACGCCAACAACATGCCAGTGGTGCTATTCAAGTGCAAATGGTATGACACTGATCCCAACAATCTCGGTATCACGCATATGGTTGATCATGGGTTGTTATCTATTGACACGAATAGCAGTTGGTATGATGATTCTTCATTCTGTTTGGCAACCAAGACAAAGCAAGTGTTCTATGTTGATGACCCAAATGTGGGCGATGAATGGAAGGTGGTGAATGTAATGTCACATAGGAACATCTATGATGCTAGAACCTTGGCGACAATCGAAGGTGATATCATTCCAGGCGGAGATGAAGCCTATCAAGAGGATGCCCCTGCCATTACTAGGCATTTTAACCTTGCTGTTGATCTCCAGCTATTCAACCATGTAGAAGAGAGCGACGATGAAGAAGAGAGCGAAGATACCGAAGCTGAGGAAGACTATAAGGTCGAAACTGAAGAAGAAGCCTCTGAAGAGGATGGGATTGAAAGGGAAGGTGAGGACGGGGAAGACGTTGAGGACGAAGAATGAAGCAAAACATATGATCAAGGCCGAGATTTCTAAATTTCGTTTTAGATGAAGATGTATGAATTTCTAATTTCTGTTTGAGATCGAGATTTGAGAGGCCGTTTCAAACCAATATACATTGGTTTTAGTTTTATATCATATATTTGTTCTAATTTTATAGATGATCGGTTTAACCAAATACCAGAATTTCATATTTAAATATATAAGTGGTATAAAAACTAAAAAAAATCTTACAAATATTAAATATATGAATTTATATTTATACGAGTTCATATTTTTTTATACCTAATGTTATATTTATAAAAGTTATATTTTTTATATAACCTTTATAAAAGTTATTATCAACCCCTACATAGTTACAAACATATAAATACCATATACACATAAATAAATTGATGTATTTGGCGGGATAATATTCGGCCCAAATTTTCAATGACATTTTTTAACTCTAGATTATTCAAGTGGCAAACATAACCTCCATTCGTGTCTTGAATGAATTTCAATTAGACGGGATCCCCCCCCCCTCAATCTTTTCACTGTGTTGACGTGTCGTTCGGATGGCCACTCAATCCCTCTCATTTGAGTCATTTCTCAAGACGTCCCTCTTCACACCCTCTCTCTCTCTCATTCTGAAACCCCAAACCCTTCTCTGTCTCTCTCCGCCGATTCCTCTTCAAACCCCAAACCCTCACCACCGATTCCTCTTCACTCTCACCATCACCACCTCCGATTCCGCCATCAAACCCCAAACCCTCTTCACACTCACCACCGCAGAGCTCGACCTCCATCATGCCACCAAAAAAAGCAAAGAAGGTCCATGTTCGCCAATGGGTTACTCCACCACCATCGAGCCCATCCACCACTCCACAATCGACCACCACTCCACAACCGGCCACCTCTCCTCGGAGGTCACCTCAGGTGCCAACTCAGCCCGCGTCACCACCACCTCCGATGCCAACTCAGTACGCGTCACCACCACCTCCGAGGCCAACTCAGCTCGCGTCACCACCACCTCTGAGGCCAACTCAGCCCGCGTCACCACCAATTCGCTGGAGCCCTCGGAAGCCACAAGCTCCTCGGAAGCCACCACCTCTGAAGAGACGACTGGTATGGGGCGGCTCTTCCTCACCAGCAACCATGGCCTACTCTCCAACACCGATGGACACCACCCAACAGGCGCCTCCCCCTCTTTCAGTGGCTGCAGCGGAAGATGAGACCACCACCCCTCTGGACTCTCTTGCGTCTATCGGTGGCGCATGGGCTTGGTCAACCACCCTTTCGGCCTCCTCTCACTCAGTTAGTGCCTCACGGGCTCCGTCGACCTCTCCTCCACCTCCTCCTCTGTTCGTCAGTGGAGAACAGGCCGAGGAAGAACCCCAGGAAGTCTATCTACCAATCAGAGGTTGGTTTTTTATAATTTCAGAGGTTTTAGGGCTATTTGATTCCCAATTTTTATCTTTGTTTGATGATTTCAGAGAGAATATGGATTTTTAGGGTTTATCTTTGTTTTAGGGTTTTCTGATTCCCCAAATTGTAGGCTTTGTATGTGTCTTTGCTTATCTAATCGTTGTCTTCATCATTTGTAAGGAAAGGAAAGACTGTGGTAAGTAACAAGACTATGCAGATAGTGAGGGTCACTGGAAAGATAAAAATTTTGTGGTCGGAGTTCCATGGAAACCCCGAGCTCAAGCAATACAGTTTGCTGATTAGGGATATAGGGACTGTTGTGAAGACACATATGCCAATGCTAGCCTCCTCCTTCGAGCAGCTTGAGAAGAAGTACAAGGATACGCTTGCCGTTTACCTGGATGTAAGCAAGTGTTCTCTTTCCATATACTATTTTGTCTGCTGGTTTACAAGTTGTTGTCAATAAATTGAGGTGTTTATTTTGCTGGATTGTATAATGTGTTATGAGATTGGTATTTGCTGAATTTTGATAATGTTTTAGGAGTTTTGGCGTGTGGTAGTTGTTGTTAGTTTTAGGAGTTTCATAGTAGATTTTAGTTTTGTATTTGCTGTTAGTTAGTTGTCAATTTCTTAGGAGTTAATGTTAAAAGTGCAGCTATACTATGCAAAGTTAGTTAAAGAGTTTGTTAGAATTCAATGGATGAGATCACTTGTAGTGTCACGTTTGTCATTGTATATAAATACATAAACTCTCTCCAATGTCAATTTATCTAGTTCACTTGTAACAAACTATGAGGAAATACATAATGGTTTTCCCTCTTTCATTTTCTTCATTTTCTGTTCTTCATTTCACCTTCATATGAGATTGATCATGAATGTTTCACAATCTCAATTGCTCATCAGTTAAATACCCTTTGCTTTCTTCACTTGCATTCTCACTAAATGGTAGTTAGTTGTTCACTTGCATTCTCATACTTAGTTGTTCTGTGTTCACTTTGCTGATAATGAATGATAGTTAGTTGTTCACTTTGCTTTCTTCACTGGCATTGTCATGGTCTGATAATGATATATGATATCATAATTTCATTTTCACTGAATGCAATAAACTGTTTTCTTCACTTGCATTCTGATAGTTAGTTGTTATGTGTTCTGAATGCAACAAACTATTTCCTTCACTTGCATCTGTTCATTTTCACTTTGCTTTGCCCATCTCTCCTGTTCTATGTTCTTCACTGGTAATTGATATATATAATTGTATTCTTATTTATGTAGACTATGTACGTTTATCTCCTGATGATGAAAAATTGAAGAAGTAAATTGAGACTCAAGCAACATCAAGATACCGCAGTTGGAAGTACAAGTGTCATTCCCACTTCTTGAAGCATGGTCCACCCATACCTCTTGAGTTCAAACTCCGTCCTAAGCAATGGCGCTACCTTGTGGAGAAGGAGTTCCTCGCCCCTGACAAATTAATTAGCTTTTTTCTTTGTATTTTTCATTCAATTGTTTCCATAGGTTTACTGTTGTTCTCTGATGTTTATATGTTCTTGTGTCTTTGGAGGAAATAAGCAACCGCAACAAGCTCAACAGAACTAAGAATCCCAAGCCTATCAAACACTACTCAGGGCCTAGACCTGTGTGGTACCGGGTCAGAGCAGCTGTACAAGTAACTCAAACCTACAAACTAGTATAGTAAGCAAGTAAGAGGGCGATCCCATAGAGAATCAAGTATTCCTAAGTAATGTATATTTACCAATTAGTAGAAAAGGGATGGTTTTGGTGATTGAAGTAAAGAAAATAAGATAAGCTATAAACAAGTTAATAGAGATAACAATTGAGAAAATAGTTTCATCTACAAATATCCACTTTAGTTTGGTTAGTTGATCATCGATTCTTCTTCAAGTTCTCTTTTCATCCTATTATTGTTCCTGTCCTAATCTTGTGTAAATTACTAGTCCTACGAGTCCTAGTAATCCTTACTAATTAGATAACCCTAACACGGTCAAGATTTAACCTAATAGTAGCATTAAGATTAAGGATTAAACAAGATACATGCAACACCAAGCTACGAGTCAGTATTTAACATATAATTGATTGTCTACACACCAGTTTAGTCCTACGAGTCCTAAAAAGGCATGATTGCTACTATAGATTAAGGTTCGCTATGAGGAATCTACAAAATCCTAGCAATAATCTCAACTAGTTGTACAGACTAGAAGAAATCAACAATATTCGCAAAAGAATCAATACGAATCAATAGGAATAGAACAAGAATAGAAATCTCACAACTTTACCGAACTGAAGCTTCAATCCATAGACGAAACAAAAGAGTTTAGCACTCCATGGCCATGGAGGCTCCCCTCTAGGGTTCTCTCAATTGATAATCTCCAAGTGCATAAACTTGGGAATTAGATTCTTAAAACAAACCCTAAAACGTCCTTAAAAAGCCTCAAAAGAGTCGGCCAAATAATAATTCTAAAAACCTAATTAAAGAGATAAAAAGCCCATTCAGCAGATTCGGCGTTTCTGCAGAGGCCGCGGGGCAGCCAACCCAGGCCGCGGGGCGGCCAGGCGATCAGCGAAATCCTTCGTAAGAGCTTCGGGGCACGGGGCAGTTTGCTTGGCCGCGGGGCGGCTTTTACTGTTCACAACAATTTTTCCTCTTCGAATTTGGTCATAATAGTCAATCGGACAATCGAGGCCTCAAGAAAGTGCAAAACAAGTTCAGCATGTCTAGCGATAACTTCTGCAGACTTGTTCTTCACTTAGGCTCTCTAACTTCGATTCCGCTCCCGGGCTCTTCACTTTTCCTCCTCCTTTTCACTCTTCCTTCATCTATGAGCTTCCTCATTCCTCGTCGGATCCACAGATACCTAAAATAATCCATAAAAACGTGTAGATTCTGACTCCACTAACAACACAAGTATAAATTGCAAATCTAGCTTGAACTATACATTATGCACATCTAAATCATGCTAAATGCATCCTAATATGCCTACCTAAATGTGTGCTATCAACAAGGACGGACACTTGATCCCTTTTGTGCAAGCTTCAATAGACGAATACCTCCAAGACGATGAAGACGAGTCGACTGTGGTGAGTGTGTACTGACGGTTTAGTTATCTCTGACTTCTAGGATGTCATTGCTGAGTTCCTTGGATGATTTTATTGTGTAGGATGCTAATGTTTTCTTTGTGTTCCTAGAAAATTATGCAGTAGCTACTCAGTGTGAGATAATCGTCAAGGGCTTTGGAGAGAGGAGGGGCACTTCTCTGTACGAGGTAAACCAAGTTAGGATAAGGCTTTAAAATGAGTTTAATAATTGATCAGTTATATATATAACTTGATGATTATATATATTAGCATTACTATCAGTTATATATAAAAATATATAAGGCTTCAAAGTGAGTTCAATTATATATAATTTCATTCATCTAAAACTTAGTTAGGAACTTTACAATCCGATTTTCATAACTTTACATCATTTAAGAGCTACATTACACCATGAATTCCAACTGAATAAGAGCATGAAATCTGATTTTTTTACTTTACCATCATATTTTAGGAACCAATGTCATACTTTATCATCATATTGTAGGAACTTTATATCTATGTAATTTTCACTTTCTTTGCCTTCATTTAGGGATGGGCACGGCTGTCAAAAAGCCTCCAAGGAAGCGAGGGGCTGATTGGTCCACTCTAGGCCCGGCAAAAAGACAAGAGCTGGAAGACCAAGGTAGGGGGGCTAATGAGCGAGCAAGGAAGGATGAGGAGGACGCCAAGCTAGCCAATGAAAAATATGATCAGATGAAGGACAAAATGGAGCACTTTGAGAGGCTTATGGCTCGACACTTCCCTACCGAAGTGCAGGTTTGAGCACTTGGCGATCTAGGTAGGTGACAATTAACAAGAACTTGGTTGTAGCTTGCACAACTTCTTTGCTTCACTTTTGGGTTAGTTTGTGCAACTTTTGGGTTACGATTCTAGACTTGTAAGTGCAGTTTGTGTTTGAATATGGTGTTTCTAAACTTTATGTTCGTTTGTGTTTCAACTCAAGTACATTGGTAGGTTGTTTGGCTGACATGAGTGTTTGGGTTGGTTGATTAACAACGTAGCATGGTATTGCAGGTTTTAATGTATGAATAATGTGTTTGGTTTGTATGGAATATGTAATGTTGGTTGCATTTGGTTTGTATGCAGGTTTTTATGTATGAAATTGCAGGGTTTTATGTATGAAATGGGTGCTGGTGCACTCTATTTTGTATACAAGGTTGTTTGTTTGTGGGTTACATTTGGTTTCGGATAGGGAGCATCACAAAATGCAGCGTATATGCTGTTAATTTTTATTAAACTCAAGTCACAAACCTAAAACGACTAAACTCCTATTAACTAAAGTCACAAACATTTTGAACCCAAAGTTGATCCCCAAAACTCTCAGGGCACCACAAACGTTGTCCGTTGAATGGTCTGAAAGAGGTTCAATAACCAAATGTTCGTCACGTAAAACTTTGAGAGACAACATGACTAACCAAATGTTCGTCACCTAAACACTTTGAGGGACAACATGAATAACCAAATGTTCGTCAAGACACATTAGTTCACCTTATGTTCGTCCCCTCAGTTATCAAGACACCAACTTTAGTGGTGGCCTCAACAATATAATCTCTGACAATGGCCTCGTGGGCCGGTGACTTGGATGTCAAACAAGAGATGAAGGTTCAATTGGTCTGTCTTTTAAGTGCTCTAGGTGCGCTCTACAAGGGACAAACCTTAGTGGACGAATGTACACTACTAGAATTCTGTTATTTAACATCGGTTGATTAACATCGGTCAGAAAAACATGCCATGTTAAATAGTTTTTTAACATCGGTTTCTAAATTTGAGATGTAAAAAATAAAATAGACATCACCCTATATTCTAGACCGATGTTAAATATTTCTTTTAAATTTTTTTACGAAGCGCGGAATCAAATAATGAACTAATTTAAACCCCGTCCATGCGATTTCCTCACTAGAAACCCTAAACGGCAGCCACTTCTCCTTCCCTCGTGTTCCCAGTTTCCTTCGATCTCCTCATGAACACCGCTATTTCACTCTCATCTCTCTCAATATCGCTGCCATTGAAGGATCTCTTGAGTTTCCCTCCGAGCTGTCCATGAATCCTTCTATTCACCCTCTTCCTCCTCTCATTCGGGATCTGAGAGAGCCCCATGTCCTTCCTCTTCCATGTTCTTTCTCCTCCTGCTTCCCCATGGATCTCGCGCCCTTCCGCCGACCTCTTTCTTAGCTGCTCTGACTGTCGAGGGCGGAGCCGCCTCCTGCCTCTCCCAACTCGGATCTCGACCTAGTCGGCACTGTGCTCGTCGTCAGCCTCTCCCCTACCTCGTCGGACCTGCGAAACTGCCAACAAAAGCTGGCACGACTTAGACAAGGTCTGAGGAGGTCCACAAGCCTAGATCTACTCCTTATCCATGAAGAAAAGTGTCGATTTTCTCTTCTCTCTATCAAGTAAACCACATCTGAAACCCTAGAAATTATTCAATCCTAATTAGATTTCAATTGTCCCCTTCTATTTGATTGCTTAATTTCACTGATAGGTTTCGATTTCCACTTTGCTTGATCTATTTGAAATTGCTTTTCAATTCGAGGTTAGGGATTTAGGGCTTAAGGTTTTGATTTTTCGGAGGTCAGAGATTTTGATTATTTAGAACTCAGTGGGTTAGGGTTTCAATTTAGGGATTTGATTATCTGTGAAGTCTTTTTTTGTTTGTGAATTAGATTTTTAGGGTTTATTGTGTGAATTTGATTTATATGTTTTCATTTGTGAAATCGATTTCTAGGTCGAATCTACCCATTTTATATAGCTGCTGATATATGCATACAATATCTTCGAGGACTACATTTCCTGCTAATGACCCTAGTTGCTTGCTTGGTCTTTTTCTTAACATCTAGCTTGGCATTGATCTTTGTATCTTTTTTGTCCATGCAGATTGCTCTTGCTCTTGCTTTGTACATGAAGTGATTTGTAACGGCCCAGAATTATGATTTCCGGGTTACGTTTCAAGGGATGAAAACCCTTGTTCGGATCTTGCAATCCAGGTACGGGTCGAGGTTTTAAACTCATTTAAGATTAGTAGAAAGAGGGATTTCAAACCCTAAAAACCTCGAAGGGCCATTGGGTACCCTTAACCCGTCCTGAGACTATGTCGCGAAATTCAGTTTAAATGAAAGTAAAGCGGAAACAAGTTAGGATACAAAGTGTCACGGCAGAGCCGGGTCAAAACCAAAACGTAAGCGAATGATTACCATTTATACCAAGTTAGAATATTAGCTAGGTTCTTCGATTCGCCAAAGGGTTTCCCGTCACAGAAGCAAGGAGCAAACAAGATCTGCAGAAAATACCTTGAAAAAAAAAACGGGGAAAGGAGTCAGATCGAGCCACTCATGCGGGACCGGCAGTCCTCGTTGAGGCCACATAGTATGTGCTATACCTAATAAAGATGCTCTAATGCAGTACGAAAGTCAAACACACTAGCATGCCCCTAAGTATAATAATGTGCAGAAATACTGTAAAGGGCCCAAGACAATGCCAAATGGCATATCCCTCTCCTACCTCCACCCTCTTCCGATAGGGCGGAGACTGGCCAGCTCGTGAATGCATTCCATCATAATCGGGCGGCACGCATGCCTAACCCGCTCCACAATAAAGCCCGCAAGCATCTCATAATATAAGGAAGTTCATGACTCGATTGACTCAGGGTACCCGATGAAGCTGGGCTACCCTATGACCCTAGCAAAGACTCTAGGACTATCACAGATAACGGCCGTTCTGTTTCAAACGCATAAAGTAAGCAGATGCTCATTCAATCAGTGCAACCTAAACAGGATACTACATGACATGCTTTTATGGATATGCAACACCTAACATAAAATGCAACAACAGGCATGAATGTCCAACCTGAGTAAGCCCCCTAAGGAACTTACCTGAAGATGCAGAACAGCAGGATAACACAAGCAAGGGCCCAATGCAAGTCCAAAGCAATCCAAAAGCAATACACACCTATCAATAAGCCATTTTCATAAGCTACCGAACTCACATTCATACACACAGAACCCAAGTTCTCAACATGCTCAAAACCAATCGATAGTAAAACCGTTTCCAAAACCTTTCCGATATGACCAACATCAACCAAAATCATTCTTCCAAATCCCTTCTCAAACCAACATCATCAAGCCAAGACAGAATCCCAACATTTGAAATGACACTTTTAACATAACTTCAAGCTCAAGATCAAATAGTTCAAGTTCCGTCAAATCCCTTCTTTAATATTGAATATTAAATAATATTTCCAAACTGATTTCCCAAAGTTTTCCAAACCCTTAAATCTCAAGTTAAGTCAACTCATTTTAAAAACAATTTCTCAAATCATATTATAGAAATAATTCCGGCATTTTATTTCAAAATAATTATATAACAAAGTCCGACATTTTGTCACCACAATAATTTTATTTCCACAACCATATTTATAAGCACGAGAGGATGCCATAGAGAAATAGGGAAACACTACCGAGCGATAACATGTAAGCATGCTAGGATTACCCATTACGGAAAGCAAGTCAATCATCGAATTCAACAGTAACTAATCAGGATAAGTACAACAATTTAAGATGATAGAGAGGGGAAGAACTACACTATCAGGGACCTAGCTCAAGAGGAGATTAGCAATACGGTGGGCAAGATATACATTCCCACAAGTCACAACCAAGGACCCTACATGATGCTAAAGGCTCAACTTAACATACGATACCATAGAGAAATAGGGAAACACTACCGAGCGATAACATGTAAGCATGCTAGGATTACCCATTACGGAAAGCAAGTCAATCATCGAATTCAACAGTAACTAATCAGGATAAGTACAACAATTTAAGATGATAGAGAGGGGAAGAACTACACTATCAGGGACCTAGCTCAAGAGGAGATTAGCAATACGGTGGGCAAGATATACATTCCCACAAGTCACAACCAAGGACCCTACATGATGCTAAAGGCTCAACTTAACATACGATACATGCATGCAACTACTCATGACGATATGTAAGAAATCAATTCAATCACGTTCCGACGATATAGAAGCATGAGGAAAGTTTAACGATGTACAATACGAGTCTAAGTAATGGCAAGACGACTGTAATTCAAGGACATGAGCTCGAATCAACACATACTAGGATAAAACATGCATTTATCAACACTCAATTATACCACATATTCTCCATCCCACGCAAGTAATTACACAACAATATTAATTGCAAAACAACCAGCGGGGGTTAATCTGATGAATACAGAATAGATGGGCATGCTGTAGATTCGTGTCACAAAACGAGTAATAAGCATCAAGGCGTCATCAGCTAGTATGCTAAGGAGATCATTTACAGGCATTCATACGAAAAAGAGTTTATCACACTATCATGGACCTAACCCAGGAGAAAACAACTATCATATAGGTTCATATCATGTGGTTCATGCTCTCAATCAATCATTAACGCTATCAATACAATAAGTCAAGTAGGCATGCTATGACAACGTAATCACAATCGAGAGTGAGGCAGAACACAAGACTTGATCAATGTAACTAATCACAACATGAGCTTATACAATCATGATAGAAAGCAAGGCATAACATGAGCAGCTTCTTACTAACGATCATTTGCAAGGTACATACGGGAGATTGCAAAATCATGTCATGCAATTCAGAGAGAGTCACCATTAAAACCAGACAGAGATCCCTAAGGGCAACCATTGACCTTCCCCAACTGACTCATAGCCCCTCTTTCTCGTGGGACTTTGGTACGACTCCTTGTGGCAAGAAAACACTGGTTGAGCATCATAAGAATCAAGAGGGACAGCGCCAGAACACCTTACTTTTGACTCAAAGGGACATCAAGAACCACCTTTTAGTACTCACTCATAGAACCTTCATATCTATACATGATTCTGACACAATGTGTTTACCAACTCAATTCCCCGTGGGAGACACTGACATCCGGGAGAAGACTCGATAGCACCGTCAAAGGGTTAACAACCATAGTAGAAGGGGTTGTTTCACACAAGCTGGGTTTGAAAATGTATAAATAAAGGCACTCCCGCTACCCCTTTTGCACAGATCAGTCAATACACAACTCATTGTTAGGACTACCAAATCAGACTTTAGCATATCAAGCATTAAGCATAGAATCAGTCAATAACACTCATAATGATCTCATTTGAGTCTCCCAACCCATCTGTAAAGAACAAGCTGATATTTGCCTACCCATTCCAACCTACACCCAAGAGGGGTGGTCTAGCGCCTTTACTACCCACTCGTGTCCCCGTTTGATCGGTTTTCCAAAACATACACTCGACCCTTGCGTACCCGAATTGCACAACCTCAGCTCTGATACCATCTTTGTAACGGCCCAGAATTATGATTTCCGGGTTACGTTTCAAGGGATGAAAACCCTTGTTCGGATCTTGCAATCCAGGTACGGGTCGAGGTTTTAAACTCATTTAAGATTAGTAGAAAGAGGGATTTCAAACCCTAAAAACCTCGAAGGGCCATTGGGTACCCTTAACCCGTCCTGAGACTATGTCGCGAAATTCAGTTTAAATGAAAGTAAAGCGGAAACAAGTTAAGATACAAAGTGTCACGGCAGAGCCGGGTCAAAACCAAAACGTAAGCGAATGATTACCATTTATACCAAGTTAGAATATTAGCTAGGTTCTTCGATTCGCCAAAGGGTTTCCCGTCACAGAAGCAAGGAGCAAACAAGATCTGCAGAAAATACCTTGAAAAAAAAAACGGGGAAAGGAGTCAGATCGAGCCACTCATGCGGGACCGGCAGTCCTCGTTGAGGCCACATAGTATGTGCTATACCTAATAAAGATGCTCTAATGCAGTACGAAAGTCAAACACACTAGCATGCCCCTAAGTATAATAATGTGCAGAAATACTGTAAAGGGCCCAAGACAATGCCAAATGGCATATCCCTCTCCTACCTCCACCCTCTTCCGATAGGGCGGAGACTGGCCAGCTCGTGAATGCATTCCATCATAATCGGGCGGCACGCATGCCTAACCCGCTCCACAATAAAGCCCGCAAGCATCTCATAATATAAGGAAGTTCATGACTCGATTGACTCAGGGTACCCGATGAAGCTGGGCTACCCTATGACCCTAGCAAAGACTCTAGGACTATCACAGATAACGGCCGTTCTGTTTCAAACGCATAAAGTAAGCAGATGCTCATTCAATCAGTGCAACCTAAACAGGATACTACATGACATGCTTTTATGGATATGCAACACCTAACATAAAATGCAACAACAGGCATGAATGTCCAACCTGAGTAAGCCCCCTAAGGAACTTACCTGAAGATGCAGAACAGCAGGATAACACAAGCAAGGGCCCAATGCAAGTCCAAAGCAATCCAAAAGCAATACACACCTATCAATAAGCCATTTTCATAAGCTACCGAACTCACATTCATACACACAGAACCCAAGTTCTCAACATGCTCAAAACCAACCGATAGTAAAACCGTTTCCAAAACCTTTCCGATATGACCAACATCAACCAAAATCATTCTTCCAAATCCCTTCTCAAACCAACATCATCAAGCCAAGACAGAATCCCAACATTTGAAATGACACTTTTAACATAACTTCAAGCTCAAGATCAAATAGTTCAAGTTCCGTCAAATCCCTTCTTTAATATTGAATATTAAATAATATTTCCAAACTGATTTCCCAAAGTTTTCCAAACCCTTAAATCTCAAGTTAAGTCAACTCATTTTAAAAACAATTTCTCAAATCATATTATAGAAATAATTCCGGCATTTTATTTCAAAATCATTATATAACAAAGTCCGACATTTTGTCACCACAATAATTTTATTTCCACAACCATATTTATAAATCAGAACCCATTACTCATTTAAGATTTCCTTAACTCCCAAATTAAAACATCACTAAACACATATTCCAAATAATGTCTCTTTTAAACCATTTTATAATATATACTAATAATTCTCAGAAAATATATATTCATCACAAAATTCCGAAATACCATACTAATAATAATAATCTATAATCAAGAATAATTATATACCAACTATATAACGATATAACAAATAATAACATAACATATTAGCACCACACATTAAACAATACTCTCTTAAAGCAAGACAACCCAAGGCCCAAAGTTTATAACCCGATAGGAAAACCCGGATCCGAGCCCAACTCAAAGCCCAGCCCGGATCCAATGAAATCTGATTTTCTTTAAAACAAAACCGGTTTCCTTAGTTAAAAAAAAATCACTGAACCGGTCCAATAAAACAACATAAGTAAAACCGAACCCAAAATAAAACAAATCCCCTGAACGGCAGAACCCACCTTCCCCAATTCAATAGAACAGAAACTGCTCAGCGACGGAAGGAACGCGAGAAGGAGAGGGGAGGAAGAGGAAGGAGAGGCTGCCGGCGACAGATGCTGGCTCCGACGTCCCAATTCGACATACAGGGACACAGAAACGAACAGAGAAAGGAGAAAGAGAGAGAAAGAGGTTCTCACCGAAGGATACGCCGGAGGTTCTTCGAGCATCGTCGGAAGCGCTCGTCGGAAACGATTCGGGCACCGTCGGAGATCGATTAGGCTTGTTCTTGGCCTAGGACGTTCGAACGAGGGTTAAAGGTGAACCTTTGGAGCAGCTGCTGGTGTTCGGCGCAGCGGAAGGGAGGAGGAGCCCTGGTGGTTGCGATCAGAATTGGAACGGAGGGAGGAGGAAATAAGAAAGAAGGAGGAGCCATCAGCTGGGATTTGTCTTGCTGCATCCATCAGAACTGGGTGAATACAAAAAGAAAGGGAAGAGCTGCTTCTATGAAAATCAGAGGGACGTGTGAATACAAAGGGTAATGGGATGTGTTGCTTGTTGTCGATCGGTCAAAGGGAGATGCAGGGTGTTTGGCATTTTGCCCAAAAGAAAGTGTACATCTTGAGAACAAGGTGATAAGATTTTGCCACAATTATACAACCTTGAGATAAGTGGGAATTAGATAAGAATTGGTGAAATAAGACAAAATCGTGGTCCCGAAGGTAAAGTTTGAATACTCGGAATAAAATATCTTGAAACCCGTTCGCTCGAACCAAAATCCGACTCTATTAAAATAACGCTTTAAAATTATGAAGACATCGACATCCCAAAGTTTATTTCAAATCTCGAGGCAAAATGATAGAATTGTCCTTCAATGTTAAAAATTGGGCCGGGATTCGCTTTAAGAGTTTCAATTTCGATTTAGTAATTTAAAGACGAGTTTTCCTTAAAATATCTGAATTATTTTTTTATTTTATTTTATTTTATTTTTCCGACTTAAATCCATTTTATATTATTTGTTGAAATTTATTATTTAAAAATCCGGGCCTTTACATCATCCACCTCTAAAAACAAGTCTCGTCCCCGAGACTAAAACCAAAATAAAGTAGGAGATGAAGTTTGAAATTGATGAGTCCGAGGACCATGTCCAAGGATCTTGTAATCATCTCGGTTGCGTCTTCCGGGATTCTCACAACATCCTAGTCACGATCGTGACACTTCCAATTGGCCTTGACAAGTATGCAATAAGCGCCCCTATCACATCCTCGCTTTGACTTTTCGGAAGTACCACAACTCTAAAAGTTCTATAATGTCATCACTAGGTCTTAACAAGCACCCTACGAGCGCCCTCATAAAATGCTTGTATCCACTTCGTGAAGTATCATAGAGTTGCCCGGGTTTGAAAAGTTTTAAAGGGGGTTCCGCAATTGAAAAAGATTGGCTTCGAAATCGTTGAAACTCTCGGTAACGTTTATTATTGAAAATTCCAAGTAATTCCTTTTCAAACCGCCCAAAATCTTCAAATAAGACGTTTAACCAAGCAACTTTACACCAAAACAAGTAAAATCCTTTCGATCAAATTTCGCCAAAATCCTCCAAAACTGAATCAGCTTCTCGCATAACAATCAATCAAATTCAGAAGCTCGGAGGTGGAATCATCCACCTCTAAAGGCTAATCCCATATTCTCTTCCTAGTTTCCAGAGTCAAATCAATCTATCAGTCTCAAATCAAGCAAGATTCACAAGCCATAAGCAATGCATAACTACATAACCAATCGATCCCCAACGAGTACATCATATGACAAGTCTCAAACATATGCCAACACAGTGTCACAAGGTCACATCAACATCTCCACATCATACTAAAGGTCCTAATATGCATCTATGACAAAATGATTACACCCATCTCAATATCACACCAAAGTCATAAAAGGTAACCCTTACCATAGAGTTAACGAATCAAAACTCATTGTCAACACATCAACACAACAAGTCATGCCGTTAAGATTCGGCAAAAAGGGAAGATCAACCAATATATCAATCATCAAGGTGTCAACATGCTCGAAAGACATTACTGTAACTCATCACAATATCATATAACATTCATTTAGTAATTAGGCACCATTATCTTACATATACAAGTCATATTCATACTCCAATTCATATTCATTATTTAACATATCCCTAGTCAGGCTTAATGATCATATAGCATAGCATCATTCTTTCACATAATAACACATTATTATCTTATGTATCATGTCACAACATATCCTATCATGCTTCTAAAATGACATACCAGGATAACAAAACATCAATATATCATGATAACACTTGCCACTATCAAGTAGATTTCAACATTGCGTATCAACAGGTAATGTCATTCCATATCAGGTTTTATCATGGTCGCTATCTAACGTCATGCCATCAGATATAAATAAATCACATAAGCAAGAAAATCATACCAATCAAAGTAAAACACAATCCCAACTCTCCCATCTCCTCTCTCAAGCCGAGACTGATCCTCTTCCAGACTCGTCAACGTCAACTCAGACAAAAAAAAAAAACTCCCCAAAGAAATCCCAATTCATCTCAATGCTCAAATCTCGCCCCTCCTTCCGCCAAGTACTACCACACCATCCACCTCTAAGAATCCAATTCCTACCTCTAACTTCACTCCCCATTACTCTCTAATACCACGTCCCCGGTATTCACGAACCCTTCCTTACACTTCTCCTACTACCCGAAGCATCTCAAACATCTCCTGGAAGCTCATCAGAACCCCCAACATTGCCTCCCATAAATCTCAAAGCTCACTCTGTCTTACCTAAGCCAACATCCCTCTCTCGCGACTCCCATCCTAATACCATTGATCATCCCAACCGCCCAAAATTCTTTCACCACTCTCCAACCACGCCACCAAATGACCTCACCCACATGTTTAAGGAAGAAACAATCATGAAAATCATCAAGCATAAGGTCTACATCATATCAACTAGCCTTTATCAACAAAACATCATAGGTTCAACAAGTCTCAGTCTATCAGCATGCTCAATAATCATTGCAAACATCATATATGAACATAATCATGTCAAGCTAGCATGTTGCATTATAACCTTATCGGATATAATTCAGACTTCTTAGCATATGTAGTTCACATTTTACAGGAAAGAGAATTCAATCATGCTTAGCAACTTAGAGTAGCAATACGTCAAGACATCATGGTACAAGAGATCTATAAGGCATCAAATCATATCATCATAGATAACAGGCAATCAGGCAACATCCATCATCAAGTCAGAACATTAACACATAAATCTCGTCTCCAGGTCAGTGCAATATCATCGTAAACAAATTCAAAAGGGTTAGCAATTCGAACGGAGAACACTCTCGCTTGCAAGTCATATCGTACTCAGTAACCGTAATTCTTGATGCGTGCCCGTTCCGCCGACATCATTGATCCTGAGGCCCGTGGGTTATGGGCCCACGCTTCCGCTGCACCGCTCTATCGCTATCTACTTTCCGTCCCCTCTTCCATGCGTCGCCCGTCCGATGTATCACGTATGAGTTCAAGTTAGTGGAGATAGGGGAGTGACAGGGACGGACACCCAATGTCCCTCTCGGAGACAAACAAAGACCAATGCTAAAGACGACAAGACTAGTGAGAAGACTCCGACCCGAGAATAGCAATGATGCCCTTATGGAAGTCTATTAGGTTACAATTGTGACGAACAAAATGAATTTATCATGGAGCACATCAGTGACATTAATCCACACTAACATGTACCTATCTCAAGGAGAACGACATGCATATTCATTCCAAAAGACACAATCGAGTCCTATACAGATGCACGCGAGACAAGTTAACAGTCTATTATTCCATTGAAGCAGAGATGCCTAACGACTTCAAACAAGATATGCGGAACCAGTAATGATCATGCAAGATTCAAAGTCATGCGGTATTTAATGAGGATGACAAGTATCATGTATATGAACAATGCACGAGCATGGTACACACATCAACAATTGAGTTCAAATATAGCATGACGAGGTATATCATAGCAGGCAGATTAAGCATCATACGAGAACATATAAGAGCATCATAGTAACTATCTCATCTTAACACACTGGTTATATAATAGGTCAAGCATGACACGTAATCATACGACGAGATACATTTAGAAAGCATGTCCTACATGATACTAGCAACGCATGATGTGATACAAGAACAGTCAAGAGTCATTAAAAGGGGTTTAACAGGATGTTCACGAAACACTAGGCATCATCAAAAGTAACAAGAAGGACATCATGAGTAATAGATTATAATCATGCTAAAAACGAACCATCATAGGACACGTATAAATGTACAATAGTTGTCGCATCATAGAACAGGTACAACATGTAATCATTTAGCGGGTCATATTAGAAAGCATAAGCCCTACAGGATACTACTAGCACATATAAAAGCATGGATACAATCAAGGCAATTCGACCAAATTCATTATAACATTCAGATGTCATGCGTATGCGGAATCATGATATAGCGTGGTGTGTGATCATGCGAGGTGCCAAGTCATACATCTATGTAAGCACGAGAGGATGCCATAGAGAAATAGGGAAACACTACCGAGCGATAACATGTAAGCATGCTAGGATTACCCATTACGGAAAGCAAGTCAATCATCGAATTCAACAGTAACTAATCAGGATAAGTACAACAATTTAAGATGATAGAGAGGGGAAGAACTACACTATCAGGGACCTAGCTCAAGAGGAGATTAGCAATACGGTGGGCAAGATATACATTCCCACAAGTCACAACCAAGGACCCTACATGATGCTAAAGGCTCAACTTAACATACGATACATGCATGCAACTACTCATGACGATATGTAAGAAATCAATTCAATCACGTTCCGACGATATAGAAGCATGAGGAAAGTTTAACGATGTACAATACGAGTCTAAGTAATGGCAAGACGACTGTAATTCAAGGACATGAGCTCGAATCAACACATACTAGGATAAAACATGCATTTATCAACACTCAATTATACCACATATTCTCCATCCCACGCAAGTAATTACACAACAATATTAATTGCAAAACAACCAGCGGGGGTTAATCTGATGAATACAGAATAGATGGGCATGCTGTAGATTCGTGTCACAAAACGAGTAATAAGCATCAAGGCGTCATCAGCTAGTATGCTAAGGAGATCATTTACAGACATTCATACGAAAAAGAGTTTATCACACTATCATGGACCTAACCCAGGAGAAAACAACTATCATATAGGTTCATATCATGTGGTTCATGCTCTCAATCAATCATTAACGCTATCAATACAATAAGTCAAGTAGGCATGCTATGACAACGTAATCACAATCGAGAGTGAGGCAGAACACAAGACTTGATCAATGTAACTAATCACAACATGAGCTTATACAATCATGATAGAAAGCAAGGCATAACATGAGCAGCTTCTTACTAACGATCATTTGCAAGGTACATACGGGAGATTGCAAAATCATGTCATGCAATTCAGAGAGAGTCACCATTAAAACCAGACAGAGATCCCTAAGGGCAACCATTGACCTTCCCCAACTGACTCATAGCCCCTCTTTCTCGTGGGACTTTGGTACGACTCCTTGTGGCAAGAAAACACTGGTTGAGCATCATAAGAATCAAGAGGGACAACGCCAGAACACCTTACTTTTGACTCAAAGGGACATCAAGAACCACCTTTTGGTACTCACTCATAGAACCTTCATATCCATACATGATTCTGACACAATGTGTTTACCAACTCAATTCCCCGTGGAAGACACTGACATCCGGGAGAAGACTCGATAGCACCGTCAAAGGGTTAACAACCATAGTAGAAGGGGTTGTTTCACACAAGCTGGGTTTGAAAATGTATAAATAAAGGCACTCCCGCTACCCCTTTTGCACAGATCAGTCAATACACAACTCATTGTTAGGACTACCAAATCAGACTTTAGCATATCAAGCATTAAGCATAGAATCAGTCAATAACACTCATAATGATCTCATTTGAGTCTCCCAACCCATCTGTAAAGAACAAGCTGATATTTGCCTACCCATTCCAACCTACACCCAAGAGGGGTGGTCTAGCGCCTTTACTACCCACTCGTGTCCCCGTTTGATCGGTTTTTTCTCATTTATTACAAGTCGAGCTCATTACTTAGTCCAATTTGGGGTTAGACGTCTTAAGTTCATTTTGCCCCTTCAAAACATCTTCAAATCCTTTGAAATCCATGGGCGGTTTTCCAAAACATACACTCGACCCTTGCGTACCCGAATTGTACAACCTCAGCTCTGATACCATCTTTGTAACGGCCCAGAATTATGATTTCCGGGTTACGTTTCAAGGGATGAAAACCCTTGTTCGGATCTTGCAATCCAGGTACGGGTCGAGGTTTTAAACTCATTTAAGATTAGTAGAAAGAGGGATTTCAAACCCTAAAAACCTCGAAGGGCCATTGGGTACCCTTAACCCGTCCTGAGACTATGTCGCGAAATTCAGTTTAAATGAAAGTAAAGCGGAAACAAGTTAAGATACAAAGTGTCACGGCAGAGCCGGGTCAAAACCAAAACGTAAGCGAATGATTACCATTTATACCAAGTTAGAATATTAGCTAGGTTCTTTGATTCGCCAAAGGGTTTCCCGTCACAGAAGCAAGGAGCAAACAAGATCTGCAGAAAATACCTTGAAAAAAAGAACGGGGAAAGGAGTCAGATCGAGCCACTCATGCGGGACCGGCAGTCCTCGCTGAGGCCACATAGTATGTGCTATACCTAATAAAGATGCTCTAATGCAGTACGAAAGTCAAACACACTAGCATGCCCCTAAGTATAATAATGTGAAGAAATACTGTAAAGGGCCCAAGACAATGCCAAATGACATATCCCTCTCCTACCTCCACCCCCTTCCGATAGGGCGGAGACTGGCCAGCTCGTGAATGCATTCCATCATAATCGGGCGGCACGCATGCCTAACCCGCTCCACAATAAAGCCCGCAGGCATCTCAAAATATAAGGAAGTTCATGACTCGATTGACTCAGGGTACCCGATGAAGCTGGGCTACCCTATGACCCTAGCAAAAACTCTAGGACTATCACAAATAACGGTCGTTCTGTTTCAAACGCATAAAGTAAGCAGATGCTCATTCAATCAGTGCAACCTAAACAGGATACTACATGACATGCTTTTATGGATATGCAACACCTAACATAAAATGCAACAACAGGCATGAATGTCCAACCCGAGTAAGCCCCCTAAGGAACTTACCTGAAGATGCAGAACAGCAGGATAACACAAGCAAGGGCCCAATGCAAGTCCAAAGCAATCCAAAAGCAATACACACCTATCAATAAGCCATTTTCATAAGCTACCGAACTCACATTCATACACAGAACCAAAGTTCTCAACATGCTCAAAACCAACCGATAGTAAAACCGTTTCCAAAACCTTTCCGATATGACCAACATCAACCAAAATCATTCTTCCAAATCCCTTCTCAAACCAACATCATCAAGCCAAGACAGAATCCCAACATTTGAAATGACACTTTTAACATAACTTCAAGCTCAAGATCAAATAGTTCAAGTTCCGTCAAATCCCTTCTTTAATATTGAATATTAAATAATATTTCCAAACTGATTTCCCAATGTTTTCCAAGCCCTTAAATCTCAAGTTAAGTCAACTCATTTTAAAAACAATTTCTCAAATCATATTATAGAAATAATTCCGGCATTTTATTTCAAAATCATTATATAACAAAGTCCGACATTTTGTCACCACAATAATTTTATTTCCACAACCATATTTATAAATCAGAACCCATAACTCATTTAAGATTTCCTTAACTCCCAAATTAAAACATCACTAAATACATATTCCAAATAATGTCTCTTTTAAACCATTTTATAATATATACTAATAATTCTCAGAAAATATATATTCATCACAAAATTCCAAAATACCATACTAATAATAATAATCTATAATCAAGAATAATTATATACCAACTATATAACGATATAACAAATAATAACATAACATATTAGCACCACACATTAAACAATACTCTCTTAAAGCAAGACAACCCAAGGCCCAAAGTTTATAACCCGATAGGAAAACCCGGATCCGAGCCCAACTCAAAGCCCAGCCCGGATCCAATGAAATCTGATTTTCTTTAAAACAAAACCGGTATCCTTAGTTAAAAAAAAATCACTGAACCGGTCCAATAAAACAACATAAGTAAAACCGAACCCAAAATAAAAAAAATCACTGAACGGCTGAACCCACCTTCCCCAATTCAATAGAACAGAAACTGCTCAGCGACGGAAGGAACGCGAGAAGGAGAGGGGAGGAAGAGGAAGGAGAGGCTGCCGGCGACAGATGCTGGCTCCGATGTCCCAATTCGACATACAGGGACACAGAAACGAACAGAGAAAGGAGAAAGAGAGAGAAAGAGGTTCTCACCGAAGGATACGCCGGAGGTTCTTCGAGCATCGTCGGAAGCGCTCGTCGGAAACGATTCGGGCACCGTCTTAGATCGATTAGGCTTGTTCTTCGCCTAGGACGTTCGAACGAGGGTTAAAGGTGAACCTTTGGATACGAATTGAGTGGAAGGAGGAAGAACGGATGGCTTATCGCTCGGGTTGAATCAGAATTGGGGAGAAGGGCGTTGGGCTCGGCGGCGGCTTCTCCGGCATCTCCTGGTTTCTGACGACGAGGTAGAAGTCTCCTGGGTGCTCCTGCGTGCTCGGGTTGCAGCTGCTGGCTCAATGGA
Source organism: Persicaria maculosa (assembly GCA_963922045.1). Lineage (NCBI taxonomy): Eukaryota > Viridiplantae > Streptophyta > Magnoliopsida > Caryophyllales > Polygonaceae > Persicaria > Persicaria maculosa. The sequence continues at coordinate 58,157,731 of OY998259.1, forward strand.
GAGGGCTCTTGGTGGTGCGTCTTCACTGCGGCCTCGAACAGGGGAGGATTCGTGGAGGCTCCGGCGACCTCCTGGGTGGCCGACGTTGACGGTGGAGCAGCTGCTGGTGTTCGGCGCAGCGGAAGGGAGGAGGAGCCCTGGTGGTTGCGATCAGAATTGGAACGGAGGGAGGAGGAAATAAGAAAGAAGGAGGAGCCATCAGCTGGGATTTGTCTTGCTGCATCCATCAGAACTGGGTGAATACAAAAAGAAAGGGAAGAGCTGCTTCTATGAAAATCAGAGGGACGTGTGAATACAAAGGGTAATGGGATGTGTTGCTTGTTGTCGATCGGTCAAAGGGAGATGCAGGGTGTTTGGCATTTTGCCCAAAAGAAAGTGTACATCTTGAGAACAAGGTGATAAGATTTTGCCACAATTATACAACCTTGAGATAAGTGGGAATTAGATAAGAATTGGTGAAATAAGACAAAATCGTGGTCCCGAAGGTAAAGTTTGAATACCCGGAATAAAATATCTTGAAACCCGTTCGCTCGAACCAAAATCCGACTCTATTAAAATAACGCTTTAAAATTATGAAGACATCGACATCCCAAAGTTTATTTCAAATCTCGAGGCAAAATGATAGAATTGTCCTTCAAAGTTAAAAATTGGGCCGGGATTCGCTTTAAGAGTTTCAATTTCGATTTAGTAATTTAAAGACGAGTTTTCCTTAAAATATCTGAATTATTTTTTTATTTTTATTTTTTTTTCCCGACTTAAATCCATTTTATATTATTTGTTGAAATTTATTATTTAAAAATCCGGGCCTTTACATGATTCTGACCACTCGTGGTATAACTCTATTGATGAATTTGGTTTTGTTTATGTTTTAAAACTTTTCTTCTACATTAATTGATATAGAAGTGCTTCTTTTTGGTAGCGTAGCATTTCCTGGTTTTAAGGATCATAATGTATCAGAAGCACTCTCTTGTATAATAGGTGAATTAAGATATTTCTACAGACTTGCACCTATTGCAGTTGTTGGTGGATCATACTTGCATGGTTTGAAGGGCCAGAATGTATCAGAAGTTGATGCAGCTGGCTGTGTAGTTTTGACTGTGAATTTGCTATTAAATGAAGGTTTAAACTTGATATACAAGATGTGATAGGTTGAGATAGGGTATCTTAGGTGGCATTGATGTTCACCGTTCAGGGTCTCATCTTGCTCATTTTTTGACATGGTATGTACTATGCAAAAATAGAATCCCTTGTCAATTATGATTTCCTTATTGTTTCTATTATCTCAAAGATAGAGATTTCCTTTTATTTAAGTGAAATGGGGCAATTTTTAGATTCTCTTTAGAACCTAAAGTATCTAGCTAGTTATTAGAGTAGCTTTTCTCGCCACATTTTCTCTTGCGTCCAGGATGTACTCATCAGTTATTAATCCCTGACTTTGCAGGTTTTTGATCGACTAGAACTGGAACACTCTTGAAACTGTGATCATATTTCCTCTTCAGTTTACAGCAAGGTCTTGTTTAAGTATGTTCCTCAAAGTTTTGCTTTCAGATGCTACTTTCCCCATCACCACTTTGATGGTTAAGTTCTGACTTATCTTGGCGTAGTCTCATTTTTTATCTACACTCGTCTTGCAAGGTATGTTGCAGTGGTTCTGATTTCTTCCTGTTGATGAACCATACCTTATGTGCTTTGATTCAACATTAATTGAATATTTGACATTTGCCAATTTTGTGTGTAAATACTTGCAAAATATGGAGGACATAGGAGGAACTTAGTGTAGCTTGTATAACTCTCACTTATTATAGTGCCTGATTGAAGTACCTAGTCAAATACATTTTGGTCTTGTGCATGTACAAGTGCTGAAGGTTCACCTTACGGATCTAATTTAGTTGTACGTGTCTGTCCTCTAGATCCTAATTTGTCAAACTTGTCTTAGGTTTTTATTTATTAATATTCTCCTAATCTCTGCTACCAAATGTCTTTGTCAATACTCCTTCACAAGCTGTTCTTGGTCATGTACTCTGAATATCCATCCAATTGCTGCACGTCCTGCTTATTGTACTTCTGTGTAGTTATCATTGTTTTCTTATTTAGTTGATCCTTTGCTAGAAGTCAGATAATTTCAGGCTGACATCACATGAAACTGTGCAAATAACCTTATTTTACTTCATAAGTTGAGTCATATCAGTTGATGATAACCTAAATGAAGTGAGTCGTGTCTCCTCAGTCCTTTCAAATAAGCCAATTTTTGTGAAGCTCCTCTACTCTAAACTTCAAAACCATATTTTGGCTTAGCCTGTGCAATTGCTGGCAGTAAGATATACTTCTTTGCCCGAAAACAAGTTCACATGTTCCATCCAAATGGAATGAAATTAATAGAACAGTGTGGGATAGTTCTTCCAGCTTACTCTAAAAAGAAATGACATTGCGCTTTATAGCTTTGTGAGAACTCTTCTAAAACATGACAAATAATCTGAACATTATCTAGAACAAGTGCCAGTTTATGGTTTGATATTTATAGGACTCTTTTTGAGGTAACCTGTATCAATTATCAAATAGAATCTAATCGAAGAAAGGAGATCTATTTTAACCTCACCATCTTTTCTTCAGGCTCCAGAAAACAGCATGTGATTTAATTCTTTCTGATAATCATGCCATTTTATATGTTTTATTCTTGCTTTTCAGGTTCCATCATAAAAGATATTGGATTTGGCGAAATTCTTCCTCAGTGTTGGCGTTCCTGGAAATGCACATGACTTTTTCAATCAGATTAACTCACTTGCTTGGCTAGAGAATAACAAGTAATGACTTCTTAAACGCTCTACCTTTTCCTTTTTTTCGAATGAAAATTAGTTAATGGATTTATCTGTCATTAACTCATGCTAGCAGTGGTTCTGATTTCTCTTCAAGTGTTGTCTTATACTATTCCTTGAATTGCTCATCTACTCTAAATGCAGCTGAGATGTATATAAATGCATCTGAGATTAAATGATTGCAGCTGAGATGGTTACTTGTAAAGTATTGTCATGGACACCACTAGTAGCTAAGAGAAGTGTTTGACATAAACAAGATGTACAAGAATTATTGATATTAGTTTATTTCCCTTGTTTCTTTGCTTCTTAAGTTTCACATTCTCTTTTTGTTATTATGTAAGAACATTCTACTAATTTAAAGCCTATTAGCTCAAATGGTAGAGCATTGTGTTCAAACACAAAGATGCGAGTTCAGATCCCGCATAGGCTACGATAATAAAAAAAACGCAAATATGTCATTTCACATCGGGTAATAGACGATGTCTTTCAAAAAAAAATCGATGTCTATGTGGGGGATGTAAAAAGTCAAAACATTTTAACATCGGGTAATAGCCGATGTCTTTGTATGTTATAACATCGGTTATATTTTATAATCGATGTTATAGGATAACAAAGACATCAGATTTAAAAATATAAACGATGTTATAACATACAAAGACATCGGGTTTTGACCGATGTCAAAAACTTTTGACTTTTTACATCCCCCACATAGAAATCGATTTTTTTTTGAAAGACTATATTTATGATTTACCCGATGTTAAATAACAAATTTCTAGTAGTGGTACGTGCCTAGAGTTATTAGGCGTCCAAAAACCTCTTGAGGAGACGGCCCGTGTCTAGAACGTCAAACTGGCCTAGTGTGGGCTTGTCCTCTTTTATTTATGATTTACCTATGCATTATCTTTATAGGAACCTTTATTATATACAACCACTATATTTTGGAACATATGTACTTAATACTACTATTTCACGACATTATATGTGATGTCAAATGAATTATCTCTATACAATTTGTTCACAGCGATTTTACTCAGTATTACTATTTAATGCATGTATATGTGACGTCAAATGAATTATCCATATAAAATTGTTTACAACTAGTTTATTTACTTAAATACTACTATTCTTGTAACATGTTGCAGAATCATTGTTGCTTTCTGAGATCTTTTTTATTTAATATTGCATTGAGGTGGTGTTAGACCTTACTAATCCTCCCATCTAATATTGTCCTTTTGGACGGGAACAAAAAGCCTTAGGTGAGAAGCAATCGACCCCAGATCTTACGGTATACTAAGATATGTTGCTTTGTCATCCACTTGGTTGACTTCTTGGAAAAAGTGAGAGATAGAAAATGAGTCGAAGGAATGAGTAAGAGAAGAGCATATACGATTTCTCAAAGACACTTCCAACTTCCTTTGACTAAGTTGATAACTATAATGTTTTTCGTTTCCACTTCAATCCTCGACAACCCCAGCTCTGAAGTTGCCGCCAACCCCAAATGGAGAGCCAATGCACTTGAATTTTCTGAGGGGATCTTCAGTGAAGGTTTTTTTTCTTCCTTAATTGGGGTGTATTTTTGGAATTCTTATTTTCCATTTCTTTTAGCGGAGTATCTTAGATTGGTTATAGTTTTGCATTTGACTTATTGTTGTTTTGCATTTGACATGCATATTCATATAACGGTCGATAATGATCTGAACTTATATTTAAGAACTCTTATTTTATGGCCTGAAAACGCAAAATGAATTAATTCTTCAAATCACTTAAAATTTCACACAAACACACACGCGCGTGTACCTCTATACTAAAAAAAAGGAAAATATATAAAACATATACAAAACACCAATATTCAAGTCAATCCTCAGTCGGTCTTCCTCTTTTCCAACAACTTTGCTCACACCAACTTTGGGTTCTCCTTTTTCCATTATGGAGCTTCGCATATTAGAATTGCCCTTCGCACTCACCAAAGATTCCTTCACCACCAACGAGAAGCTATTCCTACCCTGCTACCCACATTGATGGCGAACACTCGGGCAACACTACCAAGAGTCTCAATAATCGATCTTGAGCACAAATCTAGCACATCAAATGATGTCCAAACCATTGGCAAAACATATAGGCAAATCGCCACACACAGAAGCTCCTCTATCATACCACCTTGAAAACATGTCATCAATCAATTATATTAAATTTATAATATATTTATAAAATTTACGCAATAGTTGGTGTTTGATTAACACAATTTATAAATACATTATAATTGAAAACATATCATCTATCGTAATTTTAGTTGAAAGTTTTTTAATAAGCTGCGAGATACTTTTTTTTTTGTACCATAACTTGATAATTTGATACTATGACGAGTTAGCTTGGAATTGTTGAATCGGACTTTTAGGAGGATGTATATTATATGCAACAAGAAAAATCAAATTAATTAGGAGGAATATTTGCTAGTATATATAATAGGATTCAAGTAAGAGAATGGAGACCGACAATTTTTTTCTTGTTGAAGCCTCCCTCTTCCAAAAAACCCTAGCCGCCGCCTCGATGTGCGCCACCGCCGCCTCGATGTGAGCCGCTGCCGCCTTCGGCTGGCTTCCCGGCCGGCTTCGACCCTCCATCCCAACTCCCTCTGAAAACCTACCCCTAAAAACCCAACCCACAAAACCTAACCCCTTTGGATCCTCTTCCGCTGACCTTGCTCCAGTCGCCGCCGCCGCCGCCAAGGGTGACTCTTCTCTCCGGTGTGGCCTGTGCAGCGGCCCACATGCACCGATCTCCCTCCCTGACTGACCACCTTTCAGATCTGGCCGTGGTGGTCACTAGTAGCGCCGAAGGGTTGAGCCTTCTCGACCTCCTGGCCGCTGGTGTTTCCACATGCTTCTGCTCTCCTCCTCAAAGTTTCCTCCACCAACATCCATCTGCTATGCCCCCGCCGGCGTTCCCGGTCTCGGCGCCTCCCTCCCGCTTTATGTTGCTCTTCGCCTCCCCGGTCTTCCACTCCGTCGATGTGCTGAGGTTGCTGCCTTTGTTGGTGGTCTTCTTTCGGCCTCCCTCTGGGTGGAAATCAAACACCCCCAAACCCAAAATTTAATTTTAAATCAAAATCTCTTTTACCCCTTTACCCCAAACTTCCCAGCTGAAATCCCCTCCCAAAACCTTCAATGATCCGAGCCTTTTTCATAAAATTTCTCATTTGTTATCCAAGCACTTAGTTGCTTTTCAACATGTCAGATTCCACCGATCTCACTACTTGTAATTCCGATTCCAACTCATCATCGCATTCGGAATCAGATCTCCAGCCATCTAAGCTAAATTCAACTAGTGCTTCAGCTTGCATGCAAGCCGTCTAAGCCACCGAACTAGATCTCAAGCCGCCGTATTAGCTTTAAATTTATTTATTTATGTAATTGTAACCTTAGATTTTTTTTCTTTTTTCTTTTGACTGGCGACCCTCTGCGTAGGATCTTTCAAGCCATCATTTAATGGCTTCAAGATTGCTTTGTCGATCAGCTTCTTGCCTACTGTAAAAAAAAATAAAAAATAAAAAAAAATAAAAAATGGAGACCGACAATCCCAAAATGCTGTCTTTTTTAGAGGTAACATCTCCCCACTCCTTTCACTCTATATAAAAATGAAATCGGAATTCCACTTACTGTAAGCCCCTTTATTATTATCTATATATTAATGATCTTCCACCTCTCCATCGATCCCATCTCTCTTTCTGTCTCCAACATTACTCTCTCTCTCTCTCACTCTATCTGGATCCCTAGCTCTGTTTGTGTATATATATACCTATCCCTAACTACATCCTAAAACATAAAACGTACTCGCTGCAACTAATTAAATAGGACTATATATGGATTACTCTTCCTTGTTCAATGCCAGTAATTCGATAAATCAAAGCCCTCCACACAATAAAGATCAAGACCTGAACCTCGATTTGGGTCTCGATCCGTTGTTGCCGCCTCCTGCGTTCTCCCAGCCGCCGTCTTTGTCGACGTCATCCATGGGCGGCGTGGGCAGGCCGCGTGTGTTCTCTTGCAACTACTGCCAGAGGAAGTTCTACAGCTCGCAGGCGCTCGGCGGCCACCAGAACGCCCACAAGCTTGAGCGCACCCTCGCCAAGAAAAGCCGCGAGCTCATTGCCACGGTTGGCGCCCTGCAAACCTCCTCCTCCTCGTCTTCCTCCGCCGCTGTGGCGCCGCCGATCCATGAGACGGGCGCGTGGGAAGCACACGCTGTGGAGGATAGGCTGTCTCCGTCGCCCGGCCACGGCTGCGGTCGTAACCGTAGCCATCTTGATTTGTCTTTAAGACTTTGAGAGGGTAACTCATCGATGCAATTAGTATATATATATATAGTTTGCTAAAACAAACAATGTAAATTTGATTAATTGGATCGCTTAGTAATTTCTCTGAGTTTTTTTTTTTTTTGAATAATTGAGTATTGTTTGTTGACTTGCCACTTTTGTGACCGGAAAACAGTACGTATATATGTCCATTGGAACGTTTATGATTGTTGATCGATGTTCCAAAATATTATTGTGCTTTAACTATATAGGGTAACGAGATCTTGATATTACTAGATGGGGAAGTTTATCTCCGACCTAAGTTTAGCTTAGCTTGTTATTATCAATCATATACGATTTCCTTTCTCCGTTGATCATATTAGCCTCTGTAGGGATTATCAGCCCACCAAGTCTTGATGAGAGGGTCAGGTCTGGGAAGTTTGGAGGTATGTATGCAGAAAGTTTTTTTCCACCGAGATTAAAGGCTCATTTCAGATGGATTCAAACGTTGGGGACAGAGCTGTCAATTCGGGTTATTCGGTCGGGATCGGGTACGGTCGATCACATTCGAGTCGAGTCACTGATGAGTCGGATCAGGATCAACTCGGGCAAAATTTATGGGTCAGACTTGGTCGAATCGGATTCGGTCAAAATAAATCTCAGATTGGTCGGGTTTCGGTCTGAAACGGGTTGGACTCATTCGGGTTTTCACTCAAATCGGGTCGCTCTCGTTCTGGTTTTGGGTCGGTATTCGGGTCAGTCTCATTCAAGTTTCAAGTAGAAGCGGGTCTATGTCTGTTTCAAACTTTCAATTGTTTGGGTTGAAATTGTTGAATAATGTTCTTTCGGGTAATCAATTTTATTAAACTAAATTTGTAATTCATGTTATTTGTGTGTTTCAAAAAGTATTTTTCAAGTAAAATTAAATATGATTCAATATATAATCTATTCATTGGCTTGTAAGCTCGTTCTATACATCATTAATTTCATTGAAATTTGGCAATATATTATTATCAAAATCATACTTGATTCCCTATCTAAAAGATAATTCACGTTATTTGTATTATCGTGTATTTGTAACTTTCAAAAAGTGATTTTCAAATAAAATCATACATGATTCAAGTTATAACATCCTCATTGTACCCATCTTTTGGTAATTAGATTATTATATTATTTATAAATCATAAACTTTTGGTAATTTGATCGATCATTTTATTCATTTCAAGTTATTTGATCGATCATTTTATTAAATTGGTAATTTTACTTATGTACCTGAGATAATATAAAATTCTAAATACAGTTATTAAGTATACAACATATAAAACTATCATATATTCATATTCTCGTAATCTTTTTTTTAAACCATATTCAATTATTTGTGATTGATTATTATGTATTTAAGTAGATGATATAAAATTCGTTATAAATAAATTATTATCTTTTATGTCTAAATAAACTTATGATTTTATATTTTATTTATTATAAATGATTTGATTGATCATTTTATTTTATTTTTTAATTAGATTATTCATTACAAATGAAATTTCATAAAATAAAAGGGAATGAAAATAAAAGGAATGAAATTTGATTGGGAGGGAATGAAATTTCAATATGAGGGAAGGTAGAGAAAAATATGAGGGAATGTAAAAGTAAATAAGAGGGAAGGGAGGGAAATTTTATTGTGAGTGAATGAAATTTTATTGGAGGGAAGGGGGGTATATTAGAGGGAAATGTAAAAGTAAAATAAGAGGGAATTGATAGAAATATAGGAGGAAAATTTTATTGAGATGGAATAAAATAGGAGGGAATGAAAATAAGATGGGATGAAATTTTAGTGGGTGGGAATGAAATGTAACGGCCCGAGTTATAGAACTCGGTTTACGTTTCGAAGGAATAGATATCTTCGTTCGAATCTTGCAATTCAAGTACGATTTGTTTCGAAAACTAAGAGGTAAGTTTTGAAAGAAAAGGATTTCGTACCCTAAATTCGCTTAAGGTCCATTGGGGACCCGATGTTCTCACACCGATACCTTTCCAAATTACTAATACGCGCGAAATTGTTTAAGTCTAAAACAAACGTGCCAAAAACATAAATACGGGATACAAGTTTCCACGACATAGTTGGGTCAAAATTACAATCGAGTAAATCAAAAGGAGAGTATTAAAGTCAGTCTCTCACTACACCATGGCTAGACCGGTCAAGCAACACTCGGCACGTCAAAGGGGAGATGGTTATAATGCATATTTTAGATAGGCATTATAGATAGTTTTATATGCATTTAGATATGTTTCTTCCATGTTTTATGGTTAATTTGCATTATTATCCATTTGGGCATTCGAGTTTGGAATATACGCTATTTTCTGTTCATTATGCAGTTTTATAATCCGAGCTTGATGAAAGGTTAAAGAGGTCTAGATAAGGTTGGTTTTGAGCATAAAAGAGGCAAATGAAGATCATCAAGGGAGCTAAGGAGAAGAATGTCAAAGGCAAGAGAAGAAATAGCGGAGCGAGAGTAGTGGTGCCCACCGCTATTTAATCGGGCCCGCTGGTTTCGCAGATTTAGCAACCCCGATTTCATCCGGATTCTATCATATTAGTTTATTATTATTTTATATTCTAGGGTTTTTTGGCCGACACATTTTGGTTATATTAGACATATTTACAGCCATTTGAGAGACGACGAAGGGGGATTTTACATACACAACCACTTTTCTATTGATTGTTTCAGTAGACTATGAGTTGCTAAACTCATAGTTTCGCCTATGACTCGAATTGTGATGTTTTGATTTGATATGGTTATTCATTAGTTATTTTATTATCTTTGTTCTTATAATTCTTATTTCCACATGTTCTTTCTTGATTGATCATCTTTACAGAATTTGCATCTATGTTAGTGATTAATGATTTCTTGCGAATAGTTAATCCATGGTAGTAAGCAATAGGTAATTAATTCCGTGAAAGCATCAATTGTCTATGCAGGATAATGACTATTGGTTAAATGTTGATTTTTTTTTAGATTAGGGTTAAGGGAATTGCATCTTTTGACAATCGGATTGCATGAAGATTTGATATTACCCATTTGCCAAGTACTTTGGGACCACTAGTACAAATATAGTCATTGATAACATTTAAAAGATGGCGTTTTTCATAAAATGTCATTAAAAATACTTTTTATGGCGTTTAAATATAAAAACGCTATAAATTTTTAGAACGCAATTTATTTATGGCGTTTGTAAAATGCCATAAAATCTATGGCGTTTATAAAACGTCATGGTTTTTAATTGAAAAATTTATAAAGTAATTTACGATGTTTTTAAAACGCCATAAATTTTATGACGTTTATAAAACGTCATGAAAATGGGGGTATTTTTTCGAAATTTTGGACAACAATTAAAGCGGCAAAAAAAAAAACCCTTAATCCACCCCTTTCTATCGAGAGATCTGTTGTCTACTCCCGTCCTCCATGTCTCGCCTCTTTCTCCCTGAACACAAAAGAGGGGCAAGCTCTCTCTCCAGATCTATTGCATCTCTCTCGTCGGCAAGCTTTTCCATGGCGAATTCCTCGGCCAAACTCAAGCCACCATAGTCGTCCGCCACCTCGCCAGGTCCTGCTCCTCCTCTGCCTTCTCCGCCAGGACTCGTTCCCACCTTGTTTCCGCCAGCGTTGTTCCTCGCAATGCCTCCCTGCAACGAATGGTTAGATCTCTCTTCTCTCTCTCTCTCTCTCTCTCTCTCTCTCTCTCTCTCTCTCTCTCTCTCTCTCTCTGTGTGTGTGTGTGTGTGTGTGTGTGTTTGTCCCTCCCTCTGATTGCTTTCGGAGGTGCTCCATCTTCTTTGGATTTAGGGCTCAATTCCTTGTCGCGGTCACATATTTGAGGGTGCCACTCATTGCTACCCGCACAATAGGTGTTCCAAGTTTTCTTCTATGGATTTTGCCCTAAATTCATTCATTTGCTAGGTTTTTAATTCTCATGTCTATTGTGTTATGTATTTTGATGTTACAATCTCAGCTCACATCTTCAACAGTTTCAATAAGAAGTCTGGCCATATTTGAAGGGCTTGATGTCTCTAAAGTAGCCATGTCTTTATGCATATTTTAGTTCCATATTCTTTATATTTTTGTATATTTCGGGTTGGGAATATGTCGGATTTATGTAGTATATGCTTATTTGTCAGAAATGGAGATCTACATAAATTTCTGTTTAATATTGCAGAATATGGAAACATTTCGGGAGAAAACCACGAAGCAAGAACCGGAGCACAAAGCTACTCGACTTCGACTACCCCTAGTCGATCTCGACAAGACATACCTAGGCACCAGCCAGCATCGAGGAGCCTATGTCGAGAAACAGAAGACGAAGAACCCGACTCCACACCCTACTCGAGAACGAGTACGGGTACTCGAGGTCGACAAGACCATGGAGCCATGACCGAACATGTCGACAAGAGACTTGCCCGACCAGCCAAGCCAGACCTAGTCGACGAACAATTCTACTCGATGTCGACGAGGGGTACTCGAGATCGACGAGCGCCAGGAGCCTTGTCCGAGCTTGTCGAGCACCAGTTAGCCGAGATGACGAGCCAGCCCATTCGACCAACAATCCTAGTCGAGATCGAGTAGGCTGTACTCGAGATCGACGACGGTTCCAGAAGCCGCGTTACTCGGTTTGATCAATTCTACTCAGTTTAGCTTTCCTTGGGCTCGAAGTTTGCCGATTCTATCCAATCTATCAAGATACATCATGAAGAAGAGAGTTATATCCACTTGAAGACTTTAGATATATTTCCCTTTTAGATTTAATTTCACTATAGCTTTTATTTATCTTTAATGCTTTTAGATATAGTTTTAGATATAGATAGAGATTCTATCCTTGAGTAGCAAGGATTAGAAGGCTATAAATAAAGCTCATGGGGCTGGTTTCTATTTATTCAATTTCGGAGAGAAGTAAGTAGGAGAAGAGTAGAGAGAGAGAGAGAGGCCGAGTGGAGCAGGAGAGCGAGAGTGATCCAGCTTTGTTTGGTTTGTACTTTCTTGAGTTTATTTTAATGCAATTAGTTTCTTTTCATCAATCAATGTCTGAGTTTGCGATGAAGCGCGAGTAGTCCACCCACTTCTAGGGTTGGGGCGAGCCCGACGATAGCCATGCATAATTGAGGTAAAGATCCGACCTTTATCATGTTTTGAGCATCTCCTACTTGTTTATGTGTTTATTACCCATCTAATGGAGATCCATGTTAACAACTTGGATTGTAAACATAAAATCGGTAGAGACAATTAGGGTTTCTTGAAAGAGTTGTCTAATTGTTAGAAAAGGCGAAAGCTTGTCCTTGATGCGATTCACATGGTTATCTGTTTATCTCTGCCTTATGCATGCTTGGTTATCGTTGATGCAAACCCCAATCTTGGAAGTCTTTTACATTAAGTTTAGTTCGAAATCTCAAAGCAATTGTTTTTACTTTCTTTCGTATCGTTTTAGTTTCTGTCTCCTCGATATCGAATAGCACTCGTCAATATCGAGTACTGATTCTCGATCTAGCATCGCTGTAGCTTCTGTGTGCAGGTACTCGACAAAGCCCAACTCGACCTCGACGAAGCCTACTCGATATCGAGTACCCTCTGGTCGATATCGGCTAGAAACTGCCGAGCTGCTGCGCTGTGTTCGACTGTCCGATCTTCTGTCGACTACCCTAGTCGAGATCGAGGACCCTGTTGTCGACTTCTGTCCGTGAGATTTCACCGCTGCCTAGGATCCGCTGACACGCTTCCTCGTGGATCGATCCTGACTTCCCGCTGCTACATCAGGAGGAGGTCTTGTAATTATTTGCAAGGGACGGAATCTGGTTTGCTGTGATTTATTTATATTTTAATTTGCAATCTCGATTTCCTCCTACCAACAAATTGGCGCCGTTGCCGGGGAAGCTATCATTCGCGCCTTAGGTAGTTGAATCTCAATCACGTCTACTCTGAGTTACTTTTCAGGTATATGCGCCGTTCTGGTCAACCACCTGAGTTTGACGGCTTAGACAACCCAGAACGCCTTATACAAGCCCACGCTAGACTGAAAAGAGCCATGGCGGCCGCTGAGACGCAAGAACAGCTGATTGCGAGGCTTACAAGGGAGCTAGCCGCAAAGGATACCACTATCGCCAATGAAAGGGCAGCGAGGGAACAAGAAGCTGAGCGCGCAAGGCAAGCAGAAGCTGAGCTTGCCCAATATCCAACCACTGCTGAGGATTATATGCATCCAACTCTCGTCGTGCCTGAATTGGCGATTCTAATCCCTGAAAACTCCTTTGAAATTCGCACTCAATTTCTGATAGAGCTTAAAAATAATGCTTTTTATGGAAGATTTAATGAGTGTCCTCTTGAACATATTACCAATTTTCATGACATGTGTCGTACTCTTGCTGAAGGTACAACTCTGGAATATGTCAAGATGAAGGCTTTTTGCTGGTCTCTCACTGGGCCTGCACTGAAGTGGCTTGAAGGGCTTAAACCAAGATCACTCACAACATGGGCCCAAGTAGAGCAAGAGTTTCTGAATAAATTCTTCCCACCTGCCAAGACAGCACTTCTCCGCCAGAAAATCATCGCCTTCAAACAGAAGCAAGGGGAACCGCTGGCAAGGGCATGGGAACGCTACAAAGAACTGCTGCGATCTTGCCCTACTCATGGACAGCCACCCTACGTCATTCAGGAGATCTTCTTCAACTCTCTTGATCAAGTCACCAAGGACAGAATCAACCAGTATACTCGCTATGAGTATCTGACGATGCCGCCAGTTGACGCATGGGGTGTGCTAGACAAGCTCACTAATTATGACAACAAATATGGGTCTACTGCAAACTATGAGGAGAACTCCTATGCCAGGCCAGCACCATCTATGCCACTCTATGAGCCAGCAAAGGAGATTGACCCAGATGTCAGGGAGCAGTTCTACAGAGACCAGAATCGTAAGCTCCTCAAGCAAGTCAAATATCTATCTGTCAATCAGCCTTGCATCGAATGCGGATCACAGAGGCACACCACTACTGAGTGCCCACACACTGAGCAAGTCAGAATGGCAGAGACACATGAGGAAGCAGCCTACGCTGGAGGTCCAAATCGCTATATGGGAGATCAAAGGTTCTATCAGCCTCAGTGGAACCAAGGCCCTCCTAGGAATCCCCCACCCTACAGAGCTCCAGGACATCTAGAAAGGGATCAAAAGAAGGATGATCTGCAGCTGATCCTTGAGGAGATGCGTCGAAATCAGGGCACCATCAACAACCAGTTCCAGAACATCACTACAAAATTTGGAGAACTGGACATCTGGAAAAGAGGAATAGAGACGCAGATGGGTCAAATCGCTGCACAGATCCCACGACCGTCCGGACAGCTCCCTGGGCAAACAGAACCAAATCCTAAGGGGAAAACCGGACATGTCGCAGCTATCAAACTCAGGAGTGGGCATCAATTACACGAGCCAGAAGTCGGGAAACAGCAAGGCAAGGCAGAACAGCGACTCGAGACAGAGCAAGGTGTACTCGATCTCGAGGAGGATGTACTCGATATCGACAAGCCGCTACTCGACCAAGACAAGAAGCTGAGCTCGGACTCCGCTGCGCAGACCAGCAACTCCAGGTCGACCATCCTACTCGATGTCGAGGAGCAGCATCTGGCCGACGTCGACGACTCTTCAATACCTCCGACAACTGATCTGGCTCCGAAACTGAAAAAGCCACTGCCTTTCCCTTCAAAAGCACAGAAAGATCCCACCGCAGGGAGGTTTACCAGATTTGTTAATATGCTGCAAGAACTGAATGTTTCTATTCCTTTTACAGAAGCCCTGCAACAGATGCCTGGATATGTCAAATTTCTAAAGGAAATCCTGAGCAAAAAGCGATCCATCTCAGAGATCGCAGGCGAATGCAAAGTACTCCACTTCCCTGAAAAGAGGCCTGACCCTGGTAAGTTTTCTGTTACTGTGGGTTTTGGACAATATAAATATGATTCTCTGTGTGATTTAGGAGCAAGTGTGAGCATCATGCCTTTATCAATCTGGCGGAAGGTAAAAATAGGATGCATAGAACCTGTGGATGCCAAATTATACATGGCTAACAATACAGTGGTCATCCCTACAGGTATAGTTGAGAACGTCCCTGTCCAGGTTGGTAAATTCTTTGTCCCAGCAGATTTCCTTATCATTGACTGTGCTGAAGATCCTACTAGCCCTATTATTCTTGGTAGACCATTCTTAGCTACTGCAGATGCCAAAATAAGTGTCAAGAATAGATCACTCACCTTCACCATAGGCGATGAGGTTTTGGATTTCTCTTTTGGCCCTGCAAAAGAGGAAATTTCATGGCTGGAGGTGAAAAGCATCAGCAACCACGGGACCAAGCAAACAGCGGAGGAGGGCGCCAACACTGTACTCGAGATCGACAAAGGCTACTCGATCTCGACAAGGGCCCTACTCGATCTCGACAAGACTTTGTTGATCTCGACAACCACTGCTGAACCAGAGACTTGCCCAGAGCCTAAGTATGGGGTCCCTGTACTCGAGGTCGACCAGCTGTACTCGATCTCGACTAGCCCCAAGCCCAAAGTTTCCTGTTTTGGCTCCAAAAAGGTAAGTTCAGGTATGAATTCTACTCCCCCTCAGTCCATAAGGAAATTTTTTAATAATTTAAGGGGAGGTAAGGCCCCTTGGCAAGAAAATATGCGAAAGCTAAGGTCTGGAAGGAAGAGAATGAAAGAAAAGAGAGATGATGCGAGCATCCACCTATCAGCTGAGCTTGCATACTACCATAAGGACCTAGATGATCCAGGAGAAGGGCCGAGCATGAGCGGGCCCCACACCAATGGTCCTTGAGTGCAAACGGAGAAGTCGGCCTAGCGACTCTAAAATCTAGAGCATGTATATAGAACTTTATGAATTTTTGGGACTTTTTAAATTTTTGGTTTTTGTTTTATGTCTTTAAGAATATTTCATGTGGATAGTCTTGTTTCTTGTGCAATCTAACACTTTTTGGTCGGCAATCATATAAGGATCGCGAAAAGTGGAATAAAGAAGTCCCTGAAACCAGTCAGAATCGACGAAGGCCAAGTCGATTACGACAAGGAGGAGAAGCCCAGAAGTTACTCGACCTCGAGTAGACGTACTCGACATCGACAAGCCAAGACACTCCTCGACTTCAGAATCCACTGGACGCAGAAAAGCTACTCGAGATCGAGTAACATGTACTCGAGATCGACAAAGATGTCTACTCGACCTGCACTGATTCGCCTTCCTCGATGTGTTATCCTGTGAGTTCCTTCCTTTACTCTTGTTTTTATTTGATTTTATACAGTGAGGACACTGTATATTTTAAGTATGGGGTGGGGGAAGGGCTCATCATCATTATCATATATGTTAGTCTTGCTTTTGGTTTTACATGGTGAAATTTTAATTTTTATGTTATGCATTCATGTTTAAATTTTATGCATTTTTGTCTTTTGTCTTGTTTTTAGTTGCATAAAAAAAATGTCGAAAAATAAAATAAAAAAAATGCATGTTTAAATTTTTGCATTGTTTTAGTACCCTAACTTAGATGTCCTATGATGATAAATAATGACTGACTTGATCATGTAAATCCTATGGCATGTTTGGAAGGTTTAGCCTAAGTCCTCAAAATGGTTAAAATCCAACAAAAATTGTCCCAGTGAGAACTTTTGCCTTATAGGGAGAACATTAAAAATCCCTCTGCTTGCTTGAGTGTATTTACTCTTCCTATACATCTCTAAATGTTGTGATAATTATTCAAAGCCAATGCATTTATATGTTTATGTTGATGAGGATTAAATGATGGAGGCACCTTTTAAGCCAATTTTATCCTCTCTTTACCTACCCTGCATTATCCCTGCTTGAAGCCAGAACATTAGCCTGAGACTTTTTATTGTAAACTCCACAGAATTATCCTTAGCCAAATTGAGCCTGACCCCCATTTGGGAATTAAGACTTAGAGTTGGTTGAAAGAATGGTTTGTGGAAAGAATAGCTTATGTTGCATTTCAAGAAGGAAGGATTGTTGAAATTATTGAGATATGGGATGGTTTTAAATTTTTATCTTGCTATGCATATTATGTAAAAGGATTTTTGGCTCACATTATAAATACACTATTAGTGTTATTTGGTTTTTATTTTCGAGAAAAAAAAATTCCGAAAAAAAAGAGGAAGAAAAAGTACATATGTTTGTGAATAAAGTGCATGAGCCAAATTTACCTTATTTCTTTCATTATTGCAAGATACATATTTTGGGGAGATTTAGAAAGTTTGAAAGGTTATATACTCCATTGAGACAAATTGGAGAGTTTGGTTGATGCATATGATTGGGAAGTTATGGTTTGGTTGTGTTGGAGATTTAGGAGTCTTGATTCCCAAATTTTATTTAGCACCACATGGCCAAACAATTCCATACCTTATTATTTCTTACCAAGCCCCATTACAACCCCGCCGAATGGAATCTTCTTTGAAGACTTCTATTGAGCGAAGTCCTCCTGATAATTCTTGATGCATTTTCATAATTGGTTGCGAAGTGGATACATATTTAAATTGCAATGTTTATGAGATTGTGTATGGAATTGAGTTGAGAGTTGATCCACATAGCCTAAACACATTGAGAGCTGAGTGTAAACACATTATTCCTGTGAGGTTGGATTTATACTGCCTATGCCTATGGATCGCTCATATATGTGTGATGACGTTAAATTCACTTGTCTTAGATTGCTACTACTTGAGATGTTGCTTTTGACAAAGGCGAAGACTTGAAGGATGTGTTGTAGGTCTTGGTTATTGTTTGGTTATTGCTTGAGGACAAGCAAGTCTAAGTATGGGGTGATTTGATGTCTCCAAAGTAGCCATGTCTTTATACATATTTTAGTTCCATATTCTTTACATTTTGTATATTTCGGGTTGGGAATATGTCGGATTTATGTAGTATGTGCTTATTTGTCAGAAATGGAGATCTACATAAATTTCTGTTTAATATTGCAGAATATGGAAACATTTCGGGAGAAAACCACGAAGCAAGAACCGGAGCACAAAGCTACTCGACTTCGACTACCCCTAGTCGATCTCGACAAGACATACCTAGGCACCAGCCAGCATCAAGGAGCCTATGTCGAGAAACAGAAGACGAAGAACCCGACTCCACACCCTACTCGAGATCGAGTACGGGTACTCGAGGTCGACAAGACCATGGAGCCATGACCGAACATGTCGACAAGAGACTTGCCCGACCAGCCAAGCCAGACCTAGTCGACGAACAATTCTACTCGATGTCGACGAGGGGTACTCGAGATCGACGAGCGCCAGGAGCCTTGTCCGAGCTTGTCGAGCACCAGTTAGCCGAGATGACGAGCCAGCCCAGTCGACCAACAATCCTAGTCGAGATCGAGTAGGCTGTACTCGAGATCGACGACGGTTCCAGAAGCCGCGTTACTCGGTTTGATCAATTCTACTCGGTTTAGCTTTCCTTGGGCTCGAAGTTTGCCGATTCTATCCAATCTATCAAGATACATCATGAAGAAGAGAGTTATATCCACTTGAAGACTTTAGATATATTTCCCTTTTAGATTTAATTTCACTATAGCTTTTATTTATCTTTAATGCTTTTAGATATAGTTTTAGATATAGATAGAGATTCTATCCTTGAGTAGCAAGGATTAGAAGGCTATAAATAAAGCTCATGGGGCTGGTTTCTATTTATTCAATTTCGGAGAGAAGTAAGTAGGAGAAGAGTAGAGAGAGAGAGAGAGGCCGAGTGGAGCAGGAGAGCGAGAGTGATCCAGCTTTGTTTGGTTTGTACTTTCTTGAGTTTATTTTAATGCAATTAGTTTCTTTTCATCAATCAATGTCTGAGTTTGCGATGAAGCGCGAGTAGTCCACCCACTTCTAGGGTTGGGGCGAGCCCGACGATAGCCATGCATAATTGAGGTAAAGATCCGACCTTTATCATGTTTTGAGCATCTCCTACTTGTTTATGTGTTTATTACCCATCTAATGGAGATCCATGTTAACAACTTGGATTGTAAACATAAAATCGGTAGAGACAATTAGGGTTTCTTGAAAGAGTTGTCTAATTGTTAGAAAAGGCGAAAGCTTGTCCTTGATGCGATTCACATGGTTATCTGTTTATCTCTGCCTTATGCATGCTTGGTTATCGTTGATGCAAACCCCAATCTTGGAAGTCTTTTACATTAAGTTTAGTTCGAAATCTCAAAGCAATTGTTTTTACTTTCTTTCGTATCGTTTTAGTTTCTGTCTCCTCGATATCGAATAGCACTCGTCAATATCGAGTACTGATTCTCGATCTAGCATCGCTGTAGCTTCTGTGTGCAGGTACTCGACAAAGCCCAACTCGACCTCGACGAAGCCTACTCGATATCGAGTACCCTCTGGTCGATATCGGCTAGAAACTGTCGAGCTGCTGCGCTGTGTTCGACTGTCCGATCTTCTGTTGACTACCCTAGTCGAGATCGAGGACCCTGTTGTCGACTTCTGTCCGTGAGATTTCACCGCTGCCTAGGATCCGCTGACACGCTTCCTTGTGGATCGATCCTGACTTTCCGCTGCTACATCAGGAGGAGGTCTTGTAATTATTTGCAAGGGACGGAATCTGGTTTGCTGTGATTTATTTATATTTTAATTTGCAATCTCGATTTCCTCCTACCAACAGGGCTTGTGATAGCTTCTCAGCTTCTCTGAATCTCCGGCTATCTCTCTGCGGTACTTTTTGTTGAATTCTGCTATTCAAAGATGCAATTATATATGGTGGGGAAGTAAAAGAATGTTCCTTAGAAATTGACTTGGTTGATATTCGATCTCTTTGTTTTTCTAAATTAATTTTGTTTTTCTAAATTAATTCAATTTTCAATCAAAGGGTCTCAAAGGTTCTGAGAGTTTTATAGATAATCTAAGAATTTGTAATGAAATGAATTGTTTTTGGGACATTTAATATATGAATTATATAGATGAATCGATGCATTTTTAGGCTTTAGGGGTTTGTTATAGCCCTGAAACAAGCCATTACACCAGAGTAGTGAAAATGCTTAGTTCTTGGCTTCTGCTTTATTGCGTATATATAAATTGTAAATTGGTTACCAGAGGCACATACAAGTGAGGCCTTATTACTTGCTAAGGAACTCTGACGCAAAAGGGTAAAACCAAAAACTGGGGGAATCCACTCTACCTTGTTTGCTCCCTTTCCTTGCGTATCCTGTTTCTCTTTTCCTGGCAACACAATTGTAAACAAGCCACTAAAAATCTTGGATAGAATTATCAAGAACAAGAAGTTCCAAAGTGTACTGTATTAATCTTGGAGTATACTGTATTAATCTTGTTTCTCTCTTCCTGTTTCTCTCTTCCTGGCAACACAATTGTAAACAAGCCACTAAAAATCTTGGATAGAATTATCAAGAACAAGAAGTTCCAAAGTGTACCTTCTTCTTTTGATGGCATTATTTGCTTGTCCCCATTATGTTGAGTATTCCAAAAAAATATTCTTTTATCTGTGACCAGTTATGAATTGTTAAGTGTTAAGTATTTGTTTAAGTTGTTTTATGGAACTTCGTAAGTCATGCATGCACTACTAGAAATTTGTTATTTAACATCGGGTAATAGACGATGTCTTTCAAAATAAAAATCGATGTCTATGTGGGTGATGTAAAAAGTCAAAAGTTTTTCACATCGGCCAGAACTCGATGTCTATATTATTTATAACAACGTTTCTAATTATAAAAACGATGTTTTAATATGAAAGAGACATCACTTGTATAGAAATCCTACATATTTATATTCATTTTCTCTCTATAATTTGTAATGTTATTTTTCCTAGCAAAATTTGGCTATATGTAATAAATACAAAACCGATGTTATTACATATATTGAAATCATTTTCGGTTTTAAAGCCCGTTGTTTATATATAGTAAAAACATCCTAAATTATTAATTAATCAGATGTGTTAAGTTCGTAAAACTGGTGTTCAGTTCGTAAAAATAATGTGTTTAGTTCAATAAATGATGTGCTTAGTTCATAAAACTGTTTTTTTGGTACTTAAAGTTGACGTGTTTGGTTTGTAAAACTGATGTTTTTAGTACGTAAAACTAATGTGTTTAGTTCGTAAAAGTGATGTCTTTTGTTACAATAAACCGATGTATTTTGCCCGTAAACCCGATGTGCTTATGAAACGAAGCAATTTGGTTCATAAACCCAATATTATGTCTATACACACATACACTAGATCACAATACCAACCAAAGAGAACATATCCAACGTGCTAGCTTATGAACCAAATCAATTTGGTTCATAAACCCAATATCTTGTCTATATATATATACACACACACCAGATCAAAGTACAACGAGTAATGAAACTTAAGAAAGACATTTATTAAACCTTCTGAGTAATAGGAACATTAGGGGAACGCTACAAGGAATGAATACCAAGGGGAACTATCATGTACGAAATAAAGGTCCCTCTATAACATAACTGAAATGAAGATGTTCAACAAATAAAGAAACAGAGCAGGACAAGATGCAAGGATTTAAAACCATAGCAAACACATGGTAGAACAAAACTACTAACATGCTTGGATTGTGAAAAGTGTCCATCTCTAATGTCATTTCCTGCAACAGAAGAAAAGAATCAAAGTCGAGGAGATGATCCATGGAGAGCAGCATAGTTCAATTTAAAAACATTATCCCCTCAATTGCACTTCTGAAAGTTCCAAGGAAGAAGAAAAGAAAACTTGCCATTTCCACATATATGAATTTCATGTTCTTGTCAGCCAACAGAGCAGGAACTATATAGTCCAATATGTTCTGCACACACGCTGCCTGCCATAATCAAATCACACACAAAACAAAAGGAAAAGAAATTCAAACAAAGATGGAATGAAATAAAATTACAAGATAAATTGATGGAGTGAAATGGAGAAATTGATGGAGTGAAATTCAAACTACGAACCTGGGATTCCGCTACTTCTGTTGATCCTTTCTTGAAATAACCTGTAAGGGGGCTGGTGGACTGGACAAGTTGGAAGAGAAATGGCAGATGGGGAAGTCGTAAGAACATTGAAGGCCTGTAAAGATCAATCACTCGAAAGTTACAAGAACACACGAATGCAATTCATGATCGCCGAAAAACCTACATAATAGTAAGAACTTTGAACACACCAGGCTATTTTAAAACTCAACACATGATCCGATATCAAAGTACTCAAATTAGGCCGGCTGTGTTAAAAAGAAGCCAAGGTGAAACCATAAGCAGGTTGTAATTACAAAAAAAAAAAAGCCAAGGTGAAACCATATTAAAACAAAGCCAAAGTGAAACAAGGAAAATCTAAAAGAACAAAGAATGCCACTAACCTGCACACACCTCCTAAGAGAAAAATCAAGACCTCATCCATGCTCCAGGTTATTCTATAAATGAAATAAGAAAGTACAAATAATAAGTAAGGATCTAGTCAATAGTGTAGCCTTCATCTGGTTGCCTAAACTCAACCAATGAGCCTGATTACAACAGAAGTGGGACTACAGTAGCATCTTTTTTCTGAATCCACTAGAAACTTGAGATGTCATGCGATCAAAGCAATATAAGTCACTAAACAATCCAGGAATGCATCTATTGGGCCATAATGAGGTCTATGTGACTTGATTTTACTAACTAATTCATGATATATAATAAGCAACTGAATCACCGTTATGAATGCTTGATTGCCAATGTAATTTATAGAGTTTGCAATTCGCTAGATCCATACAAACAACAAACAGATCAGAAACAACAACAAAAACACGCTCTTGGGAGATAAGTTGACATCAACCTGATGAACAGAAGATTCTCATAAAGCTTCAATGTAGGTAGCAGCTCCATTGCCTCTCCAGCAGGCGTTGTTACTGAAATATGCTAACTGCAATATTGAAATGATACCATTAGCATACTCCATTGTCTCAATTTCCTTGTACTGGTAATCTGATCCATTCGAAGTTGCAGATTTGGTATGACGCCTTTAAAAGGAATACTAATCTTCTATGTATAATGGAGTGTTTAAAGATTAATACAGTATACTCCAATGAATTCCAAATTCATATGGGTTCAATGATGTAAGACATACAATCTTCAGTTAATAACATGATTATCCCATGAGCATCTAATTCTTCAATAAATTATCTAGAAAAAGATGCTTAAATCTGTCAAGCCAATACACCCTAAGAAATAGGAACCATAGTTAGGTACAGTCAAATGAACTCAAGGTGCTTGTAAACTTGCTCTCTTTAGGTTCACCTGTTGTATTTTGGTGAAATAGTTAATATGAATACATGATTAGACCATTCATAGTTTGAATACATGTTATCCCCTATAATTTATACAACAACAACATCAGCACAGTGTATCCCCATTAATTTATTAACATTATTATTTTCACCTGTTGTATTTCTTTATAATAGGCATCCACTTTGTTTATAATCAACGTTCCTTTCATCTAAAATTTTCTTTTGATAAAACGTCTCCATATATGTTCTATGTCTACAAACCTTAGGACAATAACAACGAAGAATGTGTAAATAAGCGAACTGGATATTTTTTATTTTCATTTACAACCTAATCTACTAGTTATATCCCATTTTTCAAAATAAATAAGATTATAAAAACCAAATTTAATGTTCCAATCAGTGGAAACGCAGGGGAATTTTACTAATTACTAGTGAAAGTTGAAATTAAGAAGAAGGCTTTAGACTAGAAAGATCCAAGAAGGAAGGCGCTTACGTTTTTACATTGAAGTACAAATAAGGGATGCACAAAAGGCACATGAACCAATGCCCTATTGCGAGGTACAAGAGGCATAGAGCTCCCTGCGTAATGAACTCTGGCAAGATGATCCTGTTTACCCGGGATGCAGTCTCATACGGGTTAATATAATCCATCTCTAGATCGGATAAGCTGCATTAGAGCTCTCAGAGTTAGAACATACACAAAAAAAAAACACCCAGCAGTCGGCGGCATAAATCGTTAAACAATTATGCAGATCCTTGATGTCCTAGCATTGGATGGAAATAAATTTTTAACTAGAGCCACTAAGAGAACAATCACATGATTAAAAAAACAGAGCAAGACATTTAAGTGTTAAGACCCAAAACTCATGTATCATACACAAAACTTTCTTCATTCATTTGCATAAGATTTTTTTTTTTTTGCAGTTTCATAATATTCACAAATAATTATGCCACAAAACCATTCCCTCTTAAATAGGCATGAAAATCACCCATGGAGGCCAACCCACACAACCTTTTAGAAACAAGTGAAAACAGTATAAAAATCAGGTGATGAGTGCTAGGATTGGGTCGGATTTAGGTTTGATCTCCATCTCGTCCACAACTCAACATGTAACCAACATCCATCCATCCAAAACATTACCCGTTGGAGATATAAATGTAATATATTTACCTCAAAGTACAAAAAGAAAACACTTCCCATTTCAAATAGAAAAAACAAAGAAAAGGTTTGGAACACTAAGTTACGTACTTGGTATTCTTCATGGAGGTATATATCCTCTTTATCTCCTTAATTGTCACACTAAAACCAAATAGTCATCATACATCTATCTACAGATGCATTTAGGTCATGTACTTAGGTTGATCAGTCAACTCAAACTTTTGTAAATTATATCACATGCCACAATCAGTAATATAACGAATAAAAATACCTGTGTGCGACCAGCTGTATCAACAAGAACCACATCAGAACCGTTGCGTGATGCCTCTTGGAATGCTTCCTTTGCTACAACTGCTGGATCCTTCTCATACAGAAACAGACACAGTCACAGCTTATGTCATACCTGGAGTCTACGAGCATGAGTTCGAAGCTGCTCAACTGCTCCTGATCTAAATGTATCACAAGCAGCCATCATCACACTAGTCTTGTGTTGCAACAACCAGTAAGCAACCTGTCAAATGACATTTAAACAATTCAATGATGATGATAGATTCCACTTAATATAAGGACTTATATGTAGGACACCATTCAAGCAAATAACTTGCAAGAGGAAAACCACTCTAGGCAAACTACCAAGAGGACTTTGCAGGGGAACTTCCCACGACTCTTTTCAACAAGGATGGAAAATCTGATTCTTAAAATTGACTACAGCTGGATCTTAAATAATAAAGTTGACAAGGAAACTAACATGGTGGTACCATTAACTAAGATACTCGGAGACTACTTCCGAAATTCAAGGGAAATCACTTGGACTAATTCCCTAGCTAAAATTGACTCTAACTACTAATTTAAATGCAGAAAACACTTAAGTTAGGATAAAAATATATTCAGACTTTAATCCTCTTCCTTTTATATGTCTTCCAAGGCTTCGGTTTTGCTGGTGTTGAATCAGATGACAGTTCAAATATAATGGTTCTAGGATGAAAAACAATCACATGTGGAATCAGATGACAGTTCACATGTTTATAAGAAAGAAATTACCTGTTCTAAGAGGCTAAACAGCTTTCGAGCCTTCTCAGGAGTATCAACAACCCAAACAGTAGCCACATCCAAAGCAACTCTTCCGAAGGAGTGTGAGGTTAACTCCCCATTTCCATTATCAGTAGCCAAATCCACATTATTTTGGTCTAGATTGGAACCAAATACTGACAGTGACAGATTTGTACTAAGTCTAGCTAGTGTGGCTCTTAAAGAAGCTTCGAAAACAGAGGATATTCTTGTCAAACAATCTGCAACGTTAAGAATCTGTAAGGCACCTTGGACAATGGACCATTCTTCTTCCCTTGAGATCAAGTCAACCTTTCGAGAGTGATGAGAGCTTTCTTTTCTATCTAATCATGATTCATTCTTTGATCCATCAGACATATTATCTACTCCACATACAACTCTTAATGATTTTAGGGTCTCTTGAAAGTAGAAATATACTGCAACATAATGTCATCAAGAGCAAGAATCAGTTCATCAGCCTCAGATCCTCTAGTAAAATTTATGCACCTTTCAACAGCCGCTTCAAGAAGTACGATAACTTGGGGAATTGATTCTTCCATCCTTCGAACTGATAAAATAAAAAATCAAGACAAAGTTAAAGGTCCACCCAAACAAAAAATAGCTCTACCTAATCGATTCTTTTACCCAATGTTCTAACATAGCCCTCACAAATTTAATCCCCCATCTGAGAGCACACAGCCGAAGCTAGTATGACAACAGCAAATATATAAAACTTACCCCCTAAGTGATACATCTGTGCAACATAAATAAATAAAGTGATGAATCTCTCCACAAAAATCAGCAAGTATCACAGCAACAATAATATAAAACTTACCCCCCTAAGAACATGTAATTAGTGTCAAAACTCAAAATCCAATCTTTTTTTTTCCTTCTTTTTAATCAAAATCTAATCTTTTCCCACATTTACCAACCAAAAGAAAGTGGGCATTCAATTGTTCATTTTTTGCCTTTTAAAAAAGCAGAGTTTTTGAGGTGTTGACTCCAGAATTTTACTCTCTTATTGAGCTTATTCGGTGGACATCCAATCTTTCACGCAGAATCCAATCTCATGACAGTTCATGACAGAACTAGTTAAAATTTCGAAACTACTCTTAAATTGCCTGTTCGAATATTGAAAATTAATAGGCGGAATTTCATACCTACAAACGGAGAACCCTTGCTCTTCAGTCTGAAAGCCCCAAAATCAGTTTCATTACCTGAATTAGAGAATACTTCAAACCCTAAAGAAACCCTAAATCAAAACTTGCATCAAACCAATTCAGATAAACCCTAAATCAAAAACATTGAAAATTGAAGGCAGAATTTCATACCAGTGACGGAGAGGCAGTGAGGGAGTAGGGGTTTCAAATTTTGAAGTTGGGATTTCGACTGTTGATAAAGGGGCAGTGACGGAGAGGCAGTGACAGATTTCGACAGCCCGGCTCGGTTTCGAAGGCGAGAGAGACGACTACTGATAGAGGCAAAGCTAGATTCGACGGAAACCAGAGGCCACGCACCAGAGACACGAGGACGAGAATGAAAAGGGTTTCGCCGCTGTTGAGGAAAGAGCTGAGAGATGGGAACGAGAGACAAGAAGCGGGATATCGTCGGAGAGCCTAAATCCCCACCGGAGCCACCCTCGAGTTCGAAATCCGGCGAGATTGGAGGAGGAAGGGGTTGGGGTGAACGTCTTTCGTTGTCGCGGGAGGCCGAGTCAGGATTTTGAAGAGGGAATGAAAAGGGATTTGGAAGAGGGAGGCCGAGTTTCTTTTATTTTTTGAAAGTATTGGATAATTTGGATGGGGGTGTATCTTTTTTCTTAGAATTTTTCCAAGTGTTGAATGATTTAGCGTGTATTTCATCTGGGCGGGACAAGTCCCGCGCTTATTTTTTTTTCCAAAAACCTATTTTTAACGTCGGTCAAAAAATAACGTGTTCGCTATATACACCCTAAATCATGCACGTCCTTAAGGACGGGCATGGTTAAAAAGGGTTAATTAATTTTTTTTAAACGCTAATTAGTCAAAAGGGTTGCACGTCGTTAAAAGACGTGCATTTTTTACCTTTGGATTTGCGGTTTATCTATCAACACCCAAAAATAATGTGGTGTCTGTTTTATTTTTAACATCATAAATTTATCAACCGATGTCAAAACATTGTTTTACATGGCAAGTTTTTCTGACCGATGTTAATGAATCGATGTTAAATAGCAGAATTCTAGTAGTGATGATTCCATATTTTCAGTAATTCTGAATTATTTGTGGTATATTTTGAGATGGAAAAGGGCATTAAATTGAACCTAATGGAATTATTATAGTCGGAAATCCACCTCAACTAGCTCCTTTTCCTGGAGTTGCTCCGGATGCTCACACACAGGAGATGATTAATGAGAAACTGAAGAAGGCAGAAGAACTTGGTAATTTTTTCTAATTTGATTCACGAGTTCCTGTTTTTCTTGTGGTACATCCCTTCTATCTGTCAGGTCCTGCTAATTTAAAATAAGTTTCCTGATTGTTGGTTTCTCAACTAAATTGTTTGTTTAAACTTGGGTTTGGGTTCTTTTGGCTCATATTTTTCTTCCATTGTTGCTTATGCCTTGTGTACAGTTTTTGTACTCCTTCTAAGAAGTTTTTCATCAACATTATTATAGTCGGAAATTGGAACTTGGAAGGTATGTAAATGGGAATTTATTTAGTTTGTTATAATTTTTTATCTTCATATTTATATTTCAGGTGAACAAGGACTGGTTGATGAAGCACAAAAAGCACTAGAGGAAGCCGAAGCATTGAAAAAGGTTAACACTTATTGATAGTGTCTAGTTCAGGATCATTTTCCTTCTGAAAACTATTCAGTCCTTTATAATTAACCCTTTCCAATCAATATTTGTGTGTTTCAGTTGGCTCATAGGCAGGAACCTGTGCTTGACTCTGCTGCAGCTATTCGCATTGTAAGCCCCTCGCTTTCTTCTCCCTTTTAATTATATTTGTTTGTTGTTTATTTATTTATTTTACTTTTCATGTATTTTGCCCGACTTTCTGGCCGAGCACACATGGCCCAAGAGAAAAGCATTCAAGCTGTATGTCTTTGTTTGCAGACTGATAAAAAATTGCGTGTCTGTGACATATGTGGAGCATTTTTGAGTGTTTATGACAGGTACTAATGCTCAATCCTCTTCCTGCCACCTTGATATTTTTTTGCATTTTTTCTATTGTGTCAAAGGTAGTCGGGGGTTATAAGTTTATCTTTTGACCGGGTGATTATACCTGCTTGCCACCAACAGGCTTTGGCCCCAGTTTTACGAGGATAAATTTTGCAGCTAAATGATGTGCGTCTTTATATTTATCTTGTTGGCCATCCTATTGTTAGATAGAAACTTATTGGATGTCTGTTAATCATATCATTGCCTGGTGTGTTACTATATATGATTTAATGTTCTTTGTTCTCCAGTAATCAGCGATTGGCAGATCATTTGGTAGAAAGCTACATATGGGCTACATGCAAATTCGTGAGAAGCTAGCAGAACATCAGGTAAAATAATTTAGACATTTATCATAACATTTTTTTTTTTGCTCAATTGAAGATTATGTTTGGATTTTATGTAATATACAGGATAGGACAAAAGGAAATATTGCAAGTGAGAAGCCATTAAGACTCTTTGTCTGAGAGCTTGTTGAATATGAAGTTAGATATCTCGACCGCTAAGACTCATCTTCGTATAATGGAGTCATTTTGTATAGTGCATATCAAAGTTGTGCTTCTGATAAATTTGTGAACAAATCCTCTTGATATGTTATTAGTCCTTCTTCTAAGAATATTTTGCTAGATGTGATCTTTTTGTATAATGATGTGGATGGTAGAACATCTTGTAAGAATATTTGACAAGGTTGAATGTTTTGTTTCTGGTCATTATATGGCAAATGTGAAAGACAGGTTGTGTTTGATGCTTTAATAAAAAATGTGCACGACAGGTTTGTTCTGAAAATAGGCATTTACGACACTATAAACGCCATATTTGTGCCTTTGTACTAGTAAAATGGCGTACCTAAAATGCCATAAAACAGGTCTTTTTTTTGTATTACTAACCTTTTTAATGGCGTTTTCTAAATGCCATTAAATAAGTTTTTCTTGGATTACTAATAATTTTTAATGGCGTTTATAAAATGTCATAAAATATATCCTCATTCATGGCGTTTCTAAAATGCCATTAAACAAGTGTTTTTTGGCTTACTAATCTTTATACATGGCGTTTGATAAACACCATAGAATATATTTTTCATTGTGTTTCTAAAAATGTCGTTAAATCATATTTGAAAGCATGACATCCGTATAGACGGCGTTTGGGGATGGCGTTTAAAAACGCCATAGAATGTCTTCCATGACGTTTTTCCAACGCCGTTGATGACTACATTTCTACAAGTGGACTTTGTGATGTTGTGTGTTTAAGAATCCAGTTAGCGTTACATATGGTGTAAGGGATTGGTAAGTCTGTAAGGGATATCAATCTCATTAAATCAAAGTAGAAATAACTATTGATATCAATTGTATTGCATTGAATTAGAATAACAATGAAATCATTCCAAGGATGAGCCCCAACAATTGTCAAGAATTGCAAGTGAAGCACTTTCATCATATTGGTAACATCTTTGCAATCATTATTAATTTTTACTTATTTGCTTTATTCATCTCAATCTTGTTCCTATTGGCTTTAAATAATCATTAGATACATTAATCTAGTTCTCCCTATGGGTTCGACTCCTACTTCTCCGCTATACTAATTTATTAGTTTGCTAAAGTTAGGATTATTATTTGCATTTAATTTGGGACTAGGACCAACGACACATCTATCCTACCATCACCAAATCTTGGCACCGTTGCCAGGGAGATATTTAGTATTTGTATTCTTTTGTTGATTTTCTTGGGTTTGAACTACTCTGCATGGTCCGGACCCATGTGAGTAATTCATCTCTTGTGCTTTTTGATCCAAAAATTGAAAGATCTTTATCCAGGTTGAGAAGAAGACTAGAATTCAACCAATAAGAAGAGATGAATAACGATAATCCTCCCAATGGAGGCAATGTAGAAATTTTAGTATCGCCAAAAAGGACCCTAAGAAGTCTAAAGGAGCCTAATCTTAATTCGCAACCACTTGCAGGCTCCCTGAGGGGTCAAGATTTGAGTACAAGTCTAATTGGTCAAATATTTTGATAATCCAAATTCATAACAAGATCACTATTGCTTCAATGTTACAAATAAGGATTTACCTACTACTTTCATAGAAGAATTATGCAAATTAGGGATAGAAGATGAAATCGCATAAAAGGATCATACCTTTGACAAACTTACATGGCTATCTTCGGGCTCATCCCGACCCTAGAAGTCAGGAAACTACTCGCGCTTCATAACGGAAGAGGTCATCTTTGACACGAAAAGAAACTTGCTTTGAATTGAAATAAACGTCGAAAGATTACAACCGAATCTCTCCAATCTCTCTTCAAACTCGACTATCCTCTTTCTCTATTGCCTAACTATGTGTTTGCGTGCTGAAGAATGAATAAAATCCAGCCCCCTATGACTTTATTTATAGGGTTCAATCCTAGCTAATCTAGGAGAGCAATCTATCTGTCTTCTATCTATATCTATCTAAGGATAAAAGTTCCATAATTAAAATAATAAAAGAAATAAAACCCCCCTAGGTAAATATGGAATTAACCAAAGAGGATAGAGATCAAAGGAAAATAAAAGATCTCTTTCTTCATGTGTAAGCAATCCCCCTTTGATCCGGATTCCAAAAGCGCGTCGGATGTTTCTGCATAACCACTCGATCTCGAGTCAAGGACTCGATATCGAATCTTCTTGTTCTGGTCTCGAGTCATGGTACTCGGTGTCGGCTCTTCATGCGTGTATCGAGTGGAGCTCACTCGACGAGTGGTAGAACTCAATATCGACTCCCTCATGTCGAGTCGAGTGATCTTCCTTCTTCTGGCTCCATTTTTCTTCATGTGGACTCAACGTCGAGTCATATCTAGTAGACATTGAGTGTGTTGACCTCCATAATTTGCAAATCGAGTGGATTGCCAGCTTCTTTTCCTCTTCTCCGAATTGCTCCAAAACGTCTCGATTTTTGCGAAATTAAACAAGAACTTGTGTAGACCTCCATAATTTGCAAATAAACATAAACTACACAAATCTCATGCTTTCCCAACCCGGAAATATAAAATATAGACAGAAAACGATATAGATGTAAGCGAAAATCATGGCAAATTGAGCGCACATCAACACCCCATACTTAAGCTTGCTTGTCCCCAAGCAATACTTTTAAGAGTCATACAGGAGAAGAAATCAAACTATCAACATCATGGATTCATTCATATATAACCCTGCAATCAATTACCATCCTCAAAAAGCTACTAATGTCACCAAATCCATGCATGTGAATAAAAGCAACATCACACAAAAAAGGAGGGTTATGCAAAAACAATTCATACGACATAACATTAATAATCAAGAGGACTTTTATGCGCAATGGTGAAGGAAAAGGTAAAAGGTATAGTGGTGGGCTATATTTATGGCAATGTGGTGCTAAATCCGGGGATAACTCTTCAACTTTTGCTTCTTTGATGCACTTTCTCCCTTCATATGATATTTCCACATCACTCATCCTCTCATAAATCACTCTTTGTTTTTTTCACTATTATGCTTTTACCTCTCTAACCTCCGCAAACATGGGTGTCATGAATGGCCCCGGATACTTAGTGCTTCGGAATCCTCACCTTGGTGTCCCATCTCGCCGAACTAACATATCAACGAGCTGGGTCGATCTACCTTTATCTCCGGAGGTGACCGGATTTTCCGTCTCTCATTAAATTTTCCATAAAATATCATTCTCCTGCCAGACTCCAAGATAATGATACAACACAACACCATATAATTTATGTCTCTCATTATAAAATAACTCATGGTAAAATGATAGATTTTGTAACCATTTATGATATGAGATGGACACATAGAATATCGAATGATACGTGGATAAATCTCGTATGTATCGGACGGGTACCGCGCTAGGAATGATACACCATATAAAACCATAGATTAATACGGATATCTTCCGAAATATATGATTAATATGATTACATAATAAAATTTAAAAATCTCGTGCGTTACGCATGAGATCTGGGCTAGTATGTGTTGATAGGAACACATCATTCATTGTATTAAGAAGGAATAATCTCTTCCTTTGCTTTTATTTGTTTGTTCGAGAGGCCCAACCCAAAGAAGAATAAGCGCGTGTTTGGCATCATCTTTCAATAGGTTTTTTTAGCTTTCATCAACTTCCTCAAAAAAATAAGCTTGTACGCTGGTGTTTGGCAAAGAGGTGCAATGAGGTGCAGTTGGAGGTTTGAAGAGTTTAAATTCACCGAAAATGGAAGCCCTCACAGGGTGGCTTCCGGAGGTTTTTTATCAGGTGCCAATTTCGTTGTTCAATTTTTCCCCTGAACAAGGACTCTCCTCCTGTGCTCCTGCTCCGCGGGATTCTTCGGCGCAGACCTGGATCCAACAACGACGGCGGCGGAAGAAGACGAGCAGCGACTTGTTCCCGGAATCGTCGCCCTTGCAGTAACCGTCACCCCATCCGAGCAGCGACTGGTCAGTGGGATCAACGTTGCACTGCCAGAAGATGGCGTAGGTCCAGGAAGCGGCGGAGGAAGCAATAGGCGCCTGCTGGTGAATCAATTGGAGATTTGATTCATCAAATCTTGTTGCAATTGGAGGGGATTTGGAGCCGGAAGCTCGGAAGGAGGAGAAGGATTTGGGGGAAGAAGAAGGCGACGACTGTGTTGGCTTGTTGGCAACGACTGTGTTGGCCTGTTGGGGGTAGGGAGAGGGTTTACCTTCTACTTGCCAGGCCGAGGCGATCCACACCGGCGTCGGCGACGTCACGAGGTGTGGAGGAGCGCTGCTGTCCGTCCGACCTCAATCTAGGGTTTCAACTTGGTTGGAGGAATGCAAGTCGATACCACATTCAACAAATAGAAACGATGGGTTGGCAAGTTGATTTTATTAAGGGCATTTCAGTCATTTTAACCATAAATTCATCTCCCAATTCATATAATCGCCAAACACCATTCAGGTTTTTTATGAGGTTATTTTAAAAAATAAACTCCACCTTCCACACCTCCATAAACCCCATAAATAATATCCACCTCCTAAAAAAACTCCAACCCCTAAAAAAATTCCAACCCCTAAAAAAACCCCTTTTGCCAAACACGCGCTAATTAGCCCAAAACCAGATTTCTTAGTTAATTTTTTATCCAATCCCACGTCTCTCTTTCTTCTCTGTGTACACACAGACTCAGCTTTTTTTTTAGAACGAATAGGGCAACAGTACATATTACAGAGGGGCGATTTGTTCACGATCGAAGAAAGCTTAGCTAGTGCTCTCCGGATGATCGGCATAGCAAGTGTAGCCCAGAGAAAAAAGGCAGAGCCAACAGGATCACAAGGTCGAGAGCATGGATGAGTGAGCCCGAAGATTAATGGGACCAAAGTCCGAAGGTGCGACCAAGACAATTCGATCAAGCGTGCTCCTGAAAGGCACTTGCCGGCAACGAACAGGCAATTTTCTTTAATTTATTTGATGTGGCCTGTTATTAGTGTTTTCGATTGTGTTTGAGTTGCTCTAGAATCCCTCTTGGGTGCTATAATTGCTCAAGTTTAGGGCTTGCGTGCTCGATACAAATTAATTTAGTTGGAGCATACTAATTGAGGAATCTGAAATTCCAATTTGGGAACACCAAATTTGTTTGCATTTTTTTATGCTTTCTATTGAATTCAGATTGACATTTGCCTGTTTGTGGCTGTTTGGGTGGACGGTTCTTTTTTCCTTGAAAACTTAGTCCAATTTGTGAACATCAAACCTGCTGATTTTTTTTGTTTTTGGGTCTGGAGAAATTAAGTTTCAATTTGCCTAGCTGATTAAAAGCTTTGTAGCAAACCATTTGAGTGGAAATTTTGCCAGAGTTTCGCCTTGATTTGGGGCATTTGATAATTCTGAAATTCAGACTACATGAAGAAGCTCACAAGGTTCTCGAGGGCCAGGTTTCAGGAATCGATGAAAGACAAACGGCTTAATTTTTTACAGCACTTCGACACAGTTTAAAGGATTTGGTGATTCTGGAACCCAGGCCACGAGAAAAGCTCGCAAGGTTTTCAAAGGCGGGGTTCCGAGAACCGAATATGGATCGACTAAAACTGCTACCTTGGTTGTCTTCCGTCTGCTCTTCCTGTTGCTGATTTTCTTTTTGTTTTGGTTTTGTGGGTGGTTGCAGGTTTAGCAACAAAAAAAACTGGCTTGTACCGACCGGCTCGACCCACTAGAAAGGATTCAGTTCTGCAGTTCAGGAGCAGTTACCAACTTACCACCAAACCTTCCACTCAATCACTTTGTTTATTTATTTTTTCCAATTATTTGTGGAAAATAGGGTGACCAGTTTCTCAACTGTACATTCTACCAGTTGAGCAGTTTTCACCTTGAGAGTGGCTTGAGCATTGGGCTTTAATAAATGGGCTTAAACACACACACGTGTCTATTAGGTCCAATATTTTTCATTATTCAAGCTTCATGCTTAAACGTAGAAAATTAATCACATTTAACTATCTAGCTTCTAAGTGCTGATTGGATTTCGATCTGGATGAATACTCTGCAACAAGCTGTGCAAACGATGAGGATTCGTCTTCTAGCAACCTTGTCGGAGAATCATATTCTTCTACTACACCTATGCAGCCGATAAGGGTAACGAAATGCATTTCAGAATTCAGATACATATTTTTATAGGGAAGCAACGAATAGCTAACAGGAATACAAACCTTGGCTAAGAACAAGCACCATGTCGCTATCAAGAACAGATGTGATCCGGTGAGCGATGATCAAAACCGTGGACTCTGAGAAGTGTTGTCTTAATGTTTGTTGTATTGAATTATCGGTGGCTGTGTCGACAGACGCCGTTGCTTCGTCGAGCACCAGTATTTTGCTCTTCTTGAGAAGCACACGACCAAGACACACCAGTTGCCTCTGTCCCATGCTCCAGTTTTCCCCATTCTCTACAACTGTAATCACACAACGGAGATTTACCATCAAACGAACTCACATCCGATAAAATATTTAAAAAAGAGAATTGAATTGGACAACAAACCTAATGAATCCAACTTTTCTTCCTTCTTTCGAATTTCGTCACCAAGTTGGCATTTGTCAAGAGCCTGAAAACAATCACGCAGGGGCATATTAGTTGAGTGAAAACAACTTGAGCACAATCAAATGAAAAGTCCTCTGAACTACAACAAGTGAAAAATAGAAAGAACTTACATCCCATATATGTTCATCCGTGTACTCTTCAAGAGGATCGAGGTTGTTTCTTATAGTCCCCTCAAACATCACGGGGTCCTGAGGTATGATACTTAGCCTGGAACGGAGGTCGTGCAAGCCAATCAAGGAGATGTCAACATCATCTATGATTATGCTCCCCAACGCTGGGTCTACTATCCGGAAGAGTGCCAGTATGAGGGTTGATTTACCACTTCCTGTTCTTCCCACAATTCCAGTCTTCATCCCTCCATGGAAGGTGCAAGTGATCCCTCGTAAAACAAGCGGCAAGTGTGGTGCATAGTGAACCTGTCCGGAGTTTCTCGAGCATTATGACACGTGTTCACTTTAACATGACACACAAGAAGAACCACTTCAAAAATCAGTCGAAACAAAATCACCTGAAGATGATGAATATTGACTTCACCATGGGATGGCCATGAAGGAGTTGGCTTATTGGCTTCCACCAAAAGTGGGGGTTCACTTGGAATATTGGTGTACTGCAGAATTCTCTCCACGGAGATGATTGTGTTTTCGAGGTCGCATAATTTCCATACCACATCAATTTGTATTATATTCAAACTAAGTCCGTATGTCACTGCTAACCCAGCACTGCCTGCGACATAAGTAGGAAACTGCTTAGTTTGTATGTTGCTCGCGCACTTTTAACTCCTCAATACAGAATTAATGTATAGAAGATCAACTTACCATAGTCAATTACTCCAGGAGGAATCAATATCAAGAAGATCAATGAGCAAGCAAATGTCAACGACGATAAGCAATCAAGGCGAAAGCATAGCCATTCTTGTGCACCAGAAATATGAAACTTTGGCCGAATAAACCCATCTATTAGTTTTGTACATGTATCCTGGAACCTAGATTGTTGGTTGAAGCCCCTAATAGTTGTTGCCCCAGCAATGGTCTCGGCAAAATGTTGCATGATAGGAGCCTTGCATACTCCAACCAACCGAGTTAGCTCACGCGCTGCTGGCAAATAATATTTCTGTAAAGGGGAAATTTAACATGAAGATTATATGAAAAAACATATATAGCAAGTTTGTTATCATTAAAGAAAATGCAAAACTAAGGTCTATAACAATTTTTTTTTAGCAATAATAGCAAAAACAACATTCCAAGTTACCTGATAATAGAAACAGATACAGGCGATGGGGATAAAAATCACAAAAACCTGCCAGGCAACCCGTGACATTATAACAATAATTGCTAGAAGTTCAATAATGTTAAAAACAATACCCCAAAGTCGATACGCAATAATCTGATCTACGTCGTTTTGGTCAGTGGAAGCCTATAACAGAGTTAGAAATCCATTTTAGCACCAAAAAATAAAATAAAATTTGGGAGGGAAGAATGTAATAATAAAAAAGAATCGGCGTGGTGAAAGAAACTACATACCCTATTTAGGATTCGTCCACTTGGGGTGGCGTCGAAGAATGTCATTGGAGCACGGAAAATGCAAAAATGCATTTTATTGAAAAGTATGGTAGCCGTCTTATATGCATTTGTTGCAATAAAACCCAACCTAAAAAGGATAAAGAGTGAACTTCCAACCGAAAAGGCAACAAAGACCCCAATGAGGGTAGTTGCTTTAACAACAGGTTTATCATCTGCAGAGATAGGAGTTGCCCATGCCATCCAATAGTTACTTGCAACTTGAAGAATTTGAAAGGAAATGTTTGCAAGTAATATAAAGGGTACAAGAGCTCCTCCAAATGCGGTTGTGATGTACTTCCAGTACACTGCAAAACCAACTTTTCCCTTAACCCTTTCTTCTTCCTGGACAAGTTGTCCCTTCTGCTCAATTATACCTTCGTCGCCGTTTTCAGAACCCTGTGGAAAAACTTTTACATCATCATTCTCCTCAATGGATGCCGAATTTGAAGGCTTGGCCTGAACTAAATTAATTGTAGCCAAGGCTTTCTCATGTGCCTCTACAAGTTCCATGAAGTCTGACCCAGAAGCAAGAATATCATTGTACTTGCCCGCTTGTGATATTCGACCATCTTTCACGACCTTGTAGAGTTTAAAGCAATTGTTAAGGTTATGTCAACCACCTACTTAATTTAACCGCAAAGACAGAAGAATATTAATAGCAACAACAACAACAACAACATACCAAGATAAGATCTGCAGTAGGTAAAAACTCCACTTGGTGTGTGACATATACTACAGTCTTTGATTTCAGTTGCCTAAGTAAGCATTCCTGACATATTGAACAAGAGCAAAATATATAATAGTAAATAACACAACCCATCTTTAATATAGAGGATTTCTCATAAAACCATTCCTAAAAAGGGAAATAGGCTATATTGTTATTTATTTCCAAATCTCTTGCGTCAACCAAACAAAATGCAGTAATTCAGTTAAGAAAAAAACTATATAGTCAGTTGATTGTTGTAGAATATATATATAAGAAAAAATTATTGTTTAAACATGTATTATACAATTTTATAGCGCTAAATAAGAAGATAATTAATCAAGAACGACTTACTAAATAAAATCATATATAAACACAAAAAGATTGACCAAGTCATACCTTAAAGAGATGAGTCCCAGTGTGAGCATCAACTGCACTGAAAGGATCATCGAGTAGATAAATATCAGCATCTTGGTACAAAGCACGAGCAATCTGAATTCTTTGCTTTTGGCCACCACTTAAATTGATACCCCTCTCACCTATAACTGTTTGGTCACCAAAGGAGAGAACTTCAAGATCTTTCCTCAATGAACACGCGTCGAGTATTCTTTCATACCGTTCTTGGTCCATTTTGTTGCCAAACAGAATGTTATCAACTACCTTTCCACTTTGTATCCAAGCCAATTGAGCAACATATGCCTCTGATCCACTTACCCTAAGAGTTCCAGATACCTTTGGCATTTCTCCCAATATACAAGAAAGCAAGCTTGATTTTCCTGATCCAACAGTTCCACAAACAGCTACTCTCATACCATGAGAAATTTTGACATTGATATCTCTTAATGTGGGATCTGAAGCTGAGCTATCCCAACTGAAGTTTCCTCCGATTATCTCAATCGCAAATTCAGAGTCAGCTCTAGGAAGCCTTTCTACAACATCGGGCTTTATGTCATCAAGCCGAAGAAATGATGTGATTCGATCAAGGGAAACTTTAACCTGAATAAATATAGATACTATTTCTGGTAGTGTGTAGATTGGTTCAGATAGTATCTTGAAAGTTGCAAGGGCAGATAGAACTTTCCCAGCTTCAAGAGGCATCCCCATAAAAAAGCAAGCAGCAAATGTAACCACCGATAGGAATGTGGGGGAGCAATAATAGACAAATGAAGTCACAACATTTGTATAGAGATATTTCTTTAGCCACCCAGCTTCCAATTCTCGGAGTTGAGAAATCTTAGACAGAAACTTCATTTCCCACGCTTGAAGCTTGAGAATTCTCATACTCTTTAAGATTTCAGATGTTGCCTTCATCCTCTTATCCTTGGAATCCATCAACTTATCCTGAAACTTCTCAATAACACTTAACAATGGATAGTTTATCAATGTCAAAACTAATGTTGCAGCCAAAGCAGCAACAGATGCTAGCCCCAAATTCTTATACAAAATCAACAATGCCAAAGTAATTTGGAAGAGGGTTAGCCACGGATCATGGATAAACCAAAAAAAAAGGTTGATTCGCTCAGCATCAACAGCCATTATGTTGATCATTTCCCCACTGGTGTGACCTTGTTTTGAGTGGCTAGAGAGGGTCAAACCCTTGTTGTAGATTGTGGTAATAAGTGCTGCCCTAACCCTTATCCCAACTTGTCGCAACCTAAAGTATCGATGCCTCAGTCCAAAACACTCAACAA
Organism: Persicaria maculosa; assembly: GCA_963922045.1. NCBI lineage: Eukaryota > Viridiplantae > Streptophyta > Magnoliopsida > Caryophyllales > Polygonaceae > Persicaria > Persicaria maculosa. Next base: position 58,197,538 of record OY998259.1, read on the forward strand.
TTTTTGCAGCCACGAAGGCGAAAACTAAGACGTACCCTTCATGCTCATATCGTCGTCTTCCATTCAGGTATTGAACAAAGTCATTAATGAGGTAGGGACCGACATAGGTTGCTAAAGTGTATATGAGGGCAAGGAAACCTGTGATTACTATTTCTACCCATGTTGTACAGATCAGAGATTTCAAAAGCTCTAGAGTTGTCAACTGATTGATATTCCCACCACAAACACGATCAAGATTGTTCTTGAAAACAGGAAAAGACCCTTTAACAGTATCTCTTACATCAACTTCAGGAACATCCTCAAGATCCAATATCTTCGTGTAACCAGTAGAAATTAAAGGGTTTATCCAAGAGAATGTCAAGAGACTAAAAAAACCAGCACTTGAATACAGAGATACACTTTCACCATGCTTAGACTTGTTTGAGGAGTCGACATCGTCCTCATTCAAAAGGGGCTCTTCTAAAGAAATGTTTCCCTCCACAACCTTCCCAAATGCACCCGCATAACAAAAGATAAACCCCAAGATCACATAGATGGAATCGGACACTAGAAATTGAGTTGGAATTTTTTTATCCATGCTACGGTCAACTAAGTCTATGACAAGGCAGTAACTAGATATGGTAAAGTAGAAACCCCACCAAATCCTCAATAAAATCGGGAACCTTGAGAGTTTTGACTTGGGCAACTGGGTGTGCAAGTAAATGAACAAACTCAACCAAACTAATGATCTTACCACCAAGTCTAAAAGGGTCACCAAATTTTGATCATACCAATCGGTGTTATCCCCAAAGAAGTAGTCCAAACAACATAGACCTAAATTATAAAGAACAAGCAACAGGCAACAAAGGCGGGTAGTTCTGTAGTATAAAATCCTAGAGCCCTTTGAATGATCTATGACTACGAGGTTACCCTTTTTGAATTTGTGGCGCACCCATGAAATGAATACACCAAAAAGCAAAACAAGGTGTAAGGAAGCAGTTAACCATCTCAAGAAGATGGTGTTTGAGAGGAAGTTGAGAGATGGATGATTGAAAGAAGAGAAGAAGAAACCAAAACCTGACATTTTTCTGGATTATAGAATTGAATGACAAGCCCACGATTTCCCCTTCTTCTGTCGTACTGATATTGGTAGCTTAGTGAAAGGATTTTGAATTTGGGGGGAGATTTTGATTAGAGGGAGAAAAGAGAGAGGTGAAGATGGGTGGAATTGGAAGTGGGAGTGTGGGAATCTATTGATATTTCAATGTGTGAATTTATAGTGAAGAAAGAGAGAGGTGAAGATATGGGTGGAACTGGGAGTGTGTGTGGGAAACGATTGATTTTTCAATATGTGAATTTAATATTTATATTTTATAGTGAAGAAAGAGAGAGGTGATATGGGTGGAAGTGTGTGTGGGATAGTGGGATACCATTGATTTTTCAACATTTGACTTTACATGGAAGAAAAGAAATGGGATCTTTATTCTAAATTTTGAAAATCATTTTATTCCTTAAAATTTAGGGCCTTTTAGTCGCTAATTCACTATCATCTGTTAGAACGTTACCACTCCAATAAAAGAATTTTAAAAATAAATTTACGTTTTATACGTTTATAAAAATATATTTTAAAAATATTATACTCCTCTATTCCGCAAAACATATTTTTAAAATATATTTTTATCATCCTAAAAAATATGAACTTTTTAATTATTTTTTTCTATCGCTTTTATCATCTTAAAAAATATGTATGAATATTGTAAGAATCATATTTTGCTGAATGGAGAGAGTAAAGTGTACACCCTAGCCTCTGTTTAGCAAAACATATACTCCCTTCGTTAATTAAAACTTGACGTTTTATTATTCACGTACGTTTTTTTAGGTGTCAAAAACAATATAAAATATTAACTTTTTTAATAATTTTTTTCAATAATTTCATACGTAATACAATTAAGTATAAATTTATAAAAACAAATGTTGAAAAATGTTAATATTTTATATAATTTTTATCATTCTAAAAAAGCGTGCATGAATAGTAAACGACAAGTTTTATTTAACAGAGGGAGTATTTATTATTCATGTACATTTTTTAGGATGATAAAAATTATAAAAAAATATCATTTTTATTATGATTTTAAAATAATTTCATACTTATTACTAATAAGTACTCCCCTGTTTCGCAAAATGTATAAATTTTATATTCATGCACAAATTTTAAATAATTTTGAAAACATATTAAAGTTTATATTTTATAGTATATATAGTTTATATCATTCTAAAAATGATATATTTGATCAAGCAGATGGAGTATGAAGTTATTTTTAAAATTTAATTTAAATAAGTTGATATTTTATATAGTTTTTATTATTTAAAAAAGATGCATCCGTTTGAAAATATAAGTCCATGGATTTTTTGGCACGTTTTTAAGGAGTTAAAAACTACATTAAATAATATTTTTTTTTATTAATTTTTTTGCATAATTATATACTTTTTAGCAATATATATAAGACTGTGTAAAAAAATTAATAAAAAAAATTATTATTTTATATAGTTTTTAACTCCTTAAAAATATGTCAAAAAGGCAATGGACTTATATTTCCAAACGGAGGTAGTACCATTAGTATTTTGTAGGTCAAATATATAGTCAGTATTTAGACTCCCTTTTAGACATTTGGTGTCTTCCACAAAAAAAAATGATGGCATGTCCTTGGGATGCAAGGAAATAAAAATGATTTTTTAAATATTTTTTTATTTTAAAATTATAATTTTTTTTGCTTGATTTGCGGTCAACTTTTTTATTTATTAGAGATGTGCAGTCAACATATTGGTTTTTCAATCCTAATAATCCTATCATTATCAATTTATCAACACACTTGTTTTATACATTGTTTTAAAAATATGGTGAAACTACTTCAAATAACTCATTATTTAGAGGCGTATTTAAAAAAAATATTTCCTTTTAAACGTAAGAAAAATAATACTATCTTAATTTAGTGAGCGGTAACCAGTGTTCTAAAATTCGATCTTGGCGAGACGGTGTCAAGACGCTTGGTAGTGACCTCCCGCTACGAAATGGGCTTTGGCGGGGTGTTCTTGGCAGAAGCAGGCTTTGGCGGCCGTGACAGGGTAGCTTGGCGGGCGTGGAACGGACCTTTGCGGGCTTGGCGGGATGGGACAGGCTTGGCGGCCGGGACGGATTAAAAAAAAAATCAATCTTTCTATTCTTCAATTCCGTTCTTGAGCCTCAAGATCGTCCCTTCGGCTTCTTCGTGGCGTCTGGCCTCTGCTCTTGCTCGACTTCTCTCATTCTCAAGTGGTGTCGTGGCGGACTGGTGGTGGACTGGTTGTGCTCGACTGGATTCTCGCCTTCTCGGTATCTCTCTCGCAAGCCTCTCTCTCTCTCTCCACTCTTCGCTCACTCTCGAAAGTTCACACCTGTTGTACTTGCAATTGCAAATGCAGAACGAACAGGTTGAACTCTAGTGTCGAACTTGAGATTTAAAAACGAACAACCCTCTGTCCTCTTGAATCTAGCGCTGAACTTGTTAATTTTGAATGAACAACCCTCTGTCCTCTTGATTTCGAACGAACTGAACTTGTGATTTTTAATTGGTTATTTGTGATGATCAGTGTGACTAGAGCTGGCAATACCCGACCCGACCCGAGAAAACCGATCCGATTGATCCGACCCAAACTCGTCCGACACCCGAATAATTGGAAAAAAGTTTGGATCCGAGACCGACCGACCCGATTCGAGTTAAGCCCGAACCCGAAAGCAATCCGAACCCAATAAGAACCCGAACCCGATTATATCTGAATGGACCGACCCGAAATCAACCCGAAACCCGAAATTGCCCGACTCGAGCATATCCGAAACCCGAAATTACCCGAACCTGATTATACCCGACACCCGAAATAACCCAAACCTGGTTATATCCGAAATCAACAAAAATCTTAGCATTTTCCCTAAAATACTCAAAACAACCTAAGTATTTGATTACTTAATAATGGATGGTAATATTATCATGCATATAGTATAATTAAATATAATTTTGTACTCCTTCCATTTAAAAAAAGTAACTTTTTAGCATTTTTCAAGGTGCCCAAACTATATAAATATCAAAATTTTGTTATTTTTATAATTTCGTACTTATGAGTAATAAGTAGGAAATTAATATTAAAAAAAAATAATATTTTATATGATTTTGACTTTTTTTTAAAAATACGGAGTATTATAAAAAGTGAGAGGACTTACATTTTTTTAACGAATGTAGTACGGAGTATTGATTAAGAATTGATAAACATTAGCTTAATCTATATAGAAGGATAAATATCTCATAGGTAAAAAAAATTGATTTGTTTTATCCAATATGATTCTTGCGGATTCGATTTGACTGAACTCAATTAAACCAAAACCGTTGTGACCAAAACCCGATTCACCCGAACCTGCTCACACCCGATATCAACCCGAGTCCGATATGACCTGAAACCGAATAACCCAACCCGAACCCGACCAGACTCGCCCGATTGCCACCTCTAAGTATGACATTATAGTGTGTGTGTGTGTGTGTGTGTGTCTATATATATATATATAGTAACTATCCAATGCATTCACCCCTTATAATACATCCGTGAGAACGATTCTGAGCCAATAGATTAAATTTGAATTAAGGGTTATGATGAATGTTAAGACTAAAAAGAGTAATTTATGGAAACTAAAAAAATTTAAAAAAATAATTGTCTTTAATATATATCCATTTACATTGAAAATACGTAAGTTACGTTCGAATATGAATGAATATTCATTTGAATAAATATTCTACTGGCATCATATTCATCTGAATAAATATTCATTTGCATATATTCAACTTAGTCATCTGAATAAATTATTAGTTATCCATCCGACTAAATATTCATTTGAATACACTCCACCTGTATATATTCATTTGAATATATTATTAGTTAGTATTCGGAATAAATATTCATTTGAATAAACTCCACTTATTCATATGAATAAATTATTAATTATTCGTCTGACTACATATTCATTTTGAATATTCACGTTGCAATTGAATGGAACTGGCGTTAGTATTATTTAGAGATAAACAAAGGATTTGGAGAGAGAAATATAATATTTCTTTATTTAAAATATTTCCACTATTTCTTTCAAATCTAGCCATCCAAAAATCATCCTATTTTTTTTTGTTATACCAAGAAAACGATTGATATTCATATTCATATTTTTTTTCTTTTTTTTTGGTCCTTATATTCATATTTTTTTCTAAACCAATAACAACTATAGAGGTAATAGAGCACTTTATACATTGAAGAAGATTAGATTATTCTCCGTAGAACTAAATCCTATTTTTGTTTACTCTCAGTAACTTTGGTTTTGGTAGAATTTTACCCTAAAAAAAATTATCTCCAAAGATATCAAGATATTGAGTTGTTAGAAATATATTTTCAAATTAATTAATTAATTTCCATATACATCTTTTTAACAATAAATCATATCCGTTCAATGAATCTGAATCCAATGGTTAAAACTTGTTCTCACGTATGCATTCTAAGAAAATATTAAGAAAATATTTTGACCGTCAAGAATCCGCTAATAAGGCCGTCGAACCGTCTTGGCGCTTGGCGGTACCTCATCGCCGAGCATCTGCCGAGTGTTTTTTAGAACATTGGTGATAACAAAGTGTTTCGATTTTCGATTATTGTTTTCAACCATAAATCGAGTAAAAAATGTTGACATAAAATTGGTCAAATGTTATTATTTTCAGTAGAATAACTCAATATTATCAAAGATACAACAAGATCTTAATTTCAATGATTATGTGTTAGCGTTTTTTTGTCGGATTTATGGTCAGAAAAAATAGTTGGGATACTTTGTTACCATATCTCCTAAAAGTTAGGTTATTTTTCTTACAATTGAGATGAAGATATTTTTTTAACACCTATCTAATTTACGGTGGAGATCCACTAGTCCACAATTGTGGTCCAATATTGTGGTCTGTATCGCTTGATTGGATGTGCTGAGTTATTTTATTATTTTTCCTAATAAATAAGGTAGGTGTTTAATTGTATTCAACCAATAAGAGGAGGTGGACTATAAAACGGACCACAATTACGGACAGAGGATCCTCACCGTCTAATTTAGATTGAATTATTTGAATTTGTTTCATATTCATTTTATATACATTTAATTTAGATTAATTAATTACAATGATAAAAAAAATTGAAATAAACGTTGTCTATGTTTGCCTGGGATCACTTTAGACAGGCTGCATCTTCTATACAATAATTTTAATTAACTACCAAATTTACAGAGAATGCAAAATAAATATTTTCAAATAAAATTCCAAACGATAAAAGTTAAACCACATAAGCTTCAATATTACGAGATTTCAGTTGGGGTTGGATTTGAACATGAAGTTGGGCCTGTTTTTCTAAAATCCGAGATTTGAGTTGTTTTGGGCCTAAATTTGTGTGTTAACTATTTAAATGGGAAAGGGTCTTAAGTAGGGGTGGGCACAGGACAGGACAGGACGGGATTGAGCCGGGATGGGACTCGTCCTGTGAAATTTTTACGGGATAGGATCGGGACGGGATTGACACTTTTTTTTTCAGGACGGGATGGTGTCTGAATGGGACGGGATCGGGACGGGACAGGCCTTGTCCCGCAAATAAAAATAATAAAATATTATATAAATTTGCAAAGTGAAAAATGCTTTCATGATTCATTAATTTGTATAATATGTTGAATACGGTATTCTTCTCAACTATATTATTCAATAATAATAATATTATTATTATTAATGATATTATAATACTATTATTAAGTCATACAATGATTGTATAATTAATTATAATGTTCAACATATTTGGCTACATTATCTTACTAGATCAGGGCGGAAAGGGATTGAGACGAGATTCACCAGATACTGTCTCATTATCGATTAATAGTTGGGAAGAATACCGTATTTAGCTATTTGCCTTTTGTAGCTCTAAATGGGTATAATAATAATAACAACAACAACAACAACAATAATAATAATAATAATAATAATAATAATAATAATAATAATAATAATAATGCCACGTTATAATTAAAAAATAATAATATTATTATTATTATTACTTATTTTTATTGTTATTATTATAAAATAATTATACTTTACAAGAAAAAAATATAATATGATATAATAATAATATAATAATATAATATAATAATAATAATAATAATTTTATTATAAATTAATATTATTATTAAATTATATTATAATATTATATAATAATAATAATATTATTATTATAAACAAATATTATTATTATTATAAATGGATGATTGTGATTATAATAATTGCTCAAAATAATAATACTAATAATATATTATTATTATTCTATAATATAATAATAATAATAATAATAATAATATTATTATTATTATTATTATTATTATTATTATAATATGCGGGACGGGACGGGATTTGCGGGATCCCACTGGGATCGTCCTGCGTTTTGTCCCGCATAATTTTTGCCGGACGGGATTGGGACGGGATTTGCTATTTTGTCCTAAATCCCACCGGGATCGGGTCGGGATCGGGACGGGATCGGGATTTGCGGGATTTGTGCCCACCCCTAGTCTTAAGACTTGCATATTTGAGTAATTAATAAATAAATGGAATATAATATAGTTTATAATATTATTGTTGTGATTTAAAAATATAATACTATGGGACTTGAAAATTTAAAGAAATTTGGAAAAGATTTTAAAGGTTGGAAATGGATTTGATAAAATTAAAAAGAAGGATTTTGGAATTTCCCTAACTTTGTCAATTGTTTTGAAATAATAATAAAATAAGTTGATTTAAAGGATGATGTTTTATAAATGGATTTTTTGGGGTCAAGTAGGAAGTGGAAAATATTTTTGAATAAAGATTTATCTAACTTGTGTTATAATATTATTATATATGGATGTACAAGATATATGTATATTTACTTAGATAGAGTTTTACCTTTTAGATAAGATATTATTCTTGGAGGCAAAGGAAATTCCTTCTATATATATTGTATTTGGTGGAATCCCCAGAACACACCGTTGAATAAAAATCACATATTCTCCTCCCTTTTCTTACCTATTTTACAACACGTTATCAGCACGAGTTTCGCTCAAAATTAGGGTTTCGCTCACAATTAGGGTTCTCCTGCTAGATTTTCAATCGAAAGTAGGCCAATCGCCCTTTGCATTACTTACGATTCTCATGTGCAATGGTCGGCGTCTGTTTCCACCGTTGTGGGCTCCACCGCGCGCCACCGGATGGTTGTGGGCAACGCTATCAGAAACATGGGGCTCCTTCCTCTGACAAGAGGCGAGCGCCTCCACCGTGGGCTCCAACGCTCATCCCCTACGGATTCATCTTCGCCGGTCTCTTTCGCCGCTCGCCACTCGCTGGTCGACCGTGATTCAACGAATCAATTGAGAAAGATGGAACTTAAAGAAATAGCGGCGGAGAGCAGCAATTGGACCTCAATTCCACCGTCGGATGACGCAGAGGCGGTTCATGACTTCGATTCCGGCGGTGGACGATCCATTGCGGAGTCTGAAAGAAAGTCATCGGCGGTTCATACTTCGATTGCCGGCAAGATTCAAGGGCAACGAGACTGCATCCATGGTTGGATGCGGAGTCGAGGTTGCCGGCCGGTCGATTACTGGTTGCCGGCCTGAAGCCGTCCTCGGCCTGAAGCCGTCCCCCTGTGTCGGTAGTCCGATGTGACCGAAGGAGCACCCGAGTCCCGCGTCACCGTTCGTTCTTGCAAATCATACGAAGAAGACGATCCAATTTGGGGCAAATTTTGGATTAATTATAAATTTCACCCTGAAATTATCAAAATTTTGGATTGGCATGTACTTTTCTGATAAATAACAAAAAAGGCCCAAACTTCCAGGGTTACAAGTTTTGTCCCTAGTGAAGGTTCCGGTGGGTGGAAAATCTCTTCCCAGAAGCGATAGAGATTTAGCGAGTGAAGTAGATAAACACATCTCCCGAAGAGGATGTATACATAAATTATATCAATCCCCGGAATGCGCTGTCGTTGAGGTAAGTAGAGGTAAATACAATTTGATTTTTCTAATTTATTATTTTGCTTATAAATAATTTAATTGGTCCCCTAAAGTAGCAAATATTAAATCCCTCGAAGTGGATGAAAGTAAAGAAATTGATATTATGAATCACTTGATGTGATTGATAAATTTCATCCCCTTAGTGATAAAGCAATAAGTATCTTTCATGTAGCGATGAGTAATTATTATTATTTTATTTTGTTTTATTTTACTTGTATATTAGATTTTTATCATCATCTCCTGGAGTAGATGAAAAGTCATATCTCTCGAAGTAGATAGTGAATAAAAATAGATTGTCGTCAATTGGAAAGATAATCAAAATAAGGCATTATGATAATATTGTAAATCTATTTTGGAGTGTGATTATGTACGCGTTGCTCACATAAGAGGTACGTTGACTTTCCTTGCTTGATTAATTAGAATTTCAAAAGGTTTAAGGCCTTATATATAAGGATGGATATAATTATTTTATATGATATGTGTTTTAAATAAACCATGATTATAATTTATTAATATTTTGATTTGGTGATGGATGGTGTCATGTGAGTGGTTTGTCCACGGATCCACACTAGGATATCATGGTAAAAGGAGGCGAATCCTAGAAGATTGAACTCTACATGGTAGTGGGTCTATATGGGTTAGGCTCGACTTTAAGCCTCGTGATGGAGTTGGACTGATTTTCAATTTTGGTATATGCGATTGAGCTTGCGATCAGGTAAGCCTAAACATCATATATTTGAATTATGATTTTTGTGCCTCTTGATCATGAGTGATTATATATGTGTGTTGTGAGTTCATCTCGTACATTAAATATGGATTACCATTTAGTTGCTAATTGCAATATGACGTTATTGATTGCACATGTAGATTTTATATCATAAATCATCTCATAGTGCTAATATACTTTGATATATAAGAATTTAGAGTATTGATAAATTATGTGCGATTTGGGGTTGACGATGCACATATGATATAGATATGGTTATTGGATAAATTGACCATATATTGGACGGATACATGATAATTGATAAATGATATATATATATATATATATGAAGTGATACATTGATAAGTTGATGAATAAATAACGTCATCATGCATCGATTAAATATTAGTCTCATCTTTGTAGTGATGAGCTAAGATGATATTGTTGATTCTATCTTGTACTTGTAACTATTTGTTTCATATATGATTTGTTTCATAGAAGGTGAAATATAAACTCCTGAAGTGGTTAAACTTGTTTAATTCCTGGTCACCAGAAGTTGACATTATTTATGTGTCATGAAGTTGATTTGTATATAACTTAAATTGGAGATAGTTATTGAACCTATCACTTTAAGTTGACATATTAATCTATATGTGAATTGTATTGTTTATTGAAACAAATGATTAATATCTGAATCGATATCCACCTGAAGTGGTCAAATAAATCTTAATTATGTTTCTAGTATATTTGTTTTTATTGAGATTACTTTTGTTATTCACTTGTGATGTGTATATATATATCTCAATTTAGTTTTTGTAATTCAAAACTCAAATTGTTTCTAGAAGAAACAACTTGTTAAGAGTTTGTATGTCATAAACATATGCGGTTTTATATTATATATATTGTGTGTGTTAATAAAAGTTATCTCTTGAAGTAGATAATCCAGGACATTTGATTCTGCAAACTTGGTCGTATTTGGTTTGTTATTAGTATAATTTGGCTATTTGAAGCTACATGGAATCTATGTTTTATTTATCTATTTGATTTGTTTGCATTTTATGTATATGTATATGCATTGGAAATGTTTCTTGAAGAAACCATTATGGGTAGATGATGCCAATTTTATTCAACAAATGATGATTTGGGAGAAAAGTTTGAAGCACATCTTTGTTAAATTGTGTGAAATTGATAAAAATTAGTTCATGAGAGCCCGAAGACTCTTTATTTTGAGATCTTGTTCTTAATCTACTTGGATATGGTAGAACTCAAATAAATAGCTAGCTAAATGACCTATGGTTTATAACAACCTCTTTTATTGCCAGAAGCAATATATATTGTTACCTCTAACAGAGGACATAAAGAGGATACGGTGCGTGCGACTGCTGTTAGATACTGGTCATAATTTTGATAATGATTATAGATAATCATGTATGAGTCGACTCCCACATCAAGGAGAATATGGAAGAACAAGTCAAAGATGATGGTTTACCTATTGGATTTGTAATCTCCCAAACTGTGAATGAATCATCGCATGAAAATGTTAGAATGGTTTACAACTTGGTACTTGATGATATGGAAAACCTTAAGTTTTCAGGATGAAATAACTAATGAGTATTTGTATAGAGTCTATACTTGGCATAATTAATCCTTATACATATCTCCAGAAGAGCGTCAAAATTAGTCCTCGAAGGACTGTTGATATAATCAAGCAATAAATTCATATGAGAAATTGGCTCTAGAAGAGCGTCAAAACACTCTAAAAGGAATGAGTGATGACATATAAATTGGGATCGTAAAAGCCTATAATTGCTAGAAGCAGTGGGTTTTCCTCTAGTCGGGGATGTCAAAAGAAGATCTGATATATAATAAATTGATTACCCATATTGGCAATATGGATGTAATATGGAAATGCTATCAATGAAATTGATATGTTGAATAAATGAGCATTAAGAAGCTGACTATTAAATCGGTCAAGTGAAATCGTTACTTATGAGATTATCATTTAGGATAATGCTAATGCATGGACGACCCAGTAGAGTCGTCAATAATAGCTAACAAGAAGGCGTGAATATCAAGAGATTGATTCGATTTCGGTCAATAATAGAATAAATTCTCCTTCTAGTAATTTATCTCAAGTAGAGAGCCTGGTATTTACATGTTCTGTATAGGCACCAAAATCTCCCCAGATTACACAAAGTTGTTATAAATCAAGAAAGTTGATGTATATGGAGGATTGGGTCCCCATAGATGATCAAATACCTAGAGTTTATCACGGATGATAAAATACTCGGTATTTAGGGGGAGAGGAAAAGGAGATCAGGAAGCAATATATTGCATGGAAGAGAAGTAAACCAATGCACTAGCATGATTTAGATCGAGATTCTAGTAGTAACTTCGAACAATGGTGATGTGTCCACAAGTATACTCCTGAAGAGATTTCATGAACGTTGACAATGTTAGAATTGATTATGAGTTGTCTTGAAATAATCAGATCCTTGATTATCGTTGATGGCGCATATCTAAGTTTGCACTTGAAGTATTTGATAAGAATAATTAGAGCTTACAAAACGCTAAGAGCGTAATGCGATTGGTTTATTGAACAATTCATAAGATATCTAATAAGCAGATGATTAGTTGGAAATTAGTTGAAAGCTCTAAAAATATCTCAACCTGTGGTTCGAGTATACAAAGAGAGATATATTACAATATGAAGACAAATGATCTTTTCATCTTTGATTAGATTGTGAAATGATATTAAGTCCAGAAGTACCATATCTTTAGAAAATTGGTGATTCATATGCTAAATTGAGAGGGAGAAAAGTTGTACTCTTTTCCTTAACTTTGGTTTTTGTCCCATTTGGGTTTTTCCAAAGAAAGATTTTTAACGAGGCAACTCCCCTCACAAGGATACATGGTATATCCTAAATTCTAGAAAGAAATAATTTATGTAAAGATGGATTATTTAAGTATGAAGTTTTTAACCTGTAGCTCCAACATTGAAAAGTGTAGCATTAATTGATTGCACACAAACCTATTAAAGGTTACATGAAAATGCATTCACCAGGAGTGAAAATGCCTGAAGCATTATTATCAAAGTCCTGTCATGTACAGTTGATTAAAGAGTCTTATTAGAGTACCTGAATTACCTATAATTGTGAAAGTGTTGACATTTTATTAGGTCCCGAAGTACCATACAAAGTTGTGCTCTTTTCCTTAATCTTGGTTTTTATCCCACTGGGTTTTTCCAAGGTAAGGTTTTTAACGAGGCAGCTTAAGCATCATTTAATGCATCAGATCTCTCAGGTCAACAATGAAAAGCACACTAGGTCCTGAAGTACCTTCTGCTTGTGCATCCAAAGCAGCTCAACACCAATCCATGGAAGTCAGGCGCGTCAAAGTCAATCACGAAGGCATTCCAGCTTATACACATCAAAGACACTGTTGAGATTCGACCATAATCTTACGAAGACGGCGGCATTAAGGAGAATGAGAAGACTTCGAGAAGGATGTTGAATTCAGGGGGAGCATACACGCACTGCACTCTTTTTTCCTTCGATCAGGTTTTGTCCCACTGGGTTTTCCTGACAAGGTTTTTAACGAGGCAGTACAACAAGAGCGTACGTGGAAGGCTGCACTCTTTTTCCCTAAGCTATGGTTTTGTCCCATTGGGTTTTCCTAGCTAGGTTTTTAACAAGGCAGCTAGAGGAACAAGGAATGTACATCCAAGGGGGAGTGTTATAATATTATTATATATGGATGTACAAGATATATGTATATTTACTTAGATAGAGTTTTACCTTTTAGATAAGATATTATTCTTGGAGGCAAAGGAAATTCCTTCTATATATATTGTATTTGGTGGAATCCCCAGAACACACCGTTGAATAAAAATCACATATTCTCCTCCATTTTCTTACCTATTTTACAACACGTTATCAGTACGAGTTTCGCTCAAAATTAGGGTTTCGCTCATAATTAGGGTTCTCCTGCTAGATTTGCGGGATCCCACTGGGATCGTCCCGCGTTTTGTCCCGCATAATTTTTGCCGGACGGGATCGGGACGGGATTTGCTATTTTGTCCTAAATCCCACCGGGATCGGGTCGGGATCGGGACGGGATCGGGATTTGCGGGATTTGTGCCCACCCCTAGTCTTAAGACTTGCATATTTGAGTAATTAATAAATAAATGGAATATAATATAGTTTATAATATTATTGTTGTGATTTAAAAATATAATACTATGGGACTTGAAAATTTAAAGAAATTTGGAAAAGATTTTAAAGGTTGGAAATGGATTTGATAAAATTAAAAAGAAGGATTTTGGAATTTCCCTAACTTTGTCAATTGTTTTGAAATAATAATAAAATAAGTTGATTTAAAGGATAATGTTTTATAAATGGATTTTTTGGGGTCAAGTAGGAAGTGGAAAATATTTTTGAATAAAGATTTATCTAACTTGAGGTTTTTTAAGGAATTTTGGGAAATCTTGGGAATCGACTTACCTTGCTTAACTTGTTGAATGACTTGATGATTCATATGTGTGAAAAGCATGATGTTATGATGTCGATATGATTGCTAAGTGTAACTTGTGATATGTGATAATGTTATGTTGAGTTACATGTTGATTATAAAGCATGATGTGAAGTGTGAATTATGATATGAGATATTTTATGAATATGGTGACCTATGAATTCCAAGTGTGATTATTAAGAGGATATCAAATATGCAAGTATGGATATAAATGAGATATTGAGATGATGAAATAATTTGATGAGATATGAAATGTTTGAGATAATGCCGATGTCTGTCTATATGAGTCATGACCATTGTATGCTTTAGAACTTAGATTTATGCATTTTATGTATTACCCGTTAGATGATTTGTGACTTTGATTGGATTGCTTGCTATTACTATGATTGCTTGGATTTCGCGCTCCTCCAAGTAATTTTCTTTATGGGCTTACTCAGATTCGAAAGAGAAAATCTCCTTCTTGTGATCATATGACATACTAGGTGTTGCATAAGCATATTAAAGGCATGTCATGTAGTATCATGCTAGAGTTGCACTCATGTCTGAGCATTCGAATACTTTGTGTGTTTGAGAACAGAATGACCGTTATTTGTGAGTCCTAGAGTCTTTGCTAGGGTTATAAGATAGCCCAGCACAATCGGGTTTGTCTTGAGTCGTTGTGTCATTATATGAGATGATATGATAACCCAACACCATCGGGCATGAGCATGATGATATGATATGATGATGATATGATGATATGTGCACACATATGATGAAATGGGTATCGTGCTGGCCAGGTCCGATCATGAAAAATGGGGCGGAGTAGGAGAGGGATATGCCACTTGGCATTCTTTGGGCGCATTTACTGTCTTTCTGCACTTATATTATATCCTGATAAAGCATGTCTTGCGTCTTTAATTTATGTACTGCATTAGAGCACTTTATTATAGAAATAGTGTATGTGTTTGCTTGCTTGCGGGACCCAAAGTGCGTTGGGGGGGGGGGGGACTCGGTCTGACCCCGCCCGCACAAATTGTTTTTAGGTATGCTTGCTCTATGCTTCCATGGTGTGGGAAATCCTTCTGAGCGAACGCGAGGAACCTGTCTAACTCCGCTAAACCGACCAAAGGATTTCTTGATCATATGTTTTATCGATTTGGTTTTGACCAGGCCTCGCGGTGGCAAGTTGTACTTTACTCCCGCTTTCCGTCGTTCTTTCAAATGAATTTTCGCGACTTAGTTTTAGGATAGGTTAAAGGTACCCAACGACCCTTCGATTGTTTTGGGGTTCGAAATCTCCACTTAAAATACTGATCTTTTGTGGTTTGAAACCTCGACCCGTAACTGAATTGCAAGATCCGAACGAAGGTATCCAACCTTTGAAACGTAACCCAAATACTTATATCCAGGCCGTTACACGTAATTCATTTTGCAGTGGTGCCATCGGGCTGGCCGGCATGGACACCGACCCTACTGGGGTTTCTGTGGCCTCTGTCCTGGTGGATCAGGAGACTCTCAGTACCAACTAGCGACTAGACCATAGCGGAGGGTGCGTTGGCTCCAAACACACTCCCAGCTGACACACCCACGATGTTGAACATGATAGCCATCAAACCGTTCTAGCGAATAAGCCATCTTGGAAAGATATGATGACCAGTGGAGGTGGACAGTGTCAACAAAGGGTTAAGTCGGAAAGCAGTTTTTTGGAAGGAAGAATCACCACCACTTCCCTGATAACCCCGATGGTGATCCGGTAATAACGGTAGATGAAGAAGTCACCAAGCCCCTAGAGTCAGGGACGGAGCCAGAAAGTTTTGAGGGAAGGAGCACAAAAGTATTACACAACAATATTGAGAAAAAATTCGTAAAACACAACGTGTTTGATAATATAAACAAGTGTCGAACGATATTACAAACTAGTGTCAAACGATATTACAAACTAAAGAGTTTATCATTTCTAATTAGAAGTCTATACTACTAAATAAAACTCAGTTATTTTTCCCCTTTAAAAAAATAAAACAACATAAATAAATAAATGGAATAGCTGAAGAAAATTTGAAAACTAAAAAAATAAGTATATAAAACAAAAAAATACACATTGAGTCAATATTTAACTTGTTGTATTCTTAACATATAATAATGTATAATTAATTACATATAAAAAATTTAAACTTGCGTAACTTCTTACCAAATTCTCAAAATAAATAATATAATCTATGGTTTCTAAGCTCTCGAGATGAATTATAATATGTGAATATCAATTTAAGTAAAATATAAAAGTATTATAATATATTGAAATAAAATTAAAGTGATTAATACACCTACAATTTTCAAACATTCATAACTTTTTACTTTGATGTCAAATTACGGCGTATTATATATCAAAACGAAGCTATCGACGAGAGAATACACCTAGGTAATTTTTCGGATAAGGGAGGGGGCACGTGCTCCGCCATGCCCCCTGGCTCCGCCTCTGCCTGGAGTTGATATGGAGGAAAGCTATCATGTTCAAAGTAGTAGGGTTTTCGATTGCGTTTCCGGTCATGGAAAGAAAGATCCTGGACATGTAGAAATATGGAGACAATATGCAAATGGATGATCTACCTAACGGTTATTTCTTGACCCGATTTGAGAATGAGGGAGAGATGATCAACGTCTTGACAGGGGCTCGTGCTCTGTCTTCGGAAGGTGCCTGATCAGGAAAAGATGGTCGCCAAACTTTTCGTCATTTGACGCAATCTCCTTAGCACCCAAATTAGAATTATCGATGTCCCTTATGCAATGGTAGGAGGAATCTATTCTCTGGAACATGGTTGTTGGTGTGGGAAGGCCAATCATGGTGGATCCCAAGACATAGTACAAAAGGTAAGATTGTCCAAGTTTGTGTGGAGAATGATTCAAGCAGACCACTAAAGAGAACAATTGTGATCAACGGGAAGAAGTGTCTGGTGGAGTATGAGGGGATCTAAATGATCTATTATAGGTGTGCTCGATATGACCACTATGCCTCACAGTAAGAATAGTAAAATATGGAGTAAAGAACAATCGTAATAGATACTCTCTCCATTAATTAAAATATGTCATTTTAGACATTTGCACATTTTTTTTTAAAAAAAGTAAATAAAAGCAAAAAAAAAAATACACTTATACCCCTAATTATTACTTTACTTTTTCACTTTATTGAAAACTACAACTACAAATTTCTAATCATTACAAGGATAATTGAAAAGTGAACAACAAAAAGAGAAATAAGAGTCTTGTTGAACCCCCGTTTCTTGAAACGATGAAACCTCTTCAATCAATTTGATCTTGTCTTTGCCAAATCCACCCCTTCATTCATCTTTCTTCGGATCTATATCCTCCTATTCGACTTCCATTGGTATTTGGTGGCCGGATTCTTTGTCCTTGGTCGGATCGTCCTCGACTTTGGTCACTCCTCTAGATGCTCTCGTCGCCGGGGTTGGACGTTCCTTCTCTCGTGTGATTCTTCTTCTCCTCTGGCTGTTCGAATTTGTCGAACTTTAGTTCCGAGGGATCCTGGTCTCCTTCCTTCGTGTGGTTAGGGTTCGGTCCGGGGTGGGGGTGTCGGTTCTTCATCCTTTTGTAAAATTGATTTGGGGTTTTTATGGATTGGGAGGATTCCGGCCTCTCCTTCCTGGCCGGTTGCCCCTTCATCGATCTCCGGGGTGTGGTGGGGCGGCTCTGGTTTTGGGTTGCTTCTATCTTCCTCGTCGCTGCCGGCGTCCGACCTGTGGACTTCGCCGCCAGTCGTCGGGTGGTCTCCCCAGGGGACTGCAAATTGTCTCTTCTCCTTGGGGCCAAGGATGAGAAATTAGGAGGAGGAAAAAAAAAACAGAGCCTCTGCAGGTTTTTTTTTCTCCTTGGGGGCCAAGGTTGAAAAAAAAACAAAAAAAAACAGTGGGTATATTGTTGTTTATAAATATATATATATATATATATATATATATATATATATATATATATATATATATATATATATTCTTAACCACCCGAAAGGGCTTTATCAAAATCCCGAAAGGGTTAACCAAAATCCCGAAAGGGTTATTCAAAATCCCGAAAGGGTTTGACCAAAATCTCGTAAGGGATTAGAGAATAGTTTTAATAATATTATTACTAATAATCTCCCCTCGGACTTTTCAGTTTGGTTCCGGGGTTAACACACACACTTCCGTATGATGTTTAGTTTCCTCTCTGGTTTGGCCCGTATTAGTCCCCTCTGTTGGCGTCGGTCCGTTGCTTTGGCGTGGGTACGTTTAGTTCTGAGTTGGATTGCAGCATCGGGCTTCCTGTATGATTGAGAGGATCGTGGTTGTGTTCGTGGTCTTTGAAGATCCCTCATCTAGGTGGGGGCAACGTCGGTGATCCACACTTCCGCAGGTTTTGCCTTTTCCGAAGATGGGTTGCTGTTCTCCGCCTTCTCGGCGTCGAGGCGCCGTGTGAGTTGCCGCGCTCTCCCGTGTCCTTGGCATTCGTGGCTCGCCTTAGATCTTCCTCGTCTCCTCCGCTCGCTAATGGGTTTTATGGGTTATTTGGGGTGTTTCTTTCATTTTGGTTGTTTGTGTTATTTAGTTTGGTGTATGTTGACGGTTTATCCGTCTGCCGATTCATCGGCCTATTGAGTTATCAGACAGTCTGTTGTCTGGTTTTTAATTTTTACCAAATAAAAAAAAAGAAAAAGTAAACAACAAAATATCTAAAATGATACTCCCTCCGTCCAAGAATACATGGCCTTTTAGGCTCATGCACGCTAATTAAGGAACCTATTTTGTATCTTAAATCTCATCATTATTATTAAAGTTAAAAATAGTAATTGGAAGTTCAAGGGTTTTCTTTAATTTTTCCAAGAGTTTTATTTAATTGTAACAAGTAAAAAAGTAGTAATTTTAGAGGTAATAATTACCTATATATCTAAAAGACTATGTATTTTTGACAAAGTTTTAAGGCCTAAAAAGCCATGTATTCTTGGACGGAGGGAGCATATTTTTATTAATAAGATTTTACTTTTAAAATGTCATTGGAGTATTTTTCTTAAAGCTGGGAGTATAAAACACGACAATAAAGGGTGGAAAAACGCTCTCTTTTGAGAGCGTTTCCAAAAAACCCACGCCGCTCCGTCAACATCCATCTTTGGCCGGTTGATCCAATGCTCCGACTATCATCTATCGGTGTTTCCTCTCCTCCACTCGTCTCCTCATCAGTGCGCTCCCTCTTCCATCCTTAGTGGTGGACTAGGTGAGGTCCGAACAACGAACAACATATCCGACTAAACCTCTCTCTTCGGAGAGCCTCTAAATCTCTCTTCGGAGAGCCTAAATCTCTCTTCGGAGAGCCCCAATTCCTCTCCTTGTGAGAAGGTGTTCGAATCTTGGCCCCAAATTGGGTCTCCTTCCTCCTAATTCCTCTTTCATTTTGGAGTTTTGGCGAGTCGGGGCTCGATTTTGGTCTCGGTGTTCGCCTTTAGTCCAGCGAATTTCATCATATTCTACCTTGGATGTCCTGCAATCATCTTCCTCGGTGGAGTATTGGGCTCGTCCCCTTCGTAATCTATCCGTTTTGGGTGCTGGTTCATCTCTTTCGAGCACTCCGTTCATCGGCGGCGGCGGCTGTCCAGAGGCCCCCCTCTCTCTGGTTCCGTCGTTTGCTCCCTATTTTACCCCCTTGCCCCTTCTCGGCGGGGGCGGGTGCTCAGAGGTGGTGCCGCTTCTGCTCTTCTGTCGGTGTCGGGGATGGCATCTTCCCGGCGGTGGTCCTGCCTGGCGCTCCCTCTCTCTCTGGGGTTGCACCTCCGTTCCACTGTCGCTTTACACTCCCTTGGCTCTTCTCCGGTCGTGGGCTCCTGGCGGCCTTCTCGGTTTGGCCTTGGATGGCGTCCCGTTTTGGCCATGGCCGGCGGCCGCTTGCTACCCTGCCTGCCCTTTTCCGGGTGTGACATGCCTTTTAGCTTCCTTGGCCCCCAAGTGGCCCTAGGGTTGCTTTCCAGGCCCATTTTTCCTCCCTTTGGGCCCAAGGATATTTCTTGGGCCCAAAGTTGGCCCGTGGGCAAAAGGTTCAAATAAAATTGAAAATTAAAATATTAAATTAAAAATATTTATAAAATAACTTGTACAAATAAATTCCGGAATTTTCTTGCGCTCTTCGTTCTCTCGCGGTCGTGCTTCACTTTCTCGGGTTGTTTTGGAGTTCTGTTTGTTGGATTCGTGGTTAGTTTCGGTTGAGGAGCAGTTTTGCGGCCCTGGTTGATCGAAGTGATCGTGTTGGTGGTGTTCGTGGTCTCCGAAGATCCTTCATCTAGGTGGAGGGAACGTCGTGTGATCCACACTTCCCCAGGTGTCGTCTTTGCCCTACGTGGATTACTGCTTTCCGTCTTTCCGGCGGCGAGACATCGTGTCAGTTATGCTGTCCCATGCGCTCGCTATCCACTTCTCCATGCCGGGTCTCCTTCTTCTCGCTGCTGTGTCCGCTTGTGTGCTTAGGGCCTGGTGTTTTCCGGGTTTTTTAGTTCTTTTGTTGTATTAGGTGTCTATATTATGTTTTCATGTTGTATTTTCTTTTGCTATGTTTGTATGTTTAGACGGCTTGCCGTCTGCCGACTTTGTCGGCCTCTCGAGGTCCGGGCCTGACTGGTCTCGAATTATTTTCTAATAAAAAAAAAAAAAAACGACAATAAAGGGTGGATTATTCTCCAAAATATCATAAATCAATAATACCCCATACAAACATGTGACATTTGCGATGCGAATAGGTCAAACGTGGTGTGCGGATTCCAATGATGACGATTGACGGCTAAATTTATAGAGATTGAAACAGATTGTAGAAAATGTGTGCGAGCCAGTCAGTGACTTGGACTCTAAGCTTCGATTATCCCACACATATCTTATCTTCTTCCTGGAAATTAATTAACGATAACAAGGCCCACCTATGAGACAGAAACCACACACGTTATATTCTAATCTATTCCCTTACAGTCGGACTCCATTTAGAAGATATTTTCCGACTCCATTTAAAAGATAGTTCAGTCCGGTTGCACCGTGCGTACTGTCTGTTATAAAGAGATTTTGTGTGGTATGGTTTTTTGTCTGTCGATTATCGGTCTATTAAGATTTTGACTGATCTGATTTCGAATTTGTATCTTACCAAAAAATTACTCCATTTGTTAAGAAAAATATGTCATTTTAGAAGTAAAATCTTGTTAAGAAAAACATGTATTTTAGCCTTTTAGATATTTTGATATTCACTTTTCAAAATCACTCTTGTAATGATTAGAAATTTATTAGTTGTAGTTTTCAATAAAGTGGAAAAGTAAAATAATAATGAATGAATTTGTCAAACCGGTCTTTTTTTTGACCTTTATTGGGAGAGTGTCCACCAACCTTATCAAATTAGGTTTTTGTCCACCTTTCCCCTTATTGGAAAAATAGAACCTCATGTTTGCTACCCCCAATTCACTCTCCCTCCCTCAGCGATCAGTGCCACCAGATCCACGCCCTAGCCGCCCTCGATTTTCAAAATCCTCCATCCTTCCTCCGATGCGCACTGACGTCCCCTTTCACTCTTAGGTTTCTGTAGGTAGACCGATCCTCTTTCCGGCTCCGAGGCTGTCATCCTCAGCACCACCTGCATCCGCGTTTCTACACCTGTATTGACTACCTCATACTCCCTCTGATCTGTTTGCCGCCTCCCTTCTCCGACGACAACCATCGCCTGGATCAAGTGCTTCTTCTCCGATTCCAAACCTCCGATCTATTCGCACCCTCCGCCATGTCGCCTTGGCCGTGGGTCACTTGGAACTGAAATTGTAGGTAGATCTAACCTTCGCATCAGGCGTTGCCTTCGCCTCCGCCGATCTCTTCTCATCTAGAATTGAGGAGGTGTATTCGCCATGACCAAAATATGCAATTCAAGCTTTAACAAAGTAAGAAATTTTCCATAGCCAAGCGATGCTCGCTTCAAAATCTTCTCGAACTGGATCTGCTGAAGGCGGCAATTTCTAGCAACTCTTAACCGAATTGGCTTCGAAATATGCAATTCTTTCGCATCTGCAATTGAGGAGCTGTATTCGCCATGGCCAAGCGATGCTCGTTGGCTTTAACAAAGTAGATCTGTCAATGGCGGCACTAAGCTTCGGAGCTGCGACGTTTTCATAGGCATCCATGGCCAGAGCCTCGCGCGGCTTTCCAGATGGTTGAAATTGGAGCTCGAGGTGCAAGGAATCGCGTGCTTCATTGCCGATTGAGCGAGGTACGCTGTTGACATCAATTCACCTTCGATCAACTGCTTCTGCTAATTTCTAGCCTTGTTTGCATTTCTTTGTGAATTTATTAGGGTGATTAGGTTTCAGTTTCACTTTTTGTACGTGCTTGATTACCTTTTTTTTGTTGTTTGCTACTGTGATTTAGTTTGCTTTGTTTAGAGCTTTGGATGTTGGCAATTTCAGCAATTTTTTTTTGCCTTTCTGAAACATTTGGAGAGCTTATTAGCTTCTTGTTTTTTATGTGATCTGAAATGCTGAAATTAATTCTTATTAGCAAAATTCGTTATGCTGAAATACGAAAATCAATTCTTATAAAATTGTATGAGCTACTATATCTTACACACAAGCATATATTTCAGCATTTCATCATTTCAACACTTTTTGAATTATTTTTTTTAGCATTTCAGCAACTCCGGTGTCGAAGTACTGACGCGAATAAAAAAAAAGCAACTCCGGTTTTAGCAACTCTGGTGTCGAAGTGGTGATGCGGAAATAAAAAAGAAAAAAAAAACAACTCCGATTTTAGCAAATTTGGTTTCAACAAGGCGGAAAAAAAAATAGGAGGGGGCACACGTGGGGCATTGGGCAAAGGGGGCAAGGGAAGGGAGTTGGACATTTTGTTAATTTAGAAGCATGGGTGGACATTTGCCTAATAAATGCCCTAATTATGGTCTATCTAAAAAATACTTCAATAATAATTAGGGGTATAAGTGTATTTTTGTTTGTTTTTATTTCATTTTTTAGAAAATGTGCAAATGTCTAAAACCACATGTTTTAATTAACGGAGGAGTAATAAAAAATAAAAGATACCATCAAAATAAAATTAATCTCTCGTTGTTGCATAATATGTCAAATATTCCCCTGTATAAAAGAAATCACCTACGTTTTAATAAAATTATATAAAATAGTAATTTTTTTACTAAATATTTTTATGATTTGGTAATTGCTCTTTTTATTTGATGAAATTTGTCGTTTATTATAAACTAAGGTAAGAATAACGGGTAATAATATGAGATTGTATTCAACTGATTTCTCTTGGTATTACACCGGTACAATATATAGAGATAAACTCCTCAGACTCCAAGCAATAGTAAATCTATCTATAGACAAAACTCTATATAAGTAAAGTGTATATTTTGTATATCCACATAATAATAATAATAATAATAATAATAATATAACACTCCCCCTTGGATGTACATTCCTTATTCCTCTAGCTGCCTCGTTAAAAACCTAGCTAGGAAAACCCAATGGGACAAAACCATAGCTTAGGGGAAAAGAGTGCAGCCTTCCACGTATGCTCTTGTTGTACTGCCTCGTTAAAAACCTTGTCAGGAAAACCCAGTGGGACAAAACCTCATCGAAGGGAAAAAGAGTGCAGTGCATGTATACTCCCCTAAATTCAACATCATTCTCGAAGTCTTCTCATTCTTCTTAATGTCGCCGTCTTTATGAGCTTATGGTTGAATCTCAACATTATCTTTGATGTGTATATGCTGGAATGTCTTCATGATTGACTTTGATGCGCTTGACTTCCATGTATTGGTGTTGAGCTGCTTTGGATGCATAAGCATAAGGTACTTCAGGACCTAGTGTGCTTTTAATTGTTGATCTGGAGGATCTGATTTATTAAATGGTGCTTAAGTTGCCTCATTAAAAACCTTACCTTGGAAAAACCCAGTGGGATAAAAACCAAGATTAAGGAAAAGAGTACAACTTTGTATGGTACTTCGGGACCTAATTAAATGTCACCACTTTCACAAATATAGGTAATTCATGTACTCTAATAAGGATCTTTAACCAACTGCATGTGACAGTACTGTGATAATAATGCTTCAGACATTTTCAATCGATTCTTTCCATTTATATGGGTATGCACCTACAATGTCCTTCATTTACATTTGGAGCCAAAATTATATTCACTCCTGTTGAATACATTCTAATGTAACCTTTAATAGACTTTTTTCCAATCAATTTGTCTTTATATTTTCCTTTGTACGAACACCCACTTAAAACCAATTGATACTACAATTTTCAATGTTGGAGCTACAGGTCCAAAAACTTCAAGCTTAAATAATCCACCTTTGCATGAATTATTTCTTTCTAGAATTCGAGATATACCATGTATCCTTGTGAGAGGAGTTGCCTCGTTCAAAACCTTGCTTTGGAAAAACCCAAATTGGACAAAAACCAAAGTTAAGGAAAATAGTACAACTTTTCTCCCCCTCAATTTAACATATAAATCACCAATTTTATAAAGATGTGGTACTTCTGGACCTAAGATCACTTCACAATCTAATCATAGATGAAAAGGTTATTTGTCTTCATTTTATAATATATCTCTCTTTGTACACTCGAACTACAGGTCGAGATATTTTTAGAGCTTTCAACTAATGTCCAGCTAATCCTCTGCTTATTGGATAGTCAAGGATCTAGTCATTTCAAGACAACTCATAATCAATTCTAACACTGTCGATCAACGTTCATGATCTCTTCAGGAGTTTTATACTAGTGGACATATCACCATTGTTCGAAGTTACTACTAGAACCTCAATCTAAATCATGCCAGTGCATTATTTGTTATAAATATGACTTTTGTCACTGTCTTTTGCATTTACTAATGCCTTACTAGCTTGTTTGCTATATAGTTCATTGAACTTTCGGTTCACTACTCATCCATGCAACATATTATCATGATCTCCTTTTCCTCCCCCCCCCCTAAATACCGAGTATTTTATCATCCTTGATTTCCTTTGCAGAGATTTTATGAGATAATTTGGAATTAGTTATCTAGCAGTAGTTGTTGTAGTTGTGTAAATGTTGACATCTAGCTATTGAATGTTGACATCTTCTGGAAACTTTAGAAATTCATTAAATGTTGACATCTAGGTGTTGATGGGCAAAAGCTTTATCTTTTACAATATCTTTTATTAGAGGATTGTAGAAGTTTGAGCATGATCTTCTTTGTAAACCGTATGATTCATCAAACTTGTAAATGCTGACATCTTCTGGAAACTTGTAAAGGCTGACATCTTCTGGAAAATGTAAATGTTGACATCTTCTAGATATAAATGCTGACATCTTAGCATATTTGAGATGGAAAGCTGATTTTTTTTTTTGTGATGACATGAGTTTTTAAATTATTAAAAACCATGTCATCAAGCTTAATTTGAAACTAGAGATGCTTGCCTAGAATGCATGCGGTCTCGGTAGAAGTGATATCAAGCATCCGGTGTCGGATTCTCTATTATGATACCTTTCTAGGTAGGGAATCGCACCACGATTCAAAAATACCCCTCATTCCCCATCCCTAACCCTTCATCCTTCCCCTTTGACCATTTTTAATTTTAACATTGACTAGTCAACATTGACCATTCCGGTCAACACTTGCATTTTGAGACAATTTTTTGGTGACAGTTGAGTATATTTTTCTGGTGACGGTTAATTGTGACAATGATTTTCGTGACAATTGATTTTTTTTGTGACATTTTATTTTTTCCGGTGACAGTTAGGGGAATTTTTTTTCTAGTGACAATTGATTTTCTTTTTTCTTGTGATAATTGTTGGTGACAAAAACATTTGGGTGACTAATACGTTTGGGATACCCGATCCTTCGCCTGTGGGCTTCAGATCAAGAACCACGCCGTATATTTGCTTTGATCTTGCAATGCTCTTTGATATCTCCTGATTTGGAACAATTTAAACGAGTAATTAGAATTCTGATTTAGCGACAGAATTAATACTTAGACAATTCCAGCAATAAAGGAATCTGAAATAGCGACAGAAAGTAGGGAGCGAGGGCTGGGAGTGCGCGGATCTCAGGAGCGCAGGAGCTGGCACACAGGCTTCGGCCTCAGGGTGTGCGGGTGTCCGGATGCGCGCAGGAGATCTCGCTGGGAGCGAGGGTGATGGCGAGCTAGCACGGGAAGAGCGACTGGAGCACGCGGAGCGAAGGCGAGGACGCCAAGGGAGCGAAGACGCCAGGGAGCGCCTGCGCTCGCTGGGAGCGACTTGCTCGCGGACGACGCCAAGGACTTGGCTTGCGGGTGCGCTGCGCCTATGTCGAGTAGGGTTGTGTTGGGTGTGCTCGATCTCGATGAGCCAAAGGTTAGGGTTTGGTGTTTTTGTGAAGGCCGAAAGTCTTAGAACACAAGAGCTTTGGGATTGACAATCGAAGAACCCTTAATCCATAAAGGGTTTCTTCAATTCTATTTCAATCTGATTAAATCAAAGTGCATAGACATGAATTTATAGTAAAGCTTCTAAGAGATCTAACCAATCCTTCCTTGTAAAGGAAAGGGGTTTGGATAGATTAATTCTATCTAAAGATAAATGAAATAACTTAAAGATAAATAAATCCTAAGAAGACAGATATTTAATAACTTAGTGGTCAAGTATTATATCTAGAAGAGATATAATTAATTTCCACTTTATTTATCTAATTGCATAAAATAACAAACTAACTAGTAATATGAACTCGGCCCACAAAGCCCACTCGGCCAAGGCCCATTCGGCCATGCCTTGTATAACTCGATCAAGGCGGGTGTAGACGAGTCTTCATGAGCTCTGAGTGTGGACGCAAGCTCACTTCCGATGCTGGTGGTGTAACCTTGAGCCAAGTGATCCAGGGTGGCCTGAACCCTTGCTCTAAAGTTCCATGGTGACGGACAAGAAAGGCCTTAGTTGCATTTTGAATCTTCTTGGCCCTTGCACGAGTGACAGGGCCATCAAATGGAACCTTCATGTTGTCCTCAATGTCACCAGGAGTCATCGATAATTGCACGGCATCATTCTCCTCCACTTGACTTCGATTTGCCCTCAAATCGTCGTCAGAGTCATCGTCAGGCACGAACAAGGATAGATCGGCGACGTTGAATGTAGAATGGACGTTGTACTTATCGGCAGGGAGATCCAGCTTGTATGCATTAGGACCCATCTTCTGAACCACTCTGAATGGTCCATCTCCCCTGGGGTCCAGCTTAGATTTCCGTTGTTGCGGAAACCTTTCCTTCCTGAGATGCAGCCAGACCAGATCACCAACGTTAAACTGCACATCCTTGCGATGCTTGTCCTTTGCGGCCTTGTATTGCGCAGTGTTCCTCTCCAGCTGCGCTTTGGTACGGTCATGCAAGCGTTTGATGAAGTCCACTTGCTTAGCTGCATCCACGCTCTCCTTTTCCTTGTATGGCCGAGGTAGCATATCCACAGGAGTGAGTGGATTTCGGCCATAAACCACTTCGAAGGGGGTCATCTTAGTCGCAGAGTGCCTAGACCTGTTATATGCAAATTCTACAAATGGTAGGCAGTCTTCCCACCTCCGGAGGTTAGTTCGCAGCATGACTCTAAGGACAGCCCCAAGAGTTCTATTTGTGACCTCAGTTTGGCCATCAGTTTGTGGGTGACAAGAAGTAGAAAATAGCAATTTTGTACCCAATTTAGACCATAGAGTTTTCCAAAAAGAGCTTAAGAATTTAGGATCACGGTCAGAAACTATAGATAATGGAAATCCATGTAAGCGAACAACATCTTTGAAGAATAAATGAGCAACATGAATAGCATCATCAGTTTTATGACATGGGATAAAATGAGCCATTTTGGAAAATCTGTCTACAACAACAAATATGGAATCATGACCCTTAGAAGTTCTAGGCAATCCTACAATAAAATCCATAGAAACATCTTCCCAGGGTGCATTAGCAATAGGCAAAGGTTGGTATAGACCATTAGCATTAGATTTCGATTTGGCTTTAGCACATGTAACACAACTTTTGACAAATCTCAGCACATAATTAGACATTTTAGGCCAAAAGTAATGTTCCTTAAATCCAGCTAAAGTCTTTTCGAAACCACCATGTCCCCTAGATTCATGAATTTCTTGAGTTAACAATCGGCGAATAGAAGAAGATGGGATACAAAGCTTGCCCATCTTAAACAAATAACCATTATCAAGAAAATATGAATCAACTTCACCTTTAGACGCACATTGAGCATATATAGTTTTAAAGAAACCATCAGAAGCATACAGTTCCTTTATCATAGCAAAACCCAAAACATGTGCATCCATATGGTTTAAGAGGACATACCTGCGTGATAGCGCGTCAGCTACCACATTATCTGTTCCCTTCTTGTGGTGAACCACATAGGAAAAGGTCTCTATAAACTCCACCCATCGAGCAAGTCGCCTGCTGAGCACTGCTTGTCCTTTGAGATACTTGAGAGCTTCATGATCCGAATGAATCACAAACTCCTTAGGCCAGAGATAGTGTTGCCAAGTCTGTAAGCAGCGAACCAGTGCAAATAGCTCCTTGTCGTAGGTAGAATAGTTGAGCTCAGCGGTGCCCAACTTTTCGCTGAAGTAGGCGATGGGACGCTTGTTCTGCAGCAGGACCCCTCCAATGCCAGTGCCAGAAGCGTCACACTCGAGCTCAAAAGGTTGAGCAAAGTCAGGTAACTGTAGCACTGGGGCGTTTGTCAGGCGGTCCTTGAGGGCGTCGAAAGCCTTTTGATGTGAGTCAGTCCAGCGAAATGTCACATCTTTCTTGGTCAGCTCATGTAGGGGGGCGGCAATCAGGCTGAAATCTTTGACAAAATGTCGATAGAAGCCAGCAAGGCCCAAGAATGAGCGGACATGGGTGGGTGTAGTCGGCCTAGCCCACTCCTGAATAGCACGAATCTTCTCCTCATCCACTTTTAATCCAGATGCAGTCACTACAAAACCAAGAAAAATGGTAGACTCGGATGCAAAAGAACACTTCTTTAAATTGGCATATAATTTCTCTTTCCTAAGACAATCAAAAACCAATTTTAAGTGACTTAAGTGATCATGCATATTCTTACTATAGATTAAGATATCGTCAAAATAGACAACGACAAATTTACCTAAGTGTCTCCTAAGCACATGGTTCATAAGCCTCATAAATGTAGAAGGTGCATTAGTTAATCCAAAAGGCATTACTAACCATTCATATAAATCATACTTAGTTTTAAAAGCCGTTTTCCATTCATCACCCTGTTTCATCCTAATTTGATGATATCCACTTCTAAGGTCAATTTTAGAGAAAATAGCAGCACCATGAAGTTCATCAAGCATATCATCTAAACGAGGAATAGGGTGGCGATACTTAACCGTTATTTGGTTGATTGCACGACAATCAACACACATGCGCCAGGAGCCATCCTTCTTTGGAACCAATATGACTGCTACGGCACAGGGGGACAGGCTCTCACGAACAAAGCCTTTATCCATCAATTCTGTGACTTGGCGTTGCAGCTCCTTTGTTTCCTCAGGACTAGCTCTATAAGCGGCGCGATTAGGCAAGGCTGCCCCAGGTACAAAGTCAATTTGGTGCTCAATATCTCTAATAGGAGGCAAGCCTTGGGGTAGTTCAGCTGGAAGCACATCTAGATAATCTTGCAGAAGTGCAGCAATAGGTGCAGGAATATGACTCAATTCAACATTAATTAATACCTGTTTCATTACCAGAAGAATATGAGGTCGATGAGCATTCCATGTGATGGTCCCATTTTGAGGTTGAGAGACCAATGATCGACGTTCCACCGAGCCCTTAAGCGAAGCAGAAGAGGGCTTAGTCGACGTCGAGGGGGTAGGAGAAGGCGCCAAGGGGGCTGCAGGGGCGGCTGGAGTGGCCGCGGGCGCTGCTGCTGGGGCCGCGGGCGCGGCATGCTTGGCTGCGGGGGCGGCCGGATCAGCCGAGCTCCCTTTGAGCTTCTCCAACCTTTCAGCTTCTCTGTCGGCGTTCCTTTGTTGCTGCTTGCGAACCTGATCCTTCAGAATAGTTTGTGGAGAAAGGGGTAGGAGAGTAACTCTCCTCCCGTCATAGGTGAAAGCATATGTATTTGCACGACCATCATGAAGGACATTACGATCATATAACCAAGGACGCCCTAACAATATATGACTACAATCCATGCGTGCAACATCACATAATATTTTATCATGATATGATCCAATAGAAAGAGAAACTAAGCATTGTTTGGTGACCATTATAACAGATCCATCATCAGTGATACCATTCAATCCATAGTGAGTAGCAAGAGGAGTAGTAGGTAAATGGAGGAAATCTACTACCTCTTCATTGATGAGATTGCAGCAACTCCCACCATCGATGATGAGGTTTAAGGTAGCTTCGCGAACCACACATCTTGTGTGGA
The DNA here is from genome assembly GCA_963922045.1 of Persicaria maculosa. Taxonomy (NCBI): domain Eukaryota; kingdom Viridiplantae; phylum Streptophyta; class Magnoliopsida; order Caryophyllales; family Polygonaceae; genus Persicaria; species Persicaria maculosa. The sequence goes on from OY998259.1 coordinate 58,228,300, forward strand.
AGATGTTCTCCCTTTGATCAGCCATGGGAGACTCCTGAATGTGTAGGACCCGCCGGTTGACAAGACAGAGGACGTTGTCATATTCTGATGTGTCGATCTCCTCAATAATTTCAGACGGCTGGTCCTCCTCCACTTCACTCGAAATTACATGGTCCTCCACAGTCTCCTTCTCATAGTGGTGGTCTCCCAAATCATTGAGAAGAACCTTCTTTTTCTGAGGGCAATTGCGAGAGACATGCCCAGAACCATCACAAGTGAAGCAGCGGATATCTTTGTTGCGATCTGTAGAAGGGGCAGCAACTCTTCTAGTTTCAACCTGATAACCCTGTTGAGGTGAGTTGGAAACTCCCTTTTGCTGCATAGAAGGGTTAGAAGTAGAAGGTTTAGATTGACTAGAAGGGTTAAAGGGAACAAACCTGCGACCTTGAGAGGTCTGGTCAAATCGGCTCCTCTGCTGCCGTAACTGCTGCTGTTGTTGTTCATATAGAAGCTGTGCTTTATGAGTTAAAGTGTTAATATCTCTAATGGAATGGATAGATAAAGGATTTTTAATAGAAATATTAAGACCAGCAAGAAATTGAGTACACAAAGCACGTTCAGTAAGATAAACATTAGCCTGATGGGAGAGTCGTTCCAGCTCATCCCTATAGTCATTTTGAGAGCGAGTTCCTTGGCGGCAGGTCGCCAATTGCATCCTCAATGACTCCGTGTATTCCTCAGGCACATGTCTCTTCTTTAGGAGATAGCGAAGTTGTGGCCAAGTCTCAACAGGTTGCTTGTCCTGACGACGGCGCATCTCACGAGTGCGGAACCACCAGGTGCGAGCTTTACCTACTAAATGTAATATAACAACTTCCAACTTCTCCGTTTCCTCATAGCGTAAATGTTCAAGCATATAGTCAGTATGATTTTCCCAAACAAGATAAACTTCAGGATCAGTGTTACCATCAAAAGTTTCTAATTTAAGCTTAACATCTCGTCTCTGGATAGCTTGAGCATTATCAAATCTAGGATGACAAAAATTAGGAGGTGGTAAATCATCAAAGTTAGGATTTACCTCATGGTAAGCATCCTCCAAATGTGGATGCTCATACAGATCATTATTGCTGCGGCTGTCATCCCAGTTAGCACGGCCATGCGACGGTGGCTGTTGACGCTGATAGAACCTCCCTTGCTGTTGATGCTGAGGCGGTGTATACTCACGACGATCTTGGTTGCCATTGAAGCCATCTAGATGGTCGTTATCGTTTTCTCCAGTGAAAGGATTAGGAGTGGCAGACTTAAGCGGTATATATAATTGACCAGAAGGAGGGGGTTTAACAGCATAAGAAGTATTACCTGCAGGGGGTACGTTACCTGAAGGTGGAGTGGGGTGGACGGGAGGTGTAGGGCCGGCAGGGGGCGGCATACCACCTTAGGGTGTAGAACCAGAAGCCTCCTGTTATTTCCTTTCCTCCAGGTGCCGCAAAACACCGTTTATAGACCGAGTAGTGACCAGGTTAGCCTGTTGGACTAGTTGATCATTGAAGCGCTTGTTCCAACGCTCCTCAGCAGCTTCGAGCTCTTTCCTATGCTCTTCCTTAGCAGCTTCGAGTTCTTTCCTATGTTCGTCCCTAGCAGCTTTAGTGGCGGCCTGAATAATACGGTCTAAGGCCTCATCAGAAATAGGGATAGGGGGGTAGGGGTAGTTCCTTCGGCTGCCATGTTCCTACAATATCAGAAGAGCAACAAGTAACCGAAGCAAAGACCAGAAACCAAGTAATGCAAGCTCTAGTGATTCCTAAGAGTGATTCGCGTTTTTAGAAATCAAAGAGCGAGAAAACAAGGTACAATATTCAAGCAATTCCCCTGGACACAGAATTTTGCAATATTGAAGACAGCAAGTAATAATCAAAATTGCAATTTAAATCAACCACAAGTCGGATATCAAGGATAGCAAGTATAAACAAGCGGCTGACTGTGTATAGAATAAGATCTACAATGTGATGCTTGAATAATATGAATGTGTAAGTATCGAAAATAGCAATCACAAGGGCAATCAAGTGCACACACTCCGTCAACTATTATCTGACGGTTGCAACACGGTTCAGAGAAAGAGGGGTGTGACCAAGGCTCCAGTGTCGGCACAGCACAAAATCACACAAGTAGGGTTCTTTTGTAATGCTTAAAACCGATTAGATCATCTAACACGTAGCAAGAAAAGAATTAACAATAGAAGAGTTACTAACTCAACAAGGTAATGTATGCTAAACTTTTCTTTCTTTCTCCTCTTTTTTTTTTTTACTTTTGCTCTCGGCTTTTCTGTTTTTTTTTTTTTTTTTAGCTATAGAATAGCTGCTGTAAAGGGAAGTAGAAACCGAAATAAGGGAGAAAAAATAAAAATAAAAATAAAATAACAAGCTACGATGATCTAAAAGTAAGCAAAAATCAGAAAATAGGGAAAATAGGCTAGAAACTGGAGAAAATAGGGTTCTTTAGTGGTGCAAGTTTATAGAATGCTTTTAATCCAAGAATCACAGTCATAGGCATGATATGTAGCAACTAGGAATAAAAGATCACAACTTGCAGTCAAGAACTCAATATCTTCCAAATTAAAGATCCAAACAAAGAATAACAAAAATAAAGTGCCAATTTTGATGGGTGAATAATAAAGATTCAACTTTTATGCAGCGGCTATGGTGAAAAATAAGGCACGAAAAATAAATCACTCAAATAGAAATCAAGAGAGTAAAGAACTTGCATTAACCTGAAATCCGATACCACTTGATACGTTTGGGATACCCGATCCTTCGCCTGTGGGCTTCAGATCAAGAACCACGCCGTATATTTGCTTTGATCTTGCAATGCTCTTTGATATCTCCTGATTTGGAACAATTTAAACGAGTAATTAGAATTCTGATTTAGCGACAGAATTAATACTTAGACAATTCTAGCAATAAAGGAATCTGAAATAGCTACAGAAAGTACGGAGCGAGGGCTGGGAGTGCGCGGATCTCAGGAGCGCAGGAGCTGGCACACAGGCTTCGGCCTCAGGGTGTGCGGGTGTCCGGATGCGCGCAGGAGATCTCGCTGGGAGCGAGGGTGATGGCGAGCTAGCACGGGAAGAGCGACTGGAGCACGCGGAGCGAAGGCGAGGACGCCAAGGGAGCGAAGACGCCAGGGAGCGCCTGCGCTCGCTGGGAGCGACTTGCTCGCGGACGACGCCAAGGACTTGGCTTGCGGGTGCGCTGCGCCTATGTCGAGTAGGGTTGTGTTGGGTGTGCTCGATCTCGATGAGCCAAAGGTTAGGGTTTGGTGTTTTTGTGAAGGCCGAAAGTCTTAGAACACAAGAGCTTTGGGATTGACAATCGAAGAACCCTTAATCCATAAAGGGTTTCTTCAATTCTATTTCAATCTGATTAAATCAAAGTGCATAGACATGAATTTATAGTAAAGCTTCTAAGAGATCTAACCAATCCTTCCTTGCAAAGGAAAGGGGTTCGGATAGATTAATTCTATCTAAAGATAAATGAAATAACTTAAAGATAAATAAATCCTAAGAAGACAGATATTTAATAACTTAGTGGTCAAGTATTATATCTAGAAGAGATATAATTAATTTTCACTTTATTTATCTAATTGCATAAAATAACAAACTAACTAGTAATATGAACTCGGCCCACAAAGCCCACTCGGCCAAGGCCCATTCGGCCATGCCTTGTATAACTCGATCAAGGCGGGTGTAGACGAGTCTTCATGAGCTCTGAGTGTGGACGCAAGCTCACTTCCGATGCTGGTGGTGTAACCTTGAGCCAAGTGATCCAGGGTGACCTGAACCCTTGCTCTAAAGTTCCATGGTGACAGACAAGAAAGGCCTTAGTTGCATTTTGAATCTTCTTGGCCCTTGCACGAGTGACAGGGCCATCAAATGGAACCTTCATGTTTTCCTCAATGTCACCAGGAGTCATCGATAATTGCACGGCATCAGTGACAGTTGATTTTCTTCCAGTAACAGTTGCCAGTAACACTTTTTCTTGGTGACAAATGGGTTTTTCTGCTAATAGATGATTTTCCTGATGACAATTGTTGGTGACGACTATTAATGACGAGGTTGATGACGAGGTTTCATATTTTTTATGTATTTATTTTAAAAAATAGTTTTTTCATATATACTTGGAAAAAAATTATCGGAAATTTTTTCAGACTCCATAGAAAACGTGAGAGGTCTCATATTCAATTAACCGAGAACGCCGTACATGTCATCCTCCTCGTCCTCATCGTCTGCGCTAGCATTCTCTAGTTCTTCTCCAATCAAGGTCCCGCTCTCGCGAGTCTCAACTATTCCGTTTCCTTGATTTCGGTGATCGGAAATTTTTTCAGACTCCATAGAAAACGTGAGAGGTCTCATATTCAATTAACCGAGAACGTCGTACATGTCATCCTCCTCGTCCTCATCGTCTGCGCTAGCATTCTCTAGTTCTTCTCCAATCAAGGTCTCGCTCTTGCGAGTCTCAACTATTCCGTTTCCTTGATTTCGGTGATTTAGTTTGCAGTGATTTGTTTTTGGTACATTGACTGATTAGTTGCTTAATTGATTGATCATTTTGTTGGAACTTGGATGATTGGATAGTTGATTTTGATTTGTTTGTGTTGTGTGCAGTAATTAATCTATGGGAATGATCGAACTATACAAATTATATTAGTGCAGCAGGTTTGTATAAAGCAGTCCAGATTCTCTGCAACCTTAGGTGATCCGTTTGATACATCACAAAATTATTTTCGGTATAAATAAACATTAAGATTAATTCGATCTACACCCTTATATTATATGTTTATAAAAGTTAATTATAAAAATTCATGTTTTAAATATACAGATAATTAAAATATCGATTATTTTAGAAAATAATTTTTATTATTTTTTAAAACATGAATTTTCATAATTTTTTTTAAATAAACTTATCAATATATGGGTATAGAATCTAGAAATATATATATATATATATATATATTTCACCAAAAAAAAAGAAATATATATATTTTTATTTTTATTTTTTTTCAATATATATTTATAGCGGAAATAATTTTAATTTGTGATTCGGACTGTGTACAAACTACAAAGTATTGATGGATGTTGCAATTGATTTTACCCTTAAATCATGTTCGCACCTAGGACTTAATTATGATCAGGTACGGTCGATCTTGTTTGCAGTATTATACAAATAGTATCTCGTTGCTTTTGTTGAACAAGATGCAAATCTGCTTGGATTGGAGCACTTGAAGATGGGATTTCGATCAGTGCCTGGTTCTAATTCTGCAAGATGGGCATCAGGTTATACTGTTCTAGTAGCAGCTAGTGTCGTCGGACAATGACACAGAATCAGCTTCAACCCCGAGAAATCTTCCTCTGGTGCACCATCTTTTCCTGATAAGGAGTAAGTTGTTGTATTCACAGGAACAAACTGCAGCTTCTCGATCTTGCTACATCCATTATAGCAGTAGATGGGAAAACAAAACCAACTAGCTAGCAACCGTTTCTAAATTAACATTCTGATCAAGGTGGCAAAAGGAATTGTAGTGCGATTCTTAGTCAACCTAATTAATCACAACCAACTAAGCCCGGCCTTGAATAATAGATAGTCTCATAATCAACTAAGCCAACTTGTTTCTATGTTTATTTATCATACAGTTATTATATTTATACTAATCTACCTTGTAAAATACTTTTTAAAAAAAAATTAACCGTGTTGTATCGTATATCTGATAAGAAAAAAACCTCAATCTGTATCCGATACAATTGTTATCGTGTTTTATTGTTTCATTTCGTGTTTTTTTATTTCGTTTCGTCGTGTTTTCATGTCGTATTTTCTGTAAACCCCTAGACACCGTCCTCGTAAAAACTATAACAAAAAAAATTATCACAAAAAAAATTGTCTCCACATGTGTCACCATTAGTGGTAACACCGATAACGATGGTAACGCTGTCATCGTAAAAAAAAATCTATCCCTTAAAAAAATTTGTATCAAAATTTTTTTGTCACCACATATGTGTCATCATTAGTGGTGATCGACATTGTCCTTGTTAAAAAAAAGGGAAATTCCGCGTGGTGCCCACAAACTTTTATAAATTTCGCGTGGTATACAAAGTTTTGAAAAATTCCGTGTGGTGCCCACAAAATTTTGTAAAAGTTCACATGGTGCCCACGAGGTTTTTCAAAAGTTTATATGATAACAGTAATGAGTTTTAATATTGAAAATTGAGATTAAAAATTATATTATTGTGCATTATAATTTGGAAAAACACTACAATATTGGGTATTGGTTTGAATCTTTTTTAAAACTAGTTGTTTTTTATATATAAATTTTCTTAGAGATAAAATAACCAATTTTTTTTTCTCAAAAATCTTACGTCTTTAATTTTTATTTGTTTTCAATATTTAGTTTTTATTTATAAGGAAATGAGGAAAAAATAATAAGAACTATACACGTACACTTTGGAAATTTGAAAATTGATAGAAAATTTAAAAATTACAAGAAGATATACACGTACACTTTTCCACATGAAACCAATTTTCATACGAGATAATTTTTAATACACAATTAAAAGTTTCACATTTTAATTGAGTATTAAAAATAGGAAAATAGTATGGCACCACCTTCTTAAATGCCCAATTTTAATTTTTATAAAATTTGATAAGTAAATAATTAGCTCTAAAATACGATTTATAAAATTAAATTGGTTAAATTTTGTTTTTACAAAAAAAATGAATTTTTGAAATTTATGATGTCACACCACGTTATTAAATTCTTCAACCCCGATTAATATGTCTAAGATTGGTTAGTTTAACTCTAAGAAAATTTCCTTATAAGAATATTTATATAAAAGTAAATATTGAAAACAAAATATTGAAAATTCCCTAATAAGAAAATTTATACAAAAATTGGTTAGTTTATCTCTAAGAAAATTTTGGGAATTTATGATGTCACACCACATTCTTAAATGCTCATTTCCTTATAAATAAAAACTAAATATTGAAAACAAATAAAAATTAAAGACGTATGATTTTTGAGAAAAAAATTGGTTATTTTATGTCTAAGAAAATTTATATAAAAAAAACTAGTTTTAAAAAAGATTCAAACCAATACCCAATATTGTAGTGTTTTTCCAAATTATAATGCACAATAATATAATTTTTAATCTCAATTTTCAATATTAAAACTCATTATTGTTATCATATAAACTTTTGAAAAACCTCGTGGGCACCATGTGGACTTTTACAAAACTTCGTGGGCACCACGCGGAATTTTTCAAAACTTTGTATACCACGAGGAATTTGTAAAAGTTCGTGGGCAACACGCGGAATTTCCCTAAAAAAAATTGTCACCAAACTAAAATTACCACAAAAAATTTTATCCCACAAATGTGTCACCATTAGTGCCTAGTGGGGGTGACACAAAAAAAGTTGCCTCATATGTGTCACCATCAATGTCACAATTTATAAGGATGGTGACACTTGACCTCATTATAAAACTATAAAAAAAAAGTTATCATCGCATATCTGTTACCATCAGTGTCACCACTAATACGGTTGATGGTACTGGCCTTGTGCTAAAAAAAACTATAAAAAAAAAGTTATCATAAAAAAAAGTTGTCGGTACATATGTCACTATCAGTGTCACCACTAATAAAGATGGTGACACTGACCTCGCTAAAAAATTTTAAAAATAAAAGCTGTCACATAAAAAAAAAACTTGTCACCAAGTGTCAGCATGAGTATCATCACTAATTAGGGGGTGACACTCACCTCGCTAAAAAAAATTGTAAAAAAAGTTGTCACCAAAAAAGGTGTCACCAATGTGTCACGTACTATCACTAATCTTGACCGATCAATGGTAAATGACCAAAAAAAAAATGGAAAGAAAGGGTGAAATTAATGATAATTATATTCCTTTTACTTATCATATTGAAAAATAAAACTTTAAAAATCATATTTATATTCTATATATTTTTATAAATATAATTATGAATTTTTATCGTAGAAAATATTTTTAGGGATTTATCATGGAAAATTATATTTTAAAAAATAGAGTTTTTATAAATAATTAATCTTTCATTTACCAATACTTTTTAAGATAAACTGTGTAAATTTATAAATGTATAAAACATAAATCTATATTATAATACTAAAGGAGAAGTCGCCTACGATATGTGGCGGCTTCTCCTTTAAAGTAGGATTTGTTAGTTATTTTTTTATAGATTTTTTAATTAGTAGGATTTGTTAGCTTTTTTTTATTTAAGTTTAATAATAAAAAAAATTATATTTAAAAATTAAAGTACTAATTAACCTAATTGATATGCCATATCTAAAATAACTAACTAACCAAAACGTAATCTTATTGTTTGCATGATGATATATGCAAATCCAGAATCTAGAAACTTACGCAGATCTTATCACTTTGTTTTTTTTAATCATCAATCTTATCACTTTGTAATGTAATCTCTTACTGGATCTATTGCAATCTTATCACTAAAATAATTTTAAAAAAAATCAGATTAGTCCATTCCAAGTTTCATAATCAGATTAGTCAATTTTTATTTTTATTTACAATTATTTATTAATTCAAAGTAGATATCTAAAATCAATGATCTTTGATTTGGTTAAAATTTTGAATGTTGAAATCAGTTTTTGTTTTTCCAATTCTTTAGATCAACTAATCTGATTTGGTTACAATTTTGAATTTTGAAATTTAAAAAAAAAAAGTATTCACATCGCCAAAATCGTAGTACTACACTACTACTGTTATAAATACTACCCTAACTCTTCCTGATTCAATTGTTCACATTTTTACAGAGTATATTCATTTGCTTTTGTGCTGCTGTGTTGCTTTTATATCTTAATCTAACATAATCATATTTGCAGATGCAGGTTATTGATTCTACCCTAATTTATTTGATTTTAATCCCACCCCAACTTCCCTCTCTTATTGTCCTTCTCAGTTTATCCGATTAATTACGATTCCATTGATTCTACTTGGAATTATGTCCAGTTGTGCTTAACTACTCGGAAAATTGATGTGAAATCGATCGACTTTGTGTTGCTACGTGGAAGATCCTTAGTCAAGATGTACGTGAAATCATTCAACGTAACACTAAATACTTTCAATTCGATTTGATTTTAAGTTATCTAATTAATCTTTTCGTTTCATCTTATAAATATAGGGGCAAGGTAATGCAGATTTCATTTATTTTATTTATGGTTTTAGTTAGCTGCATTCGTTCAGACATACTCCGTATATTCTCATGGTTATATAATTAAATTTATGGAAGATTTTGCTAATTAATCTTTTGAACCACTTTTTAATCAATAAATTTTAGATTTTCAATTATAATTTAGTCATGGTTATATAATTAAATTTATAGAAGATTTTGCTAAACAAATCACTTAAGATATGATTTATTTGTTAGTTTAGATATTCACTGGATAAGATCAAATAAAATCATATTTATCTCAAAAAATCAAATTTGATTACATTATAACTTGCCATTTGTTCAAGAAAATATTTGATTCTATTTTTTTGTTATATTTTTTTTATTCAACAAATTACTATAGAATATTTCGGTTTTAGTTTTAATTTCTATTTTTTTAGATAAATAACTCAAAATTGATTCATTCATTTAATTTTGAACCATATGTATGTTAATCAATATATAATACTAAAACAGAGGCGTGGAAATCCTATGTGGCGGGTTCTGGTGCAATTCGCTTACGTGTCGTATTCTGGTGCAATCTGGCCCAGATCTTTGACACGTCAATTAATGATGATCCAATATATTTAAGCCACGTAAATTAATAAAATCATATCTTTTAGCCACATCATTTAATATGATTCATCTTTATTAACAATGAAAAATATTTTAAATAATAAAATATTATCGTATCTTAGTTGGTTAGATGTTGATAAGGTTTTATACTTATATTTGAATAAATAAAAATTATGGACCTTCTTTTCCCTTTTAAAAAAAATTAATAAAAGATACTATAATTATAACCACCTTATGGATTGATTAGTTACTAACTTACTATACGGAGTATAATTCATATTTTTAGTTAATTGTTTTTCTCTTATTTAATACAAATTAACTAAGTAAAATGATAGAACTTACAAATTATAATAAAACCCCATCTAATTATACATGTGTCATCCTATGTGTCACTTTTAATTAATGATTAAGTTAATTTTTAGTATAAATATTCAATCTCATATCTTATAAATCTTATCATTTTACTTTAAGTTATTTTATCAGTATTTTATCTAGAAAAAAAAATCTACATTAGATTAATTTATATGAAAAAGGTTAGATTACATTTATCCATATCTTTTAAAATAAAAATAAATACATTGATATTATTTATAAAAATATTAACGGGATTATTTGATGAAAAATAAACCAATTTCTAATAAATTGTTAGAAAAATAATTAACATGATTAAAATAGTAAACAAACTTTAAGATGTGAAAATAGTAAACAAAGAGATTGATAATTAAAGATAAGGATATTGTTACATAACAATTCTAAATAAGGTTTAAACAAACAATAAAGTATATTTAATTGCAAATTGTATGAATATAAAGGCCAATGTTTATAACACTATTGAAAATTAATATGATTATAGCTTCAATTTTTGTATATTAATAATTAATTTTATGTAACTATGTTTCGCTTGAATATAAACAAAACATTATCTTTTCTTTCACCTACGAGTGTTTGATCATGTATACAATTAAATATTTAATTAAAATAAGGAGGCTTTATAGTCTATCTCTTAAAGATTTAGCCTAATCTTATTTTATAGTCTTTCATAATCATAACCTATATATACACACACATACATATTGTTATAGGATAATTAATTGAAATACCTTAATTATATAAAAAAAGTTGTATGATATTTATATATATATATATACACAAATAAAAATGTGTGAGAATTATACATTTTCAAAATTATTTAGATTTTTAAAGTTATTTTTATATAAATAAAAGTTATGAAAACACCGCGAAGCTCGCGGGAAATAAAACTAGTTAAAAGATAAAACCAAATCTCATAGGTTCTATTGTTTAGGTAATGTATCTTTAATTATTTTTATTTATTTTTTCTTCTTATCAGTTTGCTAGAGAAAATACATCTGTGACTCTTTTTTATACGGATGTTTTCCACCACATGCTATATACAAGAATTCAAATCCCTATTCATTTTTGTATGCAAGATTATTATCTCCATATGTATGTTGGATGGTTACAAGTAATGCTTACAAGTTTTGGTATCGATGAAGAAATGATAAATGAAATTATATAAATACATATTTTTAAAAAAGATCAATGCAATGCACGGGGTACTAAGCTAGTTTATTTTTAAAACACAATCCATAAACGAAACGGGCTGGAGTAGATGATAACAATGGGTGGTAAAGGTCCTAAACTTCAAGGAATAAAAAGATTTTCAAATTTTAGAATAAAGATCCCATATTTCTTTTTCTTCCCTGTAAAAGATTCACATGTTGAAAAATCAATCGTATCCCCACACACACACTCCCACTTCCACCCATATCTTCACCTCTCTCTTTCTTCACTATAAATTCACATATTGAAAAATCAATAGTTTCCAATCCCACTTCCACCCATCTTCGTCTCTCTCTCTTTCTCCCTCTGATCAAAATCTCCCCTCAAATTCAAAACCCTTTCACTAAGCTACCAATATCAGTACGACAGAAGAAGGGGAAATCGTGGGCTTGTCATTCAATTCAATAATCCAGAAAATGTCAGGTTTTGGTTTCTTCTTCTCTTATTTCAATCATCCATCTCTCAACTTCCTCTCAAACACCATCTTCTTGAAATGGTTAACTGCTTCCTTACACCTTGTTTTGCTTTTTGGTGTATTCATTTCATGGGTGCGCCACAAATTCAAAAAGGGTAACCTCGTAGTCATAGATCATTCAAAGGGCTCTAGGATTTTATACTACAGAATTACCCGCCTTTGTTGCCTGTTGCTTGTTCTTTATAATTTAGGTCTATGTTGTTTGATCTGCTTCTTTGGGAATAACGCCGATTGGTCTGATCAAAACTTGGTGACCCTTTTAGACTTGGTGGTAAGATCATTAGTTTGGTTGGGTTTGTTCATTTACTTGCACATCCAGTTGCCTAAGTCAGACCTCTCAAGGTTCCCAATTTTGTTGAGGATTTGGTGGGGTTTCTACTTTACCATATCTAGTTACTGCCTTGTCATAGACTTAGTTGACCGTAGGAAGGATAAAAAAATTCCAGCTCAATTTCTAGTGTCCGATTTCATCTATATGATCTCGGGGTTTATCTTTTCTTATGCGGGTGCGTTTGGGAAGGTTGTGGAGGGAAACATTTCTTTGGAAGTGCCCCTTTTGAATGATGATGTTGTTGACACCTCAAACAAGTCTAAGGTGGGTGAAAGTGTATCACTCTATTCAAGTGCGGGTTTTTTTAGTCTCTTGACATTTTCTTGGTTAAACCCTTTAATTTCTACCGGTTACAAGAAAATATTGGATCTTGAGGATGTTCCTGAAGTTGATGTAAGAGATAGTGTTAAAGGGTCCTTCCCTATTTTCAAGAACAACCTTGATCGTGTTTGTGGTGGGAATATCAATCAGTTGACAACTCTACAACTTTTGACATCTCTGATTTGTACAACATGGGTAGAAATGGTAATCACAGGTTTCCTTGCAATCGTATTCACTTTAGCAACCTTTGTTGGTCCCTACCTCATCGATGATTTTGTGCAATACCTGAATGGAAGACGACGATATGAATATGAAGGGTACGTCTTAGTTTTCGCCTTCGTGGCTGCAAAAGTTGTTGAGAGTTTTGGACAGACACAATGGTACTTTAGGTTGCGACAAGTTGGGATAAGGCTTAGGGCAGCACTTATTACCACAATCTACAACAAGGGTTTGACCTTGTCTGGCCACTCAAAACAAGGTCACACTAGTGGGGAGATGATCAACTTAATGGCGGTTGATGTTGAGCGAATCAGTCTCTTTTGTTGGATTATCCATGATCCGTGCGTGGCCCTTTTTCAAATTACATTGGCATTGTTGAATTTGTATAGGAATCTGGGGTTGGCATCTGTTGCTGCTTTGGCTGCAATAGTAGTTGTGGTGTTGGTAAACTACCCGTTTTCAAGATTTATTAAGAAGTTTCAAGATAAGTTGATGGATTACAAGGATAAGAGGATGAAGGTGACTTTTGAAATCTTAAAGAGTATGAGAATTCTCAAGCTTCAAGCGTGGGAAATGAAGTTTCTATCTAAGGTTTCTCAACTCAGAGAATTTGAAGCTGGGTGGCCAAAGAAATATCTTTATACAAGTACTGTGACTTCATTTGTCTTTAATTGTTCCCCCACATTCGTGTCGGTGGTCACATTTGCTGCTTGCTTTTTTATGGGGATTCCGCTTGAAGCTGGGAATGTTCTATCTGCGCTTGCCACTTTCAGGATACTATCTGAACCAATCTACATACTACCAGAAATGATATCTACATTTATTCAGGCTAGAGTTTCCCTTGATCGAATCACATCATTTCTTCGCCTTGAGGACATGAAGCCTGATGTTGTAGAGAGCCTTCCCATAGCTGCCTCTAATACTGCGATTGAGATAATTGGAGGAAACTTCAGTTGGGAAGGTTTAGCTTCTGATCCCACATTAAGCGATATCAATGTCAGAATCTCTCATGGTACGAGAGTAGCTGTTTGTGGAACTGTTGGATCTGGAAAATCCAGCTTGCTTTCTTGTATATTGGGAGAAATGTCAAAGGTATCAGGAACACTTAAGGTTAGTGGATCAAAGGCATATGTTGCTCAATCGGCTTGGATACAAAGTGGAAAGGTAGTTGATAATATTCTATTTGGAAGCGAAATGGACGAGGAAAAATATGGACAGGTACTCGATGCGTGCTCATTGAGAAAAGATCTTGATGTTCTATCCTTTGGTGACCAAACAGTTATAGGTGAGAGGGGGATCAATTTAAGCGGTGGCCAGAAGCAAAGAATTCAAATTGCTCGTGCTTTGTACCAAGACACTGATATTTATCTCCTCGATGATCCTTTCAGTGCAGTTGATGCTCACACTGGGACTCATCTCTTTAAGGTATGACATGGTAAATCTTTTTAATTGTGTTTATAAATGATTTTATGCAGTGAGTTGTTCTTGATTATCTTCCTATTTAGTGCTATAAAGTTATCTTTCTTGTATATTTTACAACAATCATCAGACTATATAATATTTTTTTCTTAACTAAATTAATGCATTTTATTTGGTTGACACAAGAGGTTTGAAAATAAATAACAATCTAGTCTATTACATTTTTAGGAATGCTTTTATGTAACTCTCCTATATTAAGGATGGTTTGTGTTATTTACCATTATGTATTTTTCTATTGTTCAATATGTCAGGAATGCTTACTTAAGCATCTGAAATCAAAGACTGTAGTATATGTCACACACCAAGTGGAGTTTTTACCTGCTGCAGATTTTATCTTGGTATGTTGTTGTTGATGCTATTAATCTTCTTCTATCTTTGCAATTGAATTAAGAAAGTGGTTGATATAACCTTAACAATTGCTTCAAAATCTACAAGGTCATGAAAAATGGTCGAATATCACAAGCGGGCAAATACAATAGTATTCTTGCTTCTGGATCAGACTTCATGGAACTTGTAGGGATACATGAGAAAGCCTTGGCTGCAATTGATTCATTTCAGGGCAAGCCTTCAAATTCGGTAGTCATTGAGGAGAATGATGATGTAAAAGTTTCATTGGGTTCTAAAAACGATGATTGTAGTACTCGCCAGCCCGAAGGTATAGTTGAGCAGAAGGGACGGCTTGTCCGGGAAGAAGAAAGAGTGAAGGGAAAAGTTGGTCTTACAGTGTACTGGAAGTACATCACAGCAGCTTTCGGAGGAGCTCTTGTACCCTTTATATTGCTTGCACACATTTCTTTTCAAATTCTTCAAGTTGGAAGCAACTATTGGATGGCATGGGCGACTCCTGTCTCTGTAGATGATAAACCTGTTGTTAAACCAACTACCCTCATTGGGGTCTTTGCTGCCTTTTCGGTTGGAAGTTCACTCTCTATCCTCTTTAGGGAGACTTTTATTGCAACGACTGCATATAAGACAGCTACTATACTTTTCAATAAAATGCATTTATGCATTTTTCGTGCTCCAATGACATTCTTCGACGCCACCCCCACTGGGAGAATCCTTAATAGGGTATATAGTTTCTTTTACCTTGCTGATTCTTTTTTGTTATTACATTCTTCCCTCGTAAATTTTATTGTACTGTTTGGTGCTAAAATGGATTTCCAACGTTGTTACAGGCTTCCACTGACCAAAGTGACGTGGATCAGATCATTGCGTACCGACTTTGGGGTGTTGTTTTTAACATTATCGAACTTCTAGCAACTTTTACTATAATGTCATGGGTTGCCTGGCAGGTTTTCGTGATTTTTATCCCCATCGCTTGTATATGTTTCTATTATCAGGTAACTCATAATGTGTTTTTGTTATTATATATTGTTGAAAAAAGGTGTTATTTATACACCTGGTTGTAAACCTCATATATTGCATTATATATATATATATATATATATATATATATATATATATATATATATATATATATATATATATATATATATATATATATATATATATATATATATATATATATATATATATATATATATATATATATATATATATATATATATATATATATATCCACACACACCTGTTCATACAATCTCAAAGTTACACTTTCTCTTTTACAGAAATATTATTTGCCAACATCACGTGAGCTAACACGGTTGCTTGGAGTATGTAAGGCTCCTATCATACAACATTTTGCCGAGACCATTGCTGGGGCAACAACTATTAGGGGCTTCAATCAACAATCTAGGTTCCAAGATACATGTACGGAACTAATAGATGGGTTTAGTCGGCTAAAGTTTCATATTGCTGGTGCATTGGAATGGCTATGCTTTCGCCTTGACTGCTTGTCGTCGTTGACATTTGCTTGCACATTGATCTTCTTGATATTTATTCCTCCTGGTCTAATTGACTCTGGTAAGTTGATCTTCTTGATATTGATTCCTCATAGAGTAAAAAGTGTGTGAACAACATACAAATAAGCAGTTTTCTACTCATTTCGCAGGCATTGCTGGGTTGGCAGTGACATACGGACTTAGTCTGAATATGTTACAAATTTATATGATATCGCACTTATGCGAGCTTGAAAACAAAATCATATCTGTGGAGAGAATTCTGCAGTATACAGATATTTCAAGTGAACCCCCGCTTTTTGTGGAAGCCAACAAGCCGGTTCTTTCATGGCCATCCCGTGGTGAAGTCAATATTCATCATCTTCAGGTGATTTTGTTTAAGTGCTTCTTCTTGAGCATTATGTTAAAAGTGAGCACTTGCTGAGGATGCTTGAGAGATTCTGAATAGGTTCGATATGCACCACACTTGCCTCTTGTTTTACGAGGGATCACTTGCTCCTTCCATGGAGGGAAGAAGACTGGAATCATGGGAAGAACAGGAAGTGGTAAATCAACCCTTATAATGGCACTCTTCCGGATAGTAGACCCAACATCGGGGAGCATAGTCATAGATGGTGTTGACATCTCCCTGATTGGTTTGCACGACCTCCGATCCAGGCTAAATATCATACCTCAGGACCCCGTCATGTTTGAGGGGACTATAAGAAACAACCTCGATCCTCTTGAAGAGTACAATGATGAACAGATATGGGATGTATGCTCTTCTTTCTATTTTTTCACTTGTAGTTCAGAGGACTCTCCGTTTGATTGTGCTCAAGTTGTTTTCTCTCAACTAATATGCCCCTGCGCGATTTTTCTTCAGGCTCTTGACAAATGTCAACTTGGTGACGAAATTCGAAAGAAGGAAGAAAAGTTGGATTCATTAGGTTTGTTGTCCAATTCAAATTCTTGTTTTTAAATATTTTTATCGGACGTGATTTCATCTGGTGGTGAATCTCTATTGTGTGATTACAGTTGTAGAGAATGGAGAGAATTGGAGCATGGGACAGAGGCAGTTGGTGTGTCTTGGCCGCGTCCTCCTCAAGAAGAGCAAAATACTAGTGCTTGATGAAGCAACAGCTTCTGTTGACACAGCCACCGATAACTTAATACAACAAACATTAAGGCAGCACTTCTCAGAATCCACGGTTTTAATCATAGCTCACCGGATAACATCTGTTCTTGATAGCGACATGGTGCTGGTTCTTAGCCAAGGTCTGTATTCCTATTTTCTATTCGTTGATTCCTATAAAACTACATATCTGAATTGCATTTGGTTTCCCTTATCTGTTGTATAGGTGCAGTTGAAGAATGTGATTCTCCAACAAGGTTGCTAGAAGACGAATCCTCATTGTTTGCCCAACTTGTTGCAGAATATTCATCCAGATCGAAATCCAGTTAGCACTAAAAACTAGATAGTCTATCTTCAAGATTCGCTTTGCCAATAAGATGTTTTACAAATGCTTTGTTTTAGACTAAGCTGCATTTGGTTTCCCTTATGTTCAAATTCTTATGTTTAACAATGCTTTGTTTTAAAAATGTAAACTGTTCAATTTGTGTAAACACTTAAACACTTTCAAAATTTCAGCCTAAAGGTTTCTCTTTGTGGATCAGAGAATTTCGAAAAAATTTCTTCAGTTGACAGAATGAAGTTTGATCTCAAAGGATGGGATAAGAGACACTTTGCAAAGTTACATAATTTATAACCCGGTTGATTGTTGAAGATGATGATCATTCCCTCAGGCGGCTTCACAAATCAGATTTTGGAATTTACCCCTAGTTTGTTTTTAGATAATAAAAGATAATTGTTAACCTTACGAATTTAATCCATATTTAAGTTAAAATTAATTGATCAATATTCTAACCATTACCCTTCTTCTTTCATTCACTTCACCGGAATGAATTACCTAATTTTAGGACAAGTTAACCATATCATAGGATGCTCTAACTATTTCCCTTTCTCTTCCTCTGAACTCACAAAATATTGATGATTATATTCATTTTACAAATAAAATTTAATATATTTTCCTTTTATTCCCTACCCTTCAAACAAATAAGTCTTTAAAATTGTGTTGAGAACTCACTTTTGATTTAGGAATCGCGTTCCTTATATGCACCGCAAATTTTACGTTGGATCTGATGTTGTCATAGCGTCCAAATTAATGTTGTAACAACGTCACATCCGGCGTTGTGCTCAACACACCATTTTGCCTTCGGGAAAATTTTTGGACGTTGCAAGCTAAATTCCCAATGAGCTCAACTGGGCTTAAAAACGTCAATTTGGACATTGTGACAATGTCGGATCCGACGTTGTAAAGACTCGGATTTTTAAAATCCTAATTTCTCAACAAAAAAAATCAAAATGAATTTAAAAGCAGAATTTAACGAAAAACTCGATAACTCGACTTTTAGGACTCATGAAGCGGATTTCCGACCTAAACAAAATTTTAAGAACTAACATGGCAACCTTGATTCTCAGATTTCAAATTCTAATTTCGTAAAAGATAACTTCGGAAACTAACTTCAGGACGCCCCTCGGGATTCGAGCTCGCAACATCAGGACAAGACTCTCGCTTTTCCTAACCCTAGTCAAAACCCTAACCCAAACCCTAGCCATGTTTTGAGGATTGAGACAATTCAAATTGGTCAAAGATTCCCATTACCCAAGTTAGTTAAACATCAACCATGCTTTCCTCCCTCCTTTTTCCATGTTCACCCCAAAAGAAGCAAGGAGACAAAGTAGCTTCCATCTCCTCCTTTCCCATCACGTTTTGGCCATCCCAAAGACTCTCCTTGACTCCTTAAAATCAGATTCTGAGGATCTTTGACTTACCACACAAATTGAGACACAACTCTAACCAAGAAACACCAAAACCTTATCCAAAAGGCCTTATCCCTAAGCTCCCTCTTTTCTCCTTTCTTCCTCCTTTTTCCTCCTTTGATGAGAGATTCCAGCAGCCTTAAACACACCCATTTCGTGTTCATATCATCACAACAACAACCCTATTTCATCATCCTCTTCTGATGACGCCCAAACGATAACGGAGATGAAGAAGCAGCAAAGGGTATTTTGAAAGGTCAACGATGGTGAGATCCATAAGAAAAACGTAACAACCTTCGGTCCGCGGACGAGGAATGCCCGCACAAATGGTACACGTGGCGTACGGAGGGACAGGTGGCGTTCATGCCACCCATCCAAGTGTTCCTTTCCTTTTGAACATTTGGCATCCCAGCACCGACAAATGTCCGAAAGAGGGGAACCTCTCCTCGGCCCGACGATCGAAGTAAAGCAGTATAAAAACCGAAGTGAATGAGAGAGAAGGGGACTTTTTGGGAAATAAGAGAGAGAGAACGCTGGTTTTAAGAGAGAGCGAGAAAGGAAACAACCACGACGAGGTCAACATCTCGACCCATCCTAAAACCCCGTGTCCGCGGACGCTTCTAGAGTGAAGAGCAGGATAGTTGAGGCTAAACAGGTAGTAAGGCGTCCAGTCCGGGGGCGGGACAACATGTGAAACTGTTCTTCTCCTCAACTTTTAATGTATCGACCAGCGTATCCACTTAGCCATTGAGTCAATTGATGAATCCAGATAGATTAAGATGCGAGTCTTCTCGAAAGACTCGGCGGCACCGGTCATGGGGCCCATACACCTCAGGGGGCCCTCATGGGTGGGTAAGACCGTCTGCATGTTCCTTTAGGGTATGCGGCACAGGTAAGAGTCCTTCTTCCCCTGGCTTAGCCACCCCCCCCCCCTCCGGGGTGACCGACCAGGGTAAAGAGGGCTTCAGGTAAGCCCGCCATACCCGCTTCCAATGAAAGGAAGTCGCCAGCATCCCCCTCCATGGACACGTGGAGGGTTCTTTTACCTTTTTTCTCATCTGGTTTCGTCACTGGCGCCGTCTGTGGGAACACTCTCACCCTGAGAGGTTCCCGAATCTAAATATTAACATACCATTCACAACGTTATTTTTAGCTAATGCCTTTTGTATAATCAGGCGGAAAAAATGAGCGAAAGCATGGGAGGAGCTTCTCCTGAGATGATGAGTCAGGACCACGGAGGACCCCAGGGGTCCGACTTACCAGTGAATTCTCCGGGTCAGTTCAGCGCGCCAGAGGTTCCAGTCGTCTCGCCGTACGTTCCCCCGCAAATGGCTCAAGGCAACTTTATACCAGAAGAGCATTACATACCCCCTCAAAACCTGGGACAGGGTCCGTTTTATGGATACAACGGATATTCCCCATTTCAACAGGGGAACCCTTTCCACTTCTTTCCCCACAATGTGCATGGGGGCACTTATCAAGGTCAGTTTCAGCCCAGATTCTCTGATGATTACGGAACACACTATCGTGGTGAAGGCAGACGCCCATCCAAGCATCACAGGGGAGAGCATTCGTCTGATATATCAACGTCCACCCGAACAGGTTCACCCCGTGAGAACGAGAGGAGGGTGGATCTCGTCGCTTCAGTGTTTACCCCCGATGTCTGCCTGGCACCCGTACCCAAGCGATGGAGAGACACCAATTTGATGAAGTATGATGGCACTACGGACCCTGATGACCACATGTGTCACTTCACGACCACCATGGGGATCAACGAATACAATGATGCAATGTTATGCCGAACTTTCCCATCCACTCTGACCGGCATCGCGCTGACTTGGTTCACTAACCTACCGCAGAACTCGATCGCCAGTTTCCTCCAGCTTTCCCAGGTCTTCAAGTCTCATTTTGGAAGCTCGCGGTCCAGAAAAAAGACCATGTTAGATCTGAACTCGATCAGGCAGGGGCATAATGAGACCCTGGGGCAATTCTTCGCCCGTTTCACCTCTGTGGTGGTTCAGATCCCCAACTTTAATCACGAATCCGCAGTTATAATCCTAATGGGGAACCTTGCGGATGGAAGTTTCAAGACTCGGCTTTTCAGAAAAAAGCCCAAGGACTATGATACCTTAAGAAACTTGGTGTCTGCTCAGATTGAGGCAGAAGAAGCCGCGGCCTCTAGCTCGAGGGCCAATAAGGGTTCACGGGGTCTTCTAGGGAAGATAGCAGGCAAGTTTCGAAAAGACAAAGGAGCAGTAAAGCAGAGAAGAAATTACTCCGCGGGCGGAATGCCCGCGTCCTGACAGGACGAGGTCCATTACAACCACGAAAGGGAGAGACCGGACGCAAGATACCAAGGCTATGACCGAGAAGCGCGCAGTCATAGGGAGCCAGTCCCTCCGGCCAGGAGAAATGAACATCGCGACAACCCTCAGCGTCACCACCAAGCTCAAAATCACAGTGATCGGAGGTACGCGGATGACAGAAGAGGTCACCACCAAGCCTCTCGATTCGAGATCCCTCCGGGGAGGGATGAGCAACAGCGGTATCCCCCGGTGAACAGGGGCCGAGGGAGGGGGCGTTGGTAGAGAGGAGGTCGAAGAGGGCAGGGGCAGCCGGCGCAGGTGTCGGTCAATCAGGCCCCTCGCCGCGAGGACCGCCCAGAAGGGTCACGGGTCAACAGGATCCCAGAACCAAAGGGTTTTATCGACACTCTTGCAGGAGGACCGTCGATTTCAGGGATCAGTCGACAAAAAAGGAAGAACTATGAAAGAGAGGCTAGGCATCCCCCGTCAACTGCGAGTCAGAGAATTGCCTTGCAACCACACCCGGAAATAATTTTCACTTCAACCGACGCGGAACAGGTCCGCATGCCCCATGTAGACCCACTGGTGATCCATGAGCAGATCGCCACAAAGACAGTAAAGAGGGTTTTCATCGATACAGGGTCATCGGTAGACATACTCTCGTGGGAAGCTTTCTCCCAGTTAGGCGTGTCCGCAACAGCTTTGAGACCTTATCACGGCACTTTGATTACTTTCTCAGGAGATGAGGTGCAGGTGGCGGGCACAATCGAGCTCACAGTAGTTTTAGGCACCCCCCCTCTCCGAAGGATGGAGAACATCACCTTCACGGTAGTCCGAATTCCGACCACCTACAACGCGCTTTTGGGGAGGGTTTCCCTTTATAAGTTCCAGATGGTTGTGTCCATATACCATTTCAAAGCCAAGTTTCCAGTCTCCGGGGGAGAAACGGGGGAGGTGTGCGGACAGCAACCAGAGAGTCGGAGTTGTTATGTGACCTCTTTAAAGAAGAAGAAGGAGGTTATGTGTCTCGAAGACACCGCTCAAAGCCGGGCCGAGAATGTCGAGGCAGATTTCACACCTCAGAATGAAGTGACAAGGGTAACCAACGAAGTTGTATCAGAAGCAGAGCTTGAGGTTCGACCTTCCGAAAGAGAGATCCCGACCGCAGATCCAAGAACCGCCCACCAACCATTTCCCAGTTCCGAGGAGAGGATTTACATGGGCCATGCCCTCGGAGCGGGGGAAAAGGAACGGGTCTTGGAGATTATCCGGTAGTCGCGGGACGTGTTCGCCTGGTCCCCGAAAGATTTGTTAGGTGTTCCCACTTCCATCGCAATCCATACCCTCAGAATCCGACATGACGCACGACCAGTGGCCCAAAAGAAAAGAAAGATGGCCCCGGAGAAGTCCCGGGCAGCGAAAGAGGAGGTAGATAAGTTTCTCGACGCCGGTTTCATTGAAGAAGCTGAGGACTCAGATTGGCTCTCGAATGTGGTCCTCGTCAAGAAAGCAAATGGGAAATGGAGGATGTGTGTTGATTTCTCTGATCTAAACAAGGCTTGTCCTAAAGATAGTTACCCGCTGCCTTCGATAGACGAGTTGGTGGACATAACCGCTGGGAACGAGGTTCTGAGTTTTTTGGACGCTTATTCAGGGTATAACCAGATCAAACTAGACCCACTGGACCAAAGGGCTACCACATTCATCACTAATCAGGGAATTTTCCGTTACAAGGTCATGCCCTTTGGCCTAAGGAATGTTGGAGCCACGTTCCAGAGGACAGTGGACAAGATATTTCGCGATCAGCTCCCCCGGAATGTGTCCATTTACGTGGACGACATTGTAGTAAGAAGCCAGAAGGCAGAAAATCACGCCGCAGATCTGCACGAGACTTTCGACTCGCTGAGACGAGGGGGGTTGAATTTGAATGCTGAAAAGTGCGTCTTCGGAGTTGATTCTGGGAAATTTCTAGGTTTCATGGTCAGCCAAAGAGGAATAGACGTGAACCCGGCCAAGATAGCAGCAATACAGGAGTTGCGTCCCCCTCGGACTATCAAAGAAGTACAGTCGTTAAACGGTGCGGTCAACTACCTGGGACGCTTCTGCTCCTGCCTGGCAGATAAGTCCCTGCCTTTCTTCGCGCTGTTGAAGAAGAAGGGGCCGATACGGTGGACACCAGAACTCCAGCAAGCATTCGACGATTTGAAAGTTTTCCTACAGTATTTGCCAACTCTTCAGCAGCCACAAAAGACTGAGAACTTACAGATTTACCTCGCGGTTAAAACAACCACCATCAGCGCAGTTCTCACCAGGGAGGGGCGATACCCGATTTACTATGTGAGCAGAATGTTACAGGATGCGGAAACCAGATATGAGCCAGTTGAGAAGGTAATCCTTTGTTTGATATTCGCGGCCAGAAGGCTATGTCCATATTTCCAGGATCACCGGATCGAGGTCTTGACAGATTTACCATTAAGGCAAATCCTTCACTCCCCAGACTTCTCAGGACGAATGACGAAGTGGTCTATCGAGCTCTCAGAATTCGAGGTATCGTACGTTCCGCGTAAAGCAGCGTTAGCTCAGGTTTTGGCCGATTTCATCTGCGAAACCAGTTTTGAAAAAGAAGACGGCAATTCGCAGAAGGTTTGGTTAATAAAAGTTGACGGAGCCGTCAACGCGGACGGATGCGGAGCAGGGATCGTGCTAACCACCCCTGGGGGGGACCAGTTTTGTTTCGCTCACCAGCTAAACTTCCCGACCACCAACAACGAGACCGAGTATGAAGCTTTGATAGCAGGACTAGAGTTAGCCCTGGCCCGTGGGGCTCGGGCCGTCACCGTGTATACCGATTCCGAGATTGTCGCCAAGCAGGCGGACGGAGAATACGAGGCCAAGACGGGGTTGTTGCCAGATTATCTGCGAAAGGTGAATGCTCTAAGGAAAGCTTTCCTGTACTTCACCATCGAATCCATCCCTAGAGAGGACAATGAACAAGCCGATTTGTTGGCCCGGGTGGGGGCCGCCATGCCGTCAAACGTAGAGGGAAAATTTGACTTTGAAAGAAGGGACCAGCGAAGGCTGTTACAGGAAGTGTATTTCGTCCAAACAGAAGGACCTGATGACTGGAGAACGCCAATTACGGAGTACCTGGGGAAGGGGATTCTTCCACCAGAAAGAACGGAGGCCAAGAAACTGACGGGCAGAGCGGCCCGATTCGTGATTCGCGAAGAAAGACTATACAAGAAAGGTTTCAACTTCCCGGACTTGTTGTGTGTATCCAACCAGGAAGGACGGATCATTGCAGAGGAATTGCATGCCGGGGTCTGCGCTCATCACCAAGGCTGGAGGGCTTTGTCTTCCAAGGTTTTAAGGTTGGGATACTATTGGCCCACGATTAGGGCGGAGGTACAGAACTTTGTGCGCAGTTGTGAAGCTTGTCAGAAGCACGGGAACCTGAAGAATGTACCCGCCGAGCCGCTTCAAAACATCTTTGGGGCCTGTCCTTTCGCCTTGTGGGGAATGGACATTCTGGGCCCTTTTCCCACGGCACCCGGACAGCTCAAATATGTCCTGGTCCTGGTGGACTATTTCACCAAGTGGGTAGAAGCAGAAGCGATGGGCTTGATCACCGCAGAGAAGGTCAGGAAATTCTTGTGGAAGAATCTGGTGTGTCGATTTGGAGTCCCTGAAGCCATCATCACCGACCATGGGACGCAGTTCGATTGTGAAAACATCCGAGATTTCTGTGAAGGCCTCGGAATAAAATTGAAATTCTCGTCTGTAGCTCACCCTCAAACGAATGGACAAGCGGAGACTACAAATCGCCAAATCTTGGAAGGTATTAAGAAGAAGCTGGGGAAAACTTCCAAAGGCCGGTGGGCGGAACTTCTCCCTTTGGTCCTCTGGTCTTATCGTACTTCACCAAAGACTCCAACCAGGGAGTCGCCCTTCTCCTTGGTATTTGGGACAGACGCGGTCATCCCAGTTGAGTGTTTGATTCTTTCCGCCCGAGTCCTAGCTTACGAATCCAAGGCCAATGACGAAGCTCTGGAGGTCGAGATGCACCTTCGGGAGGAAAGGAGGATGGTCGCCGAAATTAATGCCCGGGAGTACAAGAGGAAAACCCAAAAGCACAGGGACCAGCATCTCCAGGAGCGACGATTTGAGAGGGGAGACCTGGTCCTCCGACTGGCCCTGGCAGGAGGGAAGCTCGACGCCAAATGGGAAGGGCCCTATGTGGTCGTCGAACGCGTCCATGTCAGAGCATACAAGTTGCAAACCCCTGAGGGTGTTGTCCTTCGGAAGACGTGGAACGCAGAGCACTTGAAGAAATACTATGTGTAATCTCTAAGCTCTTTTCAAAGTTTATCTAAGTCACCCCCGCTACCAGTAAATAAATCAAAGCGGTTAGTGGGTGCTTTATAAATCTTCTTACAGTTTCTAACCCCGCAACACTGGAGCTCGCTCCGCGTCGGACATCTGGTGGACGCCTTGAGCTCCCAGATCAGTTTGAAGTCCTATGACGCTGGAGCTCGCTCCGCGTCGGACATCTAGTGGACGCCTTGAGCTCCCAGATCAGTTTGAAGTCCAATGACGCTGGAGCTCGCTCCGCGTCGGACGTCTGGTGGACGCCTTGAGCTCCCAGATCAGTTTGAAGTCCTATGACGCTGGAGCTCGCTCCGCGTCGGACATCTGGTGGACGCCTTGAGCTCCCAGATCAGTTTGAAGTCCAATGACGCTGGAGCTCGCTCCGCGTCGGACGTCTGGTGGACGCCTTGAGCTCCCAGATCAGTTTGAAGTCCAATGACGCTGGAGCTCGCTCCGCGTCGGACGTCTGGTGGACGCCTTGAGCTCCCAGATCAGTTTGAAGTCCTATGACATTGGAGCTCTCTCCGCGTCGGCAAAAATGTCGAAATCGTGACTACGACCTACCAAGTGATACATCTGTTCCGGGAAGTCCAGCGAACGGAAAAAGGACCAGGTCGTCGGGATTGAAGACGACATCTCATGGAGGATTTTTCTCACAAAGACGAAAGGATGGGGAGACCCCGATTTTTAAAGGGGATCCCCAAGCATCACGGACGGCACATGCACCACCTCGGTAAGCCAAAAGACTGAAAAAGAGACCATGGCGAAACCCGAAGACAGCCAGAGCATCACTGTCCCAGGCCAAGCATGGCGGACAGATGTACGTCGGATGGGACGCTACATGCAGACCACAGCCTGCACCCCGAAAAGAAGAAGACCCGTGAGCATAGTTTCTCTCTCCAGGGGCGACCAAATCCAGACCGTAACTCCCATCTTGGGGTATAAAGACTAGGCCCTGGTGACTCGAGGAATACGACGCCCCCCGAAGACACCGATGAATCCCGGGACACCACCCAGGATGTTTTGTCGCGTCATCATGAAGGAGGAACAGCTTCACACACTCCGCCTCCCACTTATGTACGTTTTAATAGATGAAGACACGCAAGCACAAGCCCGGCTTTGGTCCCGCTCCAACCAGGAACATGAGGTGAAGGTTGAAAGGGACAGCGACGGCCTGTTCTGGTTAACCCAGGGTTGGAACCACTTCATTCAAGCAAACCGAGTCAAAGTGGGGTCTGCACTGATCTTTGCTTACATGGGGGATTCCATCTTTGAAGTCAATATAATCAACCCCGACAGCGAGGAAATCTAGAAACAATAGATTTTCAGATCCATATCCTATGTAATCTGCACCCTCCCTCGGTTCCAATGTTCAGGTGCCAAGGGAGTCGGGTCTGAGAAAAACTTTGTTCTTGTTACCATCAATGAATAATAAAGGACGTCTTTCACATCTTTAGAACGAGTGAGGGTCGCGAGAACGCAATCGGTTTCCCAAAGATAGCCGTAAACGTTTACAATTCACAACTATTGAAACCACCAAGAGCGGCCCGACGCCACCCCCTTGAACCACCAAAAGGGGATAAACGGTTTCACACGAGGTTTCCGTGGTCGACCAAAAGACCCAAACCACAACGACCTCTCTTCGTGTCCTATCAGCAATCTAAGGAAGGATCCTCATCCGCCAACTGGGAGAGGAGCACTTCTCGTTCAAGACCGCCCCAAGCTGCGTCAAAGACCCTTCACGATCGGAGGCCGCGCTATTGTGCACCCCATGCAGAGATTTTTCCTCCTACTGGAACACTGGAAGCAGATCCAAAGTTTCTCCCAAACACGTGGTTCTTCTCTGAACGGAAAGAAGAAAACGTGGGTGGCTAGGGACTCCCACGTGTAGCGAAGGTCGCCACTCTCAACCACCATTTGGCTGAGGACGGTTTCAGTGGGCGGAGCACCATAATAAAGAGGAAGGGAAGCGGCGAGATCAATTCCTTTCACAGTCAAAAACACCCTCTCCCATCGAAGAAAACTTCGACATGGGCTCCGAAAACACCCGAGCATTCTACCGCTTTGTCACCCAGGAGGAGCACTTGCACACGTTACAACTACCCCAGATGTATGAGTAGCTCGGGGGTGCGGTGCATCAGCTCGTTTACCTGTGGTCGACCACTTGTCAGGATTTCGAAGTCGACGTGGAGAGAGACGCGAACGGAACGTTCTGGTTCACCGAGGGGTGGCCGGACTTTGTTTTCTCCAACCGAGTAGTCATGGGCTGTTCGCTTCTTTTCGTCTACGAGGGGGAGTCCCATTTCGAGGTGCATGTGTCCTACCCAGACCCGATTAACGACCACCAAAGGAAGGTGGGCCCGACAAGCGTGGGCTCGTCCAAATCCAAGGCCCATCAAAAGCCCCCAAGGGCGCCAAGGCGCCAAAACCTAAAAAGTAAGCCCGCAAGTACCGATGTACCTGAGAACGAATAAAAGTTTTTCCTTTTTTCTTCTTCTCGGTTTGGAAAAGAAATCAATAAAGCTATTTTTCCTTTACTGACCAATTTTCCTTCCCGAGAAACTCGGGAAGGGACGATTCGGAAAAGACCCATTAAATAAGAAAAAAAAAAAAAAAGAACAAGCAAAGGGATAGCAGCTCGCAGTTCCTCTATAAAAACCAGGGACCGGGTAACCCCTCGAGACACACTCTCCATCAAGAAATACACCAACCAAAACAATCCGGGAAAGAACATGGCAGCAGGTGGAGGCCGCCCAAGGGATTTCCTCCGATGGATCCAGAATGCGTCTCTTTTACAAAGAACGGTAACGCCCCTCTGAAACTCCCCGATTAAACGTTCTCGTTTTTCTACATACGATTAATCGTTTCCTCCGAACAAACAACAGCCCTTGCCGGAGTTCTTCGAAGAAGAATATAGGCTTTTCGGCGTGGAGAGGATCATCCTAACTAATGGACTGGGAAGGAGAGGCACACGCGTCTTGGTAGAAAGAGACG
Organism: Persicaria maculosa; assembly: GCA_963922045.1. Classification (NCBI taxonomy): domain Eukaryota; kingdom Viridiplantae; phylum Streptophyta; class Magnoliopsida; order Caryophyllales; family Polygonaceae; genus Persicaria; species Persicaria maculosa. Next base: position 58,256,892 of record OY998259.1, read on the forward strand.
AAGCCGGGGTGCTCTGGCTCACCCAAGGATGGAGAGCGTTCACCCGGTCCCGAAACGTACACGTGGGAGGAGCCGTCATATTCAAGTATCTGGGCGACGCGCGCTTCAGGACCACCTACGTGCCTTCAGGGGAAAACACTTCCGAAGGTGAGAGTAGCGGCGATTCTCAGTAATAAAAGAGTGCGTGCTAAATGTTTAGATTATCAAGAAAAGCCTGTAATCAATAAGAGCGTTGAATGAAAAATATTAATGCGACCGGGCGTCGCGGTTTCCGAAATCTCTTTCGCCAAGCACCAAAATAATATTAAGAAGGTCACTAATAAAAAACCACGAACCAGGTTCCCCTAACACAGGCCATCCGCGGGACCAGGGGCAAAACCCATTTCCAAAAACAACCGCGGATTAAGTTTCCCACCACCATCTTGCCAACACGTTTGCTTAAAACGTGTGGGAAGGTTTGTTCAAAGCATCAAAACAGACGTTCGCAATCCTAGAAGAAACATAAACAAAGTGCCAAGGTTTGTCTAAAACATGAAACCACCAGAGGCAACTGGAACTAATGTCTACAGCCCATCACCAGAAAAATCCACTTGATCGTCATCCACCAAACCCCAGTCTTCCCGATCTTCGCTAGGAGAAAACGGTTGAAGGGGAATTCCCGGGTTCTCCTCGGATTTTTTCACACTCTGGTGTATCCCAGCCTTCATCCCAATATAAAAGCAATCCTTGTACCGATTTTGGATGAAATCCTGCCCGGCTTCTTCGTTCAACCACTCGGGGACTGCACTTTTCATAAAATCCAGACCAGACGGAGTCTTCAGCCAGTCGTCCACCAACTTGGTACGGTTATGCGGGACGTCCAACCAAGACAGAACGATATCGCCGTCCGTGCGAGATTTATATCATTCCAACTCGATTGCACGCCGGTTGGCCTCCACGACCGCCTTACTCCTCGACTCGTTGGCCGCCAGCAGCTGGTCCTCAAACTCCTTTTTATGGGCTTCAAACTCTTGCTTCTGGGTTTCAAACTCCTTCCTCTGGTTTTCCAAGTCAGTTCGCAGCGCCGCCAGGGCCTGTTGAGAAGATTCAAGTTGAGCACGTAGCGTCTCCGCGTCTTCCACCAGTTTACTTTTTTTTGCTTTCTCGGCGGATATAATCTCGTCCCTCTCTTTCACCCGCGAACGAAGGGATTCGACGTCCTTTTTCGGCGTCTCAACCTCCGAGAGTTTCCCTTCCAACTGCTCCAGCCTCCCTTCGAGCTCGTGAGCATGTTGGCCCAAGCGGAGATACCTGCCCCAGCCGCTGTGGGTGAAAACGTGACCCTAGCCGCGGAAAATAATATGAGAATACAGGATGCAGTCAAAAGTCAAAAATGTGAAAGAAAGGGCGTACGATGCACTTACCCAATTGCACCAGCGCTCTTGCTCTAATGTGAACTGCTCGTCAGTCAGGTGGTCCAGATACCGTAGCTCTGCTTTCCCTAGTTCCGGGGGAAAAGCCAACCGTTCAAGAGTATCGGAGTGGAAGCCGGGTGATAATGCATATTTGAGATAGGCATTATAGATACATTTAGTTTAGTTTAGGTTGCATTTCTTGCTTGCTTTGTTGTTAAATTGCATCTTGTGTTTATTGTAGAAAAGTTCGGATTCTGCGCAATTTTGTGTTTATTTCGCAGAGTGAGTCGGAACACATTTGGGAGATGCAATGTCTCGAAGAGGAACACAAGATACATGGGAAGGAACAAGGAAGAAAGAAGCAAGACAAGACGAGAGAAGCCCGCAAAGGAAGTTAGAAAGCCACGGCAAAACTGACTGCGGCGGGCGCCGCAGCTATTGCCGCGGCCGCCGCAGTGCCCGCCGCAGCGGGTGGCGAAGAACCAACTTGCGGCGGGCGCCGCAACCCTTGCAGCGGCCGCCGCACGTACTGCCGCGCGCCGTTTTGATGGAAAAAACCCTAGTTTCTAATTTATTCACTTTGAGGCCGACTTGGATGTTTTTAATTAGGCCTTTTATGTTATTTTGTAGGACGAATTTTTCATTCTATTCATGGAACCATTAGACTTTTTAGAGATTTTGAGCTATTTTCTTCCATGAGGAACTAAACTCATCTATTCTGCCTGCAATTTGAAGCTTTATTCGGATTGATTGTGAGTTTCTAATTCTCGCTCCTGGTTTCCTATTTGTGAATGCTTCAACTTCTTTGTGCTTAATTAATTATTGATTTGTTCTATCTTGTCTGGCCAACTCGTTAGATCAATTCAATCGCTAAGGTTTTGTAGATTCCTGGTTGTGAACCTTAACCTAAGTGGCAAACTTATTCCTTTAGGGCTGGTTGAACTATTTGAATGAGTAGGAAGTTGAATGTGTTGTTAAATCCCTCTTTAGGGACTGCAAATACCTTGGCTAATCTCTGAACTTAAAGCTATCAATTGGGTTAAATCCTTCTTTAGGGACTGTTCGGTTGATAAGGGCTGCTAGGACTGGTTGGACTAGTAACTATATTAGGTCGGGACAAGGGCATTCATAGGAAACATAATAGGACGAGAAGAAGTTACAAGGATCGCTTCAATCCAATAAAGTGGAAAATTATAGGTGGAATTGCTTCTCCTAATTGTCTAAACCAAATTCACTTACTTTGCGTTCTTTACTTTGCTTCAAAACTGTCACACAAAAACCCCCTCTTTGGTTACTTAATCAACATTAAAATCGCACGTGAGTTATAAATTTCCCTGTGGGATCGACCTCTTACTTATTACTATACTAGTTATAGGTTTGAGTTTCTTTGGCGGAATCAACGACAGGTTTCCCCTCCGTCAAATTTGGCGCCGTTGCCGGGGATCTTTTATTAAATTCTTGTGTGTTTTTAGTGTTGATCTTGGTGTGGACCGTCTTATATGGTCCATACCCGTGCTACTAATTCATCTTTGTTACCATTTGATTCAGAGATTGAAAGGACCCTTGCCGCTCTGAGGCGAGAAGTTCGTGATCGCTTTCGCGAACTCCCTTTTGATCAACAAGAACCGACAACAGAGATGGCTGACGATGCGAACCGCACTCTTAAGGAGCTTTCTGCTCCTGATGTGGCACAGCAACCCCTGGCAATCCAATTTCCTGCGCTAGCAGAAGGGGTCAAATTTGAGCTTAAGTCTGGGGTAATTCATCTTTTACCCAAGTTCCATGGGTTGAGTGGGGAGGACCCCCACAAGCATCTGGCTGAATTCCATAGGGTGGTAGTTGGGATGAAACCTGAGGACGTCACTGCAGAGCAAATCAAATTGAGAGCTTTTCCCTTCTCTCTAAAGGATGACGCCAATGAATGGTTCTTCTATTTACCGCCGGGATCTATTACCACTTGGGCTGAGATGAAAAGAGTCTTCCTAGAGATGTACTTCCCTGCAACAAAGCTAAATGCTTTGAAAAGGTCTATCAGCAGCATTGAGCAGTACGCGACAGAGTCTATACATGAGTACTTTGAACGCTTCAAGAAACTCTGCGCCAGCTGCCCAAGCCATGGGTACTCTCAAAAGGATCTGGTCCTCTTTTTATTCAATGGATTGACTGATATGGAGCGCAAGACGGTGAATTCTGCTTGTGGAGGAAATATGCTTAATAAGACGCCTACCGCAGCTTGGGAGGTGTTTAGGGAGCTATCTGAGGGCTCCAGACAGTTCACCAAAAGCCCTCGGGCTAGGGGTGTACTCGCTGTTGATGCGCCTGTGGCTGCACTTCAGACGGATATGGCAGAGGTAAAGGAGATGATGAAACAATTGGTCCTTGATAGAAATCCTCAACAACTGAAGGCATGTGGTCTTTGCAATCAATTCACTCATCCTATGGACATGTGCCCGATCCTACAAGATCCTAATGTTGATTTGAATGCCATTGGGAATTTCGCTCAACAAAGGCCTAGACAAGGCAATTTTGGAAATCCTGGGTATTTCAACAACAATAACTACAATAGGGGCTATCAGCAAGGCTACGGGAACTATCAAGCACCTATCAATCAGCAAGGGGGGCAACAGGAAAGGCCTCAGCAACAATTCGAACCTCGACAGGGAGGTCAGCAGCAGTCAAATGGGGATAATGAGGATCCACTGCAGAAACTGTCACGATTGGTCATGAGGAATGAAAAACAACAGTCAGAGCGGATGGAGAACCTAGAAAAGCAGCAATCCGATCGGATGACAAAGCTTGAGAATCAAATGAGTCAGCTTATTCAAATCTTAAGTGCTAAAGAGGCAAATAATTCTGGTAAGCTTCCGTCACAGACCATCGAGAATCCGACAAAGGAGAATGTCAGCGCTGTAACACTTAGGAGTGGCAAGGAACTGGTTGTCACAAAGCAAAAGGACGAGGAGGAGATAATGGACGAAGAAATAGAAATAATTGAAGATGAAAACGGGCAAACAGTGGTGCGGCGCCCGCGGCAACCCTTGCGGCGCCCGCCGCTGTCACCTGCGGTGCCCGCCGCCAGAGAGCCGATTCCAGCTGCGGCCGCCGCGGGAGAGACCTGGCAAGCTGCGGCGCCCGCCGCATCACCTGCCGCGCCTGCCGCTGCCTCACCCGCCGCCGATTCGTCTTCTGGTACGTTTTCTCCCTTACCTCTTTCCTCTTCTCTCCCTCTTTCTCCTCCATCTTCTTCTACTCCTTGTTCTCCCTTACCTATGGAGACTCCAAAGCCCGTTCCGCCCTTCCCGGAAGCTTTGAAGGATACAAGGAGGTATGAGAACGACAAGGAAATCTTCGAGACATTCAGTAAGTGCGAGGTAAATATTCCTTTGCTTAATTTGATCAAAAGCATCCCTAGATATGCTAAATTTTTGAAGGAACTTTGCACTATCAAGCGGAACCAGAAGCTAAAAGGTAAGCAAAAGGTGAAGGTAAGCGAACATGTCACTGCTGTCTTTCAAAAGCGTATGCCTGAAAAGTGTAGTGATCCTGGTATGTTTGCTATTCCATGTGTGATAGGTGACACTAAATTTGACAAAGCCATGTTAGATTTAGGAGCATCTATTAATGTTTTGCCTTCTAGTGTTTATCATGCTTTGGGGTTGGGACCTCTGAATGGCACTCGGGTGGTAATTCAACTAGCTGATCGATCTACTATATACCCGAAAGGGATTGTTGAAGATGTCTTGGTTATGGTTGACAACTTGATATTCCCTGCTGATTTCTTTGTGATTGACATGGGTCCTGGTAACCGTGAAGGCCCTATTCTATTGGGCAGACCTTTCTTGAAAACTGCTAGGACCAAGATAGATGTCTATTCAGGATCTCTTACTATGGAATTTGATGGTCAACGAGTTGAATATAATATCTATGATTCCATGAAATTCCCATCTGAGGATCCTTCTCTGTGCTTTATGGATGCTATTGATACTATGGCACAGGATTGTTTTGATTTGGAGTGTGTTGATGAGATGGAGGTTGCTTTACAGGCTCCTATAGATGAAATTGCTAGAGATTATGTATTGTCATCTGACTTGCAGGAGGCTATAGTAGCTTTAGACCATCGATCTCCCACATATGTACCACCAAGGGGAGACCGCATCGAGCTGACCATTCCTACTGAAAAGCTTCTCCCATCCATTATCCAAGCGCCGGATGTTGAATTGAAACAACTTCCTAATCACCTTAAATATGCTTTTCTTGGTGAAAATGATACTCTACCTGTCATTATTTCTAACAAATTGACATTTGGACAGGAGGAGCGATTGGTGAATGTTCTAAAGGAGAACAAGGAGGCGCTAGGATGGACGATAGCGGACATTAAAGGCATCAGTCCTACCCTCTGCATGCATAGGATACTACTGGAGGATGATGCCAAGCCATCTAGACAACCTCAGCGAAGACTCAACCCACCAATGATGGAAGTTGTAAAGAAGGAGGTGCTGAAACTCCTTCAGGCAGGTATGATTTTTCCCATATCTGATAGCAAATGGGTGAGTCCTACTCAGGTTGTCCCTAAGAAGGGAGGTATTACTGTTGTTGAAAATCAGGATGGTGAATTGGTCCCTAGTAGGGTTCAAACTGGATGGAGAGTCTGTATTGATTATCGTAAATTAAATACAGTCACTCGCAAGGACCATTTCCCCCTTCCCTTTATTGATCAGATGCTTGAGCGCCTTGCCGGCCGTTCTTTTTATTGCTTTTTAGATGGCTACTCAGGATATTTTCAGGTACCCATAGCACCGGAGGACCAAGAAAAAACGACTTTTACATGCCCTTTTGGCACTTTTGCATATCGCAGAATGCCTTTTGGGCTATGTAACGCACCTGGGACTTTCCAACGGTGTATGGTGAGCATATTTTCTGAGTATGTGGAACATTTTATTGAAGTATTTATGGATGACTTCACTGTGCATGGAGATGATTTTGATACCTGCTTACATCATTTGTCACTTGTGCTTAAGAGGTGCGTAGACACCAATCTGGTTCTTAATTCTGAAAAGTGTCATTTTATGGTTGAGCAAGGCATTGTATTGGGTCACATTGTGTCTAGCAGGGGTCTTGAGGTAGACAAGGCTAAAATTGATGTTATTCAGTCTCTACCTTACCCCACCAATGTACGTGAGATTCGCTCCTTTTTAGGCCATGCAGGGTTCTATCGCAGGTTTATTAAGGATTTTTCTAAGATTTCTGCACCTCTTTGTGATTTATTGAAAAAGGAAGTCGCTTTTGAGTTTGATGACAGGTGTAGAGCATCCTTTGATGAGCTTAAAGGTCGCCTAACTAGCGCTCCTATAATTCAAGCACCCATATGGTCGGAACCCTTTGAGATTATGTGTGATGCTAGTGATTATGCTGTGGGGGCTGTTTTGGGACAAAAGGAAGGAAGGAGCTCTCATGTCATCTACTATGCCTCCATGACTCTGAATGGAGCACAAAGGAACTACTCAACCACTGAGAAAGAGCTTCTGGCTGTGGTCTTTGCACTGGAGAAATTTCGCTCCTACCTCCTAGGAGCTAAGGTAATTGTCTTCACTGATCACGCTGCTCTTCGCTATCTATTAACTAAGAAAGAAGCGAAACCAAGATTGATTCGATGGATTTTACTTTTGAGTGAATTTGACATCGAAATCAAAGATAAGAAAGGTGCAGAAAACTTAGTAGCGGACCACCTCAGCAGACTTGTCCAAGAAGAGGACAAGCCGGAAGATCAAAGACCTATTCACGGTGAGTTCCCTGATGATACACTGTTTTACTTAACTCACACATCTTCGTTGCAGATGCAGGAACAAACAAGGACGGAGAGTCCTGATGAGGTAAGTCCTGATATTTCTGAATTGTTGATGGGTGTCCATACTCCTCGACCTTGGTTCGCCAATATGGTGAATTTCTTGGTCACGGGAGTATTTCCACCGAAATTTACAAAGGCCCAAAAGGACAAGATTCGACATGACTCCCGCTTCTACGTTTGGGATGACCCCTACCTGTGGAAACATTGTGCTGATCAGGTAATTAGGAGGTGTCTGCCGGACAATGAGGTACAATCTGTCCTTACTTTTTATCATACTCATGAATGTGGAGGCCACTTTGGTCCTCAAAAGACTGCTAGGAAAGTGTTAGAAGCAGGTTTCTTTTGGCCTCACTTATTTAGAGATGCTAATGCCTTCTGTAAATCATGCGATAGATGTCAAAGGGTCGGGAACATATCTGCTAGGAATGAAATGCCACAAACAACTGTCATATTCTGTGAAATCTTTGATGTTTGGGGTATCGATTTTATGGGTCCCTTCCCTAGCTCTTTTGGGAATTTGTATATTTTACTTGCGGTGGACTATGTCTCCAAGTGGGTGGAGGCAAAAGCCACCAGAACTGATGATGCTAAAGTGGTTGCAGATTTCCTAAAGGACACCATTTTCGCAAGATTTGGGGTGCCTAAAGCCATAATTAGTGACAGAGGGACACATTTTTGCAACAGGACGATCACTGCCCTGTTAAAGAAATATCATGTCACACAGAGGGTGTCCACTGCCTATCATCCACAGACCAATGGTCAAGCGGAGATATCAAATAGGGAGATAAAGACTATTCTGGAAAAAACAGTGGCACCCAACAGAAAGGATTGGAGTCTAAGGCTCAATGACGCTCTTTGGGCCTATCGGACAGCTTATAAGACTCCTATTGGTATGTCCCCTTATCGTATTGTCTTTGGAAAAGCCTGTCATCTCCCTGTAGAGCTTCAGCATAAGGCATATTGGGCTGTAAAGAATTGCAACATGAGGTTGGATGAAGTGGGTGAATTTAGAAAACTTCAGTTGCAAGAGCTAGAGGAATTGCGTCTGGATGCTTATGATAATGCAGTGATCTATAAGGAGAAGACAAAGGCTTGGCATGACAAGCATATCCTGCGGAAAGAGCTAGCAATAGGAGACAAGGTCCTTCTATACAAATCACGCTTGAAACTCTTCCCTGGAAAGCTTAGATCGAGGTGGGAAGGACCATACACCATCTCAAAGATATTCCCTCATGGAGCAATTGAACTCTATGACCCTAAATCTCATGAGCTCTTTAAGGTCAATGGGCATAGAGTTAAGCCGTACTTTGAGAACATACCACATAATGAAGAAGAGGAGTTGGTGCTTGCTGAACCAACCGACTAGGCCACTCAAGGGCCATCACGTCGAGCCAACGACTTAAAACAAAGGCGCTTCTCGGGAGGCAACCCGAGGTAAGTTCCCTATCTTTCTCATTTTTATTGTTGTTTTAGTTAATGACCATTAGCTAATCTAGGAGTCATCATATAGGTAAGTAATTAATTAATTTAATTAAAAAAAAAAAAGAAAAAAATAATAATAATAATAATAATAAACCCCGAGTACAGCGAGCGGCGCCCGCCGCAACCCCTGCGGCGCCCGCCGCACCAGCTGCGGTGCCCGCCGCCAGGGGGGTGTTTCGAGCGGCACCCGCCGCAAGCAAACCCAAGGGTGTTGCGGCGGCCGCCGCACCCTCTGCGGCGCCCGCCGCAACGGTACCCCCATCTCGGATTTTTTTTTAAAAAAAAACAAAAATAAAATAAAATAAAATAAAATAAAATAGAATACATACAAGGAAACCCTACCTCTTTACCTCTCACCGTCACTTTCCAAGCCACCCAAACTCCAACACCATTGTTCCACCTTCCCCTTCAACCTCCAAACCTCCATAGCCACCCAAAGCTCTTTCTTTCTCTCTCCGCCGCTGCGTTCGAGCTGCGGCCGCCGCCACAGTTACCGCGCCCGCCGCACGTGGTTGCCAACGCCAGATCCGAGCCGAGAGCCCCAAATCTCCTCGATTTTTCAAGTTCCTTCCACCCTTTAAACTCTCAAGGTATGATTTTCTTCACCTTTTCTCTCCATATTTGAGATTTCTAAATGTGGTTAAGAACTAGGTAGAGATTTGATTTTTTGGGTGTTTGTTCATTGTTTAAAGGTGGAAATTTGTGTGGAATAAAGTGTTTTGTGGGGGCTAATTTTCTTATTTATGGGACTGATTTTATTGAGTTATGAGAATTGATGATGGAGGTTTGGTTTGAAAGTGATGTTTTGAGTAATGAGGGATATTATTGTTGTTCTCTAAGGGGTGAAGTTGTGCACATATGGAATATGAGGCTGATTTTTCTTTGTTAATGTGGGGCTGTTTTAGAGCTTTGGTGTGAATTAAATATTTGAGGTGTGATTATTGATACATTATGAAATGTTCTTGAGTTCGGGTTGTTTATTAAAGGTCTTGAGCTACTTGTGTTGTGCTTTGTTTGTGTGATTGATTGCTTGGCTTGGATTGTGTTTGAGTTGTGCTTATTTGCGTTGAAGTCTGAATCTGTTTGGGGTTGTCGATATATACTGCTGGTATTTATTACAGATGGTGCGCCGACTAAGAAATGCATCCGACGAGCAGAGGAGGATTTATAAGAATTTCGATGCTAAGCGCTTCGTTCAGACGAAGTTCTTTCACACCCCAGCACTACAGACGCTGGGGATGTTGGATGTCACTCACCGGATGCTCACCCATGGCGGGTTGGGGGGCTTTCTCAATCGAAGTGCCCCGACTTATCCCGAGCTCGCATGGGAATTCTTAGCTACACTTGAGAGGGTGGACGACTCGAGGATCCGGTTCAACTTGTTGGACCAACCTCATGTCTGCACGCTTGACAACCTCCACCAGCAGTTTGGGATATCACAGGCGGCCACCCCGAACTGGTCTTCGATGACTACTGAGCAACAACGTCATGACCTGTGGTTCAAGGCTACTGGAACCGTTTTTGATAGCCACAAGGGGGAATACAACTACAGTTTTGTCCACCCCTGCTTCCGTCTGGTCCACAAGGTTTTAGCTATGGCCTTTAGCGGCCGAGGAGATGTCAACAAGGTATACGCTGCTGATCTAGCTTGGTTATGGAGCTTTGCTCCCCAGTCTCATGGTACACCAGACTGGGTTGAGATTTTTATAGAAAACTGTCTGAGGATCCAGGGGGCAAAGTCAGGCAGGTTTGGCTTGGGAGGCATGATTAGCCTCATCGCCTACCAATACCTATCGCCTGACCAGTGTGGTAAGGTTTGGCTTGGGAGGCATGATTAGCCTCATCGCCTACCAATACCTATCGCCTGACCAGTGTGGTACACCTATGTCTGGCGGGTGTACCTTCACCACCGAGCAGCTTAGGAAGACATTTGTGCTTGAGGGTGCCGACGGAAGAGGCTGGATTTGGAAGTCGGGACACCGTGGACAGCACCGATTGAGTCTGCCTAGACTCCTCCCGTATGGACCTTCAGACAACACCCTCTACATAGCAGGCGATCAGGAGCAGGCTGATGAGGAGGTCCCTGAGGAAGCTGAGGAGGAAGATGCCCCTGCACAGACAGATCATCATATGGGGGATGCGCAGCAGGAGGCTGGCACGTCATCAGGACATCACTTTTCATCTGAGGAGGACGACTACTTGCGGGACTATCTGGCCAATGAGTTCCATCGCATATCTTTACGCCAGGATTCAATTGAGTTCACCCTCAGCGACATAAGTCGCAATGTGATGGACACGTCCTCCCAGTTAGCGGCTATGCGGAGTGCGACGACCTATCAGTTAGAGGAGATGCGGAGGGAGCAACAATACTACTTCCGCCAACAGTACCCTCACATTCCGCCTTACCAGTCGCCGCCTTACTAGCCTCCACCTCAGTGATTGGTTAGTTTTACCCTCCTTCACTCTGAGTTTTTATGATCATTTTAGTTGTCTGTACTGTTTCAGTGAGGACACTGAAAATTTTAAGTGTGGGGGAGGAGACTTATATGTATTTTATGTTATTTCTATCAATTTTTAGGACATGTTTAAGTTTATGCACATGTTAATTCTGTAATAGTTAGTTAGTTTAATTCTGTTAAGTTTAGTTATTTTATTTACTTTAATTTCTGCTTTTTCGAATTATATTAGTTTAATTTTCCTGCATTTTCGAAAAAAAAAATAAAAAAAAAAAATTAAATTAAAATTATTAATTTCGAAAATCTTAGAGATAGAACATGCATTGCATATATGTGTTATTCAAATACCCATCTTGCTTAGTTTGTCCTCTACTTTAAATTTCAAGCATGATTCATAAAAATCCCATGGAGTTCTGGATGTTTTGATTATTATTGCTATTTGATTTTTGTGGAACATGAGCTAGCAAATGTAATTGAGCATGTATGATTGAGTAAAGTATGATTGAAGTCCTAAAAACATGACCCTGTGAGGATGTTTTGCCTTATTTGAATTCTTTTGCTCAATTATGTGAATTACTCGCCTAGTGTTGCTACCTCTTGGCATTGACTGCAGTATCTATTTTTGAAGACCAATGCACATGTTTGTTGCTTGCGGGGTGTATGTTTATATTCTGAGTCTTTTTATTCAATTTTATGCATATTTAGTGAATAAGGTGGCAATGGTTGATGTACTGAGTAACCGGGTCTACGCATGACACCCATGGGTAGGATTCGCGCAAAAAGGTGTTGAAAACTATCCACTAGGAAAGAAAGCTTGATCATTGAGTAACCAGGTTCATTCATGACACCCATGTTTGCAACTTGCGTCAAAAGGTGTTCAAGTGGACTTCATATTCATAGTTGAGGTGTTGATAGACCGGGGCCATTCATGACACCCATGTTTGCGCCTCGCGTAAGGAAAGCACCAAGACAAGAAAAGAAAAAAAAAGAGAGAAAAGAAAACCAAAGAAAAAGAAAAAAAAAATATATATAAAGTATTGCATTTTATTTTCTTTATGTTATCCCGCAAGTAATGACATTTTGGTAGATAATTGGTGATATGGTGGTCAATGTCTATGAGCTTAGTGCATTATTGGTTTGAGTTGAGAGGTGTACCTAAAAGCCTAAACACATGAGTGAAACACATATTTCTGGTGAGTTTGGATGATGTCTACTTCTAAGCTTTGATCACCTGAATACATGCTATGACGTTTGTTTGCTTGGTTTATGTTTTCACCTGCTATGATGTTGCTTTTTGGTAATGTTGAAACTTGAAGGGATCTCCTGTGGGATACATTGATTCATGTTCATTCTATCATTGCTTGAGGACAAGCAAAGGTCAAGTGTGGGGGAATTTGATAATGCATATTTGAGATAGGCATTATAGATACATTTAGTTTAGTTTAGGTTGCATTTCTTGCTTGCTTTGTTGTTAAATTGCATCTTGTGTTTATTGTAGAAAAGTTCGGATTCTGCGCAATTTTGTGTTTATTTCGCAGAGTGAGTCGGAACACATTTGGGAGATGCAATGTCTCGAAGAGGAACACAAGATACATGGGAAGGAACAAGGAAGAAAGAAGCAAGACAAGACGAGAGAAGCCCGCAAAGGAAGTTAGAAAGCCACGGCAAAACTGACTGCGGCGGGCGCCGCAGCTATTGCCGCGGCCGCCGCAGTGCCCGCCGCAGCGGGTGGCGAAGAACCAACTTGCGGCGGGCGCCGCAACCCTTGCAGCGGCCGCCGCACGTACTGCCGCGCGCCGTTTTGATGGAAAAAACCCTAGTTTCTAATTTATTCACTTTGAGGCCGACTTGGATGTTTTTAATTAGGCCTTTTATGTTATTTTGTAGGACGAATTTTTCATTCTATTCATGGAACCATTAGACTTTTTAGAGATTTTGAGCTATTTTCTTCCATGAGGAACTAAACTCATCTATTCTGCCTGCAATTTGAAGCTTTATTCGGATTGATTGTGAGTTTCTAATTCTCGCTCCTGGTTTCCTATTTGTGAATGCTTCAACTTCTTTGTGCTTAATTAATTATTGATTTGTTCTATCTTGTCTGGCCAACTCGTTAGATCAATTCAATCGCTAAGGTTTTGTAGATTCCTGGTTGTGAACCTTAACCTAAGTGGCAAACTTATTCCTTTAGGGCTGGTTGAACTATTTGAATGAGTAGGAAGTTGAATGTGTTGTTAAATCCCTCTTTAGGGACTGCAAATACCTTGGCTAATCTCTGAACTTAAAGCTATCAATTGGGTTAAATCCTTCTTTAGGGACTGTTCGGTTGATAAGGGCTGCTAGGACTGGTTGGACTAGTAACTATATTAGGTCGGGACAAGGGCATTCATAGGAAACATAATAGGACGAGAAGAAGTTACAAGGATCGCTTCAATCCAATAAAGTGGAAAATTGTAGGTGGAATTGCTTCTCCTAATTGTCTAAACCAAATTCACTTACTTTGCGTTCTTTACTTTGCTTCAAAACTGTCACACAAAAACCCCTTCTTTGGTTACTTAATCAACATTAAAATCGCACGTGAGTTATAAATTTCCCTGTGGGATCGACCTCTTACTTATTACTATACTAGTTATAGGTTTGAGTTTCTTTGGCGGAATCAACGACAGGTTTCCCCTCCGTCACCGGGCATCCGGTACGCGGGCCGACCATTAGCGTCAACATGAAAAACTGGAACGTCCCAGCTCACGCCTTCCCACGCCGGGTATGATCGCGCTTTCTTCTTCTTCGGCAGCGATTTAGAAGTCCCCGCGTCACCAGGGGAGATGACTTGACGCTCTGCGGGGGAAATCAGAGATAAGGGCTGGGCCTCGGCGACCGGGGAAGAATCGATCAGTATGATGGGAGGCTCGGGTTCCGCTGGAGCAACCGGAGGAGGGGAAGCCGCGGAGATAACTTTTTCTTTCGCCACCGCTTTCCCCTTAGTCTTCGGAGCAGAGATCTTAGGGCGTTTCAAGGCCCTCGTCACGTCGGATGGGATTTTCCTTTTAGAAGAAGAAGGGGGGGCCGAAGACATTTTAGCCGCGTCCACCATGGTTTTCAGCTCGGCAGCACCTAGACAAAACCACACAAAATCGAAGGTGATTAGAAAAGCGAACCTAGAAACCATTGGGGATTAAACAGAAGCCAGGGCACCCCCTGAATTTAGCTACAACCTATCCGCGGATGAGGAAGACTTAGGCCAGCCATTTCCAGCCGAAGGGGGGAAACCATATCTTTCCAGGACGGCTTCGTCCCCACAGCGAACTTCCGCTCAATCTCCTTAAGGTCAGACACCGCCTTCTTTTTCATCCGCATGTACAAGCGTGGATCAGTGTGAAAATTCAAAACCTTACGCGAAGGATCTCTAACCAGAAACCATTTATGCCGCCATTCCGGTTTGCTGGTATTCCGATCCACAATAGGGACACTGAGTTTGGCCTGATAAAGGCTCTTGTGAATGCCCCCATGACCTAAGATAAGCATGTTGCTCAAGAGCCCGAGAGAAGGTTGGACCCCGATCTCCAGACATCGCATCACAAAGGAAGTCAAGAAAAGCCAACTATTCGGTACCAGCTGGGCCGGGCTCAAGCCACATGCCTTCAAGTAACGTTTGAACAGATTAGGCAAAGGGAGACGAAATCCTTGTACCAGACTCTCGATATACACCACTAAACAACCTGGATAAGCGTCCAGGCTTCCTCCCCCTTCGGCCGGCAGACACAACACGACCCCTTCTGGCCAGGGAAAGACGCGAGCGATTACCCTCAGATCGTCCACCGTAGTAAAAGTTCCCCCTCCGCGATTCTGGGCATTCGGAGGAGCTATGGGGATCACCCGCTGAGGAGAAACTTCGGGAATTGGGCCCGCAGCAGAAGGCTGAAAGTCTCCCCTAAAGGGACAAGTCGCTAGCACGTTTTCATTATACAAAACCGGCCGGAAATCTCCCAGCACTGACGACGAGCGACGTTCCTTTGGCATAAAGACGGGACCAGAGGGCAGGCCAGTACGAGTATCCCACTCTTTATAGGAGTGCTGGGACTCCGGCGACTCCAATATCGAGTCCGATTCTGATGATGAAGCCCCAACGCCTGACCGCGAAGAAGCCGATACGATCGGGGAAGAATCCTCTCCACGATCGCGGCTAGGGGAAGCATAGAAAGTAGGATCCTCGAGATCTTTGGGCCGCCTGAAGGTGACGTCCTTGGGAACTTCAATTTCACCCATCCGGAGTTTTCCCCCTGGGCGACGGGAGGAAGGGGGCCTAACCAAAGCCTGGACACTCCCCGAACTACTCGAAGGGGTCGACATGATGAAAGTAGTAGGGCTAATAAAGAAAGAAGTAAAGGGAAGGAATGCCTAAGGACCCGCCGTGGCCAATGCAAACCCAGATAATTTCCCGCACGTCGACCACGGCCCGAGAGAAGAAATGGGAAAGAAGAGAAAACTAAGATCAAAAACGAAATCTAAAGACGCGGAAAGAAAAGAAGAGAGAAGTCAAGATTTACCGTGAGGAAGTCCCGGTTGGAGGGCTGTAAAAAACGGAGAACGGTAAAAATGAGAGAGGACTCAGAACTCCTATTTATAGGCGCCACAATCTAAGACGCTTCGCCTTCCTCCTCACGACACGTGTCAAAAGCTTGGGCCCCATCAATCAGAGCTAATGGGCCAAACCGTTACCGGCCCAACAAAACCTCTCTGGGCCCCTGAAAAAGCCCATGTTATCTCATCTCCTTTATCTTTTCGCCTTAAAGGAAATTACCTCTCGCGGAGGGAATTTTCGAAGCGCGGTAGAGCCTAACCGGCTCCCCCACGGCCCGAGGAGCTGTGATGACGCCCAAACGATAACGGAGATAAAGAAGCAGCAAAGGGTATTTTGAAAGGTCAACGATGGTGAGATCCATAAGAAAAATGTAACAACCTTCGGTCCGCGGACGAGGAATGCCCGCACAAATGGTACACGTGGCGTACGGAGGGACAGGTGGCGTTCATGCCACCCATCCAAGTGTTCCTTTCCTTTTGAACATTTGGCATCCCAGCACCGACAAATGTCCGAAAGAGGGGAACCTCTCCTCGGCCCGACGATCGAAGTAAAGCAGTATAAAAACCGAAGTGAATGAGAGAGAAGGGGACTTTTTGGGAAATAAGAGAGAGAGAACGCTGGTTTTAAGAGAGAGCGAGAAAGGAAACAACCACGACGAGGTCAACATCTCGACCCATCCTAAAACCCCGTGTCCGCGGACGCTTCTAGAGTGAAGAGCAGGATAGTTGAGGCTAAACAGGTAGTAAGGCGTCCAGTCCGGGGGCGGGACAACATGTGAAACTGTTCTTCTCCTCAACTTTTAATGTATCGACCAGCGTATCCACTTAGCCATTGAGTCAATTGATGAATCCAGATAGATTAAGATGCGAGTCTTCTCGAAAGACTCGGCGGCACCGGTCATGGGGCCCATACACCTCAGGGGGCCCTCATGGGTGGGTAAGACCGTCTGCATGTTCCTTTAGGGTATGCGGCACAGGTAAGAGTCCTTCTTCCCCTGGCTTAGCCACCCCCCCCCCCCCCTCCGGGGTGACCGACCAGGGTAAAGAGGGCTTCAGGTAAGCCCGCCATACCCGCTTCCAATGAAAGGAAGTCGCCAGCATCCCCCTCCATGGACACGTGGAGGGTTCTTTTACCTTTTTTCTCATCTGGTTTCGTCATCTTCAACTCCCTCCTTCAATACAAGTCAAGGGAACTCCATTCCACCTCTTGAGCTCAAGAAATCCAAAAGAGAGCTTCTTTTTCCTTTCCTTCCTTCATGGACAGCTACAACAGTCCCCAAGAAACCCCATGGCATCATCAAAGTAGAAAAAGAAGCCCCAACAGCCCGGAGATCCAAGATCCGAGCCCCCGGAGTCCTTTTGGTCGGTTTTGAGCTAAGGAAGGGTAAGATGTTTCCATTTCTCCTCCTTTCACTTCCAAACTCTCAGAGCTTCCTCTTTTAGCCTTAAACTAACTCCTCTTGTTCACCCAACAAGCGGATCCAGAAGATTCAGTCCCGAAATCGCATCAAGAGTCACCCGGGAGAAGAGAACATGAAGCAAGGAAGAGTTGGGTGAGAAATCTCTTCAAATCCTCAGGTTTTTTGAGTTATTTTTGTACTAACCTATGTCTGGGAACACTAGAAAAAATTGGGAAAAAGGGGAGGGACTAACAACACCAAAAGAGGCCACGAACGGAGCTTGAATCAAAGATTCAGCTCCGCTGTCGCCGCCGCGAGAAAGAACACCCTGACTAGGGTTCTTGCTCGCGACCGCGAAATGAAGGTTCCGCGACAGCAAGGTGGAGTCCTGGGGTGTCCTAGGAGGGGACCCCGGAGCTCTCGACTGTGACTCGAGATCTCGGGGGCACGAGATATTGTTGGCCATGAAGACCTCTGAGGCATCGAGTCTCGCGGACGCGAGAGCCTCTCTTGCGGTCGCAACTCGCTCCCTGTCAATGGTTTTTGACTCCGTTTCTCGACATTTTCAAAGATCGTTTTTTCGACTCGTTTTCAACGCTTTTGGGGTTTTCAAGAACTAACTTAAGGATCTGATTTGGAGGTTTTGGAAAATGAATTTCATAAGCGCTTAAGGTTGAATATTCTATTCGGTAACTTATTTTTGAAACGGTTTCAGGATTGACTCGGGAAACTATGTGATCAATGACTAACTAACATGTTGATGTGATTGGTTGACTAATGTCATGAATATCTGGACTAATAGCAAGATTGGTTGACTAATAGCATGATGAGATGTATAGTATGTATCATATGACTTATGCCTTATGAACTATGATGAGTATGATGAACTTTTGAGACAAAGGAAGGGATATGTTAAAATTAAAATAGGGGTAAAGTTGATATTATAAAAATGAAATGGATATTTACCTAAACCCCTAAAAATGGTGGACATTTAGCAAAAATGGTTTTCAAAATGGATATCTCACCTAATTTATTCTATAAATGTTTTAAGGACCACAACAGTAGTTGATTGAGGCGATATAAAGTTAACATATTATGTTACCATTTCAACATAACAAGAGGTCTATGGGTCAAACCCGCCGGGTCCGACCCGTTGACCCGGCAAGTCGCGGGTCAAGAACTCATGACCCGTGTCAGGACCCGTGGGGAGGTGGGTCAACGGGTCGGATGTTTTTCTAAAAAATCTCTTTTTTAAAAAAAGTTTCCCTCAAAAACAACCTTTTTCAATAAAAAAAATTATCGATCTGGCAGGTCAATTCGGCCTCCAACCTTAACCCGGACTTGTGACCCGTCATGACCCGCCTGACTTGGACCCCCCAAACCCGCCGGGTCACGGGTTGACCCGTGACCCATGGATAGGCATACTTGATGGATATGCCTACATGAGCATGATTAGCCATATTAGTCCCGTTGTATATAAAGGTGAGTTTTGAGAATAATTTGAAGGATATGCTTACCTTATGCTAAAATTAGGTAATTCAATGAGAAGTGAAATAAATTTTGTATGGGAAATGAAAAATTAGATAATTCGATGAGGAGAGGTAAAATAAAAATTTTATGAAAAATGAAAAAAGTACGTTAACTTAGAGATTGTTGATAAAAGGGTAAAAGAACTATTGACAATTTGACAAGAGAATTCTGAATAGATTACAAACAAATCTTTTTCACTTTATAAAATGATTATGAATTGAGACCAAAAACCATCATCCTTCTCTCCTCCATGGATAAAAATAACTATACCTTATCCAGAGAAATCTGCACGGACCCAGAGGCGGGTTGGGATCCGCTCTAACCCGCCCCATTTATACAAAAAAAAGGTTAAAAAATAAGAAACATAATTAATAAATATTTATTTATTTATTAAATGAAGGATTTTGTTAATAAAAATTACAATATGAGAAAATTGTAGCCTATCTAACTAGCACATTCGAATTTTAATTTCTAGTTCCGTTCCGGCAGAGAAATAAGCATCACTCCCACACATCTCTCTTTATATCTCATCATCATCCATTCTTGTTTAATTTTCATTTCTATCATCGTTTCTTTTTTATTTTTCAATTTATTTTTTGTGTGTGGGTTTTTTCATGTAAAACAAGCAACACTGGCTATTTAGTAGAATGAAGTTTCCTGGAATTTGAATAAATCAAGGCTTTGTTCTTGCTTGCTTTGATTGAAAATATATCATCGATGTGCTAGTTTTGTTGCTATTAATTGATTTTTATGTATGTGTCTAAAATGTTCAAATTGGGCTTTGAGCATTCTATATTAGTTAGTTGATTCGGAACCCTCGATTTGAAAATTGGGACTGTTTTTATTCGAATTAAGCCCGATGATGGATGAATATAAGAACCTTATGCTTGGATTGATAATAGCCCTAACATCATTTGATTGTTTTTATTTGAACTTACTGTTCATAAGAGAACTAGGGAAGGAGGTGTCCATGGTATTCCTTGACGGAGCAAAAGGTAGCAGCGTCGCCGCCTGGTTCTTCAACAAAGAGACTCACCTAGGTAGTGGGAAGGGGGATACGAATGTATATTCCGAAAATCTAATCTGTGAAGCTTCCTGAGTGAATGACTTCAATAATGAACCGACCTATAAATTATGTAACGACGCAAAATGTCTATTATCCCATCCTTTTGAGATCAAACTTCATTCAGCCAATTGAAGAAGACGGGTTTTGTCGAAATTTTATGAACCTCAAAGAGAAACCTTGAGGCTGAAATTTTGACAGTGTTTTAAGAGTTTGCACGAATTGAAAATTTTAAATTTAAAAAACAAAGCATCTGTTAAACATAAGATTTTGAACATAAGGGAAACCAAATGCAGTTCATTCTAAAACAAAGCATCCATTAAACATCTCATTAGCAAAACAAATCTTTAATATAGTCTATCTAGTTTTCTCAATGCTGACTCTGGATTTCGATCTGGTTGAATATTCTGCAACAAGTTGGCCAAACGATGAGGATTTATCTTCTAGCAACCTTGTCGGAGAATCACATTCTTCTACTGCACCTATACAACCGATAAGGGAAACCAAATGCAATTCAGATACATAATTTTATATGGAAGCAATGAATAGCTAATAGGAATACAAACCTTGGCTAAGAACGAGCACCATGTCGCTATCGAGAACAGATGTGATTCGGTGAGCAATGGTCAAAACCGTGGACTCTGAGAAGTGCTGCCTTAATGTATGCTGTATCAAATTATCGGTGGCTGTGTCAACAGAAGCCGTTGCTTCATCGAGCACTAGTATTTTGCTCTTCTTGAGGAGCACGCGGCCAAGGCACACCAGCTGCCTCTGTCCCATGCTCCAGTTCTCCCCATTCTCTGCAACTGTAATCAGACAACGGAGATTCACTACCAAATGAAATCACGTCAGATGAAATATCTAAAAAAAGAGAATTTCAATTGGACAACAAACCTAATGAATCTAACTTTTCTTCCTTCTTCCGAATTTCGTCACCAAGTTGGCATTTGTCAAGAGCCTGAAAACAATCGCATAGTGGCACATTAGTTGAGTGAAAACAACTTGAGCACAATCAAACGGAAAGTCATCCGAACCACAACAAGTGAAAAATGGAAAGAAGAACTTACATCCCATATCTGTTCATCCATGTACTCTTCAAGAGGATCGAGGTTGTTTCTTATAGTCCCCTCAAACATGACGGGGTCCTGAGGTATGATACTTAGCCTAGAACGGAGGTCGTGCAAACCAATCATGGAGATGTCAACGCTATCTATGATTATACTCCCCGATGCAGGGTCTACTATCCGAAAGAGTGCCAGTATGAGAGTTGATTTACCACTTCCTGTTCTTCCCACAATTCCAGTCTTCTTCCCTCCATGGAAGGAGCAAGTGATCCCTCGTAAAACAAGCGGCAAGTGTGGTGCATAGCGAACCTGTTCGGAGTTTCTCGAGCATTATGACAAGTTTTCACTTTAACATGACACTCAAGAAGAACCACTTAAAAAATTAGTCGCAATAAAATCACCTGAAGATGATGAATATTGACTTCACCATGGGATGGCCATGAAGGAGCCGGCTTGTTGGCTTCCACCAAAAGAGGGGGTTCAGTTGGAATATTTGTGTACTGCAGAATTCTCTCCACAGAGATGATTTTGTTTTCAAGGTCGCATAATATCCATATCACATAAATTTGTAACAGATTCAAACTAAGTCCGTATGTCACTGCCAACCCAGCAATGCCTGCGACATAAGTTGGAAATTGCTTAGTTTGTATATGTTGTTCACAAATTTTAACTCCTCAGTACATAATTAATGTATAGAAGATCAAATTACCAGAGTCAATTACTCCAGGAGGAATTGATATCAAAAAGATCAATGAGCAAGCAAATGTTAGAGACGAAAAGCAGTCAAGGCGAAAGCATAACCATTCTTGTGCACCAGAAATATGAAACTTTGGTCGACTAAACCCATCTATTAGTTCTGTACACGTATCCTGGAACCTAGATTGTCGGCTGAAGCCCCTAATACTTGATGCCCCAGCAATGGTCTCAGCAATGGTCGGCTGAAGCCCCTAATACTTGAAACCCAACCGAGTTAGCTCACGCGCTGCTGGCAAATAATATTTCTGTAAAGGGGAAAATGTAACTTGGAGATTATATGTAAAAACATATGTAGAAAGTTTGTTATCATTAAACAAAAGGCAAAACTGAGGTTTATAACAATTATTTTTAGCAATAATAACAAAAACAACTTTCCAAGTTACCTGGTAATAGAAACAGATACAAGCGATGGGGATAAAAATGACGAAAACTTGCCAGGCAACCCGTGACATTATAGCAACAGTTGCTAGAAGTTCGATAATTTGAAAAACAACACCCAAGAGTCGGTACGCAATGGTTTGATCCACGTCGCCTTGGTCAGTAGAAGCCTATAACAAAGTTAGAATCCACTTTAGCACCAAAAAACAAATAAAATTTGGGAGGGAAGAATATATGTAATAATAAAAAAGAATCAGCAAGGTAAAAGAAACTACATACCCTATTTAGGATTCGCCCACTTGGGGTGGCGTCGAAGAATGTCATTGGAGCACGAAAAATGCAAAAATGCATCTTATTAAAAAGTATGGTAGCATTCTTATATGCATTTGTTGCAATAAAACTCTCCCTGAAGAGGATAAAGACTGAACTTCTAGCCGAAAAGGCAACAAAGACCCCAATGAGGGTAGTTGATTTAACAACAGGTTTGTCATTCGTAGAGACAGGAGTCGCCCATGCCATCCAATAGTTACTTGCAACTTGAAGAATTTGAAAAAAAATGTGTGCAAGAACTATAAAGGGTACAAGAGCTCCTCCGAAAGCGGTTGTGATGTACTTCCAGTACACTGCAAAACCAACTTTTCCCTTCACTCTTTCTTCTTCTTGGACAAGTTGTCCCTTCTGCTCAATTATAACTTCGTTGTTATTTTCAGAACCCTGCAAAACTTTTACATCATCATTCTCCTCAATGGCTACCAGATTTGAAGGATTGGCCTGAACTAAATCAACTACAGCCAAGGCTTTCTCATGTGCCCCTACAAGTTCCATGAAGTCTGATCCAGAAGCAAGAATATCATTGTACTTGCCCGCTTGTGATATTCGACCATCTTTTATTACCTTGTAGATTGTGAAGCAATTGTTAAGGTTATGTCAACCACCTACTTAATTCAATTGAAAAGAAAAAAAGAAGATTTATAGAATCAACAATAGCATACCAAGATAAGATTTGCAGCAGATAAGAACTCCACTTGGTGTGTGACATATACTACAGTCTTTGATTTCAGATGCCTAAGTAAGCATTCCTGACAATTGAACAAGAGCAAAATATATAATGGTAAATAACATAAACCAACCTTAATATAGATGATTTTTCATAAAACCATTCCTCTAAAAAAAAAGAAATAGGCTATATTTTTATTTATTTCCAAACCTCTTGCGTCAACAATAAAAATGCAGTAATTCGGTTAAGATAAAAAATTTATACTATGTTGATTGTTGTAAAATATACAAGAAAAAATTATTGCTTAAACATGTACTGTTATACAATTTTATAGCACTAAATAGGAAGATAATTAAGAACAACTTGCTATATAAAATCATATATAAACACAAAAGATTGACCATGTCATACCTTAAATAGATGAGTACCGGTGTGAGC
This sequence comes from Persicaria maculosa, assembly GCA_963922045.1. NCBI lineage: Eukaryota > Viridiplantae > Streptophyta > Magnoliopsida > Caryophyllales > Polygonaceae > Persicaria > Persicaria maculosa. Next base: position 58,280,270 of record OY998259.1, read on the forward strand.
ATCAACTGCACTAAAAGGATCATCGAGTAGATAAATATCAACGTCTTGGTACAAAGCACGAGCAATTTAAATTCTTTGTTTTTGGCCTCCACTTAAATTGATTCCCCTCTCACCTATAACTGTTTGGTCACCAAATGAGAGAACTTCAAGATCTTTTCTCAATGAGCACGCGTCGAGTACGCTTTCATACCTTTCTTGGTCCATTTCATTGCCAAACAAAATATTATCAACTACCTTTCCACTTTGTATCCAAGCCGATTGAGCAACATATGCCTCTGATCCACTAACCCTAAGAGTTCCTAATACCTTTGGCATTTCTCCCAATATACAAGAAGGAAAGCTTGATTTTCCTGATCCAATAGTTCCACAAACAGCTACTCTCATACCATGAGAAATTTTGACATTGATATCTCTCAATGTGGGATCTGAATCTGAGCTATCCCAACTGAAGTTTCCTCTAACTATCTCAATTGCAACTTCAGAGTCAGCTCTAGGAAGCCTCTCTACAACATCAGGCTTTATGTCCTCAAGGCGAAGAAATGATGTTATTCGATCAAGGGAAACTTTAGCCTGAATAAACATAGATACCATTTCCGCTAATGTGTAGATTGGTTCAGATAGTATCCTGAAAGTTGCAAGCGCGGATAGAACTTTACCAGCTTCAAGAGGCATCCCCATAAAAAAGCAAGTAGCAAAGGTAACCAACGACAGGAATGTGGGTGAACAATAAAAAATAAATGAAGTCACAGCACCTGTGTAGAGATATTTCTTCAGCCACCCAGCTTCAACTTTTCTGAGTTGAGAAATCTTAGACAAAAACTTCATTTCCCATGCTTGAAGCTTCAGAATTCTCATACTCTTTAGGATTTCAGATGTCACTTTCATCCTCTTGTCCTTGGAATCCATCAACTTATCCTGAAACTTCTCAATAACACTTGACAACGGATAGTTTATCAACATCACAACTACTGTTGCAGCCAAAGCAGCAACATATGCCAACCCCAGATTCCTATACAAAATCAACAATGCCAAGGTAATTTGGAAGAGGGCTAGCCACGGATCATGGATATACCAACAAAAAAGACTGACTCGCTCAGCATCAACAGCCATTATATTGATCATTTCCCCACTGGTGTGACCTTGTTTTGAGTGGCTAGACAGGGTCAAACCCTTGTTGTAGATTGTGGTAATAAGTGCTGCCCTAAGCCTTATTCCAACTTGTCGCAACTTGAAGTATCGGTGCCTCTGTCCAAAACACTCAACAATTTTTGCAGCCACAAAAGCGGAAACTAAGACGTACCCTTCATGCTTATATCGTCGTCTTCCATTCAGGTATTGAACAAGGTCATTAATCAGGAAGGGACCAACATAGGTTGCTAAAGTGAATACGAGTGCAAGGAAACCTGTGATTACTATTTCTACCCATATTGTGCAGATAAGAGATTTCAAAAGTTGTAGACTTGTTAGCTGATCGATATTCCCACTACAAACACGATTAAGATTGTTCTTGAAAATAGGAAAGGACCCTTTAACACTATCTCTTACATCAATTTCAGGAACATCCTCAAGATCCAATATCTTCTTGGAACCAGTAGAAATTACAGGGTTTATCCAAGTGAATGTCAAGAGACTAAAAAAACCAGCACTTGAATACAGAGATGCACTTTGACCCACCTTAGACTTCTTTGAGGAGTCCACATCATCATCATTCAAAAGGGGCTCTTCTAAAGAAATGTTTCCCTCCACAACCTTCCCAAACGCACCCGCATAACAAAAGATAAACCCCGAGATCACATAGATGAAATCGGACACTAGAAATTGAGCTGGAAATTTTTTATCCTTCCTATAGTCAATTAAGTCTATGACAAGGCAGTAACTAGAGATTGTAAAGTAGAAACCCCACCAAATCCTCAACAAAATCGGGAATCTTGAGAGTTTTGACTTGGGCAACTGGGTGTACAAGTAAATGAACAAACCCAACCAAACTAATGATCTTATCAACAAGTCTAAAAGGGTTACCAAATTTTGATCAGACCAATCGGTGTTATTCCCAAAGAAGTAGTCCAAACAACATAGACCTAAATTATAAAGAGCAAGCAACACGCAACAAAGGCGGGTAGTTCTGTAGTACAAAATCCTAGAGCCCTTTGAATGATCTATGACTACGAGGTTACCCTTTTTGAATTTGTGGCGCACCCATGAAATGAATACACCAAAAAGCAAAATAAGGTGTAAGGAAGCAGTTAACCATCTCAAGAAGATGGTATTTGAGAGGAAGTTGAGAGATGGATGATTGAAAGAAGAGAAGAAGAAACCAAAACCAAACATTTTCTGGATTATAGAATTGAATGACTCCGCTATTCCAAGCTCGCGATTTCCCCTTCTTCTATCGTACTGATATTGGTAGCTTAGTGAAAGGATTTTGAATTTGGGGGGAGATTTTGATATGAGGGAGAAAGAGAGAGGTGAAGATGGGTGGAAGTGGGAGTGTGGGAAACTATTGATTTTTCAATGTGTGAATTTATAGTGAAGAAAGAGAGGTGAAGATAGGGGTGGAAGTGGGAGTGTGTGTGGAAACGATTGATTTTTCAATATGTGAATTTATAGTGAAGAAAGAGAGGTGAAGATGGTGGGAGTGTGAGATAGGATTGATTTTTCAACATTTTACTTTATAGGGAAGAAAAGAAATGGGATCTTTATTCTAAAATTTGAAAATCATTTTATTCCTTCAAATTTAGGACCTTTTAGTCTATATCTAATTCACAATCATCTGTTAACGGTACCACTCCAACACAATAATTTTAAAAATAATTTTATGTTTTCTACATTTATAAATTTTATCATTAAAAAATATATTTTAAAAATATTATACTCCCCTATTCCGAAAAACATATTATAATATTATATTTACGAACGTTTTTTAGAATGATCATCAAAACTATATAAACTTTTTAATTATTTTTTTCCATAGTTTTTTATCATCCTAAAAAATATGTATGAATATAGTAGAAATCATGTTATGCTAAACGGAGAGTGTAAAGTGTACACCCTCTCTGTTTAGCAAAACATATAGTTACTATTCATGTACATTTTTTAGGATGATAATTAAAAATTATAAAAAAAATAATTTTTTTTATTATGATTTTAAAATAATTTAATACTTATTATTAATAAGTACTTTCCCTATTTCGCAAAACATATCATTTAGTATTCATGTATACCTTTTAGAATGATAAAAAAACTATATAAAATATCAATTTTATATTCATGCACAAATTTTAAATAATTTCATACATATGTATGAAATTATTTTTAAAAAATAATAAAGTTCATAGTTTATATCATTCTAAAATAAAATATATATGAATAGTAAATGATATATTTTATCAAACAGATGGTATGAAGTTATTTTTAAAAATTTAATTAAAATAAAATGATATTTTATATAATTTTTTTATTTTTTAAAAATATATATACAAATAATTAATGATATATTTTTTTCGAACTACATAAATAATACAATTAGTATTTTTTTTGGGTCAGATATATAGTTAATATTTGGACTCCCTTTTAGACATTTGGTGTCTTCGGGAAAAAAGAAACACAAACTTGATGTCATGTCCTTGGGATGCAAGGAAATAAAAATGATTTTTTAAATATATTTTTTAATTTTGCTTGATGTGCGGTCAACATTTTTTTTTATTAGAGATTGTTACATACTCATGTATTAGTTGGGGTATAAATATACCCTAAGATCCTTGTAATGGACATCCAATGAATATTCCAAACAATTACTTTTTTCTCTAAACTCTTTCTCCCCTTTACTCTCTTTTCTCTAAACCTCTTCTAACCCTAATTTCCCTCCTTTCCTATCAAATCCTCATAATCCCAATTAGGGATCGTGCAGTCAACACGCTTTCTTTAGAAACCATATTGGCTTTTCAATCCTATCAACACAAGTGGAGTTTATACGTTATTTTAGGGTTATATCGTTTGTTTGCCTGATTTTGTTAGCTTTTCAATATTTGTATTGCATCTTTTTATTCTAGATTATATTTTGACAGTTCGTCGTCTGCCGACTTTGTCGGCCTCTTGATATATCGGACATGTCTGACACTCGAATTCTTACCTTATAAAAAAACGTTATTTTGAAAATATGGTGAAACTATGCGTCACATTGAAAAGATCAAGTAACTAGAAGCTGTTTTTGACCTTATCTAATACAGACACTGCTACCATGAAGCGAATCAAGTAGCAGACTTTATAGCATAGAAAGGTACCATTTGTAATAGCTATACTGTCTCTTTTAATAGGAAACTTTGTATCATCATCATAAATGATGATCAAGGAGCCAGATTACAACTTGTGTAATCGCTCCTAATTTAAAAATATGGTGAAACTATTTAAAACTACTCCATCGCCTGCACGTGACACATGGGATTTATAAAATACTAGTGTAGGTCTCGTCCCGTATACGGAAAATACATTAATATAATATTATAAATAATTTAGATAGATTCTAATAAATAATAAAAATAATAATCTAAATATAAATCATTTTTTCATCAACAAATAATATTAGTTTGAGAGATTATATATAACCTTAATTTAAATATCTTTTATTTAGATTCTCACAAAATATAAATAAAATTCACATTTATATGATAAAAGTTTTTTTTTCTAATCTACCTTTAATTGAATCTCATCTAATTTAATAGATAATTTATTTTTAAAATGCTTTTTTTACTAAATACTCTCTCCGTTTAATAATAAATGGGTTTCAGAAGATAATTTTTGTTTCAAAATAGATGATCTTTTATGTTTTCTAGGTAGAAAATTATAATGATTTATATTGATTTGTATGTTGTTGACTTTTAAGAGATTTTGATTGGTTAAAATGTATAGTGGGTATTAAAAAATAATACTCCATCGTTTACGCTTTTTTAGAAGGATAAAAACTATATAAAATATTTACATTTTTTACATTTATTTTTATAAATTCATACTTAATTGTAATAAGTATGAAATTGTTTAAAAATATTTATTTAAAAAGTTAATATCTTAAACTCCATACAATTAATTAAATGATGTTTGACTTTTATACACATAGTTTTAGGGGCTAAAAAACTATATACAATTTTATTTATTTTAATAAGTATTAAACTGTGAAAAAAAATTAATTAAAAGATTTAAAAAAATTAATTAAAAGATTTGATATAGTTTTTAGGCTTTGATTCTTGCTTGTGAACTTGAATGTGTAGGAAGTTGACTATAGGTTAAATATTAGTTCATGGAAAGTTTGTAGATTTGAGTTATATTTTGATAGAAGTTGATTCTCTGTCACGGTAGATGTAGTGTATCCGTGACACGACTCCGTTTTTCGAGATGCACTTCTTTATCGTTGTGTCTATACCGCCAATGGGAGATCGATTACTGTTGTATTATCGTCCAGCGGTACTATCGGTGTGGTACTTGGTTTAGTTCTTTGTTTGCTTCATTGATTAGAGGATTTTTTTTTATTAAGTAAAAATTCGATCCACCAGACAGGTCTGGTGGGTCGAGAGGCTGTAGCAACGGCGACGAAAAACCCGGCATACAAATAGATACAAATAAAGTAAAATAATCCCACAAAATCGAGAAACAATGGTGCAAAAGAGACAAACACTAACACCATCGAACTATGAACGAGCATTCAATGAAACCAAGTAGAGGATTTTCTTTTGATCTTTTGGTCTTAATTGGTTCTACTATTGGTTCTACTATTAGTATACAGTTGAAGGATTGTCTTTTATTATTGGCTTGTATTGTCCCATTATGGTTAGTATGTCTGCCGTTTTGTCGGCCTACTAATCGATTAGATAGTTTGTTGTCCAATCTCTCCAGTTGAAGGGTCATTAAAAAATAAAAATACAGAGTTCTCTGTGTGCATCTTCCTAGTCGGTCGGTTCATTTTTTCTGCTAGCTTGTAGTTTTCAGTGTAGGACAGCTTTATATATTTCGTTTTGTAATTTCTTTGTCATTTGTTTCATGTATTTTCTTTATGTCATTTGCTTATGTAATTTACTTTCGTTTGTATATAATGATTAGTACATCTATCTAGGGTGACTCATCCGGGTTGACCCGACTCGACCTGACCCGAACATTCCGCATGGGGGTCAACCCGAAGGTCCGAGATTTTTAAAAATGTGACCCGCCACCCGACCCGAACCCGAGATTTGTAATTTCGTGTTTTCCGGGTCGGATCACGGGTTCACCCGAAAACCCGAGTTTTAAAATTTTGTTAGTTGTTACAATGTTTAAATTAAATAAAAATGATTTTTTTTTACTTTTCATCTGCATATTAGTTATTACAATTTACAAGAGTATAAATTAAAGTCTTACATAATAAAAATGGTAAGCAGTAGCAATATAGTAGTAAATTAAAGTGACACAACCCGATCCGGTCGACCCGACCCGAATCCGAAATTTTTTTTCGACCCGAACCCGAAAAACCGAAAATTTTTCGGGTAATCTGGATTTCGATCTGGTGATCCGATTGACCCGGAAGAAGACAAGTGTGGGTATATAGTCATTTTCCTTGTAGTGGTTTTCCAACGGTTAATTTCGTGGAAGAAGACAAGTGTGGGTATATAGGGTCCGTTTGGCAATGCATGTAGCCTTTCGGAGCTTTTGGTTTTAATAATTTATAGTTTTAAATAAGTTAAATATAAGATTTTAATTTAATTAGCTTTTGAAATTGGATTTTCAACAGCTATTAACTGCAAGCTTTTCAGAATTCTTCTCATTTTCTCATATCTGATCAGCTAGTTTGTATCAGCTACTCTATCAGCTGGGTTACCAAACACCTTACTGGCTTATGAAAACTCCAATTTAACATATATCTAACACACTTAATCCATCAGCTTCAGCTACCCCATCAGCTTCAGCTACCCCATCAGCTACGTGTTACCAAACTGAGCCATAGTCATTTTCCTTGTAGTGCAACTTGCATGTTGAAGTCAGATGACCCAAAACTCACGGACCGAGTTTTAAATAAAACTCTATTTTTTACTTTTAGCTTAAAATTTAAAATATATATTTAATTTCCACATGATTATTATAACATATTTTTAAAAAATCACAAAATTCAACTTACAAAAATTATAATAACTAGTACGATTCCCGCGCCATGGCGCGTTTTTTTAAAACTAAAATATAATATATAAAAATATTAATAAATTTTAAGATAAAAATCATTAAAAAAAACTTTACAATAAATGTATCTTATAATTATCTCGGAAAATTATTTTTAAAAAATCTTATGTAGAGTATAATAAATAAATATAGATATTTTAAATTACTCAGTAATAATAATATTAATATCATTATAACATTGTTTAAATATGATGTGCCATAATCAATAATTATTCAATGTTTTTAATTAATCCCAATAGTTAGTAAATAAATTTGATTAAGCCCAATATTTATATTAGATTGAATTCAATGTTTTGAATTAAGCCCAATAATTAGTAAAATTAAAGAAAAAATAGAATTAAAGAAAAATGAATAAAAAAGGAAAATTAAAAAAAATCAAAGAAAAATATCAAAAAAAAATGATTAGTGAAGACTCCTAAAATGTCTCTAAGAATGATATATCATCCTAAACTCTTCTAAATTAAGAGTTTATATGGATATGGATTCAATGGAGATTGAAATTTTTTTAAAAGTTATGAAAAGATTTTATTTTACTATATAATTTTTAAAAAAAATTATAAGTTGATTTTTCGAGATTTTTTTTAAATATGTTATACTCCGTAATGAAGTTAAACATATTTTTTTTAATATTAATTTAAAGGAAAAATATTTTTGTCGGACGAAAAGAAAAGTATTTGCACCAATTTTCTTTGCGAAGATGATGACTATTTCAATTCTTTGAAAAAAATGCAGGAGCTGCCCTTTTCCGCTTGATGGTGATGGCTATTTATATTTTCTTTGAAAAGATGCAGTGGCGATGAAAATACGCGGTCTTTATTTTTTTTTTAATTTTTTTTTTATTAGGAAATAATTCGAGATCAGATATACCTGAATCTCGAAGGCCGACAAGTCAGCAGACGGATACCCGTCAATACATACAAATGAAAACGAAAACGAAAAGCGGAGCAATACAACAAGTGGGCACGTACCCTACAAGAAAACGAACCAAGGAAAACTAAATCTAAGACGAAGGGGACGTAGACTACGGACGAAAGCCAAGCGCCGAACTCAAACAGCACCGCTGCCCGGCGATACATCAGGGATCCCTGTGGGTAGTGAAGACGAACCTCCAGGAAGCTCCTTCCCGTACACGGAGTCGCCCCGTACACACTACCTCGATCCCAGCCAGACCCGACTCCGACTGCCAGAACCCCAACATAGAAGAATAACCCCTAGCCGCACCAAAGGAAAGACGCACACCACCCAAGCAAAGCAAACCGCAAAAGACCGGTCACAATGGATCGGTCAAGCCCAAACGAGATTTAATCCAAGCTCTTTCTAGCGGTGTTTCGAGCCCTTTCGGGATATTAAATAAGTCCTTTCGGGCGATTTTTTATAGTTTTATTTATATATAAATAAAAAACGACAATTGTTGTCATTTATATATAAATAAAATTTATATTATATTATTTTTGTTTTATTTTATTAATTAATAAATATTTTTTCCTTAGATTTCTCTTGTTTCGGGCCGGCTTAGGGCCCAAGGATTGACCTTGGGACCAAAGCAACAAAGAAGCCCATCCACCAGGCCCGATCGGGCCCAAGGAACGCTGCAAAGCGTTGCCCTCAACAAAATGCAAGGCCGATCAATTCACAAGATCGTCGCCGACCAGACTAGGAGAAGGGGAGGAAAGCGGGCGGTGTTAGAGGCGGAGCCCGAACCAGGCCGGTGCACCAACAACGTAGGAGAGACCCCCGGCGGAGGAGGAGAGAACTCGGTGCAGCCGACAACCAGGAGCAACCGATCCGGCGGCGGATAGACACAGGCGTCCAACGGGCAGAAAATCCGTCAAGAACGAGCCTGAAACCACCATCGAGAAGCCGAGTACGAGCCCGTGGAGGGGAGAGAAGCCTGAAACCACCAACGATCATAGGATCGAGGCAAGAACAGACCGGAGGAGGATGGTATTCAGTCATAGTAGGCCAAACGCTTGAAATTGAAGAAATTGAAGAAAGGGAGAGAGGAGGGGGAAAGAAGAACCCACAAACTCCCAAAACCCCAACAAATTTCATTCAGATCGAAACTGAAACCAGACGGAAAGGGGAAATCCACCACCACCAACGGTGGAGAGAAGGGCTCTCCGAAGAGAGATTTGGGGCTCTCCGAAGAGAGATTTAGGGGTCTCCGAAGAGAGAGGTTTGACCGGAGATGGTGTTCGTTGCTCGGGCCTCACCTAAACCACCGCCTTGGATGGACGAGGGAGCGCAGAGGGAGACGAGGGATCACCGAACAAGGAGGACGGCGAGGGTTTTTGGTAAAGCTCTCAAAGATAGCGTTTTTCTTTCGCTATTACGTTGTAAATACGCGGTCTTTATGCTTTAATGCCGACATGCCGTTTTGTTGTTTTCCTGAGGAAAAAAAAAAGAGATCAATAATAAGGGTTTCGTTTAGTTCAATGTGATAATTTCAATTTTCGGGAAGTTACTTTATGAGAATTGAATTATCTGGAAGTCCAATTGATAGAAATTGTGAAATTGTGTTTGATTGATTTTTTTTATTTTAGATGATTAAAAAGGAATTTGGAAATATCCAAATACAAAATGATGGAATATGAACTTACCCAGTGCACTTACCTAGGGGGACTAGGTAAGTGAACTTCCTTCATTGTAGGGAAATTCAACTTTTCGAAAAGTTGAATTTCTGCGTTTTTTAATTTCAAAAATACCAACCGAACACATAAATTTCTCCTACTTCTTGGGAAGTTCTACTTCCTGGGTTTTTGGGTTGCCAACCAAACGAGCTCTGAGTGTTACGAGTTGTGTTATAACATGGTATGCTTAATTATTTTTAATATAATTTCATATTACAAACATTTATAAATATATAATGCAATTTATATACTTATATTATATTGACATGCTTATAAACTTTCATTATAAAAATATATGTTTTACAAAATTAGAAAAAATATTTTATAAAATAATTAATCTTTTATTTATTTATAATTTTTAAATAAAAATTATATCAACAAAATTAATATAAACATATAATGTGCATATAATTTTTTATACTATGAAATTATATAGTATAATTTTAAATAATCCTATTGTTAAAGAAGATTTTGTTTTTTGTATAACGCAGTGCAATTTTTTTTTTTTTTTGTAACTAGTTGCTATACGCGTGCGAACGCGTATACTATTTCTCAATTTAAGGGCATGATTTGTTGTCAACGTTGAATTTATGGGCCATTCTTTGTTCAAAATACCAACTCTAGGATAAATGTTATATAACATAACTCTACAACATGTTTAACAACAAATTCACCACCGTTTATCCTACAATAGTTCCTAGGTCGAGTATCTTCTCTATTGTATCATTTACTATGTCAAGATGACTAACACACTTGCCCTTCAACAACAATAGGCAATGTAAATCGTAAACTGTTATGTACAGTACTGATGTCAAAGCTCAGAAAGCATTCCTTTTATGTACTTTTACAATCATCTCTCGTTCAAGAGAAATATAATGTTTCAAACATAGCTTTAAACTCCCATTTAAAAAAAAAAGCAAGTCCAAATTCTATTTAATTAGAGCAACAAAACTTAGCATTTGGGAGTGACTATGACCGTTTTACTCTAATAGAGATAAAGAGACAGCTTATAAATACATATTAACCTTAAACCATATAAAACGTGGTGGTTGCAGTCATATAGTTCCACGATGTTCAAAACGCTTTGTTGGATAATTCTCATTCGATCTTTATCACCACCTTGAGGCTTGAGCTGACTTCCTGTTAAAAATGCTTTGAATTCTACAAATTGTAGCTTTAGGCCTTCAGCTAGAAATATATAGTGAAGTACTGTGACAAAAAAAAAACATTAATAAGAGCAGTAAAGATGCAAATGAAAATAGTGTTCCCTCTATTCTAACCCCCTCTCCCATGAAAATAAAAAATCTCCTCTATTTGCATAGGCATAAAAAAACATTTATAGCCAAAAAACTAAAAAACAACTCAAAGGAAAGAATACATTAAAAAATCTGAAAGATAAAAAAAAATGATTGAGTTTGAATGGAAAATATAGGTCTACCATGAAAGAAGTCACAATGGTATTGAAGATGATCCAATCAAAGCAAAAAATTGAGACTTAAATAATTTAAATGGAAGATCGAAAAAGTCGAGACTTAAAACAACAACAAATTATTCAACCATGGATTACAAAGATAGAGAACTTCATCAAATATATATGCATGTAAAAAATTCAAGAAAAATCTGAATGCATGTGTAATTTAGAGGAAGCATCGTGATATCCGTAAATAAGGGTAAAGGAGGAAATTAATTTTGCTAGAAACGTTGTCTTTGAGAAAAAAATGAAGTCTTGCAATGTCTTTTCAAAGGGCCATACAACAAGGTTTTTGCTAATGGTAAGGGTGTCGCAAAAGAGGAAATCACACTAACCATACCATCACAACAAAATCTCAAGAACTAAAAAATTAATCCCATCATACTTTGCATAAATGGCGAACAACACATTGAAGCTATCAGGTTAGATAATAGTTATCACACCAGAAAGGGAGGCTAAATGATTCTCATTTGAGCCTTTAATTTTTTCAACCAAGGCAGAACAAACCAGCTGCCACCTCAATATGTTGATGTTTTGTTAAGCAAGATTAGAACTGCAGGTGCCACTCGCCAGATTCAAGAACAAGAGCAACAACATCAACATGAGCAAAAGGGTAAGACGGAGTCAAGTAATCAGAGGAAGTGGGATGGAGATGATATGTGCTTGGAGTGGGTTGGGAAATGGAAGCAGGGGACGTTCAGGGCCATGGGGCTGGATTCAGCGGAAGGAATACAATGCAACACAATGCTGATTTCGTAATTATAAAATCTCACAAACAAAAAGTAGGGGTAAATCACAACCAAACCCTAAATCAACCAAATCAAGCATGAATCTGTCATCCCAAAAATCTCAATTGACCAAATCACAACTTAACCCTAACAATCCAACATCAATCTGTCAACCCAACTTAATCCTAACAAATTGAATTCAATAATTCAAACCAGCATAAAACAATGAATAACAATTAGAATTAGATTAAGAATGGAAAAATCACAATCACAAACCTTGAGTCCTTAGTGCTTCAAGTGGAGAGATTGAGATCGAGACCGAGAGGGAGAGGAGAGGCTTTGTGGGCTGCCGCCTGGCGGAAGCAGGGTGTCCGAGGGGCAAACAGGGAGAGGGAGGCTTCTGCAGTAGCAGAGAAGGGGAGAGAGGAACGGCGGTGGATAGTTGCAGACCTATGAATAGATAGTTGAGATCGGTGATGAAGCCAGAAAGGCGAGATAGAGAGGCGATCAATTGAGAGAGATGGTGAGACGACAAGACTGAGAAGCAAATATTAGTAGTGGCTAGGGGATGGACACCGAACTCCGGCAAGACCATCAAACAACGCAATCCAGGGAGAAATAGAAGAGGCAAGGTAGGAATCGGTGTGAAAATCCCCAAATCGGAAACGAGTCTGACTCCGAAAAGGGAGGAGGAGGACTGGAGGAGGAAGCAGGGGATCGACAAGGCCGGGGCGAAGCAAGAGGAACCAGGGTCAAATCCTTCCAAGCGGGGACGGAGCTGAGGCGAGGAAGCAGGGGACGGACATCGACGAGCGAGGAACCCAGCGGAGGAGGGACGCCGAACCCGCGGACGAAGCCAAACTCTCCTCTTCTATTCTAATTTTCACTTCCTATGGTTTCTCACACCGAATTTCACTCCTATGGTCTTTCTTCCCGATTGTCTGTATTTTTAATTGGAAGAGGTACATCAACGGGGGATGAATTCCGGATAGATTACCCGTTAAAATTTAGGATTTGGAGGTCTCATTAGCATCGAAATCTACACAATTTTGGTACCAATCCTACGCCCTTTGCCGCTTCCTGTCAAATTCTATTAGCGAAATTTTCTTCTTTGCATCTTCCTCCTCCTGTTCGTCTTTTCTTTTAATTCATTTTTTTTTTAATTTTACCGTTAAAAATATAAGGATAAGGGCACTGGGTGAAAGGATTTATAACCTCAGATGTACCATGTGAAAGACGTAAAACAATTGGTCACCATGTGAATTAAGCGATACCTTGGGGTACCTCGTGAAATTTCTGTATATATAATATATTATTGAATTAATGCAACTATAGTATAAAAAAAAAAAAGTTGAACGAGGGTTAATATGAATTTTACTTAAATTTTAAAAGGAATTTATATAAAGTGATAAGAATCCTTGATAATTGTATTTTAACTTATATAAATGATTTACATCTGCATAAAATTATTATATAAAAAGCATATGCAAATCAAATCCCCACTCTTCAAAAGCCCTCATGTTACTGAGGTCGAGCTCGGCCTCAATCATCTTCGTAAACTCCAAATTCCTGTCACTGAGGAGCAAACCCTAGTCGCCGATTATCAAATCCTCCTTCCAAACCCTAAGGCACCGTTCACCCCTTGGCTGTCACTGCCATTACCACCTGTTTGCAACAAAAAGGGGGAAAATCAAACTGTCGGTGTTCATTGGTCCATTGAATCATGAATTGGCAAAATGACAGTTCACATTTTGCTTAATTTGGTAAAATCGGTGTTTATTTGGTGTGTGGACCCAATCGAACAATCAGATCAGTAGAAATGAGCATTTATTCATCATAGGCTAATGTCAACAAATCATCATCAAAAACCCTAATTTAATATCAAAAAAAATGGGATCACTTAATCTAGCGAAATCACAGAAATCGTGTTCTTCTTTCAGGGCTGGTGAATTGATGCAAAGAAATCGAAGAAAATTATCTGCACATTCTTGCAATATTTCCCGTAATCAGGAGAATCGATGCAAAGAAATCCAAGAAAGATTTGCCGCTTGAAGGGCCTGTGAAGGGTTGCCCTGATCGACGAATTGTCGGGCCGCCGTTAACAACCCTCTAGCAACATTGTCTTGGAAGACCGACGCAGCGGCGATTGCTCAGCGAACTCCATTGACAAACTCTATGGAAGATGGATGGATTTAGACATGAGAGGAAGAGGAAGGGAGAACTGTGAAAATTGGAGGCGGCTTCACAAAGGAAGCCATGGCAGGCGGCGCGGAATGGATCGATTGACACATAGAAAAGGAAGAAACCAGGGATTAAGAAAATACCAATAAAACCCTTAAATTTTGATGATGAAATAAGAAAGAAAGGAAGGGTAGATTAGTAAACATACTTGGTGAACAGTAAAGGCAAACTCTAGCTTTTATATAGTAAGATAAGATATACTACGTAAGTAGCCGTGCGCATTTACGCGTTGTCATGTTTTTTAAGTATGTAGGAGTGCATATCAAGTTACATGATATCGGTTCAAAGACAGATTATAAGGAGAGCAAGTGAATCATTTCTTCCTACTGTGTTCTTTGCATGTACTGTCGATTTGCATCGATCCGAAATAACTCAAGTCTTTCAGATTTCTTTATGCCGATGGAGTATATTTTTCAAGAAAACTAAAAGAGAATCCATGCTTAGATTAATAGAGATTTATGGCGTCTACAAATAAAAAAAATATATAACTTGCGGGCAAACAAGGTCGCTTCTAGATCTAGCTAACCGAAGGCAAAAATGTGTCCTACCTCCTAATAACCCTAACCAAACAAATATAGGCAAGGAGAGATGAACCAAACTTCTCTACTGGGCTCCTCGTTGAGGATTGCTACTGCCACGGTTCTGATAACCTCTATGATATATGTCACCACTGCGAGCATCATTGCCATGGTCTCCTCCACGCCTTCCATAGTAGTTTCTTCCATAGCCATGGTCATGAGAGAAGTTCCCTCGGCCCCTGAAACCGTCTGACGTGTATGTAACCACCTCATTGAAAACTGCAAGAACAAGAAAATGGGATAAAGAGAAAAAAAAGTAAGCATGTAGATTCAATAAAACAATAGAACCATCTAACGATTCTACACTCCTCGAGTATTTGTTTTCTTCTCTTGAAAACAAGCCTCATAGTCTCCCATTCGAATGGGTGATGCCTGAGAAATAATAAGAGAACATCGTCAAGTCAAAGATCTACAATATCCATGCACGTATTATACTCAGAAAAAAGCATCAAATCTTCATTACTCACGAAGAATCCGCATTCATCCCTACCAGAGGCAGAAAAAGCTTCGGCGAGACAGTATATGTGATAAGATCTAAAACGATCAACATAACCTAAAAGAAACTCTCAAGTGAAGCCAAATAGTACTGTACCTCGACAGCTTTATGCGCCGAACTCGAGGATTCATATTCAACAAATCCAAAACCGAAACCCTATCGCAAGCAAAAGAAAAAGCACGAGTCTCCTCTTAAAAACAAAAAAAAAAAAATTGCTCTATAAACTACACAAGAGAAACTACAACATACCTTGCTACATCTAACTTGAATAACATCAGGCTTAATAGACCCAAATTTCTTAAACTTGTGCTCAACATTGCCAACAGTTGCATTGTAAGGCAAGTTACCAATGTAAACGGAGTAGCTCTTATCTGCATTGAGTTCATTAATTTAAGAGCATTATTATATGTTTATCCCTACTTCAATCAATAACTTAAACAACTATACTAACTTCATGATCAAACTAAACCCCACATAAGAGTACCTTCTGTATTATCAGTATCAGTCCCATGTTGTTTAGCATTGCCATTAGGAGCAGAAGATCCAGCCACATTTGCCAGAGGCTCGGGAATAGATTTGGCAGTCTTGCGGGCCTGCTGTCCGTTATTTTCTGATGAATTCTTTGAGGTAGAAGTTACATTGACAGGAGTTGTAAGCATACCATCCTTCCTATTCTTAACCTGAATGCATCAATGAGATCAGAGTAAGCAGATTGTGAATTAGGTTGTAGATAGTGTCATATGTGCTCAAAACTCACAATTGAAGCATATGATTTCTTTTCAGCGAGCACATTGGAAGATGATTCCACAACCACTTGGTCATCACTATGGTTCAATGACTCAATATGAGGTTCGACAACTACAGACTCTTAAACGTTGGAGTCCAAGTCGCCTGCATCAGTGAGGGGAGAAAGCTTATACTACTTGTCTGCGAGATTTTATGTGCAAAGATATGAAACTTATAGTGCTTGGACATTGACACTGTTGCTGGATATACATTCAATAACCTTGCGAAAAGTGATGTGCTTAAATTTACCTGGCACTGCTCTACCTGGTCTCAGGCGTAAGTTCAATTACATTCATTTGTATTGGCATGGTTTACGGTTTATACTTCTTTCATTCTTTTACGTTTCACGTTCAAATTCTTTGCATTCTCATGGGAAGTTATTCAAATAGCGGCGAAGAGAAGAAAGAAAACATACCAAGCCATGCATGCCCCGCTGAGAGCCATAAAAACTATCATGAGCAGGTGTCATTGAGTTTAATCCCTACAAAATTATAATTTCAGCATTAATCAAAATCTTGATCCAGGCAGCTATATCGGAACTGGAACATTCTTGCAATCTGACATACCAATCCTAGAATACTTGGCTGATTATCATAGCAGTTATCATGCGTAGGAGCCATAAAGTTCAACTGGACATGAAAAAAATGAGTGGAAATAATCAGCTGAAAAATCAATTAATCATGAGATGTAAATAATGCACAACTGAAGCACTTACCGGTCTTGGCACACTTTGTTGTGTGCCATATAATCCATCATGGCTTGCTAGTCTTAAGCTTACCTTGTCCGGTAAATGTACAACTGTGATAACTATTTCATTTATAAACGGGAAAAAGGAAAAGGAACAAGTACTTTTTAACTATCTAAACATTTATCTATAGATTATGAATATGTCAAAAGGATTTGACCATTTTTAAAACGGTGTATTTGTCGAGTCAGAAAAGATGCTATCAACTAAAGAGTAGGGGCATAGTATCTGTTGCAGATTTTCCTGTGCTCCGACAGTCATAACTTATGCCTCCGTGTTCACCTGTAACACCATAAAACCTTGGACCAATAAGGATGACAGAAGAAGCATAACCTTGTGATAGCAAAGTGCTATTCATATAATACAACTAACCTTTCTTTTCTTAGTTATAATCTTTTTCTTGGCTGTCTTATTCAAACTCTTGCATTGGCTATCATCTTCAATGCTTAAAAGTCCATGAGACATTGACACATCAGCTTCTGGAAGTGCCTTGCAAGAGTTATTCAAGCTTAAACAGTTTGCAAAAAGCTTCTTCCATTGCACAAAGAGCAAGTGTATACGGCCTTGTAAATGTTCATAAAAGGGAAAGTGGAAGAAAAAGTTTGGAGGAGCAACAAGAACTAACAGATAGTTGTCAATTCCCACTGATATATCAGCATACCTGTAAGCCTGGACCACTACCATCAGCACCTGCAGCGTTTTTCATCAAAAACAAGATGATGAATAAGATGATTTTGAAGAAAATTAAAACTTATTTTATTTGATTTGGTGTATACATGTATAGAGACATTATCATATGCATCACACGAATACACGATGCAACCTTCTGAGAATCTAAAACATCTTTTAGCCTTTTATTGCCAAAGTAGCTTCCTTAGTCTTTCTCTGTAAAACCTGGGGAGAGGGCAACCACTTAATGGAGTCAGCATATGTATATTAACATGATTTGAACAAGGGGAAGCAAAGTAAATAATAATATGTATCAGTTTCTTCTATTGATTTAAAGCTATCGGCTTATGCATTTCGTACTCATTCCTCTTTCCCTCTTTCTTGAGTTGTATATAATCAAAGTATGTCATATAAGAGAAAAAGAAAACTCACACTTGGTATAAAAGAAAGATGTTCCATGAATGTAGGATAATTAAGATAACTAAAGCACAATCTAAATTGTTCAGACTCATGCTTTATCTTAGTTTGTAGTTGAACCTAAACTGTCCATATAATGAATTTGAAGTGAGAAAAAATATAGCTTTATTTAGCTGCACTAATTCAAAAAATTAAAGACTTGAGACAAACAAAAGAAAAATATTAGCATTGATTAATTGCAAAGTAAATATACGAACCTTTTGTTACTTTATACGATGTATTTCCACCTGTACCCTTCTTGTTACATCATTCACTCTTTTGTTTCTGTCAAAGAAGCCGAGCTTGTGCTTCTTGTTTTTTCATTAATTCTGTAACCTGCATACAATGATATAGCTTAACAGTCAACTTAAGAATACTGGATTTTCAAATTAAATCGCTAAAGCATGGAGACTAAACCAGACCTTTGCTTCAAGGACGTTCAAATTTTGAAGGTACTCTTCCTTTAGCTTCTGAGAACCAGCCCTAGATGTCAATGAAATGCTAGAAAGGTTACCCCTTAACATTTCAATTCACTGTGTCAGTATATAAGTAAGGTTGCATTTGTTTACAAAGAATCATCAAGAATATAAGGAAACCAAGGTTAAAATGAATTTCAACCTCCAGTTGGAAAGCAATAGGAATAGTATATATTTTTTAAATATAAGAATAAATAGCAACAATTAAATTAAAGTTATAGTCAAATTACTAAGACTGCATCTGGAAAACAGCTAGAAGAAATAAAATAATTCTGAAAACACCTTAATCACTAAGTAATCCACTGTAAATTATACCAATGCAATCACAAAATGGAGGTTTAAAAAGTAAAAATATAAGGATGAATTAATCACAGATGATTAAACCATTTCAAGAGGTACACATAAGATCTCAGGTTCCTCCTGGGAGATTGCTTAAACATGGCTGGGATCTATGCACTACAACCTCTCTTCTACCCCTTTAACTCCAACCTTTGAATCCTATTCCCCCCCCCCCCCCCCCCCAAAAAAAAGCTGCACAACGTTTCATTAATTGCTATTTCACAGTGAGGATGAGGATTCAGACAAAAATATGAAGATGTTACTTTGACCACTACTAATATCTATCCCAAATCAGCAATGAATTCAGTTAATGGCTCAACAAAAACATATCTACCCCAACTTGAACAACTTCTATGCAGATACAAGCAGATCTGATCTCAATTAATCATTACTGATATCATTCAAGACTTGAAAAGTACAGAAACTGAATATAAATCTATCAATGATCTCAGTCCCAAAAAATGCTTGAAAGTTGAAACACATAATAAATAGAAATAAATGCTAAACAAATTCGAAATTGAACAATGTCAATGCGAGGGAGATCAGACCAGAAAGTAAATAGGAACTCGGAAACGAACGGGAACCAAGCAAGGAAGGCAACATGCACCATCTTGTGTCTAAAACTTGAAAAACCTAAGGAGTATGTGATTTTATTTTATTCCAACTTAAAATCCTCAAGAAATAACAAAAACAAACTCAATTTAACTTGACAATTCATCAAACACCTTAAAGGCATCCTAACTGATTTTTCTTGGAACCCAAATCATCAAAATTGGATCAAATTAAGAGCAAAATGCAGGGAAAAGGAGGAAAACAAACCTGCAGAAGTTCTCAACGTCTACGAATGGCAGTAAATTGATCCGGATCCCCACTCTTCAAAAGCCCTCATGTTACTGAGGTCGAGCTCGGCCTCAATCATCTTCGTAAACTCCAAATTCCTGTCACTGAGGAGCAAACCCTAGTCGCCGATTATCAAATCCTCCTTCCAAACCCTAAGGCACCGTTCACCCCTTGGCTGTCACTGCCATTACCACCTGTTTGCAACAAAAAGGGGGAAAATCAAACTGTCGGTGTTCATTGGTCCATTGAATCATGAATTGGCAAAATGACAGTTCACATTTTGCTTAATTTGGTAAAATCGGTGTTTATTTGGTGTGTGGACCCAATCGAACAATCAGATCAGTAGAAATGAGCATTTATTCATCATAGGCTAATGTCAACAAATCATCATCAAAAACCCTGATTTAATATCGAAAAAAATGGGATCACTTAATCTAGCGAAATCACAGAAATCGTGTTCTTCTTTCAGGGCCGGCGAATTGATGCAAAGAAATCGAAGAAAATTATCTGCACATTCTTGCAATATTTCCCGTAATCAGGAGAATCGATGCAAAGAAATCCAAGAAAGATTTGCCGCTTGAAGGGCCTGTGAAGGGTTGCCCTGATCGACGAATTGTCGGGCCGCCGTTAACAACCCTCTAGCAACATTGTCTTGGACGACCGACGCAGCGGCGATTGCTCAGCGAACTCCATTGACAAACTCTATGGAAGATGGATGGATTTAGACATGAGAGGAAGAGGAAGGGAGAACTGTGAAAATTGGAGGCGGCTTCACAAAGGAAGCCATGGCAGGCGGCGCGGAATGGATCGATTGACACATAGAAAAGGAAGAAACCAGGGATTAAGAAAATACCAATAAAACCCTTAAATTTTGATGATGAAATAAGAAAGAAAGGAAGGGTAGATTAGTAAACATACTTGGTGAACAGTAAAGGCAAACTCTAGCTTTTATATAGTACTCCCTCCGTTCAACAAAACTTGACGTTTTACTATTTATGCACGCTTTTTTAGGAGTTAAAAACTATATAAAATATTGACTTTTTAAATAATTTTTTTTAACAATTTCGTAGTTATTATTAATAAGTACAAACTTGTTAAAAAAAATTTAAAAAAAAACGAATATTTTATATAGTTTTTATCATTCTAAAAAAGCGTGTGTGAATAGTAAACGACAAGTTTTGTTGAACGGAGGGAGTATAAGATATAAGATATTGATGTATTCGAATAATTGAGTCGATAATGGTGGTGTGTTTTTCCCATTTTCTAGATAGACCAACAATTGGACGTGATCGAGATCTGACGGCTCGCTAGTGATCGAGTCCAAATCTGAGATATCTACTTTTGTTCCTCGGGAATCCCCTGCGTTGCCTCTACCCACTGTCAGAAGAGATGACTCACATTGTCCCGATTCCAACATCGTTCGCCTCTGCTAGGATCGGCCTTCGTTCTCTAATTTGCGCGCTCGTGGTGTATTAGTCTTTGTCGATTTGACTTGTATTTTCGATTTCCTTTCATTACGGATTATCCGTTGCCAAGCTTCTCAGCCTCTCGACTCACTTTCGAATTCTTTCCAGTTTTAAAAAAAAACCCGACCATGGGCCCACCCAGGGGCGGAGCCAGAGATTTCTCCAGGGGGCTCAAAAAAAATTGGAGAGTTCACGAAAAACATGACAGAAGTTTCCATTTATACACTAGGACTTAAATACTACAAAATAGTTCAATACAATCAGACATATTAAGTTTGACAGAAATAGTACAATACAATCAGACAAATTTAGTTTGACGGTGGAGGGGGTAAATCCATCCGGCTAGTTTTCATTTTCTGAAAATGCTTCAGAATCACTTCATTCTCAATTCTTTTGAAGGTTCTTTTCTCGATATAGCACACTAGAGCATTATTGAGGTACTCATCTCCCATTCTGTTTCGCAAATCCGTCTTAATTAACAAGACGCATCGCAGAGAAGACCCTCTCCACAGTTGCAGTAGCAACGGGTAACAACAACACCAACTCAATCAGACGAAACACCAAGTGCAAAGGCTTTTTAAGTCCCCCAACAACCATCTTCTTAGCAACATCTCCAATATCTTCTAAGGCGGAATATATTTCATTCTCTCTCATGGTTTCAATCCACACATCTAATTCTACTTCAAATGCATATAGATCAACTTCTGAAAAGTCTTGTGGATAGATTTCTGCAAGTTGAATTAGCTTAGACTTACTGTAATTGGAAAACGAATTCTTGGGATTAAGGCAAGCGCTACAAGTGAGTAATGTCGTGCTTGACTCATTGAATCTATTCTCCATCTCTTTAGCAATTTGATCAATAACCTATAAATATAGCTTAATAATAATAATAATAATAATTTAAAATGACATGAAGACTTGATCCAGAAATAATAAAGCACTTGAATTGAAAGGAAAAATAAATTGAATGCACCTGACATAATATGTTAACTCGGAAGTGGTGGGAGTTTGTCATTTTCACAGCTTCTCCCGCACTTCTTGAACAATATCGACTTACAAAATTATCTTCCATGTTGAGAATGATGAGATCATGCTTAGGACAAAAAGCATTCACCCCCTTTAAGAAATCAACCCACCCATTCTCTCTCAATTGTTGAAACTTCTTCTTTGCGATTTGAACTTGACACATAGCCTCAACGATATTTTGATCTTTCTGTTGCAGCATCTGTGAAAACGTATTTGTCCACCCCAATACAACCTTCATCAAATGAGCAATAAAAACAAATTGGTAGCTATCTTTCTTTTCACCCAAACTGGCTGCATTCCCCTGGATGGTTGAGTCTCCTCCATCATCGCTTAAGTTTTCAAGCACTTTGGTCGTGGAAGACCACAACGATAAAAGACGAATGATCGTTGTATAATGTGAACCCCAACGTGTAGCTCCTGGCCGAGCTAAAATACTTTCTTGATTCAATCCTCTTCCCATTGGAAGCTCACCATTTTCTAACTTTTCCACCAGCTCATCATGTTGGCTTTGTCGGAACTCATCTCTCCTTTTGCACGAAGCTCCGACCATGTTTGTAATCAACAACAAGTACTGAACGAAGTGAACGAACCCTCGTCGCCAACTCTGGTCTGCGTCTTGAGTTGTGAAAGAAGAACGAAAATAATGAGGAGACGAGGGCCAACAGAGCCGAATAGGGTTTTGTCCCATTTAAAAAAAAAAACAAAAAAAAAACAATTGAAAAACCTGGCGAAACGGAGGATCGAACAACCGACTCTATTCTCCTCAAGCGCGCTTCTTACCATTGTGCTACAACCTTCTTTTTGTTTCATTTACACCTCTTTTACTATATATATATATATATATATATATATATATATATATATATATATATATATATATATATATATATATATATATATATAGGTAAAGGTTATGGTGAAACGAATTATAGGGTGTAACATGTAACGTAATTAGATTCGTTGGATCTAATAAAATGAATGGCTAAAGATGATGGAACACCATAATAGAATGTACAAATTACATTGGAATTTCTCAAACTTCCCTTGATTAACGTCATATATTCCACTACTCCTCTTAATTAACTTTCCTTTTCCGTATTAATTTGCTATTCAAACATATATACCAACTTCGATCTATTTACTAACATCCAATTTCGTATATGTATGCATGGTGGCATATATATAAACATAAAGCCAAATTCAAAAAACTCTTATTTAACTGGAACTAGTCCTATTCATGAATTCTCTATCATAATATTCATTTAAAAAAGAGAGAATATTCATTTTATTACATTCCTTATAATATATGTTGAATTGAATAGTTAATTGAATAATTTGAGAATATATGAAAACAAGACAGATGTTTTACGTAGTATATCATTGAAATCCTTATATAGTAAATTTATACTGGTAGTGAATATAACTATAAACTAAATGAATATTTAACTTATATGAAATGAATATTTAGTATAAATTGGTTGGTTAACTTAATTCTAGAATATAACTAGCTATAAGCCAAATGAATATTTAACCTATATGAAATGAATATTAACTTAATTCTAGAAAGGGGATTTAAGATTACACCAAAAAAAAAAGAAAGGGGATTTAAAAGAAAGAGATAAATCTAATATTCAATTTTAATAAATCATTTGTTCAGATAAATATGAGTGAATATTTGTTCAAAGTAAATAATTTAATGAATGATTATTTATCATTATTTAAAAAATATTATATATATATATATATATTGATTGTTTAAAGTTAATTATTATAGAAAATATTAGACGCGTCCCTATTGTTCAAAACATTAATTTAAAAGCTAGAATGCTTTATTCATACTCCGTATTAGATATACTAATTGTTCGTTTAAAAAATGAAGTATATTCTTGAAACATTCAATATATTTACATCTCACATTTTTTTCCCCACGTATTTCTTCCATTGGTTAATTCCTTTCCCTTTTGAATGCCATTTATCCGATTTCTTCCCCATATCAAAACTTCTTTCTGTTTAAATGAATTGTAACCATATATTTAGAGAGAATTTCACCACTTTCAATTAAGAGGGAATAGCACTAAATACCACAATTTGAAAAAAGTTTGCAAAAATGCCACTTTTTGGGAAAATTTGCAAGAATACCATTTTTTCCAAAAATTTGCAAAAATGCCAAGGTAAACCCTCCCCCAAAACCCCCTATTCTAGGTTATTATGCCCAAAAAAAAATATTTAAATTACAGGCATTGTCAACCCTCGTTTGGGTGCCTTGGTTCGTAGTGGTGGTTCGTGGGTGTCGCCGGGGCTGTCCGGCCCGGCCCCAGGGCGAGGCCGGCGGCGGCGGCGGCCCGGCGGTGGAAGAGGTGGGCTCTGGCGCTCTGGGTGGTTGCTGTTCTCTCTCCTCTCCCTCGCTCTTGCCTTTTTCTCAGATCTGGGCGTTGGTAAGGGTTTCTCCGCCGCTGCTTGTCCGAGGTTGGTTGTCAGGCTGATAGGGGGTGGTCTTGGGTGTGAGCCAGGCGAGATGGGGCTAGTAATGTCGGCCTTCCTGGTTCGACGGATCGCTGCAGCGAGATGGCTGTTCCTCGGCGGTGGTGTGGTGGGTGGAAGGCCGGCCCCAGGGTGAGGTCGGCGGCGGTGGAAGGCGTGGGCGCCGCTTGCTCTCTCGCTCTCTACTTCGTCTTCTTCGTCCCTGTTCTCTCTCACATGCCGCTTGCTCTCTCTCTAAATCTTTCTTCGTCCCTGTTCGTCTTCTTCGTCCCTGGTTTCCATTTTGTAGAGAAGGGTTCCGAAATGGGGTGACAGGGGTTTGACATTGGGTGACACAGGTTTCCATTTTGTAGAGAAGGGTTCCGAAATGGGGTGACAGGGGTTTGACATTGGGTGACACGGGTTTCCATTTTGTAGAGAAGGGTTCCGAAATGGGGTGACATGGGTTTGACATTGGGTGACACGGGTTTCCATTTTGTAGAGAAGGGTTCGGAAATGGGGTGACAGGGGTTTGACATTGGGTGACACGGGTTTCCATTTTGTAGAGAAGGGTTCCGAAATGGGGTGACAGGGGTTTGACATTGGGTGACACGGGTTTCCATTTTGTAGAGAAGGGTTCCGAAATAGGGTGACAGGGGTTTGACATTGGGTGACACGGGTTTCCATTTTGTAGAGAAGGGTTCCGAAATGGGGTGACATGGGTTTGACATTGGGTGACACGGGTTTCCATTTTGTAGAGAAGGGTTCCGAAATGGGGTGACAGGGGTTTGACATTGGGTGACACGGGTTTCCATTTTGTAGAGAAGGGTTCCGAAATGGGGTGACATGGGTTTGACATTGGGTGACACGGGTTTCCATTTTGTAGAGAAGGGTTCGGAAATGGGGTGACAGGGGTTTGACATTGGGTGACACGGGTTTCCATTTTGTAGAGAAGGGTTCCGAAATGGGGTGACAGGGGTTTGACATTGGGTGACACGGGTTTCCATTTTGTAGAGAAGGGTTCCGAAATGGGGTGACAGGGGTTTGACATTGGGTGACACGGGTTTCCATTTTGTAGAGAAGGGTTCCGAAATGGGGTGACAGGGGTTTGACATTGGGTGACACGGGTTTCCATTTTGTAGAGAAGGGTTCCGAAATGGGGTGACATGGGTTTGACATTGGGTGACACGGGTTTCCATTTTGTAGAGAAGGGTTCCGAAATGGGGTGACAGGTGTTTGACATTGGGTGACACGGGTTTCCATTTTGTAGAGAAGGGTTCGGAAATGGGGTGACAGGGGTTTGACATTGGGTGACACGGGTTTCCACCAGATCTGGAAAAGCACCCACCACATCCTCCCAAATCGGCCAGGGAACCGGCCGGAATTCAAGCCACGACTCCACTGGTTCCACCATGGCCGCCACCACAAGCGCAGAGCCCAATAGCGAGCAAAGGGAAGCGGATCCGAGCCACCACTGCCCAGATCTGACCAGATCTGATCGGCGATGGGGTTGGAGGGGTCGGCCTCGCGGGCGCGCATCGCGAACGTCTTGCTCCCGACGAGGTCGCGGCCGGTCAGGAGCTTGGCGGAGATCCCCAGCCAGCACTCGACCTCCGCTCTCGCCGTGTGGGGCTCCATTGTTGAAGCTGATGAAGCTCTCTGTGTGAAACGGCGATGGGGGGCCGAACCGGAAAAGCACCCACCACGGCCGCCACCACAAGCGCAGAGCCCAATAGCGAGCAAAGGGAAGCGGGTCCGAGCCACCACTGCCCAGATCTGACCAGATCTGATCGGCGATGGGGAGCTCTCTGTGTGAAACGGCGATGGGGGGCCGAACCGGAAAAGCACTCACCACGGCCGCCACCACAAGCGCAGAGCCCAATAGCGAGCAAAGGGAAGCGGGTCCGAGCCACCACTGCCCAGATCTGACCAGATCTGATCGGCGATGGGGTTGGAGGGAGTCACCCGACAGTGCCGCCGACAATCTGGTGGTGGTTCTCTCTCTCTCCCTCCCTCTCTCTCTCCCCCTTGTGGGAAACTGCAACCGGCTTAGCCCTTCCCAGTTTTATTTGCAAAAATACCACCAATGGTAGTTGTGCAAATTTTTCAAAAAAGTGGTATTTTTGCAAACCCACACCAAAAAAGTGGTATTTGTGCAAATTGCCCTTCAATTAATATAGGTCATTATTGCGTTTAAATTCTAATCTTATACAATACACCACTACAAGTACAATGTGTCCTATTTAAAATGAATCCTAGCCATTGATGTGTTTTGATCTAACGTCTACAATTATGCTACATGTTACACCCTATTAATCGTTTCACCGAAACCTCTCCATATATATATATATATATATATAGGGTGAGGTTAAAGTGAAAAAGGGGATTAAGATGAAAAATTTGCTTAAAGTGAAAATGGAGTAATTAAAAGGGATAAGCTGGCGCGGTTTTTTTTTCTTTTTATGAACCGGGTCGGACCGGCAAAAAAAGGAAAAACCCTTCTTCCTCGCTCGGGATTTCTCACCCTCGTCTCTCTCAGACTTCGCTCTCCCATGGCTCCCCTTCGCCCTCTCCATCTCGCACTCTACTTCTCGCTCGCCGCTCCAGACCACCCTTTCCGATTAGTCTCGCCTCCACTTACCATGGTTGCTCTCAGGTTGTGCCCTCCGATCTCTCTCCCTGACTCACCCGTCTCCCCCTCGCGTCCCTTTCCAATCTCCATTAGGGCTGAATCGGAACTCCGTCGCTCAAATCCGGAGGACTCAAGGGCTCCTCGCAGTGAGTCGATGTCTCCCTTTCGCTCTCCCTTGTTGTTCCGAACCCAACACCTCCGGCCTTCTACCGCCAAATTCCTTCATCTCTCCCAATCCCAACTGGTTTTCGCACTGTTGTAATTGTGTTGATGTTGCATTCTGCAATTGCTAAGGTTCGCTGTTTGGATTTTCTAATTGAATGTGATGGGCAAATTCAGCAACATATGTTTCTATAGTTGAATATACTTTCAACAAGTTGAAATCCTCTATCTTGTGCTTTTTAGCTGCGTGTATATGGGCAGATCTCCACTATGCAGATGCAAAGGGCCAAATATCAGGCAAGTTAAATGGTGTTGTATGTTAGTAGTATTGTTGCTTGGCCAATGTGTACTGAATTCATATTGGTATCCGAAATTGATCTAGTCTGATTTATTGATTCTTCGATAAGCCTGCACTTAGCATATAGGTCTTTAAATAGTTCAAGTGTAGCACAATCTAACCGGATGAGTAGGACTCGATGGAGGAAAAGAGAGAAATGATTGAGAGAAAGTACCAGTCTAGTTTTGAGGTTTGAAAGCTCTTTGAATTGAAGCATCGTCTTCTCTCTGCGCACAAAAATAACAAGTTACACAACAGTAGGGATAGAGAAATGTCGGGAGAGATTCCACTAACTGAATATTGAAGGCACTTGTTGCTATTAATGGCAATGTTCTTGTTGATATGGAAATTCTCAGTGCTTAGTGCTTACTTAGAGACATTACCTAAGGTATATATGAAGTTTTTTTAGTGAGTCTTGCATCTTTATGTGAAGCTTTTATGGATCACCGGTCTTCTGATCATTAAAAGATAAATTGCTTGTTAGATTCATTGCTTACTAATGGCATTTCATATTTTAGTTTAGGTTTTATGTGAAGACTGCACTTATTTTTCCTGCAAAAAAATTAGCATTGTAAGCTAATGTTAACTTTCTAAGCCTTTAGTTTTCGAATAACATGGATTATTATCTTGGTGCACATATTTTAATAGCTTATTAATCTTATATTAGGTGTGAATATATTGATTAGACTTTTTTTATCCTTGCCCATGTCCTGCAGTATCATTTGAAATGCCGGTATATCAAGCCTTTGTTTGATCTTCTGAAGTGGCTGATTAGACCGTCCTTTTCTCCGCCACAATGTCTACAAAGATCCAAACCTTTGCCAACTTCTATTTACTTAA
Organism: Persicaria maculosa; assembly: GCA_963922045.1. Taxonomy (NCBI): domain Eukaryota; kingdom Viridiplantae; phylum Streptophyta; class Magnoliopsida; order Caryophyllales; family Polygonaceae; genus Persicaria; species Persicaria maculosa. The sequence continues at coordinate 58,308,842 of OY998259.1, forward strand.
TGCTTTTATATAAGTCAAGGACGTGCATAAGTCTGTTGATCATCTTTCAGAAGATGCCCACTTCTCAATTCCTAGCAAATTCAGCATCCAATCGTTCATTACTAAATTCTTAACAACTACTCTCTACGTATTTTTCATTCATTTCTGTCGATGGATGCTCTTACCAGCAAGTAATAGTTTGTTGTGAATAAATTAAATCACAATTTGAATTTAATTCTCAGCTTTCTTTGCAATTGCATCACACACACTCCAAGCTTGCTGATCAAGGATTCCATATATGCTATGTACATTAAAGTAAAACTCTGTATCCTTTTTTAATTTTATTGTAGACTTTCATGTCACAATTTTTTATAGACCTGCCTGATTTTTGCAGCTGCCAGTAGATTAAAAGCTTGTCACCGTACTGTATACATGTCGGTTGGTGGGCAGGATAAGTTTTTCACCTTCATAGCAAAGCCAAAATGCACATGATGCTTCCAACACGATCTTCTTTGCTGAATTAGAAAAGCGCAATGGTGTGTGACTTGTTATTGCTTGCTTGTACGTAAAGGCTGTAATTAATGACTACTGAAGCCCACCACTTGTTTGATAAGATGCTTCAAAGACATATTTGTGTTTTGAGCAAATCCACATTAATGTTTTTAGCTTGCTGCTTTTGTTATGTGCAATTTTAGTTAGAAAAAAGTGCAAATATAAAACTAAAAAGTGCAAATTTAGAACTCAAGTGTTATTGGCTTGTCCATATTTTGGATTAGCTTGTTACTTGTGTTAAGATCCATAAGCTCAATTAGGAATGAGCGCCTGAAGGATTGTTGTTCAGGAGATTGGTGGTTCGACTCCACCTGGATCTATTTATTGTTTCAATGTTCAAAGTTTGAATGTTCAAAGTATATTTAAGTACTTTATAATCATATTTATGCACTTTATAGCCTTGTTTGTGCATCTAAAATATAATAAGATGATTAAGGTCACTAAAATTATACAAAGTTATGAGTTTGTATTTGGAATGACCTGTTTAATGAGCATTGTACACTAACTGAGAGAGGTTTTCTTTTTTGTATTCATAGAGATCCCATCTTATTTGTGCACTTACATTTGATTTTTTTTAGAGCATTGTGCTTGCTGATTTTTTTTAGGTGTCTACTGAATTTTCATAACATAACAAGAGGAGCTGGGTTTTTGTCGTCAGATTATGCATTTGGTGGGGTTGTTGGGTTCATTTGGCTGCGATCATTGCTGGATGAAGCTGCATAATTTTTCACAACCTTAATTTCAATATTTGGCATCGTTTCTTGTCACTATTTGCTGTTTTCTGTTGCCATATGTGACTGAAGCGCTGATGTTGTAATTTGAAAATGCTCATGTCTATGCTAATTTTAGAACTTAAATGTGCAATTTCAGTTTGAAAAAGGGCAAATATAAAACTGAAGAGTGCAATTTTAAAACTCAAAAGCCTATTAAAAGCACATTAGCTCTTATCAAACGTTAAAAGCCTATTAGCTCAATGGAAGAGCAATTGCTTATGTGCAAAGACGTGAGTTTGATTCCCGCATAGGCTAAAGTGCATAATTTTCATAGTTTGTAGAGTTTCGTAATAAGAGTCTTGTAATAAGATATATTAGTGCAAAGTTAGAAATAAACAACCACAATCTTGAGAATGATTTAAAAAAGATGAATTAAGCTGGTGCAACTTCAAAAAAAAAAAAAATCCAGCTCATATGTTTTTTTAAAAGAGTTGTTGCACTTCATATTATTATTCATGCACTTCATCATTTTATCCTTGCACTTTATAATCTTAATTGTGCACTTCAGAATCTTATTCATGCACTTCATCATTTTATTCTTCCACTTTATAATCTTAACTGTGCACTTCATAATCTTATTCATACACTTCGTCATTTTATTCTTGCACTTTATCATTTTATTTATGCACTTTATAATCTTAATTATGTACTTCACAATCTTATTCATGCACTTCATATTATTATTCTTACACTTCATCAATTTAATTGTGCACTTCATCATCTTATTTTTGCACTATATCATTTTATTCTTGCACTTTAACATCTTATTTATGCACTTTATCATCTTATTCTTGCACTTTAACATCTTATTTATGCACTTTATCATCTTATTCTTGCACTTTAACATCTTATTTATGCACTTCATCATCTTATTCTTGCACTTTAACATCTTATTAATGCACTTCATCATCTTATTCTTGCACTTTAACATCGTATTTATGCACTTTATCATTTTATTTTTGCACTTTATAATCTTAATCATAAACGAAAATAAAAATATGACACCCATAAATAGCATATGCGGGTTTTGAACCCGCATCTTTGTGCATAGCACAACGCTCTCCCATTTTGAGCTAATAGGCTTTTAATAGCACATCATGCATATTAATGCAATTTTAGAATACAATTGTGAAATCTGAACTATATTAAGTGCAAAAATAAGATATATTAGTGCAATTTTAGATAACAATTGTGCAATTTGAAGTCAATAAGTAGTAGAAGCCAAATATTAAACTTGGTGTCTAAAATAGTAAAACAAAAGTGTTAATTTCTAGAAAGTCGTTCAACTGGAATTGTCCTCAAGTACACTATGTTATTGTTCTTCTAATTTAAAGCTTTCGTTTCCTGTCATTACCTCAATTGATGATGTTCTTTTTGTGATGATGAAACTTACACTGGGTATATCTCTCTTTGCTTTCTTATGGCATCAGTAATCATTTATTGGAAGATGATCTATCTATATTGCAGCTGCTCGTGCCTTGAAACCTAATAACACCATTAGGAATAGATGCTCTTTCGTTAATATTATTTATGCACTTTATGGTATTATTTATGAACTTCTTAATCTTATTTATGTACGGAAACAAAATGCCAATTAATCATCATGGTCTAGATAACCTATGTAGGATTTGAACCTACATCTTTGTGCAAAAGCACATCGCTCTACCAATTGAGCTAATAGGTTACAAATATTGGCAATTGGCATGGCCTGCAAGCCTTACAACGATGAGTATCAGCAAGTGGTCTAAAAATAATAAACAAGTGATGGTGACTAATGATGAGTATTAGTGGTTTCAACATCACCCTAAGTTGGAGATAGAACATGCAAATATTAAATATTGGCAATTGCCATGGCCTGCAAAGGTTGCAAGCAATATATATATATATATATATATATATATATATATATATATATATATATATATATATATATATATATATATATATATATATAAAAGAAGGAAAGGCAGATGGAATAAATAATTAACAAATATTATACTTGAAGTTGAAGCTAGTGAGTCATTAGAAACACAGGTCAAACACTACTAACCATCAAAAGTCCGATAATATTTTTTAGATTCCCAGAATACACAGGTACACGACTATGACCCCTGGCAATGATTTTTCCCATTGCCTCCCTGAGGAATCAAAACAAATGGATTGCTTATGAGACTATGAAAATTATATACTGACATCATTATTATAAATCTTCAAAAATTAATTAAATAATTAAAACTGAGAACAAAGAAACACCCTGACTTGACATGGTTTGGGGGTTTGTTTAGCCAGCATGTAGCTGATGAGTGTTACTTACACCATATAGTGATAATAGAAGACTCTAGTACTGACCAGATAGAGTTACATAGTATAATGATGGTACAATTTACAGAAGAACTGAAGTGTACAGAAGGTCTGAAAGTAAAGAGATGAAAAAGGACTTCAGACCTATCAGATTTAAAAACATTAATATCTTTGTTAAAAGTGAGATGCATGATAACACCAATTCTGTACATCATGCTTCAGCAATGATTCCAATCAATAAAGAGATGAAATTGTCAAAGAATTGGGAGATCCATTATACTTACATAATCACAAGATCCGGACATTTTCAATGACTCTGGCCCCTATATTATATAACCAGAAGGCAATGGACAACATAAATACTCCAAGTTTTTCCATACAAAATAAGGATAAACATCAGTTGAACAAACAATGTAATAAATTTTGAGAAACTCTTACCCTAAAGCCATCTTGGTTGCATAAGACTGAAACAGAAAGTGAACAGTTGTGTGGAGTACTTCTGCTTGTCATCTTAATGGTTACACCCAAATCCCAAATCACAAATCACAAATCACAAATCCCCAATTTCCCCCAATCGATTCCATCCAAACCCTAACAATTGAAATTTCCCAAATTATATGGACAATATCAATGTGTGGTAAAAATCAAAGTAAGGATACATACCGTAATTGTGAAGCACGAGGGTAAGAGAAAGAATAGGGGTTGAGCACTCAAAGGTAAAGGAGGATGAAGGGTAGTGGTCGGGCTGGTGTGGCGTGCTGGGCGAGGAAGAGCCGCTGGCAACGCAGGGGCGGGCTTCGGGGCTACTGGCGAGCGCGAAGTTGGCGCGGGAGCTGCTGCAGGCCGGAGCTTCTGTCGGTGATGAACGCCGGCGAGGTTGATCGAAGAGCGAGCGGAAGGAGAGAACGACGAGTGCGAGAGAAGGAGATGGTTTATTTGTCTGAAAACGGGTCGGGCCATTTACCCGAGAACAGGATCCGCGCTCCAAACTGTTCAATTTGGCCTATTTTCACTTTAAGAATAATTTTCATCTTAAGCCCTTTTTTTCATTTGAACCTTTACCTATATATATATATATATATATATATATATATATAGATTTATATTTTTCCGGGGGGCTCGAGCCACCGCATGCCCCCCTCCCTCCGCCCCTGGGCCACCGCTCCACAACATTTCCGTGTGATGACTGTTGGCCATTGGGACATTTCAAATCATACGATCGTAGGACGTACGTATATTGCTACATAATTAATCAATACAGTACTCCGTATGTACTAAGATTAGTTGAGTTTTACACGTGTCTAATAATCTACTGTATCTGTTAAAGAAAAACTTGTGATTTTAAAAATTTTCATAATTTTTTTAAAAGTAAACGAAAATACACTTATACATCTAATTATTACTCTACTTTTCCCATTTCTCGAAAACTACAACATATTCATAATTGTGACAAAGACAACTTTATAAAGTGAATACCAAAATAACTAAAATGACATATTTTTTTTTAATAAGATTTCATATTTAAAACGACTAGTTTTGATTAATGGAAGGTATTGGAAGGAAAAATTTCATGAATTTTATTAATTCATAATTGCATAAATAATATTGTCACATTCATTTAAAAAAAATGGGATAATTATTCTTCAAATTAAACACAAGGGTTACGGATCCAAAGTTGGACTTTAAAAATTCTACTACAAGCCCAACTCATACAAGCCCATGTACATTACAATAAGAGGATAGAAAGAAAAGAAAATGTGGGATGCAGTAACACAAAAAAAAAAACAAAATTGTTTACCCCACTCTCACAAAAAGAGAAAATAAATAAATATGTTGATAAAAAAAAAAGAGAGAAAATAAATAAGTGTGATAAACCGAAGCTAAATATAAGAGGCGCAGAGAGAAGAAAGGATGAATTGATGTATTCATTAGGTTTCAAATGACCCATTATATAGGAGTATACAAAGGGAACTAGGGTTTCTAGTATTTATCTATTCTAATAGAATAATATTATAACACTCCCTTTAGATAAACATCTCTAAATATTACAAAAACTGTCATATTAAAAATCTCGCATAGAAAACTCAATGGACCAAAACTAGAACCAAGGAAAAAAAAATACAAATGACATGTGATACGCTTTGGTGATACTGCCTCATTAAAAACCTTGTTAGGAGAACCCAGTGGGACAAAACCTGATTGAAGGTAGAGTAATTTTCTTTGATTTTCATTGTATATATGTCTAAACCCTTACTGAAAAGCCTAAGTAAATTCGGTTATATTTTTGCCATGATTTGGAATTACATGTTGGGTTTGATGAGTGCAAGGAGGATAAAATTCACTTGCACTGCTCGAGAAGGATAAAATTCACTCGAGTGAAAAGAATCATTAATAAACCAAGGAAAATGTTAGATAGTGTCACATTCGAGGAGGATAAAATTCACTCGAAAAGAAAGAAAAAAATACGGTTAGTTCCCGATCATGCTTGTGGAGGATAAAATTCACACGAGGAGGAAGAAAATGAAACGAAAAAAAAAAGAATAAAGAGCTTCATCGAAAATTCGAAGTAGAAAAGACTTAGTAATACATGGGTGTTTATGACTGTTTTTAATTGCTATTTTTTTATTGCTCAATACATTATAAATGCAAGCATCCCCTGAACCTTTAAGTAGTCGGGCTTCTGTGCAATGAGTATGAAGGATTTAATCTGAGTCTCATAGTATCATATCTACTTTGAGCTTAATTGATAAATACTCTAGAAAGCCATAGTGACCATACTGACGAGTGATCATTTATAGAAATATCTTTTTTGTTCTTTGTTTGTCTTTTTAGAGTGGTCTTTGTCTATTGAGTCTTGCTTGGGGACAAGCAAGGTTCAAGCATGGGGTTATTTGATAGCATCTATTTTAGTCATATTTTAGAGTTACATTTGCATATTAGTTTAGGTCACTTTCATGCATATACGTTATATTTTATTCTTTATTTATTTTATTTTGCATTTTTTGGAGTCTACACTGAGTGTTTATGTATTTCAGATATTTTGACACTATTATTTATGGAAATTCGAGACTTGATACGAAAGGACAAGAAGGATTGAATCGGACTCGAGAAGCCAAATGACCAAGTGTGGAAATTACTATAGATTTGGAAGTAATTTATGTGGACTAGTTTTTAATTCTTTAAGTTGCTGGGTTGAAATTGTAATTTTGTGAGATTTATATTATATATACTCACGAATGAACTGAGAACAGAGGGGAGTTCGGACTTTGGGGTGCCTCACAACACTTCAGCCGCTTCTAGGTCTTTAGTTTAGATTTTGTTTTTCTTGTTTTTCGGTATTCTACTCTGGATCGGGGACAAAGATTTCGGTTTGCATATTACTCTAGACTTTTATCTATTTCTGCCAATAATTTATTTCATCGTTTATTATGTTATGTTTGGTTGATTTCTCCATTTTAGGGTTTGGGTGATCCCAATGATTATTTGGTAGTTGACAAGAGGAAAACCTGTCGTTATTCTTGCCAAAGAATACTCAAACTCACAACTAGTATAGTGTGTAAGCAAGAGGTCGATCCACAGGGAAATCTATCAATTCAAGTGCAGGTCTAATTGCTAATAGAGAATATGGGGGTTTTTTGGTGTGAAAAAGATCCGCCTTTTATCAAAGCGGAAGCAAGGAAACAAAGGAAATTGGTTTTAGAATGCAATGGAGAGAAATAGGTTCACCTACAATTTATCACTTCGATTGATGAATTCGATCCTTGTTTCAGCCTCTAGTTCTTGTCTTTTCCTATCAATGTCCTTGTCCAGATCTTAGGTAAATTACTAGTCCTACGAGTCCTAGCAACCCTTATCTCTAAATAACCCTAACACGGTTAAGATTCAACCTAGAGATAGCATTACGATTATGATTGCCACTTCCTACACATCCAATTAGTCCTACGAGTCATAAAGGGATATGATTGCCACTTGGGTTAAGGTTCGCTACGAGGAATCTACAAAACCCTAGCAATTAAATGAATCTACTCTAACTAGTCGGCCAGGCCAGAGAGAATAAAAGACATTCAAGGAATTAAGCGCAAAGAAGTCAAAACATTGGAATAGGAATAAGAACTAGATTAAGAAACTCACAATTCAACAATCAAAGATCCAAACTGTAGGCGAAACCTCGAGAGTTTAGTTGCTCATGCTCAACGAGAGTTTTGTTTCTGCGAGGGCCGCGGGGCGGCCGGCGATCAGCGAAATCGCTCGTCTGAGGTTCGGGCCGCGGGGCGGCTTTTACTGTTCACAACGATTTTTCTGTTTGGAATTTGGTCTCGATGTCAACACGAAAGTTGTAGATCTCGAAGAGAGCTTTCCAACCCATGGTTATAACAGTCAATCGGACCACCGAGGCCTCCAGAAAGTGCGAAACAAGTTCAGCATGTCTGGCGACAACTTTTGATGACTTGTTATTCACTTAGGCTCTCGAAATTCGACTCCGCTCCCGTGCTCTTCATTTTTCTTCCTCAACTTGAATCTTCCTTCATCCAAGAGTCTCCTAATTCCTCGTCGAATCCACCTTTACCTGAAATTAACCATAAAATTGCATAGATTCCGACTCTTCTAACATCACCGGTAAACATGTAATGTAACTAAAATATGCACTATTCACAACTAAACTATGCTAAATGTAATCTCTAATGCAATACTAAACATGCTCTATCAGTAGTGTTAAGATTGATATTCGTTTGTTTGAGAACTTGTTAGATTCAATCCCAATGTGTTTAATCAAATTGATTTTATAATTGATTAGAGTCCTATTAGAATTTGAGACCGAAAGAAGATAAGACTAATAGGACAATTAGACAAGGGTTTGAGGCCGAAAGACGATAACTTACTATTGGAACCTTAGGTTTGAACCTGAAATTTTATTACCGTGAAAGCTTTATAGAATTTCTTGTGGAATAATAGCTATCGTAGAAACTCTAGGTTGAGGGTGTATTTGATTGGGCGCGAAAGCGGATATTGATGCAATTGAGATCTAGGTTCTAAGAGCTCAAAGAATTTGAATTGGTTTGCTTGAGACCGAAAGAAATTTAGGCACAATTACTACGAGACTGAAAGGAGATTAGTAAATCCCTTAACAAACTCAGGCAATGTGGCTCAAATATCAGTATTAATCTACTAAATAATGGTTGTGGAGATCCTTTATCCTAGATTTTCCTCGTTCTATTGTGTTTTAATACCACCTTTTGTATAATTATTTTATTATTAGTTGGTTACCTTCTCCATTCCCTATAAACATTTGTCTCGATCTTATTTTCTTGGCTTAGTTAAATCTGTTTAAATTGACAATCGATACCACATAGTCCTTGTGGATACGACACTCGATATACTACAACTGAACTCGTGCACTTGCGGTGTAGGTTTTAGCCTATCAAAGGCCAACACTTGCAGCTGCTAGAGATCGAGTGGCACCAACTCACTGTGATGGCGTGTCAACACTATGCCTCCCACTCACTCCAGGAGAGACCCGCGTTGCGGTTTTTATATTTCTAATATAACATCAGTTCTGAAGCAATTTAGGGGTTTTCTGTTACGTGATTGAGAAGCACAAGAACAAATTAACTGCAATTTTGGGCACATAAACGACACTGAACTCTTAGTTTGTAGTTGCTCTTGGTGCTTTTGCATCACATGATACATTCAAACCATTACGTAGCAGTGACCTTTTCTTTAGATAAATCATGAACCCATATGCATACAAATGAAGACTAAAAGTTGCATAACCTCAATTTTATGTATTAATAGCAACAACCAACACATTGGAAGGTAAACATCATGGCCAAGTTGTATGTAATGCCAATTATGAAACAACATATAATGTGGAAAACACTAGATCGTCAATTCATATTACCATTTATTTGCAGCTACTCTTTTACGAGTTGCATCAATATATATCATCAATAAAGCTTATGAACGAAGTAAAATGAGGGGGGGGAAACAAATATTTTGAAGAAATTAAGGAAATAAAGAGCACAACTTACTCAAACCACTATTTTGTATCACAAGGAAATGTTTGAGTAGCAGAATAACTCAAAGCCAGCAGCCGAGTCTGGAATATACATCACACATGGAGGTTATCATGCCGCTGTAGTATTCCAGCCCATTTCAAAACAATATCAGCTACACATCTAGTATATGCACAACCAAACCAAAGATGGGCACAATCCTCAACTTCTGCATCGCAGAACACACAAGCTTGTGTTGGAATTGCATTCCACTTGAATAATCTCGCTCGAGTATGCAACCTATCATGGAGGGCAAGCCAAGTGATGAAGCTCTAGCGCTTGGACTGCATTCCTGTCCAAATCATTCCCCCCCAAGTCCTCTCTTCACCCTTTTGTCGCAACAACTCATACATAAGTTTTTGCCTTCATCTTATCATTTCTGCGCAATATCCATAGCTGTCTCTTCATTCAGATTCCTCTCGAGTGCTAACTGAAACTCCCGAACTACCCCACCACACACTTCCATGTCCAGGAGTACAACGGTAATCTGCACTTCATGTAGCTCTTGTCCTTGCAAGAGGTTCACACTAGCCCATCAAGTCCACACACAATCCCTGTGCTGCACTACATCCGCTGCCAGTTTCACAAAGATCGCCTTTTTCCGTGATAGAATTTCCTTAATTCCTAGACCTCCCTCTTCTCATGGAAGCGTCACCATATTCAAGGCAACCAAATATCTCCACCCATCCAGATTGCCATTCCACAAAAATCGTCGGCACATCCCATCAATTCGATCTACAACCCCTGCTGGAAGAAGGAAAGCCTGACTCCAGAATCCCAGCACACCCGTAACCACAACCTTTAAAAGTTGCATTCTCCCGACGTATGAGAGATATCTCGCTGCCCAACAGTTGATTCGCCTTTCAATCTAAGAGATCAGAGGATCATATTCAGCCACTTTCAGCCTCTTATTGTGCAAGGGGCATCCCAAGTACCAGACTGGAAGCATACCCCTTTCAAACCCCAACAGATCCACTGTAGCCTCCTCATGGTCCTTTGTCATGCCAGCCAGAAAAACCTCTGATTTAGCATTATTAGGTTATAGGCCAGAGACTGCAGCAAAGACCTCAATAAACTTCTTTATCAGCCCACTAAATATTCCTCACCCCTACAAAATATCAAAAGATCATCCGCAAATGCCAGATACACAAGGTCAAGTTCTTTGCATTTAGGGTGGTGCTTGAACATCGGATCATTTGCATTCTCCCTCAACATCCTTCCGAATACCTCCATAGATAGCACAAATATATACGGAGACATTGAGTCCCCTTGCCGTAATCCTCGCTTGCTATGAAAGAAGTCCTCCGGGACCACATTTACCAAACGGAGAAACTTGCTATGGAAACGCACTCCATAATGAGTTGCACTAGTTTCGTGGGGAATTTGAAGTACAGAAGAGTGTGCTCAATAAACTCCCAACTCAGAGTATCATACTCATTGTGAAAATCGACTTTCAAAGCACACCGTGGTGAGATCCCCTTTGTGCCATACCCCTCAGAATTTCTATTGCTACTGCTACATTATGGTTGATTGCTCGACCCGGCACAAAAGTTCCCTGAGAATCAGCAATCACTTCATCCACCACTCCCTTCACTCGATCTGCTAATATCTTTGTGATCGTCTTTAAAACGTATTACAGCAGGAGATTGGCCTCAAGTCTTTTGCCATGGTCGGGTTATCTACCTTCGGTATGAGGGAGATAAAAGTGTGGTTAAACTGTCTCAACACTCTGCCTGTTTGAAAGTATTCCTGGACAGCTTTCCGCATATCAGTTTTGATTATACTCCATCCCTTTTTGAACATTGCACTCCCAAAACCATCTGGACCCGGCAACTTATTCTCTCCTATACTCCATACTGCTTTGCGGATCTCGCGCAAGGTGGGTTCTGCATCCATCCCACAAATCTGCTCCTCTCGAAGCTTACAGCCCATCGGAAAAACAAAGTTCCCTACCTTGGCAGCAGCGTTTTATAGAAGTCTACTATCAGCTTCACAAGAGCACTGTGTTCATCCACTCGATTACCATTCTGGTCAGTCATATACATTATAGAGTTGATTCCCCTCCTGACCTTCAACTGGCGATAAAGCATACCTGAAGTCTCCTACCCTTGTGTTAGCCTGTGCAGCTTTGCCTGCTGAGACGAAAGACTTGTTAGCTTCCTGACTTTCTCACCCACTAGCTGCTGTAATTGCTTGACTTTGATCTGCAAATCATCCCGATGGCGGTGTGCTTGATACTCCAATTGAGCATCCCTTAGGCACTTTGTGTCCAGATCTATCTCATTTCTCAATTGTGCAAATTGTCTTCTATCCCAGCCTTTGAGAATTTCCTTCAAGCCCTGAAGCTTCTGTTTCAGCACAAATTGCCTGCTGCCCCTATGATATTGTCTCCACGCCCCCGCCGCAATTATCATATAGTCAGGCTCCTCACACCAGAAGTTTTTAAATCGGAAGGGAAAGCCCTTACTTCTCTGTGCTTCCCTTATTGTCACAAGAGCTGGTGAATGGTCTGACAGCAAGGGCATATCAAAGGATGCCTTAGTGAATGGCATTACATCTCTCCACTTCTCATTAACAAGAGCCCTATCAATCTTCCTCTTAACTCTACTGGTCCCTATCTGATTGTTATTCCATGTCAATCGACATCCAGTATAATCTAAATCAGCAATATCACACTCCTCCATCATTCTTATCAGTTCCGAAAAATCATCAATTGGCACAGCCCGCGGCCATTTGTCACTCATCTCAAAGATACAGAAGTCTCCTACCACAAGCCACGGAAGAGTATTGCTCACATTCAACTGTTTCAGCGCTTCCCAGCACTCTCTTCACTGCGTTTTCCCATTCTGAGCATAGACAAAACTAACAACAAAACTGAAATTTTCCATCAAGACTAGCAACCTGACAATGTATAAATTGCTCCTCCATTAACAAGATACTGACATTGACAGCCCACTACTGATCCCACCACAACCACATTCTTCCTTTCACTGAATTCACTCTATTGATCACATGCTTCCAGTCCCTTGGCATTCTTTTCAACACTTCCTTTTCCCCTTTCACGGTCATTTTAGTCTCAAGAATCGCTATTATACTTATAGTATTACTATGTATAAAATTATTTACCATATTGTGCTTGCCAGGGTCATTGAATCCCATACTTATAGTATTCCAGGCCCCAACTTTCAAGCTTGTCATATTCCACTTCGATGCAGGCTGCTAACACCTGGATTTCCTTCATTGAGGACTCCACAAGCATTCTGCTTTTCCTTTGATCATTGGGTACCCTTTCTCTGCTGCTTCGAAGCACTTTCAGCTGCTCCAGGCTCTTCGACCTCAAGGAAGCGATTCCTGGTGTGAATTTGAAACCCCTCATGTGCCTTAAGGTCCCTCTCTGTCCTCTTTTAGCAGCATTCCACTTGTGTTATATCCACTGCAGCATTCCACTTGTGCTATTATCTATTATTGCAACAAGAATCTCAAATTTCAAATCAGTTGACATTGGGTACTAACTGAGGTAGGAAGCCTCCGATTCCAAGAGGAACAAAAGATCAAATCATCCAGCTTCCCGAGGAAGAGTTTCTGGGTATAGTGATGATTAATCTAAAATTCTTTTCAAGTATATACAATCAGAAACGATCCCAGGTAATTAGGTCCAGTTTCTTTGACTAGAGGTACTCTATGGTAATTTAGGAAGAAAAAAGATATGACAATGTATTTCTATTACAGTGCTAAGCTTCTTTAAAGCTTTTGCTAGGAACAAGAAAAACAAAGATTAAGATTAAAATAGAAATGAGGAAAGAGGGTAACACACTAACGCTAGGCACTAGATAGATCCTTGGACATCTATTTCATTTCTCTCCGATAGAGATGCGACTCCGATCCTCTTTGACTTCTTACGGCTGCCTGAACCTTTGCAAGAACCTAAACAACTAGATAAACTGCTACATTAACGGATTAGCCTAAGCGCTAAAGTGGACCACTACATTAGCCTAACCGCTAAAGTGGCCGCTTCATGAGCTCCTTATCGTATTAGTAAGAACACATTCCCCAAACTCCCACATTCAAACCACTCTATTGTATACAACCCAAAAAAAAAAAAGAGTACCAAAAAGTAGATTTCCGCATTTAATAGGAAAATGAAACAAATTAGAACAAGTGAAGCAATGAACAGCCTTAAAGTTGGGATGTGCAATCATCAAAAGAAAGAGGATGAAAAGCAGACTAACCAGTGTTAACATTAGACATACTATTCAACCTACAAACTCCCTTAGTGAAGTTGAATAACCCAAACCAGGAGATAGGCCACCTTGGGAGAATACATTCCTTACACTTATCATAAAGAAATCTATCAACCAGCTTGCCTCACCAAAATATGATGGGGATCTCTACAAATCTTACAAGGGGCATTCCTCCAATTTTGGATTGCCTTCATCTACATGATCCAAGTTTATGTCTGAATCCCTGGTTTTACCAATAGAACTACCTTTCTTCCTCCGTTGCTTCAAGATCAGCTTGGATTCATTCATCAGTTTTATGTACTTCTTCCTTACTCTACCCAATGGATGTTCCTCAATTGTAGTCCCATTATACGCTTCTTTTAAAATTGCGGTGCACGTGTTATTCTGCAACGACAGGTAAAAGATATTCAGGTGTCTCTCGTACACCTTGTGAAATTTTTGGGGTAATCCAAAATACTTTTTAAGACAAAAGAGCCTCTTCCTCTCAGCTGCATGGTTAACAGAGAGATTGAGCAGCTCGTGAAGAACACCCACGACTCGTTTCTCAGCTATATCACTATCCGGATGCAAATGTGAAAAATCCTCATAAGGAGATACATAAGGTAGTCTCTGAAACTCATCCAACCAAATGGAAATCTCCCTCTTCAACCTCAATCCCTTTGGTGGAAAATAGGGAAAAGGAATCGGCTCCATCCATCCTCCACCACAGACCCCTTGTTTCATTGCATTATTCTGGAGAACAGACAATAACCTCTCTTCACAGCACGCAGCTAATCCTCTCTCCCCATCTTCCATCTCCACGAACCGAAAAGACTCATCAAGATTCGATTCCAAGTCTTCCAAAATCACATCTGGCAATCCTAAACCCCACTGAGCCCCTTTAATAATTCTTAGAGGCAGCATCTTGTCCTTGCTCATCATAATAAACATTTTCAATCTAAATCTCAAATCAAGCTTACAATCCTCATGCACTATCTTCTCCTCTCGATCAATCTCAAGAGCCTTTGGAGTGAGCCTAAACCAAGGCAAGTTGTATTGGGGTCCAACAAACTCCTCAAAAACAGAAGGGTACATCCTCAGAAACCTGGCCACCTTCATAGGCACATCTAATTGAATACCCTTTTTCGAGACAGCAGAAATAGGAAGACATCCGTTGGGCTCTTTAGTAATGCAATTCTTAAGAGAAATCAAGGGTTTCAAATCAGAGGCACCGTGGATGGATTCAATTGAGTCGTAAAAGGGGTCTTTCTTCCATTTCATGTACACATTTACATAGGTTGCCTTCTGGATGCAGGACAGTGGCGATGGTAAGAGGTGGGTTTTGTTGAAAGAAGAGGTTTGTTTCACAAATTTGATGGTGATACGGCAGACAGAAAGCATAACTGGAAAGAGCAAAAAGGAACCACCTTTGACTGGAGAATTGACTGCTGCGGCTACAGTGTCACTCCCTCTCCTTCGCCACCACCATTGCCCAGCCAACAAATCTACATATTTAGCAAATCCACAAAGATTTTCATCAATTACATGTTTAGAAAATTCGAAATTGTTAAAGCAAATAAATTGAGAGCTAGGTTTAGGCTTACCAGAGAAATTGAACCACCAGAGCTACCATAGCTCCCCATCTCGAAAGACACCGGGGGCTGCTCGATGAGGGAGGAGGGATTTCCGGTGTGACGATGGTCGGAAGTGCGGGTGGGCGACGGTGGAGCGGTGGTGGCAGAGGAGAAGAAGGGAATTATGTCCAGGTACGGGGAACGTAAATGGAGGCCGAATGGATGATTGAGCAAGGGTCGCCCGTTGGGAGAGGGACGGCGGAGTATAGGACGGGCTCAGCTTTTGCTCGTCGGCGGACATTCAATTAATCAAGGGAACGGAATTTTCGTCAAATGCCCCCACTAAGGCTAATTCGAGTGGAATATGAAAGTGTAACATATTTCGTCAAATGTTCTTAAGATTTTGATTTTTTTCCCCCCACAAAATACCTATGAGGTTTTCATTTTGTTCATTAAATATTCATCGGTCTAATTTATTAACATTTTGGTTAAAAACCTTTACAATTATATTTTTCTTTCTAAAAATAAAAATAAAATTTTGTAAGTATATAAATAACTATGATAAAGTTCAATAAATTATTACCAAATGTTAACATAAAATAGAAAAAAAATAGATTTGATAATTAAGTAAAAAATAATAAAAATGTATGTGAAAAATGTGTAAAAATTACATGAGTTTAAGATTTAAGTAGAATAGGTTGACTGGATTAAAATCCTAAAATAAATGTGTTATTAACACCTAATGAAAAATGCTTATGATTTAATAATTAGATATAGCTAGATTAATTAAAGGAATGTGTACAAATTTCATTAGTTGTTTTTTTTCCTAGATTCAATTGATTGGGAGAAAATCGTAAAATTAAAATGATTATGACATCTAAGCAAAATAATTTCTCATTTAATAGTTAGAATAGTTAAATCCCATATGTTAAAAAATGTTTAAATTTTTTTTTTTTCAAAAATTTCAAAATTTCAAACTTAAAAATAATTTCAAAATTTTCTCATGTAGATTGCTTTAATTGGGTGAAAATTCAAAATTTAAGATTATTATGTAAAAAAATAGTTTTCATTGTACATTATAATGAGATTGGTTGCTCCAGGAAAAGAAAAAGAATTCATATATTTGAAACTATGTATTTTTTTTAAAAGTTTGGAATTAATCTCATTGTTATAGAAAAATAGCATGAAATGATATTGTGTAATTAATATATAATGAAATAATATTTTATTTTTTTTTCATCAAAGTTGTTGTGAAAAAAGTTTGAAATTAGATAATTTAGTTACCATAATTAAATGATATTGTGAAAATAATGTATACCTTGCAAAAATAATATTTTCTATTATTTTTATTTTTGACCAAAAAGTTAACAAATTAGACGGAGGCGCATTTGGGGAAAAAAAAAACCTCAAGGGAAATTGGCAAAAAAAAAATGAAAATCGTAGGGGCATTTGACAAAAATATATAAAACTTTCGTACATCAGGTGAATCAGCCTTAACCTCAGGGACATTTGGCAAAAATTTTAATTTATTAATTGAACTAATTAAAATCTAATTGAAAATCTCACCCCTCACTATTTCACTACTACGACTCCTTCTCATAACTATAACCCCTAAAGTGAAATGTCTTCTCCTACGTTAAAATCATGTTTCAATCGATTATTTCAATTAATTGAATGCTCTCCCTCAGAGGTTCTGTTGAATGGTTGAATTTGTTTTAATGCGTTGATTGATCGAGTCTATTATCAGAAATATTAATTCATTTACAATTACAAGGTATGCCTCTTCAATTGCATCATGTATTCACTAATATAGCATCAAAAGCGACAAAGTTGTTGCCCTCGCAAGAATTGAAGTACCGTGAATTTACAAAGCAAATCTCTTACTAATGAATATATTGTACGTAGAAAGAGAAGTAGACTACTTTGTTCAAATTATTTGAATTCAAGACAAATGAGGGGACAAAAAGGTATAATTAGTGATCTCGCCATAGTTTAGTTAACTGATGATAATAACATATGCAAAGAAATAAATATTAAGGAAAGCCTAAATGAAAAAAAGAAACTCCTCATAAGAGGAGAATATTGTCGGCTTATGTATCCACAGGAACACAATGGAACGTGAAAGATGTTATTGATGAGATCTTTTCCTATTCGATCAGTAGGATTTTAAATGATAGCTGAAGATGACGATATTGAACCAAAAACAGTTGAAGAGTGTCATTGTATAAAAGATTAGTCCAATGATAGCACACATTTAGGTACATGGCCACGGGTCACGGGTTAACCGGGGTTCCAGTGAAAAGGTGACCCGACAGGTCCGGGTTGAAGGGTCAAAGGTTCAGAGTGGGTTGCGGGTTAGGGTTAGGATCAAGGGTAAGTGAACCCGTTGACCCGACGACACGTCGATACCCTGTCAGCGCCCGCCGATGCAGATTCTGGAAGATTTTCTCCGAGGGTGAATTTGGCCCATTGGGCTTTGCTTCTACCTTAAGATCTCCGACTCTCCAAGGCTCTCCTATTCCTATAAATACAGGTCTCCTCTGCTTCATTCTACACACACTCACACCTCACATCACAATTCACTCTCCACTTCTCTCTTTTCCCTTTTCCGCTATTTTCGGTAAGTCATGCTCGGCTAAACCTTTTATATAGTTTCACTTATATTTTATGCATTGGTTAAAGACATGTGAGGGTTGTTTGAATACTATTGTATAGTTTATATTTGGTTTATGCATATTTGATAATTCATAACTCTTGGTCTTTATATGGTACGTTGTTTATTCGTCTTAATTGGCCACTAAGATAGGTAAACAACTTGCTAAGTGATTATAGCTAATTAAATCCGCTATTGCGGGCTTTAATCCGACATTGTAGCAAACATATATTGATGAACAGGTTGGGATTCATGAATATGAAAGGGTAATGACAAATAATTTGTGTTATTCTTAGCGGATGCGATAGCTGGGTTGACAACCATGTGACACGTCAAATATGAGAGAATTATATGAATTATATGCTTATGTGATTAGGGACTTATTGCTTCTCGAATCCCATGTAAAAGTTTAGGAAATTGATACTGATGGAATCAAGAAAGAGGACCAATCTAAGTCCTCTCCTTATTGTTGTCTACACAGTACTCGATCCGACGTATGCGCTCTGATCATTGAACCAGAATTGAACAGTAAAAAAAGGTTGGTGAGAAATCACATTAATGGAGCCAGATGATCTAGATTGATCATCTATCAACAGAAAACGAAAATGGAGAAGAGAAGCTTTGTGTATTGAGTTTCTGGAGGAGCGTTGTGTATTGAGTTTCTGGGTTCAATCTCCTGAATCTATTACAATAGATGCTCAAGCCATTTATAATAGATGAAATACAGAAATGACCAAATTGCCCTTTCGGTTACAACTAAACACTCAAGCTCACCAATGTCTACTCTAATACCCCCCCGGTCAAGTTGGACCTGGTGAAACAACCAGACCTAACTTGCTCACAAGAAGCTGATGTTGTGCCTCCCCCAATGGTTTGGTAAACAAATCAGCCAATTGATCTTGAGAACGAACAAAGGAGGGAATTAGGAAGCCTGACTGCAGTTGCTCACAAACATAGTGACAATCCAGCTTGAGATGTTTGGTACGCTCATGAAAGATTAGATTTTCAACGATGTGAATTGTAGATTTGTTGTCGCATGATGGACGGTTTTTAGTCGCGTTAACCGTATCAAAATAATTCGAACCTACCTAACTAATGTAGTGTGGTAAGCACGAGTCGATCCCACAGAGAATCAAGTTATTTCTAAGTTAAGTTTATTTACCAATTATTATCAAACGGGGGGTTTTTGGGTGGTGAAAATAAGAAGTAAACTAAAATAAACTATAAACAAATTGAAGGAAATAACGATTAATAAAATAGTTTCATCTACAAATATCCACTTTATTTGGTTGAAACGATCCTTGTAACTTCTTCTCGTCCTTTTAGATTTCCTATGAATGCCCTTGTCCCGACCTAATATAGTTACTAGTCCAACCAGTCCTAGAAACCCTTATCAATCGAACAGTCCCTAAAGAAGGATTTAACCCAATTGATAGCTTTAAGTTCAGAGATTAACCAAGGTATTTGCAGTCCCTAAAGAGGGATTTAACAACACATTCAACTTCCTACTCATTCAATTAGTTCAACCAGCCCTAAAGGAACAAGTTTGCCACTTAGGTTAAGGTTCACAACCAGGAATCTACAAAACCTTAGCAATTAAATTGATTCTAACTAGTTGCGCGGGCTAGATAGAATAAAACAATAGACAATCAAGCACAAAGAAGTCAAAACATTCAAATATAGGAATTAAGGAACAAGAATTAGAAACTCACAATCAATCCAAACAAAGCTTCAAATTGTAGACAAAACGGGAGAGTTTAGGTCTCCATAAAAATAAGACAAAACATAATTAGGGTTAAAGAATGATCAAACTGGTCTCGGCCGATCACAAGGCTTCGGCCTCTCGTATGCTCGTTTCGGCCCCCTTGATTGCCGTATGAAAGAATGTATATATAACATTCTAATATGGAATATATTGTAGTCTATCTAAATAATCTATCCTAATATAAATATAATATATGTATCTAATTTATATTATCTAATGAAACTAACGGCAAAACATAATAAAGTAGTAATAGTTAGCACTTGCAAAGCCCAAAGCCGAATGACTCCTTCCGTATTCCGTATTGCACATTCGATCCGAGCCGGCCCTTCTTGTCTTTCAAATTGCGATCAACCAATCAACCTCTGAATTCATACGATCCAACCCGAAAATACCTGAAATATATAAAAATACTAGTGTAGACTCCGAAAATCAAATAATATAAATTAAGCTATAAAATATGTAAAAATGATCTAAACTAATATGCAAATCTATACTAAAAACATGACTAAAATAGACTCTATCAAACTACCCCATGCTTAGACTTTTGCTTGTCCTCAAGCAATGAAAAACAAATATAGAATTAATCATCCCACAAATAAGATCTTCATGCTATAATTTAGAAAAGCAACATCACGTAGTAGGAGCTATGAATAAGAGAAAAAATATCCTAGCAAGTATATGAGCGATCCAATAGTAAAGGCAAATTTAATCCAACCTCACCGGGATAATGTGTTTCACTCAAGCTCTCATGTGTTTAGGCTTTAAAGTTCAACTCTCAACTCAATCCAAAATGCTCTATACACCGTGAAAGTCATTACTTGCAAACAACATCATGAGGACTTTTATAGGGTTGTAATGGGGCTTTGGTAGGAACATAAGGCATGAGAAATATTTAGGCTTGTGGTGCTAAAAATCCGGGAAAAAGGAACAACAACTAACCAGAACAACACCAAAACTTTCATACTTTGCAAACCCTTCCAATAACACAAACTCCAATACACATCAATAAGCTCTTCGATTCCAATAGCCATACAAATTATGCATTTTTTTTTCATTTGGATGATGACTTTTTTTCTTTTCTTTTATGCTTACTTTTGCCCCTAAGTGAATTTTATCCTCCTTAGGTCTAAGCTTACTAGACTTTTACTCCTAAGTGAATTTTATCCTCCTTAGGCCCCTAGTAACAAGTCATCTCTATTATACAAGAAGGGTTACCTTATTTTGGCTATGCCTCTCGCAATGTACAACCATACATACATCATCTCTACTCAAAGCAACTCCGACATAAAGATTTTTCACCAATTCTTCTCCTAATTCCCGGATAGGGTCAGGCTAATCATTGGCTATGATATTTTTTTGTAGAGCTATCAAAAAAAAATAGGCTTTAAGGCTCAGATGGGCTTCAAGCAGAGGATAATATGTAAGGTGGATATGGTATAATATGGCTAAAGAAAACATGCCTCAATCATTTGAAATTCACAAGCAACAAACATGTGCAATACGGTATTGAAATAAGCATATGGAGAGTATAATCACACAATAAAAGCAAAAGAGAAATAATTATGAATAGTCCCTATAAGGCCAAAATAAACTCACAAGGGTTATGTTTTTGCTAGATTTCAATTAAACCTCAACTATGAATCATACTTGCTCAATTATATTCTCAAATCATGCTCCAAAATCATTTTCAAGCAATTCAATCAAATCATGGGATTTATGCAATTAAGATCATAAAAATGAATTAGAGGACAACCTAAACCAAGATTGAAATGCATAACAAAAATTGAAAAAAAAAAAAAAAACAAAAAAAAAAAAAAAAAACTAACATAAATATATAAATACGGAGCTACACTTGAATTCCCCACCCCATGCTTAAAATTTTACTTTGTCCTCAAAGTAATGAAATAGAATGGAAGAAAGGTAGAGGAAACTCACAATGTAATCAGGCATTCAAAGACAAGCTCTCGGCTCAAAAAGAGGTAGTGGTGTAGCCTCCGAACATCCCCTTAAATTCAGCAACTTCTCATCGTTATAGGACCCTGGGTGTTCAGCAGCAACTCTTGGATGCAATTGGCATTTGTGAAACGTCTTGGAGTCGAAAAAAAAAAATAAAAAAAAATATAGGCAGTCTCCTTTGCAATTTGTCCTGGCCAAAACAAAAGACGAAGAAAACACACCACAACCTAACACATTCCAACGTCCAAGAAAACTACATCATCCAAGTAAAAGAACAACACCAAAGTGCAAACAACTAAAATCAGCCCCAACAACTCATGCTCAATCACTTATGACAATTTAAAAATATGAAATTCAACTGATTTCAGGGAGCAACATAGCTAGAATAAGCACCACCTCAAAGTTAGGCTTGTCTTGATAACACTAGCACTAGAGACTAATGCAAAATACTTACCTAATTTCAATTTTAGCAAGAAGAAATCAATTAGCTATAGGGAGTGCAGGAGCTTCATCGACTCTACAAAATTCAGCACATGGTCATAACACCTTATGAAAATAATTTCCCTTCAAATTCCAACAAAAACCACAAATCATTCCGTACATCAAAATTTAGCAGAGTAAAATCAAGGCACAGGATCTCAATGTGAAAATTGATCAATGTAGTCATACTTGCCAATCTTGCCCACAAATTCAACTAATAAGCAATCGGGTCATATCATACTCAATCAAATCCGAGCCAACCCCGTTAAATTATATCTCACCTTACTTGCCGATACGGAGCACCCTCAGCGATGACAGATTGGTGATGGAGAACGGCGGTGGGAGATGCCGGCTTGGGAGAGGGACACGAGCAGGAGCGCGACGGGTGGTCGGATAGGGATCCCGCGGCGTGAGAGGTTAGGGATTCCGCGGCGATGGATGAGTGGTGGCAGATTTGCAGTGGTGGCGGCCGCATCGATAGCAACAGTAGATCCGAGAGGGACCGGTGTCGGGCAATTCTGGCTGGGCGAGAACTGGCCGGTGCTGGGTAGGAGGGCGAGGAAGGGGATCTGGTGGCTGGACCGACGGCGGCCTCGCGTGCATCGAAGGAGGAGGCGAGCAGGAGAGAGAGACGAGGCGGAGGGCTGAACTCGGGTTGTAGGCGGGGCGGAGAGAGGCAGCGGGGAACACACGCCAGAGAACGGGATGGTATTGAAGAGGTGGTGCGGTGAAGAAATCCCGACGAGGGGAGCCTGGTGACCAGAGGAGGCCGGCAGTGGCGAGCGGCGAGGAGCAGCCAGTGAAGGACGGGGAATGGAAAGGGTTCTGATGGACGCAGGGGCGGCGTTCAGCGGGGAAGGAAGAGGGAGATGGGGTCACGGGAGGAGGTTTTTATTTTATTTTTTTATTTTAAGAATAAAATAAGCAAAATATAAAAATTAATCCTAATTAAAAATAAAAGGAATAAAGAAAAAAAAAACATACCTTGGTTTCTTCTAAGATCGATTCAGACATTGTTAAAGCCCTCAATAATTTGTCAAACTCTCGAGCATCACTCTCTGCAGAGGATATGTAATACCACCGATTCAGTTCCATTGGTGGCTTCTCAAAATATGCGCTCCTCTTTTGCCATCTCTTAGCTTTTTGTCCGTTTGCACCCTCATCTAATTCAAACAACAGAATCCTCTGTGTCAAATTTTTCTCATCTTGCTCATCTATCCAATCTCCTAAGATCTCCTCGTCAAGAGAGATGATAGCGTAGTCGTCACTAACCACCACCTCCGTCTGCCTAGAAAAAATCTCTGAAATAATTGGAATTGTAATTTGTTGAGCCACTTGGATCCGCCTCATCTCATTATTGAAATCTATTTGGATCTTTATTAGTTGGGACTCCATTGCAGCAAAGTGCTCTTCCATACGGGGCAACATGGACGATCCTTGTGATGATTGTGGAGCCAGACATTGAGGTTCTAATTGTCCGATTTGGAGCTCTAATTGTGCAATCTCATGAATGATATCCATCTCACGAGAAAGTTGAGTTTTGCACAAATTGTATACTTCCTTAACCTTTCCAATCGGAACTCTAAACACTGGACAATCTTTAAATATATGATTAGAAACTCCACAAAAATCACAAAAGAAATCATAAGTCATCTTTAGAGGAAACCACCTAGACACACGAACACACACAGTTAGTAGCACGGGTGTTATGAACCGTAAGATAGGCTCACAACAAAGTTAATTATATACAATAATTGGCAAACACACAAAACAAAGAAATAAACTTTGACTCCCCGGCAACGGCGCCAATTTGATGGACGGTTTTTAGTCGCGTTAACCGTATCAAAATAATTCGAACCTACCTAACTAATGTAGTGTGGTAAGCACGAGTCGATCCCACAGAGAATCAAGTTATTTCTAAGTTAAGTTTATTTACCAATTATTATCAAACGGGGGGTTTTTGGGTGGTGAAAATAAGAAGTAAACTAAAATAAACTATAAACAAATTGAAGGAGATAACGATTAATAAAATAGTTTCATCTACAAATATCCACTTTATTTGGTTGAAACGATCCTTGTAACTTCTTCTCGTCCTTTTAGATTTCCTATGAATGCCCTTGTCCCGACCTAATATAGTTACTAGTCCAACCAGTCCTAGAAACCCTTATCAATCGAACAGTCCCTAAAGAAGGATTTAACCCAATTGATAGCTTTAAGTTCAGAGATTAACCAAGGTATTTGCAGTCCCTAAAGAGGGATTTAACAACACATTCAACTTCCTACTCATTCAATTAGTTCAACCAGCCCTAAAGGAACAAGTTTGCCACTTAGGTTAAGGTTCACAACCAGGAATCTACAAAACCTTAGCAATTGAATTGATTCTAACTAGTTGCGCGGGCTAGATAGAATAAAACAATAGACAATCAAGCACAAAGAAGTCAAAACATTCAAATATAGGAATTAAGGAACAAGAATTAGAAACTCACAATCAATCCAAACAAAGCTTCAAATTGTAGACAAAACGGGAGAGTTTAGGTCTCCATAAAAATAAGACAAAACATAATTAGGGTTAAAGAATGATCAAACTGGTCTCGGCCGATCACAAGGCTTCGGCCTCTCGTATGCTCGTTTCGGCCCCCTTGATTGCCGTATGAAAGAATGTATATATAACATTCTAATATGGAATATATTGTAGTCTATCTAAATAATCTATCCTAATATAAATATAATATATGTATCTAATTTATATTATCTAATGAAACTAACGGCAAAACATAATAAAGTAGTAATAGTTAGCACTTGCAAAGCCCAAAGCCGAATGACTCCTTCCGTATTCCGTATTGCACATTCGATCCGAGCCGGCCCTTCTTGTCTTTCAAATTGCGATCAACCAATCAACCTCTGAATTCATACGATCCAACCCGAAAATACCTGAAATATATAAAAATACTAGTGTAGACTCCGAAAATCAAATAATATAAATTAAGCTATAAAATATGTAAAAATGATCTAAACTAATATGCAAATCTATACTAAAAACATGACTAAAATAGACTCTATCATCGCAATGGAGAGGAAGTGGCTTAGGTATGTTGCAACGAAGATCATTGAGCAGCGAATCCAACCATACAAGCTCACTGGAGGTCTTGGACATGCTTCGATATTCTGATTCAGATGACGATTTGGACATTATCAATTGCTTTTTCGTCTTCCAGGAAATCAAAGCTTTACCCAGAAAAACACAAAAACCAGTGATCGAACTGCCTGAGAAAACACAATTCCCCCAATCTGTATCACAAAATCCATTCAATGTGAGACTGTTATCGGCAAGAAACAACAATCCCAAATCAAATTAGCCTCGCAGATAACAGACAACATGAATGGCAGCTTATCAATAAGGAAGACGAGGATCACTCATGAATTGGCTCAAGTGTTGTACTGAATATGATATGTCCGGCCTCGTCATGCTGAGAAACAACAAATGTTCCACAAGGCGTCTGTATTTCTATGGATCCTCTAACAATTCACCTTGATTAGTAGACAATTTTAAGCCTCTGGGATAGGAAAGGGTGAGGCTTTGCAGTCACACATGTTAGTGTCTTGCAAAATATCGAGCACATACTTCCTTTGATTCAAAAGGGTGCCAGAAGCTGATCTTGCAATTTCTAAACCCAAAAAATATCGAGCCTCCCCCAGATCTTTAATGGTGAATGCATGGTGCAAGGACTGCTTGACTGCAGTAATGTCATCCAAACAATCCCCTGTGATCAACAGATCATCCACATACACCAGGATGACAATCAGTCCTATAGAGCTAGATCTTGTGCAAAAGAGAGTAATCATAGACAGATTGGACAAACCCCAAGGATAATAAACATTTTGTAAGCTCCATATTCCACTAGCGTGAAGCCTGTTTCAATCCATACAAGGAACGTTTCAATCTACAAACATGAGAGAGAGTAGCCTTAGAATAACCTTCAGGTATAGTCATGTAGACCTCCTCATCTAAAAATCCATGCAAGAATGCATTATTTACATCTAATTGATGTAAAGGGCCAGTGTTTAAGAGTTGCCTAAGCAATGAACAACCTCACTGATGTGAACTTTGCAACCGGGGAGAAGGTATGTTTATAGTCTTTACCTTTGATTTGGTGATACCACTTAGCCACCAACCTGGCGTTGTATCGTTCTACACTTCCATCAGGCTTGAATTTGATTTTATACACCCATTTGCATCCAATGGATGAATGACCATGAGGCAATGAAGTGAGCTCCCATGTAGAGATCTCTTAACTTTGCATCCATAGCTTCTACCCACTGTGGATGTTTAGCAGCTTGCTTGTAAGTAAGGGGCTCAGGATTGGCAAGAACATGTGCCAGGGAGGCTATATATTCAGGAGAATAGTATTCTGGGTTTGAAATTGATATGGCTAAGAATATATTTGATGTGGAGTTAGAGATAAGAGAAGGGCCAACAAAGTCTTTAAGGTAGGCAAGGGGTGTGTTTGTCTGGTAGATCTTCTTAATTGAATGAGAGGTGTAGAAATGGGAACTGAAGACACTGATGGTGTAGAGGAATCAGTAGCACCCTCCGTGGTCTGAGATGGGGAAGCAAAAGGCAAAGGTGGGGGAGTCCAATCTATGTCATCATCAAGAGAGACCAAAGGAATAGGAGAAGGAGGTGACAAGGAAGGTGTGGATGGTTTAAAAGGAAAGACAGTTTCTTGAAAAATCACATCTCTGCTGATGATGATTTTGTGAGAAGCAAGCTTATATAGTCTATACCCCTTCTGATCTCTAGGAAACCCCAACAAAATGCACTTGTGAGCTTTAAGACCAAACTTGTCCTTGCTCCCTCTACGAATCAGTGCATAACATAAGCACCCCACCACTCTAAGATGAGAATAATCAGGAGCCTTGCCAAATAACCTCTCATAAGGGGTAACCCATTTCAAAACAGCAGAAGAAAGTAAATTGATTATGTGAGTAGCTGCCAATATGCAGTCACCCCAAAATCTAATGGGTAAATGAGCATGGAAATGAATTGCTCTAGCAGTTTCAAGGATGTGCCTATCTTTCCTCTCCACACGGCCATTCTACTGAGGGACATATGGAACTGACTTTTTTATGCACAATACCCTTGCCAATGAAAAATTGTGCACATTTAAGAAGTTCAATCCCATTGTCACTCCTCACTATCTTAACCTTTGTGTCAAACTGTGTTTCCACCATTTTGACAAAAGACACTACTACTCCCGGGACATGTGACTTATCCAACACCAAAAAATTCCAAACTTCTCTACTGAAATCCTCAAGGATAGTAACAAAGTACTTTGCACTTGACAAACTTGACACTTTGTATGGTCCCCACAAGTCTATATTGATACGTTGCAATTCCCAACGACTCGAATTGCTCGGATCTTACGACGTCTTAAGTGAATCTTGACCCGTTCTTGAATTGATCGTGACCCGCCGATCGGCCGACTAAGAGCTTCGTAGTTGGCTATATTTTCAATCGAATTGAATTATAATTCACCAATTGAATTATAATTCACCAATTCACGTCAAATATGGCGGCTTGTCCATATTTTCAATCGAATTTGGCTAATACAACGTGGGAAAGGAGTGATGTTTCACAATTACGGCTTAATTGCAATTATGGTCTCCAAATTTGCAATTGGAATGATTTGATCGGCAGAATAGAAAACGGTGTGGATGAAAGAGCGTAGAACGTAATTAGGGTTGAACAAAGAAGAGAACGCTTAGCCAATTGCTCTTCTATTCAATTCAACGTCGTTAAAATGAAGGCAAATTACAACTTAAATAAGGAGTTGATGGTGAGATTGGTTCCTTGCAAAGGAAACCCTAGCCATCCCACTTTTATCTAAAATAAATAAATAAAAACCTAAGATAAATACTACTCCTCACTATTATTTTCTCCTGAATAATAATAATTAAAATAGATAGGATAATTGTCCAAGCAAAAGCCGGCCAGCCCTACATCCCTCTCGACAACGACCCCAGAACCCTCGACGTCGACTCTTTGAATCCATGGTGGTGCCTTCTTCTTGCGTTTCAAGATCACCAACTCTTCCTCCATTGGTCCTCGAATCGACTGTATCATTCTCCCCCACTTATCATCGATTCGTCCTCGAATCGAGTCGTTGAGGAGCGGGGAAACAATAGCAAGAATGAAGCATAAAGTCGGAGGATGAGCATGACAATTCATCCTCGAATCGAGTCGTTGAGGAGCGGGCACATCAAGGACTTTCCCAGGAGGTACAATAGCTAACTCCATATAAAAGGCCTCGACATCCACCTCGGTGTCGCCGGACAAAGTCAACACATCCTGCGCCAAATCGCAGCCAGCTTGCAGAGCCATTTCGGAGGCCATCCCTAGGGAGTCTGGTAGCATAAGACCCACGGTTGGAAAGAGCTCGACGATATCTACGCAAGGGCTCTGAGATGAGGTGAATCCGAGGTCGGACTCAACGGGAATCGGCGAAACAAAACCGTCGCGCCGCGCAGTTTCCTGAGCAACGACCCCAACATTAGGCTCCTTAGGCTCAACATCCACCGAGATTACCTCTTCGTCAGTTGAGGAAACTATCATCACTGGAGCAGGAAGATAAGCCATGGCCAAAGCTTTCGGAAACGCCCCAAGAAAGGCATCACGGACGTCATTAAACATTGCCTCCAATTCATCCCTTAAGATCTCGTCCCACGTCATTCCCGAAGCCTTCTTTGCCTTATGCTCATCAAGTTCGGCTTGAATACAACGGTCGTACTCCAAATTCATTGAATCAGACAAATTAACATCAGGATCAAGAAGCAATTGCACAAACCTGAATCTGATACCAGTTGATACGTTGCAATTCCCAACGACTCGAATTGCTCGGATCTTGCGACGTCTTAAGTGAATCTTGACCCGTTCTTGAATTGATCGTGACCCGCCGATCGGCCGACTGAGAGCTTCGTAGTTGGCTATATTTTCAATCGAATTGAATTATAATTCACCAATTGAATTATAATTCACCAATTCACGTCAAATATGGCGGCTTGACCATATTTTCAATCGAATTTGGCTAATACAACATGGGAAAGGAGTGATGTTTCACAATTACGGCTTAATTGCAATTATGGTCTCCAAATTTGCAATTGGAATGATTTGATCGGCAGAATAGAAAACGGTGTGGATGAAAGAGCGTAGAACGTAATTAAGGTTGAACAAAGAAGAGAACGCTTAGCCAAGCGCTCTTCTATTCAATTCAACGTCGTTAAAATGAAGGCAAATTACAACTTAAATAAGGAGTTGATGGTGAGATTGGTTCCTTGCAAAGGAAACCCTAGCCATCCCACTTTTATCTAAAATAAATAAATAAAAACCTAAGATAAATACTACTTATTTTATCTATCTAAAATGACTACAATTAAATAGAAATAATTCCTTAATGAGCAAGGAGATAAATATCTCCTCACTATTATTTTCTCCTGAATAATAATAATTAAAATAGATAGGATAATTGTCCAAGCAAAAGCCGGCCAGCCCTACATCCCTCTCGACAACGACCCCAGAACCCTCGATGTCGACTCTTTGAATCCATGGTGGCGCCTTCTTCTTGCGTTTCAAGATCACCAACTCTTCCTCCATTGGTCCTCGAATCGACTGTATCATATATGAATCAATTCAAAACAAGAAGATGCCATTGACTTGCTTACTGAAAATGGTAAAGAGTGTTGCTTTGCCAATACACAAGGTTCACAGAGACTATTATCATGAGAAACATATGTACAACCCTGAACATGCTGCAACTTTGAATCAGAAATGTGCCCAAGCCTAGCATGCAAAATTGACGTACTAGGACATTGAACAACTTTATTAACCTGCTCTTTATTCACTAATTTGTCAAGAGCATCCTGAACTGTATTGGCAAAAGCACCTTGACCACCTGCAACATCAGCTCTGAACAATCTTCCTTGAACTCTTCTTGCAATCAGCACTATATGTCCATTCTTAAGGTCCTGAAACACACACCTTGTCTTATGAAACTTCACTTCCACATCACTATCATCAATAGACCTGCCAACAGACAAGAGATTAATCTTGAATTTAGGAATCAACATAACATCATGCAGTAGGAGCCCAGGCAACTAAATATCCCCCACTGTTAAGACCCTCTTAATCATCCCATCAGGCAAAAAAACATTAATTGGATGCTTAGGTCTCCTCTTACACTCAAGCAAATCAACATTGAATGTCATATATATGGTATCTTGCCTCTCTATAATCCATGAGTTCGAACAACCATGTAGATTTCTAGATAGACTGAGAGCAAGAGCAAGGTAATTACCTACGTAGCTGAACGAGGCAATGTGCGCAGGTTCTTTGCCCTTCATTGCTCTCAGCACCTCTTGGCAGACAACATTGATCAATCTAGTGTCAAAACTGTCACTTTTTTGTTCTCCACATCATCATCTAGAGATGAATCACTTGCCTCAACAACAGATGCCATGGATTTCCCTTGAGATTTAGGCTTTGGATTCTTGAACCAGTTAAGATATCCGATGATTTTGAAACATTCATTCTTCCAGTGGCCTGTCATGCAACAATGTCCACATTTCTTGCTTGCCTTATCCACCTTTGACTCTTTCTTGCCGTTTGCATGCTTCTGTGCAGCAAATGCACTCGAATCAGTACTTGTACTTGCAGATTCTCCAACGACAACTTGCTTCACCATATAGAAGGCCTTATTGACCGAAGAAAGTTGATCTTGAGCAAGAATTTGATTGCGAACACTCTCATATCCATCGTTCAATCCCATCAGGAACTGAAGAAGTTTGTTTCTATTATCCATTTCTTCCAATTTCTTGGACATCTCACAGGTACAATTGCTCAGAGCACCACATGTGCACTTCGCAACTCCTTCAAGACTCAATATCTCGTCCCACAACTTCTTGATCTGAGAAAAATACTCAACAACAGTCCAATTTCCCTGAGTTATGTTGCTCAACGTTTTCTTCAGTTGATACAACATAAGGCCATTAGTCTGAGCAAACCGTTCAACAATTTCACTCCACCATTGCTTTGAAAACTCCACATACATGAAGCCCTCAGCAATGTTACTCTTCATCGAGTTCAAGATCCAACAATGGATCATGAAATCACAACGGAGCCACTTCTGCATCTCTGCTTGATTGAGTTCTGCCTGCGAAAAAGTTCTGTCGATGAAGTCGAGTTTGAATTTGCCACCCAGCGCCATCTTCACTCCACGACTCCAACTCAGAAAGTTGAATCCGTTGAATTTTTGTGCCACCAACTGAGATCCAGGATGATCAGAGTTGGAAAGAGCTAGCGGATCGTTCGGATTGCTAAAATTTCCAATTTATCAATGAAGATTGCTTGAATCTGTCGGATCTTCAAGCGTGTTGCTCTGATACCATGAGAAATCACAGTAATCGAGCCAGATGATCTAGATTGATCATCTATCAACAGAAAACGAAAATGGAGAAGAGGAGCTTTGTGTATTGAGTTTCTGGGTTCAATCTCCTTAATTTGTTACAATAGATGCTCAAGCTATTTATAATAGCTGTAATACAAAAATGATCAAATTGCCCTTTCGGTTACAACTAAACACTCAAGCTCACTAATGAATACTCTAATAGTTGGAGATATATGGAATCACTATCGTGTTCACTTACACATGCATATATGGACTTTTTTAGTAGGTGCATATATATACGCTTATATAAATTCAAGATATACTTTGCTACTTTGAGAAGAATGCACGATTGATTTAATCTAGGATAAAATTTAATTTCTTAAACAATTCTGGGGAAAAAATCAATAAAATTATAGAAGAAGAAATTAAATCCACTAACAAATTGAACACTAGTGTAGATTGTAGAGTGTATGGGGTGTAGATGTGTTGATAAATTAGTTAGGATTTGGCGGCAGTGCATTCCTTTGGAAGCCCCTGCGGAAACCTCTTGGTATCGGCGCAGTAGTTGTATATCATGTAGTTGTCCTGCACCCACTTCATCCTCTCCTCCTCGCTCGAGTTGAGCTCCTGCGTGAGCCAAGCAGACGACGATGAATCGGATGAGCTCGAGCGGCAAGAAGAGTACTTGCCGCTAGACCACACACAGGCACTGGATACATCAAAGTTCCACACAGGCACTGGATACATCAAAGTTCCTGTAGGAAGCTTTGAATGGGGCTTTGCTCCAGTCGGTTTTGACGCGGCCGCCTTGGGTGGCCCAGTCCTCGGCGTCCCACAGGCTCGCGTAGAGCCTCATTGGTTGAGTGTTGGGGAACGGCACTCCCATCCATTCCATGTTCTTGAATTCCCTGATAGGTGTGCCGTCCACCATATACCTTGGTACAATTATAAGAACCAATATATATATATATATATATATATATATATATGGGCAATGTGTTAAGTAATGAATTAAAGTCAATTAATTAATTAATTAATTACATGATTCTTTGGGGGTTCCAAATGATGGAGTAGGTGTGGAAGTCGGCGGTGGGATCGAACCAAAGGCGGAACTGCATTTCGCGGTTGCCTTGGCCGTGAGCAAAGATATTAGTATGGAGGGTGTAAGGCTGGCCGGTTTCATTTCCCAGGAACTCGAAGTCTATTTCGTCGTGATTCGCTCCTTGTGAAGACATCTGCAAGCATATATAATGTTACATATTTGTTAGGATGAGATCGATCATGAGTACGTATAGTATATATAGAAAAGAGTACGTAAGACTTACGAAAAAGGTAGTGACGGTGCCAGCAGAGTTGCCAGGAACGAGCTTGATCTGGGACTCGATCTTGCCGAAGAGGAACTCATTCTTGGATTGGAAGCCGGAGCCGGAGGTCTTGTCAAGAGAAAGGGTGAGGAGTTGGCCGTAGTTGAGAATGTAACCGCGGCCATTGCCCCAGGTGATGTCCACATCTTGGTAGAAGTTGGCAGAGCAGGCTGCCATCAGGCTACCAATTACCACAACTAGTAGACCAACGCCAAGAAACAAATTAGAAGAGGAAGAAGCCATTAATTAGCAATATATTATATATATATATATATATATGATGAAGGTATGTATGTAATTGATAAAGAGTGTTGGATGGTGGCCGGGTGTCAATGCATTCTGATCGAATTGGAGTGTATATATAGAGAGGGAAGTGATCGATCGATCAGAACTGAGGAAGGGGATAATTAATTAAATGGCATGATGATCCTGCAGGGGAGTGCATTGTTGGATGAAGGGTGTCAAATGAAGGAAAAGAGGGAAGATTCAAAGGTCGGGGGAGGATGGAGAGAGGCCTATCGAGCAACAGCTGTACGTGAGTGTCAAGGATAAAGCTAATTAAGCTTTATATGGGTGATTAATTGCACTTTAGTTAAATATATAATGGGAGTACATGTACAACTTAACTATGGATTAAGGTCCTTAGGAGGGGTGGTGACGAGGGTTCGTAGCACCGGCCGACGTTCGTGGTCCACTGCTCCCTCTTATACCTGAACTAAGTTACTTGCGGTGCACAAATGCGTTGAACTAAGTTACTTGCATTGTTGCATGCGTGGCGGCTTGTGAGTGAATCTGCTTACGTGGCGGTACGTGGGTGCATGTCGCAAAACCTTCTCCCGTCAAAAAGGAAATCTAATAAAACTAATAACATAGTTCTAATCTATATAATTAAAAATAATTATTTTATTTTACCATTAACTCATATAATTGAATAGATGGAATGTCTTATAAAAGAGTAAATATTATATAAGGAAATAACTATATCAATATAATTAAACGTAATAATAGTAATAAATTTGGAATATACCGATATACAAATTGCCATATAAGTGTATCTTCATCTGGATTATAAATAATCTATCAAATAGACGGTTTATACATAAATTACACCATATGGACGGGACCTAAAAAAGACATTAGGCTCACCCAATTGCCATATAGACGAATTTTATGACGGGTCTTTGGGGTCTAGGCGGGTCTTGGTGACCTTGAAGGCCTTGGTGGAGGGATGAGGTAAGAGGTTTACGCGGGAGTCTAGGTGGGCCTTGAAGGGTTTTTTTAGAACAGTGATCATAATTACCAATATATTAATAGATACATAATAGTAAATATTTGATAAGTGTTATCGATTATTTTTGGTGGAAAGAATTAATTATTTCATAGTTATTTTATTTATATATATACTATTTTTCAAGAGAATGAGTTATTTAGATCTAGATTAATTTTAATCTTATATTTTCAGTTATTAGTTTAATTATTATAATGTAATTAATATTTATTTATTTATTTTCATATTTATAATAGGATTTTTTTTATAGATAATAAATGTAATTTTATAATATTGTGTTAAAATATTCTCGTGCAGGGGACGGGGCATACACTAGTTTTTATTATATATAAGTTGTTTTTCATATCTATCTATCTATCTATATACATATAATAAAATCAATACATAGTGCGATGTGTTCTGGTTGATTCTAAAAAATAATTAATAAAATAATACGGAGTATTTTGTCAATGTTTGTAGAAAGTTATATAAGCACAAATCTATATATCTATATATTTATTTTATTTAATTGACAAAATTATAAATAAAAAATATTTTATAGTCATACTTACCAAAACTATTAAGAGGAAATGGTAGTGAATAACCAAAAAAAAAAGTTTGCAAAACTAACACATGGCCTTGAAAATTTGCACAACTAGCACACTTTAGCCCCAATTTACACAAAAGTGCAAGTTAAACCACCCCTCCCCCCCCCCCAAAAAATCGGCTATCCCCATCTATTTACACCAAAAAAAAGGAAAATAAAAGAGGGGGCTTAGGGCCATCATGAAACTGGGAGAGAGAGGGCGGGAAGGAGAAAAAAGGGGGAGGTTATTAAATGCAATCTCATCACACTTTTCTCTCTCGTTTCAAACAATCGGAATAGCAGAGAGAGAGAGAGAGAGAGATCAGTTTTACCGAGAGAGACGAAAAGCAAAGGAGAGAGATCACCCACGTCCACCATCGTCGGAGATTACACAGTACCCACGAACGCCGACGACAGAGCACACAAGTACGCCCCTCAGGCTTCCTCTTCTCCCTTTGCTGGTACCGTGCGTGGGTGTGGGTCGGGGAAGCAGTTGGTGAAGGGGTTAGGAAAATGGTGGCCTGAATGGTGGGTTGTGGTGATGGTTTTCATGTATGGAGAATGGTGGATCGTGGTGGCATGGGTGGTTTTCGGGTATGGAAAGGGGAAATCGGTGGTTAGGGTTTACAATTGGGTGATAGGGTTTTTGAATTGGGTGAGAGAGGTTTCCAATTTGGGCAATGGTCTGGGAACTATGAAAAGGGGAAATCGGTGGTTAGAGTTTTGAATTGGGTGACAGGGGTTTCGAATTGGGTGACAGAGGTTTTCAATTCGGAGAGAAGGGTTCCGAATTTTGTTGTGGTAGGTAGGTGGAAAAGGGGAAATGACGAAATGTGGAAATTGGGATATGTGGATGTCGTAGGTGGGCGATTGAAGGAGGATTGAGCTATTGATTGTGTTTGATTTGAAATTTGATAGTATGAAATTCATAAGGGGTGACATGGGTTTCAATTTGAGTGACAGGGGTATCCAATTGAATGAGAATGGATTGAATATTTGTTTTTGTACTTCGATAAGGGGAAGTTTTTGGTGGTCGATATAAGAAGGATAGGGGAAATTGACATGGGATTTGAATTAAGGTATTGCCTGTGTTTGATTTGGAAATTTTTTAGTGACATGGGTTTGTCTTAGACCTGTCAAAGCACAACCCGACCCGAACGCCCGAAAAAATTTCGACCCGGACCCGGGAATTTCGACCCGAATCCGAAATACCCGGAAATTTTCTGGGTAATCTAGGTTTCGACCCGGTGACCTGATTATCCCGGTAATTTTGACCCGATTTACCCATTTGACCCGATTCACTCGATTGATTTATAATTATATATGGTTAAATTTTTTTATGAAGATTCCAATTTATTACATTTTATAATTACAATCACTTGATCTTTCATTTTCAAATCAACTTTTATATTTATTTTTATTGTGTAATACTCTGTCTGATCAATAGTATTTGATTTTTTATTTTTCAATGGACTTTTTTAAGAAGATAAAAAAATAGCCACGAGCATAGCCTTGAATTTGACGGTCGTCACCATTCGAGGTTATATGCCTCGTCGCTAACAGCCACCAACCCAATATCCGTGGCTAATAGCCACGATCTGACATGTCCGTGGCTATGCCCGTGGCCGGGTCGGGATCGTGTCATTCGTGGTTGTAGCGACGAAGGTAGCCACGATGTATGCCATGGCTGATTTCGTGGCTTGGCACGTGCAAGATGTCTAACGTCTTTCGTGGCAACTGTCGTGGCCAATTAGGTGGCTAAGTTCGTGGCTTTGTTGGCTGTGGCCGTAGCTATTCCCATGGCAAAATTCGTGGCTAAGTTCGTGACTTTATTGCTGGCTCCGTGGCTATGCCTTTAGTCTTATTCGTGGCCTTATTCGTTCTATGAGCTAGGAAATAAATTTAATATAATTTTACAAATCTGTCATACAAACATATCCAAAATACAACCGTAAATTACACCATTCAGAATCAAAACACATCACACAATAAAAAATTCAACAACACAACAAGCCTCAAGCACGAATATGACAAGGACACCCAATAAAAACATATATTCAATCCAAACGAATACAAGACACCCAAGTGAGATGTCAAAGCACCTACGTAACAAAAATGAGACAACGAACCTTTCTACAACCACCACCTTCCCCTTGTCCCATGCATACACAATGGTAGCTTCTTGTAAAATGTCAATGCAAGCCTTTGGAAACTTGCACTTGTAGTCTTCCTTGCACTCGGTCTACCCCTCAAGAGTTCTTCAAATAAAAGGTGTACCTAATCTCTTAGTATCTATCCATAAACAAATACAGACATAAAACACATTTTAGATTATTCTTAATTAATAAATATGTTCAATCACACTTAAGATGTACAAACATAAACAAATACAAAGATAAAAACACATTTCAGGCTATGCAATATACAAACATAAACAAATAAGATGTGCCTAATCTCTTATTGTCCATGTCCAGATATAAGAACACCCTACGAGTGATTTCAGGCTCCTTTTCAATCTTCTCTTCGTGCACCTGAGCATAAAACACATTTCAGTCAGCATGTTGTCCATCGGTGGAAAACTGGAAATTACATCAAAGTAATTAATGTCCAAAAGTAATAAACAGAATCTGTATTTTACTTTTGTAATCCTGGAGACCTGTGTATCATCATTATGCAACAAAATTCCAGCCCAAGCTTACCACTGCTATTTCTTGCAGTAAGTTTAGTGCTTTATCCTGGAGACCTGTTCAACATGAGTAAGTGTAACTTCAAAACTATAGAAAGGTGTTTGTTCAAATTTATCTAGGAATAGATCATGTCTTATGCCCTCTTTCAAAATTCCAGCTCAAGCTTACCACTAAAAGCCTTTATTGACTTGAAAGGAAGGGAAAAATCAGGGAAAGGAAGGGAAAAATCAAAAAAAAATTGTAAGGAAATGCTAGATTTTTTAATTCGATTGGATTTATTTAGCTTGATTGACACTAAATGTAGTTTTTTTGTGAGTTGAAAGAATAAAATATAGCCACCTATTTTAGTTCACATGAAAGACCCGTCCATCAAGCCTAAATCAAAGAATAAACAATCTAATTTTATGAAGCATACCAACATAAGCAGTATGCAAGAAGAGGAGCATTAATGGAATAGACGTACAATAGAAGTACAGAGAACTTCATGGTGGTGGACTGTTCATTTGATTGAAATTATATTTTAGAAATACACAAATAAACAATAAAAACTTAACTTGATTCCTGATAGGGAGACCACATATAACCGGTGGGGAGCAGCAGCGGAGGGCTCTAGGGTTAGAAGCAAACATGTCGAGAGGAGGAGTCGTGACCAGTGGGGAGTAGCGGCGGAGGTTTGGTGAACGCCAGCGAGGGGTGATGGAGAGGAAACCAGGTAAGAGAGGGGAGGTCATCCTGCGCTGCCGGTGACGCTTAGGTTCCGGTAGTGGAAGGGGGAGATGGGTATCTGTGGGCGAGAAAAAAGGCGGTGGGAGGACTGTTGGGGTGATTTGGTGGAGGGCTATCGCCAGCGAGAGGTGGTGCAAGGGCAAGAGGGCCAGCGGGATGAGGAAGAAGGGCGGCGATGGTGGTTTGGCCCGACGGCGGTCACGCGTGCACGAAGGAGGAGGTGAGCGCATGAGAGAGAAGAGGCGGTAGAAGGCGGCGCTCCCTCCTGTGGTGATCTGTCAACATCGTTTTCCGGTGGAGGAAGGCAAGAGTGGATGTGAGACGGGAGGATGAGAGATCTGAAATTTTGGGGAGAGAGAGATCTGGAATGAAGAAGGAGCAGCTAGAGGGAATGGAGAGAGAAATCCGGAATGAAGAGGAAGACAAGAAGGCGATGCCCCAAATGAATTAGGGTTGTTCTCAATTTCAAGATGCGGGGAATTTACCGCTCAAAATTCATTTGGACGCTAACAACATCTTCGACTTTGGGGATAATTTGCTTTTTTATTGTTCATTCACAATTAGAGGTGGAAATGGGGCGGGTAATGGGTGGATGAAGCCACTCCATCACCCGCCCCGCGGGTAAATAATCTCACTCGCTCCACCCATCACCCACAAACTTCTTCACCCTCACCCGCCCCGCGCGGGTGATGCGGGTGGAGCGGGTACCCAATGGGTGTAGTGATAATTTTTTGAGTAACTTTGAAATATGAATAAAAACATAAAATTTAATTTATAAATACTACAAATATAAGTTCATGGATCCGAATTCAAATACATGTTATACACTCATACATCACAATAACTTGTTATTTGAAATTACAAAATGAAACTAAAATAGATGAGAATGGAACTTTAAGAGTAGATAGTAGCAGAATCGCATGTTTTTCCTTTTCAATAATTGAGCGGATCCACCACAGTATCGATCCTAGCATGCACATGAACAAATAAAATTATATGTTCTCTATTAAACATGTAAAAAAAATAAGATATACAACTACAATTAGAGAAAAATAACTTACATTTTCCATTGGAAAAGGTAAAATAGTAAATCACAAACACATATACAGATAAACTTTTAGGGTTTTATGCGGGTATGCAGGGCGGGTGAATTGGGCGGGTTAATGGGTGGATTATTGTGGCGGGTGATGGGTGAAAAATCTTCACCCATAATCCATCCATCACCCGCTTCACCCGCACCCGCTCCATCCGTCACCCACTTTTTTGTGGGTTTTTGCCCGCAGAATTAATGCAGGTGGGGCGGGTGGAGAGGTTACCCGCGGGTAATTTCCAGCTCTATTCACAATTTACATCTAGAAAATAAAACCATCAATAAAAATAAAAATATAATTTATTTTAAATAATAAAATACTGGCAAAAATAATAATAGTCATAAAAATATAATATAATAGTTATTATTATATATATTGAATAATAAAATAA
Organism: Persicaria maculosa; assembly: GCA_963922045.1. Taxonomy (NCBI): domain Eukaryota; kingdom Viridiplantae; phylum Streptophyta; class Magnoliopsida; order Caryophyllales; family Polygonaceae; genus Persicaria; species Persicaria maculosa. Next base: position 58,348,700 of record OY998259.1, read on the forward strand.
TAATAACAATAATAATAATGATAATAATTATTAATAATAATCATGACAGTGATATAATCATAATAGTAAAATTGGTAGTTACTTATATGAGTTTTCCTCAAACATTCTCTTATAGTATTCCAATAAGAATTTACTAGTTAATATAAGGTTTTATTACACATTTATTCGTTACTTATATGAATTTTTCTCAAACCATCTCTTATAGTATTCCAATTAGAATTTACTAGTTAATATAGGGTTTTATTAAATATTTGTTAGTTACTTATATGATTTTTCCTCAAAACATACTCTCAATAATATTCTAATAAGAATTTATTAGTCGATATAATGTTTATTAAACATTTATTCGTTACTTATACGAGTTTTCCTCAAAACATACTCTTATATGGTTTTAATGGATTTTAACCTTCTTTATTTGTTACCTATTTTATTTTCGGAAAAATCCTTTTATTTTATCCGAGTATAGTTTATTTGGGGAAATTAATTTAAAATTGGATAAATCTTTTCTTGCCTTTAAGAATTGAAAGGATCTTTTTAAAATTTGATTTTTTTGTGACTGTTTTTATACTCCTCCTTTTTTGGTGACAGGTTTTGTCTTTCATCAAGGGGGAGATTGATAACTCCACTCCCTTGATGAAAATCGGAATTAGTTTCAAAGGCTTTGACAGATATTTTGTGTCAAAGGTCTTGAAGCTATAGCTGTGTTGATGAAACACAAAACCTGTACTTTATTATATTATGTTCAAATATTATTATATGTTATTATATGCTTCCAGATATTATTATATATGCACTAACATTTCAGGAAGCTTTTCGAATTATATCTCCTTCCAAAGACGAAAAGATTAGAAGATCAAATCGGAAAGATTGTGGCTCCACCCGCAAGCCATAATCCAAGTTAGCCGTTGGAGAAGATTCCTTCCTCAAGTGGCGCCGATGATCTTCACTATATAAAGGAGATGAAGAAGAGAAGGAAGACTGACGAACTCTTACAACATCAACGCTCTACATCGCACTCAGTCTTCAAGCATACTTCTCTCTTCGGCGTGTTCTCTCTGCTTGTTCTTAAGAGTCATTTATTTTGTTTCAAATCATTTGAGAGATACACAGTGAGCTTATAGGATATATTTCGAGAGAGTGTTATACTCGAGAGTTTGTAACTCAGAAAGTGGACACTAGGCGATTGATTCACTAAGTGTAAGAGGATTGTACTAGATAGCTGAGAGAGGTGGGGCTCTTCTAGATTGGTCTAGGACTCCAAGAGAACGTGAGTTGACTAGATTGCAATTGTTTAGAAGAGAGCCTTCTCGGTGAGCTATTAGGATCCTAAGTCTTGTGAATCAATAAAAGCCGGTTGAATCCTATGGTTGTGGAAGAACCCTAGGCGGGGACGTAGGCCAAGTTCGTGCCGAACCTCGTAGACAATTCATTGCGTCCTTTACTTATTGCTTTACCATATTTCCACACTTGGTTTGAATTGTTTAACTATTGTGATTCAAGTTTTCCAGAAGGAAGTATTACGATTAATCTCAAAGGGTTTTGCAAAAGCTTCAAAAGTTTTGAGATTATTTGCGAAAAATCGGCATACTCTATTCAACCCCCCTTCTAGAGTATTTATATATTATCTTGTTTTACTTTATCAAACCTTCAATTGGTATCAGAGCTTTACTCACTGCTTTCGATCTAACAATCTTGTGAGTTTTGATCATGTCTGGTGAAGCAAGCGGAGGATTTGCACAAGGGAGTTCTACCAGTAGACCACCACTCTTTGTAGGAAACAACTTCGTCCACTGGAGATCATTGATGAAGATGTTCATTATAGATCAAGATCTGGAACTTTGGAACATTATAGAGAATGATCTGAAGGTTCCAGAGAAATACGGACCAAATGGAACCAAAGTTGCGAAGACTGAGGCTGAATACATCCAAGCGGATCTTGAACTCGTCTCCAAAAACTACAGGGCTATTAACTTACTTTATTGTGGTCTTAGCACTGATGAGTTTAACCGTATTTCATCTTGTAGGTCAGCTAAAGAGATTGGGGACAAGCTAGTTGTCACTTATGAAGGAACTAGCCAAGTGAAGGACATCAAGATCAGTATCTTCCTTCGAAAGTATGTACTTTTCAAAATGAAGTCTGATGAGTCTATCAAGACCATGTTCACACGGTTCACGGAAATCACCAACAACCTTGACTCTCTCGGCAAGAGCTTTAAGAACGTTGAGAAAGTGAGGAAGATATTGAGGTGCCTCCCAAAAGAAAAATGGGTCCTAAAGTAACATCCATAGAGAAAGTCCAAGATCTCACCACTCTGCCCCTTGATGACTTGCTTGGGAAGCTGATCACACATGAGATGATTCTCAATGAAGACGATGGAGAACTTCCAGCAAGCACAAAAAACTTGGCACTTAAGTCTAAGAAGGATGAGCCTAAAGATGTATCTGATTCTGAAGATGAGGATGCCGATGAGGATGATCCTTTTGCTCTTATCACAAGAGGCCTTTCTCGAATCCTCAAAATGAAGAAACCATTCAACAACAAGGATGGATCAGAGTCTTCTAAATTTCGAGGTAAGTCTCAATACAACAAATATGACAAGAAGACTAAACCTTTGTCTTGTTTTGAATGTGGTGAAACAGACCATCATGTGAAAGACTGTCCTCAAAAGACGAAGAGCCAGTCCAAGAAAGGTGATAGATGGAAAAAGAAAGCCATGGTGGCAACTTGGAGCAATTCTGACTCAGACTCCGATGATGAGAAGGCCAATGTCTGTCTTATGGCCTCAGGAGATGAATCACACGATGAGAAGCTTGAGGTAACTGTAAGAGAACTTATGGCAAGTCCAAAAGAGGTATTATTGGAATTCTTTTCTAATATGATTGCCAATGAAGAGAAACTTATTGCCCAAACTAACACTCTTATTAAGAAAACTGTGGATCAGGAAAGAACTATTGAGGATCTGTCTATGAGGGTCAAAAGTCTTGAAGCTTCTTATTCAGGTCTTGACATTAAAGTCAAGACTCTTGACTCAGAGAAATCTGAACTCAAGCAAGATCTCTCCTCTCTAAGAAGTGAACATCATGACTTAGAGAACGAGAAGATCTCCCTGAATAATAAGATTCAAGACCAACAGACAGCCCTCATAAGTTTTACCAAATCCAAAGGCACTCTTGATAGGATGTTGGGTGAGCAACAAAGTTCTCTAAACAGAAGTGGTATTGGTTACAACCCGATGTTTTTAAAGAAGCAACACATTACCACTTTTGTAAAGGCAAAAGGAAGCATAACCTCTCCTATATGTCACCACTGTGCGAGAAAGGGACATGTAAAAGAGACCTGTCCCTATAGAAGGAAGGATCCACATATCATTCGCAATACATTTCCTGTTCATTTGAGAAAAGAACGGATAACTCAAGTTTGGGTCCCCAAAGGCACTATTTTACCAAATATGGTTTATCCCAATAATAGATCTAAATTTGCTTATTGGTCTAGCCACAAAGGTTGATGTTTGTTTTGCAGGAGATCACCAAGGTGAAGGAGCAAAAATGGATTATTGATAGTGGATGCTCGAGGCATATGAGTGGGAAGAGTTCTCTCTTTCATGATCTAAAGAAGCAAGCCACTGGAACAATCACTCTTGGTGACAAAGGAAAGTGTGACATCGTTGGTATTGGTAGTGTTGGAAGTGATTCCAACCATAGTATTAAAAATGTTTATCTTGTTAATGGTTTTAAGTATAAGTTGCTTAGTGTCTCTCAACTATGTGATAGTGGTAATGATGTTGGATTTAACAAGAAAAAAAGTCTAGTGCGCAGAGAAGATATAGGTGAAATAGTTCCACTACTACAAAATTGGGCAAATAATCCATAGCATATAACCCGGGCGTGCCATACTTGGTGTATAAAGTGGTGAAACCGAAAAAAAAATAGATTTAACAGATCTTTATATACCGGTTACTGTACCATCCGGTGTATAAAAGAGCATTTTTTAACCAAATAACTCTATACATGAACGCCCGGTTTATATTTATTTTTGAAAAATCCCTAAATCCGGGTTATTAATATTACCTATTTCTAACTTGAAGATAGAATAGGAAACGGTGGGAACAGTTAAACCCGATAACCTATTAACCTCAAACCAGTTCTCCGCCTCCCTCTTCCCTTGGCCGATGCTCGCCTTTGACCGCTGCTCGCCTTTGGCGACTTCTTCCCGCCGTTTGTCATTGGCGTCCTCTTCCACCGCTCGCCTTTCCCAACCTCGACCCAGTATCGTCGTTGTCTTCCTCGTCCCGGCGTTCGCCCTTGGTTTCTTCTTCCCGGCGCTCGCTGTTCACAACCTCGTCCCGGTCTTTCTCGAACTGCCGCTCAACTGTAAGGTTTGTTGCTGCCTCTATTGCTGCTACTTTCTAAGTATCTATTGCTGTTTTCATCCCGGACTCTATTGCTGTCTCCAGATCTATTGCTATCAGGACGAAGTGCATCACCCCATCTTTGTTGAATTGCTTCGAGAATACAAAAGGTATGTTTTTTAACGCTTTTCTTACTCTATTGTGTTCAGATTTAGTTGAAATTTTGGTTAATTAGGGATGAATTTGGGATGAAATTAGTGAATCGTGCTGATGTAAGTGTATTTGTGATGAACTTGTGTTGAAATTATGTTAAAATAAGGATTGATTAGGGTTATATGTGTTGATGTGGTTTGATTGTGATGAGTTCGGATTTAGGGTTATCCCATCTTCATTTTTTTCCTCAAATTTCTGTTGATATGTTTGGATTGGATATCAAAGGATCCATAGGTTTACATTGAACGTTCTTTACTCATAAACTGACTATGTTTTACAATATCTTATCTTTAAGGTCCTAATTTATTGGTTGATCTTATTGAAATTGACAGTTTATCTGCTCCGTCTTGTTCAATCCCGCCTTATTCCAGTTTATGAGTAAAGTTTATGGCCTGTGTTTGGGGATGTTAGGGTTTTGTTTGGCAGTTTTTTTTTTCCATTTTGTGATGTTGAGTTTGTGATTATCTTTATTAAGTTAGTTACGTGATCTGGCCAAGCCTCTCCATGTTGAAATATAAAGAGACATGTTGAAATATAAATAGGCAAAAACAAGTTTGACATAAAAATTGTGAACAATAAAAGACTAATACATAAGTTAGTGAGCTCTTAATTTTATTATCATTACGAATTGATTTTAATATAGAACCTTACCGAACTTATATACTAAAACTAAATATCTAACACATGGCCACTCTTTATTTACCCATTCAAGAAGAAGAACATGGTTAGCTTGTTTAGATCCTTCAGAAAATCTCAAAACTAATCTCAACATTTCCAAAAGATCATCTCACTTTCCACTCACCACCCCATTTATGTTATGTGTTGTCCTTACTTTCTCCATTTGATCAATTTCATATTTCCATGTTCAAAATACACTATCTCATGTTTATTGATTAATTTCCCTAATAAACTAATCCATGTTAATCATGCATTAAAAAAACACTGAATGGTTCTATCCTCCTTATCTTTTGGGGGTGGGTGGAAAGATTTTTGTTGCTTGGGGGTGAAAAAAATGGCATGTGCACACATATAGAGCAATATTAATATTCAATAAATCAATAATATCCAACGAGTCATGTCCTCCTCTTCCACTTTGTCTCATTTCCACCACCATATCTTCCTATCTTCTTCCCAATCTACCTTTCCTTTGCTCATCACATAACCAATTGGCCAACAACCCACCTTCGTTTTAGTCTTTGGCTCATTTCCAGCAGTTGTCCATTGTAGATTCTACAGGTTTGCTTCTTCACCTTCTTCTTTCAGCTGGTAGTGTAATTGGAGTAAAAAAAAGTTCAAAGTTTCTTTTGTGGGTCGAGGTACTTGGTGTTCTTGATAAAGTTTTTAGCATTTATCTTTCATTGGCATACCATGATTAGATATTAGTTAAACACGGGTGTGTACTCTAGTATACTTGGAAGAATTGGTGCTTCTTATGTCTGTTAGGAGTTAAAAAAACATATGGACTCTCATATTTGATTATAGATAGGGGGAAGTGCCCTTATGCTTAAATGGTAACTTGAAAATGCTGGATGGAATAGTCTCAGTTACTTAGGATCAAAGTAATATGACTCTTAGGCCTATATATGAACATCTTTTATTGAAAACCATGAAGTCTTTTAATTTTTTTCACATAATTTTTATATGGTTATGTTTCAACAGTCGCTTTTAGAGTATTCCATTGGGCAATTTTATGAGAATGCAAGAGATATTTTGCTTTGCTTTTATTATTATTATTACTAGCACCATGGCATGATACATATTAAGAGAATAATTGTTCAGCTATTAAACTATTCACTATTTTCCTTCTAATGTATCTGTTTCTAGGGACGACTTCATGTCTATAAGGATGAAGTGGTGTTGGTTTTAATTTGAAGAAAATGCATCCTAAAAAATTGGGATTTGATTTGATAAATCAAGACTTGATGGCAACATCCTTGACGGTCATTTTGAAGATAATTGTGGATTCTTTGTTCAGTTGCTTTTCTTAGTTTGGTTTTGAATAGATGCTACTAGACATTTTAAGTTCGGTTGTCCTACTAAATTCTATAATTGTTATTGGTTTTCTTTTGTTGTTTCTTTTCCATTAAGCTGAGAGTTATGTGAAATTTGGTTTGCATCTAATATGTTGTCTTGGGAAAGCCCATCCACTGGTGACTACAATGACAAATACGCAATTGATGGGTTTTTTAGTTGAGATGCTGTCCTGAGTTAGAATGTGTACGTGCTTTTCTTCATCAGATGACTAAATTTATTCCTAACAGGTTGCAAATCGTGAAAGTACAAATGACCCACTGATTTTGTTCCTGAAAGATATGGAGAAGTTCGTGACAGGGAATTCCAATGCCTATAGTGCCCTAAGAAGTAAGTTTGATAATCTTTCGGAGAACTTAGTTGTACATGGCCCACTGATTTTCTTTCCATGACCATCAGTCACAACTTAGGGTCGTATTCTGTACAAAATTTTGCAGCAGCCGTAAAGCCTTGCTATACCTTGCATTACATGTAGTTTTCTCATTTCGATCACATTCTTTTCCTATTGCTTTTGTTCTCATTTACAACTCATGTACGTTCTTCTTATGATAGATTTTCGGTTGGTACTTAAGCAACAATACGTTTACGCTGGGAAGAATACAAGAACATGAGAGCAGGGTTTATATATAGAAGTGAGCAATGATCAAGTTTTTTTGGCTTGTTGTATAAATGAAGCAAATATCATGTATTTTTGGCTACTTAATTGGTGAACAATAGTTGGATAAGTATCCTATGATTTGCTTGTTCTCCACGAACATGTCTTGGCATGGATGGTTTAGTAGTTTTATAGTGTAAAACGTTTTTATTTCTCTTTTAGGATATGTTCTTTTTAATCTTACGTCAAATAAAAGGGTTTCTTAGTCGGTTCAATACATGAACCGGGGCAGGAAACCCCAGGGGTTCTCCGGTTATGTTTTATGAACCGGGTAGCACCTATTTTTTTAAATAAAAACAGTGACTATATAACCCGGACCTAAGAAGATCCGGTGTATATAGGGTAGCATTCTGATATCCACCTATAAAATCCGGGTTATATAGCCCATACTATATAACCCGGATATGTCATATATCCGGGTTATATAGCTACCCCAAATAACCCGGACTTTGGTGTATAATGCATTAAAATAACCGGATTTCGGAAAGAAAATTCCCCGGATAATGGGTCCGGGTTATATAGGTACCCAACTATATAACCCGATGACCATTAACCCGGAGTATATCCGGGTTATAAAGTGTGAAATAGCCATGTCCTCTAGGGTGCGGTTCTTTCGTTCCACAACCCCATTTCGTTCCACAACATCTATGCTGTGAATGCTGAGCAAATGGCACATGGAAGCTTAACCTATCTAAAGGCTTTGACGGACGATCCAAAGCTCTGTCACAGGAGACTCGGTCATGTGAGTCCACATATACTACAGAAGCTTGTGTCCAAAGAGCTTGTAAGAGGGCTACCTGAGATGGACATCAAAGGTATTGAGATGTGCAAGGCTGGACACGAGGTAAACAAACACGTAGCTCTTTCAAACCCATAAAAGTTGTAAGTTCTTCTAGACCCCTCGAACTTTTACATATGTATTTATGTGGTCCTATGCGAGTCAAATCTTTCAATGGTAAAAAGTACATGCTTGTTGTTGTTGATGATTTTTCTAGATATACTTGGGTTGCATTTTTAAAAGAAGAAAAAACAGAGGCCTTATTGGAGTTTTCAAAACTTTGTAAGGAGTTGCAAACTTTAAGAAACGAGCCCATAGTGTCAATTCGAAGTGATCATGGTAGGGAGTTTGATCAACTTCAGTTTGATTTGTTTTGTGCTAAATATGGCATCTCCCACAACTTTTCTGCTCCTATGACACCTCAACAAAATGGGATTGTGGAACAAAAGAACCGCACCCTAGAGGACATGGCCAGGACTATGCTTTTAGAAAATGCATTACCTAAAACCTATTGGGCTAAAGCTGTTAACACAACTAACTATATTTTGAATCGTTGTCTTATTCGTTCTATCTTAAAGAAAACTCCTTATGAACTTTTCAAAGGCCGCAAACCACTTATATCTTACTTTAAACCCTTTGGATGTACTTGTTTTGTTCATAACAATGGAAAAGATAACCTTGGGAAATTTGATGCGCGTAGTGATGAAGGTATATTTCTTGGCTACTCCACAAGTAGCAAAGCTTATAGAATCTTCAATAAAAGAACCAAGTTAGTTGAGGAAAGCATACATGTTATATTTGATGAATGCAATGACGATTCTTTGAGTGAAAGTGTTGCAGATTTAGATCTTAACTTCCATACAGAGAACGAGGATGGTGATGATGCTATCAAGAACACAGAGAAGAGGAACATGCAGGAACAGATTCTTAACACTGAAGAATTGGCCCAAGGTGTTGAAGACTCGTCCAAAGCCCTTGGTGTCCAATCCAACAGTGTTGAAACATCGGAAACTGTTGCAACTGAACCTAACAGATCCATGGAGTCAGATGTACCACCAATCAATCCTACTAGTGTGACGAATCAAGGAGCTGAGACTAGCAAAAGAAAATTCAAATACTCCTCATCACACTCATTAAAGGATATCATTTCTGACCCTACATCTAGTGTTCAAACTCGTTCTAAACTTAAAGATCTTTGTGCTTTTCACGCGTTTGTTTCTCTTATAGAACCAAAGAAGGTAGATGAGGCCCTTCAAGAGCCAGACTGGATCATTTCTATGCAAAGTGAGCTTAACGAATTTGAAAGGAACAGAGTCTGGACCTTGAAGCCTAGGCCAAAGCATCAATCAGTCATTGGCACACGTTGGGTATTTCGAAACAAGCTAGATGAGAATGGTAAGATCGTGAGGAACAAAGCAAGGCTTATTGCTCAAAGCTACAATCAAGAGGAAGGTATTGACTATGAGGAGACTTTTGCTCCCGTAGCCAAGCTTGAAGCCATTCGCATATTATTAGCATTTGCATCTTTTATGAGCATAAAGTTATATCAAATGGATGTCAAATGTGCTTTTCTTAATAGTTTCTTGGAGGAAGAAGTCCATGTGGCTCAACCCCCAGGTTTTGAAAGTTCGGAATTTCCTAATCATGTTTACAAACTAGACAAAGCGCTATATGCTTTGAAACAAGCCCCAAGAGCTTGGTACGAGCGCTTGTCAAAATATCTTTTAGAAAATTATTTTAAATGGGGGTTGATCGACAAGACTCTTTTTATCAAGACCAAAGGAAAGGACATTTTGGTTATTCAAATATATGTTGATGATATATTGTTTGGAGCAACTAACACATCTTTGTGCAAGGAATTTTCTGACATTATGTGCAGTGAATTTGAGATGAGCTTGATGGGAGAACTCAACTTCTTCTTGGGATTACAAGTTCATCAATCTAAGAAAGGAATCTTTGTCAACCAAAGCAAGTACACTAAGGATCTCTTGAAGAAGTTCAAGATGGATCAATCCAAAGCAGCCAAGACACCCATGAGCTCAACCTTATCTCTAGATCAAGACAAGACTGGGAAGAGTGTCAATCAAAAGGAGTATCGAGGGATGATTGGATCTTTACTATATCTTACAGCTAGTAGACCTGACATCATGTTTAGTGTTTGCATGTGTGCTAGGTTTCAAGCTGATCCTAAAGAATCTCCCCTCGTAGCTGTGAAAAGGATCTTTCGACATCTCAATGGCACTAAGGAGCTTGGCTTGTGGTACCCAAAGCAAAAAGATTTTACATTAATCGGGTATTCTGATGCAGATTTTGCAGGCTATAAGGTGGATAGGAAGAGCACGTCAGGATGTTGCTAATTCTTAGGACCATCCTTGATCAGTTGGCATTCAAAGAAATAAAACTCAGTTGCTCTATCCACTGCCGAAGCCGAATACATAGCAGCCGGAGCATGTTGCTCCTAAATCCTTTGGATAGCTCAACAAATGAGAGATCTTGGCATCAACCTCAAAGGTATTCCCATTAAGTGTGACAATACAAGTGCCATATCCATTACAAAGAATCTTGTTCAGCATTCAAGGACCAAACATATTGATGTAAGGCATCATTTCATTAGAGACCATGTAGAAAAAGGTGATGTGTCCATATCCTTTATTTCAACTGATTATCAATGGGCTGATATTTTTACTAAGCCTTTGGCAGATGACTGGTTCACCTTCATTAGACGTGAGATCGGAATGCTTAACAGGGATGCACTTTCGCAGGGGGGGCTTTCCCTTTACGAAAGAAAACTTCTACTCAATGTCAAGATCCTTGAACCTCATTTCAAAGGTTGTGAACTGAACAGTAGAGCACATATAAAAGATCAGATATTTGGTTGATATCTTATTAGATATTTGATCAAATATGGTTTTAATGGATTTTAACCTTCTTTATTTGTTACCTATTTTATTTTCGGAAAAATCCTTTTATTTTATCCGAGTATAGTTTATTTGTGGAAATTATTTTAAAATCGGATAAATCTTTTCTTGCCTTTAAGAATTGAAAGGATCTTTTTAAAATTTGATTTTTTGGTGACTGTTTTTATACTTCTCCCTTTGTTGAAAGACAAAAAGGGGGAGATGGTTTGATGGTTTAGACTTTGAAACTGCTGTGAACCAAGGGTCTTGGAAGACCTTGTTTTGTTTTGTTTTGTTGGATGTTCTTTGGCTTCGAAAAACTTATGATCCAACATTTGTCTAACCCATGCAAGTACTTAGTCCGATTTTGCTTCTGATATATCTGCTTGACTAAGTTGCAGGGATGCACAGGTTTTGTCTTTGATCAAGGGGGAGATTGATAACTCCATTCCCTTGATGAAAATCGGAATTAGTTTCAAAGGCTTTGACAGACAGTTTGTGTCAAAGGTCTTGAAGTTACAACTGTGTTGATGAAACACAAAACCTGTACTTTATTATATTATGTCCGAATATTATTATATGTTATTATATACTTCCAGATATTATTATATATGCACTAACATTTCAGGAAGCTTTTCGAATTATATCTCCTTCCAAAGACGAAAAGATTAGAAGATCAAATCGGAAAGATTGTGGCTTCAGAGTTTCCCAGTTTAGAAGATCTCAAAGATCCACCCGCAATCCATAATCCAAGTTAGCCATTGGAGAAGATTCCTTCCTCAAGTGGCGCCGATGTTCTTCACTATATAAAGGAGATGAAGAAGAGAAGGAAGACCGACGAACTCTTACAACATCAACGCTCTACATCGCACTCAGTCTTCAAGCATACATCTCTCTTTAGTGTGTTCTCTCTACTTGTTCTTAAGAGTCATTTATTTTGTTTCAAAGCATTTGAGAGATACACAGTGAGCTTATAAGATATATTTCGAGAGAGTGTTATACTCGAGAGTTTGTAACTCAGGAAGTGGACACTAGGCGATTGATTCACTAAGTGTAAGAGGATTGTACTAGATAGCTAAGAGAGGTGGGGCTCTTCTAGATTGGTCTTGGACTCCAAGGGAACGTGAGTTGACTAGATTGCAATTGTATAGGAGAGAGGCTTCTCGGTGAGCTATTAGGATCCTAAGTCTTATGAATCAATAAAAGCCGGTTGAATCCTAGGGTTGTGGAAGCCCTAGGCGGGGACGTAGGCCAAGTTCGTGCCGAACCTCGTAAACAATTCATTGTGTCCTTTACTTATTGTTTTACCATATTTCCGCACTTGGTTCGAATTGTTTAACTATTGTGATTCAGGTTTTCCAGAAGGAAGTATTACGATTAATCTCAAAGAATTTTGCAAAAGCTTCAAAAGTCTTGAGATTATCTGCGAAAAACCGGCATACTCTATTCAACCCCCCTTCTAGAGTATTTCTATATTAACTTGTTTTACTTTATCAAACCTTCAATTACGTATATGAGTTTTCCTCAAAACATACTCTTATAGTATTCTAATAAGAATTTAGTAGTTAAAATAGGGTTTTATTAAAAATTTATTTTTTACTTATATGAGTTTTCCTCAAAACATACTCTTATAGTATTCTAATAAGAATTTATTAGTTAATATAAGGTTTTATTAAACATTTGTTAGTTACTTATATGAGTTTTCCTCAAAACATATTCTTATATTATTATAATAAGAATTTATTAGTCAATATAAGGTTTTATTAAACATTTATTATTTACTTATATAAGTTTTTCTCAAAACATACTCTTATAGTATTCCAATAAGAATTTACTAGTTAATGTATGGTTTTATAAAACATTTATTCGTTACTTATATAGTTTTTCTCAAACCATCTCTTATAGTATTCCAATATGAATTTACTAGTTAATATAAGGTTTTATTAAAAAATTGTTAGTTACTTGTATGGGTTTTCCTCAAAACATACTCTCAATAACATTCTAATAAGAATTTATTAGTCAATATAATGTATATTAAATATTTATTCGTTACTTATATGAGTTTTCTTCAAAACATACTCTTATAGTATTCTATTAAGAATTTAGTAGTTAAAATTAGGTTTTATTAAACATTTATTCGTTACTTATAGGAGTTTTCCTCAAAACATATTCTTATAGTGTTCTAATAAGAATTTATTAGTTAATATAAGGTTTTATTAAACATTTATTCATTACTTATATGAGTTTTCCTCAAAAAATACTCTTATAGTATTCTAGTAAGAATTTAGTAGTTAAAATAAGGTTTTATTAAACATTTATTTGTTACGTATATGAGTTTTCCTCAAAACATACTCTTATAGTATTCTAATAAGAATTTATTAGTTAATATAAGGTTTTATTAAACATTTGTTAGTTACTTATATGAGTTTTCCTCAAAATATATTCTTATAATATTCTAGTAAGAATTTAGTAGTTAAAATAAGGTTTTGTTAAGTATTTATTTGTTACGTATATGTGTTTTCCTCAAAACATACTCTTATAGTATTCTAAGAAGAATTTATTAGTTAATATAAGGTTTTATTAAACATTTATTCGTTAATTATATGAGTTTTCCTCAAAACATACTCTTATAATATTATAATAAAATTTTATTAATTAATATAATGTTTTATTAAACATTTGTTAGTTACTTATAATAATTTATTAGATAATATAAGGTTTTATTCCACAATCATTATCTACCTATATTATTTTCCCTCAAAACACCGACTTATAGTATTCTTATAACATTTTATTAGATAATATGAGCTTTTATTCCACAATCATTAGCTACTTATATGATTTTCCGTCGAAACACACACTTATAGTATTCTTATAAAAATTTGGTAGATAATATAAGGTTTTATTCCACAATCATTATCTACTTACATTATTTTCCCTCAAAACACACACTTATAGTATTCTTATAACATTTTATTAGATAATATGAGGTTTGATTCCACAATCATTAGCTACTTATATGATTTTCCCTCAAAACACACACGTATAGAATTCTTATAACATTTTATTAGATAATATAAGGTTTTATTCCACAATTTATAGCTACTTATATTATTTTTCCTCAAAACACACACTTATATTATTCTTATAACAACTTATTAGTTAATATATGGGTTTATTCAACAATTATTAGTTACTTATATGATTTTCCATCAAAATACACACTTATAGTATTCTTATAACATTTTATTAGATAATATAAGGTTTTATTCCATAATTATTAGGTACATATATGATTTTTCCCTCAAAACACTCACTTAGATTATTCAAATTAGAATTTATTGCATAATATAAAGTTTTATTCCACAATTATTAGCTACTTATATGATTTTTTTCTCAAGATAAACTCCCATAATATTTTCATAAGAATTTATTAGTTAATATAATGTTTTATTCAACGATTATTAGTTACTTATATGATTTTCCCCTCAAAACACATTTTATTTAACAATTATTAGTTTTGTTTATGTCCTAGTATTTATTTAGATATAAATACATATACCATTAATGGGCCTGTTGGCGGAAATTATAGCCGTATTTGGGCCCATAATAAATTAAAGCCCATTAGAAATTAAAGTGTGTCATTTGAGATTAATTATAAATAGCCACGAGTCCACGACATTAGCCACGGATATGACTGTGGCTATTAATTGAGCTCCTTAATATGCCGAGAGCTATTAATTGGGCTTACATATTCATTAGGCTTTGACTACCACTAACGGGTTGATCGCCTTTGGACTTGACCATCTTTAGGCCCTACCTTTTTTTTTTTTTTTTGAGATTTTGGGCTTAAAAACTGATATTTTCTTTCAAATTAATTTTCTTTGATTTGTGAATTTCCTCAATTCGGTTACACCAAAGGGACAATGGACGCCTCCATGTTAGCGTCGAATTCCACCACGGATAATCCAACTGTGGCTAAATTCGTGACTGTTCACCCCCAACTCGGGTCAGATATTGCTAATTGTCTCACATTCTTAGCCATGAATACAGCAACGGATATTATTCTTGGCTAAAGTCGTGGCTACATTACCACGTCAAGTTAGACTCGCAAAATATGGCGTCAAAATCGGCCACGGAAAATGTGACGGTGGCCAAATTCGTGGCTAATAGCCATGACACTAGCCACTACATTTTTATTCGTTGCTAAAATCCACGAAATTCTGGACACGAAATTATGCCTTCATCACTAGCCACGGTCGTTGCCACGAATATTTTCATTCGACACTAATATAGCTATGGCTTGTCAGGTCAAAGCTATTTTCGTGGCTATCAGCTACGGATGTGGCAACGACTTTATGACGTGGCTAAAAATCCGTGGCTATTTCCTGCGTTTTTGGTAATGAAGGGGAAATCGGTGGTTAGAGTTTCGAATTGGGTGACAGGGGTTTCGAATTGGGTGACAGGGGTTTCCAATTCGGAGAGAAGGATTCCGAATTTTGTTGTGGTAGTAGGTGGAAAAGGAGAAATGACGAAATGTGGAAATTTAGATATGTGGATGTCGTAGGTGGGCGATTGAAGGAGGATTGAGCTATTGGTTGTGTTTGATTTGAAATTTGATAGTATGAAATTCATAAGGGGTGACATGGGTTTCAATTTAAGTGACAGGGGTATCCAATTGAATGAGAATGAATTGAATATTTGTTTTTCTACTTCGATAAGGGAAAGTTTTTGGTGGTCGATATAAGAAGGATAGGGGAAATTGACATGAGATTTGAATTAAGGTATTGCATGTGTTTGGTTTGGAAATTGTTTTGTGACAGAGGTGTAGTGATATAGGTTTGTCTTAGACCTGTCAAAACACAACCCGACCCAAATGCCAAAATTTTTTTTGACCCGAACCCGGGAATTTCAACCCAGAAATTTTTTTCGACTCGAACCCGAAATACCCGGAAATTTTCTAGATAATCCAGGTTTCGACCCGGTGACCTGATTGACCCGGTAATTTTGACCCGATTTACCCATTTGACCTGATTGACCCGATTGATTTATAATTATATATGATTAATTTTTTTTATGGAGATTGCAATTTATTACATTTTATAATTACAATTACTTCATTTTTTATTTTTCAACGGACTTTTTTAAGAAGATAAAAATTTTAAAAAATATTAAAATATTAAAACAATTCTATGATTGTTACTAATTGCATGAAATTATTTTTAAAAAATTGTTTGAAAATTTGATATTTTATATATTATTACATTTTATTAAAAATTACGAGAAATAATAAAAATCAAATATTTTAGATCAAATATAGTATATAATTACAAGCACCGGAGATTATGAACAACGTCTTTAACTTTAGAATTTTAAATTTATCGCAAAATTATCAAATCATGATTTTTTTTAATTTAAAAAAGGAAAAATTGACCAACCCGAAATCGACCCGAAAACCCGGTCAAACCCGTATTACCCGGGACCCGAAAATACCCGAAACCCTTATAACCCGGGACCCGTATTATCCGGGACCCGAAGTGACCCGACCCGAACCCGACCCGAATGACCCGTTTGACTGGTCTAGTTTGTGTGTCTGTTGAGTGAGGATCTAGCATTATGTGACAAGGGGAGATGAATATAAGTTGAAAACTGATTTTGTTCGTCTGACCAAAATTGCAGGAAACAAATGGTGAGGACAAAGAATCTAAGGTCTAATAAGCGGGAGCCCCAATACTTAGTACCGGAAGATAGGCACTTCCACGCACGGGTGAACCAGAGATCAAGATTGTCGATGCTCACCAACATCGACGACTATGTCAACCCCGTTGACTGGGATAAGCTCCTTGACTCGCAGCTGAGTGGGGTTGTGCAGTTGGCGCACCGCGTCAAATTCTCGTCACAACTGGTGCATTATGTACTCCAGCGCCAGGTTGAGACGGAGAAGGAGTGGGAGACCTGGTACATGCTAAAGGGGAAGCTCCGGAGGTTCTCGATCAAGGAGTTCGCCTTAGTTACCGGGCTGCGGTGCAGTCGACTAAGAGCGGATAAGATGGAGGATGACGACAAAGCTATAAAGGACTTTTTCTCAAACGAGAGGATGACGGTGGGGGAGTTGGAGAACGAAGTGAAGAACTCACTATTGGCAGAGTGGAGCCCGCGAAAACGATTTAAGCTCGTGCTTCTCTTCATTGTGGAAGGAGTGTTGCTGGGGGGAACCCAGGAAGCCGTTGCGGAGCTGGATCGTGAGGTTGGTGGAGAATGTAGATCGGTTCTTGGCATTCCCATGGGGGAGGTTCATTTATGAGGCGACACACGCATCGTTGAACGACTATGTAAACCGCCGGGAGGCTGACCTGAAGCCGGAAGATCGCAAGAAGCGCAACGGTTATAGGCTGATGGGTTATCCCCTTTCCTTTCAGGTAACCTTTTCGACCACACCCATAGTATTGTACAACGATAACTTTGTAATCCATATGCTGAAAATTTTATAATTTGAGTGCGGATGCGTTGTAGATTTGGTTGTTGGAATCCATAACGAAATGGGGGCTCCAGTTTGCCTCGAAGGTGTCGCATACGAGTTTCCCTTGTTGCCTGAGATGGACTCTCAAAGATGAGAACCTATCTTACGATGTGATATCCTGTCGCAATGCAGTTGAGATTGAGGAGAACCCAATACTCATACCGGAAGAGGCTGAGCTGGAGTTGATGGATGGATGTGTCTACGAGGATGAGGAGTCCGAGCCCATGTTCGATGATGTAGTGGCACCCTTCCTGAGCCATTTTCAAGCCCCTGGTGGGAGCTCTCGAAAGACGCAAAGAGGAGCCGATGAGAAGGAAGACTGGGTGGATGACGTGGCCAAGACACTCGAAGCAGTTATGGAGAAGTTGGGGATAATGTCAAGTTGGATGGAAAAGATGGAGGGGAAGGTATGTAATTGAATCCCATATATTCGTTTTGTGGAGAGTCTGGAGAACTGTCGTGACAAGGGTACATGGACTCCTGACACGTGAAACTGGACAGGTGACACATAGTTTTTATATTGAACGAATCTGCTGTGAATTTGAGTAGGGCTTAGTCTGGTATGAATTAAATGTGTTTCTTGTGAAGTGAATTTGGTGACCTTAGTCTGATATGAAGTATGAAGTTGTTGGTGTGTGTGGAATTTAATTTGAAAGGACCGTATTTGCATATGTTGGGTATCGATTACTTTTGAAAGGTGTCACGTAATAAATTGTTATTGTTGACCCGCAGCTGAAATTGTTGGAGGTGGGCGTGACTGAACTGCGGGTTGGTAAAGGGAAGGGGACGGTCGGGCAGGAAACAACCCTAGGTGTGAGCACTTCATTTGAAATTCTTGCAGATAAGGAAGGGGGTGGGTTGGGTGAAAAGGACGAAGGACAGAAAGAACACGCTTACGAAAAAAATAACGGGATGAGTTGAATGAAAGCTATGACAATGTAAGTTTGTTTTTGCGTGACATGCAATACGATGTTGAGTCCGACTGGACATCGGGGAACCAAATTCAAACGTGAATTTAATTTTCAGGTCGAACTTGAGGATTTGGTGAAGTCAATTGCACCTGAAGGCGGTGAGAAGACCCTGGGTGGACAAGGTGGTAAGGTAAGCTGCTGGTAACCGTCACATGAATTTCTCAATCCAGGGTGACATGGAGAATTTAGCTGTGTGACATGATTTATTATGTTAAGTGACAAGGGATAATTTGAGGCCAAATTAAAGTTTGATTTCATTTGCAGTTGGGAGATGCTGTTGGGAAGGAAACTGAAGGGGATGATGATGGGGACAAGCACGCTGCAGTTGAATCTGCCAAGGTAGGGGATGGGGGGCAGGAAAGAGCAAGGACGTAGGTATTTTAATCAATTCATGAAGACAGGGAGAATTTTGTTGTATGACATGAATGTTTATGTTAAGTGACACGGGAAAGTTTGAGCCCAACTTGAAGTTTGATTTGATTTGCAGTTGGGAGATGCTGTTGGGAAGGAAATTGAACGTGATGATGATGGGGAGAAGCATGATGAAGTTGAATCTATCAAGGGAGGGGATGGGGGGCAGGAAAGAGAAAGGAGGTAAGTTATTTTTATTAAATCACGGTGACAGGGAGAATATAGTTTTATGACATGAACGTTTATGTTAAGTAACACGGGATAGTTTCAGACCAAGTTGAAGTTTGATTTCATTTGCAATTGGGAGATGTTGTTGCCAAAGGGTTTGGTGCTAATGACGAGGACAAGCTAGCTGAAGGTTAATCCGTCAACGCAGGGGATGGGGCTGCAAGAAAGACAAAGGATGTAAGTTTTTTCTATTAATTCATGGTGACATGGATAATGTAGTTGTATGACATGACTATTTATGTTATGTAACATGGGATAATTTGAGTCAAAGGTGAAGTTTGATTTTATTTGCAGTTGGGAGATGCTGGTGGCAAGGGGTCTGGTCCTGATGATGGGGGAAAGAAAACTGAAGGTGATGATATAGTGAAATTCTTCCCGAGATGGGTTTCGACAAGTCTTAGGGTGACCCCTACGACACTTCACGTCCGGGGGGGAGGCACACCGCACTGGACATGGCTGGAGGGATTCGCCAATCTGCTCTTGGAGGAAGCGGATATAGCACATTCTCATAGCACGCCTTCCATGTTGCGACTTTGAAGAAGTCATTCATGAGAGAGAAGAAATTGGTATCTCGATACTTGGCAGCGGCTATGGCTTGCGGTCACGGAAATTGATCAATGTCGAACCGCTTGCATGTGCAGGTACGGGCACTCAGGTTCACAACCCAGGAGGAGGCCCCTCTACGGACAGTGTACTCGTGTGAGCAGAGTGATCTGGCATCCATGCATATTGCCAACGCAGAGTTTGTTTTTAGCTCACCCTCAACGTAATCGCTCACCATCTTACACGATTTGGTTCTTTTTTCCTGTCGCTCGTAAAACCATTTGGCTATAGTTTCGATGATAGCATCAATCAAGGCAGTGATGGATAGGTTGTGAGGCTCGTTGAACACGGAGTTCAGACACTCGGAGTTGTTCGTCGTCAATATGTTGTAGCACATCCCCAAGAAGTATTGGCCCGCAGAGGTTGATTGTGCGTAGAAATCAGCAAAGAGCTTCTCGAACTCTGCTCTCGTGTACGCCCTCGCCACCTTGAAGAACAAGGTCTGCAGGCCCGTGACACCCTTGTACTTGCACCTCGCATTCTGAAATAGATGCCATTGGCAGGCCCCTTGCTTGGCAAACACATAGTTGTCCCTCAAACCTTTGACGATACTAACATGCCGATCAGAGACCCACATTACATCCGGTGCATCCTCGACGACATGTAGCATGTTCTTGAAGAAAAAGCCCCATGACCCGCGATTCTCACCATCGACAATAGCAAACGCGATTGGGTATACACTGTGGTCTGCATCTTGGGCTGTTGCAAAGAGAAGTGTGCCCTTGAACTTCCCTTTGAGGAAACTCTCATCCACTAAAATCACCTGTACACGGATATCGATACCATCTGGTTTAGTGACATGGTCTTTTATATTAGGTGACATGCAATATCATAGTACCGACATGGAGTTTTACCTTTCGAAGGTAAGGGATCGCCTTGCGCCATACCCCGAAGCTAACAAAGGCGTACTTGAATCTTTGGGATGAGTTCAGCTCTAACCTAGTATATGTCCCAGGATTAGTCTGCTCCAACATGTGCAAGTATGGAATAATATCTCGGTAGCTGTCTTTGTCGGTCCCATGCTGAACCTCCCTCGCCGCCAGTCGTGCCCTTCGTGCCTTCCAGTAGCTACACGTGACGCCATATTGGGACTTCGTCATTTTCTGCACTTGCTCGGGAAGAAGGTTCTTTCGAGTCCCGGTGAACCTACATATAATTGTGACAGGTTGAGTTACAGCATGTGACATGTGGAATATTGTTTTGTGACATAAATAAGTGTTCGCAACTAAAGTAACACTTACCTGGTCACGAGGTTTCGTCCAATCATGTTCGACGTAGCATGTAATGGTTGTGTTTCATGTTCATGTCACATGTATGCTCTTGGATATACTGTCGGATGTACCACATAGTGGTGCACCGGTAAGTTTACGCCCTTAACATCCACGCACCCTTTCTGTGCACACACCCAATGATATCCGCCGATGTCGTCGACTTCTTCACAACAAACTCGAAGCACTTCTCCACTGCATTCCACTTAAGGTGACTCTGCACATCAGCCTTCGAGGCGAATAATTGTCCCTCCGAAAGTTCTGTCGGGTTGCGTCGTGGATCCTAGGTGCGAGGCGTTGCTCTGTCCACCATAGCTTCAACGTTCTCCATCGTAGGTGGGGATATGCTAGACCTCGGAACCCAATCTTCAACTTCCCTCATCACCTCATCCTCAATATCGTCCCCCTCCATCGACACCTTCATACCCGGGTCGTCCTCAGTACCCTACCCATCAAAATCGTCCTCGACTCCCTGCCAGTCAAAATCATCCCAGACCTCTTCTCGCTTCACTCCGATGCCGAAGTCCTCATCGTCCTCCTGACTGCTTATCGATATGACCTCCAACCCCTGATGCATGTCACCTTTCCAATTGCCCGTGTCATCGGAGGAGTCGTCCGTGTCACCCAATTAGATCACATCCAGACCCTCACCCTTGTCACCTTCATAAATGTGCCTCTCACCGGTTCCAAACCCTTTGTCAGTATTGTCTACCGCACCCAGCTCCTTACTCTTCCCTATGACCCCCTTCACCTCACCCAAGTGGATCAACTCCGGACCTTTACCCTTGTCACCTTCACACATATGCTTGTCACCAATTCTAAACCCCCTGTCAGTAGTGTGCTCCTGGCTCTTCCCTATCACCTCACCCAAGTAGATCACCTCCAGACCCTTACCCTTGACACCTGAACATATATCCTTATCACCCCTTTGAAACCCCGTGTCAACCATGTCTTTTGCCCATATATAGGGGTGATATTCGAGCCGAACGAGCCGAGCTTGACATGTTCAAGCTTGGCTCGAACGGGAGACGAGCCGAGCCGAGGTCGAGCCCAAAAATTATACGAGCTTTTTTTGGCGCTCAAGCTCGGCTCGCGAGCCTAACATTAAATTCGAGCTCGGCTTGATAAGGCTCGATCAAGCCTAACGAACGAGCTCAGGCTCGTTCGAGCTCGTTAGATGGGCTCGTTCAAGCTCGTTCGAGCTTAGTTTATATCTGAAAGCTTGGAACAGATGTTGAAATACAATTACAATAGCAAACTAGTAGAAACCAAGTAAAGTCAGTACCAAATCAGGGACCAAATTAACACAACAAAGATCAAAGTTCTCATTCAATTGCAAATTATTTAAAGAAAAAACGACAATACCAAATAGGACAGTACCAAATTGGGGACCAAATTAACACAATAATGCACTCTGATTATGCAATTTATGCACAATCGACATTACCAAATTGTATTAATTCAACTGAAAATTACAAAGGGGGGTGAAATATGAGAGGAGGAAGTCGGCAATGGTTGCTGAAATCGCCTCAGAGAAGACAATATTCATCGGGGATGATCCGGCTGGAAGGAGAACAATAACATTAGGAGGGAGCAGGAAGCCCTATTCGTCGGGGCTCGAAAGAGGGAGATGAACAAGGAGAGGGAGTAAAAAGAAAGATGAACAAGGAGGGAGTAAGAGGAAAACAGACCTAATCGGGGGGAGTAGCACTACTGCTGCAGCAGTTCGATTGGGAGGAAGGAGGAAGACGAACGGGAGTAGGATTGCCAGCAACTCGTCACCGCCGGAAGGAGGGAGAAAGGGAAGAGTGAAGATCTCCTTACCGGCCTGAATGAACGAAGCGAGGAATTGAAGCACTGAACTGGAGAGGTGAGCGTTGAAAAAGGGAGGCGGCCCCCAATACACATGATATAACCCTAAGGGTAATTTAGGAAATTTGCACACTCGAGCTTTTGGGCTCGGCTCCAGCTCGGCTCGAGCTCGGCTCGGGCTCGGTTCGAGCTTAAAACATTGTTCAGGCTCGGCTTGTTTTAGGTTTTCGAACGAGCCGAGCTCGAGCTGTTCGGCTCAGAAAACATCCCTACCCATATATACTTGCTCTTCCCTATTGATTCGGTAACCCCTCCTCCCTCATATAACCGAACATCTACAAATACAGGGTTTGGTTGTGCCTTATCTTCTGCCTCTAGGTCGTCCATTTTTGGGAGGTACGTGGCCCACTCAAGCATTCTTCCCCGACGCTGGGTTGCGGTACTTCAACGCCCTCCTTCTCCACTGGACCAACATATATCGCCATGGGCCATGGATGTTCCCTACACTTCGAGTTCAGAAACTTAAAAGCCTCGAGGTCCTCATCATCACCTATCGTTATCGAATGACCCGCTTCTTCAGCCTTTGGCATGTAAGACAATCGCCAATCTTCGTATGAAGAATTAGAGCTGGCAAGTCAGTCGTTCGGGTCGGGTTCCGGTCAGGCTTGCTCGGGTCGGGTCAATTCGGGTAAAATTTATGGTCGGGTATTGGTCAGGTCAGACATTGGTCGGGTCGGGTTCGGTCATAATGAATTTTAGATTGGTCGGGTTTCGGGTTAAGTCGGGTCATGCCCATTCGGGTTCGGGTCAAAGCGGGTCGGTCTCGTTCGGGTTTCGGGTCAAGAGGCGGGTCGGTCTCATTTGAGTTTCGAATCAAAGTGGGTATAGCAGTATAGTTGGTTTGAGTTTTTGGTCTAATCATATTCTACCCGTGTGGAACTTGGATAATTAGGTTGATTTTGACTCGGTTGAATACTTAAATATGTAATTTACTTAAAATAAATGATTTTAACTCGGTTGAATACTTAAATATGTAATTTACTTAAAATAAATGATTTTGACTCGGTTGAATACTTGAATGTAATTTTGACTCATTTGAATACACTCATTGTTATTGACTCATCGGTTGTCGACCGATTTTCAAAAAAGTCATAATCGGAAATTCGATATCCGGACACATCGTCCTTTTTTAAACATTTAAACCAATTGATCGGTGCTATAATTAAATCAAATTAATTGTGCATTTAGGTTTTAACCTTATTTTAACTAGCAACTTGCAAATGGACTTATTTGTGGTTTGACTATATCATTGGCCCATATCATTTTCAATGCCCATTTCATTTTTAGCTTTTGGCCCATTAGTTTTTTTTCATTATTATTATTAGCTTTTAGCCCATTTAGGTATTGCTGATTGTTGTTGGTTCCGAGAAGGATATTTTGTTGGGTTGTTAGTAGTTGTTGGAAGGATATGCTATTGGGTTGCACGCTATATCATCTGCAACGATTAATGAACTTTTAGCATTTCTGACTCGTAATATGTATCGATGTTTTGATTTGATGTATGGCGGTTGACTTACTTGACTCGTTGACTTATCTGCTTATCTATTGATTTTACTTGAGTTCTTATTCATATGATAACAATTAACAAAAATAATTGGTGTTTTATATGTTAAAGTATAATCATAAACTTGTGTTAAAATAATAAAAAAAAAACATTTAACATTCAAGTATTAAAATGTTGATGTTAAATAACCATTTCAATTCGGGTCGGGTTGGGTCGGGTCGGGTTCAACGTCGGGTCGCGTTCAAAGTCGGGTCGGGTTTGGGTCGGGTTCGGTCTCGGGTTCGGGTTATGAATGACTCCATATTTTCGGGTCCCGGTCGGGTTCGGGTTCGGGTGAGTCGAGTCGGGTTTTCGGGTCGGGTCAGATTTTACCAGCTCTATGAAGAATCATAGCCGACCTTGAGCCTGATCAGTTTATTCAGAGAGGCGAAGTCGATTCCCTCTTCAATGATCACATTTTTGCGCTCGGTCTCACCAGAAAACACCCATCCGACACCCTCTAACAGCCAACGACTGTTGAAGACGAGAGTGACGCATACTTTGGCGTTTTCCCCTGCAAATGAAAAGTGGGATCAACACCATTGTTAATGGGTATCTAATTTTCGCAAAACATGGGGAGAAACAGGAGAGACGCCTACCCATTGCAACTGAGAGTTAGGGTTTCTTAGAAACCGCGGTGACATGGAAGTGAAAGAACACTGACACGAATAAAGAATGAGCCCGACAAGTGCTCTGCAGCTTGACCTTGATGCCTGTAAGTGCATAAATCTGCACCTTCTTCCTCCTCGGCCTCGATCTGCATAGAAGGAGAGGAAGAGGCGGGGCTGCTTCCCCGTGGGAAGCCTCCGACGCTCAAGTCAGAAGGTGTCGGCTGTCTGAGAAGCCCCCTCAACCCTAGTAGAAAACTCGAATATATAACAAGGATTAGGGTTTACCTGGTAAAAGACGATTATGCCCCTAGACATCTTATGTAATTACTTTTTCTCTGTCAATTGCCCCTCGGGTTTCCTTATCACGATCTAGTGATGAGGGAAGACGAATAATTCGATATTCTTCACTTGTTATGATCAAAGATCACCAATAATGTTTGCCCCTTGTCTTCGTTGTATCCTACAAGCTTTGGTATTCTCAACCGAATAACACAATATAATACAGTGGTACGTTATTAACTGATCAAACGGAAGTTGCTACTTAAAAGTTAGAGATAGCGTTTGTTGATCTTGCATTTATTTATGATTGACGATTCGATGGTTTTCATTACGTTGAGCATTTTGTCTTAAATGATACTCTTATTGCTTGATTTTGATTTTTGTTGGTCCTTAATAGGGTTATTATGGCCAAAAGATTGGCTTTTATTGGTCGTGAGTGGCGACTCATTGACCTTGAGCGGTTGTTTTGGCCTTGAGTGGCTAAGTTGGCCTTGAGCGGCTAATTTGGCCTTGAGCGGCTAATGTGGCCTTGAGCGGCTATTGTGGCCTTGAGCGGCTATTGTGGCCTTGAGTGGCTAAGTTGGCCTTGATCGGCTAATGTGGCCTTGAGCGGCTATTGTGGCCTTGAGTGGCTAAGTTGGCCTTGAGCGGCTATTGTGGCCTTGAGTGGCTAAGTTGGCCTTGAGCGGCTAATTTGGCCTTGAGCGGCTAATGTTAAATGTTTTTTATCGCTTTGATATAATGTTGTTCTATATATAAATGCACATATAAGCATTTCAAGAATTTATGTCACCGATGCAATTAACCATGTAATATGATTAACTAAAAAATAAACTTTTCATCAAAATAGGACATAGAGAACTTAGCTAGTAGGCCTTTTGCTTCAGATTGATGTTGCGACCGGTATACTTAGTTGAGCGAAGGCTTGTTATTCCGCATAGAATGAGGCAGCTAGCGTAGGAGCTTCGCACCATGCCCCTTCCTTTGATCGACTATTTTTGTGTACTCGCTTTCCTTTATATCAATGTAATTCTAGCATTAAACGGATCAGACAATTTTAGCAACTACGGAATTGCAAGAACTTTAAGTAAATCATATCGTAAGTTACCGGTGAACGTCATGCAATACAATTGACCATAGATTAGATTTTCAGCATATAATTAAGTTCAAAAAAGAGAGAAAGAAACATAGCTCGTGGGTATCTTCCTTGCCCATCTCCGGCCGTTGAAACAATTATCAGACGCTTCTCAAGTGGGGTCCCATGCTTCTAAGCCCGACCACAAATCTGTAATCATGCCGAGTATGGAGGTCTGGGGCATATTTCTGGGCTTTTGAGAACTTGACTCTTTTCTGATATTATCCTGAAAATACATGCTACTTTGCAATTTCTGAGAACTCGGGGCTGGATTTGTAATTAAAACAAAACTTCTTCAAATCAAGTGTCGTCTTCTTCATCGTTAGGTTTTGTAGAGGGCGGCGGCGCGGGCTCTCGAAGCTGCATCCTTGGCCATGGCATCGTCCCGCCTCTGACCTCGATTTCGATGGCGGCGAGGGATCCGTAACAACGGATTGGGGTGTGTTTTCGGTGTTAGGTGTTGGTGCGGCGAGGCTCGGACGCGGGCTGGCCCTTTGTCGGTTCTACGGTTTGCTTGAACGACAGCTTTGGCCGGTGGAAACGACATCGAAGGCCGACGATCGGTAGCGCTCGGTGAAAGGAGACGCTCGGTGAAAGGACGTCAGGCGTGATAAGACGGAGACACGGCGATTGTCGACGAAGAAGGTGACGGAGAGGATGCTCTTGGTGTGGGCGGCGAAGTGGCGTGGTGGCGGTGCCGGCTGCATTGCAGCGGACAAATGGCTCCTCCGGCCAGATTTTGCTGGTTGCGCGGGGCTTTACAGGTTGTCCAGGACGTACTTAGCGGTGTCGGTAAGAACGGAAGAGCCTCCGGCGGCACTGGGCGAGGCAAATCCCGTCGATCTGGTAAGCTGTGACGTCCCTCCCTGTAGTCCGAGGCCGGCAGTGTTCTCTCCTAGGGTTTGTGGGCGAAGACCGAGCCTCAAACGCCTCCTCTTCCAATTAACAGTTACGCCCAGAGGCAGCCACACTCCGGTTCAGATCCGCTCCAAAGCGAGATCTAGGGGAGAGCTCTTGTGCTGGATCTGACCATCGTCACCACAGGAGGGGGCAGATTCGAGATTCAGATCTGAACCGATGCCCGGACCTCCTTAGGTCAAAATCTCGCCCCGAAACTATCAATTCCTCATCACTTTTTTGATTGGGAGATCCGATCTTATGACTTTTCGATCGATCCCCACGGACGGCGCCAAATGTAAGTGCATAAATCTGCACCTTCTTCCTCCTCGGCCTCGATCTGCATAGAAGGAGAGGAAGAGGCGGGGCTGCTTCCCCGTGGGAAGCCTCCGACGCTCAAGTCAGAAGGTGTCGGCTGTCTGAGAAGCCCCCTCAACCCTAGTAGAAAACTCGAATATATAACAAGGATTAGGGTTTACCTGGTAAAAGACGATTATGCCCCTAGACATCTTATGTAATTACTTTTTCTCTGTCAATGCCGATTGATTTTCTTCAATGATGGCCTTCTTCTCTAGCCCTTTTGTCCATAGGAGGAAGAAAGTGAGTGTCCTCTCCCCTCCTCTCTTTTTATATTTTGCAAAAGGGAGGGAAAGCTCATATCCCATCACTTTTTCCTATGTAATCATTAGAGTCCTCTCTCTCCTAGTTTTGACGCCATTTTTCCCTACCAAAACACCATCCTCTCTCCTGGTCATTCCTCTCTCTCTTGGTCATTCCTTTCTCTCCTTTTGGATGACCTGCAACCGGTTTTCCCCTTCTAAATTTTTATTTGCACCAAATAGCATATATGCTAGTTTTGCAAATCCCACAAAAAAGTGACATTTTTGCAAAGTCACAAAAAAAACATGCTAGTTATGCAAATAACCCAACTATTAATAGACAAATATGTATAGTATTTGATAAGTGCTATTTTATTAAGAAAGTATTTGACAAAATGTCCATTTTGGTATAACCATTTTGCTAAATGTCCACTCTAATCTAGCATTTTACTAAATGTCCAAAAACATTTCTTAATACCAATTTTCTCCTTGTGTTAATTAAACCTGCCCTATTCCTCTTTTCACCCTCGGTCACTTCATCTTCTTCCTCGCGCTCCTTTTTGCTGCGGATGGCGAAGCATATACCCTTCTCTTTTCTCCCCCAAATCACAAGTAAAAACCTCTTCGTTCCTCCTTCCCCACCCTCTCTTGGAATTGGATCAAATTACGTATTACTTGAACTCCAATTGGTTGTTGTAGCAGTTGGAATTTGGAATTATTGAATTCGGATTTCCCTCTTTCTACTGGAGAAGATTCAAGAGTAGGAAAAATGGCGTCAACTGAGGGTTTGGTGCCTATAACCAGAGCTTTTCTTGCTTCTTACTACGACAAGTATTCGCTGAATCCCCCTCTTTCCGAGGATGTCGGTCGTCTCTCTTCGGAGATTCGGTCTTCCATCGCCCAATTGCAGACCGCTTCTCCGCTTACTTCAGGTTAGTCCTTTATGCTCTGCTTCATAGCGTTTTCTTCGCAATTAAACAGCTTTTTTCTTCCATTGGAGAGTAGGAATTACGAATTAGGGTTTGGGGGAATGGAATTAGGATTTTGCTGCGTTTGATTAGGAAAGTTGTGGACTTCGTCTCCAATACCTGCTCCGGCGGAGAGGTTCTCGGAGGTGGTGGTGTCCTCGTCGGCGATGGCGGAGGTCAACTTTTATTATTGCTCAGTGATCTTGTATTTGATGCATATCTGTTAGATTTTGAAGCTACTTATAGTCATTGGATGAACATGTATCGTTAATCTGATCAAGTGCTCTGTAAGCAACTAGCAATTATTCTTGGTAATCATATATACACCGAGCTTGATCCACTCATTTTGGGATCGTCCAATTCCTTAGTAACACATCCTCAGGTATCAGAGATTCAAAATCTAATCAGCAACTGATCAAACTCATTATGCATTGTTGTGCTATTAATTATCTTCGATCAACTTGTTTTTTTTTTCACTCAACAAAATGAGTCTTGTTGTGTTTGATTATATTATATTTTTCGGTGATATTATATGTTCTCGTAAAAAAACCCTTTAAAAACAAATATGTCACCGTCACCCAAATAAAAGTTGTCACTACACGTGTCACCAACAATGTCTCCATTGATCGATAAGCATGGTGGCGATCACGTGAAAAAAAATCTAAAAATAACTCTGTCACCAAAAAAAAGTTGTTCCCACATGTGTCACCGCCGACAATGTCACCATAGTGATCTCGTAAAAAAAAACTAAAAACAAAGGTGTCACCACAGTGATAAGGTTAGTGACAGTGATGACATCAATAAGGGTGGTGACAATGATAAGCGTGGTGACAGCGATAAGGGTGGTAACAACGATAAAGGCGGTGATAGTGATAAGGGTGGTGACAGCGACCAGGGATAAGGGTGGTGACAATGATAAGGGTTGTGACAGTGACCCCGTAAAAAAAACTCTAAAAACTAAGTTATCACAAAAAAAAAATTGTCACCACATATGTTACCACTAATAAAGGTGGTGACACTAGTCTCGTTAAATAAAAACTCTAACAACTAAGTTGTTACAAAAAAAAAATTGTCACCACGTGTCTCACCATTGATAAAGATGGTAACACTAATCTCGTAAAAAACTTTTCACCAAAAAATTAGTTTATCATCATACATGTGTCATCAAATTTCTGTCACCAAAGTCAATGACCTTGACCTGTCAATTGCCAAAATAAAAATGGGAAGGAAGGAAGGAAGTCAAATTAAAAATGGTAAGGAATGACAAAAATGTCATAATGGACATTTTGTAAAAGGAAATATGAAAGTGGACACGAACATTAATGCTCGAAACCCGAGTAATGGCCGAAACTTTCCCCCTTTCATTCTCTGTACTCGCCGACGGCCTATTGCTATTTCCTCTGGCGGTCAGTACCCCCGTTCCCGTCGGATTGGACTAACTCTTCTCAGTTCTCCTCCTCCTAGCGACAGTCATCCAAGGACCGTGAGATCTTGTAACTTTGGCCTTGTCTCTCCCTTCCGGTTGAGGATTCAGCACTGGAGTGCCTTCCTTGTTCCCATTGCTAGTATGTGTCGACGTCTACACCGTTGTTGTCGTATCCATTGGACATTGACTCCTCAGGTGACCAACTATACCACATGCGAAACAAATCTTAGGAATTCCCTCGTACTCCAGAAGATATCTTTCACCATTGATTGTGATTGAACCATTGAGGGGTTCTTCCAGATTCACCTCCACGCAAACACGTGCAAAATTACCCCTATTCGTGTAAATAGTTTTGTGATCTACCTTGATCGGCTTTCCTAGGCTCTCCGCTATCTTCATGAGCACGTCTTCTTGGTAGAGAATCATGGGCAACTCCACCAACCTAATCCAACCCGGGACCGTCTTTGATTGTCTCCGACGGTTTAAACTCCGGGGACCGGGATTTTATCACCAGACACTTTCCAAACACCATCCATGGACCTTATGTGAGAATTATGTCACAGTCTTCCTTTTTATTCATATGAACAAGGAAGTTAACTTGTGGTAAGTCAATGACCTCAAGCCCTCCACAACCCTTCCACATCTCCCTTAGCTTCCTATCCATGATGTGAGAGGGATCTTCGGACCCAGCAGTCTGACCACCAGTGAGTTCTCCCACACCACTACCAGCGTTGACATTACTGTAGGATCAATCTTAATGGTCGGTCACCTCTAGGGCCTTGAGGGAAGGAGACTTCCATCTTGTTCTGGAGAAAACCTCTGCTCATAGCGGTCTTGTTTCTTTCCACTCCCCCATGACCACTTTGTCCCTCCAAGAGATCGGCGTCGCTGGCCGGTGCAGTGGTTGTCCTCCCAGCGCTCTATTCCCAGGACCCGGATCTCCCGGCGGAGGGATATTATGAACCGGATCCGTTTGTATATCTTCATTAGGAGAGAATTCCGACTCATTTCTTTATTGGGGTTCCTAGTAAGATCCTTTGCATCTAATTTTATTAGGTTTCAAATCCGTGGTTATTAGATTTCAAAATAGTCCATTCAAGGTAAGCAAGCCATATAACTTCTTACAAAAATAGTACTAAATTTTCAAGTAAAAATAGTACTAAATTGGTGGTTTTTCTGTAATAATGAATTTAACGGGTAATTAAGTGTGAAAATCAAATAGATGGTTTTACACTTTTACCACTGTCCACTTTGAATGGACTATTTTAATTAAGTAGGTGTCTATATTTATATATATAAAGAATGATTTATGTATAACACATAACAATTTTGTAACAATACATGAAGAAGAAATTAAATCCAGTAACAAATCCAACACTTTGAGTTCATACTTAGGATTTGGCAGCAGTGCATTCCTTAGGAAGTCCCTGCGGAAACCTCTGCGTATCAGCACAGTAGTTGTATATCATGTAGTTGTCCTGAACCCACTTCATCTTCTCCTGCCCGCTCGTGTCGAGCTCCTGCGTCAGCCACACAGCCGACGATGATCCCGAGCCGCACGATGACTTGCCGCTTGACCACACACAGGCGCTGGCGTTGAAGTCCCTGTAGGAAGCCTTGAATGGGGCTTTGCTCCAGTCGGTCTTAACTCGCCCGCCTTGCGTGGCCCAGTCTTCCGCGTCCCACAGGCTCGCGTACAGCCTCATCGCTTGAGTGGTTGGGAACGACACTCCTATCGACTCCATGTTCTTGAACTCCCTGATTGGCGTCCCATCCACCATATATCTGTTAACAAAGATGAATCAGATAAGGTTTCATCGTAAAATCAATTGGCAATGTTTTATTGATATTGAAGTTTACTAATGAATAATTGATGTACGTAGTTACATGATTCTTTGGGGGTTCCAGAGGATGGAGTAGGTGTGGAAGTCGGCGGTGGGATCGAACCAAAGGCGGAATTGCATTTCGCGGTTGCCCTGCCCGTTAGCGAAGACGTTAGTATGGAGAGTGTAGGGCTGGCCGGTTTCGTTTCCTAGGAACTCGAAGTCTATCTCGTCGTGGTTTGCTCCCTGTGAGGACATCTGCATATACAATAACACAACGTTACCAATATATAATTTATTAGCCAATTCAACAATTGGAACAAATCTGATCACATATAGACAAGTGCTACATATATAGATAGACAGAGACTTACGAAAAAGGTGGTGACGGTGCCAGCGGAGTTGCCAGGGACGAGCTTGATCTTGGACTCGACCTTACCGAAGAGGAACTCGTTCTTGGACTGGAAGCCGGAGCCAGAGCCCTTGTCAAGAGAAAGGGTAAGGAGTTGGCCGTTGTTGAGAATGGTGCCGCGGCCATCGCCCCAGGTGATGTCGACGTCTTGGTAGAAGTTGGCAGAGCAGGCGGCCATCAGGCTACCAACCACCACAAGTAGACGGACGGCGAGAAACAAAGAAGCCATTAATTGTAGATTGAGATGGACCAATGTAAGTGTGTATGTATAATGTGTGTAATGATGGAGTTGAAGTGTTTGAAGGTTGGTGTGAACTGTGAAGGGTGAATCAATGGAGTGGGAGTATATATAGGGATAGGACTTAGGAGGGTTTGTTGATTAGATTAGAGAATAGAGAGAGTAGGTGATCGGATGAAGGAAGGAGGGAAAGTTCAAAGGAGTGGGGGAGAGGGAAACAGCTGTGAATGCAAAGGACCATTCAAGTTGAGGTTAAGCCTTAAAACTTAAAAGGGTGATTACTGTTTAGTACTAAAAAAGGGTGGTGTGGACTGTGGGTTGAAAGCCACTCCGCGTAGTTAATTGGTTTTGGTAAGGTTTCAAAGGTGGGTCGTGTCATGGCCCGCCCGCTTCTCTCTTTTTTCCTAACGCGCATTCATTTCTTGTGCACATATATATTTCCTTTTAAGTTGAAGGCGTCAAATTTGAAGCCCACAAGTAGAGCTCCTTTTCGGTTTGAGTTCCCAACTGGTTTGTTTGGGTTATTTTGGATTTTAATTATTTCATACAAATATACAATATTATTCATTTTGGGTTTTCGACATTTTCACGAGTAGATCCCAATTTCTTATCAACAATTTATTCTCTAGGTTGATCATCATCTGCAATTATCGAGTCCGGCCATAAAATCAGATCAAACTAATTAAGAGGTATGATTTGGGTTCTCATTACTTCTCGTATACATGATCGAATCGAACAATTAGTACAATGAATTTAAAGATAATCGATACTCTATTCATTTTGACACGTCCAGCATCGACTTTTTTTTTTTGGGACCTTTCTAACATATGTTCTAAGGACAGCTATTATAAGTTCAATTGGAAACTACCAATAAAAAACCAATATTTAAAAAGCAATATTAAAAAAAGTTCAATTAAATTTATGAAATCTTTTCGGTTTGAACTTTTTAACCTATGTCTTTGGAGCATATTTTAAAAAAACAAATTTTTTTTACCATATACTTAATTTATTAAGACTACTTTATATGCACATTTGGAACCCTCTAAAATAATCATTGAAACACAATTTTTTTTAATTCAAATGTATACTGATAAGCATTTACACAATATCTACGAAAAACATGTTTATTTGTTAAAAAAAAATATGAAAATTTCGCCAGATACCCTGGAGTATTGCAAATTTCACGAGGTATACAACTTTTTTACATATTTCGCGTGGTACCCCTGAGGTTTTAACCCATTTCGCCTCGTGCCCTTCTCGGTTAACTTTATAACCTTTTTTAGTGAATTCAGTTAGTTTGCTCCAAAAAAAAAAAAAGAATGGCGAGACCAGGCGAAGAGAGCGAGGAGACCAGACAGAGAGCGAGGAGAGAGCGACGCGAAGAGAGCGAGGAGACCAGGCGCGATACAGCAGCAGCGGCTCGGATCTGGGCTCGACTCGGACCTTCTGCTGCAACCTCTGAGCGCTTGGACCTGCTGCTGCACCCTCTGCGCGCTCGGACTCGGACCTGCTGCTGCACCCACGAGAAAGGTTAGATTTTTGGTGTTCTTATTAACTAGGGTTTGGTGTTCTTGTTTTTAGATTTTTGGTGTTCTTGTTTTTAGATGCATTTGGGGGTTTTTGTGATGTCAAATTTAAGGTTTAGGTTGAAATTGATAGATTTCGAATTCGAAATTTCGATTTAGGGTTTTTGTAGAGGTTCATCTCACTTCACTATGAAATCGGATTTATTAAACTAGGACCTCTGCTCGGATTTTTGGTCTTAATCGAATGGTGATGAAATCAGATTTTAGTGCTCAATTCGCTATGAAATTGGAGGTTTATTGAATCTGTCATAGCTTGGTGGATCTAGAAACCTTTCTTCTGTTAAATTTGTTTCTTCTCCTTGTCATCATTGTTCAAACAGATTAGTAAAAAGGTTTATTGTTACATAGCACGAAGAATGAAAAGTTCACTCCCAACTCTAATATTTAGAGTTACACAACTTTACAACGGTAATCGACTTGATTCATTTGCTCCATTCTGAATGCAAGGTACTGCAATAAATGTGCTGCTAATTATGTCGTAAGGTACTGAATTGAGGCTTCCGTTCTGATTGTAAGCTTCAAATTAGACAAGGTTAGACAAAGGCTTCCTTGCCTGAATTTTTTCTGTGTTGGCAAATAAGTTCTCTATATGTTTATGCCACGTTGAAGATAGAATAAGCCTCTTTGCTTTGAAAATTTTGGCTTATTAGCTCAACCGGTAGAGCATTGTGCGTAATTAGGCACAAGATGTGGGTTCAAATCCCACATAAGCCACACAAATATAAGCAGTTCTAGACTTCAAAGTTCACACTTTGAAGCTCATGTTAGCACATGAGCTAGATTAGTGATCAATAATGTAAAATGATGAACATCAGTAGCCAGTTCTAGACTTCAAATCCCACATAAGCTCATCGATCGATCTTATCAACAGTAAAAAAGTAATTTCTGGAATATTTCTTTATCCTGAGACATCATATATAATGGGAAAGGTACAACTAATAGCAGATGCTCTAGTATGAGGACTTGGCTTTTTGGCAAGAAGACCTGAAAGGAATCTGGTAATGTTTTTTCATATTAGTTTGAACTCCCAATCTGCTGTGTGTGCACGATGTTGAATGTGAATACTCCATATTAATTCATCAAAACCTTTACTGAACATGAATATTCCACTGTGAAGAGTAGCTAGTTGGAAATTTTTTGTTTTGAAAGGCATATAGTTTAATCCATGACCATTTGGAACTTGTCTATAATTCTTGATATCTTTTTTTAGAATTAAAAAAACTAGAACATGTTTTTCTTTACAACTTTTTTTTTCTCATATCTTGTTGAATATATGATAACTGTAGGTCACTTAAGTTGGATGGAGTTTAGCTTGTTATGGATAATTTTTTGTCATACAAGTTAGTTTAATAATCTTTATCTATGCATAATTATTTATTTAGGCCACCCAAGAAATGTACTCATAGTTGCCTTGTTGGTTAAAAAGGTTGCTATTCAGTATTTACGCCACCTCTCTACACCGGCAAGGTGCATTTTGTAAACCGAATGCTTCCAAGAAGCTAGGTTTGAGAAATCACATATAGAATTTATAGCCTATGTGGGATTCGAACCCACATCAATGTGTACAATACATTGCTCTACCATTTGAGCTAATAGGCTAATATAAAACAAAGTGTATCACCAAATAATATAATGCCAGTCTTCTTTAATAAAGCATCTATATAAGCATTGACCCATACTCCAATTATCTCATGCTACTTTGCCTCCAAACTCAAGTTCATAAACTGACCCATACTCCAAAAGAGCAATCTGGATCAAACACAGGGGCTGCATTTTTACCATCAGCAACAACAACATATGAAGTATCATGCACCAAAATCACAATTCAATCATCAATGATGGATTTACTCTACATGACAAGGCCTCAAGGGCCTTGCAGGGATGTCCTCTGTTTAATTTTTGTTTCTGCTCAGCTATTACTCCTCAGCTGTTACACTGAGATCAGCAATTATAACCATTTTTGTTCATTTCTGTTTTGACTTTGTTTCAAATCAGCCCTTGTCTAATTTGAAGCTTACAATCAGAACGGAAGCCTCAATTCAGTACCTTACGACATAATTAACAGCACATTTATTGCAGTACCTTGCATTCAGAATGGAGCAAATGAATCAAGTCGATTACCGTTGTAAAGCTTTGTAACTCTAAATATTAGAGTTGGGAGTGAACTTTTCATTCTTCATGCTATGTAACAATAAACCTTTTTACTAATTTGTTTGAACAATGATGACAAGGAGAAGAAACAAATTTAACAGAAGAAAGGTTTCTAGATCCACCAAGCTATGACAGATTCAATAAACCTCCAATTTCATAGCGAATTGAGCACTAAAATCTGATTTCATCACCATTCGATTAAGACCAAAAATCCGAGCAGATGTCCTAGTTTAATAAATCTGATTTCATAGTGAAGTGAGATGAACCTCTACAAAAACCCTAAATCGAAATTTCGAATTCGAAATCTATCAATTTCAACCTAAACCCTAAATTTGACATCACAAAAACCCCCAAATGCATCTAAAAACAAGAACACCAAAAATCTAAAAACAAGAACACCAAACCTTAGTTATAAGAACACCAAAATTCTAACCTTTCTCGTGGGTGCAGCAGCAGGTCCGAGTCCGAGCGTGTAGAGGGTGCAGCAGGAGGTCCGAGCGCTCAGAGGTTGCAGCAGAAGGTCCAAGCCGAGCCCAGGTCCGAGCCGCTGCTGCTGTATCGCGCCTGGTCTCCTCACTCTCTTCGCGTCGCTCTCTCCTCGCTCTCTGTCTTGTCTCCTCGCTCTCTTCGCCTGGTCTCGCCTTTCTTTCTTTTCTTTTTCTTTTTTTTTTTGGAGCAAACTAACGGAATTCACTAAAAAAGGTTAAAGTTAACCGAGAAGGGCACGAGGCGAAATGGGTTAAAACCTCAGGGTACCACGCGAAATATGTAAAAAAGTTGTATACCTCGCGAAATTTGCAATACCCAAGGGGTACCTGACGAAATTTCCGAAAAAAATATCATATTAGGTTTACTTTCTAAAATTACCAATATAATGATTAAAGAATATTACTAGTAGTTTTTGAAAAATTATGTACTAATAAAATACTCCGTAATAACTAAAAATATAATTATATTTTTTTCAACTATTCATATTTGTAAGTATGTGAATTATGATTGTGCACACTCTTGTCATTCTGCCTGGGGTATTGATATTCATAATAATCCCGATCTACTAAACCTTATCTGAAAGGATATCATCGGACAGAGTCTGCTCACCCGAAATCTTTTCTAATAATTAAAAAAAAAATGTGAATTATGATTGATCGATAAAGGAGGAGGTATTTAGTACGGGGCGGTATAGTGATAATGGGAAAGTGGAGATTCCAAGTGAAGTACTTTTGAGTTATAAATTTGGTGGCCCTTTCTTCACCTAATACAAAACTGCATATCCCTATCTAGTTTTAGCGCATGAGGACTATTATTATATTAAGCATTTGATTTGGACAGCTAACTAGCTCACAGAAACTTCTTTCAGTCTGCAACGCTATTTTTTTAAAATCAAAATAAGAATTCGGTCCTCCAGACATGCTTAGAGAAACCGAGAAATCTGATAAGTCGATGGATGGACTAACCTAGGGACGGAGCCAGAAAGTTTTGAGCGGGGTTTCACCATAGTAGTCGACAATAAGATCGAGAAAAAAAATCATAAAACACAGCGTGTTCGATAGTATAAACTAGTGTCAATCTATGATTTCGAAAATACTAAAAATATATAAAACGAAACTAAGGATAAGAAACGAAAATAAAGATATAAAACACAATAAATAAACATTGCATTATTAACATGTAATAATGTATAACTAGATATAAAAAATTTAAACTTGCGTAACTTCTTAAAATATTCTCAAAATAAGTAATATAACATATGGTTTCAAAGCTCTCGAGATGAATTATAATATTTGAATGTCAATTTAAGTACAATATTAAAGTATTACAGTATATTGAAATAAAACTAAAGTGAATAATACTCCTGTAATTTTCAAACATTCATAACTTTTTACTCAGATGTCGGATTATGACGTATTATATATCAAAACGAAGCTATCGACGAGGAGAATACACATAGGTAATTTGTCAGATGAGGGGGGGAGGTCACGTCACCCCCTATTACCCCCCAGCTCCGCCTCTGGACTAACCATCATGTACAACCGAAAAAACTAACAAAAGCAAATGACTGAAACAAATGACAAAAAGAAATAACATGAATCAAATGACAAAAATAAAAAAGTATAAATAAACGTACAAGTCATCCTACACTGAAACTACAAGCTAGCAGAACAAACAAACCAATCGGCCAAAGGGAAGACGCACACAGAGAAATCTGGGGAACCTAGCGGACATCTCAGATTATGGATTCCAACAGAGCCTTCAAATTGAGCACCGTTCAAATGAAGCCTATCTTAACCCCTCGAGAACGATAACAAGATCGTAATAGGTTGCACAAGGGCAAGCCGAATTAGAGACGGACAAGATGAGCATGAGGAGAAAATTAAACAACAATCAAAAGAAAAAGGACAAAGGCCAAGGATTGAAATTTGTATTTTAATTTAGTAGGAACCCGACTGTTAAACAAGATAGCCACAAACGGAGACGCCGAGAAGGGCAGACCCAAGGGCGGACCGAGGACAACGCCGAGGAGACCACAAAGAGGGCGGAACCGGAAGCAGATCCGTAGGCGAAGTCACGGTCACCCCAAGGGGGTCCGAGTCGAACAATGGTGGTCGGGGAAGGAACCGGAAGAAAACCAAAACAAGTCGGAGGAGGTGGAAGTGATAGAAGCTGAGGAAGGCTAACGACGGCTGGAGCGAGCCGAGACGGACGGCCGGAGAGGACTGAGGCTGGTTGAACACTTTTGGACGGGAGGCATGGTGCTAAGGTCGGTGAGGACTGAGGTTGTAGGTTGCAATCGGTATTGCTGGTGGGCAAGGAGGAGTATGTGGGAGTGAGGCGGCTCTCGAAAAAAACGCCTCTCCAGGAGAGAGTGTTAGGTCAGGAACATGTTATGTTATCAAATTACTCTGCAACGCTATATAATTAAGGGGTGTTTACTAGAATGTCTATATTTTCTGCCTTTATTAGCATTTTGTCCACCAACCTATCCACATTAGCTAAATGTCCATCTGTTGCACAAATGAAATTCACAATTCCGATGAAGTGGATCGGACTCCCTCACTGTTCACGCAACTGAACATCCGAACTCGATCCCGTGGTTCCTCCGCCTCTCCCTCTATACCTCCTCTGTGGACTGAAGTACAACTCTTCATCTTTCTGAAAACCATCACAAGCACATCTCCTGGAGCTTCTCTTCCTCACGACGTAATTGACTATATCAATCCTTATCTGCAAGAAACATGGAACATAAACCTAATTCACATCCGGATTCGATAACTATCTCTACGGAAGTTAAAATTGGAATCGAAAAGTGGAAAGCTAACTAAAGCCTAAGCAAACTTAAAGCCCCAATTTCCAATTCAAGCCCCAAAAATCCAAAACCCTCAATTGCATTTGAAGACAATCACAAAGAAATTAAATGGAAATCGAGAGGAGAGGAGAGGAGAGGAGAGAACCTGTCATGGGGTGAACCGTTCGATAAAATATGTCATTACTATTAATGCATATTTCTTTCAAATGATAACATTTATATAAAATATTTATTTTTTAGATAATTTTTTTAACAAATTTGTACGTATTAATAATAATTATGAAATAGTTTTTATCTCCTAAAAAACTTACATAGAAAATAAAATGACATGTTTTTATTGAACAGTGAGTATGTTAGGTTGGGGCACCCTTGATTTCAACAGCCATACATTGACCACATATTTCAAGTAGAGGATGAAATAGGAGTACATTGAGAGCAATTCCCATTTTCCGATTATCCGACGCCGCTCGCCCTTTGCTTTTGGACGCTTCTTTCCATTCCCATTCAACTTGCTTTATACCCCTTTTTATTTTTATTTTTATTTTTTTTAAAAGCTACTCGTATCACGTTTTGGACGTGGGTTTTGTAGAGACAATATTAATAACTAGTGCAAAGCCCGTCCCGTGTACGGGAATGTATTAACAATATTATAAAATTATATCAATATTCTTCATTCATTACATTTTAAAAGTCCTCATGCGCCGTAAACGGCTATGCGTCGATTTTAGTATATGTATATAGATTTTTAGTAAATTAAACCAAAATTTTTCTATACAACACATAACTTAACCTTTAAAGTTTTAATTAGTATTTTTCGTAATGC
Organism: Persicaria maculosa; assembly: GCA_963922045.1. Lineage (NCBI taxonomy): Eukaryota > Viridiplantae > Streptophyta > Magnoliopsida > Caryophyllales > Polygonaceae > Persicaria > Persicaria maculosa. Next base: position 58,389,291 of record OY998259.1, read on the forward strand.
ATTTTTTATTTGATTAAATATATTAGTTATGGAAAATGATGTTTTAGGAAAAAAAAACTCTACCACTAACAAATCTAATACTATATTAAATATGCATTTGAACCATTCTAAAATGAATATGAAATTGAACAACTAAACAAATTTGATGGCATGGTTGTATTATAAAGTTCAGAATGCAACGAAAACAACATAATAACATTAATTAGATTAATCCATATATAATATGACAACAAATCCAACTTTTTTTTTTATATATCAAAATAAAACATACATAAAAATTGATTTTGAGTGATAATCTAAAAGTAATACTTCAAAACAACGGTAATTAATGATAACTAAGTGCATAATCTAATATATGAAGATCAATTGAGAGTTTGAAGCTTTATATCTTTTATATATATATATATATATATATATATATATATATATATATATATATACACACACGCATGACAAATAAATAAATTTAATCATCTTAATTCACTTAGGCCAATTTTCCTCTAAAAGGTTAGTTTTGATTGATGTGAATAAGTTAAAACTTCGATCATAAGATACTTACTTGTAAGGATCGTAAGGTCAGATAAATAAGCAAAGTCCGCTGATCAACCTGATCCATTAAAAAAAATATGAATTCCCACAATGATGACATAGCCTATAGTGACATTGTCTACATCCATTAGAAATTAAGACAACAAATAAATAATCTAAATTTCAACAGCTTGCTCCAAATAATTAAAGGGCGTTGTTATAGACATCACATAATTGATCAATTGAAAAAAAATTGACAGTGTGGTATATAAAAGTTCAGAACACAATCTAAACAACATAATTAAACTAATTAGAATCTATATAATAGCATGATAACAAATCCAAAGAAACATGCATATATACAACATATAAAAAAAATCGAATTTGAGTGACATAGAAATTTAAAGATTTCAACTAATTGTCACGAGTTGTTAATGGAATGGAGGGTCATGAACATCTCTTGTATATATAAGAATATATAATGCAATGATCAAAGATTTCAATTAAGGAAAAAAATAACTAACAAATAATTACATTTCCATAAATATATAAGATATACACCTACATACATTATTTAAATTATACTAAGATATGGATAAATGATAGTCTATATAATCCATAAATATATAAGATACACATAAATTATAAAATATGTTAAGATATAGATAGATGCTAGCCGATTACGTGCATGACATATAAATACACATAAATTATAAAATATGTTAAGATATAGATAGATGCTAGCCGATTACGTGCATGGCATATAAATACATATAACATATATAATATATATTGATTGATGATCCCATTACTTTATGAATGTAAATAGAATTAGGAAAGATATACGGATTGGTAATCATATAATTATATGAAATACGTTAAAATTATTACTTTTAAATACTAATGTTTTTTACATATAAAACTATGGTATTTAGTTAGTTTAATAGTATTATTTTTTTGGTGGGGGTGGAAAAAATTTTATATAGTATTTTCTTAGAGATTTTTTCCTTATATAATATTTACTCTTTTATAAGATATTCCATCTAATTATTTTTATTAGATTTCCTTTTTGACGGGAGAAAGTTTTGCGAGACGCTCTCACGTGTCGCCACGTAGGCAGATTTACTCACATGCCGCCACGCAGGCACCAATGCATCGGTTTTAGTATATGTATATAGCTGTGCTTCTTTTTTCTTTTTAGAGAAAATTTACGTCGAAGGCGCAAATTTTTTATCATAATAATAGAGTGTCTCTCAAGTGTGGCAAATTAGGGTTTTGTCCACATAAAATTTTCTGGACAAAATTACCCCCTAATCTCATATCTCCATCGTCGTTTCAGCACCACAGATCCATGGACGTAATAAGAGATATCTCCCTCTTCGCTATTTCAGATCTCGCTCTCTTCGTCGACCCCTCCCTCGCTCTCTGCTCTGAACGACCGCTCCTTCGCCGGATCTGACGGATGCCACTGCCATGGCCGAGCAGATCGAGGACGGAGATCTGAGATCTCAACCTCCGAGTGACCATCCATGGCGCCTCCTCCTCCGATTCGCGCTCCGAGCCAGCGATTTGCAACTGGCGGCCCAGATGCGCTCCCTCCGTTCTCGCTCCAGGGATCTCGCCTCTATCCTCTCGAATTCCAGGGATCTCGATCGCCTCTGTCACCTTGCTGGCGGCCGCCTGAATCAATGCCAAGAAAGACGAATTCGGTGCGCCGATGACGAGTTGAATTCGATGCCATGGCTTCTCCATGGACGCCGCCGGTGCGCCGCCGATGAGCACCGCCGAAGACATCGGTGACCGCGAGGTTGGCGGAGGCCACATATCTCTTCTCCCATGGCTTCTCCATGTGTTTCCGCACTTTTCCGATTGAGGATTCATCAGTCCGTCTCTCTGGGTCTCTCCCCTGCGTTATCGCTGCCAACGACCGAAGGGGTGCCGGTGAGTTTGCTTGATCTGCTTGGATCGGTCTGATCTGTCCGATTGATTTCAGCAACTGTGCAACTGTGTTGGACTGGTTTTCGATTGAGGATCTCCCTCGACTGGTTTCCGAGTGAGGATCTCCCTCGACTGATTTCAGCATCTGTCCGATCCGGCGAGGGACTCAATCGATTTCAGCAAGCGACTCCAGGCAAGGGAGACGGCAACAGCTGATAAGTGAGTCCGAAGGTAATAGTCTCATTTAAGTGCTTTTTTTCTTTGTTGCTGAAGATGTCTGCTAGTCCTTTAATGGTCAATGAATTACAAACCTAATCATTGCTGTCATAAATTGCAGAATTTTCAATCCTTAATGGTCTATAAATTTACTTTGCTTTGGAAAGGATCTATGGCAAAAGCATAAACAACATTGCTGAAACCCCGGTTTCAGCAGCAACAACAATGCTGAAATCGAGGTTTCAACAACAACGTTGTGGAAGGAAATTTGGAGTTAGACTCGTGAGAGGAATATTTTTACTCTTTTGATGAGGACTCTTAGTTTGGTCCTTCTTTTTGCTGAAATTGTTGTTGCTGAACTTGCTTTAAAACTAGAATTTGCTGAAATTGTTGTTGTTGAACTTGCTTTAAATCTTCTTTGCTTTAAAACTAGAATTTATTGAAATTGTTGTTGTTGAACTTGCTTTAAATATCCTTTAAAAGCCTCTTAGCTCAATGGTAGAGCGATGGCTATGCGCAAATATGTGGGTTCGAATCCCGCATAGGCTAAATTTTATATCCCGTAACACGGTTTCAGCAACAATTTCAATATCAACAACATTGCTGAAACCGTGGATTTAACATCAACAACGTTGCTAAAACCGGGGTTTCGGTATCAACAACAGTGCTGAAATCGGGGTTTCAACAACTTCGGTTTCGGCAACGTGAAAAAAAAAAAAACAGTAACGCGAAAAAAACAGTAACGCGAAAAAAAAAACTACTGAAACAGAGGGTGACACAAGAGTTTCAGCAACTCTGGAAACGCGAAAAAAAGCAAAAAAAAAAAAAAAAAAACAGTAACGCGAAAAAAAAACTCTTGAAACAGAGGGTGGCACAAGGGTTTCAGCAACTCTGGAAACGCGAAAAAAAAACGAAAAAAAAAAGCGAAAAAAAAACTGCTGAAACAGAGGGTGGCACAGGGGTTTCAGCAACTTTATTTTAGGGTGGACATTTTGCTAATATGGAGAGGGTGGTGAACATTTTCCTAATAAAGCCAAAAATTTTAGACATCGAGGTAATCAACCCTACTTTATTAGGTGAGGTTTCAAAAAATATCCAAGAATATTTCACCAGAAAAAAAAGGAATGTGCTGTCATAATATAAGAGCAAATACTCCCGCATCACACAAAAGAAAGAGAAATTTGCATCACAAAGAACTAATTTTTTTTTTTTTTGATTAGGTAAAAATTCGAGTTTAGACAGGCCTGAAACTCGAGAGGCCGATAAATCGGCAGACGGTAAACCGTCAAATAAACAACAAATACATAAACGGTGCAAAAGAACAGGCTATACAACAACGAAAGATAAAACTCAGCAAACCTAAAGCTAGCAAGTCGGGGACGTAGACTACGGACGAAGCCAAGCACCATCGTGAAATGACACTGTTGGCCGGCGATACATCAGGCATCCATGTGGGCAGTGAAGACGAACCTCCAAGGAATCTATCCGTACACGGAGTCGCCCTGTACACACTACCACGATCCCAACCAATCCCGACTCCGACTGCCAGAACCCCAGAATCCCGACTCCGGCATCACAAAGAACTATGACATCAAGTAAGATGATTGAGTGAAATTATTTTTAAATAATTTCATTTTAATTAATAATAAGTATTAAATTATTTTTAAAAAATCAATAAGAAAATTTATATTTTATATCATAAAAAACATACCTAACCATAAAACGATAAATAAAATGAACTATTAAAAAAAAGATATTTTTTGAAGTAAATTTCGAAATAATAATTTCTGCTTTCGTATATACGATTATTTTTATAAGAACGGAGTTCGTGCATGAAATATCATCGTAAATCATATCTATCTATGCAATGCATCAATCTGTATGTATGTTTCATACATTCATAAATCATAATGATGATTGATGGAAAAGGCAAAGGAAACCGTGTTGGACCAAAATGCACATATAGCATACACAAACATGACCCTTCCAAATTCCAATGTACTGTTCCCTCCGATCCAAAAAAATTGTCGTTTGACTTTTTAACACGTATTTTAAGGAGCTAAAAACTATATAAAATATCAACTTTTTTTAAATTATTTTTTAACAACTTATTATTTGTTGGTAATAAGTATTAGATTATAAAAAAATAATAAAAAAAAAGTTAATACTCCCTCCGTTTCAAAATAAATGGTCTTTTGCTTTTTGACACGCTTTTTAAGGAGCGAAAAACTCTGTAAAATATTATTTTTTTAATTAAAATTTTTATACTATTTAATACTTATTACTACAGTAATAAGTATCTAATTATATAAAAAAATTAATAAAAAACTAATATTTCTTAGAGTTTGTCGCTCGTTAAAAAGAGTGTCGAAATGTAAAAGATCATATATTTTGGAACGGAAGGAGTATATTATATAGTTTTTAGCTCCTTAAAATACGTGTTAAAAAATCAAACGATAATTTTTTTGGATCGGAGGTAGTATATACTACGGAAAACTAAGTACCCAAATAGGCTACTCCGTAGTTTGTAGAAATCCACCCCTTAAAATTATAACTACATAAAACCATTCACTAAATATATTTCATTAGCAACTCCTCTGGAAAATCTGTTCAGAACCTAATAACATTTGGGTAAAGATAATAAAAGAAAAATATTTACAACAGGAATGCCTAATGGAAAGATCAACACAGAACACTTCCTGGCAATTTGGCAGACTCCTTCAATTAAGAGGAAATTTTTTGCAAGGGCTACAATGGATAATAGGAAATGGAGAATCGATCAATGTCTGGAAGGACCCTTGGCTCCCCAACTATGATCTCACGAGCTTTCAAGACTACTTCGATCCTGAACTAAAAGTAAATCAACTTTTCGACTCTAGTAAACAATGGGATACCTCACTTCTCCATGAGATCTTTCCAAATAACATTGTCCAAGACATCATCAAAATCAAAATTCCCTACTGGGATACTCCCGATAAACTTATATGGAAGTTTAACTCGGACGGACAATTCACTACGAAATCTGCCAGACAAATGAATCACGATAATAGTAGCACTTCAAGGGACTACAATTGGATATGGAAACTTCATCTTCCCCCTAGAACTAAAAACCTTCTTTGGAAAATAGCCACTGATAACCTAGCCACTACAGAACGATTAAACAGATACTATAATAGAATACCATCTAGTTGCTGCTTTTGTGGAAACAATCAGGAAGACAACAACCACCTTCTTATCCTTTGCCCCTTCACCAGAACTGTCATTGCCGCCTATGAACAATTGACGGGGAAAAACGTCCCATTAATACCCATAGACTGCAACAACATCAATGACCTTTTTAACTCGGCCCGCGATAAATAAGTCATCGAAGAGCTTTGCTTTGTCTGGTAAAAAATTTGGGAAACCAGAAATGAGGTAATCTTTAGGAACAAAAAATTGGATACCTCTCACCAAATTGCTATTAGAATATTTGGAGATCTCAAGGATTGGAAAAATGTAACTGCTACGAAATCCCAATCTCTGAACCATAGTTCGAAGAGGAAGCGTAACTCTAGATGGACCAAACCACCTAGGGCTATCTACAAAATCAATGTAGATGACTCTCTTAAACCCACGGGCGATTGCCAAGTGGGAGGGCTTATTAGGGATCATTATGGTTCTGTGATTGATATCTTTCAGTTAGAAACGAATGCTACCTCTCCTATGCAAACGGAGGCTTTGGCTTTTAGTGCAGGTGTGAACTTAGCTCTATCCAAAGGGCTACGTAAAGTTATAGTCGAAGGAGATTGTTTGGAAGTCGTCAAGGCAATCAACAACAGCTCTCATGTGAGATGGGAAATTCTGAGGGAAGTGGAACTTATCAGGAATCTTAGATCAAGCTTTGAAAGCATCGAATTCAGACACTGCTACAGGGAAGCAAACAAGGCAGCTGATTTCATATCTAGGTCTAGGGATACTTGTACGTATTTGAACCTCCCTACTCATTGGGATCTCTGTAACATCATCCGTCTGGATGATCATGGTGGTACCTTACCTTAGTAAGGATCACCTAATTTTTGCCTACTGTAAAATATATATATATATATATATATATATATATATATATATATATATATATATATATATATATATATATATATATATATATATATATATATATATAGGGTTAGGTTCGGGTACACACAACTCCAAAAGTGAGAAGGAAAGAAGCAATTTGATTGGTCCACGTGTACAAAAGTGAATTAAAATTGTGAGGCAGGCGCAACTTCCCAATTAATTAGTAACACCTACCCAAATTAATTAGTAACACACTCACTCTCACATATAGACACTAATTAATTGCATGCGCCAACTTGCTAATTAATCAGAAAATTTATGTACATGTAAAAGTGTTTCTATGAACTTTTAAAACTTATTTTTTGACATTTTTACTTGTCAAAAAAATATAAAAAATATATTTTTGGTTGTAATTTAATTTTATCTACACATAGACACCCACTTTGTATATGTTTTGTTGAAAAAAAAAAATTGACAAGAAGTGGTTCAACAATTTTATTCACAGTGGTTCGGTAATTTTATTCACATTGGTTTAGCAATTTCATTCACAATGGTTCAGCAATTTTTTTCAGAGTGGTTCGGCAATTTTATTCACATTGGTTCGGCAATTTTATTCACATTCGTTCAGCAATTTTCTTCACAGTGGTTCAACAATTTTCTTCACAGTGGTTCAGCAATTTTTTCACAGTGGTTCAACAATTTTCTTCACAGTGGTTCATCAATTTTATTCACAGTGGTTCAGCAATTTTCTTCACAGTGGTTCGACAATTTTATTCACAGTGGTTTAGCCCTTTTACTTTTAGTGATTCATCCCTTGTATTGGTGTGGTTCAGCCCTTTTACTCTTAGTGGTTCAACTCTTTTACTCTCAATGGTTCGACCTTTTTACTCTTAGTGGTTCAACCCTTTTACTCTTAGTGGTTTAACCCTTTTACTTATAGTGGTCCAACCCTTTTACTCATACTGGTTCAGTCCTATAAAGAACTGGTTCATGCAGCTATAAATAAGTGGTTCATGAACCTATAAATAAGTGGTTCATGAACCTATAGGGAAGTGGTTCATGAAGTTTTAAAGAAGTGGTTCATGAAATTACTCCATGAACCACTAGAATTTGTTTCATCAACCACTACTATTTAATAATTGTAAATTTTTTATTTTTCTATATTTTCTTATAATGTTTATTTATTTATTTATTTATTTATTTTTAATTAACCAATATTATTTATTTGATTGACCACTACTCTTTATTTGATGAACCACTACTATTCAATAATTGTAAAATTTTCACTCTTCTTTTATTTTCTTTTAATATTTATTTTTTAATTATTTATTTATTTGTTTGTTTTTAAAATAAAATGGTTCATGAGTCAATACTATTTATTTGATGAACCACTACTCTTCATTTGATAAACCACTACTATTTAATAATTGTAAAATTTCACTCTTCTTTTATTTTATTGTAATGTTTATTTTTAATTATTTAATTATTTATTTTTTAAATAAAAAAATTCATGAACCAATACTATTTATTTTATGAACCAATACTATTTATTTGATGAACCACTATACTCTATTTATTTGATGAACCAATTGGTATAAAAACTCTAAACCACTTAATATAAAAAACCCTGAACAACTTGGTATAAAACCTCTGAACCACTTGATTTAACACTATGCACAATTAGTGTAAAAATATTGAAGCACTTGGTATATTAAAATTTGATAATTCTTTAACACACTTTTTGCAGATTGACTAATAAACAATTTACCAGTACACATGAACAAGGAGGATCAAATATTAATAAAATAATGACCAATTGTTGTTCATCCCAATTCAACTATTCAAGTACAGCAAACCGTCAATGGCATCGGCCGGGATCTCTATTCAAGGTGATGGGATGTCGGTGGCCATGGTTTCTTCCTCCTCGTCGAATTGCCTAGGTTTCCAACTGGAGGAGGCCGATCGATGACAGTACGACTCCTTCGGCTGCGAGGAGTACCTGATCGAGAGGGTCGTTCGTGAAGAGGAGCTGCAAGGTGTACGACGCAGCCACCCGGGCGGTGGTGACGGAGATACGGCGGAAGATGGAGGCCAGTGCCAACGTGGCCATCGGAAAGAAGGTCTTCCACCTTTTCATCATGGCCAGCTTCGACTGCGCTTTTGCGATGGCCCTGGTTCTCGTCCTCCATCAGATCTGCCGTAGAAGCCATGGATGATGGAATAGGTGACTAGGTTAGGGAGGCGGCGTAAAGGGAGAAGGACGGGTCGAAAGGAAGGGGTGACAATTGAGAGAAAGGGAGGCGCGTGACAGAAGTTTTATTTTTATTTTGTGATTTTTCTCCCTATTAAAATCTGATCAATCATATTTCTTCTTTCCTTCCTACTGGAACAATTTCTTCTCATTTGAACCCTCCCCTATATATATATATTTCATTAGCATTTCACCACTGGTTCCTAAATTCGCATGAAAAATATGTGAAAAGTCAATTATGCCCCTCATTTTTAATGTTAATTTATTTTTATTTTATTTTTAATTAATTTATTACTAAAAGGCTACATTAAAAGAAATTTAGAAAATAGACTTGTGCAAGAAGGTGTGGAATTGGTCATGGCAATACTGCCGAAGAAGAAACGAAGGGAGAGCGAATTAAAGGCCGGGGAATTGCATTGATATTTCTAACAATCTTCTTCCAACTCTAATTAATCCTACCTAGTTTCTTCTCTTTCTTTCTTTTTTTTTTAATAACATAGGTTCCGGTCCAATTCCGGTCCGGACCGGAAATTCCGGTATGGTCCCGGGTTTGGACCGGAACCCGAAAATTAAAATATCTTGGACCGTGGACCAGACCGTAATATTCCGGTCCGATCCAAAGACCGTAAATTCCGGTCCGATCCCGGTCCGATTCATATTTTGCCCAGCCCTAGTTTAAGAGGCATTTTCTGCAAATTATGATAACCCACAGTCTCATGCACGGAACAGGACACACTAATGTGTGTATAGTTCAAAAATACTCCGTATAATTTCTTTCATTTTTTGGCATAATTTTATAATTTTATTGAGCTAAAAATTATATAAAATATTAGATTTTTTTTTATCAAATTTTAAAACAATACAATACTAATTAATTATTAATATATTCTTCATATTTTTATAATTAATTCAAATCTATATAAAATACTAAAATAGAGATCTGAATTCGAATTTAATTTATTGGGTCCTTGTTGAATCATGTCTATGTGTTGTTTTCCGTTGCAATATGCATGCGCCCATCTTTTTTGACATTTTAATTAATGACCAAATATATTTAAGTTATACCAAACAACTATCGATCTCACTTATTTTATCCACTTCATCCTATATGGCTACCTACTTTGACGACTCTAATTATATTTGAATATAAATATTTAACCTTATATAGTTATATCTTAATTATTTACAAAAATATGTTTGAGAGTTGTAACAATCTTTACACTATATAATAACATAAATCATATATATACTAATATACTGATACATATTTTACCTGAAATTATATGTTAATGTGCCTTGAATCATCGTTGACCGGCGACACATCGGGGGGTCCGGGGGGCGGAGTCGGGGGTCCAGGGGGCGACGCGCTCCTGGCGCGGGGGGGGGGGGGGGGTGGGGGGCTAGGGGGCAGCGCTGGTATGCTATGTTTATTGTAAACATGCCTATCGTCTATTTGTTTTTGGCTTTCAGTCCATTGTCTGTTTAGGGTTTCATGAGTCTCTTCATATACTCATGAAACGCCCAACCCCTTGTAACACTAATCTATTTTTCGTCTCCTCTAATACAAAACCGGTTCTTTGCCCGTGGACGTAGGCAACACACCGTTGCTGAACCACGTAAATCTCTGTGTAGTTCTTCGTTTTATCATTCTCGACGTTATAACAAACTGGTATCAGAGCTTTGGTTGTTGATTTCCACCGAGAATAATGTCTGGTTCTGTGTTAAAGATCGAAAAGTTTACTGGAAGAAATTCTTTTCGTCTGTGGCAGATCAAGATGTGGGCTTTGCTGAAGCAGCAAGGTTTATGGGCACCGTTAACTGCCGACAAGAAGGGGACATATACAACCACCGCTGAGTACGACCTTCTAGAGAAAAAGGCTCATTCGATGATTATGTTATGTCTCGCAGATGATGTCATAATAGAAGTTGCTTATCAGGAAACCGCAGGCGACTTTTGGTTGAAGTTGGAGAGTTTTTACATGACAAAGTCTATGACGAACAAGTTGCTTATGAAACAACGGTTGTTCGGGTTGCGTATACAGGAAGGTACACAACTCAGAGATCATCTTGATCAACTTGAATTGCGTAATATCGATGTTAAGGTGGAGGACGAAGATGTTGCCCTAATGCTGTTGGTATCCCTACCCCCCACATACGAGAACTTCGTTCAGTCGTTCGTCGTTGGGAAGAATACCATCACGCTGGAAGAGGTTAGATCGTCGTTCCACAGCAGAAAGTTGCGTCTGAAGGCAACCACGTCGGTTATAGACAATCAGGCTAGCTTCCGAGCTTGTGGCAAACGGAGGCAAATATGAAGGTAGAGAGGGCAATAAGAAGAAGCATCACGAAGATCGTAAATCAGGCTCTACACCTAACGATGTCTGCAACTACTGCAAGGAGAAAGGTAATTGGAAGAATGACTATCCGAAGAAGAAGAAGCAAGAGGAGGAGAAATCCGGGTGTGCAGCAGTAGATGATCGTGACAATATTTCTGAAGAAGATATTGTTCTGCTGGGTGATGATCACACACACCGGACTGATGTGTGGTATCTTGACTCTGGGGCGTCCTATCACATATGTCCTAAAAGGGAGTTGTTTCCAACATACAGTCGTGCTGACGGGGGCAATGTATCCATGGGGAATGATGCTCTCTACAAGGTTGTTGGAACTAGCTCAGTCAGGCTTCATACAGATGATGGGAAATTTCGCACATTGGAGGATGTCAAGCACGTGCCATCCATAACGAAGAATCTGATACTCCTAACAGTGTTAGATGACAAGGGGCTCAGGTACACAGGTTGCGGTGGAAAGTTGCGTGTGTTTAGAGGCTTTGATATGGTTCTGCAGGGAGTCAAGCGGGGAAAAGGAACTTTGTACACCCTACAAGGTTCCTCAGTTACAGGTGCTACAGTGGCTGTTTCTGCTGGGTTTCAAGAAGCTGATATGACTAGGCTTTGGCATATGAGGTTGGCTTATATGAGTGAACGGGGAATGCAAATTCTCTCGAAAGTACATCTTCTGGGAGGCCATAAGGCCCAAAGCCTTGAGTTTTGTGAACATTGTGTGTTTGAGAAATTACATTGCAACAAATTTCCTAAAGCAGTTCATCAGACAAAGGGCACGCTGGATTACATCCATTCAAACTGTTGGGGTCCTTCACGTGTTCAATCCTTGGACGGTCACAGGTATTTTTTATCTCTAATTGATGATTACTCTATGATGACTTGGGTATTCATGATGAGGCATAAAAGTGAGGCATTCAGTAAGTTCAAGGAGTAGAAGACTCTAGTAGAGAATCGGACTGGAAAGAAGATCAAGAGGTTGTGAACTGATAATGGTCTGGAATTTTGTTCATATGAGTTTGATGAATTCTGCAGAGATGAGGGCATTGCTCGGCATCATATAGTCAAATACACACCACAACAGAATGGTGCAGCAGAACGAATGAATCATACTCTTCTGGCGAAAGCAAAGTGTATGCTTTCCAATTCAGGCCTTGACAGGCGATTTTGGGCAGAAGCACTTTCAACGGCTTGCTATATATATCGTGAATCGGAGCCCACACACAGGTATCGACTGCAAAACACCTTATGTGGTGTGGACGGAAAAGGCTGCTGATTACTCTAATCTGAGGGTTTTTGGGTGCACTGCTTATTATCATGTTCATGAGGGTAAGTTAGAGCCAAGAGCTAAGAAGGGAGTCTTCATGAGCGATGGTACTGGTGTGAAAGGGTACAAGATCTAGTCTGAAAACAAGATTATACTTAGCAGAAGTGTAGTCTTTGATGAGAGTTCTTTGCTGAATTCTAGGAAGAAGACCAGTGATGCAGTTGAGAAAGAGGTTGTTGCTGAGGAGGTGGAGTTGGACTTCACTTCATCTGAGAGTTAGGTGCCTGATTCGGTCACCAACCAATCATCACAATCAGGTACTACTGAGTCAGACATTGCTGAGACAGAGGATTTACCACCAGACACAGGAGCAGGTGGAGCGATACATCGAAGTATTGCTCTAGATCGGCCAAAAACGGCTGACATCAGACCTGCTGCGAGATATAGATCTGATGAGCTGGTGGGATATACCTTGCAGGTGGCCTATGAGGTGGAGGATAATGCTCCGTCCACCTACAAGGCTGTTGTTTCTGGAGATGAGTCAGCAGCTTGCAGCAATGGGAGAAGAGATGGAGTCTCTTCAGAAGCATCAGACTTGGAAGCTTGTCAAATTGCCTGCTAATAGGAAGGTGATTACCTGCAAGTGGGTCTTCATGAAAAAAGGAAAGACTATCAGCTGTCGAGGGTGTTAAGTACAAAGCACGAGTAGTTGCAAGAGGATTCAATCAGCGAGAGGGAGTAGACTACAATGAGATTTTCTCACCAGTGGTCAGACATACTTCCATCAAGGTGCTACTAGCAATGGTTGCACTTCAAAATTTAGAGCTTGAGCAACTAGATGTGAAGACAGCTTTCCTACATGGAGAGTTGGAGGAGGAAATATACATGTCTCAGCCGGATGATTTTCAGGTTCATGGAAAAGAGAACCATGTTTGTAGACTAAAGAAGTCTTTGAAATGGATTGAAACAGTCACCAAGGCAGTGGTATAAGCGATTTGATAACTATATGGTGTAGTTGGGATACAACAGGAGTCCATAGGATTCTTGTGTTTACCACAACAGTTTGGATGATGGTTCGCGTATTTACCTAGTATTGTACGTGGATGATATGTTGATTGCTGCTCAGAACAAGTCATATATCCTGAAGCTGAAGGATTGTCTCAGTATAGAGTTTGATTATGCCGGCGATGTGAATAGTAGGAGATTGATGACTGGCTATGTTTTCACTCTTGGAAGTTGTGTGGTGAGTTGGAAGGCAACTCTACAACCTATAGTCACTCTTGTCTACCACAGAGGCAGAGTACATGGCGTTGACAGAAGCTGCTAAGGAGGGAATCTGGCTTAAGGGCTTGGTCAATGATCTAAGCCTACATCAGGATCAGGCTTTATTGTATTGCGGCAGCTTGAGTGCAATATGTTTAACCAAGGATCAAGTCCATCATGAGAAGACGAAGCACATTGATGTCAGGTACCATTTTATGAGGAATGAGAAGAGAATCGGGGTGAAGAAGGTGAGAACAGCTGATAATCCCGTCGATGTGTTCACAAAGCTAGTTCCTGAGAGCAAGTTCCAACATTGTTTGGACTTGCTTAACATCACCAGTTGTTGAGTTGCCCTGCGGGGTAGTCTGGGTCCTTCATCAAGGATCAATATGAGGTAGAGGAACGTCCGGGGGGGGGGGGGGGGGCAACGCCACCCGCCTTTACAGTATACGATGTTTATTGTACACGGGTCTATCGTCTATCTGTTTTGGGCTTTTAGTTCATTGTCTGTTTAGCGTTTCATGAGTCTCTTCATATACTCATGAAACAACCGACCCCTTGTAACCCTAATCTGTTTTTCGTCTCCTCTAATACACTGGTTCTCTGCTCGTGGACGTAGGCAACATACCGTTGCTAAACCATGTAAATCTCTATATATGTAGTTCTTCGCTTTATCATTCTCGCTGTAACATTATACATCAAAGGAACATATTTGAGAATTATACTATTTTATTTAATTTATTCTTACACTGATGAAGTATGTAGTGTACGACCCAAAAAAATAGCCCCCTTAAATAAAAATATTTTTGTCTTTGAAAAAAAAGGGAACATCGCTTTCCAGTTTTGACTTGATTAAAAAGATTGATTCGTCCTGAGTGGGTGGCCCACTTGGGTTGGTACCGCCAGCTGTTTCACTCCTGATCTCCATATCCTTCAAATTAGTGCGCCTGCCCTTTGAATTGAATTGCATTTTGGAGTATCTTTTGGTTCATTTTATCTTTCAATTCGCGTCGCGTCTGACCATTAAATGAAACGTTCGTAGGTGAAAAATCGGCCCTCGACTCGTTGCCTCCACTTGAATTGGTCTCCCTACCAACCCATTCGAACCGGGGCATACCGATCCCATTCACGCGTACAAGGCCGGCCTTACTCTCTATCTATATATATATATATACCTTCCCATCCCTACCCCAAATCCCCAATCCCTCACACAACACAATATTCATCCTTTGCTTCCAAATTCTTATTCAGAATCTAACTACCCATCCATATATTAATCTTGTATATGTACATGGCAATGCCTTCTTCCTCCTCTCTGATTCTATTAGTTATGTTCGCGGCCTGCTTGGCTTTGCCCTCGGTTGTTAACGCCAACTTCTACCAAGATGTGGACGTCACTTGGGGCAATGGCCGCGGCCATATCCTCAACAACGGCCAGCTCCTCACCCTCTCCCTCGACAAGTCCTCTGGCTCCGGCTTCCAGTCTAAGAGGGAGTACTTGTTCGGCAAGATTGACATGCAGCTCAAGCTCGTCCCAGGGAACTCTGCTGGCACCGTTACTACTTTCTATGTATGTTCTTTACTAGATCCAGTAGCTACTACTCCTCCATACTACTTAATTACATATATATTATTTGTTTTCTTATATATAATTAAGTTAATTAATGTTTTGTTGATCGATTGATTTGTACGTTGTGCTCATGCAGTTATCTTCACAAGGCGCAACTCATGACGAGATCGATTTCGAGTTCCTAGGGAACGCATCCGGTCAGCCTTACACCCTCCACACCAACGTGTTCAGCCATGGCAAAGGCAACCGGGAGATGCAGTTCCGGTTGTGGTTCGACCCAACCGCCAACTTCCACACCTACTCCATCCTTTGGAACCCCCAACGTATTGTGTTCTTAGTGGATGGAACACCGCTTAGAGAGTTCAAGAACATGGCTTCAATTGGCATCCCCTTCCCCAACAAGCAACCTATGAGACTCTACGCGAGCCTTTGGGATGCAGAGGATTGGGCCACGCAAGGTGGGCGCGTCAAGGCCGATTGGAGCAAGGCCCCTTTCGTAGCCTCCTACCGTAACTTGAACGCCAACGCTTGTGTTTGGTCGAATGGCAAATCTTCTTGTGGCTCGACTTCCACTTCAGCATCATGGTATTCGCAGGAGCTTGATACGACGAGCCAGAGGAGGATGAGGTGGGTGCAGAAGAATTACATGATCTACAATTACTGTACCGATACCAAAAGGTTTCCTCAGGGCTTTCCCAAGGAATGCACATCCAAAACTACCTAAGCAAAATGTACAGTGCAATCGGATCGGATCGGGTCGAATCTATTCTATTTAATTGTTTATTGATTCAATGCAAATTGTCTATAGTTATATTGGGATCGAGCAGAAGTTATAAGTTACATATATGTAATAAAACCATCTTAATTTCGTAATAAAACCATCTTTAAATATTATTTATTGATTCAAATTGTCTATAGTTATATTGGGGCCGGGCAGAACTTATAAGTTACATATATATGTAATAAAACCATCTTTTTTTCAATAAAACACAATAATTATTAAGAGGTAAACCATCAACTCCCGAGTGATTCCATGCTAGTATGCTACGAAGATTATTCGATAATAATATATACATCGATCGACTTAAATATCTTTAGTAACACATGAGATTTAGCCCCATAACCACTAAACTAATCGGTTATATCAATTCTTTGTTTGAACTGAGTAATAGTTAGGTCGGTGGGCATGTTAAAATCATGCATTTTCATATGGTTTTTGATATTAATTTGTTGCTAGTAGCCCAAGTTATTTAAATTGATTTGAAACCAATACCGTTGATCAAATGGAAAATAAAGCGTCAAGTCGTCAGCCGCTTTAATTTGTTTTATTTCATAGATACTAGTCTTACTACCCGCGATCTTCGCGGCTTTTTCATAATGTTTATTTATATAAAATAAAATTTTCACAATATTTCTGAAAACAACTTTAAAATTGCTAAAATCCTCATACGTTATCA
This sequence comes from Persicaria maculosa, assembly GCA_963922045.1. NCBI lineage: Eukaryota > Viridiplantae > Streptophyta > Magnoliopsida > Caryophyllales > Polygonaceae > Persicaria > Persicaria maculosa. The sequence goes on from OY998259.1 coordinate 58,406,179, forward strand.
TATTTGTTGTATATTAATCATGGATACTTTTTTAAAATTTATGGATGATTGAAGAAATATGGATAATTTTTTTTAACTCTATCATATTTTATTCTAGATTATGATCCCGTAAGAATTTTACAAATCTATATAAGATATGAAGTTAATTAATCACCATTTTTTCATAAGAATAATCACCATTTTTCCCGTAAGAATCTTATACATATTATATTCAATCTTTTTTTATTATTATAATGGATGCATATATTATATTCTATTGAAAATTTCGGCATTAGTGTAGTGTATGAATTAAATAATTTATTAAAAACCGATTAATAGCAGCATTACATGATCCTACATAAAACTCATCTTTAAACCTAAAATCAATCCTTTAATTAAATTGTTGGGAAATTTATTAATCGCTTGTATGATTGTATTGATTAAATATTAAATAATATAAAATATTTTTTTAAGCAAATCGCACCAGAACCCGCCACACAGGATTTCCACGCCTCTGTTTTAGTATTATATATTGATGATTGATTGATTGATGATATTTATATAATGGCAATTAATTAAGACAAGATAAAAAGAAGAAAAAATAAATTTGAATTAACACGTCCATGCATGAATGGCTGAATCCTGAATGCCGTGGCTGCCAAGCAATGTTAATGATGGGCGGATAAGATATTATAAAAAGATCATTTGATAGCCGCTACGTACATATAACATCAAACTTCCCAAGGATAATATCATTTTCTTTCTTTTAGCGAACGTAACAAGCAAGCTAAGATAGTTTGTTGTATATAATTACCGAATCACATGAGAAAAAATCAAGTAATTAATTAAAGGGTTTCATCACGAATGACTTGTGACAAAATGTGTAAATATTGTAATTATCCGTTTATAATAATATCTAATCACTAAAAAAATAAATTCACTTGTGCTAAAATCAAAAGAAAATACTTTCAAGAAGCTTGAGGAAAGCGAATAGCTTGAAGACGGAGGTTTTGTCGTTGGCGTGTTGCCTAGGAAAACGAGACAATGAGTACTTTACCGTCCGAAAGACACATACAACAACAAAATGGTCTTTCATTGAGGATGAACCGTTCTACTATAGAGAAGGCTAGTACATAAGGTTGCCAAGTACGCTTTGCAAAAAGATTCTGGGCAAAAGCGGTGAGCATGCTAGCCTATCTGATTACTAGACCACCACTGATTTCTCTAGACGAGAAGGTCTCTAAGGAGGTACGGAATGGTTGAGATTTAGATTTTTCAAATCTAGATCTTTGGTACTCTTAACATATGTGTTGATTCAAATTAATGAGAGAACGAAATTGGATGCAAAGTCTAAGAAATGCATCTTTTTGGATTGGGAGAAAGGTGTAAGGAGTTTCAAGTTTTGGGATCATGTTTCTAATAAATGGGTGATCGGTCGAGATGTTGTATTTGATGAGCAATATATGTGTTAACATGTCAAAGAAGATGAGAGGTTTATGGTTAATTGCAAGGATGGATTCTAAGACGATGGGGTGAAGTTTGGTGAAGAGTTTGACAATTCAGACACTAATGCTTCTATAAGAGCAGGAAACGAGCAACAATAACTGTAGGTGTAGCTAGAGTCTGGTTTCTAGAAGGAACAGGTCCTTGATACGTCCTCTAGTCAAATTTGGTTATGATGAGATGGTTATATGCTCTTATTATTGGCAAAGATTATCCAGCTAACTTTCAATAAGGTATTTAGAGTCCTGAGAAAGAAGGATACACTAGTACAAAAAGGTAATCTATCAGCCACTATTTACAAGGAGTTTAAAAAAACCCCAGAGAAAAGATACTCACTCAGGAGTTATTAAAAACAACTCCCGTTAAATGTTTTTAATATATATTTTTTAAAACAGAATACAATCTCTCGGGAGTGTTTTATAAGACTCCTCTAAACCCTTACTTTCGCTCGGGAGTTTTTAAAACAAACACCCGATAAAACATCTGTAATAACCCTAACCACCACTCCCAATCGCGTTAACCCTTTCAATCGATCCATCGTTTGATGAGCCTCTCATCAGATGAGGAGTCCGGCGAAAATAACACTCTTCAACCTCTAAATCTACTAATTTCCTCTCTTTCTCGCTCTCAATCTGCCACAAATCTTCTTCTATATCAATTTCTCTTCCCTTGTCCATTATCTCCACCACTTTCTCTCTTAGTTTTGATCAGTCGATTCACTACTCGAAGGAAGCGCGATTTTCATCGTTTCTACACAGAAGGGCTCTCGAATAAGGTATTTCGCTTCTTGCATTCTACAGTTAGGTTATTGCATCCTAATTTCAAGTTGATTTTCCAAGGGTTTTCACGATCGTTGGACAATTACGGGGTTTCAATTTCACCTCAGGGTCCTTTTCTTGGCTTACTTTGCCCCAATTCATTCATTTGGAGGTGTTTCGGGTGGAATTTATTTAATTGGGATGATTTTCGACATTTTGATTTCATATTTCTTCTTGATTTCAGTGTCCCAGTACCTCTTGGATGATCTAACACTAGTAGCAGTCAACTAGGGGTATTCGAAATGTATTTGAATTTTTTTGCATTCTTTTGCTGTTGTAATTCTTAATTATGTTTATTGCCATTGGTTTATCTTTTCATTCAATTGCATTGTTGGGTAGTCTTGCATATGGATAATATTATTTGTAGAGAGCTTTGGAATGTAAAGATAAACATCAGATAATGGGATTTAGGACCATTAATGTTACATTTCAAAGAATCTTTCAAAAGTTGAGACATTTGAGGTTTAGATGAGAGAAATTTATTGGCTACCAAAATGAAAGGGAGATCTTTTCATGATCAATAAAAATGCATAAGAAATAGCTAGGATAAGAATGAGAGCAAGTGAGCACTGAGCAACACAAGCTGTGAACCTTACTTCATTACTTGTGTTATAAAGAAAGACTAAAAACGCAAGACAGTTCCTAACCCATGCCATACATGTCCTCCCTTTTCTTGTACTTTATCATTTCCCCTTAAGAAGTTGAAAGCAAAAACACTCTGCCCCTCTCCCCTCTACTCATTTTTTGGGTTCTGTTTCAATTTTTATTACTATTATTTTTGGTATTTTTTCAGTTCTAGTTATTTGCATATTGTATTCAACTCCAACTTATATTTTTATACATGTATTAATATGTTTGAACTCACTATGAGGGTCTGCAAAACATAGAAATGAAATGGGCTCCTTTGTTTGGCTATTAAACTAATAATACATATGCACACTCTTCTACTCACTACTAGAAAGTACAAATGCTTGCAAGCCTTAGGAAGGAGTAGTCCCCTTTTCCTAGTATTCACCAGTGCAACCTTTGTGGTTTTTCCTACAATAACTCACATTGTGCTATTTGCTTTATACTTGCATACATGGAGTTGGAATTATAGACCTCTCACACTAGGCTTCAAGTTGATCATGGAGGTCCAAAAGATATTGGCCAGATGAACACCATGGTAAAATCTACTAGGCTTGAGGTTGCCATTACAAAATTCGGTTTACTTTTTAGTTTTGACCTTGTGATTTTGTGATTGTTTTCTCCATTTTGTTATAGTGCTAATAATGCTTAACTTGTTTAAGTATATTTAGATGACATCAGAGTCAAATGATGAAGCATTGGACAAAGATGAGGCTAAGGAAAAGAGATAGAAGAGCTCACAAACTAGGTATTTTGTCTTTCTTCTTCCATTCCAATTTGTCTTCTAGTTTTCGAGTAGATTTGTATTTCCATTTGTTACGATTCTTACATTCTTCCTTGATCCAATTATCTTTAGCTCCAAAAGGAAGAATCGCAGTAATTAATGCAGGCTATGATTGCAATCAATCTAAAGTAAGTCTCATTCAAGGCTTCATGTTATATTTGAGTGTCCTATGTACTAAAAATCCTTCCGTGAACGCATTCTTCACTGGTTTTGAAATGGGTATTTGTTTATATATGATTGTGGTTTATTCATTGCTAAGAATCCCCAAGTGTCAGGTTTCATATATAACCACCTCTTTAAGATTTTATACTATATATGTTTATAACTTCAACTGATCCGGTGGCACCAACAACTTTATGTACTAGGTTTCTACAGCTAGAAGAGGAACTGCCTGAAAGGTGTGGTTATCCCTGTCACATGTACTGATCTATCTAAAATCTATGAATTCACGGGAAGAATTGAAGAGAGGAAGGGCTTGATCACCCAAATTCTAATTTTATCTGTGTAATGATGGTATGGTGTCACAAGTGCTAGTACAAATTGACTAAAAACTATTTTCTGTTTGCTCATATCCTTAATGTTGTAAGACAACTTGGTGATTTTATTCTTGTTGGCATTTATGAAAGTGTTTCCTCTAATTCTCTAAATTTGGTGTACAATGTACTGTTATTTGGGTTTGTTGATATTGCCATTTATATTTTTAACAACAGAGGGTTTCTACCTGTTCAAAGCGGGGTTGCCTTGAATTTTTTTTTAAAAAAAAATCACTCCATATCTCGGGAGTTTTTAAAAATACTCCTGTAAGAGAATACAGAGTGGAACAGGATTTTCAGGATAGCTCTTTCTCGGGAGTTTATAAAAAAACTCCTGACCGAAAACTGGTTTTCGGGAGTTTTTATAAAACTCCTGATAAATATCTATCAGGAGAGGGAATAAAAGGAGTTGAAAAACTCCCGAATGCTTTGTAAAAAACCCTCGATAAACGTATAATCTGTACTAGTGATAGGTAGACGCTATGATAAAAGAGATGAAGTCTCTTAATATATAAGAATTTGACATTGAAGCTAGTTAGCCTTCTAGCAGGGAAGAAGGATGTAGGGTGCAAATTAATGGGTGTTTAAGAAGAAACAAGGTGTCTCAGACAAAAAAGGGGTAAGGTAAAATTAAAGCACCCTTAGTAACAAATGGCTAATCATAGAAGAAGGGATTTGATAATGATGAAATATTTTTCCATGTAGTCCGACACACTTCTATTAGATTGGTGTTGGCACTGGTAGCTAGTTGGGATGCACATCTTGAGCAGACGGATGTGAATGCTACTTTTCTTCATGGTGATTTGAAGGAATAGATTTACATGGAACACCATAAGGTTTTATGTAGCCTAGAGAGAAGCAATTTGTATGCAATTTGAGGAAGTCGTTGTATGGAAGGAGGCTCTTAGCTAGGCTACAAGATTTTTGACTCTTATATGCTTCAGACTGACTATCGTACCATAGATGTAAGTATGATTGTTGTGTTATATGAGATATTTTTAGGCCAAATTGCCGGATTGGTATAAAAAAGGTATCACAAACGACAGATTGGTATAAAAAAGACTTTAAACGACAAATAGGTATAAAAAATGATATTAATGCGACAAATTGGTATATTTTTCTTTAAAAATCTGATTTTTAATAAATTAAGTGAATTTATATCTCTTCAATTTATTTCCATTTAAAATTATAAACAATTAAAATAATCTACATTCTATTTTTCATTTTTAAGTTTTATATTTCAATTTTATACTCAAATAAATTTAAAAATCTATTTGAATTATATTTTTTAAAAAGATATATTTTTAAAAAACTTGCTTTATATATCAATACCAACTCTCCCATTTTATTATTGAAAATGTTTATAAAGTTTAAAAATATTTTATAGATGACGTTTTAATTAAAATCAAAATAAGTTTATAAAGCATTAATTAACATTATATAAATTTTAATAAGATTCTTGAGTTTAATAATTAATGTTAAATTTAATGTAAAAATTTATTCAATTTGTAAACATCTACATTGTGTGCAAAGTGAAAAACATATTTTTAAATTTTTTTATCTCAACCTTCCAAATAAATTCCAGATTATTTTTTTTCCCCAAAAGTTTGCTCAAATTTTGAATTAAAATTCAACAAAATCTTCAAATTTTATAATCCCCACTAATATAATTATAAATTATTATTTTTTATAGATTTATTTTATCCTACCGGTCTAATGTTTCATTAAAAATAAATAAGTTGATTTATTAATTGAATTGGAAAATTGGATTTTTTTATAAGGAAAATATACCAATTTGTCACACTTGTGTCATTTTTTATACCTATTTGTCGCTCTAAATTTTTTTAATACCAATCTGTCGTTTATAGTACTTTTTTTATACCAATCTGGTAATTTGGCCGATATTTTTATGATGGTTTTCCTTTTCTTTTGTTGTTATATTTGATGATATGCTCATTGTTGAGAAAAACATTGATGGTGTTGTTGAGCTACAAGCTTTATGTATGAGATCAGGGGTGAAGGAACTCGCAAAATAGAATAAGTTGAAATAATTATCTGTAAAGGCTCGGATTTTTAAATCCTAATTCCTCGGAAAAATAAAAATAAAAATGAATTTAAAAACGGAATTTAACGATAAACTTACTAACTCGGATTTTAGAACTGATAAAATGATTTATTTATCGGATATTTTGATCCTCATTTTGGGACCACATGTTACATTTGTTTTGACCTCCATTCTCTCTCTTTGTAATTTTAGCAAGTCAAACCCAACAACTCTTTTCTCTATGTAATCTCCTTTTTCCCATTGTCCTACCCTGTCATGTTTGTAGCAAAGCAACAAAATCTCCAAAGCCCCTTTTTTGATTTCGAACAGTGCACCCTTCACACATACTCCTGGCATTCTCTTTGACCAACAAAAAGACTCCCCCATTCTACCACATTTCATTTTCAATTTCAGAAGACAACACTCTCTCCTCTGAATTTGATGTAAACCCGCTCACTTTTCCTGTCCAAAATCAGATGTACAACTCATTCTCTTCATTTCACAACTCCATTTCAAAAGCAAATACACCCCTTTCTCCCATTTGGTTGCCGAGAGAAGAGGAGCACTTCCTCTTCCTTGCTCACTTTCTCCGTCACCGCTCCACCACCCTGAACCATCACCACCGGCCATCTTCTCCCTCCACCTCCCTTGAAGAAGCTGCAGTCTCCATCCCCATCACTTCCTCTGGTTTTGCTGATAGCACACTAACAGCTCCGCACACTTCCTCCTTCGTTCTTCTTCATCAAGCCACCAGAAAGAGCTTCCTCACACCTCCTGATGTCCAAGCAGAACCACCAGCCCCGAAGGTCCCTGTCGAGCCAAACGCAGCCTCCCTCCTCTGTTTTCGCCTTTGAGACGGTAAGGGCTCGGCCTCCACCCCTTTCACCTCCTAACTGGTTAAATCTTCGAATTTAACATCTTAAAGCTCACCCTAGGCTCCCTCTTTCAAGCCCCAGCTCCGGTGAAGCCCCGACGAAGCTCCCATCGAGCATTTTCAGCGAATAGAACTCGGTGAGCTCCTTCCCTTTTCTTCCTTGGTTGCGTTTTGAGTGTTCTTCGTGTCCATGAAGACGGGTTGGGTGGTCGGAGAAGCCATAGTCGCCGGCGAGCCACCGTCCTCTCCTTCCTTTCTTTTTTCTCCAAACGCAGGCAATGGGGGTTGGGGATGATGAATAGTAGAACCGGGTTTGGGTTCTGTTTTCTATTAATTTGGGGCCGGTTCGGTTTCGTTGTTTTAAATAAACCGGTTTGGTTCATTTTATCACAAAATCAGATTTTAGAAAGGGAAATTGTGGGCTGGGCTCATTTTATTTTAAAAAGAGATGTGTTGGGCCTGTTTGTTAAAAAGAGATGTGTGGGCTGGGCCTATTTTAAAGTGCAATCCAGATTTGTATGATAGAAATGACTTATTTGGTTTTATTAAATAAAGGGTTCGATTTGGGTTATAATAAGAGGGGAGGGTCGGTTTTGAAGGTTTATAAAGTGAAAGGGGTCGGTTTGGAATCTTATAAATATATGGGTGGTTTTGGTAATTTCAAGAGGACTGATTTTTATTAAATAAAAATGGTTCAACCTTTTAAAGGATTTAGAAATATTTTATGAAAGTGTTTAAAAGAAAATGGTATTTGAAATATTATATAATATTATGAGAGATTAAGATATAAAATGTGATTTTGAGATTAAAGATACGATGAATTAAAAAAAAAATGATATTTTGAGACTTGGATTTTAGAAAAAGGAATTTGACGAACATTTTCCAAGGTCGAAATTTATAACTATTTGGCTCGGACTTCTAAACGGTTTTCGGAACTAACTTGGGAATTATGTGATCGGTGACTAACTAGCATGATGATATGATTGATCGACTGATATCATGTTTTGTGTGGACTAATGGCATGATTGATTGATTAATAGCATGATGAGATGTTAAGTTATGTATCGTTTGTCGTATCGCTTATGAGCTATGATCAAAATGATGAACTTTGAGATAAATGGCCATGTAGATTTATTATTGCGGGACTATTATTGCGAAAATATGAATGTGGCTGAATTGAATGATGAGAATGATATGGTCTCGTGGAATGTGGCAATATGCTGAAGAGTTGAACTTGATGGAATGATGGTTGCGATATCGTTGCTATTCCTGTTGAATGATGTGCTTGAGTGCTTGGATAATTAGACGTAGACTTATACATATATGTTCTGATGTGTATCTAGGTGATACTTTGTGATTATGAATGATGTATGATGGACCTTCTATTATGCTGTTCTGCATAGCCAGGTGAGTTCCTATATGAGCTCACTCAGATTCGAAAAGAGATCTCCCTGCTTGTATCCATGTGCATACTAGGTGCTTGCATTCATAATAAAGCATGTCATGTAGTATCCTGCTAAGATTGCACTCATGATTGAGCATTCATTTACTCATTGCTTTTGTAAACAGAACGGCCGTTATCTGTGAAGTAACTAGAGTCATTGCTAGGGTTATAGGACGACCTAGTCCCATCGGGTCCCGTCCTGAGTCAATCGAGTCATGAAACTTCCTTATATTATGAGATGCCTGCGGGCTTTATTGTGGATACGGGTTGAGCATGCGTGCCACCCGATGATAATGGAATGCATTCACGAGCTGGCCAGTCTCCGCCCTATTGGAAGGGGGTGGAGGTAGGAGAGGGATATACCACTTGGTATTCTGTGCTAAGGCCTTATTATATTTACGCACTTGATCTTAAGAGCATGTTAGTGTGTTAATATTCCGCCTTGCATCTAGAAGCATCTTTATTAGGACTAGCGTGTGTATGTGTCTGCTTGTTTGGGATTATATTGCGTAGGGCTTCGATCTGACACCGCCCCGCATACATTTTTTTTTAGGTTTGTTTTGCAGCATGATTGTTCATTGCTTCCGTGACGTGGGAGTTCTCTTGGGCGATTGCAAAGAAATTGTCTAACATTGCCTATTAGATTTTGATAAATATGCTTATTGATTTGGTTTTGACTCGACTCTGTCGGGCACCCTCTTGTATTACACCTTTATTCCGCTATTTGCATAACTATTGTTTTTCCACGTTTAGACTTATGACAGGTACAGGGGACTTCCCTAGAGATTCCAACGATCCCTTCGAATTTTGGGTATGAAATCCCACTTCAAAATTTTAGGATAGAATTTCAAACCTTCAACCTGTACTCGGGGCGCAAGATCCTAACGAGGGGTTTCATCCCTCGAAACGTAACCCGGGAATCATAATCTCGGGCCGTTACAAAGATGGTATCAGAGCTCAGGTTATGCAAACCGAGTATGATAGGTTGAAGTGGTTTTGAAAATGGTCCAAGGTTTTCAAATGGTTTTTCAAAATGTTTTTGAAAGGGCAAAATGAATTTAATATGGCTAATTCAAATTGACTAAATATGAACTTGACTCAATAAATCTGGTAATCAAACAAAGGGAACGAAAGGGTAGTGAAGACGCTAACCCATCCCTATTGGATGTAGTTGGGAACGGGTAGGCAAAATATAGCTTGTTCTTTACAGATTTGCGTACAAGACTCCAAGGGATTGCACTGTAGTGGTTGGAGTGGCGAGTTAGGTAGAGACCGTGAGGTTTTGCTCCTCCGGCCAGTCGCCCCTTGAAGGGCGGCCATAGGATAGCTTGATTGTTGATTGTTCTGTGCTAAATGTTGTGTTCTTAAATTGGAGACCTGGCTGATATTTTGACTATGAATCATGTGTTAAATGCCTATGTGAATGGAATAGCGGGGGAGATCTTCTGCCTTTATAGAGTCGGGATCCCAATCCTTGTGGGATTGCCTTTGATCTTTTAAGCCTGACTATTTCCTTCTTCGGTCTTCTTTTCTCGACCCTACTAAACATCTTTATTGAGCTTTTCTTGCGATGTCGGTGTGACCTACGGGAAATTGGAAGGAATAACCGCATTTGAGGTTATATTGGAGTTATCCTTCTCGATTCTTATACCGGTCAACCATGTCTTCTTACCACGAGAGTCTAAACACAAATTCTACCCTCTCCTCTCGGAAACAGCGTCAATGTCCTTGTGTCATACCAAGTGAGTCATACTAGCGTTCCACGGGGAAACGAGGCGATGAGTCAGTGATTACCCTTGGAGGATTATGCCAGGTTATGATAATAGCCCACCTTGTGATTGCATGACATGATGTGTTAGTATATTCTAGCATGACTTGCCATATACCTTGCATGATTACACTTACGAATGAATATATATACCGAATGTACGAGTCCCCATGATAGTTACTCTCCACTGAATTAGGTCCATGATAGTGTGGTCAACCCTCTTGTATGAGTACCATGTGGAATAAATTCTTAGCATGTTAAGTTGATCAAATTGAACCTCTTTGACTATGTACTTGCTTAATGAGTGTTGGTAGTATCATGTAGGATATATATCTTCTAATTATGGACCATCATGCAATTATGTGTCATACTTGTCATACTACACGTACATGATTATATTTGTATGTGGTAGTTGCTATGCCCAAATGACTTCACCATATCCCCTGACATGATTATTAGAGTGCATCTGAACATGCTTATCTTGACCCCACATTGTTTTGACCTGCTTATGTGTAAACCTAAAATGAGTAATGAATCATATATGTAATATCATGTAATGCACACTATGTCATATATAACTTATGTTGCATATGTCTATTGTCGGTTCGTGCATACATGATCTTAATATGTCAAGCATGATTAGTGCATGAGATGATAAGTTTTTAGCCTATTTCGCGTGCATGTAAAGTTGATTATGTGAACATGTTATGAATGCATAAGATGCTATTCCTGATAATAGGTACATGCTAGTGTGGAATAATATGATAGAGATATTTCGTGATTGCTATATGTTTGCTTGCCGCACTTGTAACCTCATAGAATACCCTAAGGGCATTGTTTGTAACTCTCGGGTTCGCATCTTGTCTTGAGTCTCGTCATCTCTAGTTATGGTCTATGTCTGAATCCTTAAATAAGTCATGTTGTCCGCCCGTGTCTCTCCCCTATCTCCGTGACTTCTAACCCTTGCGATCATTCGATGAACGCCGATACGAAAGGAAGAGCTGACAACCAAGTGGCGTCGGAGCAACGCAACGAAAGTTTGATGGGTCCCTGACCCATAGACTCCAAGGATGACATCACCAAAGGCAAAAAAGACGAGTATGCTTTCAAGACGTAGTCGTGCACAAGATTCTCCCAGATGACTCACGAAATGATGTTCTTCATGCAAATCGTGAATTCTGTTATATCAATCGGAACTGGCGTAGTGGGATGGGCCTAGAAATGACTTAATTTGATGTGTTAATACCTGATACACTGAACTAGTAGTGCATGATTGCCTGATTAACTTGTGCTTGCGATGATGTATCTTGATGCTTGAGTACACTGACATGCTATTAAATCGGTTATGGGTTATATAGTTGGTGGTGTTTTCCCTTCTTGGGCATGAGTCGAGTGATTCCTTGGTGAGGCGAGTCGGAAAGTGGCAGGTAGATTGAGGTATTTGAGTTGGGTCATGAATTGTGTGAGATGGGATACAGGAAAGGCGCGTCAGCTTGGGTAGAGCCAAGCGAGTGAGATTAGTCGGAGCTATTGGTCAGCGAATAGAGTTGAGTTTCCAGGTAGGCCTTAGGCGAGTAGTGGGATTTGTGTGGTAAGATTCTGAGGGAGAGGTCTTCGTTAGAGGTAGTGTGGGGCAATAGCGTTTGCGGGTAGTGTAGATCTAGAAGTGGATGGGTGAGTTAAGAGCGGATTGAAAGGATTCTTGAGGGGATGTGTTGATAGACGGGTTAGTGTGCCAGGAGAGAGTGTCTAGATAGCCTAGGAGCGGATCATGGGCGACATTAAGGATGATCGGCTAAGGAATGTCTAAGGAATCGTAGAATTTGGAACTAGGTTGTATGTGTAGTGATTTGGGAACGGTCTTGGTACAGGGTGAGGTTGAGGAATCACTGAGGAAAAATAATATGAGGTTGCTTGAGAAATTATCGATCTAGAATATTTGGTTGTTCATACGAGGATTATACGTGTGATGAGTATTTGGGAATGGTTTGGATAGAATTGATATTGATTGGAAAATTCGTGAGTGAAGGATTTCTAGATCCGTTGTTATAGGATTTTAGCATAGGGAATGAATCGAGATTATGAGTAGAGGTTATTATGGCTATTGAGGTATTTGAAGATGTGAAATGAGTCTTTGAGAAAAGGTGGATAACTAGGCAAGGGAGTCGTTGAGATTTCTAGTAAGACTGTGTCCTTGAGGTTGAGATAGAGAGATTCGGAGCTTGGAATTGGGAATTGAGTAGGGCGGAATCTATCGGGAACCTTAGAGAGTGAAGGATTTTAGAAGGTTGGTAAAAAGGCGGGACTTGGGGAAACTCGGATGAGGACGGTTTAGGGATTCTGCGGAAATGATTATCGATAAAAGAGGGCTTTGGATGATAAAGTGGCATGGTTAAGAAGAAGAAGATTGAGACATTTTAGGAATATGAAGAGATGAGGAACTAGAGTAGGATGACTTGAGGAATTGAACGGTTAAGGTTTAGTAAGATTTGGAATAAGGAAATTTGGGGATATGTCGATACGAGGATCTAGAATAGATCGACTGAGGAGTCGTGGATGTTCAGGTTTCGTGAGATTCGGAATGGGACGAGTAGGTAGAATTAGTGGTTGGTCTTTGGGGATAGGCGCTCGTGATGAGGGCCTTGATCATTCGTGGTTGGGAGTAGCACTAGATGGAATTCTGCGTTAGAGTTGGTCGGGAGTGACAGTTGTGAGATGATAAGTATGAGTTGGGTTCTTAGAGGTGGATATATGGTTAGCAAGAGTGGTTAGTGGTGCGGGAGGTGTGATCAGGTTAGCAAGGTGATTCGAGGTGTCTCTTTGGGAAATGATGGTCAGGCAGAGTCTTGAGAGCCTAGGAAGAGTAAACGAGATTGTTAATGAGCGCCTAGATTGATCATGAGAGCGGTTCATTCGAGTACTTGGGAATTCTCTTAAAAGATAATGATGGGACTAGTAGGAGCCCCTAGGACGAGAGTGTGCATGGTAAGGAGTCTTGGTGGTTGGTCCAGTTGTTAAGCTTGTCAAAATAGGGAATTTGGTGATTTGGAAACTTTGAGATATGCGTTCTAGACGGTTGAGTGGAAGGTTAGGGCTTAAGATCGGGATATTGCAATAGATTGATCCTTACATGGCTTCATAGCATAAGAGTTGGGGTACCCTAGCGATTGTTTTGGGAATTAGGCCTTGAGTCGCGGATAGTTACGGGGCTAGAAAGACTTCACGTTAAGCAGAATGTAAGGGCACTTAGAACTAGTATTGGATTTGAGTTGGTAGACCTAGATAAGGATGATCTTGATGCGAGAGATAAGGAGTAGTGGTCGTGTCTTGTTGTGGTTGGCAGTCATAGGCAGTTTCTCTTGAGGATATGGCTTAGTGATTGCATTTCTTGGGGCCGATGTTGTGCAAATTCTATACTATAGACGATGTGATTCCCTGATATGTTGCCATAGACAATAGAGAACCGTTAATAATAACATAGTAATCCCCTGAACTTGATGAAACGCTAGTGTGCGGAAGTACTTGGTTGTCTTTAATGTGATAAAGCTTGGTAGTCAGTGTAAGTATGATGTGCTTATCTGATTGACATGATGTGAAACTCTTGTGATAAGATGAATCCTTTATCTACGATACTATGCTAGATCCGTTATGGTATGTGACTATCCTTGACATGAATATGATCTGTTTATGAATGTGTGATATGATTGCTATGTTGTATAATTGCTACGTTATATGATGCATTGAATTGCAATTGCTAGGATGCTAGGACTGGATTGATGAAATGTGATTCTGACTTGGAACTTAGGAATGAAATATGGGATTAGCCCTTAGAGGTGGATGATTCCGCCTTCTAAATTTGAAACTTGCTTGACTAACATCGGGTTTAAGGGATCTTGAATAATGTTTAAAAAGGACTAACTTGGATTTTGAGAGACCGAGTGCGGTCGAAAATTTCCACGATTTTGAGGCCAATCTTTTTCAATTCCGGAATTTGCTTGAAACTTTTCAAACCCGGGCAACTTTATGATACTTCACGAAGTGGATACAAGCATTTTATAAGGGCGCTTGTAGGGTGCTTGCTAAGACCTAGTGATGATATTGTAGAACTTTTAGAGTTGTGGTACTTCCGAAAAGTCGACGCGAGGATGTGATAGGGACGCTTATTGCATAATTGTCAAGGCCAATTGGAGATGTCACGACCGTGACTAGGGTGTTGTGAGAATCCCGGAAGACGCAATCGAGATGATTACAAGATTCTTGGACATGGTCCTTGGACTCATCAATTTCAAACTTCATTCCCTGCTTTGTTTTTATTTTAGTCTCGGGGACGAGACTTATTTTTAGAGGTGGATGATGTAAAGGCTCGAATTTTTAAATCCTAATTCCTCGGAAAAATAAAAATAAAAATGAATTTAAAAACGGAATTTAACGAAAAACTTACTAACTCGGATTTTAGAACTGATAAAATGATTTATTTATCGGATATTTTGATCCTCATTTTAGGACCACATGTTACATTTGTTTTGACCTCCATTCTCTCTCTTTGTAATTTTAGCAAGTCAAACCCAACAACTCTTTTCTCTATGTAATCTCCTTTTTCCCATTGTCCTACCCTGTCATGTTTGTAGCAAAGCAACAAAATCTCCAAAGCCCCTTTTTTGATTTCGAACAGTGCACCCTTCACACATACTCCTGGCATTCTCTTTGACCAACAAAAAGACTCCCCCATTCTACCACATTTCATTTAATTTCAGAAGACAACACTCTCTCCTCTGAATTTGATGTAAACCCGCTCACTTTTCCTGTCCAAAATCAGATGTACAACTCATTCTCTTCATTTCACAACTCCATTTCAAAAGCAAATATACCCCTTTCTCCCATTTGGTTGCCGAGAGAAGAGGAGCACTTCCTCCTCCTTGCTCACTTTCTCCGTCACCGCTCCACCACCCTGAACCATCACCACCGGCCATCTTCTCCCTCCACCTCCCTTGAAGAAGCTGCAGTCTCCATCCCCATCACTTCCTCTGGTTTTGCTGAGAGCACACCAACAGCTCCGCACACTTCCTCCTTCGTTCTTCTTCATCAAGCCACCAGAAAGAGCTTCCTCACACCTCCTGACGTCCAAGCAGAACCACCAGCCCCGGAGGTCCCTGTCTAGCCGAACGCAGCCTCCCTCCTCTGTTTTCGCCTTTGAGACGGTAAGGGCTCGGCCTCCACTCCTTTCACCTCCTAACTGGGTAAATCTTCGAATTTAACATCCTAAAGCTCACCCTAGGCTCCCTCTTTCAAGCCCCAGCTCCGGCGAAGCCCCGACGAAGCTCCTATCGAGCGTTTTCGGCGAATAGATCTCAGTGAGCTCCTTCCCTTTTCTTCCTCTTCCTTGGTTGCGTTTTGAGTGTTCTTCGTGTCCATGAGGACGGGTTGGGTGGTCGGAGAAGCCGTAGTCGCCGGCGAGCCACCGTCCTCTCCTTCCTTTCTTTTTTCTCCAAACGCAGGCAATGGGGGTTGGGGATGATGAATAGTAGAACCGGGTTTGGGTTCTGTTTTCTATTAATTTGGGGCCGGTTCGGTTTCGTTGTTTTAAATAAACCGGTTTGGTTCATTTTATCACAAAATCAGATTTTAGAAAGGGAAATTGTGGGCTGGGCTCATTTTATTTTAAAAAGAGATGTGTTGGGCCTGTTTGTTAAAAAGAGATGTGTGGGCTGGGCCTATTTTAAAATGCAATCCAGATTTGTATGATAGAAATGACTTATTTGGTTTTATTAAATAAAGGGTTCGATTTTGGGTTATAATAAGAGGGGAGGGTCGGTTTTGAAGGTTAACAAAGTGAAAGGGGTCGGTTTGGAATCTTATAAATATAAGGGTGGTTTTGGTAATTTCAAGAGGACTGATTTTTATTAAATAAAAATGGTTCAACCTTTTAAAGGATTTAGAAATATTTTATGAAAGTGTTTAAAAGAAAATGGTATTTGAAATATTATATAATATTATGAGAGATTAAGATATAAAATGTGATTTTGAGATTAAAGATACGATGAATTAAAAAAAATGATATTTTGAGACTTGGATTTTAGAAAAAGGAGTTTGACGAACATTTTCCGAGGTCGAAATTTATAACTATTTGACTCGGACTTCTAAACGGTTTTCGGAACTAACTTGGGAATTATGTGATCGGTGACTAACTAGCATGATGATATGATTGATCGACTGATATCATGTTTTGTGTGGACTAATGGCATGATTGATTGATTAATAGCATGATGAGATGTTAAGTTATGTATCGTTTGTCTTATCGCTTATGAGCTATGATCAAAATGATGAACTTTGAGATAAATGGCCATGCAGATTTATTATTGCGGTACTATTATTGCGAAAATATGAATGTGGCTGAATTGAATGATGAGAATGATATGGTCTCGTGGAATGTGGCAATATGCTGAATAGTTGAACTTGATGGAATGATGATTGTGATATCGTTGCTATTCCTGTTGAATGATGTGCTTGAGTGCTTGGATAATTAGACGTAAACTTATACATATATGTTCTGATGTGTATCTAGGTGATACTTTGTGATTATGAATGATGTATGATGGACCTTCTATTATGCTGTTCTGCATAGCCAGGTGAGTTCCTATATGAGCTCACTCAGATTCGAAAAGAGATCTCCCTGCTTGTAGCCATGTGCATACTAGGTGCTTGCATTCATAATAAAGCATGTCATGTAGTATCCTGCTAAGATTGCACTCATGATTGAGCATTCGTTTACTCATTGCTTTTGTAATCTGTGAAGTAACTAGAGTCATTGCTAGGGTTATAGGACGACCTAGTCCCATCGGGTCCCGTCCTGAGTCAATCGAGTCATGAAACTTCCTTATATTATGAGATGCCTGCGGGCTTTATTGTGGATACGGGTTTAGTATGCGTGCCACCCGATGATAATGGAATGCATTCACGAGCTGGCCAGTCTCCGCCCTATCGGAAGGGGGTGGAGGTAGGAGAGGGATATACCACTTGGTATTCGGTGCTAAGGCCTTATTATATTTATGCACTTGATCTTAGGAGCATGTTAGTGTGTTAATATGTCGCCTTGCATCTAGAAGCATCTTTATTAGGACTAACGTGTGTATGTGTCTGCTTGTTTGGGATTATATTGCGTAGGGCTTCGATCTGACACCGCCCCGCATACATTTTTTTTAGGTTTGTTTTGCAGCATGATTGTTCATTGCTTCCGTGACGTGGGAATTCTCTTGGGCGATTGCAAAGAAATTGTCTAACATTGCCTATTAGATTTTGATAAATATGCTTATTGATTTGGTTTTGACTCGACTCTGTCGGGCACCCTCTTGTATTACACCTTTATTCCGCTATTTGCATAACTATTGTTTTTCCACGTTTAGACTTATGATAGGTACAGGGGACTTCCCCGGAGATTCCAACGATCCCTTCGAATTTTGGGTATGAAATCCCACTTCAAAATTTTAGGATAGAATTTCAAACCTTCAACCTGTACTCGGGGCGCAAGATCCTAACGAGGGGTTTCATCCCTCGAAACGTAACCCGAGAATCATAATCTCGGGCCGTTACATTATCTTCCATCAATTTTCCATCGTCTACTTATATATGAGATCAGGGGCGGAGATAGAAAAAAAATTGGGGGGAGGGGGGCTTACTTGGTTGTCAGAATTTTTTAACATATATGTATATAATTTTTTAAAAAAGAATATGTTCGAGAAAAGCATTAAATGTGTTATTTAAATATTTATTTTATGTTAAAAATCCAAGAGAAAAAAATCCTCAAAATAAAGTTAGAGTTTTGAACTCAAGACCCGATTCAAATTCATACACCACATCCCAATTAAGGTAAACACACTTTATAATTTATTACTCGTTTCATACCATTTTAACCCCAAAATTATCAAAAATACAAAAAAAAAAAAACACATAGCAATATTTTTTTTTTACGTTTATCGAGCTAAGGGGACTCGAAGGAAGTCTTGCTCCCTTGGATATGCCCCTAAACGAACGATACCGATCCGATAGAGTTGTGGGAAAACTCTACATGGTAGAGTTCATTTTTCCCTCACAAAAAAATAATTAAAAAAAAAGGTTGGTGGGCCCGGGCTGGTGGGGGAGGGGGAAAGGAGGGGGCAAGATCTTGTCCGTTAATTTTTATTTTAACGGTCCAGGTTTTGTCAAATTTACCCATAGAGTTTTTTTAAAACTCTATTGGAACACAATTCCTAAACGAGATCTAACACCATACCCATAAAAAAACTTGTGATTGGTTAAAGAAGGATAATTTAAAAAATTTTAAAAATTGATTAATTTTTTTTGTTTACATATGTTTATGAATGAAATACTAAAGCTAAAACGTGTTATATTTTTCAAAAGGTGGAGTCTATAATTTAGGATATATATATATATATATATATATATATATATATATAGAGAGAGAGAGAGAGAGAGAGAGAGAGAGAGAGAGAGAGAGAGAGAGAGAGAGAGAGAGAGAGAGAGAGAGAGAGAGAGAGAGAGAGAGAGAGAGAGAGAGAGAGAGAGAGAGAGAGAGAGAGAGAGAGAGAGAGAGAGAATGGGTAAGTTGTGCACACCCCTTAGGGTGTATTTTGTGCACAATTGTGGGCCTTTGATTGAGATAGGATGGATGGATGGATGAGATTAATATGGGTTTTTTATTTTTATTTTTAAATAAAACCATGTGGGACCCGCGCACTATTGATTTAAGAAAAAATTTGCAAAACAGGCACTTTATTTGGCCGTTTTTACAAAATAGTCGCGTATTTAGACAATTTAGGAAAATAGCCGCTATATAACCCTAATTCAACCTCCCTCCCTCTCTCTTTCTCTCTCCGTATCCATCGCTCTCCAGTCTCCTCCCTCCCTGCAACTGCCATGGCGGTGCGCCCTCGCGATGCGCTCGCCCTCTCGATGTCTGTCGCCCTCGCCCTCGCGATGCGCTCCGGCTTCGTCGAAGTTTCAGATCTACCGCCATGGCGGTGTGCGAGGTCGAGCAGCCAAACGGATCGAGGAGCGCAAGACAGCTTTGGATCTGAGATCTCCGTCCATCTTCCTCCGCGAGGAGATCAATCGTTAGAGGTTTTCGCATCAGATATGTCCAATTCACTGGCAATTTCACAAATTTGGTTTTTTATTCCCCAATTTGACAAATTCTTCCTTTTTCCATTGAAGAGTCGCCATGGACGAAGGAGGAGCGAACTCGGAGGTCGAGCGAGCGAGCGTCAGCGAGGGAGGTCGAGCAGCCGAAGCGAGCGATCGCTGGAGTGAGTGCATCCTCTGAGATCGAGTGAGCGAGCAAGGTCGAGCAGACGGAGGTTGAGGGAGCGGCTCTTCTTCATCACCTCAGATCTCGGTATAGTTTCAACTTAACATCACCACTGGCTACTTCAATTGATCTATGTGATCTCTGTGCTCACTGTGTATAGGTTCAGAATGTGAATCAAACGTTTCATTCCCCTTCTCTATTTACTAGTAGGATTCCAACATATAAACTTTGATTTTGTTTGGAATATTGAAAACTAGTTTGATGATTTATATGAAATCAGGAAGCTAGTTTGAGTACTTATTGTGAATTTGATGAGGATTTCCAGCCCACCACATGTTTGTGAAAATGTCTGATTTGTGAAGATAAATATAAAGAAATCAGAAGTGATACTTGATTTTTTAGTTTTCAGTTGATTTGCAAATTGCTACTTTTAACGTTGTTTCTGCACCTAAGATATTTGCTGTTGCATTTCCTGTACACTATGAACCTTCTAAGGGCTTCTACTTTGAAGTTAATGCTGATTTCCTTGCTCTTGATTGTATTTGTATGTTGCTTTCTGTAAGTAAGCAATCTTCTTTGCTTTGTTATGATTGTTACGCTTATAATCTTCATTCAATCATATTTTTCAGTGCCTCTTTTACTTGTTGGTTATGGTTTTTTCGTTTTTCAGGGCAATCAAACCTGCTGAATTCCTCAGTTCTGGTTGTTGGCGCTGGAGGCTTAGGCTCATCAGCTCTATTTTACCTTGTAGCTTGTGGTGTTGGTAAGATGTCAATTCCTTTACTGAAGTTTTTTTTCTTTGTTACGGATGCCACTGGACATCGTTTTCATGTTCAACACATTTTCTACCTTGCAGATTATCTCTCTCTGCCTCCGAAGGTCCCGATGAGATTCTCTAGTTAATATCTCCAATTTCCAATTCGTTTGATTGTACATTGTCGCTTGATGTATGATTAAATTTGATCAGAATAAACATTTCAGCTTGTTTCCATGTTTGTTTAGGTTTTGATGTCTGTCCTGATTTGATTTTCGGGCTGTCAGCATTCATGGTAATCTCTCCAATTTCCAATTCGTTTGATTGTACATTATCCCTTTTTCATTGGTTTCTTCAAACCTGTTGTCTATATTATGTTTAGCTTCTTCTTGGAGTTGATTGTTCTGTTCTTTTGCTATATATTGCAGCTTGAGGTATGGAAGTTGATTGTTGTGCAACTGTAAGAGAGAGTTGTGCAACCTCTAAGAGAGAGTTGTGCAACCTCTAAGAGAGAGTTGTGCACCCTCTAAGAGAGAGTTGTGCACCCTCTGATTTTGATCTGTAACATAACACCGTCAGTTGCTTATTTACAAGAAATGCTAAGATATAAGAAGGAAAAGTGGAGAGTAGTTTACCTATTCATTTATGGAATCCATCTTGTTCTCTGCTTGATCATTTGACAGTACTTTCCCCTTACCAAAGTTTACAGCTATTGCAGGTAACAAGTTGGATGAACCTATGATTGATGATTTCTAAGTAACTGTCCCTAAAGCCATGCCTGCCTCCATATAGGGCTCATTTAATTATTGCGTAAAATTTTAAAATTACATTATAAACATAATGTAATTGATTAACATACATTTTAAGGTTAGATTTTAGTTTGTATAAATTAGATTACACGGTAGACCAGCTATTTTTGCTGATACTTTCTTTGCTACATTTGATTCAAAATGGCTGACGGAGAGGATATTCAGCCACTTGTCTGCGACAATGGTACTGGGATGGTTAAGGTATGGAAAACACATTTACTGTTAATAATTGGAAGTAAGAATATATTGTTCTGCCTTGTTGTTTCTGTTTCCTTTTGTGCATATCAGGTTGAACCCGCAACTGAAGACAAGCTTATGGACGTGTGAGCCCGTGAGTTCAGAATACTATTGCAGTTGGCAGCTTTGTTGAGTACCAAACAGCAAAAGATCACTTGGTAGCTTTAATGTAGCTTGTCATCACTCATTTTAGTTGTTCTATGCGTATGAACACCGTACATTTTAGTTTACGTATTTTGTTATCTTTAGACCTGTAAAAAGGATTTGTTATCCCCCCTTTTAGAGGGTCTGTGCTTCTGCTGACTTTGTTTCTTTGCTTGCAGGATCGCCATCGATCAAAGGTTTCAGTTCAGCAGTTTGTGGCTTGAACTTGTGGAATGTAGGATGTGCATTAGAAGACATTGCAGTTAGAAGACATTGCACTGAACTTGTGGTTTAATGGGAATGCTACTGCTTCTTTTATTCTGATTTTAGTATCAAGGAAACTACATTTTATTGGACTCAAGTAAGATAAATACAGTGCCTGCAGGCAAGCCCTTTCATTCCTAGAGGTATAGAATAGATCTGCTATTCTAAGTATTGTAATGATTTTCTTTATACCAGTATGAAGGCACAACATTCTACCAGGAGGAAGAATGTATTGTCAAAGATGAAGATGTTGAATTGGCTGAGCCAAGTCGTGTGTGTACAACATCTGGTGGGAAGTCAAGACATACTTTGACAGAGGTACTTCAAGTTTTTATCAAAAGCTTTGAGCAAATAGCAAATTATGGAATAGTTTTCCTAGATCCAATGTAAGCTTCTTGTTTAGGCTCAGAAAGAGGCGCGGAGATTGCGCAGAGTGTTGGCCAATAGAGAATCTGCGAGGCAAACAATTCGGCGGAGGCAGGTAGTTTTACAGAGGCGCGGACTCAAGATGTTGAATTGGCTGAGCCAAGTGGTGTGTGTACAACATCTGGGGGGAAGTCAAGACATACTTTGACAGAGGTTACTTCAAGTTTTTATCAAAAGCTTTAACCCTCCTTCTCCTTCATGCGCGCATATTACAACAATTTGTGCCCAACTGACATGTAACATTATTAATCTTTATATCTTCGTCCTTTAGAGCCTTGTCTTGGACAACTTCTGCTGTGACATAACTCTTATATCGTCGATTTCCACTGAATATATAAGAATCTTTATATATATATAATGTAGCTTGATTGCGATATTACTAATGCAATTTGTAACCTAGCTCAGTAGTCATCATTCATCAATACGCCAAAAGCGTGTTTACAATTAGCATAAGTGCATGGTTTATATGATTCGATTTATATGCCTACATTAAATGTAAATACACATATTTACCCATTGCTGCAGGAGGATGAATTAAATATTCACTAATTTAATTATTGAGTAAAATTTCAAGTAACTGTCCCTAAAGCCATGCCTGCCTCCATATAGGGCTCATTTAATTATTGCGTAAAATTTTAAAATTACATTATAAACATAATGTAATTGATTAACATACATTTTAAAATTAGATTTTAGTTTGTATGAATAAAACTATAAATTTCATGAATAACACTATGAAATTTTAGAGTTGCACGACTCTGTTGGAAGAGTTGCACGACTCTGTTTTAAAAGTTGCACGACTCTGTTCTAAGAGTTGCACGACTCTGTTTTAAGAGTTGCACGACTCTGCTGTAAGAGTTGCACAACTCTATTTTAAGAGTTGCACGCCTCTATTGGAAGAGTCGCACGACTCTGTTGTAAGAAATGCACGACTCTATTTTAAGATTTGCACGACAATCGAGACTTGTGAATTTATTCTCAACATGATCTTATTTTAAAAAAGTGTTGACGTGAAAAAAAAAATTATTTTAAAAAAGTGCTGACACAAATAGAATAAAAAGTGCACAAATTAGAATAAAATGCGCACGAATAATATTATAAAGTAAAAAAAAATTGTTATCCATGTAGAAAAAAAAAAAACTAGATTTGGATCATATTTGTGAAATTGTTATCCAGGCTTGATGGAATTGTTCGACATCATGATTTTATGTTCTCTCAATATTATTTTAAGAATTGCACGACTATGTTGTAAGAGTTGCACGACTATGTTGTAAGAGTTGCACGACTATGTTGCAAGAGTTGCACGACTCTGTTTTAAGAGTTGCACGACCATGTTTTAAGAGTTGCACGACTGTTTTAATAGTTGCACGAGTTTGTTGTAACAGTTGCACGACTCTTGTTTTAAGAGTTGCACGACTCTCTTGTAAGAGTTGCACGCCTCTGTTTTAAGAGGTGCACAACTCTGTTTTAAGAGTTGCACGACTCGGTTTTAAGAGTTGCATGACTATATTGTAAGAGTTGCACGACTATGTTGTAAGAGTTGCACGACTATGTTGCAAGAGTTGCACGACTCTGTTTTAAGAGTTGCACAACCATGTTTTAAGAGTTGCACGACTCTGTTTTAATAGTTGCACGACTCTGTTGTAACAGTTGCACGACTCTTGTTTCAAGAGTTGCACGACTCTCTTGTAAGAGTTGCACGCCTCTGTTTTAAGAGGTGCACAACTCTGTTTTAAGAGTTGCACGACTCGGTTTTAAGAGTTGTACGACTCTTGTTTTAAGAGTTGCACGACTCTGTTGTAAGAATTGGACGACTCTGTTTTAAGAGTTGTACGACAATCGAGACTTGTGAATTTATTCTCAACATGATCTTATTTTATCTCAATATAATTTCATACTTTCTCAATAAACTGTAAACGATTCAGAATAAATTGAAGCAAGTCTAGTTTTATTTTTTATTATTTTTAACATTTTGTCGTGCAAATATAACCATAAATTGTGCAAATATAATCGTATGTTGTGCAAATATAACATTTTGTTGTGCAAAAATAAAAATAAAAATATATATTATGGATCCCATAATAAAATATGGATAGTTTTTTTAATTTATCATATTTATAGGGTGATTTTTGTAATTTTATCAAATTTCTTTCTTCTTCCTCCGATTTCTGCGAAGATGAATCCATCGCGCTCCGCGCTCGACGCCACCGCCGGCGGCCTCCTTCGCTCCGGTGCTCGCTTCCTCCCTCGCTCCAACGCTCGCTCCCTCCCTCGCTCCGACGCTCGGTCACCACCGCCTCCCTCCCTCGCTCGCTCGCTAAGTCCTTCTTCAACCTCGCTCGCTCGCTCGACCGCTCGCTCCCTCCCTCGCTTCGGCTCCGCCTCCGGCTTGCTCGACCTCGCTCGGCGGTTGCTCGACTTCGCTCCGGCATTCTCGCTCTCCGGCGCTCTCGATCTCCATCAATTGGACATAAATGGCGAATTCAGATCTCCAAAGACGGAGGACGGAATTGCTTCAGATGGCGTCTTTGGAGGCGGCGCGGCTGCGACAGCGACAAGGAGGAAAGGAGGAAGATGGACGGAATTGCTTCAGATCCGGCGCCGAAGCCATAGATCTCGGCCTTGCTCACAATCGCCAGAGAGAGCGCGCGGAGAGGGAGAACTCGGAGGAGAGAGAAAGATCCGTGAAATAAAGGAAAGGAGGTTTATATTGCGGCTATTTTACAAAAATGTCCCAAAATGCAGATATTTCGCAAAATAAGCCTATTTTCGTGGCTATTTTGCAAAACCCCCCTTGATTTAAACCCTCTATACTCTCCTCATTCGCGCGTGTGATGGTGTGGGAATTGAGATTTGTGATTTGTGAAGATGTGGGACCCACATACATCATTCCAAATTGGCAACTACTTTATTTTATTCCATCTTCACCCGTTTTTGGTTATTTTTTTATTTATCATGAATTGGAAACTTTATATATATATATATATATATATATATATATATATATATATATATATATTAATTTGCAATATCTCATATCTAGTTAACCCATATCCTTTTCTTTTTTTTGAGAAAACCCATATCCTTTTTATATGTAAAGATTTTGTTTTAGATAAAAATAATCCATTAATTTTATAAACGACATACACTCCATATTTTTATATATTATATAAACGGTAACCAATTAATTTGTATATTTACATGTTTTGATGTAGATCAAAACAAACAATTAAAATTCCACCTAATAATGTTATGTTATATTTTTTATTTATTTACATGTTTTGATGTAGATTGTGATTTAGATCAAAACAAACAATTACACCGAATAATGTTCTAAATTCCACCGAATAATGTTATGTTAATTTTCGTGCAAAAAGCCTCTTTTCCTATTCTGTTGAATTGATCGATTTATCGCGCACATTGAACTATAATTGGGAGATTATTAAGTAAAATTCTTATTTTTACGGGGTGGCCAAAAGCGATGAATAATTGCATAACCGTTGAGAATAATTAGATTTTTAGAATTATTCGGTTGAATCGATCGCTTTAACGTGTACAGTGAACGATTATTTGAAGATTATTCAGTGGAATTCTTATTTTTACGAGGTACACAGAAGCAATGAATAATTGAATGACCGTTGTGAATAAGTAAATTTGTAGAATTATTCGGTTGAATTGGTCGATTTAACGCGTAAATTGAACGATAATTGAGAAATTATTCTGTCGAATTCTTTTTTTTACGAGGTACACTAAAAATACCAAAACAAAAAAAAACGCTCAAAATACCGAATAATAGTGTTACAATCACCAAAAAAAATCACCAAATATCCCCCAATTCTTCACAAAGCTTGATTTTTACCCACTATTGTAGTCCCTTTCTAAAAGAAATTGTGATTTAGGTGAACACAGGTGACGAAAAGATTTGATAGTTTCAATGGCCTCATCCGACCGATCCAACTGCTTCATCACCATAGCCATGCCCTTCAGCGCACTATTGACCCGATCGTCGGAGTTTATCGCCCCCAAAACAGAGAGATTGACCTAGATGGATCCTTGTCTATCAATTGTTTGTGAAGAGAAAGAAAACAACCGTAGATCTGCCGAATAACCCTAAATTGATAACCAATTGTCACACATTCCTACTCCAAGAACAAGTAAAACTAAAGGAATCAGTGAATAAATTCATTGAAGACACAAGCACAATCGATCCCAAAAAAAACCCAAGAAATTTTGTGGCTTACCTATCTCAATTAGAACACCAAAATCGCTGAAATCGCTGGAGACAGGCCACCGGGGGAGAGAGGCCGCCGGAGTGACAGTCATACGAAGAAATTTTGTGGCGGCTCCGGGAGACGGGGTCGAGAAGGTCGGCGTTGATGTTTATAGGAGCCAGGGAGGAGGGTAAGCGATGAGAACCTGAGGAGCATGCAGGAGGAGCAGGCGAGGGCTAATGGAGATCGGTCGACGTGCGACTGTGCGAGGGCGGCTCCGGGAGACGGCGTGACGGTCGGCGCTGAGAACCTGAGAATGAAGACGACGAGGAGACGCGGAGACGATCGACTGCAATCTTTGGTTTTTAGGGTTTTAATTAAGCGTTAGGTTGCACGCGCCCCACTTCCTCTATGTAGTTGCTGGTTATTTTTTTTTTTAATTTTTAAACACGCACACGTGGCATAATCTAGGTCATTCAATTCATCCAGATCTATGGCTAGTATTTGTGCACTAGATACACTATAAGAGGTGTGCACAAGGGAACCACTCCCTATATATATATATATATATATTAATGTCATAATCTAGGGGTGTGCAGAAAAATCAGACACGGCTAATATGATATAAAAAAAACTCAAAACGAAAAAGATACGACACGAATATAATACGAACCTTTAAAATTTTCGGGTTGACATGTGTGTTCGGATCACCCTTTTCTTGTTATGGGTATCCGACACGACATGAATACATTTTTTTGAAGATGTAAATAGATAATATATATATATATACATATATATATATACATATATATATATACATATATATATATACATATATATATATATACATATATATATATATACATATATATATATACATATATATATATACATATATATATATACATATATATATATACATATATATATATATACATATATATATATATACATACATATATATATATATATACATATATATATATATATATACATATATATATATATATACATATATATATATATACATATATATATATATATATATATATATATATATATATATATATATATATATATATATATATATATACATACATATATATATATATAACACTAGTACAAATTAAGTCATTAATAGCGAAAATTTAAAAGTGCTTATTCAAAACCGATGTTAATGTATGGGAAGCATAGCGCTTTTTCTAAACAAGCGCTGAGATTCTAATAAGCTTATTTGTTTTAAAATATATTTTTTCAAGCATAGCGCTTATATAAAACAAACGCTATTAAAATATGGGAAGCATAGCGTTTTTTCTAAAAAAGCGCTGAGAATGTATTTAATTTATTTTAATATATTTTTAAACCATAGCGTTGGTATTATACAAGCGCTATTAAAGTGACTTCTTAGCGTTTTTTCATTAAAAACGCTATAAAAAAACTGTAAATATTTTTTTATAAGCAAGAAATTTGCTTTGCCCCAAATTATCAATCACAAATCCCTAATGGACCACCGGGCAGCAACCGCAGTGGATCGATTCTTATCCTGCCGGCTTGGAGTCGAGATCACTGGCGCCGTCGACAAGACTACTTCTGACCGCCCTCCCAACCGTCGACGAGCACCTACCAACCACAATCACCCCTTGTCGCCGCTCACCAACAGTCCTGTCGATCTCCATCGTCATCGATCAAACGGTTCAACATTCCGCCTTTGAAACTTGTGGTAAGCACTAGGTTGAGAGGAATTTGAGTTTTATTTGAGTTTGATTTTTAACCTCTTCCCCCGGTCGATCTGTTCCAGACTTCCAGTTTGACTTTTTGAGAGTCGACTCCCTCCGTTCTATGTCATGTACATGTTGGGAGGGTGTTCTGTGCAGATGCATCATTACCAAATAGACTTCAAATCTCATAGATGTAAACATCCTTGCCCTGTCTGCAGTACATTTTAATTGCCAAATAGACTTCAAATCTCATTCCAGTGAAGCACAACAAAAGCACTATAACGGCCCGAGATTATGATTCCCGGGTTACGTTTCGAGGGATGAAACCCCTCGTTAGGATCTTGCGCCTCGAGTACAGGTTGAAGGTTTGAAATTCTATCCTAACATTTTGAAGTGGGATTTCATACCCAAAATTCGAAGGGATCGTTTGAATCCCTGGGGAAGTCCCCTGTACCTGTCATAAGTCTAAGCGTGAAGAACCAATAATCATGCAAATAACAGAATCAAGGTGTAATACAAGAGGGTGACATGGCAGAGCCGAGTCAAAACCAAATCAATAAGCGTATTTATCGAAATTTAATAGACAATGTTAGTGGGGTTAAACCATTTCTTTGAGATCGTCCAAGAGAGTTCCCACGTCACGGAAATAAGGAATAATCATGCTGTAAAACAAACCTAAAAAAAATGTATGCGGGGCGGTGTCAGATCGAAGCCCTGCGCAATATAATCCCAAACAAGCAGACACATACACACGCTAGTCCTAATAAAGATGCTTCTAGATGCAAGGTGGAATATTTACACACTAACATGCTCCTAAGATCAAGTGCGTAAATATAATAAGGCCTTAGCACCGAATACCAAGTGGTATATCCCTCTCCTACCTCCACCCCCTTCCGATAGGGCGGAGACTGGCCAGCTCGTGAATGCATTCCATTATAATCGGGCGGCACGCATGCCCAACCCGCTCCACAATAAAGCCCGTAGGCATCTCATAATATAAGGAAGTTTCATGACTCGATTGACTCAGGACGGGACCCGATAGGACTAGGTCGTCTTATAACCCTAGCAATGACTCTAGTTACTTCACAGATAACGACCGTTTTGTTTACAAAAGCAATGAGTAAACGAATGCTCAATCATGAGTGCAATCCTAGCAGGATACTACATGACATGCTTTATTATGAATTCAAGCACCTAGTATGCACATGGATACAAGCAGAGAGATCTCTTTTCGAATCTGAGTGAGCTCATATAGGAACTCACCTGGAAGTGCAGAACAGCAAAAGGCAACAACTAGGTATACAGGCAGCCAACATGTCACATATGATCACCTAACACATATATAAGTAATATAAGTAAGTCTATTCCTAATGTTACTTGAAGCATACAATATCACACATAATTCCTCAAATTTATTCACCAAGTTAGGCAAGGTAAGTCATTTTCCCAAGATTTCCCAAAACTCTTTTAAAACCTCAAGTTAGATCAAATCACCATTCAAAACGCTTTCTCAAATCATCCAAAAAAATCCATTTATAAAACATTACCCTTTCATCAACTTATTTTATTATTTTATCAAAACCATCTGACAAGGTTAGTGTATTTCCAAAATCCCTCCTTTAAATTTATTAAATCAATTTCCATTTACCAAAACAATTCCCAACCTTTAAAACCTCTTTCAAATTCTTTTATTTTTAAAATCCAAGTCCAATAATATTATATTTTTAAATCTCAACAATAACATAATATAATTTATAATACCCCACTTATTATAATATTTATATTAAATATATATAAGTCTTAAAATCATTTTCCCACTTAAACACATTTAGTCATAATTTCAGGCCTAAGAGGGAAAAATAGGCCCAACCTTTCATTTCATTTAAAATACAACTAATGGTCCAAGAAAATTAGGCCCAAAGATCCAATTCATTTCTTCCTTTTCATTTGCAAAACCGGAATTAGAAAAGAAGTGGACCCCCACGCCATGTGGCTGCCAAGGTGGAACAGTAGGGCCCGCAACCTTCTTCAACCTCTAATCAAAGAAGAAAAGAGGAGCTCCACTGCGTTCTAAACGGCGGGAGAAAGAGGGAGCGAAACGAAGGGAGGCCAGAGCGACTGGTGGCTCCGAGCAAGTCCCGACACCAAGGACAGAGATTGCACAAGAAAAGGGAAAGAGAGAGAGGTTCTGACCGAGAGATTCGGGGTCTTCACCAGAGGAGCCCGAAGTTCGATTAGCGTCGCCGGAGTTCGATTCGGCTTCGTCGGTGACGGAAATCAAATGGATTTGGCCTAGGACGACAATAGGTGATTAAAAGTGGATTCTTTTTGGTTGTTGTGAGCGAAGGGGGGGGGGGGGCGGAATGAGTCTTACCGAGCTGGTCACGCGAAGACAGGGGAGGAGCGACTCGGGGATGGGCGTCGGCGGCTACTGGGCGACGACTTGAGCTCCTGGGCGGACTTCGGAGAGGAGGAGCTACTGCTGCTCGACTTAGAGGAGAAGGAGGAGGAAACGGAGCCGGGCTGCTCTGCTCGGGCTCATACAAAAAAACAAGGGGCACGAGCTCCTCGCGGCTTCGAATAAAGGAGGGAAAACAAGACGGAGCGAGCTATTTCCTGGCGGAACAAGCTGCTGCAGGTGGCCTCTGGGTAGCCGTCGACAACGAGGGGCCGGTGGCGGTGGCGGTGGCCGCCGGCAGAACAGGAGGTGGAGTAGTGTGGTTGCTTGGAAGCAAAACGGGGTTTCAACTGGAAGGGGAAAAGGAGAGCAATGGGGATATTGTGTAGGTGGTTGAACTTGAAATGGGATAGTTTTTGAAGTCAAATTGGCCTCAAAAGAGGGCGTGGGATTGCTGGCGAGATCCAAATGAGGGGGGGGGGGGGGGATGTAGTTTGGCCCTTAACCAAAAATGGATGAACAAGCTTGGGGGAGAAACATTTGGGTGTGGGCATGCTTAGCCAAAAGGAGGAAAATGAGAGTTGGGGGATACTAGCTGTCATTTGAATTCAGGGGAGGAAAGTGACAAGAGATGGGGAAAAGCTACTGAATTTCGGAAGGGATAGGGGGAAGAAGACATAGAGAGAGAGGTCCCCAAAATGCAATTCTCAAACATTCGAAAATGGACTCGAGATCCGCTCTCTCGACCTTATTCCGACTCGTTCGAAATTAAATTTTAAAATTTGGCTGAAATCCGTTTTAAGAGTTTCAAAATCGATTTATTAAATTGAGGACGAGTTTTCCTTGAAATATCCGATCTAAATTCATTATTCTGAAAATCAAGATTTAAAAATCCGGGCCTTTACAAGCACCCCTTAGATGCAAACACGCTACTGATTTCTTTGTTTGTTTGTTTGAAAACCAAACAAGTAGCTTAAATCAACTACTGTCATTACATCATCTAGGAACTTCTTTGCAATGCATTCTTTTTTTTTCCTGAGCAACTATTGGATTTCTTGTTGACCATTACTTAGTTGTTGGAAGGTTATATAAAAGGTTTATGTTATTTATGAATATGTCATGTTTAATATTGAAAGATGGGGCAGTATATATTCAAACTTAGATATGATATATTAAGTTATATATATATATATATATATATATATATATATATATATATATATATATATATATATATATATAAGGCTTAACCATTCTTGGTGGGAATCTGATCTTTTTTATAATAGTGAGTGAGAAACTTAAAGGTGATTGAGATCTTCATAGGTTAATATTGACATTTTACAAGTTTAACATGTCATAATTGTTGGAAATTAACCCTCAAAATCCCAACCCTCCCAAACAAAAAAAAAAAAAGGTTTGGATGTGATTTGTGTGAGAAACTCAAAGGTGATTGAGATCTTGATAGGTTTTCGAGATGAACTAAAAGGAGATAAAGGTTTGGGTATGACGGTTCCTGATATAAGTTGGGCCTGAGGTTTGGTGTCTTTCCTAGAACATTTTAAAGGAGCTTGATCTTATTCTGCATTGAATCCAACAAAGGTTTGTGCAGTTTTTCTTCTTATATTTGAAGAAATCTAATCTAATGCACTGCAGATTTAAGGAACTGTTAATTCAATGCTTATAAATTTTTTCTTGATTTTTTTTTATTCAGGAAAGGTTCTAATTTGGTGATAACATATTGCCATGCTTTAAGAGTGGTATTCTGTTGCTCAAGGAAAGGTTGCAACAGCTCCCCGATTATGATAATGTACGTAAAAAGTAATTTTGGTACAAAGTTTTGTTTCTTGTTTAGAGAAAATATTGCTATGAAATGTCCACTCCTGAACTATTCTATATGTGAACTTATTGGTGATTACTGAGCAGTCCAGTTGTGTTTCTACTACATGATGAAAGAAGGCAAAGTTATTGTGATGAGAACTTCCTGAATCCTTATTTAAAGTCGTGATATATAAATGCGCTAACCTGATGCATTTTTATATGGTGCTTTCTCTTATTGCTTTCAGATATCCATTGCCTTTCCCGTTGATGGGGCTTGGAGAAGATTCCACAAGTAGCTACAACACTTTCCTTCAGTAATTTTTCTTTCTCACACAATATGATTTCTTAATTTGCTCTCTTTTTTGAAATATGACTTTATAGAGTAGTCTAGTACTGGTTAGGGACCTTATTAAACTTTGCAAGTACAACATGTGTTTAATTCATTTTTAAATTCTTCTGGATTGTATGGGCAAAAGTTCGGGAGGATGACCAGCGTCTAGTTCATATAAAAGAGGGTGATCCTAGAGGACGTCATGTTGTTATGGTTGATGAACTTGGGCAGTCTGGTGGCACGCTTATTGAATGCCAGGTACACTATTCTTACTTCTCTCTAAGTCGTTAGCTCATAGTTAGAACCTAGTTCTTTCATAGCCCTTTCCCCTTGGTATTTTGCAACTGCATGTCTACCTTTCATAGCTCAGATATGCTCAAATAAATTGTATTAGATAGATAATAGAAAATTTCATTATTTGCATGATTGCATCATTTTTTTTCATTGTCCAGGTTTATAAGCCGTAAAATAGTTACTTGGTTAATTTACTATGGTCTGCCTTCATTTCAGAAAGGAAGAAGATATGAAGCAAAAGTAAAATTTGAGAAGCTGCCTGGACCACATGAAAGCTGTCATTGGAGATTATCAAAGTTGGACAGAGGAGATGGAGTGGATGATGCGAGTTTATCAGAGTTACTATGAAGGAGGAATTAAGAAGTTGGACAGAGCTATGTGGACCAGATTCGTATATATATATATATATATATATATATATATACAGACAGAGGTTATTAGTATAACCGCTATGTGAAGCTATAATTATTTTTTTTTTAAAAAGAACATAGACAACGGTTATTATAAAAAACCGTTGTCCTTGTCCGAATTTAAAAAAAAATAAAAAAATGAAGGATGACAGCGCTTTTTACAAATAAGCGCTGTCCTTGTGTTTTTTACAACGCTTTTAAAAAAGTGCTATTACATATGCTCATAGCGCTTTGATTAACAGCACCTTAAATAGCATTGTCCTTCCCTATAAAAAACCGCTCTTAATGAGCCTATTTGTACTAGTGAAGTTAAACGTGTTGCAACGTGTATCTATCTTGAATATACGGATCCGCTTTGTTTACCCATGCCAGATACCAACAAATATCAGATCGTTTTTGGATCGAGGTTTTAAATTTTAACGATTTCGGATATCTAACATAGATAATTGTATGTAAGAGGAATTTTCTCCTCTCTAGTGTTGCTAGTGGTGATGATGGCGATCGATCACCTTCACTCCTAGACCTGCGACCAAAAACAAGAACCCGAGGTCGGGGCGGGGCTCGTATCCCCTGGAGGACCCTCCGACGCTCAAGTCAGTCGTTGTCCATCCTTAATCTAAATCTATCACCTCTTATTTATACTAGTCGAGTATTAAATAAAAGAAACAGTTATGATACTTAATAGAGAAAAAACCGTTATCGTATTTAATTCGGTCAAGACCCTTTAATGCATGAAACCGTTGCCGTATTTAATAGACAAACGTTCACCGCATTAATTATGGTCAATGTCGTATTGAATATTCGATACCGCATAAATAATAGACATCGTTCTTAACTGTTATTTAGGATAATTAAAAATGATCGACTTACTTGGTAAAAGACAAGAATGACCTTATGTTATGATGGCGGGAATTTCCCTATCACAAATGCCCCTCGGGTTTCCTCTTCATGTCTCGACGATGAAGGAAGCCGAAAAAAATACATGGCGAAGTTTGTCGAGTGAGTGACGATTTTGCCGTAGATGGTAGTCGCTTGACCAGTAGTTAGCCATTGGAGGTAAGTGCCTAACCGGCTATCATTGGATGTAATTGACTATTAGCCGTAAATGGCTATCATTGGCCTTAAGTGGCTATCGTTGGCCGTAATTGGCTATTGGCCATAAATGGCTATCATTGGCCTTGAGCGGCTATCGTTGGCCGTAAGTAGTGATTCTTTTGTCGTAAGTGACGACAGTTGGCCATAAGTGGCGATTCTTTTGGCCGTAAGTGGCGATTCGGATTTG
Source organism: Persicaria maculosa (assembly GCA_963922045.1). Taxonomy (NCBI): domain Eukaryota; kingdom Viridiplantae; phylum Streptophyta; class Magnoliopsida; order Caryophyllales; family Polygonaceae; genus Persicaria; species Persicaria maculosa. Next base: position 58,440,950 of record OY998259.1, read on the forward strand.
TCGTAAGTGGCGATTTCGTTGGCCTTAAGTGGCGATTCGGATTGGCCATAAGTGGCGATTTTGTTGGCCTTAAGTGGCGATTCGGATTGGCCACAAGTGGCCATTTCATTGGCCTTAAGTGGCAATTCGGATTGGCCGTAAGTGGCGACAGTTGGCCATAAGTGACGATTCTTTTGGCCGTAAGTGGCGATAGTTGGCCGTAAGTGGCGATGTCGTTGGCCTTAAGTGGCGATTCGGATTGGTCGTAAGTGGCGATTTCATTGGCCTTAAGTGGCGATTCGGATTGGCCGTAAGTGGCGATTTCGTTGGCCTTAAGTGGCGATTCATCACCTTCTCGAATAATTGTTGTAGCTTTGAAGACGTCGTTCCATGACATCTACAGTCGTTGGACCTGGTCAAGAGCATTGCACTTCTACATAATTTAGAGCAATTAAGCCATTAGATGATTAGTATTGTAATGTGTAGTGCCAATGTTATATGCCCCTGCACACAATTTATATACCTTTGCGGAGATGTAATAAACCAAAAATCTAGCTTGTAAGAGCCACAGAATCATCTTTTCTCTTTTTAGGAGGATATTAATAAACAACCATGTCTTCATTAAGAAATTATCCACAAGTAAAGGGAGAAGAAAACTTAGCTCACAAATTCCTTTCTTTGAATAATAGGAGTCTTGGTGGCCTTCACTACCCCCAATTTTGTTGTAGTGTCAATCTTTACCTAGCTAGGAGCTGGCTTTAGGTAGACTATCACACATTTGACTTTCTTTTTGTGTCTTTGTAACTCTTGATGCCCCAAATCACTTGGGTTGCCCCTGGGCACTTTGTATTAGTGAATCTAGCTTGCCCCGATATCGGTTGCGAGACTTGAATTCATGTTTTCCTTGGGAGCACACTCAATGCTCGTTGTTCATACTTATTCCTCTATAAATACCTATTCAAGAATACAAACACCACCGGAGCAAACGAAAACAAAGCAGAAGGCACAACTCACTATCTATTTAATAAGTGCAAATACATGCTCAACTTTTATATATAGTAAGATAGATAACATGTAGAATACTAGTCAAACTCATTCATATATATGTATTTGAAAAGTGAGATCAATGAAATGGGTCCAGAGAGAATGAGCAAGTGTGTGGGTGAAATATATTCAAGATAGAAACACCAAAGACACGAACCAGATTTATTCATGGTGTTGAAACAAGTATTTAAGCTGGTCAAATTTAATCAATTTCTGATCAATAACAAGCGGCACTTTGAGCGCCTACGCACATCAATTAACTAAGCAACGAGTTCAATAACCCAAAAGATTAAATCACAACTAATTAACCAAACAGTATGTCCACCCATTGAATCACACAATTCATATGCTCCTGCAATTATGCTAATTATATATGAAGCTTGGGGCTGAATTTTATCTTGTTGTAAGTATCGATTATTTCTTGCTAATATAAATTTGGGTAAGAGTTTGCAAATATCTCAAATAAGCTATTTGGTCTAATTCTTATATTTTTTGTGGAAGTCTGGGCCCATTTCCTGCAACACAAAAGTTGGGGCAAAATATGCAATTACTCTATAGTTTAAGAAAATACCTTGTCTTCTTCACGGTTTAGGTTACGAATCACAGGCGCCGCATCGTTGACGGTTGGACTACCTACAGTGGACGAGCAAGAGGGTGTACGCCGGTGAATGACTGGAGGCGAAGACGCCGAATCCGGTAAAGGGGGCAGTGGAATCCAGTATGCTTGGAACCAAACCACCGACAAGGATCTGTTATTGCCCCTCCAACGAGTCGACAACCATTTGCGATCAACTGGTGACAACGACGGTGGATTTGGGGGCGCTCTTGACGTGATTCGACGCCGATTGTGGATCGATAGTGGCTCGAAGGCTTGTGCGTGTGCCCCTAAACGGGTGCCTGCCGGGATGTTGATCCGGTTCCATCGTTATTGGTGCCTTCGCCAAAAGGATCGATGATGTGTCGATGTGGATTTTGGCTTTGCGCATAGTTAGATCTGCTGCCTTCTGCGCCTTGACCATGCGACATCGTATATCCTACGACTTCTCCTCGATCGCTCGGGACAAATTGTTGTTGTTGCCTTATTCACCAGCGATCGCTCAAATTGGTTTGATTCCTCCCTTGTTGCGATTAGGGTTCCGATCCTATTGCTTTTCGATCGGTCTCCACGGAAGGCGCCAAATGTAAGAGGAATTTTCTCCTCTCTAGTGTTGCTAGTGGTGATGATGACGATCGATCACCTTCTCTCTTAGACCTGTGACCAAAGACAAGAATACGAGGTCGGGGCAGGGCTCGTATCCCCGAAGGACCCTTCGACACTCAAGTCAGTCGTTGTCCATCCTCAGTCTGAATCTATCTGTCAAGTATTAAATAAAAGAAACGGCTATGATACTTAATATAAAAAACCGTTACCGTATTTAATTCGATCAATGCCCTTTAATGGATGAAATCGTTGCCGTATGTAATAAACGAAACGGTAACCGCATTAATGCTGGTCAATGTCGTATTGAATATTCGATACCGCATAAATAATAGACGATACCACATAAATAATAGACATCGTTCTTGACTGTTATTTAGGATGATTAAAAATGATCACCTTCCTTGGTAAAAGACCTGAATAACCTTATGTTATGTTTGAGGGATTTTCCCTATCACATTGTATTATGTCGAATATCCAATTATTAATTCCTCTATGAACTAGCTAATTAAGGGAGGGAATTGGATTTAGCAAGTGGGAAAGTTGAAAAAGGAGTAACCGACCACGGGGAATTCACCACGGATAAGGGAAATAATCATCATTGAATAAAATAAAATAATAAAATAAGATGCCACTCTCACTTTTTTTTGGGGTGAGGGGTGAGACATTAATGACTCGTGAATGAATGCAATCGATCATGATGGAGTAAAAAGGCAAGTAAACCGCGTTGGACCAAAACCATCTAATCTAACCTACACTCCTTAAGTGATAAGATCAAAAATTGAATAACCCGGTAATATAATAAAGTAATAAAAAATGGATTAGAACCATATAATATAATAATATAATATATATTTATATTATATAGGTTTTCAGGTTTGACTCCGTCACCCCAACTTGTTGGTACAGCTGTTAAGTTGTTGGATCCGCCCACTGGCTTCCCTATTTCCAAATTGCCGCCGTCCCAGTCTGAGGTTCCCATAGCTTCGCCTCTTTCGCGCATCCTGCTACTTAGGATGAGTTTGGTACGTAATACTAAAAACAATTCCTTCGTTTGAAAATATAAGTCTGTTGAATTTTTGACGCATTTTTTAAAGAGTTATAAAACTATATAAAATAATATATCATTTATTTATTTTTTAGATAATTATATACTTATTAATAATATATATAAAACTATGTAAACAAATTAATAAAAAAAGATATTATTTTATATAGTTTTTATCAACAAAATATTATTTTATATAGTTTTTAACTCCCTAAAAAACGGAGATAGTATATAATATTAAAACTAAAAATTGTACTCTTTCCGTTTCCAAATATGTAACTTTTTACTATTCATACACGTAATTTAAGGTCAACGCAATATAAAATATTAATTTTTTAATATTTTTTGATAATCTCATACTTATTAATAATAAATATAATATTATTAAAAAATTAATTAAAATTTTAATATTTTATATAGTTTTTAGTTTTTAGCATTCTAGAATTACATGTTGACAAAAAAAGTCTATTATTTGAAAACGGATGGAGTATTAGCAATCGAATCCTTCAGTAATTTCCTTTTTTAATTATAATTAATTAATAAGCCCTCCCCCATAATGTAACAACCGCCCCCATATGATATGCCCCATCCCCCCTGTTATCCCTTCCTCGATCTTTCCTCTCGATCACTACGCACGACCGCGCTATGTATATATACACTAACAGCACTACCAGTCTAGCATTACCAGTAGCACCTATCCAAATATATATCCAAACATCGATCAATTCATCCTTTGCTTCCAATATAGTTCACATTACATATAAATTCAATTCCTAGTGTTAAGCTCACATCGATACATATATATGGCGTCTTCCTCCTCCTCTCTGATTTTGGTCCTTATGTTGGTGGCCTGCAGCTTGGCTGTGCCCACAGCTGAAGCCAACTTCTACCAAGACGTCGACATCACTTGGGGCAATGGCCGCGGTAACATCCTCACCAGCGGCCACCTCCTCACCCTCTCCCTCGACCAGTCCTCCGGCTCTGGCTTCCAGTCTAAGTCCCAATACTTGTTCGGCAAGATTGATATGCAGCTCAAACTCGTCCCTGGCAACTCTGCCGGCACCGTCACCACTTTCTTTGTATGTTTATGCTCTTTTAATTATTTACTATATATAGTTCAAGGCATTGTTTTCTTATAATTAATTAATTAAATGTTTTGATGGTCGATTTGTGATGCACAGTTATCTTCACAAGGCACAGCTCATGATGAGATAGATTTCGAGTTCTTAGGGAACGCATCCGGGCAGCCTTACACCCTCCACACCAACGTGTTCAGCCAAGGCAAGGGCGACCGCGAGATGCAGTTCCGGCTGTGGTTTGATCCAACCGCCAACTTCCACACCTACTCCATCCTTTGGAACCCCCAACGCATTGTGTTCTTAGTGGATGGAACACCCCTTAGAGAGTTCAAGAACATGGCGGCTTCAATTGACATCCCCTTCCCCAACAAGCAACCTATGAGGCTCTACGCGAGCCTTTGGGATGCAGAGGATTGGGCCACGCAAGGTGGGCGTGTCAAGACCGATTGGAGCAAGGCCCCTTTCGTAGCCTCCTACCGTAACTTGAATGCAAACGCTTGTGTTTGGTCGAATGGCAAATCATCTTGTGGTTCTTCTTCTGCCAGTTCAGGGTCATGGTATTCGCAGGAGCTGGACACGACTAGCCAGAGCAGGATGAGGTGGGTGCAGAAGAACTACATGATCTACAACTACTGCACCGATACCAAAAGGTTTCCTCAGGGCCTTCCCAAGGAGTGCAATTCCTAAACTACCTAATAAACACTGTGATATATTGAAATGTATTTTATTTAGTTTGTTGGTTTTGTCTATATTTGGTTTAATTATGGAGAACCTAGTTGTTGGTATGTATATACGTATGTATAGAATCATTTTTTTTTTTACCTTAAAATGCAATAATTTTGTCCCGCACTATGTACTGAAGTAGTTGTGATTTGTGATCTTTTTGTTAATGATGATTTTATATTATTTAAATTGGAAGTAAAGAGCACTTGGGTTATACCTTCTTCTTTTCCAACATATAATATACTCCCTCCGTTCATTAATAAGTTTCGTTTGACTTTTTGACAGGCTTTTTAAGGAGTTAAAAACTATATAAAATATTAACTTTTTTATTAATTTTTTTAAAATAATTTTAAACTTATAACTAATATGTATAAAATTATATAAAAAAATCAATAAAAAACTTTATATTTTATATAGTTTTTAACTCCTTAAAAAGCGTGTCAAAAAATCAAACGTCACTTATTTCTAAACGGAGGTAGTATATTCTTATACGGAGTAATATTCACCATTAAATTGTGCTAGTTTAACACATCACGAATAATAGAGAACACTAAGAAGTAAGAACCCTAACAGCTTGTTTGACACGCCAGAAATTAATCGAGTTTAAAATTATAATCTAGCTTAGATTAAAATCTAAATGAAATTTTAGCTCTTGTGGATAGATAAAAAAAAGTAAATAATGACTATATAAGAACTAAGGTTATATTGTTGTAATTAGAGAGTATTGGGAGGTATTCTGTAATTACTCATAAGTGAGGGATAGGAGCCTATATATACATGTAAAGCTCCTAACCAACATAAAAACTTCTACAGCTTCTTCTACTCTTTGATTTCGAGATCTCTTTCTCTCTGTAAACCTCCATTGTTGATTGATCAAGGTTCCACATGGTATCAGAGAGACGGAGCTTTGATTAGTCGTAGTTAGTAAGGTTTCCTGTGTGGATTGGTGGTTTCTTGCTTGGTGCGAGAAGCTTGTTGTGTGCGAAGAGATTTCGGCGTCGGATCTTGGTGATCTTCGGCAATTGGTTCTTGAGATGGCGGATGGAGTTGGAATTGATGGTCTCGTGAACACAGGTGTTCAATCGAACAACAATGATCCGCTTGCGTTGGCCAATTCGGACAGTCCAGGTGCGCAATTGATTTCGTTTCAATTCTCTGGTTCGAATTTTCTAGGATAGAGTCGGGGAATTCGTCTCGCTCTTGGGGCGAAGAACAAAATTGGGTTTATTGATGGGACTTGTGAGAAACCGCGGGTGGATTCGGTGGATTTGCAGCGTTGGATCCGTGCGGATTATATGGTACGATGCTGGGTGCTGAATTCAATGGTGAGTTCAATCTCGGAGGGGTTTATGTGCGTTGAATCGGCCAAAGATCTTTGGTCGGAGCTTTCTGAGAGGTATGGCCAAGCAAATGCGCCCTTGATTTTCCAATTGAGGAAGAAATTGATCCATATTACTAAAGGTGATAAGTCGATTGCTGAGTACTTCAATAAACTGAAGCGTATTTTGGATGAGTTACAAAGTGTGGAGGGTTATCCGAGTTGTGGTTGTGGTGCAATGGCTGCGTGCACTTGTCAAATTACCAAGAAAGTGTCAGAAATTGAAGGGAGGAACCGCTTAATGCAGTTCTTGGTTGGATTGGGTGAAGGCTATGAATCGGTGTGCAACAGCATTCTTGGTACTGATCCCCTTCCGACGCTCAACAAGGCCTATTATTTGGTACAACAGGTTGAAGGAGGGAAGGGAGTGTCAACTGGCTCTCAGTCGGATACTATGGCTTTGGCAGCAGCAAGAAGAGGTGACAGGTTTCAGTCCCAACAACCATTTCAGTCTCAATCTCAAACTGGAAAAGATGGTAGAAAGGATTTCAAGAAGGACAATAGAGACAAGATTTGTTATCATTGCAGAGGGAAAGGACATATCATGGATACTTGCTTCAAGTTGCATGGGTTCCCTGAGTGGTATAAAGGTCCTAGAGATGGAAAGCCCACAGCTAACAATGCCTATGAAGTTTCTGAAGGTCCTTTAGAGTCACCTTTGGAGGAAGGTGGTACCAAAGAACTGTGTTTCAACTCTTCTAGTACTGGTGGTTCTAGCAGTGGCCTAAAGGTGGACCAGACAATGGTAAATGCCCTATGTCAAGAACTTCTGAAGGCTATGCAAGACAAAAATCAGATCAACTGTGCTGTGACCAATATGGCAGGTAATTCAACATCCTATAATTTGGCTTTCCTTGCAAGATTTTCAAAAGAAACTGATTGGATCATAGATACTGGAGCAACTGATCATATGACTGCTTTTGATCATTTACTTTGTGATAAAAGGTTACTTGCTAAACCTATTAGTGTTGGCATGCCTGATGGTGGTGTTGCTTGTGTTACTGAGATTGGTAATTTGGTTCTAACTGATTCTATTATGCTTAGAAATGTGTTACTTGTGCCTAGCTTTAAGCACAACTTGTTGTCTGTTGGTAAGTTGGTAGATGATTCTAGTTTAGCTGCAGTTTTTACAGCAGGCAATTGGTTTTTCCAGGACCTTGGCACTAATCAAGTCATAGGTTCTGGAGCTAAGCTGAATGGGCTATACATGCTACAACAAGATCAGGCTACCTGCACTACTGAGCAGCTGCCATTCAAGATCAAAATTCCTTGCTTTCCTGTTTCAAATGTTTCTAGTTCTTTACATAATAAATCTGTAACCAGTGTTTCTACTGGTTGTAATGATGTTGAGCTTTTGCAGAAGCTTCATGTTAGATTGGGTCATGCTTCTCTTAGTAACATGTTACATTTGCCAAATGTTTCTGCTAAACATTTACCTCCTTGTGAAACTTGTGTTTTGAGTAAAATGCATAAACTGCCTTTTCCTGTTAGTACTTCTGTGTCTATGAACTGTTTTGATTTGGTACACCTTGATATTTGGGGTCCATATAAGACCAAAAGTATTGAAGGATTCTCTTATTTCCTTACTGTGATGGATGACAAGAGCAGGGTTACCTGGACTTTTATGATGGCTAGTAAAACTAAAGTTTTTCAGATATTGTCATCTTTTATCTCATATGTCCACACACAATTTAATGTTACTGTCAAGTGTTTTAGAAGTGATAATGGGACAGAGTTTCTTCAGAAAGATTGTCTCAAGCTCTTTGCTGAGAAAGGTATCATTCATCAAAGAAGTGCTCCCTATACTCCTCAACAGAATGGTAAAGTTGAGAGAAGACACATGTATCTTATTGAAACTGCTAGAGCTATCCGTTTACATGCTCATTTGCCTGTGAAATTTTGGTCTGATTGTGTTCTAGCTGCAACACATATTATCAATAAATTACCTTCTGCAGTATTAAATTGGAAATCTCCTTTTGAGGTCATGTTTGGTTCTCCTCCTGTTTTGGATGATCTCAAAACTATTGGTTGCTTATGCTTTGCTTTGAATCCCATGGCAAAGATGGATAAATTTGGTTCCAAAGCCTTTAAATGTATATTGGTTGGCTATCCTTTTGCACAAAAAGCTTACAGGTTGTATTGTTTGGAAACACAAAAATATATTGTGAGTAGACATGTCCAGTTTTTTGAAGATAAGTTTCCTTTCAAAGAGGATGGGTTAAGTACTGATGTCTCCTCATCCTCTGATTTAGTAAATAATGGGATTGGTGGTTTACTTCATGACAGTCAAGATTCAAACTCAGACCCTATTGGTAATGGTCACATTAGTGACACCAGTAGTGACTCAAACGAGTCCTTTGCACATGTTGAGATACCAGAATTATTGCCTCATGGGAATGCAAATTCCAATGGTGAGTCATTACAGGTGGTAAATGCTCAACCAAGAAGATCTAACAGGTTACAACAACTTCCTACTAAGCTCAAAGATTTCTTGTGCTCTTCCATTCCACAAACTAACTCTATGTCTCAAAGTTTTCTGTCTTATGTTCTTGGTGATACTAACTGTTATTCTAGTGATTTTGTAAGATCCTTTGTCAACATGGTTCAAGTTTCAGAACCACATACCTTTTCTCAAGCTAAAAAGGACTCCAAATGGATTGAGGCAATGGACAAAGAGTTGGAGGCACTGGAAAAGAACAAAACATGGGAATTGACATCTCTTCCTCCAGGACATATACCAATTGGATCAAAATTGGTGTTTAAACTCAAATACAAGCCAGATGGAAGCATTGAAAGGTATAAGGCACGTCTAGTTGCCAAAGGTTACAATCAGGTGAAAAATAAAGATTACAAGCATACTTTTTCTCCTGCTGCTAAATTTACTTCAGTTAGATGCCTACTTGCTTTAGCTACTGTTAGAGATTGGCCTATACATCAATTAGATATAAATAATGCTTTTTTACATGGTTATTTAGATGAAGAAATTTATATGAAAATTCCAGATGGCTATGTTAAAGCCAAGCCAGGACAAGTGTGTCTCTTAAAGAGATCCCTATATGGCTTGAAACAAGCCAGTAGACAATGAAATGTGGAGCTCACCAAGTTCCTAATTTCATTGGGCTATGTACAGTCTAAATTAGATTATTCCTTATTTATTAAACCTGTTTCCAAAGGTATTGTGACAGCTCTTGTGTATGTAGATGACTTACTACTAACAGGTGATGATGAACAAGTTATCATTAACACAAAGGCACAGCTGCACTCCAAATTCACCATCAAAGATCTTGGCCAGGTCAGATACTTTCTAGGAATGGAGATATCAAGGTCAGCAGCTGGAATGACAATTCATCAAAGGAAGTACACTTTGGATCTGCTCAAGGATACTGAAATGCTAGATGCCAGGGAATCCTAGTTTCCTCTACAAAGAGGCTTGAAACTGTCTCCAAATGAAGGTGATATGTTAGAAGATCCAGAAGTCTACAGGAGACTAGTTGGACGTCTTCTCTTCCTCAACATGACCAGACCTGACTTATCCTATGCCGTACAACATCTATCTCAGTTCATTAGCTCTCCAAGGATTCCTTACTATCAAGCTGCACTCCATGTTCTCAGATATCTCAAGGGTACCCTGAGTGCAGGCTTATTCTATTCCAAGGATTCATTACTTGATATCTCGGCCTACACAGACGCAGACTGGGGCTCTTGTGCTTATTCTGCCAAATCAATCTCTGGCTACTGCATAATGCTTGGAAAGAACTTGGTCTCTTGGAAGACCAAGAAACAAAAGACAGTCTCCAAATCCTCCACAGAATCAGAGTATAGAGCCATGTCCTATGCTTCAAGTGAGATGATATGGCTAGAAGGCCTATTTGCTCAGCTAAAGGTGCACATTCCTCGTCCTATTCCTCTATACTGTGACAACAGATCAGCTGAGCACCTTGCAGCTAATCCTGTCTTCCACGAGAGAACGAAACATCTAAGGATTGATTGCCACTTTGTTAGAGAACAACAGCAAGATGGTTTCCTTCAAACTCATCACATTCCCTCTGCTCTTCAACTGGCAGATTTGATGACAAAGGCTCTTGGAGAAACACAGCATGGATTTCTTGCAGTCAAGTTGGGTATGGTATTTGAGACCCCATCTCCAACTTGAGGGGAGGGTATTGACTATATAAGAACTAAGGTTATATTGTTGTAATTAGAGAGTATTAGGAGGTATTCTGTAATTACTCATAAGTGAGGGATAGGAGCCTATATATACATGTAAAGCTCCTAACCAACATAACAACTTCTACAGCTTCTTCTACTCTTTGATTTCGAGATCTCTTTCTCTCTGTAAACCTCCATTGTTGATTGATCAAGGTTCCATAGTAAATTTTTTATTTAACATGACAAATTATATAGAGTTTTTCGAAAGCCGTGAAAAATTTTGCCAAAATTATTTCAAAAGGTCCAATAAGTTTATGTCAAATAGGCCCTAAGAGCATCCTCAATGGTGAACCCAAAGTTTAATAGAGGTTGCCACATCATATAAAAAGGTTGAAAAATAAATAAATTGTAAGAGCCAATCTTTTGAGCCTTTATAATAAATAATAAAGGTGGGCTCATAGCATTTAAATAGGTTTTTTAAATGGCCATTTTAATCCATTTAAAGTTAAAAAAAATATGTGAATTTTTTTAATTTACTTTAATTTTATCTACCTATAGACACTCATTTTACATATATCTACCTATAGACACTCATTTTACATAAAAAAATATGTTGAATATTAAAAAAAAAATTACTCACTTGTCTCATTTTAACGTTATATTATCTTTAATTTTTAACAGTTGATAGTATGTTATGATTAAATAATAATAATAATAATAATAATAATAATAATAATAATAATAATAATAATAATAATAGAGTATAAAAAAGGATAAATAATAAAAAGTAATTTAAGGGGTCAAGATTCGGGCTCACGAATAAGGGTGTAAATAATAAAGACCTGGAACGGAGCTCTTATGCTGATGTGACAGAAAAAAGTAAGCTGGGGTCCGAATTAGGACTCAATATGTTCACATATACTCTAAAGTTACCTACGAAGAACTGTGGCAAATTATTTGGAGACTCTCCACCGTCAAGGCCTCAACTCAAGGCTTTGGATTTGAATCTTTAGAAAATGAGTAGTACTTTTCTTGTGAATGAGCACTTTAACCCGAACAGGAAACAAAATGTTAGGATAATTCATATTTTAGGATAATTCATATTTCAATATATGTTAATGGGTGATGGGTTTTGGGTGTGTTTGGATTCCAAATGCATTGTATTTAGGAATAATTACTCAAAATAATATAAAAGTATCAACTATTAATAAAAAATAATATGAATTTTAAAATTTACTAATTCGTGTACGAACTATATTAATATTAACCAAAAACAATATGACTTCAAAATTCGACCCGTTTTCAAACCAAAATGCTGATGTGGCATCCGGGGGAAAAGATTTTGGGCTCAAAATGAAATAAACAAGACAAGTAGGTGAAATATTGTAAATTATTTTGCAAGCCCATAACCCGTCTTCTTCGTCCTCGCCACATTCAGCAAGAGCAGTGGCGACGAAGACAACGTCGGCAAAGACGGCTGTTGGTGGCAACAGAAGCAAGAATGGCGAGGAGTCTGGTGATTGGAGATACGACGACAACCGCTGCCTCTAATGGCCACTAGGGATGCCGACGACGCAATTTGGGGAAGGTTAAACAATGTCAAACATCTTCTGCGTGCATAAAGTCGGGGTGAAAAAAAAAATATGAAACATCAAATTGAATACGTTTTTATCTTCCTTTTGATCTTAAGAAGCTCACTGTGTGTTCAATTTGCGATAAGAATGTTGATGGCCATCCCAATTTGACAAAGGTAATTTTTTAGGGTTTTCAAATTTTGATGAAATTGGGGGGTAAGTTGGAATCGATATCAATCAACAGAGATTCAATCGCGCTAGAAATTGAATTTCCGACCATTTCGGTGTCGAGGACATGTGATTTGGAGTTGAATCGGCAAAACCGCCATGAGAGACTCATTGCTTGCGCAGACCAGGTCCAAGGAAGGGGACGGAGTTGACTCTAGTCGTCACGGAACTCGCCCCGCCACCTACTGCCAACAACTGTCGTTTGGTCGACGACGTCTTCACTATTACTCATTGCCGCCGGTGACCGGCCATGAGGAAGAAGATAAAGTCGGGCCATGTCTCACTGTGTTTGTAAATTAATTTACAATACCCCACCTAACTTTCTTGTTTATTTTATTTTGAGCCCAAAAACATTTTTGGTGTTCGGAATTTTAAGTCGTACTGTTTACGGTTAATATTGGTATAGTTTGTATATGGGTTAGTGAATTATAAAGTTCGAATTATTTTTGGTTAAAAGTTGATACTTTGTATTATTTTGAGTAATTTTTCCTTGTATTTATATTTTAAAATGATAAGATGGTGTTTCGTTAACAAATTTTTTACCGTGTTTAAATTATGATATTTTTTGATATCATGATATATCAATTAAAATGTAATTATTTTATCTCCATTTATGTAATTATTTTATCTCAATTTATGTAATAATCTCTGTACCCCTCTCTTCTAACCAGTTTCATCCCTTTTCTTCTCTAGAGGCGGCAATCGAGCGAATCAGGTTGGATTCGGGTTGGCTCATTCGGTTTCAGGTCATGTCAGACTCTGGTTGATATTAGGTGTGATGATAATTCAGACCAGATTAATTTAGACATATACAATCGAGTTCCCTGATCCAATTGGGTTGGTCGATATAGGATTTCGGCCAAAATGGGTTCAGTCTATTTGAGTTTCAGTCAAAGCGGGTTTTGGTTAAATCGAGTTTCGATCGAATAAGGTTTTAGTTAAATCTGACCTATATGAATCACATAAGAGGGATGAAGAAAAGGGGGAATAAAATAGGTATGGTCCCAACCTCAAAATTCAAATACCCGGAATAAATCCTGAAACCCGCTCGCTCGATCATATCCCGACTCTATTGGAATTTAATACTATGAAAATTTAAGTTTGTATCTCCTTAAAATTCGTGTCAAAAAATAAATTGACATTTATTATGAAACAAAGAGTATAATTTTTAAAAATTGGGGTTGTATTACATAAAGTTGGACAAACAAAGTGTGTTTGGTCTATTTAAAATATAAAAGTTGGATTATGCAAAATATGACTAATTATATATTTTCGCTTCGGCTATATACACCGTAAATCTGCACGTTTTTAAGGACGTGCATGCACGTCGAAGTAACGTGCAGGTGGGTTTGCAACCACAGTGCCTTGACATGCATGTACGTTTTTAATTTTTTTAAAAAAAACGTGCTTGCACGTCGAAAAGGACGTGCAATATTGCACGTCCAAAGAAATGTGCAAAAATGCACGTCCTTTTCGACGTGCATGCCCGTCAACTAAAATCGTAGCCGACGTGCCCCTTCGTCTCCACTTCGTCTCAGATACACAGAGAGATCGCGAGAGCGCTGAGGGTTAGGGTTGCCGGCGACAAGAGAGAGAGAGAGAGAGAGAGAGAGAGAGAGAGAGAGAGATTCAGAGAGAGAGATGGAGGCGGAGGCGGTGGCGGTGACAGTGGAGGCAGAGGCAGAGGCGGTGCCACTGGAGGCTGGGGTGGTGGCGATGGAGGTGGCGCAAATGGAGAGTGGCAGGGGTGGAAATGGGTCGGGTGATGGATGGGTGGAGCCATTTTTCCACCCGACCCGTCACAAAAAAATTTCACCCGACCCATCACCCGTCCGTCTAATATTTTTCACCCATCACCCGATCCGTCGGGTGAATCGGGTTAATCGGGTGGGTCGAGTGGGTAATCGGGTGAAGTTAATTAAAAGAAAAAGATTCATAGGTCATACTTATAAATCGATCATATTTGATAATTTCACAAACCACGTCAACGTGGAAATCTTATTAATTGTATAAAAGGTTTATTCATACATTATATCATTATCCTCATCTTACAAAGTTAGCATTAAAAGTTTAATATCAAATCAAATTAGATGAATTTTAGCCCTTTGCTAAACTCGTAGTTAAAAAAAGGAAAAATAATTTGGCTAAATCATGCCTTAACACACTAAATTCTAAGTCATTGAAATGAGTGAAATTGTTAACATTCTAGTAGTGTATGCAAAACAAATAAAATAAATTTTTTTTAAAGATGTGATATGAGGTTAAATAAAATAAGTTTATATTCTTTTAGATTTTTTTTTTGCACAAAAACATTAGAGAATAGAGAAGATAGAATTAGAAAAAGGAAAAATATGTAGTTATGTTAGGCTATATTTTTTATAAACTAAGATTTTTTTTTAAATAATCGGGTGGGTTAGCGGGTGGTTAAGCGGGTCGGGTAATGGGTCGGGTGATGGGTCGGGTAATGGGTGAAAAACATATCACCCATCACCTGACCCATCACCCATTTCACCCAACCATCACCCATCCATCACCCGATTTTTTTCGGATTTTCACCCGTATAATCGGATCGGGTGGGTCGAGTGAATCGGTCACCCACGGGTGATTTCCAGCCCTAGAGAGTGGTGGTGGTGGTGCGCAGGCGGAGACGGCGGAGGGTGGTGGTGGTGGTGGTGGAGCAGTGGCGGAGGCGGCGGTTCCGGTGGAGGAGGTGGTGGCGATGGAGGTAGTGGTGGAGGCGGCGGTTCCGGTGGAGGAGCCCCTATTACCGCCATGGAAGCGGCGGAATATGGAGGTGTCCCCTGTCCCGACCCCATCGGTATGTTATTTGAATTATTTATTTTATTTGATTTAGTTTTATAGTTTTATAATATAGTTTGATAGATTATAATATAGTTTTATGATATAATTTGATAGATTATAATTGATAGTATATAGTGTTTATGATTTGTTATATGTTTATAGTTTATAGTTTGATGGTTTGATAGTTTCATAATTTGTTATATAGTTTGATAGATTATAATATAGTTTTATAATGTAATTTGATAGACTATAATTGATAGTATATAGTTTTTATGGTTTGATAGTATATAGTTTTTATGGTTGATAATATAATTTGATAGATTCAATTATAGTTTGTACAAAAAGTACAAACTACATTAAAATGCATTAAAATAAAAAACATTAAAATATATTAAAATAAATAGAAATACATTAAAATTCAAAGGCAATAAAAAACATTAAAAGCGATTAATATATATTAAAAGACATTAAAACATATTAAAATATATTAAAATACATGAAAAGACCTTAGAATAATATTAAAAGTCATTAAAATACATTAAAATAAAAAAAATTAAAATATATTAAAATAAATTAAAATTCAAACACAATAAAAAACATTAAAAGCGATGCTAATATATATTAAAATATATTAAAAGACATTAAAATATATTAAAATACATCAAAACACATTAGAATAACATTAAAAGTCATTAAAAACATTAAAATACATTAAAATAAATGACATTAAAATATATTAAATTACAATAAAATATATTGAAAAGACATTAATAGTCAACTGAATCAAATGAATTAGCATATAGAAAGTAACAGGTTCTTAAAATTTCATAATAACAGGAGGGAGGCACTTGAGGGGGGATGGTACCCTACGGCCGATTAGGGTAGGAGACCGGGCAACGGTCAGCCAGATTGAGGAGGAGACGATACTCCATGATATTCACGATCAGGCACATGCATTAGATGATCTGCTGATGTCTGCAGAGGGCTACCAGTAGTCGATGGGGATCCCCCGGCTGACGAGGATGACAGCTTCTGGGGGGTATGCCAGATTTCCAGCCTTTTGGCGATCCGACGGAGGGGCAGCAACCTTTTTTGGAGCCCGCCGATGTACTGAACAACTGCGTGACTGATGTAGTTGTGGGTCGACGGGCCGACAGTGGTAGATGTTGTAGGAGGAAATCGAGAGTGCAAATAAAATACAAATAAAGTAAATTAAACCGATTGGATCCCAGCAAAGAATGTTCAAGACTCCCTCCCGATGCAGCAAAAGGAAGTCAGGTTCGATCCTCGAGGAAGCTAGTCAGCGGATCCTAGGCAGGAGAGGAATCTCACGGGCAGAAGTCGACTTCAGGGTGCTCGACCTCGACTAGGGTTAGTTGACAGAAGGTCAGGCAAGTCGAACTTAGCAAGCATCAGCTACTGGGCTTGGTCGATATCGAGAAGTTTACTCGATATCGAGGAGATTTGTCGATGTCGAGGAAATTTGTTCGAGATCGAGGAACCTGCAGAAACAAAAGCTACGACAATCTTGTTTGATCGAATGTGAGAAATCGACGTTGACCAGTTTGGTCGAAATCGAGGAGAACAGAAAGTAAAAACGAATGCAAATTTCGAATCTAAACCGATGGATGAAAGAGAACTTCCAAGATTGGGGTTTGCAACAACGATTACCATGAAAGCAGAATATTAATCATAAAAGGCGGTGACTTTATCAATAAAGGAGAAGGCTTTCACCCAATCCGACAAGTAGGAAAATAGATCTTGCGATAAATAACCCTAATTGCATCTATTCCTTTTCATAATTAGAATTTATAAACTTCCGAATAGAAATCCTAATTACTACCCAAGTTTCACAACATGAGTTCTTCAATTTCTAAATCAAAGATGAAACACATGGAATAGAATAAGATAACGATAAAATACCTCCTTTTGCAATCGCTAATCCACCAACATGGCTCTCGTTGGGCTCACCCCAACCCTAGAAGTAGGTGGACTACTCGCGCCTCATCGCAATTGACATCATTGATTGAAAAGAAATAACTTGCATAAACTATATTCAAAGTCCTTACAATCCCGGCACTCAAACTTTCGTAGAATGCCAAAACCCTAAAACCTTTGAACTCCTAAGCTCTATGTGGAACTACTTCTCTGAAATTGAATCCATGGAAAATCAGCCCCAATGGCTTTATTTATAGGGCTTAATCCTTGCTAATCAAGGAAAGCAATCTATATCCACTTTCTAAAGACAAAATTAAATAAAGATAAAGCATTAAATCTAAAGGAAAATATCTAAATATCTAAATATCTCTTGACATTAATGAATAATCTTCTCTCTTTGGATAAACCTTGATAGACTTTGATAGACTCGGACTTCTTCGCATCCAAACAATCCAGCTCGACTTCGGACAAGCCCAACGGACTCAAGGCCCAGAGATTTTTTTGGTCGATATCGACCAATTTGGTCGACATCGAGGAACTTGTGGTTGACTTCGGCTTTGCTTGACTTTCTCGAGCAGCTTCTCCTCAGATCCTCGAACTCGGGTAGCTGCTGGGTTTGGTCGATGTCGAGGGGTTTACTCGACATCGAGTAAAAACGTTACTCGAATTGTCTTCTTCTCTCAATTTCTCGAGCAGCTTTTCCTCGACCAGGCTCTGGTTCACAGTTTTGGTCGATATCAAGGAACTTTCCTCGAAATCGAGAAAAACTCAGCTTCCGTCTTCTCTTCTTGATTTTGTCCCGGAATGGCTCCAAATTCTGTAATATTAAACCAAAACTTATGTAGACCTCTATTAAATGCGGATTGAGAATTCTGTTTTAAGTGCTAGTGACAATTACAGTGATATTGACATTTTGGATGAAAGTCAGACTCCTTGCAGATAAGCATATATTACATAAATTAAACATATTGCCAACCCGAAATATGCAAAGTATATAGAATAAGAAGCTAAAATGTGCATAAAAACATGGCTATTTTAGTGGACATCAGTAGACCGCCTGCTCGTCTACCCCCCACCATCCCCGAGGCATCTACTTCAAGCGTCCACGAGGCTTCTACTTCCGCCACCCAGGACGCTAAGGCTTCGACCTCCCCCATACCAGCTGCGATTTCTTTGGCTTCTGCGGATGACAGGATCCCTGACATCGTAGAGGAGGTTGACGACGGGCATGACAGGGAGGCGGACAGGTAGCAAGAGCCACAGGAGGGGGCAGGAGGGGCGGGTGTAGGGTCAGGGGGGCCCACAGGAGGGGGGGCAGCAAGAGCCCGCGCCGATCCTTGCGCAGGCTGCCGCACCAGCTGTGCAGGTCGACCTATTCTTACCGCTGGGTGATCTGCTGGTGTCTTACAGGTATCACCGAGCGTACCGGGTGTGGAGGGAGCCGACTGTGGATCTGTCGTTGTTGAAGTTCCACCATCGGGCGACTCACCTGCTGCCGTTTGACCCGTACATATTCGAGGGCCCGGGGACCTGGTGACAGGATCTGATTCCATCGGGCATCCCGCAGCTGAGGGCCCTCCATTGGGAGGGTGTGGACGAGTTCACAGCCACCGCGTTCCTGGAGCATTGGCACCCGGAGACCAGCTCCTTCCACTTTCCATGGGGCGAGATGACCATCACGCTATACGACGTTGCCTGCCTCCTAGGGCTTCCGATTGAGGGTCTGCCGTGTCTGTCACATCTGGCCCCGACGGAGCTGATCCACACGGTCGTTGAGTACTACCAATTGACCCCACAGGCCCTGACCTCATACAGACACGCTGATGGCCCTCCTGTTACTTGGTTGACGCGATAGTGGATCGCGAGACACGGGCCGCTCATCGACCCCGCCCCCGCTGATGACCCTAAGGCCGGAGCTGATCCCGAGTAGATTCGGCTGCGCACGCATACGGGAGGGGGGCAACCACAGGATGACCCTGCACAACGTCGGTTTCTCCACCTTGGTTACCTAGCCACCGCTGTCGCTGCAACTTTGTTTGTGGACAAGTCGCAGAGCCGGATCCCTTGGAAGATTTTCGGCTTTGTTTGGGACATCCCCCGGACGGCCACCATTGCATGAGCTCCAGATGCCCTCGCATGTCTCTACAGGGGCCTAGGCGAGGCTACCCGAGCAAGTGCGAAGGGTATAGATAGTTGGACGCCGCTACTACAGGTACGAGGCCGCTGAATTTGTTTTATAGTTCAGTAATATTTATATTATATTATATTCTAACCACATTGTGTTTTGTGTCAAGGCTTGGATATGGGCGTACTTTCCTCGCTTCCAAGGCGATCGGTCCAGCGATCCGGCTAGGATGGCCGATCGACGCTGGTATGGGAAGTTCATTGCTCCAAAGGCGCCTACCCGCGCGAACGAAGCGGCCAAGCTGGCGAAGGTGAAGAAGATGCGAGACGAGGTCGATCGCCTTACAGTCACCGATGTATGTCTTCGATGCTCTAACTATATGACATATATTTCGTAAATGTGAAATACGCCTGATTTTTTTAATTATAGGTGAAGTGGATGCCCTTTGGGCGTGATCTGGACTTCGACGGCGAGTACCGTCAGTCCACCTATTAGGGCGCCATCACATTCTGTGGGTAGGACGAGCCATATATGCCCGATAGGTGCCTTTGACAGTTCAGACGAGTCCAGGGGGTCCCGATGGCCGTCATCGAGCCGAGTCAGGTCACCCGCGACACCACCTTGATGCCCAAGTACGTCGTCGTGTTTGACCACGCGCACGGCAGGTGGCAGGACTTGGAGGACGAGGGTCGCTTCTACCGGCTGGCTGATCACAGACACACCATCGAGGATTGTCAAGCCGGTGTCACTGCTGATTACCTGGCTTGGTACGCATCTCAGAGCCTGCCGTAGGTGCTGCCTACCACGCCACCCCATCCGGACCCTCCGACGCCCGTCCATCCGATCGCCCTGGATCCATGGGTGGACCTGCCTCATCCTCCAGCCATCCCTCAAGAGGTAGCGACCCGGATGCGGGATATAGAGGGATATATACGGGCCCTGGCTACCGACCCTCGTATTCAGCAGATTTTAGACGATGTTACTGATATTTTGGATGATGTTATACGTCATCCCCCTGGACAGTGATGTAGATGTATATTATATTTTATATGTTACATCTTTTGTAATATCTATCATATATTATATTTTATATATTTTCTATCTTTGGTAGATCCTGAACGAAATGGCTAATCTAGACTCCTCTCATTTCTTCTAAGTGATATTAAATGAAAACGTCAATAATGAATCTCTTGTATCAATTGTTATATGATGTCCGCATATTTAGTCTTATTTTGCATCATGTTTTCATTCCATTTGAGTCATTTTATTACTTTTTTGTGTTGGGAAAGTAAGGAAAATGTGTAGTTACGCTTAATATTGCAAGATATGGAGTCTACACAATCTTTGGTGGTATTTTTGTAGGTTTTGGAGCTGATTTGGAAGAGTTTCGACGCACTTTAGAGCTTAATGAAAAATCATGAAGGCAATGGAGAAGCCAAGCAAAAGCAAAAAGTGGTGTAGCTGGAGAAAAGCCTTATTTTCGCCATCCATCACTTTGATTCAAGATCTGGAGCCTTCATGAGATTTGTAGTCCTTGAAAAGAGCTTTCCAACGCATATTCATATGTGTCAATCGGATTAACGAGGACTCGGAAAAATGTGATTAAAGTCAGAGTCGAAAAGCTGGAGAAAAACAGAACTTACTGCATTCGAACAGATACCTCGACGCCGATACCCTGCGCACCAGGAGAAATTTTCTGCGGGCTGATTTATTCACTTAATGGGCTTTTAAATTAGGGTTTTCTTCTAAATCTCTTTTAGGATCTTTTAGTTAGATAGACTTGGGATGTTTTATCCTTCCTTAGTTAGATTTTATTATTTTCCTAAAATTAAATCTCTTTCCTTGGAGATTAAGTTAACAATTCTATCTTTAAATAAAGCCAATTAGAGGCTAATTAGGGAGATCTTTACACACATCTCACGGCTGATTGACAGCAGCACAGACGGCTGATTTACAGCAGCATAGTCGCATGTTTTTGGAGTTTTTGGCTGAAAGTTTGAACGGGAATTTTAAGGTTTGATTTATGCAATTTAAGATTATGAATTCTTCCATTGTTCTTATGTTTTCCTTTGCAATGAGTGAGTAGTTTCCCCATCTTCTATGGTTGGGGTGAACCCAACAATAGGCATGTGTGTGAATGAATGAATCTATATTTATGAGATGTTTTTATCTATTTCTACCTATGTGTTTAACCCTTGATGAAAATCTAGGGCATTCATTGTTACAATTGAATTCACCAAAGGAGATTGTTAACATTGATAGTAATTAGGGATTTTTGATGAAAGTTAAAAAGACCTAATTAAGAAAAGGTATAATCAAATAAGTCTCTTATACGAAAGTGATTTGATTTGTTTGATTGAGATAAAAGCATGATTTCTTACATGATTCATTGATTTATACATGTGTTTGTTGTTGTGGTTAGCCCTAATCTTGGAAGTTCTTTATCATATATTGCCATCACTTGTTACTTGAGCCAAATTCAGTGTGTTCACCACCATTTACAGCCACTATTTGTGCCATTAATTCCCCTATTTTCGACCATAAAACAACTAGGATAGAACCGCTGACATACTCCCTTGGATCGACCTTGATTTCCACTATACTATAGAGGGATTCGAGCATAAATATATTTGATTGGAGTGAGCATAGGCATCGATCTCCCCTCACACACGTCATATTGGCGCAGTTGCCGGGGAGTAATCAATCACGCCTAGACTAGTTGTTTTAAGGTTGGGAATATCCCCTCCCCATTTTTCATTTTAATTTTGTTTTCTTTGTTTTTGTTTTAAGGTTTATGCAAAGAAGTGACCGTCCTCTATATGAGCCATTCACCGAGCCCGAACGTGTTCTATACCAACGTCTAAAGGAAAGGCTTAGGCGAAAGATGTCGGAAATGGAAACACTTCGTGCGGAGCTAGAAAGGCTTCGCAAAGAGAATCAAGAGGTGGCGCAGCGGGAAGCCGCTGCCAATCAAGCTCGTCAAAGAGAGATTGACGCCACTAGGATAGCAAGGGAGGAGGCCAAAAGTCTTAGGGAAGAGTTGGAGAGAATTCCAACCAATGCTCGCCAATACATGCATCCTACGCTACGGGTGCCGGAGTCGGCCATTGTTCTCCCCAATATCAACTTTGAGATCAAGACTAGCTTCCTCACCATGGTAAAACGGACTCCTTTCGAAGGAAAACCCAATGAGTGCCCTATGGAGCATATGAAGGAGTTCAAGGAGATGTGTGATACCATAGCCGATGGAAACAATTTGGAGTATGTTCGCTTGAAGGCTTTTCGCTTGTCCTTAGTGGGAAAAGCCCTTCATTGGCTCGAAAGCTTGTCGCCGTGATCCATCAACACATGGGAGGAGCTTCATTATCTATTCATGAGCAAGTTCTTTCCACCTATGAAGACGACGGAGCTGTGCAAAAAGATCACGACCTTCAAGCAATTAAGGAATGAAACCCTCGCCGAAACTTGGGAGAGATTCAAGGAGTTGATTCGCCAATGCCCTACTCATGGGCAACCACCTTATGTTTTGCAAGAAATCTTCTTCAATGGCATCAACTCGGCTACTAAGGATCGGATCAACATCCACACCTCCTATAGATACATTGAGATGCTTCCCCAAGAGGCGTGGGATGCACTTGACAAGCTCACGGTCTTTGACACTACTTATGGGACCCCCGCTAACATAGATGCGAGGCCCCCTCCATCGATGCCACTTTATCAACCTTCCGATGAGATTGACCCTGATGTGAGGCAACAATATATGGAGGGTGAGAATAGGAAATTGAAGAAGCAAGTAAGGTTTCTCTCCAACAACAAACCATGCATAGAGTGTGGGTCCACTTCCCACGTTACCACCGCTTGCCCACATGTAAATCAAGTGAGATCCGCTGAATCATATGGAGAAGTGAACTACATGAGAGATCCTTATAGGAGCCAAGGCAACTACTACCAAAGGAACGACGGGCACTCCAATTGGGGTAACCATCCTCCTCAACATGATCAACGGCCCCCATATAGACCTCCAGGCCATGTGGATCGTGAGCAACCTAGGGATGATATGAGATCTATTTTGAAAGATTTAAGGAACGGCCAAGCT
Source organism: Persicaria maculosa (assembly GCA_963922045.1). Taxonomy (NCBI): domain Eukaryota; kingdom Viridiplantae; phylum Streptophyta; class Magnoliopsida; order Caryophyllales; family Polygonaceae; genus Persicaria; species Persicaria maculosa. Next base: position 58,464,311 of record OY998259.1, read on the forward strand.
GAGGCCAAGGCGGATGCTAGACAGTCCAATTTGGAGATCAATACGCAGCTGCTAGGCATGAACGCAAGGTTCGGGGACATTGATATTTGGAGGAAGAACGTTGAGACCCAATTGGGTCAATTGGCGGCTCAAATCCCAAAGCCAAGTGGCCAACTACCCGGCCAAAATGAAGCCAACCCCAAATCCCAACATATCGCAGCCATTCAAACAACGAGTGGGAAGGTTCTACTGGAAAGGGAAGCCAAGGAGAAAGGAGAAAAAATTGGCCAGCCCAACACAGGCCTCGACACCGACACCCTTGACCTCGGCGCCGACACCCTGATGGCAAACCAAGCTACTGCAGAAACTGCTGTAAGGACACAGACCCTCGGCGCCGATACCCCTGACCTCGGCGTCGACACCTCTGAGGAAGCTCCTGCACAATCCCTCGACGCAAACCCCTCTACCATCGGTGCCGATACTTCTGCAGGCCAACCCACACCTACACCCGATGTATTGACCACTCCAAAAGCCAAACCGAAGCTCCCTTATCCATCAAAGGCTCTCAAGGATCCAACCGAAGGGAAGTTTAGGAGGTTTGTAAAGGTTCTTCAAGGCTTGAATGTGACCATTCCTTTCACGGAAGCTCTTCGAGAGATGCCGGCATACATCAAATTCTTGAAAGAGATCTTGAGCAATAAGAGGTCTATGTCAGAGATTTCAGAGGATTGCAACGCCGTCAACTTTCCCGAAAAGAGAGCTGACCCGGGCAAGTTCACCATCACCATTGGACTAGGCGAACATCGATATCGAGCTTTATGTGATCTTGGTGCAAGTGCAAGCCTTATGCCACTCTCCATATGGTCTAAGATTAACATGGGACCACTAGTACCCGTTAACATGCGGCTCTATATGGCGGACAACTCCTCGGTGGAACCTACCGGTGTGATGGACGATGTACCGGTAAGGGTAGGTAAGTTCTATGTTCCCATTTATTTCATAGTACTTAATTGATATGCCTATAGATCCTGTTGTGCCTATTATCCTAGGGCGCCCTTTCTTAGCCACGGTGGATGCGATTATCAATATAAAGAAGGGTCTTCTAACTTTCCTAATTGGGGATGAGCTAGTTGAATTTCAATTCGACCCCAATCTAAGGGAGGTAAGGAAAACGGAGGTCAAGATGGTTTACACGGACATGGAGAGGACCTTGGCTCATGAGGAATCCATTCGCATACCATCCACTGAAGAAGAGGAAAGCATTATTAAAGAGCTCTTAGCCACCCTTGAAGAAGATGAGAGCGAGGAAATTGAAATGGTCACTGTTGAACCCTCGGCGCCGACACCCACAGCCTCGGCATCGACACCTTCAGCAGTAGGACAACGTGAAGAAGATGAGTTGCAACCGTCAATGCCAGCTTATGCATGGTCGGTTCCCACGCCTATTTCTGACATGGAAGCCTCTATTTCACGGATTGAAGCCGATTTCCTTGGAGAGGTAATGAAGACGGAGGAGGTGGAACCCATCTTAATCCCACAAGAGCCCTCCTTGACATTGAAGCCACTACCGCACACTTTGAGGTATGAGTTCCTTGGTCCTAACTCCACTTTCCCCGTTATTATTAATTCTTCACTTAGTGTGCAGGAGGTAGAGAAGTTGTTGGTTGTTCTTAGGACCCATAGGAAGGCTTTGGGCTATTCTTTAGAAGACATCAAAGGTCTTTCTCCCGCTTTGTGTATGCACCGGATCCACATGGAGGAAGGTCATAAGCCTTCCATCGAGCAACAACGGCGGCTGAATCCCAACATGAAAGAGGTGGCGAAGAAAGAGATATTGAGGAAGGTTGACGCAGGGATTATCTTCCCCATCTCGGATAGCAAATGGGTTAGCCCCGTGCATGTGGTACCAAAGAAAGGAGGGATGACCGTAGAGAAAAATGATAAGGGTGAGTTAGTGCCGAAGAGGACTACCACGAGTTGGCACATGTGCATCGACTATAGGAAACTCAACATCGCCACTAGGAAGGGCCACTTCCCACTTCCCTTCATCGACCAAGTTCTAGAGAGGTTAGCCCAACATGATTATTTTTGCTATCTTGACGGATATTCGGGGTTTTGGCAGATTCCAATTCATCTAGATGACCAAGAGAAGACCACCTTCACGTGTCCTTATGGTACATTCGCTTATAGGAGAATGCCCTTTGGGCTATGCAATGCGCCGACCACTTTCCAACGGTGCATGATGGCAATCTTCTCCGATATGATTGAGGATATCGTTGAGGTATTCATGGATGACTTTTCCGTATATGGTACTACTTTTGATGCTTGTCTAGCTAACTTGGCCAGGGTACTCAAGAGATGTGAAGAGACAAGCCTTGTGCTTAATTGGGAGAAGTGTCATTTTATGGTGCAAGAAGGAATCGTGCTAGGACACTTGGTGTCCAAGAGAGATATAGAGGTGGATAGAGCCAAGATCGAGCTTATTGAGAAGCTACCTCCTCCAACGTCGGTAAAAGATGTCAGTAGCTTTTTAGGGCATGCTGGATTTTATCGTCGTTTTATTCAAGATTTCTCCAAAATTGCTAAACCACTCACTAACCTATTAATGAAAGAAGTTGCTTTTGAGTTTTCTTTGGAGTGTCTTGATGATTTTAATAGATTAAGGGAGGCTTTGGTCACGGCACCAATCATGCAATCACCCGATTGGTCATTTCCATTCGAAATCATGTGTGATGCAAGTGATTATGCCGTGGGAGCGGTTCTTGTACAGCGGAAGGACAAAAAATTGCACGCCATCTACTACGCGAGCAAAACTTTGGATGATGTCCAAACAAGGTACACAACCACGGAGAAAGAGTTCTAGCCGTGGTATTCGCCTTCGAAAAGTTCCGCTCCTACCTAGTTGGCTCGAAAGTTATTGTCTACACCGATCATGCCGCCTTGAGATATTTGATGAGCAAAAAGGATGCCAAACCACGACTTCTACGATGGATGCTCCTTCTTCAAGAATTTGATTGCGAGCTAAGAGACAAGAAAGGAGCCGAGAACCTTGTGGCCGACCACCTCTCTAGGTTGCCACCTAAGCACATTGAAGACTCGGAGGATAGGGTGCCCATCGATGACTCACGGGTTGATGAAAGTCTCTTGTGCATAAAGGTAAGTAAGGTAAGTACAGGTATCGATGCCGACATTCTGACCTCGGCGTCGAACCCTTTTATTTGTGCAGAAACTTTATTTCCTACAGATGCCTCGGCGCCGACACCCACACCCTCGGCGCCGACACTCAATTACACAACCCAAGTTTCTGCAGAAGTTGTGCAACACACAGATGCCTCGGCGCCGACACCTCGGGCCTCGGCATCGACACCTACAGCAGAACATAAGGTTGAGTCGTTTGGAGCATTGGATGAGGTAAGTTTAGGTGAGGAACTCTTCTTTACTCCTCCTTCTAGCCCCGTTCATGATATTTTTCTTATTAAGAAGGCTAGAATACCTTGGTTTGTGGATTATGCTAACTACGTTGTAGGAGGTGAGATTCCACCGGGTTTAACTTCACAAGGTAAGAAGAAGTTCTTACATGATGTCAAGAGGTATTATTGGGACGATCCTTACTTGTTCAAACAAGGAAGTGATCATATTTTTCGTCGTTGCATTCCGGAGGAAGAGGTAGAAAGTATTATTCGCCATTGTCATACTCTCCCCACCGGGGGTCATGCTAAAGGTTTTAAGACCACCGCGAAGATACTTCAAAGTGGATTTTATTGGCCTAACATGTTTCGGGATGTGCAGGAATTTGTGACATCACGTGATGAATGTCAAAGGGCTGGGAACATAACATGGAGGAACGAGAATCCGCTCACGGGGATCCTAGAGGTCGAATTGTTCGACGTTTGAGGCATAGACTTTATGGGCCCTTTTCCATCCTCGGGCCCTTATAAGTACATCCTTGTAGCGGTTGATTATGTCTCCAAATGGGTGGAAGCCATTGCTACACGAACTAATGATGCTAGAGTTGTAGCTAAGTTTTTCAAAACTAACATTTTCCCTCGTTTTGGTGTTCCTAGGGTCCTAATTAGTGATGGAGGCTCGCATTTTATAGAAAGAGGCTTTGAGGCGCTTTTGACCAAGTATGGGGTACATCACCGGATAGCCACACCCTACCACCCCCAAACTAGCGGTCAAGTTGAGGTATCCAATAGGCAAATCAAAGCTATCTTGGAGAAGACCGTGTCAAGATCAAGGAAGGATTGGTCATCAAAACTTGATGACGCATTATGGGCTTATAGGACGGCATATAAGACGCCTCTCCGCACCACTCCCTACAATCTCGTGTACGGTAAGTCATGTCATCTACCCGTCGAGTTGGAACACAAAGCTATGTGGGCTCTCAAGGAGCTCAATATGGATCTCGATGAGGCCGGAAAGAAGAGGTTTGTTGACCTACAAGCACTTGAGGAGTTGAGGCTTAAGGCGTACGAAAATGCCGAAATCTACAAAGAAAGGACCAAGAAGTGGCATGATCGAAAGCTAGTGCCCAAGACTTATGAGGTAGGTGATAAGGTATTTCTTTTTAACTCTAGACTCCGACTTTTTCCAGGGAAGTTGCGCTCAAGATGGAGTGGACCATTCGTGGTTCAAACGATTTTCCCTCACGGAGCGGTGGAGCTCTTAGATGAAAGCGGTGCTACTTTTAAAGTCAATGGGCACCGATTGAAGAAGTACTAAGAGCATGCCATGTTTGAGGAGGATATTCGTGCCTCTTGGGCACTCATCCTCTCCGATTGATATCAAGGGAAGTATGTCAAGCTATAGACTTTAAATATAGCGCTTCCGAGAGGCAACCCGATTTTATTTTATTTTATTTTAATCTATTTTATTTTACCCTTATTCTATTTATTTATTTAGTTTTTGGATTCTTATTAGGGGAAACAAGTACGAACTTTTCAAAAGGATTGCCCAAACAAGCCAAACCGTGTCTCGGATAATTGAAACAAGAGCGGGAAGGTAAGTGGATACCCAGGTATTTATTCCATTCCCTTACTCTTTTTCTCTCTCTCTCTCTCCACCCACGACAGACCCCAGCGCCGAAACCCCTCCCAGCGCTCTCCCACTCCTCGAGCCACCTACGACGATTCCGGCCACCAAAGCCCCCGCCGCTGCCACCACCGGACTCGCCCCAGCCTGGCGCAACCGAGGAGCCCGCCGCCGAGCCGAACCGTCCACTGTGCAGGCGCCAGCAGCCTCGCAACCGCCCAGCTCTTTCTCCGCCCCAACCCACACTCTAGCTCTCTTTTCTTTAGATTTTAAGAGCAATTTCGGTATATTCCTACCCTTAATCTGTTTTACTTCGTTGTTCTTGGTTTGATTGATGATTTTGAGGCAATTTGAACAACTTAGGGTTTTAGATCCGAAATTGAGAATTTTTGTAAGCTTTGGTGTGAGGATGTCAATGGCGTATTGCATGAGTCATTGGGGGTTCGAAAAATCATTAACCCATCTGTTTGAATGTTCGTAGGGTTTGAAAGGGTTACGAGATTTACATCTTGGCCATGGTTGCACTATGATGAATTCGATATGTGTTCTCGCTACTCTTGTTTGTTTCAAGATTGAATCTTTATTTCTTTGCCCATATCCATTATGCCTATCAAGTTCTAATCTTGCAGAGAATTTAGAAATTGAGGAATTTAACAAATTGAAGAGTTAGATTGTTAAGCATATTGGGTGTAATTTTTCGATCGTCTTAATCCAACATGATTCTACGAGTTTTATGTGCATGATGTGCGTTTTTAGCCTCCATATGAACTGCTGATTTTTGTTCTTTAACATGCTAATATGTGCTTTTATGAATATTCTTTGCCGAGCATGTTTAGGAATAAGTATGGGGTCTCTAATTGCGTATGTCTAGTCGGCCAGATTAAGGTGTTTTGGGAAGATTTTTAAGCTGTTTATGATACTTATTTTCTCCTATGTTTAAGTTGTTTTAGTTTCTTGTGTTACTTTGCTTTTGTTTTTTTAGGTAGTTTAATTTTCAGATTTGGCTCTAATCCTTTGTGTTTTTACAGTAAGCTGCGCCATAGGATTTATTATGCTTATAATCTTTGAATTGGCTAGTTTATTTGTAGTTTTTGTCATGGCAATCTAAATGCTTTACAGTAGCTTCCTTATAAGCTTGCTTGATTGAATTGAGATGAAAACTAAAGGTTGTTGCTTTCATGTAGATGGCACCTAAGCGCAAGCGGAGTTCTTGGGCTTCATCTGAACCTCGTCGAATGGATGCCGTCAAGCTGCATACTCCTACAGAAATCGAGGATTTCAACAACCTCCTCACACGCAAGTTTCGATGTCGATGGTACCATCGAGACGACATGGATAGGTTGGGCTTACATGGAGCTGTTGTGGAGGCTTTTGAAAACATCAGCGCGCCCATTCTTCTGCAGCCTATCGACGTTCATCATCCTCACCTCACGGCTGAGTTTATCACTACACTAGAGATTCCCCCCTCTCATGCCGACAACAGCCTGGTTAAGTTCAGGCTGGCCAACAAGGCGTACTCTTTCACTCTAGAGCAACTGGCTACCTATTTTGGATTTGAACATTCGACGGAGAGCCCCCAGCCCAAGCCTCAGCCGATTTGGAGCTACATCTCCAGGAAGACAGCCCTCTCCGGACACTCCGGCATCCAGTCCTCGGACGTGGCATACCCCGTCTTCCAAGTTATACTTCGAGTTCTTGGGAATACAATATGGGCAAGAAAGGAAACCTCTCGCCTCATTCAGTCCGAGCTCGATTGTCTCTACAGGATGCTATTCAATGTCGAGCCCAGGCTGAACCTCGTCTATGCTTGGCTCAGACACGTGATTGACTACAGGAGCAACCCCGGATATATACAGATCGGCGGCATGGTCACTCTCTTGACGAGAGCCCTGGGATAGACACCTCGCGTTGCAAATCTTTGCCGACCTTCCGGATCGATGCTGGATACCTACTGCTGAGCAAGGGCTTGAAGAAGCAGAACGACACATACGTCTCCTATGCTCACCAAGTGCCAATCACCATGGAGCATGGCGATCTCCTCCACCTCCCGAACTGGTACAAGGTTTGGACAGGTAAAGATCCTTCTCCTACTGCCTCTCCTGCAGCTGATCCGCTGTTGAGACGGAGACCTTCACTCTTCGAGCACCCGGTGGACATCCCTGCAGCTGCTGCACCGCTCTTGGCGCTCACTGGACAGCCTCTCCACGCAGCAGCTGATGCAACTCCGGTAGAACCTTCTGGCCAACCTTTCCACGCAGCAGCTGATGCTCCGCCTGTGGAACCCACTAGACAGCCATCTTCGCAGCCGGCTTCTACACATGTCCCAAGTAGCCTCCTAATTGAAGACTCACCACCGAGGCACTTTGAACAAGGCCAAGGGAGCGGGAGTAACAATGACACTGCTGATGAAATCTAATAATTGAGCTTGATCATGTAATATCCTAAGGCATACTTTGGATGGTTTAGCCTAAGTCGCACAAAACATTTTTTTTATGTGAAATTTGACTTGCAAATGAAATTGAGCATATATGACTTTAGGATTTAGGTGATTGGAATCCAACATGACCTAGTGAGTTACTTGGCCTATGGGGAATTGTTCTTTATATATTTTCCCTTCTTTTTGATGTGTGTATTACTCTCCTTATACATTACCTCTTGATATTGCGGTGTATATTTAAGTCTTGAAACCAATATGAGATAACTAGTCATTGCATAATTTGATCAAATGATAGAGGTACTCTTTATTAGCCCCTTTTTATCCTCTTTTACCTACCTTATACACGTTTCCTTTGCTTGTAACCATTTTGAGCCTTATAGCCTATTTTTGTAGCTCCACAAAAATTTATTTTGGCCAATGTTTAGCCTTACCTCCTTATCCGGGAATTAGGACTTAGTGTTGGTAAAGATTGATGTTTGAGTTTGAGACATATGGTTTGGTTAAAGTGTAGGGTACATGTTTGGTTGGTATTTCATTTTTCTCGCCACTTTTGTTGTGAAAGGTATTTTTGGCTCCCGAAATAAATAAATGCACATGAGTTCCGAAAAAAAGGAAAAAGAAAAAAAAAGACGAAAAAAAAGAGAAAAAAAAAGAATAGAATAAATGAAAGTTGTGCATGAGCCAAATTTATCCTTATTTATTTATGCGAGACATATTGGCTATTTTGGGGTATTTGAAGAGTTGTGCTAAATTAGATGAGTTTGGAAGTGTTTATATATGATGGAGTTGTTTGGTTGAGTCGAGTTGGAAATTTAGGAGTCTTTGGTTCCCGGATTTCTAGCACCACATAGCCTAAATGATTCCTACCTTTATGTTCTTCCCAAGCCACATTACAACCCGGCCGAATGAGTCCTTCTTTGAAGGCCATTGAGCCAAAGTCCTCTTGATGGTTAATGCATGTTTTGACATCTCGGTGAATTGATTTGTGATATTAATTGCAATTACTATGTAGCTTAATGCCATAAAGGATTGAGTTGAGAGATGTACTTCAAGCCTAAACACATTTGAAAGGAAGTGAAATGTTTTGACATCTCGGTGAATTATTTCCCTTGAGTGGTTCGATTCTAGTTGCTTTGCCTAAGGTTACCTAAATATATGTGATGATGGTTCAATACTTGTTCTTATTTGCACTTGTGCTAAATTGATGTTGCTTTTGACTAAGGCGAAGACTTGAAGGCATGTTAAAGGTCTTGATCATAGTTTGGTTATTGCTTGAGGACAAGCAAGTCTAAGTATGGGGTGTTTTGATGTCCGCATATTTAGTCTTATTTTGCATCATGTTTTCATTCCATTTGAGTCATTTTATTACTTTTTGTGTTGGGAAAGTAAGGAAAATGTGTAGTTACGCTTAATATTGCAAGATATGGAGTCTACACAATCATTGGTGGTATTTTTGTAGGTTTTGGAGCTGATTTGGAAGAGTTTCGACGCACTTTAGAGCTTAATGAAAAATCATGAAGGCAATGGAGAAGCCAAGCAAAAGCAAAAAGTGGTGTAGCTGGAGAAAAGCCTTATTTTCGCCATCCATCACTTTGATTCAAGATCTGGAGCCTTCATGAGATATGTAGTCCTTGAAAAGAGCTTTCCAACGCATATTCATATGCGTCAATCGGATTAACGAGGACTCGGAAAAGTGTGATTAAAGTCAGAGTCGAAAAGCTGGAGAAAAACAGAACTTACTGCATTCGAACAGATACCTCGACGCCGATACCCTGCGCACCAAGAGAAATTTTCTGCGGGCTGATTTATTCACTTAATGGGCTTTTTAATTAGGGTTTTCTTCTAAATCTCTTTTAGGATCTTTTAGTTTGATAGACTTGGGATGCTTTATCCTTCCTTAGTTAGATTTTATTATTTTCCTAAAATTAAATCTCTTTCCTTGGAGATTAAGTTAAAAATTCTATCTTTAAATAAAGCCAATTAGAGGCTAATTAGGGAGATCTCTACACACATCTCACGGCTGATTGACAGCAGCACAGACGGCTGATTTACAGCAGCATAGTCGCATGTTTTTGGAGTTTTTGGCTGAAAGTTTGAACGTGAATTTTAAGGTTTGATTTATGCAATTTAAGATTATGAATTCTTCTATTGTTTTTATGTTTTCCTTATAGTTTCCCCATCTTCTAGGGTTGGGGTGAACCCAACAATAGGCATGTGTGTGAATGAATGAGTCTATATTTATGAGATGTTTTTATCTATTTCTACCTATGTGTTTAACCCTTGATGAAAATCTAGGGCATTCATTGTTACAATTGAATTCACCAAAGAAGATTGTTAACATTGATAGTAATTAGGGATTTTTGATGAAAGTTAAAAAGACCTAATTAAGAAAAGGTATAATCAAATAAGTCTCTTATACGAAAGTGATTTGATTTGTTTGATTTAGATAAAAGCATGATTTCTTACATGATTCATTGATTTATACATGTGTTTGTTGTTGTGGTTAGCCCTATTCTTGGAACTTCTTTATCATATATCGCCATCACTTGTTACTTGAGCCAAATTCAGTGTGTTCACCACCATTTACAGCCACTATTTATGCCATTAATTCCCCTATTTTCGACCATAAAACAACTAGGATAGAACCGCTGACATACTCCCTTGGATCGACCTTGATTTCCACTATACTATAGAGGGATTCGAGCATAAATATATTTGATTGGAGTGAGCATAGGCATCGATCTCCCCTCACACACGTCAAATTGGCGCCGTTGCCGGGGAGTAATCTAGTTTTTTAAGGTTGGGAATAGCCCCTCCCCATTTTTCATTTTAATTTTGTTTTCTTTGTTTTTGTTTTAAGGTTTATGCAAAGAAGTGACCGTCCTCTATACGAGCCATTCACCGAGCACGAACGTGTTCTATACCAACGTCTAAAGGAAAGGCTTAGGCGAAAGATATCGGAAATGGAAACACTTCGTGCGGAGCTAGAAAGGCTTCGCAAAGAGAATCAAGAGGTGGCGCAGTGGGAAAAGGGGTACTACTACGAGTTCAGACGACATCCGGATGACGACGACGTCATGAGCGACCTCTTTCTAGCGCATCTTGACGGGATACGGCTACTCCGAAGGTTCCATTACGTCATCATATTGGACAGCACGTACAAAACAAATGCGTAAGTTACTTAATTACCATTACATTAATGCAAATATAGCCAATTATATAGTATTGTATATGTAACATATTTAAACTTGCAGATATGGGATTCCATTGTGCGATGTGGTCGGGTTCACACCCTCAGGCAATACTTACTGCATCGCCTATGCCTTCATGTCACACGAGAACGAAGACACATACGCCTGGGTGTTGCGTCAGCTTCAGATCTTGATTGGGACGGTTCAACCTCAAGCTATTATGACTGATCGAGAGTTAGGTCTCTTGGCGGCGCTAAATGTTGTCTTCCCCAACGTCCAACATCTCCTTTGCTTGTTACACGTGACGAGAAGATGCGAGGAAGCTGCTTTGAAGATCACAAAAAATTTAAACCACGCTGACATCTTCAAGGGCAACTGTTGGGGGTTGTTCCAATCGAGGTCGGAGGAATCATTCAACCGTCGTCGTCGGGCGCTACACGTTGCCTGGCACCCATTCCCAGGTGTGGTGGCGTATTTAGAGGCGGTATGGCTTTCGTACAGTAGGAACATCATACGATGCTACGTGGATAATGTCTTCCATCTCGACACCCGTACAACAAAGAGGTACACCTTACTTCATATCTTTCATTACAATATGATATGACATCAAACATTTAGTGGTATGCACTTCAATGTTTACAGAGTTGAGGGTCAACACAAGGTTCTGAAGGAGGAACTTCACTCATCGACTGTTGACTTTTGCATCGTGATCGATGCAATCCATAGAGTCAACGATTGTCAACTGCATGAGCTGCAAACTGCTTTGGAGATCGACCGCTTCAAATGGCCAACGGCGGCGTATAAAGTCAACCTTTTTGATGAGGTAAAGACTTTAATCTCCAAAAAGTGCTTCGATTATCTGTACAAGTTGTGGCAGGATGTCGTGAACCAAAACATTCCACCGGAATGGACGGACCGACATTGGAGGGTTTGTTACGGGATCCCTTGTGTCCATGAGATTCAGGCATACGTCAATTCCGGTACTTCGATACCCGCCGAGGACATCCACCCGTTCTGGATGGATTTGTCATGGACTAGCATCGACGACACCCCACTGCTGTATGAGATGTCATCTTCATACACGGCTTCCAACGATGTATGCGACGATGAGCTCTACCATCCTCATCTGTAAGCGTCCGATCGAAAGGGAGGCCTCGGGGTCGAGGAATGCCTGCAGAATCAACCCGTTGACATATGAGGAGTTAAGGGAAAGATTTGAGACAGAAGAAACACGTGCTGCTCGAAATGCTGCTCGACATCGTCCACAAGCGACCTCAGTTCGACATGGACGTGATGATGTGTTCGGAGGGTTCAACTAGGGTCGAAACAACGTTGATCCCTTCATGCTTGGACATATTGAGGGTGTGAGGGACACTATTGGAGATGGTCATTGTGGCTACCGTGCTTTGGCGTCATTGACATCACCGATCTGCGAGTCTGCTTTCCAGGAACTCAAAACGTTGTTATGCAATCACTTGGAGGATCACTCCGATCTCTACGCCGGTTGTTATATGGGAGGGTACCCATTCCAGCAGTTTGTCGACAATCAGAGATGGGCGGGACCTGTGCATGGTGATAGGAGACGGTGGATAGAGCTACCCATCATGGGTTTAATATTTGCAATGGTATATCAGATTCCTCCCGCGAGCACCATCTTCAGGCGCTCAAGAGGATAATCAGGTACATCAAGGGCACCTCTGACATGGGTTTACATCTCGCTCGCAGCAGGTTTGACTCCCTCACCGCCTATTCTGACGCTGACTGGGCGGGTTGTCCTGAAACTCGACGCTCTACATCTGGTTTCGCAGTGTACCTGGGCGACAATCTGGTCTCGTGGTCCTCCAAGCGTCAGGCCACCATCTCCCGCTCGAGTGCCGAGGCTGAGTATCGTGGTGTTGCCAACGCCGTCGCTGTGACCTGTTGGCTCCGCAACCTTCTCTACGAACTCCGGGTTCCCCTTCGATCGGCTACACTGGTCTACTGCGACAATGTCTCCGCTGTTTACCTGTCGTCGAACCCAGTTCAGCACCATTGTACCCTCAGAGAGAAGGTCGCCCTAGGCTAGGTCCGAGTTCTTCATGTCCCTTCTGCACATTAGTATGCGGACATTTTCACAAAAGGCTTACCTACTCCTCTTTTTACTTCTTTTCGTTCCAGTCTTGCTATTCGCTCCCCTCTAGCTGCGACCGAGGGAGGATGTTAGCATTATATTATTTATACATGTACAGTTACCATTGTACCCTCAGTGTTTTCACCCATTGATATATATACAGGAGTAGGCCTCTGAGATCCGTTAAGGGCTCAGTTCTCCAAACACTTACAATAATTACCCCTAAAAAAGTACAATAGTAGGTAAAATTGAAGAGTTACCCCCTCTATAATAATAATGAAATTTAAATATAAATAGGCTTCCTTAATTAATGTGCAAAGGTCTAAAAGACCATGTATTTTAGCACGGAGGGAGTATAATTTTGTACTCTATCCATTAAAAAGTCACATTTTAGCTTTTTTTTAAGACGCCAAAACTATATAAATATCAATTTTTGGTTATTTTTATAATTTCGTAGTTATGAGTAATAAGTATGAAAGTAATATTAAAAGATTATAAAAAAAAGTAATATTAAAAAATAATAGTATTTTATATAATTTTGACTTTTTAAAAAAATGTTCTAAAAAGTGAGAAGACTTACATATTTTTTAACGAATGTAGTATTGATTAAGAATGATAAACACTAGCTTAATCTATATAGAAGGACAAATATCTCATAGGTAAAAAAAAATGATTTGTTTTATCCAATATGATTCTTGTAGGTTCGATTTGACTGAACCCAATTCGGCCAAAACAGTTGGGACTGAAATCCGATTCACCTGAACCCATATAGACCGAAACCCGATTCACCAGAACTCATTTAGATCAAATCCGATTTGCCCGAACCCGTTTAGACCGAAACCCGATTCACCCGAACTGAATAAGACATGAAAACCCGATTGTATCCGATAAAATAATGTCTGAATAAACCCGATAAGACCCGAATTGTTATCATACCCTATATCAACCAAAGATCGATATGATACGAAACCAAATAACCCGACCCGACTTGTTCGATTGCCACCTCTAAACACCAAAGGGATTATGCGCACGTAGTAATATGACGGCTCTCTGCGAATTAACAAATCGTGATTGTAGTTTTACATAGGGACTCTTTCATTGTTTACTAAAAAACAGGGACTCTTAATTAAACAAATCATAATTGTAGTTGTACAGGCTTGCTTTAATTTGTGATTTCTGTATATTTTTTTTCAATTTTTATTTTAGTGATTTTACTATACCAAAAGTAGGATATGCGGATTATTGTGATTAATTCAAAGATGTTATTTTAATTGGCCCAAAGGTAATTTGCACACAAATTTAATACTATGAAAATTTAAGTTTGTATCTCGTTAAAATTCGTGTCAAAAAATAAATTGACATTTATTATGAAATAGAGAGTATAATTTTTAAAAATTGGAGTTGTATTACCCAAAGTTGGACAAACAAATAGTGTGTTTGATCTATTTAAAATATAAAAGTTGGATTATGCAAAGTATGACTAATATATATTTTTTACATATAATTTTGATAAATAAAATTTTATTTTAAATCTTACCCAAATATAAGTTCAAAAGTTTGTATTATTTTAAGTTAGAATTTCATAGTTTGTATTCCTTCCCTTAGTTAAAACATGTCATTTTAGGGGGAGAAATTTGTTAAGAAAAAATTGTCATTTTAAATATTTTGTCATACACTTTACAAAATTGTCCTTGTAATTTTTGGATAATTGTTGATCGTAGTTTTTAAGAAATTACGGAGTAACAAAATTCAATTAATTACTCCTTGGGTTAATTTGCAATTACAGTACTCCGTAAATGAGATTTTGGGTGAACGCACAAGAATTAAGGAATTTTCATCATTAACTACAATTAATGAAAATGTCATTTACTGCACTTAATCAATCCGTAACTTGCAAATCTCTTTGGAAGTAGTAGTAAAAAGGTGAGGATTAGACAGCGCCCGAAACAAATACTACAGTAGTAATGATTGTAATTGCTCCGTAATAGGGACTCTTAATTACTCACCTGCACTAAGTACACGCTTGTTTGTCATTTCTTTTCTTTTGTTCCTTCTATAAGTAGTACTGTACTCACCTGCAGTGCAGTAGTATATACCGATTGTTGTTGTCAATTCAAAGATATATGAAGATGGACTTAGACCAAAATTTGCTTCAGCAACAATGGATTGACTTGGAGCTCAGATTTCAGAGGTCTATATTGCCTCAATCTTCAATTCCATGCCAGTTGTACTACTTACTGCTACTTACACCCTAAAATGTGTACAGGTTTGAGCAGTCTCTGGCGGGATGGCCTTCACCCCTCGAAGCGGAGTTAACCGGAAAGTTGGAAGAGGCGCCTAAACGAGAGTACTGCTGTGAGTTTGAGTACTTGGATGACCAGATCCTCGCCTTGTACGATGACGTTGACTTCACAATGTTCCCGGCTCTTCCACCTCTGGATCTCTATACCCACGATGATGATCATGAGACCCAGAGGTCGTCGGAGGTTGACGCTGGGAAGGAGCATATTGCAGTGGCTAATGGGGGATCACAAGTTAGGGCAAAGTCTTGGGCGAGAACCAAGTCGGATGAGCTTCGATTTGCTGATTTGCAGAAATACTTCGACATGCCGATTTTGGAGGCGTCCAAGGAGCTCAAGGTGGGGGTAACGCTCCTCAAGAAGCGGTGCCGGGAGCTTGGGATAAGGAGATGGCCTCATCGGAAACTCCGAAGCCTCAAGCATCTCATCAACAATGTCAAGGTACACATATATATTGCCTCATCGATCAACATTATATATTTTTATCAATTAGTATATGAATTGAACGTACTATATAAAATGTGTAGGACTTAGGGCTTGATCGAGAAGTGACGATGTTGGAGGAGCAGAGGAAGATGGTTGTGAATCAGCCAGAGATGGAATTAAATGACCGAGCGAAGAAGATTAGGCAGATGAGCTTCAAGGCCAATCATTTGCGGAAGAGAAAGATGACCGTAGTTTGCTTGAATGCTTGATTGTTTCATCCACCAAGCAATGGATCGATCAATGGTTGAATTGAAGATGAACTTTGCCCATTTACTTTGGGGCACATTTTGATTCTTTGGCTATTGGATCGATCTAACTGCTACTCCGTATTTATGTATCCCTACGTTATTTTGGGTTTGGTGGAACATTGATCGATGGCTGTGTTTTGTTTGTGTATATATGCAATACATGAGGTCCGATTTGATGATGTTGATGTTTTAGGGGTGTTTTGGAAGCTCGTTTGTTTACGAATTTGCACATTCTGAATTGGTGATGTTTGCCTGTGCAGCTGTGCTTTGGTCAGTATATGATTTGCTTGAATCCAGACTCCATAGGTTTGATTTCAGGGTTGTTTTCTGTATGTACGTTTTTTTATTTAGTGAAGTATACAACGACTAGATCTAACACCAAAATATAAAGATTCAATACAAAAACATCAAGAGATTCGGCACTTAAACATGAAGATATTAGATAAAATTAAATTTGTATTAGATAAAGTCAAATCTACTTAGATAGCTAGTTAGTTGAGGATAGAGATTCATCTTGAAATTAATCTATCTTAGTCCAATGATAAGATTTGTCATTGTATTATATATATTGTAATCATATCAAGGGAGATAATACAAGTCAAGGTACATATTCTCACATGGTATATAGAGTTTAGGGTTTTTTTTCCCCACAAACCCAGCCCTCCCTTTTGCTCAGCCGCCACCTCTAGCCACAATGTCGACTTTCCAGTCCAACAACACCATTCTTCTGTCTACCGGTAGCTCCACAAATATGCAATTCCCTAACCTTTTCATCAAACTTGATCGGTCCAATTACTACTCATGGAGAAGTGTTATCCTTTCAACCCTTGAAGCCTATGACCTTGGGTCTTATGTGCTCAAGGTCAGAACCCATGGCTGGTCCTGCAACCGGTACGGCTCCCACCTCGGAATACACGGCTTGGCGCGAAGCTGATCGCTTTGTTCTTGTCTGGTTGCGTTCCACCCTGTCGGAGAAACTCCTTTATTGTGTTTTGCCAAGGCGACCACCTCCCATGCCGCCTGAACAATGATCTCTTCAATGTTTCAGTCTCAAACACGTGCTCGTCTTATGAATCTCAAAGGCCAAATTCAGAACTTGTCGAAGGCTCTCTATCAATGATGGACTACATTGAGAAGAAACAATCCATTATTGATGCCCTATATGAGTGTCAGTACTTTAATCAAGACGACATTCTCGTCGCTTCTCTTCTATATGGCCTAGATGCTTCCTGTGGAGCATTCAAGGCATGCCGTCAATGTTACTCCGTATTTTTCACTTGACTTCTTCCCGTACGTAAAAATCATGGAAATTTATATAAATTCGCCCCTTAAATATAAGCTTTTACACTTAATAATCTGTTAAATATGGAATTATAGGAAAGCACCCATTAAATGGTTTTCGTTAACGAATCACCACCCGTTATTTATATTTCCATTAGAATTCCATTAAATATAGTAGTATATTTTAATATTTTATAATTGAAATTTAAAGTTTGAACTTTAATATATACAAATTATATTTATGGTAGGGATAAATAATTACATTATTATATTTTGGGGAAAAATGTGTAAAATTTTTAATTCTACATTTATTTGGAGGGAGGGGGTTATAAATGTGGAAAATATTACTGAATTTTATGTAAACATTTAAGAAAACCTTAATAAAGATACTTTTACTAAAAATACTCTTGAGGCTGGAAATATTTTTTAAAATATATTTAGATTTTTTTTAATTTTTAGCATATATAGAGTGTAGGTGTACGCTTACTAATGAAAGAAAATGAGATATTAATTATTTGTATAAAAATATTATTAATTTTAAACATTGCTAATGACTTATAAATTTATTTTAATTTTGATTCAAAAGTAGTTTATAAATATTTTAAAATTTATAACCATTTTTAGGAAGAAAATAGGAGAATTTTTTCATATATACATCAAGTTTTTTTTTAATCTAGTAAAATATATTTCTATATCTATTTGAGATTCTAATCTAAATATAAAGCTTAAAATATTATAATATCATATATATTTGACAAAAAAAACTAATAGAAATAGACAAAGAGTGGTGATTTGTTAACAAAAACCATTTAGTAGGTGGCTTTTAGAATTTCATATTTAACGGGTGATTAAGTGTAAAAGGTTATACAATATTTAATGGGTGATTTTCCGTAAATTTCCTTACAAGTAACCACGGACAATATATCATGACGCTATACATCGTTTTAGTATATTTTTTTTTTGAAGCAAGATAAGAATTCGGTTCTCCAGACAAGCCTAGAGCAACCGAGAGACCGGACAAGCCGGTGGATGGACTAACCATCATGTACAACCGAAAAAACTTACAGAAGCAAATGACTGAAGCAAATGACAAAAATAAAATGCAGAAATAAACGTACAAGTCATCCTACACTGAAACTACAAGCTAGCAGAACAAAACCGATTAGCCAAAGGGAAGACGCACACAGAGACCTCTGGGGAACCTAGCGGACATCTTAGATTATGGACTCCAACAGAGCCTTCATATATCAATCGCACTTCCACGACGTCTACGAACATAAAAAATCGACCACCGTTCACATGAAGCCTGCATGACAACAAGAACAACACTGCACACCAATCCGCAAGCCCAAATCCTAACCAAATCATTGTTCATACAAACCCTGCAAAAACCCAACTTAACCCCTCAATGGACAATAACAAGATTGTAATAGGTTGCACAAAGGCAAGCCAAATTAGAGATAGACAAGATGAGCACGAAGAGAAAAATAAACAACAATCAAAAGGAAAAGGATAAAAACCAGGGATTGAAATTTGTATTTTAATTTAGTAGGAACCCGGCAGCTGAACAAGACAATCACAAGCGAAGCCGCCGAGAAGGGCAGGCCCAAGGGCGGACCGAGGACATCGCCGAGGAGACCACAAAGAGGGCGGAACCGGCAGTAGAGCCGAAGGCGGAGCCATAGTTGCCCCGAGGTGGTCCGAGCCGAACGATGGTGGTCGGGGAAGGAACCGGAAGCAAACCGAAAGAAGCCTGTGGAGGTGGAGGTGACAGGAGCCGAGGAAGGCTAGCGACGGCTGGAGCGAGCCGAGACGGACAACTGATGGACACGAGGCCGGTGAGGACTGAGGCTGGTTGCACCCTTTAGGACTGGAGGCAAGGTGTTAAGGCAGGTGAGGACTAAGGTTGCAGGTTGCAACCGGTCTTGCTGGTGGGCAAGGAGGAGTATGTGGGAGGGAGGCGGGGGAAGGTGAAGCTGGTGGGCTTGTACCGGAGGTGGTGAGGAAGGGTGATGGAGGCCAATGTAGGTGGCGTCGGGGCGGTGTGGGCAAACATGCTGATAGGCAAAGGTGATGTGGGCAAATATCGTTGGCGGTGGCGGCAAGGCAAAAGCCCTCAAACGAGAGCGTTTAGGTTAGGGGTGTCCATTTTTACATTAGTATATGTATATACGTACATGCATATATTAGAAGAAAAGCAAATACCCCTCATTGACCCTCCAGAAAAAACCGATAAATCATCATAAAAAGGTTTTATACTTAAACTGTCCATAATGGTTATTTGCAAATATGTAAATATATATATTTTAGAGATTTTTTAGT